>JAVUNC010000004.1:48168928-49412857 GCA_032173965.1 Sitta carolinensis
ACTGGTTTTGTAAAACTCCACATAATCACATAATTTGTTTGCAGAATCTTGAAGGCAATTGAATGAAGGACAATTAAAACAAGAAGCAGGGAATATTAAAACTGTTAATTATACATAGTCAAGAACAACAAATGAGGGGACTTAAAACATTTGCAAGTATTTTGAAGAGTAAAGGTCAATACCGGCAAAGTAGTGTCAGCTTTATCTTCCTGAAAGAGGATAAAAGTTAAAGTCTAAAATGCAAACACTTGTTTTGGTATCAGAAGTTCCTGGTGCTGTAATTAGCCTCCTCAGAAGTGAGGGAAGATGGACGGCATGCAATTCCCTGGGGCGGGTTAGGCACAAGGAGGAATTCTGGCAGCAGTAAATTTCCTTTCCCCTTTTTCACGTATGATTATTTCTTCTTGTCCTTTACTTGTACCTCCTGGGCATTACCATTGCCATGTGAAGTTTTTCCATTTCCTCCTGTGCTCCTTGACTGTACCACCGGATCCAAGGAGAGGCTCCAGTCTGCCCCAGGCATTCTGTTCCCTTGCTCCCTTCTTGTGGTGGGTGGTTGTGCCTTAGGGCTGTGTGCTGCTCTCGGAGGAAACCCAAAACATCATTCCTAATACGTGACACCAGAGGGTTCGCAGCCTTACTGACCCCGTGTGGGTCTGTTTGTGAGAGCCAGGAGGACGAGTTACTTCTTCTCAGTAATTGCCAAAGGAATATTGTTTCACCACCCAGATTGTGCAGGAGCCTTTGTTCTGTGTTTCTGAAGTGCCTGTTATGTTGTAGTCCTAAACCCCAGAGGTGCCCTACATGCTGTAATAGTGTAACACGAGGATGAGTGGTTTGCTTGACTTCTGGGATGTTAATGGAGCAGACAAAGGTAGGGAGTATATCCTCTTGGACTAGATGAGAATTCTCAAACTGCCCTCCTATAGTGTTAACATCTGTGAAAACAATTCTAAAGTAAAAGACAAAATCTAATTTTAATTATTGAAATGTCCTTTTGAAATTATGTCAGCACAGGATACAGTACTAGTGTTCTAGGAGTCTTTGGTTACTTACAGTTTTAAGCCTTCAATGGCAAGTGATTGGGCTTTCATTCACTGAATGTGGATGCCTTAACAGGCATGTCTGTACTGGTTGGGAATGATCATCTGCAGAATTTTAGATATCAAAATTACTTCCTTACTCATTCTACAGAGTGAGGTATGGAATAAAAGATCCTGGTAAGGGTTAGGAGTACTAGTGTTAGTGAAACCAAAAAATTACTGAGAAAGCATTTTTACAGGAGGATGCATTGCAAAATTGAAGAAAATTCTAAATTCCCAGATTATGGTTTGGACATGCAGATGATTTAAATCATGTTTTCTCTTGAGGCAGAGAGAAGGTATGCAGTGTGTGTGCATGCCACGCTAATTTATATATACAGTGATAAAACAGGCAAATAAGCTTTTAACTGAAAAGAATTGATAGATGAAACTTCCATCACAGATATCTTACATATCCTACTGTGAACTTGCAAAAATATTTTGCAGTTGTTGTTCTACCTGTAGCATGGTGGAGAATGAATGCAACCCTCCATTCTCCTGGAATTATGGTCTGACACGGCTGTGTGCTGCTCTACACAGATCCATTTAATTTTGTGTTAGATCAAAGGACAGACACAAGTTTAAATCTTGACTGCTGACATGATGGCATATCCTGATAATCTCTATAGGAACTGGCTGTTTCTGATTGCCATTAGGATTTTCAAAGCACAGCTGTTAGTCAGACATAAAAGTTGATACAAAGCTTCTTTCAAGATATTTCAGAACAAGTGCAATATTAACACCTGGGTACCTGACCTGTACTTTATTTATGGCAGATGTAATTCTGAATTATATTTGGGATTTCAGTATTTAAGTTTTGAAATACCTTTGAAATTATATAATTGTAGCATGTTTTTTATAGTGGAAAAAACAGAGGAAGAAATGAAGTAATGTCCCCTGGTGGTTAAGGTCATAATAAATGTTTTTCAAGTTTTAAGCAGTGATTTTTACACCTTTCCAGGTGTAAAATTTTATTTTATTGGAGAGTCAGATAGTCACTGGTTTTAGCTCACCAACCAAAAGGTGGGTGAAGGACTCCTAACTGCTCCTGACTCTTAGGACATGGGAGTTTCCCACCCTGGTGTCCTGCCCCACAGCTTTGAGAGGGTCTCAGCAGTACTGCTTGTTGATGTAGAAGATGTACACCTTGGGACTTCGGCCAGTAGATTTATTGTGATTGTTACAGCACAAAGATAAACTTAGAGTTTTATTGGTTCTTCTCCATCATGCATGTAGTTATGCTGTATTGGATATGGTCCTCTGGAACCAAATGACAATATATGTATGGGAATTAATCCCCATTGACCCTTCTACCTCTCTGTTTTCTTGGACTTACCAGAATATAATTGGATTAAGTTAGAAGACTAAATTGCTCTCATATTTTAAATATGCTCACAAAATATTTAGATTGGTGGTAAAACTTACTTTGTTGAACAAAACAGCTCTTCAGTTGATGTAACTGTCATGATTTTAGAATGCTGCCATTATATAATGTTACCAAAATTTCCAACTGATATATTCCATGTTCCATGTTATAGATTCTGCTCCTCTCATCAACAACAAAGATAATTACAATGTGTGTGATAAGATATTTGGGATATTTGGACAAAGTGCAAAAAAAAAAAAAATATCTTTCTGAAATTTTCTCTGCTGTGATCTAACCTACTGCTTCTTGTGTTACATTTTGGCAGTTGTCAGCATTGGGCCAAAGAGTTGCACATCCCTCTCCATTTAATGGAACAATATTCCACACACATCCCATTGCAATGTTACCTATTAATTTTACAGTTTTGGTAGGACAGCAGCTGCTTCTGGTGGCTGACCATTTCTTGTTGAAATATCTATGACTTTCTTACCTGTTTTAGCACTGGGTTCTAAAATTGCTCATTTTAGTTTTAATACCAGTTCTTTCAATGTGATTCGTGACAAAGCTGTAGTGAAAGAACATGTATTATAACATGTAGCTTCATTGTTTTTCAATATGAAACTGCATGTTATAATATTAAAAGCATTAAAAAATCGAGTAAGAAAAGTTCATTCTCACTGTCAGTCATTTATGAAGTGCAAGGAGATTATGAAATTTAAGTCCATGTTGACTTAGAGGTCATTTTCTAAGGTAAAAGTTTGCACACTGAAACTGAAGATTTTATTTTCATCAGCATGATGGAACAGATTTTCCTTTAACTATTTGAACACGTTTCTTAGGCAAACGTTTGTTTCTCAGATATCTCAGGTAATGATAATGAGAACTGTAGCCTTTGTGGAAAATAGTAGCTTCTCAAAAGAAGACAAAGAGTCTGATGTGTACATGTCCCAGTCCTGGGCTCTGGGAAGATCTTTTATTCAGAAACCTGAGTAATCTGTGGTGTTGTAATGTCTCTGGTTTGTGGAAGCTTTAGTCACCTGAAATCCCACCTTTTTAATTCCTGACAACATGCCCATGCCAGAGATGGGTCGTGGCTAGCGTAGGAGATGCCAGCAGAGACACCTGCAACTTCTGTTTTTTAAGAAGTGATAGAAGTTTGGCCCAGGAAAAAAACAGCTACAAAGCAGAGTGGCTCTTCAGAACTGATAAAGAAAACCACAGTTCTTTACCTGTTTTTTTTTTTTTTTTATTTTTAATCACCCACAAGAAGGTCAGATTGCTTCAAGGACAGCTGTGCAAGCTAGTAATCCTAACAATGCCATCATTTCCTCTCCCTTCTCCTCTGCTTCTCTCTCACTCCTCTGCTCTCACTGATGAAGCAACGTTTCTGTGCACATGTGGCAGGAGTAAATGGGACTCTCTTTTCTTTTAAATAGTTTATTTGGTTACATTGTCTATATAAACCGATGTTTAGTTTAATTAATGGTTTCAGTTTTACAGTATTTTTTTTCCCTATAGCTGAACATCGACCAGTTGATGCAGATAGGGAGAACTAAAATTGTTAAGATTTAATCTGTTTTGGGTGTTTTTTCTGAAGTAATTGTTGGGTTTTACTGTTTCTGCTGGCAGTGGAGTAGAAGTCATGCCAAATGCACTTTCAATTTAGAACTAAATGACAGCATTTTCAAAGCGCACTGTATAATAGCATTTTCTTCCATGGGCAAGCATCCTTATTCTCCTTTTAATTTTTAATACTTAATCAGATCATGGTTTCCTAACTGAATAAAACTCCCTGGTTTTCAGAAAAGGTTGAGTTGCTTGGTAAAGTTTTTCTTGGAAGATGTGGCTGATAATGATGCAGTGTAATATGAGAGTAAGAAATTCCTTTAGCTTTAAAAAATGGTATTGTAAGTGCACATTGAATGATCAGAAGGCCCAGACTCCTATTCTTTCAAGCCCTGTGTATCAGGCAAACTTGGAACAGGTTCATGCACAACTGGTAAGCTGGAGCTTATGTGAACAGTTACTTGCACAGATGCAGCTTCACCTAAGCTCTGCTAATAATCAAGGTTCAGAGGCTTGCATGGAATGGAAGGTGTACTCCTTTCCAGCTGCCTCCTCCCACCCATCAGTCACACCAGGCTGAGCCCTGCGAAGTTATGGGACAGGGCTCACTGTCCTTAGTGAGTCCTGGCTGCTGTGAGTTACTGTCTTCATATCATAGGAAGGGTGTCAGTATAATTTAACCAAGAATGAATGATTTTGTAGTCCTGCTTTTGTCACTGCCTATTGACTTTCTTCCAGATCCTGACTCTGAATAAATATTCAGTGGGTTGGTTTTCCAGTTATTCTGTCGTTAGCCTAAGCAATGTGGTCAGTGGTTCCTTCTCATATAAAGGTAGAAAGAAGGGTTTACTTTCTCAGTGAAATGTGTGCATGAATGAAGGGTGAAAATGTGGGAGGCTATTGAATACTTAAGAGTACAGACTATGAATTTTTGGCAGCACTGGATGTGTTTGATGATGGTGTACTGCTGGGAAATGTGTTTTCAGATTCGCAAAGGAATTCTGGGAAACCTTACTGTATATTCCCTAATCGTTGGTCAGAAATAGCGTAATTTAGGGACCTCTTAAAACCATCCCTAAATTTATGCCTGTTCTTCATTCTCACTGCTGTGCAGAAGTACTTACAGAAATCAAACCAAAGGAAAGAATGCATTAAATCCTTACTGCTAGCTGAGATTTTTTTTCTGCTTGTGTGAGCCAGGAAATTTTTTCAATAAATGGTTAACACAGAAAAAGTTACAAGCATTTTTAGCTGTTTTCAGGTATTTTTTATGTTCTTTCCTCTGCCCACGTTCTAAAGGATCCAGAGGCTTTAAAAAAAATGTAGTGTTGTTTGTTATTATCATGACAAAGCAGTTTTTTATCAAATAAAAAAAATTACATGTTGCAGCCATAATGTATTACTTCGGCTGATTTTTACCTCCTTCCTGTCTAAATATACTGTTGTAGTTTCCTTCAGCATAGAGAAAAATACAAGTAGATTTGAGTATGTCTGGATAAGCTATGGTGCATGTATTTTTTTATATGTGTGTATATGGTGAGAGACTATGTAGATATAGTAAAAGTGTTACCAAATAAGCCAGCCTGTGATAATGTGTCCTGAAACATTGGTTTGCATCCAAAACAGGGCAAAATGTACTTAGGAAATGCATTAAAATACTATGAAAATGTCATCTTCCATTATGCTCTGTTTAAGCAATTATGCTGCTTGCTATAATAAATAGATTTAAGCAGTTACAGGGTACAATATTATTTTTGTCCTAGGTAGAAATAAATTATGTATTCCTTGGCCAAAGTTGTTTGCTCAAGAATTAATTTTAGGATCTGAGCAAAAAAAAAATCTAGAGGGTCTGGGCACCCAGTAGTCATGAAGGGTCCTTGTCTGTCAAAGTTTTCTCATATTAATGACTTTGTTGAAACAGGATGTGGGTCTCTAAATAAGGTTTTAGCAGCCTCAGTTTCTATTAGAAAATTTTGGCTTTGGAATAGGGACCTGTGGAAAGACGTAAAAGGTTGCTTTGTACTTTAACTTCCTACAAGTTTTATGACTGAATCCTATGAAACAGGTTTTCCATGGGAGAAAAAATGTATCTGTTTTTAGGGTTTCTTTCCTTCTATTTCTCCTTTTAATAATTGAAAACTACTGTTCATTATTTACATAAAACTGTCTCACTTGAGCCTGCTTTCCGTAACCTTTTCCCTCATAAGAATTCTAGGAATTTGCTGGCTTTCCTCAGGGGGATCTTCGCCACGTTTTATCTGTGACTTTAGGCCAGATAGTTGGTAATTTCTACAAAGTAACTTACTATGTTTAAATTGAATTTGCCTCTGCATAGATTTCCCATTTGAGCACATTTCAAGAAGTAATGTACATAGAAGAATATGCATTTTAATTCAGTGTTCAGCCTTCTTGGTAACTGGCAGTAAATCTCCACATGTAAAATGGAAAACCCCTTGGAAAAAAATACTAATAATGCAAACCCCTAAATGCCCAGAAGACAAAGTATTTCAGCTGTTTTTCTAAGACTCTACCACTTACTGTTTCCCTTTTTGACTCCTGACTTGCTCTTTTTTTTCTTCTTTTTTTTTTTTTTTTTTAAATGAGGACGTGTCAGAACTGGAGGCCTTAAGCCGTGTAGAAAGTGACCCGGCGCAAACCTCCAGCATTCCTTGTCTCTCCCTCTCTCCAGCTGCTAACATCAGCCAAGGCAGCACGCAGGCTTGGCTGCTGCCAGCTCCCTGGCTCTCCCCCTTCCTCCTCCCTTCCCGCCCTTCTCCGCTTGCCAGTACAGTCAGCGCTGCTTCAGATTAGGCAATTATTTGAAATCGAGTACAAGAGCTGTTGTTGTGTCCCTTCAGCTGGTATCAGCTACTAGAGGGCAAGGTGTGGGAAGAAGGGGCTTTCCTCAAAGTGTACAGCTTTTTCTCTCAGATGAATTGCTCAGCAGATGTTTCGTCTGAAGTATTCAAATAGAAATGATTTGAAAGTCACCTGGAGAATACATGGGGTTCTTTAGATGGAATCATATTTCCTAGAGAGGCGCCTGAATGATAGTGTCTCACAGATTCATTTTCTAACTCATTCTTTCATGGTCCTTCTACCACAGGACATTTCAAAGATGGTTTGGCTGCCCTGAGACCTGGAGATCTGATGCCACAATGAGGACTCACACACGGGGAGCCCCAAGTGTGTTTTTCATACACGCGGTTTGCTTCGCCTTTGCCTGCGGCGCCAGGGAGGACCAAGACACGATGGTTCCTTTTGTCAACGCCAACTATGACAGCTACCCCATGCTCTACTTCTCCAAGGGGGACGTGGAGACACTGCGGCTCCAGGCCAGCACCACGCACCAGCACATTGCGGCTCGTCTGATTGAAGCAGTGCAAACCATGCTGTCGAATCCCTGGAGTACCTTCCTCCCTGGGACCCAAAGGAGTTCAGCGCTCGCTGGAATGAAATTTATGGCAACAACCTTGGGGCCCTGGCAATGTTCTGTGTGCTTTTCCCTGAAAACATGGAGGCCATCAATATGGCCAAGGATTACATGGAGAGGATGGCGGCTCAGCCTAGTTGGTAGATTTTTGTCTTTTTTTTTTTTTTTAAGTTGTTCTTACTATATAAACTGCTTAGATTTGGAGGTGTGAGTGGATGAATGCATTGCTTAAATTACGTCAGTTGTACTAATATTCATTTTAACAGTGACTAAATTGCTGAATGCATTTACCCTCATCTGGACCAGCAGTGACACACAGCTTTTCACCTTCACTGGACTTATTTTAGTGAAAGTTGATGCTGAAAGGAGCATGATCCTTTGTGTACCACCCTGTTTGCTGTTAAAAAAAAAAAAAAAAAGTAATCCGAACCCACTCTCAATCAGAAGGAAGGGTTTCACACCTGGTTTGTGGCAAGAAATGCTAAAAGCGTTACTTTAATTTTTTTTTCCCCCTAGATTTATATGTATTTTTTGGGTAATTCTTCCTTAGGAACAATTTAGGAAAGGGGGAGCTTTGAAAAGAGTATAATTAGGTGTAGATAAAAATGACACTCTTAGGCTTCTGCAGTCTGCTCTAACATCTGTCTGAGCTTTAGTTCAGGCTAGCAGTGTCACTTGGCTGCATGGGTCTTGGGTTGCTCCTTAAGAGAGGCTAAGTCATGATAATTGTCCATCTGATTACTGGAACTGCCTGAGTAACTGGTGTTTTGATGACCACCTCCTGGATTAATTTCCCCTGGATGTGAGTTGTCATCCCTACCAGTTACTCTGTCTTTTCTGTGCCACACTCTTCCTATGGGGACAAAAGTTAATGTTCTCACTGTAGGAGTGATTCTAGAGTTGAGACCCCAAGGTCTCCTCCTTTTCATACTCACCTGCAATTTATCTCCTTTTGCTCAGGCAGGTGCCTCCCTACCTCCCTGCAGCAGCTACCACTTGGTGCGCCTTGCAGACTACCATCCAGGATTGCTGTCACTGTGAATAGGTCAGAGGATGGGAATGTGGGCTTTACCAGGACAGTGGCATCTGCCCAGGGCAGTGAGATGGAGCTGGATGGGACACTGCTCCCTTCTGTCACAGCTGCTCTTCTACAGCTCTGTGGTGACAGCAGCTCAGCAGAAGTGTGAGTCAAGATTCAGGTCAGCACAGGAAGAGAAGCATTAGCTGTCCAAGCAGTATTCATTGCTCAAACTACTATTCCTTTCCTTCTAGTAACCAACTAGTAGTACCCTATAAATGTTATCCTTCCATGGGCCACCAGTGGAATTACGCTGGATTTGAACTAGCATAACTTGGATCTGTGTTCTTCTGATAGGCATGATTGAAAAGGCATCATAGTGTTTGGTTCCTCTGCACTTTATATTAAATGGTCAATGCCACAGAAATACATGAGCTAGTGCAAAGGAGGTGATGGAAGACAGAAAGGGCACACTGGCCATATATTGCCTGCATGTCACAGAAGAGAGGACATGTGTGATTTAGGAAGGAAAGTATTGTCTCAACAGTGGCGGTAATTTCCAAAACCTTCCACTGAAGCATAGCAATACAAAACTTCAGTCTTTGCTCTAGAGACAGTGTGTGTTTCTCCTGGCACACTGACAGAGGGATATAGCTTACAGAGGTGAATCCAAGGATGTGTGTCCATCTCCAATAGGAGACAGACTGCTCCAAAGTCAACATCTTCCTCCCTAGTTTCATTGTTCACACTCTTTCTTAACTTGTTTTGGGTAGGGTATATATTACATGGTCATCTGTTTTAGTGAAATAAGAAAGAGGGATAAACATTATTTTGAGTAGGAGATCTTGTTTGTGTCTGGTTTTTTTCAGTTTCCTACATTTCACTCTCTGTTTCAACCTTAAGTTCTGTGATTCCTGCCCTGGATTAATTGCGGTTGTTCTGTCCCTTGTTATAATGCTCTCCTTTGTCCCAGCTGATGAGATACCAATCAGAACCAAGCAGATATCCCTTTTCTACTTGGCTTTGATGTTATTTACCTGCCTGCAACTACTGCTTTTTCTCAAACAAGTACCTCGCATTACCTTGATGAAAGAGAAACCATACTTTTCCCCTCTTTCTCTTCTGATTTAGCTATCCCATTCTGAAATCAATGAAGGTTTAATTAGGATTCTCTGCCTTGCAAAAGAAGTGGCTGCAGTGTGCTTAATAGTAGTGGAAGTGCAGGAGGAAATTGTAATGGAAGTGCAGGAGGAAATTGTAAGCATAGGCAATAGAGCTGGGCTAAGCTGCACTTTGTATAACCTCCAGCTGGCCAGCTCTTCAGATGCTGTGGCAGAAACATGGATCTGGTTTCCATTTTTGTTTCCCCTCTGAGAACTTATGTCTGAATGCTGTCAGCATGGAGATTACGCTATACCCCCATCAGTGGTGGTAGTAATACAGATCTCTCTCCCTTGTCTGACAGTGGTTTTCAGAAAAGTAGGAATATGACATCTCTGAGACACGTACTGCACTGTCTGGCTTTGCTCAAATAGGCTGGGTTCAGAGGCTGAAGGACTGGGCAGACAGATTATGTAAATCTGTTTTTCCTAAGAAATTCAATTTAAAAGTACCAGAAAATGTTACTGCACACACTTCTCCACTTAGGATAAGACTAGGAGAATCAACATGATACATAAGAGTTGTGGCTGTTATATGAGCTCTTCTGGCAGTGTCATGGTGGTGGAATTTTTGTCCACTCTAACTAGGCACGTTTGGTTTTCCTCAGACTTTGGGAAAATACCATTCTGGATGATATATTATGATTATTGCCCTTATTAAATAAATTAAGGGCACATGGGTTCTGATCAGGAGGGTGGAAAGAAGGAGCACTCTTGATGTTGCCTGACTTTGGAGCCTTGCATGTTAAGAGAGTCATCTGCAAGAACTCTTTTATTTCATCGGGAAAGAGGGCTTTTCCGAAGAGTTATCAGTAAGTAAAATGGGCCTCTCCTTAGGCTTCCTCAGTAATGTAGGTGCCAAGACTGACATGTAAATTTTCTGGAAAACATATTTCTTATCACTGACAGATTCATCAACACGTTGGAAAGTTAAATCTGGTATTGGCAACTTAATTCCTTCAGAAGTATAATCTGGATTTCTTTTTACTTCTGCTGTCATGGCATTGACTCTAAAATAGCTTTATAATTAAAAAAAAAAAAAAAAAATCATCTTAATGACTTTCCCCTAGTTTTTGTGGCAATGTTAAATATAACTTAAGCCTTACCAGAAAACAAAACTGTACATTTTTAGCATGTGCAGTAGTTGAATAAAAGAAATATGGTTTAAAATGTCACTGGTTATTTGTTCCAGAATGGTAGGAGATTAAGAACATTTTAAATTTCTTCTTTACATCAGTGGGATCCTCAGTAGTCCAAATATCATTCAATATCCCAGGATACAATTATGAGAAAGTCTACTGGTAATTGATATATACATGGAAGGGGCATGTAATTAAGAACTCTGGTCCTTTCTCATCTATTAAAATAGTCATTTTATGTCACATGATAAAGTACACCCGTAACTGAGCTCCCATTTGCGTCAACTAACAGAGGTTGAGCCGTTTGTCATAACAACCCATGTTGACAGGCATACTACTCATTTGCAGAGCATCCCTAATGGCTACATCCTGGAGTAGGTTTACATTTTAAAATAAACAGAGGGGCACTGGGTAACAGCTAACTATAACAATCACCCAAAATAGTATGGGAACAACACTCTTATGAAGACTAGCAATAGCAAACAAATGTACATTGATATTTAATTGAAATAGATGAGCATTAATGGTTTTGCCTGTAAAAATTAAAAGCTGGTATTAAATAAACCTCTTGGGTTTCCATGGATTGGATATCTCAATGGTGTCTAAAATCTCATGGGAAGTTTGTCCTTCTCTTTGAACCGTATTGCCTTTTTTTAGAGGGAGCAGAGGATATTGATGTGTTTTCTGGCATTTTATCTCTGACTGGCCCCTAGAGCACTCCCCACCAGAAGGGCGTTTTGGCCGAGGAGATCTGCGCTCGTGATTCTTTCCAGATGCCGCTGGCTCGTCCCGTTCCCGTACTGAGCAGAATGATGTAATCAGAGTCACACATTGTGCAGAAAGAACAGTTCAGTCAAATTCTCTGTTTCGGACAAAGCAGCGAAAAACTCTCTGCTCTACTAAGCTCACTTCACAAAAAATGCCTCTGGAGTTCACAAATTCTGCACCCTTCTTGTAGCAAGAGAGATGTTCCGACTTTCAATGGCGAGAAAGAGATTTCTGTGGGTTTGTTTTTGGGTTTTTTTTGCACCTAGTTGACGCCCCATTTTTAAAGACAAGTGTGTTACCGAAGTGCAGTAAGGTGTGGGATTTAACAGTAAGGCGGCTCTGTGGGTTCCACAAGGCAGACAATTACTGTCAAGCACATGCAGACATACCAGGGAAATAGCAGCAACTAAGGAGAAGCTAACAGGAGACTTCTGCATAACAAATCTGTGACCTTTCTGCTGCTTTCATAAACTAGCAATCATGTAGCCTTCTGTTAGTCACTGTTTATTAAAAAGTATTGGAGCATCCTATAGGACCCTTTCTGTTAGTAGCCATACAGTGCTGTATATTGAACAATACACATTACAAGGTAAAAATAGATACATGTAATTAATTGAACATGTGGATAATCATTTAACTAAAATAAATTCGTATATGCCAAGATGAAATAAAGCAAGTCTCAAGTCTCTCTGCTGACACCAGAAATTTATAACATCTGTTGGTCTCTCAATAATCAACCAGCAATCAGATTCAAAGAAAACTTAGGGGCCTCTTTCTAAGACAGTGGAATAAAAGTTAGTGTAACAGAAGCTTGGAGGATGCTGATACACTGTCTCCTACAGAGAGGAAGAAAAAGAAAAGGAAGGGTGGAGGATGACTTTGATATTTGGAATATATGTGATGTTAGTAAGTGAAATATCAAACCCTTATGCTGTTTTTATCTTCTACATATGTAGTGTTTAAAAATAGAAATTGTGCATGTCTGTGAAATTAAATGGCTAGCAGGATTTTGGAGCGTTTCTTTAGTAACTAAATCGATAGAGAAGATAAATTGGTGCTGATGTTCTGTGGTAGCTACACGGGTCTCACTTTGTGGCATGACTGGTATAAAAAATTGCTAAAACAAGAGCTAGAGGCAATCTCCTAAAATAATAACATAATTAAATTTCTGTGTCTGTTTAGTATGACACTGAGAACAGCTAAAACAGAGTCAGTTCTAGTTTATTAATGTGTCAACACAGAAGCATCATAAAAGCAAGCCCTGTGTGAGAAGGACTCTTGTGATCAAAGCCAAACATGAGAGATCTGAAAGAAGCTTTAGAAGGATCAGAATGATGATCGCAGACCTATAAGGAAACAGAGGGAAAGAGGTTAAAAAGCAGAATAAGATTTTTAAGGAACTTAAGTTTTACTTTCCTCGCCATAGCACCTAAGCTGTAGAATTCCATTTTTATAGTAAGCTCTTAAAATGTCTGTCTATATGTTGCCTTTTTTTCCCCATACTGACATGAATGTAGCATTTTACATTTAACCACTCCTTTGCCTTTCTTCCTGTCAACTGAGTTGCAATGAACACAAGCATGTGAGACTGGCTGCTGCTGAATGAAACATGACTGGTAAAGAGAGAGGGGCAAACCTGTTTTACCTTGGACACCAGAAACATAAATCATCAGTTTTTAAAATATGTTTTGTACTTTTAACTTTTTTGTTGTTTCAAAGGACCGAGGACTAAGGCTGGCCAGATAATAGGGTTTTTGCTTTGGTAGCCAACCAGAAAAATGTGGGAAGGGTAAAAGCTGCGAGGCTGGGTTTTTTCAAAGACTCTTCTATTTTCTTCCCAAAATTACAATTGCAGAATATTGCTCCATTTATTAAGAAGATATTCCAGTTGAGCACAGAAAAATTCTTTGTTTTGGAGGCTTTGTAAGAAAAATATTTGGCATTCGGTCTGGTTTATAAAATAAATGTTGGTGGTCTCATTCCCCTTGGAAGGTGTTCTCCCTCTTGATACGTATGCTTTGTCTAGCCAGGAAGAATATTTCTCTTTTTTGCCTGGTGCAGGTTTAAAGTATCTTCTTCCCTCAGAAGTAGGTCAAAACAATAGCAAGAGTGCCAAGGCATTGCCCTCGGCATTGGGAAGACATTTGCACAATTGTAAAATTTCACAAGTGATCAAGAGGTCAGTTGGCCCCATTATGTGCCTCATTTGCATCCACACTTGGCTTTTAGTATGCATTAAACTCAACCATGTGACAGCTGGCCACCATATCTGAAGTAGATAACATCAAAATGCACTGCAGGGCTGTCTTGGAACTAATTTTCACCTCTAAGCCATTAGAAGAGAGTTCTCACTCATTTCCTTTGCATGCACCTAGTGAGATTGAGAATTCCAGTTCTGAGGAGGGAGTGCTGGCATTTTACTTCAGTCTTCTCCTCCAGGAGTTATTCCGCAGTAATTTGTCATGGGAAAGTTTGTAACATTAAAATTCAGGATGTGGATTATTTGTGTAATGCATGTGTCAGGATGTGCCTAATTCTTCATTTTGCATGCACTGATACCATGTTAGTTGTTGACCTAGAGGCCAAAAATCAGATCTCACACTGCTTGAAGGGTATTCTATATCTCAGATTAAAGAGGGTTATTTTACTATTTACTTGAATTTGTTTTTAAAAACAGGATACACAGTAAGGAAAGATGACTCTAAACATCCCACAGATCATGATCAAGGAACTCACTTGAGCAGCAGAGTTTGATTAAAATCATGCCTTGAACTGGCTAGTGTTTTTTCCCTCTTGGCTTGTATTTCTGAGAGAAATGCTAATGGAATCATAGAAACAGAATTGTTTGGGTTGGAAGGGACATTAAAGATCCTCCACTTCCAAAACCCCATTCTAGCTTCCTCTGGTCTTGCTGCACCAGGTCTGTATCCTCCTTATGTTGAGGAGCACAGAGCAGTTTGCAGCACTGCAGGTGGGGTCTCACCAGGGCAGAGTGGAGGAGCAGAATCCCCTCCCTCGCCCTGCTGCCCATGCTGCTTTGCATGAGCCCAGGACAACTGGCTTCCTGGGACACAGGTCATCACTGGGTCATGTGCAGCTTTTCATCCATCTGAACCCCAAAATCCACCTCTGTAGGGCTATTCTCAGTGACTTCTTCTCCCAGTCTGTTCTCATGTCTTGGACTGTCCCAACCCAGGTGACCCTGCTTTCAGTAAGGAAGGAGATTTTTCGGTAGGGAATAGTGAGAAATGACAGAAACACCTTTCTACTAAGAGAAGAGGCAGTAGTAGCATCAGGAATGTTTTCAAGAAATTAAGTGGTTGTAGTGATCTTGGCCTTGTTGGAGATAGTGGTTTTTACTTTCCATCCAAAATTTTATGCAGATGGTATACTTACATAGAGTTTGGAATTGCATTTAAGGAAAGTCCTGGGTATACATAGAACAAATGCAATTCGTGCATGATGGTTCTTGGTGCCATCAATTGATCACTGGAAAACAGGGTCTTAATCCCCCTCTTCAACTTCATTGTTCATTGTAGAAAGTGGCAAATCTAAACCAGATAAACCACATTGCACCGTGCTAAAATTCTCAACACATGTAGGAAAACTGTACTACTTATCCATAATTCCAGCCTGATCCATGATCTCTTTATTTCTCCAGTTACTTCATGGACAATTTGTATCAAACTCTAAATGTTTAAAATGAAGTAACAAAAATATTTTATAGGACACAGATGAACAAAACTTTAAAGAACACCCTGGCCATGTATTTATCCTGTGCCATTCACAGGATTTGTCCAGACAGCATTTTTTTTGTCCAGAACAGTGCGTATCGCTTTGGATGTTTGTGGAGTTTGATCATGAGGTGGCAAACCTGTTCAGCACTTTTTGCTCTTTCATAACCATCTCAAGTTTCCAGATAAGCACCTCTTCCCATACCTACAGATACAGGTTTATAAGTGTAAAAAGGTAACGCAGAGGTACCTTTGTGTTTTAGAATTTAAAATATATTTTAGAATTTTTGGAACAGTTGCTTTTGTTCAAAGTGCATATGTCTGCAACTAAGTAGTCATTCTGTATTAAGGAACCCATTATAGATATTTTTATTTATTTTAGATTTGTTTGTTTTTGTAAAATCTGGTGGTTTTAAAGGCTGACAGGACTAATGGAGCCTTGAGGTAGAGGTTACTGCTGTTGTCAGACACAGTTAATTGTGAAGCTGAATCTCATACTCTCTAATGTAAAGTTTTAGTCTTGAGTGGCTTAGAAAATAGCTTGTTGTACAGGGCAAAGTGTCAGCTAGTTTTTACCTCTCTTTGTGTAAGTACCACTTTTCTTAGTAGTTAATAGCCCTGAAAGCACTTTTTTCACATACGTTCAGTGCACACCTGTGTCTCTGTGGTTTTCCCCAGTTTATCTGCCAGGGTATTTACCAAGTCTGACACTAGGAGATGCATTTGAAAAATGAGAACATAATTTGGATACAAAAACCATGTAATGCTTGCTGCTTGACCATTCTTGTGAATCATTTTCCAAATGTTTGGTGTGCTTCCCTTGAACTTAAGGGTGGGTGCACTGATTTATTGCAACTAAAGAGTTGTTTCTTATAAAGAGCTTCACGTTAAGAACAGGTGTTGACTTTAGGTTTGTGTGTTTAGAAATTAAGATCTTTGAATCATCATCTTTAATTTTCTCTATTACTTGTGTGAATCTCCTCTGTGAAATTTCATGCAAGACTTAACTGACAGAAGCTCAATTTGAGGGGAGTTATGACAAAATTGTCTGTCAAACCCAAGCTAGGTAACATACATATGTATGTATGTATGATAAGGGTGCCTAACATAAGGGGTTTTGCACTGAAAGGCTGTGGGGTTTGTTTTGGTTTTGGTTTATTTTCTTTCCTGAAGAGATCAGGAGCCTAAATGCAGTTATAACTTCTCAGTTTACTACCTCCCTTGTAGAAGAATGCTTTTTGTTTTGTCAGAAGCAGTGCCATGGAATCTATTATATGCTGTATTCTGTTAGAAACTGAACATAAAGTTAGCATGCACCTTAACAGTGAAAGTTACAATAAATCAGTTCCACTGGCAGAATAGGTTTAAGCAGAATCTAATTAGGAACTTGTGTGTTGTTAAAAGGGTACCGAACTTTGAATTAAATACTTTAAATTAGCTGAGATTCTTTCATTGTACTTTTCTTCCACCCTAATGTACAGCTTAGCCTCAAATTCTTTGTAATTGTTCCAAGCAGATGCCTTTAAAGTGAAATTTCCTGTATGTATTTGAACTCTGATTTCTGAATATGCAAAGGTTTAGTGAAACTAAAAATACCTTGGAAATTAGAATTCATTATATAGCTGATCAAAGGAATTCTTATGTGTCAAAGGATTCCTGACAGGAATCATGGTACCGGAGAGTTGCATATAATTGGCATAGAATGCAACTTTAGTTTTATGTTTAGTATCAACAACATTTTAAGAGCTTTTTTAATTATAAGGAAAAACGAAGAAGCAGAATTAGAGAATTAATTGAGATTGACAAATAACCAGATAACTTAGATTGATGTATTTAATTTGTATTTAATTGTCTGTGAGACAAATACTTCATTTTAAAAAAAGAAAAATGAATATTTAGCTTCACTGCAAACAGAAGATAGGATCAAAGGTGAGAGAACGTGAACAGTTAAAACTCTTGGAAATTCCACTGATCAAAAAGCATACAGAGAGTTTCCTTACATGGGAGCGTGAATGCCAAACTTGAGTTCTTCCAATGATTCTAATATGCTGAAATAAAAATTGAAAGTAATTTTTTTCACTTCCACATGATGTCTTTTGCCATCATTGCAGTGCCTTAGGCTGATGGTCATAATTTCTACATAGTTTTTTAATGCATTTGGAATGTAAATAAATGCTTCTGTAGCAGAATTTTTTTGGTTTTATCTTACTCTTTGGGGATTTTTTTTCTCATCTGTTCACACTGCTGCTTACACAAATGAAGATGAAATAATATTTGTAGAGTCATAAAGTAGTTGATACTGGAATGTGTGTGCCTCCAGGAGCACAGCATCATTTCTTCTGATTGCAGTAGGACACTCACCTCAAAATTTAAATTCATTTCTGTAATAAAAAATAGATTGCAAAAGTGAAAGAGGACAATAAGCATGAAAGCAAGTGATGATTTTTCAGTTTATATAAGTTTATTTTCACTATGTATTGCTTCACATTTTCTTTTCTGTGGAATTATGGCCTGGAAGTACTGTAAGTACTGCAAAACTAAAGTCTTTGATACCCAAAATGTGGTTGATTTAAGAGGAATATTTGTTCCTTACTACCTTTATTATGAATTTTCTTGGTAAAAACTTACTGTTTTGCTAAGTTCAGTGTAATCATTGGACACAAGCAGTAGTTCCTAGAAAATAAATTTTGAGTATTGACAGCATTTTACCTCTTTTCTATCTTAGTATTAAAAAACCCCAGTGTTTATTAAGAATGTTAATTCAAGCTTTAATAAAACTAAGTTTCCTCTTCTCTACTTCTGTCCTTGAAAGCATTTGGGACATGAAAAAAACAGTATAATGAGTTGTTTTATTGCACTTGCTTTAAAGACTTGCTTTTAGTCTCATAGCCACCATTTATCATCAGCTGACTCTTTTCTAAAAGAAAAAAGATTTGTTACAGCAGGTTGGAGGAGTATAAACCATGGCATATTACTTTATCATAAAAATTATATAAATCTTTCTTCAGATGAATAGATTCAATTTCTGTACAATTATTATTCTGCCCATCTTTCTCCTTGCAAAACCCAGAATATTTCAAACGTTTTTCTAATATTTGGCAACTTAATCTTTCTAATGGTTTATGAAATTTGAAGATTAATGTTGTCCATACTTGGATAGAAAAAAAATAGTTTAGAAACTTGATAAGTAGCTTACTACTGTGTTAAAATTCAAAATGAATCATCTAACTTTGGAGATTTTAAGTCATCTACATATCACAGTACAGTAAGGGGGAAAACTAAGTAGGTGAAACTCAATTAATTGCCATTTTTATTTATTGACAGGCTAGTGAAGGATGCTCCCTGGGATGAAGTCCCTCTTGCTCACTCCTTGGTTGGTTTTGCCACTGCTTATGACTTCTTGTACAGCTACCTTAGCAAGATTCAACAGGAGAGATTTCTTGAAGTAATTGCCAATGCTTCAGGATATATGTACGAAACATCATACAGACGTGGATGGGGCTTCCAGTACCTTCACAACCACCAGCCAACCAACTGTGTGGCCCTGCTGGCTGGAAGCCTGATTCTGATGAATCAAGGTATGTGCTAAGCCATAGGAATGTTTTTTCTGAAGTGTATCAACTCAAATCAGCTACTTACGCAGCAAAGTTCAGGATTTGATAAAAATGCTTCTTAGTGTACAGCAGTATTGGGTTTGCTCTTTTGCTGCTTAGTAAAAATTAATTTGCTGAATAGAACAAAAGTCTGTGGGCAGATGTACAAGGCATGATGTGTGTGTATATAAGTTCAGTTTTCAAAGTGATTCTGAAATTGTTACCTCACCGTTTGTAAGAGTTGAAAATCCCCTGTGTATGGTTTGTCCAGTCCTGCTTCATGGACATGTCTTTCAGAGTAGATTATCAATGTAGAATGATGCACTTGATCTCCTTACACAAAGCATTGTGAAAGTCAGCAGTCAGAAACACACAGTGCTCTGACCTGGGAGCCAGACAACAGGATAACTCGGAATTTCATCCAAGACTTCTGTCCTGTCACCTGGGGGAAATGCAAAAGTGTAACTTGATCCACCCAAGTGCTACAACTTAGGGCCTTTCTTCCCAAAAGCTTTTTCTATGGAGGTACACATGACTGTACTTTTTTCCCTCTGAATGCTGCCATTGCACCCCACAACCAACATTTGTGCCAGGTTTCCTCTTCTTCTTTGCTTTGGGGACATAAAACCATCCTTCCCATTTCCAAGGTGAATGCCCTGGCCAGTAGCTTTTGCCTGCTCTGTCGAGGGGCTACCCTGTCCTCGTGGAGAATGCAAGTCACAGAGTGAGAGATAAAGCACGTAAGCAATCCTGACTTTAAACCCCAGAGGTACTTCAGCTGAGAGATGGAAGTCATGGAGCCAGCTCCTGCTTTTATAAGAATGAATCAGTATTTCATCAGGTGATTATTTTATATGTGCTAGAAGTATTTTGAATACATGATTCCCAATACTTATGTGCTGCAAGTCAAGGAAAATCTTGGTTTTGGATGCTGATGGTGTTGCCAAGCTGCTCAGCCCTGCACAGGCACATCTGCACATCACTGGAGCTTTCAAGAGCCCAAAGAAGTGTTGCAAAAAACTGTGCACCTACTGTGTTTGGAGGGTCATTTTTTGCTAAGTGCCTGTCAAAACAAACACACTGAATGATGTGTATATGTTGGAAAGCATCAAGAGCATGTGTGAAAGTTATTCCCTATCCTCCTGTCTTGCTTTCCACAAATTGAAGACTCAAGCCATGCTTATTCAGTGGGTTTGCTAAATTTAATATAATTCCATCCTTCCCTAAGCCTTTGTCGGTGCAGGAAGCTGGCAGTTTGCAATATGATTCTGCTTTTTTTTCCCAGATATATACCATAAGTATGCCTTGTGAAAACAATAAAAACATCACAAAGCTGGGCAATACTTTTTCCACTAAACTGTTGGTGTTTGGGGGGAGGAGGAAGGAAAAAAGCAGGAAACTAATGAATTTTTGAGCAATTTGAAAATAGTAGTAATATTTCAAATTAAAATAGGTCAAAACAGACAGTATATTTCTAAATTAAAATTCTGTTGTTTTGATATAGAGCAACTTTATTTTTTTTAAATAGCAACTTAAATTAGGTTTTTCTGTTAGTCTAAAATTAAAAAAAAAAACAAACTGTAATTCCAATATGAAAGAAAATAATCTGAAGGAGGAAAAAACAAGGAGAGAGAAAAGGAATGAACATATTATGCTTCTGTATCAGATAAATGGCAGCTGCAATTAATGTATCCCAGTGCAGACCTTTCTGGAAGAAGGTTTGAATTCCAGCTAGTAAGTTTAAACACTTTCATAGCTTCAGCTATTGAAGCTTGTGGACAGTAAATAGCCTATTTAAAAGAATGCAAGTGTTGCCATAGGAATGAAAAATGAAACTAATTAAAGTTAGTTCTAGGCACGTGTATATGGTGAAGTCTTTGCACTTAGACACTCATGTTCAAAACAGAAACTTGAGTAAGGCCTTGATATTAGTATAGAAACCTGGTTTATATGCTGCTAATTTTAGGCAAGATTTGTTCTGGTTTGTCATGTTGCCTGACAGGGTTGAGTCTTTTACCTTTTTCATTCCAATGTATTATTCTTTTAGTGTCCTACAAGTGTAGCGTTACAGCATAGATATACCCTAAGTAAACAGAACAGGAATACATTACAATGGTAAAGGCACTGTGCTGAACTATGGCAAGTAACATTCTTGCAGCAGTCAAAAACTAGCTTCCCTTTTATGTCACAAGGGAAAACAGGAGTGGAAACATTCAGGATTTAATTCTGAAAGGCCACTGTGCTGCCAACTCCATGAAGAGTAATGAAAGAGCGAAGTGGAAATAACAGTACCACTGCCACTGGTGTTCAGGCCTTCCCCATCACAGTTTTCTCTTCAGCCAGGTGTTCAAAGTACTGAGTTAGACTCAGGTTGTCTTTTTTGCTCAGACACTGCTATTTTTTTTTTTTTTTGTCTCTGTAAACTGAGCAGGATTTGGCAGCCTTGACTAGTAGGATGCCTGAATTACTCATCACTCTGCTAAGCATGAATGCAGTGTTGGTGGCAATGAGATGAAACACTCTGAGTAACAGGATTGAATGTAGCTGCTACTCCCTTAGCCTGGCACATGTGCTTCATTCAGCAGGCACTGCTTCACCACGTAGTGGGATGTAACATGCACCAGCTGGGCTTTGCTATAGGGTGGAATTAAGTTGGTTTAAATCTGTGTCCAGACACTTTGAGCTGGAAGAACACTAAGTTGCCATGTGTAAGCACAAGGCAGTTGATCTCTGTATAGTTCTACCTCTCATGCTGCTCAATCCAAAAGAAATATAGAGAAGGCACATAGCCTTTCCTCTGCTGGGTTCCATGTGCTAACTTCTGCAATCCATAAATGAGGTGCTAAGGCCCTCGTTCTTGTGCTGAATGAAAGCAGAATGGCACTGAGAAGGTTTCTCTAGACTTCTTCCCAGGTCTTGATTTGTGACAAATAGTAAAAGCAGACAAAAATAGTAAAATCTCTGAAATGCTTTTTTTAGAAAAACTAAAACTGCTTAGGGCTTGTATATGTGGAGGCTGAGAATTTATTAGCTTGGAAGATTAATTTTATTCTGGAATTGAGGAATCTACTTTTGGAATTACCCATGCAAAACTGTTCCAAAATTTCCAAAGCTTTTATTTGAATAACCCTTTAGATTGTGCAACAAACTGAAAAATATAAGTAGAACAGAGCAGGTCTTAAAATAGAGCATGAGTTAGTAGAATATCAGTTAACTGCAGCTCAAATGTGAACTTTTTTACTTTTTTAGTCTCTGTGGATCTCCTTACCATGCTGGTGATCCTTCCAGTGACAAATGACAGATCAGAATTGTTGCATTATTGGAGCCCTCTAGTGGGGCCATTGGTTTGTTTTCATACAGCTTTAATTTGAAATGCAATAAACAGTCTTGGTTTGACTCTTCCCTTTTTTGCATGTCCTAAATGTGTTAAGGAAATTTTCTTTTTAAGTTGTAAAGCATAGCCCCATATTATTAGCAAGGAGTGTTTGATAGATTTTCTCATGCTCATGTGACCTTGCTTTGCTGTGTTTAAATGCAGTATTTTATTTTTCACCCTAGAAGTAGAGGGATGCTGCAGCAGTAGGTTGTATTATAGATCCATGGACTGCAGATTCCTTGCTGTAAAGGATCCCACTGTGGGAGTACAGACAGCACCATCTATGAACTGTTGTGTTGTAATTACTTTTGCCATCGTCTTTTTCTTTCAGGCTACCTTCAGGAAGCTTACTTGTGGACAAAGCAAGTGTTGGCAATCATGGAGAAGTCAGTAGTCCTGCTGCAGGAGGTCACAGATGGCTCCCTCTATGAAGGGGTGGCTTATGGCAGCTACACAACCAGATCACTGTTTCAGTACATGTTTCTTGTCCAAAGGCATTTTGACATCAACCACTTCAGCCACCCCTGGCTCAAGCAGCACTTTGCTTTTATGTACAGGACTGTCCTGCCAGGTAGGTCCTTTGGATGAATGAAGATGATTCTCTTGATTTGTGAAGCAGCAATAAATTTCATACTTTAAATTGTCCATTTTCAAACAGCATTCTACTTGGGTTTTTTTCAAAATAACCATTTCCTTGGATTTTACCTTCAACAGTCACCAAAACAGTACCAACCTTGTCTATCACTGCTTATTAATGAGGGACACTTTCCACTAGCCCAGGTTGCTCAAAGAACCATCCAACCTAGCCTTGAACACTGCTTGGAGTGGAGCATCCACAACTTCACAACCTGTTCCAGTGCCTCGCTATACCCACGGGAAAAAACCCTCTTCCTTATAACTAAACTAAGTATACCCTCTTTCAGTTTAAAGCTGTTACCCCTTGTGTTGCTTATTTGCAAAACACTTCATTAGGAACATACATTTCTCAAATTCCAGCTTAAAATCACTTGGATAACTCCCTTGGAATCCCAGATCTATCCATATATGTAAGGGGGACTGAATGTAGCTTTGGTATGCCACCACAGGCACATAAGGAATTGTGGTGACTCCATGTGAGACCTCAGGCGTCCTTTGGGAAGAAGTTCCTAAGAGCAAAATGAATTCACACTGATGCTTTCAAGGCGAAGCTGATTATTTTGTTCTTTGGGGACACCCTGGTTTATTCCTTTGGAGAGTATAGATTTACATAAAAGCATAAAAGCTGTAAAGGGAAAGTTACCTTTGCCAGATTTGAGTGAGGAGAGGAAGTGGGTTTCGTCTTACATTTGGTGTAGTACTTTGGCTGTCTGTAGCCCAACCAAAGAAGAAAGGTGAATATTCAAGTTAGCTGCAGCAGAAGGAAACCACTCCCTGTTACCTATTTACGGCTCATTTACAAGCAGGTCTTTAAACATCTGAAAAGGCGAAAAGGCTGCTTCTGTTTGCGCCGCTTGGCTTCACCATAGTGCTCTTCAAAAGCATCTTTGTGTGCTTCTTTGTTCTTTCTTACATTCCTTTTCACTTTTCCCCAAGGGTTCCAGAGAACTGTGGCCATCGCGGATTCCAACTACAACTGGTTCTACGGGCCGGAGAGTCAGCTGGTGTTTCTTGACAAATTTGTTATGCGCAATGGCAGTGGGAACTGGTTGGCAGAGCAGATCAGAAGGAACCGAGTGGTGGAGGGCCCGGGCACACCATCCAAGGGGCAGAGATGGTGCACTCTCCACACTGAATTTCTCTGGTATGAAAGGGGAAGAGTGGGCTCAAAAGGAAGCTGTCAGCTGTTTGCTGTTCGTGATAATTCATTATCCTTAGATGTGCACCGTAGAGGCCAGGCTCAGGCTGTCCGTGTGCCACCCAGGGTCATGAGGCACAGAAGAACTTCACTTAGCACAGATGCACAGTACAGGTTGCCACAGGGAACAACCTGGTCTTGTCCTACATCTGCTTTTATGGTTTCTTTCCACTGTCTGTTGTTTTCATAGAATATACGCCTTTCCAAAGGAACTGAAAATTTGACTGTATGTAGTCTTTGTTTAATTTGGTCCATTCTAATGAGATTTAATCCTGTTGTATTCTTTTGTAATGAATTAGGTGAAAAAAGCTTTTTTTAAAAGTTCTGTAAAATACTATAAACTTTCTTTTAAAAGCTAAATAATCCAAGCGGTAAGGCTACTGTTAACTAGATTTGCTCACTAATTTGCAAGTTATGCTTGGAAAAAATGCCATGCTAGATGGATATTTTTCCATGCAATTTATAACTATGCTAACTTCTATGTCAATCTTCTAAAAGTAAGAAATTAAAAGACTCAAGAAACTTTAGATCCATATATGAATTCCCTTAGTTTGTAGAGATAACAAGTATATTTTTGAGGAGTCAGTGTAGCTCTCAATCTCTTGCAAGAAAAATCTTATTGAACATCTGTTGGTTTGCAGCTATGATGTGCACATTAGAGTGCATGTTTGTTAGGGTCCAAGCAGCCTTCATATTGTTACTTGCAAAGTATAGAATCTCTCCTCTACTACCTCATCCTATCACTGTTTTCTCCTGTGTCTTCATGGAAATTCTAAGATTGTCCAGGGGCTGCCAGAAGCTCCTGGTTAGTTGTAAGAATAAATCTGATTCCAGAACCATCTAACAGAAATGTCAGTGGGCTTAATACGTTGGGTTTATTTTTATTTTGGTTGCTTAAGAAAATGGCAGAAGGTTAAGTTTTGTTTTCTATTTTTGTTGTTTTAACTCCCATAGATAAAACTGTAATCATTTTAACATTTTCTGGAATTAAGGCTTCTTATTAAACAAAATGTCTTATATCTGACAATTTATGCAAGAAAAACAAGGAAAATTTTTCTTCAGTCTAGTTTGGAGAAAGAAACTAACATACATTAACTGATACAAATAATAAAAATTTATCCTTTATAATGCCTTTTCATTAATTTTTGCATTTATTGCCTATGCTGTTTGAAGACTTCAGACTTCTGTAATCATCATTTTGGGGAAACAAATACTCTGCTTCTCTTTTTTAAATTGTCACTAAATAGGTACAATGCTGATGATGTCTAGGCAGTGTCTGCAGCCTGGTTTAATCTGCCTTTTAAAAGATCTATGCTATAGTCTGTAGTTTTATGACTATATAGGACAAAACATGGCTAGTTTGAAATTAATGGTACTCTTATTTTTGAAATGCAGAAAGACTATTTGCTTTAAATGCAGAGCAGATGCTTTCAGCTATTGTTCTGTAAAAAGCACACAAGAAATTTGTATAGAGATTAGTATGATGAATAATCATTACAGCTATATGATTAGGAAGCATAACTGTGGACTTCATATTGTTGGCTTGCTCCTTGATGTAAATAGTGAATGGTGTTTTGAGTTTGAGTACAAATGCTGATAGCGGAACCAGTCAAGTGATTTTTAACATCATTTATCTCATCTTTTCTTGCAGGTATGATGCAAGTTTGCGCTCTGTACCACCACCAGACTACGGGGTTCCTAAGCTGCATTATTTTGAGGACTGGGGAGTGGTAACTTATGGAAGTGCTTTGCCAGCTGAAATCAACAGGCCTTTCCTTTCCTTCAAGTCAGGAAAGCTGGGAGGACGTGCAATATATGATATTGTTCATAAGAACAAGTACAAAGAGTGGATCAAGGGGTGGAGGAACTTTAATGCTGGCCATGAACACCCAGACCAGAACTCCTTTACTTTCGCTCCCAATGGCATACCTTTCATTACAGAAGCTCTGTATGGGCCAAAATATACTTTTTTAAATAATGTATTGATGTTTTCCCCTGCTGTGTCTAAGAGCTGCTTCTCCCCATGGGAAGGGCAGATTACGGAAGACTGTTCCTCAAAGTGGCTTAAATATAAACATGACTTGGCCGGTGACTGTCAGGGACGAGTGGTTGCCGCAACGGAGAGGAGTGGCGTGGTTTTTATCAGGGGAGAAGGAGTGGGTGCATACAATCCTAAACTGAAGCTGAGAAAATTTCAACGGAACCTTATACTTCTCCATCCCCAGCTTCTCTTGCTAGTGGACCAAATCCACCTAGAAGATGACAGCCCTCTAGAGGCAGCGACAAGTTTCTTCCACAATGTGGATGTGCCTTTTGAAGAAACGGTTGTTGATGATGTCCATGGGGCCTTTATTAGGCACCGTGATGGGATATATAAGATGTACTGGATGGACGACACTGGCCACAGTGAGAAAGCCACCATTGCCTCAAGGATGTATCCCCGGGGCTACCCCTACAATGGAACAAACTATGTGAATGTAACGACCCCGCTGCGGCACCCTGTCACGAGGGCCATTTACCTTTTCATTGGGCCCTCTGTGGATGTGCAGAGCTTCACTGTGCGTGGAGATTCCCCGCAGCTGGATGTTTTTGTGACCACTGGCGAGCACGCCTACGCTGTGTACCTGTGGCCTGTCGAGGACGGGTCCCGCTCTGCCTTTGCACAGGTTATTGCAGACCGACAGAAAATTGTCTTTGACCGAGCCTCTGCCGTTAGGAGCTCCACAGTGCCAGAAGTGAAGGACTACATAGGGATCGTGGAGAGGAACCTGCAGCATTTTAAGCCTGTTTTCCAGCAGCTTGAGAAGCAGATCCTGTCTCGTGTACGCAACACAGCCAGCTTTAGGAAGACTGCTGAGCGCCTGCTGAGGTTTTCTGATAAGAGACAGACAGAGGAAGCCATTGACAGGATATTTGCAATCTCTCAGAGGCAGCAACAACAGCAGCGTGGCAGAGCAAAGAAAAACAGAAAGGTAGCCAAAGGCTACAAATTTGTTGATGCCGTTCCTGACATTTTTGCACAAATTGAGGTAAATGAAAGAAAAGTGCGACAAAAGGCACAGACACAAGCACAAAAAGAGTTGCCTGTAGACGAAGACGAGGAAATGAAAGATCTTCTGGATTTTGCAGATATCACTTATGTGAAGCACAAAACTGGGGTGTCAATCAAAGGCCGATCAGGGCTGGCACAGATGGTGGCGACTGCTCGAAGCACCCCATCAATATCAGCTTCTTATACTCGCCTCTTTCTAATTCTCAACATTGCTATTTTTTTTGTCATGTTAGCAATGCAGCTCACATATTTCCAGAAGGCCAAGAGACTGCATGGCCAAAGATGTCTGTATGCAATACTTTTAGTAGACAGCTGTATATTATTGTGGCTGTATTCTTCCTGTTCTCAGTCACAATGTTAGCAGAAGACCTCTACTAGTTGACCAGTTTATGGTCATATATGTCTATGCAAAAGCATTAACCCTAATAGGGCCAAAGTTTATATCTTCTCTTTTTTTTATTTTCTTTTTCTTTTTTTTTTTTTTTTTTTTTTTTTTTTTTTTTTTTTTTTTTTTTGTTTTCCAAAAACATCTGGGGAAAGATTGTTTTCAGAACAGAAGGGATTAAAGAATAGGTCTAGCAATGAATATCAGAAAAATCAGTACTTAATAAATACTCCTCCTTTGTGTTTTGAGTTGGGCCTCACATCTGAGGGAATGTTATGTTTTGTTCAGTTTCAGAGTTCAGTAATGTAAAGTTGTAATTAATTTTTCGGTGAGAAGAGCCCTCTTGATAAGTTTGTTCCTAAGGTCTTTTTTTATACAGAATTCGATTTGCATGTCGTGAGTTTTCATTTCAGGCTGCTAAGGATGTCTCTGGACATTCTCCTAAGAGGAGGACATTCAAACATTTGTGAGGCAGATATTAGCAGTAGACTTCATTTCTCTCTGCCAAACCAAAGAATGGCTCAATATGGGACACCCCTGCTAACCCTTGTATTGTGTCATCTCTTCCAGGCTTTACAATCTGGCACAGTGGGAAAATGACAATCATGTCAGTGCTTGACAAGTGAGAGGCACATCGCTAGTAGATAGTAGTAGAAGGCAGATATGAGGTTAACTCAAAGTAGAACACAATTCTCAGGAAAAAATAAATATATTTTAGCCAAGTGTAGGCTTTAGAATGCTGAATTCCGTAGGGTCTGTTCTCCGTTTTACAAGGCAGGGTTTCAAGAAACTTTTCTATAGTTCAAAGCACATCTTAGTAGACAAATTATGTCCTAGATGCCCTTCCATATGTAATTTTAAAAATACAAAGAACCAAAGCAATCCTGTGGTAACCTCAACAACTGCCAGTATGGAAAAGTATGTATTAAGGAAGTATTTAATGTCTTTTTTTTTTTCACATGGCTAGAAAGAGGACAGTTAAAATTTTGTGAACAGCCTGTTCTCTATAAAGCACCAGCAAGGGTTCTGCAAGCTCTTGGTGGCCCCAGGTCAATTATTTGGGGATTAGTAGTAAATGGAATCATGCAGTTTATGACAAAAATAAGTTTGACATCTCCACATATATTCCCCTCTGTTCATTAAATTAATTTCAATAATTCATAGCTACTTGAGAGAATGGAAGCTCTGTGGAATTGGGGCATACTTATATGTCTTTACAGAAAAACAATTCTTCAGTACATTTGCTAAATAAAAGCATTTTAATTATCTCTGTGGAAAAGTTTTTTTTCTTTGATTTAAATATTTTTCCTAATAATTACAGTAATTATGTTCATCAGCGCTTGTTTTAAACCACAAACCTTTGATTCCTCTTCTTAAAACCATTTAGATGTATTTTATCTACATTACTCCTGTTAAGCCTTCTGCAAGTCTGTGTTTTGAAATATGATGAGCTTTCCTTGTCTAAACAGTGAATAGGCCAGAATATTTTCACTAGGTTTCAGCTCCTGAGTCAGTTCAGAGCCCTGTATTCACATAAATAAGCCCTACTGCAGTCTCCAATGCCTGGATTTATTCAATGA
Source organism: Sitta carolinensis (assembly GCA_032173965.1). NCBI lineage: Eukaryota > Metazoa > Chordata > Aves > Passeriformes > Sittidae > Sitta > Sitta carolinensis. The sequence continues at coordinate 48,198,015 of JAVUNC010000004.1, forward strand.
AATTCGCTACATTTTATCTGGGCAAAGATTTAGGTACCCAGTTTATTTCTGATCCATGCAGTCTCTGGATTATGAGAACCTTCAGACAGTAACTCAGCTCACCTAAGACCTTGAACACCTTCAAGACATACCTTCCCCTTTTCCCTAATTGCAAAAGACATGTCAGTTAGATCATTGTCTATTTCAACTCACCCACTTTGTTTCTTAAGGCAAAGGGAGCAGAGCCTGGGGAGTATCACCCCTACAGCTCCGTGTTGGTGCCTGCTGAAAGCGACTAAACTGTGACAGGCTGTGGATAACTGGAAATCTCTTTATTTCTGCCTTTGCACTGTGATGACATAAACACATGCAAAAATAGCTGTTGGCTTATGTTCAATTTTAAAGACACTGTTAGTTTTTCAATATTAGGTGATACTGTTATTTGCCATGGAACAGCAAAAGATCAAGAGTTTATTTTATGTCTATGCACATTTCCCCTGTGTCAATTTGCTATTGCTTTGAACAACCAGAAAGCCACCCTGTAGTCTAGAAGACTTAAGAAGCGCCTGCAATTCTTCATCTGCTTTGTAGTGTGGCTCTAAGTTCTAGCATGGGATTTGTGTAACTCAAATGAAACTGCAGAGATTAGCAATTAAGGTAATGGTTTTGCACGTTGGCTCTCATTTGCACTACACTTCTCTGCACTGCTCCAGAAGTGACAAGGTAAAGAGGTGGTTGCAAAAGCTGGCCATGCTCATGGCCAGGTCTTAAAACAGCTTTCAAAGCAGACCAGCATTCAAATGAGCAAGGTGTGTGCAATGATACTGTAAAGGGAAATGAAATGCAGCAGCCTGACCCTCCTCAGTGAGAGACCAGACCCTTTTCAGCATGAAGTGTGCATCCAGGGGTTTTGCAGCCTGTGCTTGGTTTGCATCTGTTAAGGATTTATGTGTATATGACTGTCATTACTTGCTGCTCTGAACTCCACTTGAACGGATGTAACTTTGATTCAGATTGGGCAACTAAAGAAGCAAACTAAGCCTTAATTGTGGTGGGTTTTAGATATGAAAAGAATCCTTAGTTGTTCTTTTCCAGGCCAGAGCCTCTAAAAAGGCCCTCTCCAGTGGTTCTGTTTCCAGTCTTTTTTTCCATTATTGTCGCTCTCATTGCTTACCAAGGACTGTAACTTTTTTTGATTTTGTTTTTGAAACAAATGGAAGAACAGATTGTTCTGTGCCATCAGTAATGTGGCACGGGCAATCATGCGTTGGCTAGAAGTGTCTGTGTCACAGAAAAGAAACCGTTTGAGGCCTCAGGTGGTGGGACCCTGAAAAATCCAAGCTGCCTTTGCTTCCTGCTTCATTAGGAAGTGCACTGGGGAAGAGCAGGTAAATGGGATCAGCCCAACAGCCCTACTGGCTTGTGGGAGGGCTGGAGAAAGATGGTGTTCCTCCACACTTGCTTATGCAGGAGAGGATGCTCTCCTCACCTTTGCTTCCCTTTGTCTGAACTGCAGGAGAGAAGCAGCCTCGGTGAGATCTGTGTCCATGGTGGAAGCATTTAGCACTGGCTTCATCTAGAGTGGGACTGAACAACTTTTGAAATGTCACTGTATGGCATCCAGCAGCAAAGTTATTTTTTGCTCCCTATTTTAAATGGAGTAAAAAACCTGAGATGTTTCTGGCACATGCCTCTGCTCCCATTCTCATTCTGCTTCTTTTTCATTTCTGAAAATGTTCATTTTCTGCATCTCTGGCCACAGGAAAAACTCACTATCCAAGAACTGGATGCATGTGGATGGGATCCTGTGCTCATCTGAGACCCTGCTGACTTCATTCAATTGCTCTTCAATAGCTGCTGTTCAATCATGCATGCTTCTTTTCAGGACTGCAGTCTAATTTAGTCTAAAGTTAATTCACTGTATTCTGAACAAAGTGAATGGCAATTTAGCCCACAGGTAGTAGTGTACATGTTTGAGGGTGGAAGTGGAATCTGGTTCTTAGATTCTTTCAATGATTTTTTTGAGTCCAACCAAAATGTCTACCTATGGTATATACATCATTATGACTCAAGGAAGCAAAGGAAAAGGAGCACATTACTTCATTTCTTAAAACTTATAAGATGAAACCTTATTCTGAAGAATTATGTGTCTGAAATAATCACATTCTTCTGTTGGTCTATGTATTTTCCACTGATGAAAAGCATTTTCTTAGTGTTTGAAAGCATATAGAATTTGGAAAATAGCTGTATTTCTGCACCGGGACATTACATTCATGTTTATTTGGTCTGTAAAAGGCTCAGCTGGGTTCGTAAATACTTTTGTCTAACTTTAATCTTTTTGCTCTGGCTAGTCTGTTAAAATCAGTAGGGTAACTTCAGGCTGGTAAGTCAGACTGAGCTAATGAAGCCAAGATGTCATTTTCTGTCCTTTCTTGGAAGCTGACTCCAGGAGCTCCCTGCAGCAAAAGATCTGTGCAATCCAGTGCTGGATATGTCTGTAGTGTCATCAGTATAGAGACTGTTTTCCAAACGAGTTCAACCTTGAAACAAATAACATCAAAGCACTTCAGATAAGAGCCCTGGACCGTCTCAAGTAAGGAACAAAACTATTCTCTGCTTCAGGCAGGCAGGAGACTGGACCCAACTACACAATGTATGAGTGCATTCCTTCAGTGAAATGCACGCATAGCATTTTCCCCAGGTGCTACCTTTCCTGCCAGGTTCTTCAGGCTGATAAAGCATTCATAACATTTATGATGGTTTTCCAGAAATTCAGGACGCAGAGAAAAATTGCTAGCTGAAATGCATTATTGTATAAGACATTCAGCATGATCTTTTTCCCTTTGACTTGTGTCCAAAATCATCAATGATTTCACTGTTTTCCTAACTGACCCTGGCACAATCAAGAGGAAAACTGTCCCACTCCTCCAACCCCAGGGCCCTGTTACTATGATCAATAATCCATAACAAGTATATTTGAGTTTTTATCCCCAAAATATTGACATACATTTTTTCACCAAACATTCCATACTCAGTCTAGCTTCGTACCCACCTCCAGTTGGAAGGCATTCTGAAAGGAGGTGAAATTCTTCTAAAATCACAAGTATAAAATCCCTGGTTTCCCATGTCATCTTCATTAAAACTGTAACATGGGAAGAAAGGAATACCAGGAGAGCTGGGCCCACTGGATATGCCTACAGGAAATGCTAGTGAAGAAAACTTGAGGAGAATTGGGGCATGGAAACTTCCCTACGCTGCCACACTGCCATGAGAGTTAAGCTAGATGAATCGCCCTGTGGCAAGAGGGAATAAAAATTTCTTTTTATTCCTAAACAGGACTATCCTTGGGATGAGGAGCTGAACTCTGGGACATGCTAAGGAAGGCCAAGTTTCTCCATGACCTAGTAAAGATGCTATACCAGTTTCAGTAAACCTTACTATTAATTGTATTCTAGAACCATATTCACTTCTCTCATGCTTGTCCTTTTTTATATGGCATAACCCTTATTTTGATCAGTAAAGTAATTGTATTGCTTCACATACTAAGTTTGTCATGGAGTTTCCTCTGGTGGACCCAACTGCAGGTTGGTAGCAATGGGAAAATGGGCAGAGGACCAGAGTCCCTGGGAGGGCACAGGGAGTAACTCTGCCTTTATGGAAGCTAGAGGAATAGAAGATGTTCAATAATTCTGTAAAATACAGCTGCAAAGTCCAGGAAAATAAAATGACAATGATGATGGAGTATTTGAACATTGCAGAATAAATGAAGGCAGACCGAGAGACTTAGAAAGTCACTGCTAACATAAAATATAGGCAACTGGGAATATTTTCTTCTCGTGTCCCATATATAATTTTTTCCTTTTGAATCATATCTTCCCATTAAAAAAAATGGAAAATGCACACACACAAGTGCTGTTGAGTGTAATAGAGTTCAGCCCTTAATTCAAGCCAGACATGGTTACCAGAGAGCCGGACACAGGTTGTACAGTTGTGGTGAGCTGAAACAGCTTGGGTATTCTGTAGCTAAGGAATAGATTGATTAGAAAAAATTATGAGCAAGGGAGGCTGAGGATCAGAAGCCAGAAACTTTTCAATTCTTTGACACCTTTGAAAAGGCTAGGGTCTCAATTCTTGGGCTGCATTGCTGTTAGAAAAAATTCTATGAGCAACAAAATTTTGGCAGCAAAGGAACCTGAGATGGGAAACTGGAGAAAGTGATGTACTACCATGAACTAAAGAACTCATTAATTTGTTCAAGTTTAAAGAGAGAAAGAAGGATTAATTGAATGGAAAAGTACAGAGCATGTTTTGTAGCACATGCTCAGCCAGCATTAGGACACACACATACACCCACCCAGAGTGGAACAGATCAAATCTTAGGCCAAGGGGGAATGCCCTTAAGATGAAAGAAGGCAGATTTAGACTAGATATCAGGAAGAAATTCTTTACTGTGGGGGTGGTGAGGCTCAGGAAGAGGTTGCCCAGAGAGGTTCTGCCCCATCCCTGGAAGTGTTCAAGACCAAACTGAATGGGGCCCTGAGTGCCTTGTTCTAGTGGAAGGTTCCCAGCACCTGGCAGGAGGGCTGGAACTAGGTCATCTTTCGAGTATCTTCCAACTGAGACCATTCTATGATTCTATGACTTTTATGAACTCTAATCTATTCAGCGGTTCCAGTTCAGCAATAATCTGAAGAAAGCAATGACACATGGAATACAAAACATCTATAATAGTGGAATAGAAATATTTTGGGTATAATACTCTTAAATTTGTAAAGTAATTCTATGTTATTTCATTTTCCATAGTAAATGAAAAAGACTGAGCTTTTCTTTCTTAGAACTCACTAGGTAACTACCCAGAGTGATTTACCTGATAAGTCCTAACTATAATCTGGCTCACCAAGGCTACATAATTTCATCATAAAACATGACAACTTCTACCTTTCTAATCCTAAGCTTCTATCATACATCTCCTTAGAAGTTCAGCAAATATTTGTTACTTAATCTGCAGACAGCATTAAAGAATCACACAGGTTTATTTATGGCTCATATAGACTGTAGATAGAACAGTAAAACCGTCATGCAGCTGGCTGCTGTGGGACATTTGGACTGGGACACAGGAACTTGGCCATACAAAAATGAGACCTGTAGTGAACCCATAGTCTTAAAAGGGCATCAGTAAATAATGGCAAGGGACAATTAGTCCCATGGTTTATGTCACTCTGTACCAGAGCTCACCCATCAGAGCCTCCTTCAGAGCCATGCTTGGTTTTCCAGACCTGTTTCCTTCCTGCCCACTAAAATTCATTTTCAGCCAAAAACTGCTAATAAATGTGATGCCTTAAAATAGCAGTATAATGTACGCAAATGCTTGTAAGCTGTGCAGGCCAGGCACAGCGCTACTTCTCAGGCTGCTGTTCTACTAAGTATTAGTACTATTAATGATTTATGTGGTGCCACTGAGCTGTGTGACGCTTCCCAAACTTGTGAGAAGGCTGGTTCAACCATAAAGTCAGAATAACTTCCTCAGTTTCACAAAGTGAGGCAATGGGCCTCTGGGGGAGGCCAGTCCACCTGGAGGGTAGGTGCAGATCTGCTGTGGACAGGACCTCCAACATGTTAAGCATTAATTTCACCCGGAATGAGACAAAAGGCATTACAAGAATTTTCCTAGAATAAAAAGACTTTTTATCCATGTGTCTTTCTGAACTGGAGAAATGCAGCTTACATTTCTTTCAGCTGAAGAAGCAAGTCCAGTTCTTATAAACAGAAAACCAGTGCAGAGGTGTTCTTTTCCATTGCAACCATGAATGCATAAGATATTGCAGTATTAATATGAAGAGGGAGTTGAGCTTTATAAGACTAAGGGAAGGAATTTAGGATAGGATGGGCCTTGGATGCAACAGCTGGAAGGAGCACGACTTGTAGGAAAACGAAACCAGTCTTTGGCTATTCTGAACAAGTAGAAAAAGTTCCAGAAAAAAAAATTAAAAATAACCTACTGTAAGGACTTACTAACATAACTAAAACAAGATCTGCACAATATGCACTGGTAAAGCCCTTCAGTGTGCTTACACACAGTTATACATGCTGCATTTATGACCAGTATTATGTAATTTATTGAACCACAGAATTAGTTCAGACTACTGCTTTTTCTACCTATAAAATGTTTGAGAATCATTCATCTGCAAAAGAAAGAAGTTAAAATGTCAAGGAGAAAATAAAATATTAAAAAAGCCCACTTTTTTTCAGCTGACCACCCCTTCATTTTAACGAAGAATATTTCAAAGCAGAAGGATGTTTCAAATAAGTAAATACTATTTTGTTCTAAAAACATCCATCTTTTAAATTCTCACATTGTTCCCATCCCCCTTGGAAGACATGAAATTTAATGCAAATCAATGTAAAAAATAACCATTAAATTGGAATGCTGGGTCCTTTAACAGAAAGCTGCTTTTCTGAATACTTTCCATATAATGCTTTGCAGCTGTTGTGGCCAGATAAGTGTTAATTTAGAAGGCAAGAAAGAGCTGCCCTGGGAGAAGAGAGCTCTGAGTGAACAGGAGCTCTGTGACTGCCTGGTGGCCCCACAGCTCCTCACACCCAGGAGTCCCCTTGGGCTGCCCCCCAGCTCCCAAAACTGCCACCAGCTGGGCTCACTCCTGCACCCCACTTGGCTGCCAACGCAGCTGCTCCCCCACTTCCCAACTAGGGTGGTCTCTCTTCCCTCACCCGCCACTCTTTGAATATTTACTGGAAACATGTTTTCTTGGAGGAGGTTAATCCTTTTTCATGCAGAGCTCCCCTCCCTTTCCCAAGAAGCTTATTTCTGAAATCGTATTTTATTACAGAGAAATAAAACACTGCTAAAATTAGGCTCCGAAAGAGGAGTAGCAGGGTTTCTTGGCTCTATGCTTACCCCTGTGTGGTCATAATCTGTTCCAGAGAGCTGCCTCTGGTCCTTTGCCTCTCTTGTTTAACCAGTGGCTCTTGGAGGCAGCCCATGTCCCCGTCTTTGTCAGGATATGTCCTTGCAGAAATTTCACCTTGGTCTGTTTTTTCTGCCATGCTGACAGAGAATCACAGAATCATCAAAAAAGTTTGGGCTGGAAGGGTCCTTAAAGATCATCCAGTTCCAACCCCCTTGCCATAAGCAGAGACAATTTCCATGAGACAAGGCTGCCTAAAATCTCATCTAACCTGTCCCGGAACACTTCCACGGACGGGGCTAAGACTTTTTCAGGTGTGGTGAATTCTGGTTTCACAATTTGCTAACGTCTGTCTCCAGCTGCCTCTAAGTAAAAATCAAGATAACAATATTTGCCAATAATGCAAAGTTATTCTCGATATTTAAAAATGAAAAACTGCTTCAAAGAACTGAAGGGATACTTTCTTAGGCTTCCTGACCAGAAAGCAAAATGGCATGTCTAATTCAGTATAGAAGAAATGGTGTTCAAAGTGAAACCAAATCCTAATTTCATATATACACTGATAGATTCTGAGCTTGCTGAGGTTCTCTCTCACGGACTGAGGGCTTTTCATTATAATGTATATCTTGTTAAAATATTGATTCATGGATGATAAAAAATTATTCTAGAAACTATTCAAGGAAATAGAAAACAAATGTCAGAATTCCTTTGTAGCAAACTGTGATTCAGTTGCATCTTCAATACAATGGAAATCTGGAATACTTCCTGTTTCCTCTCATGTGAAAATTGATAGCTGAATCCTAGAGAACAGTTCAGGTGGCAATGTGGATAAAGAAAGTACTCAAAGGTATATATCAGATGAGGAATTACTATTATATTAGGGTTTCCCCAGCCTGGGAAAGAGAGGGCTATGGTAAAGGTGTACAAGACCATGAGTTGATGGAGACACCAAGGATCCACTCTTTTTCCTCTTTCCCTTCCAGATCTTGGGGACATCGTATGGGATAATGTCAGGTTTGAATGAAGGTTAAGCACACATTACAATATTTTGGATTTCAGTAAGTCTGCATGGGTTAAAACAAAAGTTATTAGATACAGAGGAAATCCCTGAAATCACATAGGGTGTGAGGGCATTGCCATACTTCCTTTCCCAGTCCTTGGGCTCCTCAATCAGCTGTTGGCTGTAGCTGAGATGTGGCCAGACTAACCTTCAGTTTGATTAATTCCTGGTTTTACATCCTTTTTTGTTGCTATGCCATTGTATTATACTGCTGCATTATAACAAAGGCTCCTCCAGGCCAAGACAAGCATTTCATCCAGCAGCACGTTTCCCTCTGCAGCACCAGGAGCTCGGCACTGAGCATGGCACATCTGCTGTGAGCCCAGCAGCCATCTGAACCAGTGCTACCTGCTGGCCTCTGTGCCATCCTCTCAGTTGCCCAAAGAGCTGAAATGGGAACCGTGAATCTTCAAATCCCTGACCTCCAAAACACCTTTTTTTTTTTTTTTTTTTTTTTTTTTTTTTTTGAGATTATCCAGCCTTGGCCAGCAAGACCCATAGCCTCAGTGGTTTTAAAGATTAAACAAAGTACAAGGTCCAGCTGCCCTTCCCCTTGGCAAAGACAAACAAGCCCATGATTTTATGTACTATAAAGTAAAAAAATGTAAAAGTTACATAATTTCTAACATAGCTACTTAAAAAATTTGATGGATTGATTGATTGATTGATTGATTGATTGATTATCTTGAAAAATTGACATGATTATAGTTGAATTTTCTTCCATAAGAGAACAAGCCATATTGTATAGCTAAAAATAAGGCAGGATAAAAATCTGTATATGGTTCTGGGTGGTTTTCTCACATTTTATTCACACTTTGAATCTGGTGCCTCATGGAAAAGATGATGAGGTTCAAGCCATTGCTAGTTACAATGCATGTGTGGACAAACACAAACTACTTTTATAGAAACAAGCCTCTTCATTGTTTTGCTGTTGATAAACATAGTGGTTTTCCAGTGTGGTCTCTGCTTGACTGTGAAGTGACCGTTATTTTCTTCTGTGAAGGAAATAATTTCTGTGCCTCACTCACCACCAACAGAAACTGAAAGATCTGCAAGCCTCTCTAAGCTGTGGGAGCTGCAGGACACTTATCTCTCTTTTTTCTTTTCCTGATGGAGGTTTTGCTCTTCTCAAAGAAAGGAGAGGCAATAAAATGGATAGGTTAAGAAAGGCAGTGAATTTCCACATCCACTGCCCGACCACACTGGTTTACAGCATCATGTCCCTGCTGATGGCTGCCAGCGAGCACATCTTCTCCTCTGTGGTGTTCAAGCATCCCTGCAGTTCCAGGAACATGCTGTATGGATCTTCCTTCCTCATAGCACCTGCTCTCTTCCCCTTGCTGCTCAGCTTCATGGTGAATGTCAGGACACGGCACCTGTTGACAGGCAAGTGCTCTCGGGAGGAGTATCTCCAGTGCAGTTCCTGCGGAACCTGTGTCCAATTCTGCCAAGTGTTGGTGTTGGTGACAGCCAAAGTCTTGGTGGATCAGCCCTGATGAGGGCACATCTGAAGTGCTGCATCCAGTCTGGACTCCTCAGTAAAAGAAAGACAAGGAGAGGGCCCAGCAGAAGGGCCACAAAGGTGATTTGGGTCTGAAGCATCTCTCTTATAAGGAGAGACTGCAGGAGCTGGGCATGTTTAGCCCAGAGAAGAGAAGATGGAGAGAGGATGTCATTAATACCTCTCAAAGATGGGTGGAAAGAGGAGGGTACCAGATTCTTTTCAGTGGTGCCCAGCAACCTCCAAGGAAGAGGAGCAATGGCCACAATCTAAAGCACAAGAAGTTTCACCTCAACATGAGAAGAGGGTGTCAGAGCACTGGCACAGGCTGCCCAGGGAGGTTGGAGATTCTGCCTCTCTGGAGACAATCCAGACCCAACTGGATATGTTCCTGTGTCGCCTGCTCTAGGCGACCCTGCCTTGTCAGGGGGGGTTCGACTGGATGACCTTGAGAGGTCTCTTCCAACCCTAGCAGTTCTGTAATTCTCTAAGAAAACAAGGGCAGTACAGGTTATTCACTTTGAAGAGTGATATTGATAATAATAAATATAATTATATATCAATATATATAATTATATAAATATATATATAAATATAATGATTGAGTGATATTAATAATAATAAATATAATAATTTAAAAAGAGAATATTTGGTTAGTGTTGCTGGAAAAAGTAAACATGGCCACTGCTAATAAAAAACCTTTATTGTGGTCAGCCACATGTCCATAACCAGCAAAAATCCCACTGAGGGCTCTTGCACAGGCAGTGAAATCAGACAAATTCCACACCACCTTTCAGCACTAATTAAAATAAAAATAATAATATTTAAAAAAAGAAAAAAACAGGCAGGGAAACTTGTTATAACATGTTGTTATATGTTATAAGTACGTTACCACTTCTTACTGGTAGCAGGTAATAGCAGTTTGGCTGAGACCAATGCTGGGTAACAAATAGTTTAGTTTTTGTTCCCTACAAAATTGCTTGCTTAGAGCCCCATTATGCTATTCAACCACTGCACCATGCTATTAAGAGAAACAAAGGGAGAGAGATTATCATGAGGGCTGTACAGGTTTGGTGAGAGTGAACCCAAGACAAGAGATGCCCCCACTTAGCATGATGAAGTTGTAAACATACTGAGGGAAAAATAGGAGAGGAAGGTACAAAACACAGTGATAAATTCAGAGTTAACTCAGGCCTACACTGAACATAGTTGTTGGTATCTCGGTTTAAAACAAGTGTTTTGGTGAGAAGAGGGTAAGCTGGCTTTGTGGGTAGGGTGCTGTGCTAGGACCTGAACCATATCAAGATATCTTGCATTACACCAAGCAACTTTAAACCTTTCCTATAACTTGGGTTTCTCTGAGGCTGCTCCTTCTATAGTTCCCAGTCATGTTGTGGTAACAAGTTCACTGCCTAAAGGAAGATGTTCAACAGCTGGTGGTGAAGCCCAGGCAAGAGAAGAAAACATGACCACCAAACCAGCTGTGTGGCAATCTCAGATTTTTTATTCAAGTTTCCTTAGGCAGGTACAGATCTACAATGTCTACACATTAGATACATCATGCTTTGTTCAGTTTGGTCACAAGTTGAGTGTCTTGGAGAAAAGGCTGACATGAAAAGGCCCATAAGCTTGGAGAGACACAAGTTTTCAGAGTTGCTGCAGCCTGGTGTGTTCACTGGACTGAACAGGAGTGCCAGCAAAACTACACGTGAGGCCTGAAGAGCTGGAAAGAACAGAACCAGCTCCTGCCTTCAGTGTAGGCCCATCCCTCTCTGGTTTCAAAGAGAGCAGGATGTCCAGTGTGGAGGACAATGAATGGCAAAGCATTGCATATCAAAACATGCACCTGTGAGTGAGACACTGCATACAGCAATCACAGCAGATGAATCCTTTATGGACAACCACACACAGCCAGGGAAATAAAGCACCTCTAACAGCCATGCTTTGAAACATTACTGATAAACAAAATGGAAAAAGTTCATCACCTTTACCTAAAAACTGTTGGTATACCGAAGAATATTAACACACACTAAATACTGAGATTAAACTTCAATTAAGCTCAAGAGCCTGGGTATGTGAGAAAGAAAAACTTTCAATCTTTTTTACTGATGTCTGTGTCATGACAATTAACATGCTCTCCCCTGCCCTGCCCCTCCTCTTTGCTGCCCAGCTCTCTTCATTTTTCAGCCAGGTGACTGGTGCAGCTGATTCAGCAAAGCCATTTCTACTCTTCTTCAGAAACAAAAGGTACAAAATATCCCTCAGCAAGGGTTTCTCCCAATATTTCTTTCATTTGTTCCTTCTGTGCTTTCTCTCTTCAGGCTTCCTTAAAAATGTAATTCCTATTTCTGTCACAGCATCGCCCTTCAACCTGTCCTGGAGGAAGGAAACTTCTGCTGCTAAGTGAACCTAGAAAGAATCGGGTCTGATCAGTTAAGCAAAAAAATGCCTACTTTTCCACTCTCCTCTGGTATAATGAGCTTTTTCTCTCTCTCTTACCACAAGAGGACCCCCTTTCTCAGGTTTCATAGGAAACACATACCTATATTGTTTTACAAGAGCTTTCTCAACTAAGCTAATACAAAGGAAGTTTATAGACACTGGAATTTGTGTAGCACATTACCCTTCTTCCCAGTGCTTTGCTGTCTTCTGAGACCCTAAATCGCATACTTGAGGATTTTGTGATCACAGAATTTCCTAGTCATGTACTAAGACTTATAATACTTTTGTTAATTAGTCTTGTATCAGATACTATAAATCTGAGACTGATGTATATACAAAACACTGCAGGGTTGAGTTTTTTGTCTCTTGAAATATAAGACGTATGCCAAATTGGATATTGACAGAAACATAAAGCAGCCCAAAAGTAATCTTCCTGAAGAAGCTCTACAGGTCAAAAATTTTCAAATTATGCCCTTTATTTATTTGCAAAAACCTTAAATTTAAGAACAAAATTTGGATTGTCATCTGATACACTTCTGATGCTCTGGTTTTAAGATACTCATCCACACTTCATTCTCTATTTCAGCAGGTACCTTGGTAACCTGAGAATATTATTTATCTTGATGTATTTGGAAAGTATCAGGGATGACTCTTACTGGCTACAGCTGTTCAGGGAAGTGTGATAGGCTCCAGGAGCAGTGGAGGAACCCAACATTCCCCTCTGTCCCTCCACTTTAAGTGTTATCTGTCTTCTTGATCCCACCTGACGTCTGTACCCAAGCCAGCCACTGAACAGACTGAACAGCCAGGCAGGGACAGCGTGGAGGTGAGCCAATCCATGTGCTTCTCTACCTCAGGATCAAGGATCAACCTTGTCCTCTTTTTTCTAGATATAGACATTTAACCCAAGGGGTTAAACAATACTGTATTTCCTACTTTTATCTGAACAAGTGATTTTGTTTTCCTGTGATTCGGTGAGTTAACAAAAAATGGAGAAAACAGATGTACACTTCCTTACCATTTCCAAGGCACCTCGAATCACCCCACAGAGGAGGTTACAATAGCAAAGGGATGCTCGTTCTGCTGGCAGCTCCTCCACGAAGTCCACTAGTGGGTTTTTGTCCAGGATTAAGGAGAATTCATTCCCTGTGGCATTTCTGCAGCTCACACTAGGGGTGACACCAAGGTACATCTTGAAAGCAACCTGCAAGAATGAGATTCTGCTGCTTAAATGTGCTGCGTGCAAACCAGAGGTGAAACTTTAGAAAGCAGCATCCTGTATTTTATCCCAGGAAAAAAGAGGGGAGAGCCAGATGGGCTAGAAATCAAGGTACATTTGTCTCTGCTTGAGCCAGCAATGCAAATCTAGAGCTACGTGATGCTCCAGGAAAACACAGCAGATAACCGTTCTTCTTTTATGTTCTTGCATTTACAACTCCACATAAAGTGGTTTAACTGTTATCACTCGTCTGCTTTCAGTCATGTCATACTCCCTTGGGACTATTAGCACTTATATTAGGTCATTCACTACCTCCTCAGCAACTCTTACAATCACAGCTCAAGATCTCCTGCAACAGGCCGAGTGTGTGTTTTTTTCTCTCTGATCTCCATCAGCAGTCACTTAAAAAAAAACAAACAGCCCACCAAGAACAAGCCTTCCAAGACTGCAAACTTATTTGGTAACACAGAGCACTGCTTGCTTTCCTTCCACTACCGGTGAAAAGCGTGCAAGCTCCGCGCCGGCTCCGGGTCCCTGCGAGCGCGCTTCTCCAGGCAGTGACATCACGGCGTTATCTCGGCAGGGCGTGGGCAGAGCGGCGGGCTGCCCCTGCTCGGGAGAGCCCTGCCCTGCTGCGCGCCGCCGACAGCCGCGAGAAACTGCCCCGAGCTCCGCCGCCTTAGTGAGTATCAGACATGGATGCTTTCCAAACAATCCTGAAGTTCTTCATGAACCGGAAAACCGCTATAGGTTACAGTTTTATGGCGCTGCTGACAATGGGAGGTGAGCGTGTGTTTTCTCTTGTTGCTTTCAGATGCCCTTGCAGCAATGAAAACTTCAGGTACGGTTTGGTATTTCTCTTCTCGCCAGCTCTTGTTTTGCTAGTTATTGGATACTTCTTGAACAGCAAGACCTGGAAACTCTTTACAGGCTGCTGGGTGAATCCCAGGAAAATATTCCCCAGAGGGAATGTCTGCCATTTCTTCTACGTCTTTGGACAAATCACTTTAAACGCCCTGGTAGCCCCAGTGATGTGGCTTTCTGTGGCTTTGCTCAACGGGACTTTTTACGAATGTGCCATGAGTGGTTTGAAAAATCCTGCCTACTTACACGCAGTTTGCCACAGCAAAACGGAGATGTGCTTTGAAGAGCTACACAAGGTAGCCTGTGACAAAAGCTCCCTGCCCTTTTCAGAGAGTGATGAACTGAAAAGAACTCTTCAAGCACAGTCCCAGGTAAGAAAATTACAAACAACGAGCATTATCCAGGTTGTTCTGTTGCTGTGATTTATGTGTGGAAGATCCTGATGTCAGATGTTGTGTTAAAACCGTTGGCTTCATGTAAACAATATTTTGGCAGCCTTGCCAAATACAATCAATCCATCTTTTGGTTCAGTTTGAGCTGTTCTGTATTAGGGGTGGGACCACCCATAGGTCCCCACTGGTGGCGGGGTCAATAAGACCAGGAAACCTAAAGCTTTCTTCCTGAATGGAGATTGCTCTAACGAGGAAAAAAACCCACAAAAAAAAAAAAAAAATAAAAAAAAAAAATAAAAAAAAAATCCCCAACTGGCTTGTTTAGGAGGCTGAATTAACAGATGTCACCCCATTAAAGGGGCCTGTTCTATTAAAAAATTCATGCCACACTCTCCTATTTTAAATCATTGTGATAACTGTAGGGAAATTTTAGGTCACCAACAGCAGAGGAATACTGGAAAATAAGATTTGTGAAATATCTTTTGGCTGCTTACATAAAGTGTTTCTATTTGTGTTCCTCATTTTCATGATGCCAAATATGAGCATGGTTTTGTCCTGCTTTGAGGAAGTGAGAAACAGTAAAGCAAGCAGATCATGCAAAGCTGAGATCTTACTACATTTTACAATATTTGTCCAGTACAGTTTTGTGCTCTGCATTGTAATGCAAATAAACTCAGAAGCAAAAAATCGAAACAGTGGAGAGAATTAAAATAAAAAAATGCCACAGAAAAGGAAAAACACTGTGGAGCCAGCAAGTTTTTGTCAGGAATTGTATCCATCTGGAACAATTTCCTTTCAAAGAGCTGGTTTTATTTTCAAATCCTTATGCAAACAGGACAAAGACTGCGCTGCAGACAAAGCAATTTATTTGATAGTTTTAGAAGGCAACAACAGATAGTGCTTAAGAGTTTAAGTTATAAGTATAGGGAATAGTGAAAGACCAGGGATTCAGTTTAACATGAGAATATACTAGTTCATTTACCAAGCTGCAAGAAAGTGAAAAATTGCTAAAAAAGCAATTTCTCAAATACCCATAAAAATCGTTAGTCATTGGGAAAAAGTGATTGGGAAAAAGTTGAGTGATTCTGGTTAATTAATGTAGTTGTTGTGGAGGTTTTTCCCTAATAAAAAGAAGTGAAACCAAAACATCTAACAGTGATCACAGTTTAAAACTTGGTTGATCTGGGACAAAAGTTACTTGCCCTTTTTGGTTTTGTAGTTCTTCACGATTCAAAATTAGTAATTCTTGTTGGGTAGTTTATGTAATGCTTTCAGGAGTTGGAAAACACTTTGCCCTTTTCTAAAGAGCCACCAAAAGGAGCACTATTGAGAAGCCTCTGTGCTGATGGATTTACTCTTCAGTCCCCATGTGGATGTCCCACTAACATCAACGCCAGCACAGAATACAAACAAACTGTGGTCACTTTGTCAGACATTTATGGTTCAAGTACCATTTTCACCTGGGTCTTTTTAACCTGAAACTGCTTTCTTTTGCCTTCCAGATTTTAGGCTGGTGTGTGATAGTTACCGCAGCTCTCCTCTCCCTTCTAACCACTTGCTGTGCCAGCTGCCAGTCAAAAGTCAGCCACCTCCAGCTGATGTTCTGGAGAGTGTATGAGGGGACAGAGAAGGAGCAACTGGAGCAGATTTTCCAGCTGTATGCCACCAAGCTGAGCGAGCGAAACCTGAAGTGCTTTTTTGAAAACAAGGAACCAGAACCCATTTCCCTGCCAGCTTTCCAGGCATGGGAAGATGCTTCCCAGCTCTACTCTTTCAGCAACAGCAAACAGCATTATAGCACGATTCACAGGCTAGTTGAAGAAGGCCAGAAAGGAACCAGTGAGGAAAGAGAGACGATGGTGGACCTTGCGGACAGAAGGGAAATACCCTAGACCAAGCATATTTTCAGCTCTTTTGTATCTTGTTAATATGGTGTACTTCTAGCTGCTTTCATCTCTATATTTTTTCACAATGGTCTCTTTCTTCTTCATCATGTTTCCTCCCAGTTACATACTTGCTCCAAAAGGATGGAATGAAATTATTTCCCTACACAAGTGAAAAGGCTGCAGTACCCCACAGCACCCAGGGTTAATGGCACTTGCTCAGCATCAAGAGCTGACAGCACAAAGATATTCAAAAATGAATAATGGCTTCTACAAGAGGGTTTTAACAATATGTTATGTAAAATGTGCTATGGTGTGGTCGTCCTATGTAAAACAAGAGACTATCAAAAAGTAAAGTCATTTAAAGTATGTGAATATAATAACAAGATACGTGTGGATTTCTGGCAGCCCACAGAAAGTAAAGGTTTTCTGCCCAGGTCATTTCCAGGCCAATTGCAGATACAGGCTTGTTTCGAGGCACCAGTGATCCCTCAAGGCTTCTTGGTCTTTGGATATTTTGCCTCTGTAGAACATCTTCCTATTGCCTGCTCCCAGTCTAGACTTTCTCTTTGTATGGATATAAAGTTCTAGTTTTGAGCGAGTTTCAGGCACTGGGTGCAGCCTGTCGTGCTATATAATATTGTTGTTTCTGGGCCTGCAGCCAGTGTACAACAGTGGGCCTGGAAGGAAATTCCACTTTTTAAGACAAGAAAATATTTTTGCAGAAGACTGACTTACAATTTTGTGTGTATCTAGGAAAACTTAGTGTCTGGAGCAGGAAGAATCAGCAGCTTAGGCAACTGCACAGTCAGTGCCTCTGACAAACGCATTTCACCCCAGAGCCCTGTGCTTTACCTCACCCACTTGGAATTCATCACAAGGTTCTCAGGGTGTTAAGAGTATTCGAAAAAGCTGTATAAAAGGAGAACAAAGTTACTTTCCCTGGGGTAGCTGGGCAGGCTTTTGTGCAGCATTTTATTGCCAGTCTTTCTGAGTCTGCAAAGAATCATAGTTTTGCTGTGCTTGAATCATGGTTTTCTCAACAAATCAGGGTATTCTGCCCAGCTGTTCTTATACCCATTGGGCTTCTTCATCAGGTAAAAGCATCTGTTTAGAGACCATTACCTCTTTATGAAATAAAACACAAGAGCTAATTCAACTCTCTGCTTAGAATTTTCTCCTTATGTTTTCAAGAACTTGTGACCTTTGAGCCAATGTTTTAAAGTTCTTTCATCCCAGATGACCCACTTAGCTGCACATTTACAACATGTTATATGCTTAAATGAGCCTGCTGCAGCTGAAAGCACACATGCAACACTGACCAAATGAAAGTCACAACAGCAGATGTCTGACACTGTGCCTGGCACATACACCAATCATTTTCTCCCCAGGATCTGCTCCTGGTATAGTATCTACCTACTTCCAGGTTATGTGACTCTTCCTATTTGTCTGGTTTTATCTTTCCTTATGAAAACTGTCCCAATATCTTCCATCCAGCCTCATTTCACCTCCTCCCTGCATACAAGGAGAGACAACACCCCCCCTAACAGGACAGACCCTCTGCCTGGGCCAAACTTCCCTTCCAAAACTGTCTCTCCACCTCCTTCCTCAGAAAATCAAAGCAAGTAGGGATGCAATGGGGACGACAGCAAGTAGGTTAATGAGTTGATAATGGGAACTAAAAATATGGGAATAAAAATAAATATGGGAAACAAGTGGGTTGATGTAAAGATAAGGCCTCCAGTGTGATATAATAGCTGGGACACAGAGGCAAAAGCATAGCTGGTAGAGGGAAAGGTAGGAGGACAGAGTGATCCCACTTAGAGCTTTTGGTATCCTCTTTTTCCTCAGGAGAAAGCTTAGGGCTCTGCACCTGAGTAGCCCAGGCCATCTGAAATGGCAGCATTTCCCAGCCCTATCTTCTGCTCTGTTGTGGAGGGGCAAATCCAAAGTGAATTTTCCTCTCCTCCTCCTCCTTGCCTACTTCATGTTTGCAGGTAACTCATGTTGAGAGTGTCTCCACCCTCAAGAGCAGCTGCTGAACACTTCATGCTGCAAGGTGTGCCTGGTAGGAGCCCATCTCTCACTGATCCTCATTCCCAGGGCTGTGTGACTCTTTTATCTTACCAGAATGGCTGTGACTTAATGCAATTTCTATGTGGATCCTAGAATACTTATATAAAATAACAGATTGAAATAACAGCCGGTTTGACCCTAGGTTTTCGACTAGAATGTGGGTTCAGCAAATTTAACTCAGTCCTTCAAGGGGCTATTGCAAAAGCTGCTTTTGATCAACATTGTCTCTGAATTCAGCAGCTACCATGGCAGCTCAGAAAGAGACAGATTATTGTCAACACTGTCCAAAACAAACTGGAGAGAGAGAAAAAACCCAACAAATAAAACCAAACAGCAAGATCAACATTTTCTGCTGGAAAATTTAGATTTTGCATTAATTTTGACACCCATCAAAATATGAGTATACAAGAAAACAGGAAACTTCCGTTTAATTCTCTGTGCTCTGTCCCTCAGTTTAGTCATTAAAATTCTCTTAGCCCTTCTTCCACTACACATCTGCTGCTCCATCAAACTTGAAGTCTTTGTTATAAGAATAAAAACTTTTAAACCATGCTAAGCCTTCATATGCTTTTAATTTAGTTTAAGCTGTACTTTGCATTATGGTATGATGACTGTCCAAATTCTATTGTTAAAAATTCCTCTGTAAAAGAGAACTTGCATGGAAACTGCAAAAGAAGTAGCTGGTTTGCAGTGGAGCATCAAATTAAGGCCAAATTGCAGTTATAAAGTGAAAATTGTGAAAATATCTTGGCAGGAACAATAATTTAAGTGCATATATAAGCAATTCAATGAATACAAAGGATTTTTTTTTTTAAACCAGGCTATGAGTGGACAGCAACTACTTTAAAACTATAATTTACAGCTTCTCAGAGGATAAAACAAAGGTCTTTTCAGTCTTTGTGACTCCAAAAGGCTAGAAAGTAAAGTGAACGAGGTGGTTTAAAACTCACATCCCATAAATCTGTCTCATTTTTATGTATGAAATGTAAGGAAAAAGAACATCCGTTTAGACATGTACATAGGCTTGGCACCAAAATGATGCCCATATAAAGCAAAATCTCACTTTTTGAGATTTTCAACTTTGAAAATGTTATTTGCAACTCTATGACATTATATATTGATTAATAAGAAAATGAGATCTATGCAGTCTGAATTAAAACTGTATCATTGCCCTTTTTCAAAGTCTCAACCATCACTCCATTTCTCTCAAGCAGCAGGAATAGAAATCATTAACATTTTGATGGTGCTCAAACACAGTCTAGAATTACTGAAAAATTTAGGAAGCCACTAACTTATCAGTCCCTCTACATACTACTGGGGCTCTTCACTTCCAAACTTTTTATGCATAAGTCATGACGCCAAGTAAGTAAGAACAGACTGTTAAAAAAATTTAAATCATGATTTCAGAGACCGTAATAGCAAGACTAATGAAGGACCAGAATTAATCTGCTTAAAAGGGGAAAGGCAGCCAAAATAATATTTCTGCTAGCATACTTTTCATTCTTAGTATTTTTCCAGTCAGTGTTTGGAAAGAGGGAAACATATTAAAGGTCTTGTCATCTGTTGACAATTCCAAACTTCTCTTCTGAACTGTTCTTTACTCTCCACAGTGCAGAGCTTCAATGTTCTGTTTACTGTCTACCACAGTAGACTGTGTATTACTTAGCACAGTAACCTGCCTATGCATTTCTCTCTCCCTGCTGAGATCTGCAAACCAACATTTACCAGCTTCATAAATTCTGCCAGCACCTGTCAGATCTTCACTGGCCATAAGTCAATATACAGGGACCTTGTGTGGCAGCACCTTCTATGACAAGGGAAGGACTTCTCTTGTCCCACAGCTCTGGACAGGGGGTGACATGGTTGGATCACCCCATCCCTTGTTATCTCCGGGGAGCTCTTTCCAAAGAGCTCCAGAGATGTTTATTTCCTACGTTCACGGGGTACTGAGTGCCCACAATAAAGCCCATCTCTGCAGCCACTGCTTTTCAGGAACAGATCTATCCTGAGGCACAGCTCTGTTTAATCCTGCAGTGGAGCCTGTGAGCCAGCACCAGCTTGCTGTGGACCAGAGGGCGTGGTCAGGCTGCTTCCACCTCTGGCACAAACACCTCCTGGTGCTGGAGAAGGCAGTATAAACTTTAGCTCTAAAACCAGAAGCTGTTTTTTGCAACTCAGATCAATCACATCAAGGTCCTTTGAGGAGAAATTGAATTAAAAATTTTATTTTGCTGGATTATAGAAAAAATTATCAACCTAATTTAAAAAGTAATCCTCAATTTCCAAATTCTGAATCCCATTTTGGACATTACTTCTTCAGCTGGACTTTGTTCTTAACATCATTCCTCAACTGGCTTCCATTTTTACCCCAATTTGCCAGAAAGCCTACATCTACATGTCCTGTTTCACCTTTTTTTTAGTTCAATCCCAACTGTAATCATGTCAAATCATGAGACCAACATGAGAAGTCAGTGAACACCATGGGAACTCAGTGTAGAAGGGCTCA
Organism: Sitta carolinensis; assembly: GCA_032173965.1. Lineage (NCBI taxonomy): Eukaryota > Metazoa > Chordata > Aves > Passeriformes > Sittidae > Sitta > Sitta carolinensis. The sequence goes on from JAVUNC010000004.1 coordinate 48,218,863, forward strand.
CTTTGGCTCCTCATCAAAACTTGTTGGCCCTTCCCCAGGCCAGTATAAGGTAGCAGTAAAACCCAGGCTTTGCAATCTGAGCCAGTGGTGGAAGTTTTTAAGCTCCCGTTCACTGCTTTAGGTGCACCTTTCCTCCAGTATTTATTTCTTAGCCTGGGAAGCTGGCTTTGTAGTCCTCATTTTTATGTTTTTTCTTTTGCTTCATCTCTCTCCATTTCCACAGGGAACGCCCACAGCCTGATCTTATAACCTTCTTTGTTTTCCAAAGAACTGCAGGATAACAGCTATGTTTAACTGGAGGTTTGGCTTTAACTACTTGAATTTGCTTAACTGTCTTAATTACTTTAACTTTGAACTGGTTTTACTCATCCTCAAACAGATTTATACCTCTGAAGATTTAATGCAGTTAAGTATTTAAGCACTTTCTCCTGTCTGGGAACACTCCTGCTGAAGAGTTAAGGAGATCATGTAAATAGCTTCATGATTCTGAACTGTAAACTTTAATAGACTATTTGCAGTTACTTACTGGGTCACTTTAGACATGTTTTGTTGGTGTGTGTCTCAGACAAATGTGCCTGAAGATTATTTAAAAATTGTTTTGCCAAAGAAATGTGAAAATGCTGTCCATATCACATTTTGCCTCAGAAAAGTTATACTCCTACTACAGAACTCCTTTTAGTTTGCTAAAAATAGTCTTTCAAAGGGACAGTGTGTGCTGTAATGTTTGTTCCAATCTTTCCTAGTAATTTTTTACTTCTTGTCCTAGTTTAGGGCAAATCTGGGAGAAAACCTCCAAAGGAAGCTCCCTCCGGAGATCAAACCCACACAGCCCCTCCCCCCAGCCGGTTCGGGAATGATTCCTCGGAGAGAAGTGGAAAGAACCTGTTTATTTAACAGGCACAGCCTCCCCCCCAGTACACAAAATGAACAATACCAGATGACAACACTTTTTCACAGCTCTGAAAAAGAGATGACAAATGCAGCGAGTCTCTCTTGGGGGTGGTCGCCCTGTTGTCACTCCCTCCGGCGCTGGGGATGGCTGTTGCCGGCCACAAGGTGTTCTCAGGTCCCAGTCCGGAGCAGGTCCCAGTAGTTACAAGAAAAAAGAAAAAAAAGGAAAAAAACAAAGCAAGAGCGAAGCGAAGCAGGAGCAGGAGCAAAAGCAGCAGCCAGAGCTAGAGTCAAGGAGAAAAGAGAGCAGCAAAAAACAACAGCCACACTATGTACTGCCCCGTCTCTGTGTCCCGCCAGTCGTGGGGGGGGAAGCAGGCTGATAACGGAACCAAAACAAAACATTTGTCCTTCAGAGCCCGTCTCACAGGCACAGAACATAACATCTAACATAGCAGAACACACATAAATGGGGATACAAACATCACCCTAGGACATTCCACCCCTTATCCCCATATTATACTACCACACATCATACATTTTAAAACTTCCATCTGTCACTTGCTCAGACCTTCGACACTTACATGTTTCCTTCTCCATTTTTTCACTTGCCCAGACCTTCGACACTTACACATTTTCCAACAAATATTGATCATCTTCACCCCACAATCAGATCTCCCTGAGGTACACATCGTGTTGATCCATCTCTTTGCATTACCCACCAGGTGCAACCTGGTCCCTGAGCAAAGACAACCCCGCGGATGGGTTTGTCTGTACTCGAGGCAGACTTGATCCACACCGTCTTCCCTAACAAACCTCTGACATGCACCACTGGGACTTTATCTCCGTCTGCTGTATTCAAGGACTCAGACTGGGCAGGACCTGCTCGGTTGGTGGAACCCCGAGTGTTAACTAACCAAGTGGCCTTTGCTAGATGCTGCTCCCAATTTTTGAAAGATCCCCCACCCAAGGCCTTCAGCTGGGTTTTTAGTAATCCGTTGTACCTTTCTACTTTACCTGCAGCTGGTGCATGGTAGGGAATATGATACACCCACTCGATGCCATGTTCCCTAGCCCAGCTGTTGATAAGACTGTTCTTAAAATGAGTCCCATTGTCTGACTCAATTCTCTCAGGGGTACCATGCCTCCAAAGGACCTGCTTTTCAAGGCCCAGGATGGTGTTCCGGGCAGTGGCATGAGACGTAGGGTAGGTCTCCAACCATCCTGTGGTGGCTTCTACCATTGTGAGCACGTAGCGCTTGCCTTGACGTGTTTGGGGCAGTGTGATGTAGTCAACCTGCCAGGCCTCCCCATACTTGTATTTGGACCATCGCCCCCCATACCAGAGGGGCTTCACCCTTTTGGCCTGCTTGATGGCAGCACATGTCTCACAGTCGTGGATAACCTGAGAAATGCTATCCATGGTTAAATCCACCCCTCGGTCTCGAGCCCACTTATAGGTGGCATCTCTACCCTGATGGCCTGAGGCATCATGGGCCCATCGAGCTAGGAACAACTCTCCCTTGTGTTCCCAGTCTAGATCTATCTTGGACACCCCTATCTTTGCAGCCTGATCTACCTGATTGTTGTTTTGGTGCTCCTCATTAGCTCTACTCTTGGGGACATGGGCATCTACATGGCGGACCTTCATAGGTAGCCTCCCTACTCTGGTAGCGATGTCTTTCCACTCTTCAGCAGCCCAAATTGGTTTTCCTCTACGTTGCCAGTGAGCCTTTTTCCACCTCTCCAGCCATCCCCACAGAGCATTGGCTACCATCCATGAATCAGTGTAGAGGTAGAGCTTTGGCCACCTCTCTCTTTCAGCAATGTCCAGAGCCAGTTGAATGGCTTTGAGCTCTGCAAGTTGGCTTGACCCACCTTCTCCCTCAATGGCCTCTGCGACCTGTCGTGTGGGGCTCCAGACAGCTGCTTTCCACTTCCGGTTCATCCCTACAATACGACAGGAACCGTCAGTGAAAAGAGCATAGCGTGTTTCCTCTGGGGGCAGTTGGTTATATGGAGGAGCTTCTTGAGCCCGTGTCACTGGCTCTTCTTCTTCATCTCTGACATCAAAATTCTCACCTTCGGGCCAATTTGTAATTGCCTCCAGAATCCCAGGGCGATTTAGTTTACCTATACGGGCGCGCTGTGTGAGAAGAGCAATCCACTTGCTCCATGTAGCACTGGTGGCATGGTGGGTAGAAGGAACCTTGTCTTTGAACATCCACCCCAGTACCGGTAGTCGGGGTGCCAGAAGGAGTTGCACTTCTGTACCAATCACTTCTGAGGCAGCTTGGACTCCTTCGTAAGCAGCTAAGATTTCTTTTTCTGTTGGAGTGTAGTTGGATTCAGACCCCCTGTAGCCTCGACTCCAAAATCCCAATGGTCGACCCCGAGTCTCCCCAGGCACCTTTTGCCAAAGGCTCCAGGACAGACCATGGCTCCCGGCTGCAGAGTAGAGCACATTCTTTACCTCTGGTCCTGTCCTGACTGGGCCAAGGGCCACCGCATGAGCGATCTCCTGCTTAATCTGGGCAAAAGCTTGTTGCTGCTCAGGGCCCCAGTGGAAATCGTTCTTCTTGCGGGTGACCAGGTAAAGAGGGCTTACGATTTGACTGTACTCAGGAATGTGCATTCTCCAAAAACCTATGGCGCCTAGGAAAGCTTGTGTCTCCTTCTTATTGGTTGGTGGAGACATAGCTGTAATCTTATTGATGACATCCGTAGGAATCTGACGCCGTCCATCTTGCCACTTTACTCCTAGGAACTGAATCTCACGAGCTGGTCCCTTGACTTTACTCTTTTTGATGGCGAAACCAGCTTTCAGGAGGATTTGGATAATTTTCTCTCCTTTCTCAAACACTTCTACTGCCGTGTTCCCCCACACAATGATGTCATCAATATACTGTAGATGTTCTGGAGCCTCACCCTTTTCTAGTGCAGTCTGGATCAGTCCATGGCAGATGGTGGGACTGTGCTTCCACCCCTGGGGCAGTCGATTCCAAGTATACTGCACTCCCCTCCACGTGAAAGCAAACTGAGGCCTGCATTCTGCTGCCAGAGGAATGGAGAAAAATGCATTTGCAATGTCAATAGTGGCATACCACTTCGCTGCCTTGGACTCCAGCTCGTACTGGAGCTCTAATATGTCTGGCACAGCAGCACTCAGCGGTGGAGTCACTTCATTTAATGCACGGTAGTCCACCGTCAATCTCCATTCTCCTTCAGATTTGCGCACAGGCCAGATGGGGCTGTTGAAGGGTGAGTGGGTTTTGCTGACCACCCCTTGGCTCTCCAGCTCTCGGATCATCTTATGGATGGGAATCACAGCATCTCGAGTTGTTCTGTACTGTCGACGATGCACTATGGAAGTAGCAATTGGTACCTGTTGCTCTTCTCCCTTCAGAAGTCCTACTGTAGATGGATTTTCGGACAGTCCAGGCAAAGTGTTCAGTTGCTGGATGCTCTCTGTCACTACAGCCGCTATCCCAAATGCCCACCTGAGTCCTTTTGGGTCTTTGAAATACCCACTTCGAAGATAATCTATGCCCAAAATACATGGGGCCTCTGGGCCAGTCACAATAGGGTGTTTCTTCCACTCATTTCCAGTCAGGCTCACATCAGCTTCCACCAAAGTGAAATCCTGCGATCCCCCTGTCACACCAGCAATAGAAACAGATTCTGTCCCCACATGTCTTGATGGGATTAATGTGCACTGCGCACCAGTGTCAACTAAAGCTGTATACTCTCGTGGTTCCGATGTGCCAGGCCAACGAATCCACACGGTCCAGAAAACACGGTTTTCCCTAGCCTCTACCTGGCTAGAGGCAGGGCCCCTCTAAGCCTGGTTATCCTTCTTTCCTTGGGTATATGTTTTGGAGGTTCCTTCAAGGGGATCGGACATGTCATCATTATCATCATACTTGGCAGTTTGGCTACGGGCAACTGGAGCTGCTTTCCTTTTGGTGGAACTTCCTCTCTGATCCTTGTCTTCCTTCAATTCACGCACCCGTTGGGCCAGAGCAGCAGTTGGTTTTCCATCCCATCTCCTCATGTTTTCTCCACAATCACGCAGGAAGAACCACAGCTCAGCTCGTGGGGTGTATTTTCTCTCTCCATATGGGGAACGTCTGCGTTGGGTACCAGAGCCTCTGATCTGTACTGCTGAGATTTGGAGAAGGTCTTCTTTAATCTCTTCTCTGAGCTTCTTATGATTTTCTTCTATCTTGTCCTCTAATTTTTGCAGACGTGTTTCCACCGCTGCAATTCTGGCATGTGTTGGGCCATGCACAGCATCTGCGTAAGCTCGGAGCTTCTTTGCCATATCCAGCACAGTCTCATTCCTGTCATCCCTCTTCATTATGGCTAAAGCAGAGGCATATTCTTGTGGCCCAAGTCGTACCAGTTTTCGCCACATCACAGACGTGCATGGTACCATGTCTGGATTCCTAGTTGTTATGTCATCTGAGAAGATAATCTCTGCCACTGCCATTTCTCTCAGGCGCTGGATCCCTTGTTCTATGGTTTTCCACTGTGTTTGCTGCATATAAAGATCGTCTGCACAGAGGTATCTTTGTGCTACACTTTCCAAGACCCGTGCCCAGAGGCTGTGAGGGTTAACCCCTCTCATCATTCCTTGGTCGATGACAGGATCATGTGACAGGGATCCCAAATGCCTCGCTTCAGTGCCATCCAGAATTGTAGCCTCACCTGCAGCATCCCAAAGACGGACTAACCAACTAATTATAGATTCATCAGGTCGTCGAGTGTAGTCCTTCCGTAGGCCACGAAGGTCCTTCAGGGAAAAGGACTCAATATTGGCTTCTGATCTGGTACCTGTTGTTTTGACTCCTGATTTTATGTCAGGAGGTGTTGAGGGTCCTTCTCCTGCATCATCATCATCATCATCCACTGGTCGATCGGTCTTGTCTGTGCACTTCCCACTTCGAGTGCTAGTAGCAACAGCCATTGGTTGAGGCTTATTATCTGCTGTAGCTGCTGCCTTAGGCTCACTATCTGGTTTGGCTGCTGGCTTTGAGCCCAGGGTGTTTGCTGTAGCCTGAGTGACCGGGATAACTGCTGATGTATCTCCCTGCCCCCCTTCCTCTGTCTGCTGTCCTACAGTATCTAGCAGTGTGCGATAAGCATATGCCAGGGCCCAGCTCACTGCAATGATCTTTTTCTCCTTAGGATCATCATGGTACTTCTCTTTCAGGTATTTCCCTACCTCAGCTGGGTTCTGAATTTGTTCATGGGGAAAGTCCCAGGCTATAGGGTCAGAGAATTCCTTCAGGATTTGGCCCATATCCTCCCATTTCCCACACCACTCAGGATTTTCCACACCTGGGTCTACTCCTGGGTCAGGGGTCTCATCAGCCCGTCTAGAAATCTCAGCCCTCATTCTAGAGAAGCTGCGGACTGTATAATGGAAGCTTACTAGATTAAAGACCAGAAAGATAGTCTCTTTAACATTCAGGGGAAACTGAATATTCTCAAACAGTGATGTGACAAACTCAGAGGAGAAGAAGGAAAGCAAAGACTGAAAAGCCTCATCCCCTACTCCTCCCATAACAATCTGGGTAAATAACCATAGCCATGAACCATCCATACCTGGAACAGCCCCCAGCAGATTTATAAACTTCTTACAAATCACCACCACCAAGCCCAGCAGTATGGCTATTCTGGTCACTGCCCCTCTGCTGTAAAAACTACGTATTAGGGACAATAGTAGAACTATTTGAGGATAAGCAAATAAACCTAGGGACCATAGAAGTATTATGATCTCAAAAAACCCTAGGGACCAGAAATACAGGCAAGCCTTCACCCCAAGAGACATTATAAATTGAAAGCACATGACTATTAAATGCTTTATACCACCACCAAGTAGTAACAACCAAAATATACTCAAAACAGGGTTTTTCCACTCTCTCTCGAGCCCCACGTTGGGCGCCAAATTTTGTCCTAGTTTAGGGCAAATCTGGGAGAAAACCTCCAAAGGAAGCTCCCTCCGGAGATCAAACCCACACGGCCCCTCCCCCCAGCCGGTTCGGGAATGATTCCTCGGAGAGAAGTGGAAAGAACCTGTTTATTTAACAGGCACAGCCTCCCCCCCCAGTACACAAAATGAACAATACCAGATGACAACACTTTTTCACAGCTCTGAAAAAGAGATGACAAATGCAGCGAGTCTCTCTTGGGGGTGGTCGCCCTGTTGTCACTCCCTCCGGCGCTGGGGATGGCTGTTGCCGGCCACAAGGTGTTCTCAGGTCCCAGTCCGGAGCAGGTCCCAGTAGTTACAAGAAAAAAGAAAAAAAAGGAAAAAAACAAAGCAAGAGCGAAGCGAAGCAGGAGCAGGAGCAAAAGCAGCAGCCAGAGCTAGAGTCAAGGAGAAAAGAGAGCAGCAAAAAACAACAGCCACACTATGTACTGCCCCGTCTCTGTGTCCCGCCAGTCGTGGGGGGGAAGCAGGCTGATAACAGAACCAAAACAAAACATTTGTCCTTCAGAGCCCGTCTCACAGGCACAGAACATAACATCTAACATAGCAGAACACACATAAATGGGGATACAAACATCACCCTAGGACACTTCTCTTAATACGTTGCTTTCAAAGTACAAGCTGCAGATAAATAGTGTCTTTTTCCATTGTTAATTTCTCATTGTACTTTGCTGTTGAATACCCTGTACTTAAGAATGATGGTTCAACTGTAATAATGCATTTATAAAGAAGGGAACTATGAGGAGTAAGACCCAGATATATATATCTGATATATATGTGAAAATAAAATACCAACACACCACCTGAAGAAGAATGTAAACGTGAACAGAAATGTGATTTTGCAGCCTAGTATCATATTTTTAAATGAGGCAGTGTATTTTAAAACTGTGATTGAAATGCTGCTTGTCTGATCAGTTTCACTCAGCTGTCTTCACCATTTCTAATGGATCCTCTACCCCAGCTCAGCTGCTTACCAGGAGGAACTTTGTTATAGATCATTCTTATTTAAATTTCTCTTTGAAATCCACAGGAATTCTAACTTGCCCATGGGGGCAAAAGTACATCTTTAGAAACCTGTGTCTTTCTTGTCTGGCAAAAGTGTGAACAGCTACTCAATAGAAGGGAAATTTCCATCAAAGTAGGTGAAAGTACGTGCTCTGATTTTATCTTTCTGATTTTATTATTAGATTTGTGATTAGACAGAAAAATGTTCTTCTCATTCTTTCTTTCAAAGTTCTTCTTTGCTACCACTGAGATTTTTCTTTTTGCAGAAAATCCTGCATCTTATTCTTAATATTGCAATTTAAAAGTAAAAAGATAATTATGGCAATGATGAGAAGAGTCAAATGGCAGAAGTAACAATATCACAAGTTTAACATCTGTATGAAATAGTTAAGACTTAGGTTCCTAGGGAGAGAAAAAAGGAAGGGAATATATGATTCTAAGCTCAGACCACTGAATCTGATGATGCTTTAGAAAACGCAAATCTCATTTACCTGTGCAATCATGTCTGCAGTTTCAGAGTAACTGCGGCACTTTTTCACAGCTGAACGAGCCAAAAAGTCATCAATCAGCCTTATTCCAATGCTGTATCCCCTAAGGAGGAAACAAGGAAGGGCAACATTTAAAATGGGGAAATGCTTTCCACCTACCATCTCCCTAATGTGTCTCTTGGCTTCCTCAGTAAAACAGTTGCAAGATCCTAATTGAGTAACTTCAATGACAACACATTTGGCTGGTCTACATTCTTCATTCTACCACATTTTGCAGCACAGTCGGACTGCTGTTCATGTAGTCATTTAAGGAATCATACTTCTTTAAGCATGATACTCCTGGCAATGATGATATGAATTGTGTACACAGCTTGACTGTTCATTGTCTATACATATAGACACCGAATCCTGGGCACCCTCACTGCAGCATTCAGATGTCAGAGGAACCCATAGGAAATGCACTCACACCTGATCTCTTTCACTTTCTCCTCTTACCTCTTCACCTCATTTCACTCTTCCTTCACTATTACTTGTTCATCTTTTTTCTAACGTGTTATCTCCCTTTGTCTTACTAGTTGACAAAAAAATATCCAGAAGTTGTTAGTTAAAACACGTTACCCATAGGCAAGGCTTCAGAAAGGGAAGGCCTTGTAACATGGCTCTGGCTGTTAGGCTAAATGGAAGGGAACTAGGGGAGAGAAGCTCAGCTGGAACAAGAGTAGAGAGACGTGAGAGATGTCAGAGACATCAGAGACGTGCAAGACGAGCTGCAGGACTGCCACATGTCCCCATTGTGACTACGTCATGTCCCCTTCGTGGGGTATGGTGGCTGCTTGGCTTGGCCTTGCTGTGCCTTAAACCCATCTAAACTGATAACCAGCTAACTGCTTAAAAAAGTCTGGGTTTTTGGCAATTAGGAGCACTCCTTTGCACCTGCCTGGATCCCTGTGTCGCTCATTACCGCAACAAACGCAGAGTTTTGGTACACCACCACCTCTGTTTTGTATTTAAAATTCTGCAATTAAAAAAAAAAAAGGAATGGAAGATAGTGGAATTTTTATAAAACAAATATTCCTAGCCCTGACACATTAGCATAGGTCAGCAACTTCTTAGTGTCCAAAACAGCTGTGATTCCAAACATTTTCTGAAGAATGGAAAGAGATGGACACAAATTTTATATAAGAATGGGTGCTCAGCTTAGAAATGTTTTTAGGAAATTTTTCATTCCCAGTTATGTGGATGTTGGCAGTGTCTGCTTGTTTGTCGGAGCCCTACACCCTCAGCCTGAACTCAGTGGAGTTTCTTACTGGGTTTTATACAACATCTTTGGCTAGAAGACAAACAGTGAACTGATGATGAGACCAGAAAATGGATTTGGCAGTGTGAAGATTAAAATTGCAGTATATCATGTGTCTAGAAACGATTAAATATTTATCTTTTGCCTAAGTATCAATATCAATAACATTGGAAAATGTGTCATCAGCATTCAGCAAGGTATGTATTAGTGACGTATGAGACTACTTAGATACATTTCAACTTTTATGCCTTAGTTGCAAAGTCAAATTAATAACAGACTAGTAAGCAGCTATATGGCAACTGTACAGAGAAAACCACTCTTCTCACTACAGACTATATATGTACACAGAGAGAGAGAGATCAGTACAGTGTTCCCACCTGTCACAGATCTGCTAAGATATGAGGTTTCTTTGTGAAGCTGGGCTATTTCATAATCACAGAAGTAAAGAACACATTGCTTTAATGAAACCTGTCATTATATTATCAACTCTTCCTCAAAACAAAAAGATTTTATAGAAACAACTGCAATAATGAAACATCTTCCACATCTTCCAAAACTGCTCCCTCGTAATTTCTACCATGGCATCACTGAAGAAGCCTGTGCATTTTTTAAATGTATGATTCTCAGCAGAGATGAATGAGAGATGAGTACAAAAAAGTATCTGGGGGATGTTATCCCTTACAAGTTTGTGAATAAATTACTTTTCTTTTTCCCAAACAATTTTTTAATTTACTCTCATGGATAGTTATTGGACTACAGGTAGTTTGCAAACTTTCAGGTTAATAAAGTGGTCAGGATATTCTGTCCACTGTGATTGCTGTAAATCCATTTTACATGTCCCCTTTGCCTGGTAATATAAGCCTTACTGCTCTGCCAGAGGCCTTACAATATGTTCTTGTTAACCAGCTAAAAAGTTTCTTGCTGATTTTCCATTATATTGTTATTTTTAATGGCAGTAATTCCTAGGAATCTCAATCAGGATGACAGGGTTTGTAAACATTGGATCTTCATTTTCCAAGGTTATCCATGTAGAAATCCACTTTTTGTGCTCTCTTACTCATTGCTGTATGGTCTTTTAAAGGTAAAAGGCTCATTTGCCCCTAACCCAGTGAGTGATATAGGATATGAAATTTAGAAGATTATATTAATAATTAGCATAACTAAAGGATCAGCAAGGAACAAGTGTAAGCTATGAAAACAATCCTGATGCTTTTCCTCAGAGAATTAAAAAATTTAATTGTTGATCTTAATTCACAAATTAGTATTGTTTTTGTTGACAGAATATTGAACCTTTTCCCTATCTTCTCTGTAACCACAGACAGAATGCTGGAGCTTGTGAGATAACAAACAAAACACTGAAAGATAATATATACATAAACAAATAGCATTATTGATAAAACTGAGTATTTAAAACAGTACTTACATTCTGTCTAAACAGACATTGACATCTTCATCTTTTTCATAGTCCTTGCACAGCTGGGCTACCAAAGCCCCATATGTGAGTACAAAAAGTTCTCTGCTCTGTCAGAAAATATGAAAATTGAAAATGAAGTGAACTAAAATCCAACCTTTCCATGTTTTGGAGCTGCTGCCCATTAAAAGCAAGCAAAAATAACATTTAAATCAATAAAGAAACTTTCATCCATGGATGCATAATCACTGAAATCCATATTTCAGGAATGACAGACTCTAAAATGATCCTCACTTGAGTTTGTAAGGGATTTTGCTTGTCAGAAGTACCATTTCTTGGTATACTCAAGAGTTACTATCATCAGTAATACTTGCATCTTGAGTGTATGTATGCTGGACTGACAAATGCTGTCAAATGCCATCCAAGAATAATGAAAAACAGTGGCAGGAAAAGAGGCAATAAGCTATTAATCCTTTTGCAGTAAGCACAACAGTTCACAAAGGTAGGATTGATCTTATCCAAATCGTTAGCTACTTTCTCCGAAAAAGTAAAATGTAGATAAAAATTTAGTTCAGAATAATGAAAAAAATACTATAATTCAGCAGAAGTGTAAAGAATAATGACAAGATGAAGGGGATAGTGAGGATTGCAGCCCCTTGCCCAAGAAGCACGGAGAGCATCTGAAGATGCCAAAGGTATATCTCTGCACTGATCCTGTCACAAACACTACTGTGCAGCTGAGCAGCAATTTGGAGGAGAGTTTCCTTCTCTCCCTGCCCTGTCAGATCACATCCATGCTCTGCAGAACTGTCTGTATTTAGCAGGAGTAGCAGCTGGCCTTTAAGTGATAGATTAGATTGACTCTTACTAAACTTCCTGGACAGGAATTAATTAAAGGAAGTGCTGCAGCCCTATGACATGTGGTCAGACCAGAGATGATTTTTGTCTCTAGCCTGTGGAAAAGTAATAGTGAATGACAATAAAACAATAGAACAAATCCCACTAGCAAAGTAAGAACAACTTCATGGAAAGATTTCTTCCTGCTTCCTTTCCATCAGAAGTTTGGAGTTTAATAAGTGTGGCTGTTTTAACAAGTCACTGTTTTTAACAAGTCACCAGTTTCCAAACTCATTTTTATGATAAATCCTGTTTAAAATAATATTGTACCCTTGGCCAAATTCTCAGTAATGAGTTTTCAGTGGAGTAAATGGATGTCATACAGGTCCTGTATTGATCTTGTTATTATTGTTCAGCAAAAATTCTCTGTTGCAACAAGAAAATTACCTCAGAGGAGCTTAAGTATAATATATCAATGTAATCAAATTTATCAGTCACACTTGCAATTCATTGGAATACTTTTTGATCATAAACTTAGGTATATTAACTGCAATTATATTACATTCTTCCATTTATTTTTCAGTGGAGACCTCTGTCCTCTTTTCAGAAATTGATACAACATTGTCTTAAAGCCTTCTGGAATTTTTCCACTGCCCAGTTCCTGTCAAAAATCACCATTCACCCTTTCTAGCCACAGAAAGCCCTAAGGCTCTAAACTCCTGAAGAAAGGTTTGTGTGGAATCGAAACATTCAAGCATAGAACAGAGATCTCCTTCTCTCTGTTTCATTGAATGACTATCTAACCACAGAGGTACATAAACTTACCTGGCATTTATATCTTAGACCATAAACACTTGAAGCACTTAGACTTCTGCTTCTGAACAGATTGCAGTCTCAGAAACTTTGTGCCCCTCTTTCCCAAGCCTGTACAGAATCCCAGTATTAGGAACAGTAGCCATAAATGCTGCCAGCAGCTCTGCTCCTGTACCACCAATTTTATCACGATGCTATCAGTACTTTCAGATTGTTCAGAAATAGGAGTGTATAAAATGCATCAATAAAATAATAGGTGATTCCTACTCTGTGCACAATTTTAATAACACTTTACAAAAATGTCTTACTATTTTGTTGTTCTCCTGCTTTCTTCCTGGTGACCGAGACATGTTGCTTGTGTAACCCCTGATGTATTTGATTGTCAGTTTATATCTTTTCTTCCTCAAGCAGCATAGTTTTCTCACAATCCTCTTTCTCTTCTCTTTTCTCTTCTCTTTTCTCTTCTCTGCTCTTCTGTCTGTTGCACGAGATGTGTTTGCTGCAGTCCGTAATGCTGCTGATGCTCCTCCTATTCTTTGCATGCACTGAGCCCTTTGGGAGGAATTTGACTGGCAACAGATCTGCCACTGACCACAACATAAATAATCACTCTGTCCATTAGAATGGTTTGTAATCAAAAACACAGCTGACAGACACGGGAAGTCAAACAGGACAAGTCTTACATTTTTAGGGACAATAAATTTATTCTGTTTTATCAGACCTTGGTGTTTGGAGAGCTAACAAAACTTCAGCTCTGAAGAATAAAAACACAATTGCAAGATACTGCTGTACAAGGGAAATAAAAATTGATTGTTTTCAATCTAAAGAAGCTATAGTCTTCTACCAGCTCTGACTGCTGTAGTTTGGTGAATTAATATCTGCCTAAGCTGGGCAAGTGTGGCTTTTAAGGCACTGCTACCAACATGATTGTGTAAAGCTGCCAGGGCAGATTGCAAGAACTCAGCTTCCCAGAGGAATAAAATCTGTACCTGCACAGCTGCCAGCTTGTGCAAATGGCACTTTCCCTAACAATGTTCCTGGGGGGTATCTATCATTCTTTACCAGTTATAGTCCCTATTTCTTAATAGCCTTGCAATGAACATCCAGGCTTAGTTCATCTGTTTTCCCCTGTGGTAAATTTGGCCTATGTGGTATCTTTGATTTGCAATGAGCTTTGACTATGGTCACTAGTGAATTTAGAAATTAATCAGGTAGTTGTAATTCCTTATAGGACTTACCTGCACATACATTCCTACTGAGTCCTCTCAGGAAAGGAAGTAAAAATATATGGCCTCCTTGAATGCTGTTATTAAATTTCTATTAACTAATAGATCAGTGCTAGAGTAAAATTATAGATATTTACTACTACAGATATACAGAAAGCTTTCAGATGTGATTTATTTGGAATAAGGAAGATTAGTTTACTTTAAAAATTGGTAGTTTAAAGTTATGACACAATTCAGCAAGGAAAAATAAGACAGATAAAAGGATTTCCAGCTTTTTTTGTGTAAAGCTCAGTCATCCTAACTGCTTTTATTTTACACAGAATGAACTTGTATTGACAATTTTACAATGTAATAGCCTCTTCCATTTTTTTTTTTCCAGGTACTCTTCTGACCCTGTAAAACCTTATTCCATTTTGTACATGAAACTATTGTAGGTACTTCTTATATGTAAATTTAAACTAATTTTAAAAGCCAGACATTAAAATTCTCTAGATAGTTACTTGCATTTCTAAATTGAGTCTGAGATGGGTTTCTCTGATTGTCTCCAACTGGCAACAAGCACCAAATATGCCTCACATTGCAAGAGTAATCCCATATTCCACAAGAAATTGTACTGCATTACATTAAAAAAAAAAAAAACCAACAACCTATAAAAGATTATCTATTAGCATAATTTAACTTCAGTGAACCCACCACAAAGCACTTAAGACTACTCATAAAGGAGCGCAATTTTATTTATCTGGTTCAGAATATATATGGATTAATCACTTCAGCCTGCATTATTAATGCCATAATCATGAGGGAACCCTGTACACCAGATAGTGCAATGCATGGCAAGAACATGTCAACATCCTTTGATAAATACATATGTGCCCACATGTACACACATAAATTCACACATATACTGCCATGTATTGAGTAGAATGTGCTACATTTCAAAAGGTTTGCACATTATTGAGAAAACAAAGCTGAAATGGTGTGTCCAAATAAACTGGGGATTCAATGAGGGAATCCTCCTCCAGTGAGGGAAACAGTCCTCGGTATACAGTCTTGCAGCCCTGTAAAAAGAATAGAGGTAGGCACATATAAGGCACCTGTTTTAATCCTGAACATATTACTTAGAAGTAATCCATGTAATTGGAATAGTGAGAAAGTTAGAATAACCCTCCGCCTCCCTTTCTGTCCTGTTTTTCAGGAGAGAAATTTAGCCTTCAGCCTCAAGGTCAGTCTTCACAGTGCTTGAGCATTAGACTACACTGGCTCTCTTCATTCCCATCAAATTAAAAAACAAAAAAACAATCACAAAATATATCCCAGAGCTCAAAAGCACAAATAAAAGTATGCACCAGCACCCTGTCTCTTGCAATGGACTGGCTTTCATGGGAAAGCTAATACCTGTAGAGGTAGGTACATGTTAAGTGCAACATAGAAGCAAATAATAAATTAGATATTGCCTAATTAGAAAGCCTAAAAAAGTGAAAAAATTCTTTGAGCCAAAACAAGAATGCAATAACCACAAAAGACGGGTGTCCAAATTAGTAAAATACAGGGTCAAGCTTTTGTTGGCTCTCCATTTTTCATATGGATAGACCCTGCATTAAATCTTTCCTAACAGAAAATAGAATTCTTTCAAATCACAAGAAGGTATGTGTTGAGGGTTTGAAGCTATGTGAAAAAACATCCAGTGTGGCTGTTGCTCTGACCATGTTTTCAAATAAAGCAATGCTATTTGTCACTTTGCTGTAGTGCCCTGCCTCGGAACCATTCTCAGTTTAACCTGCTGAAACTTCCTTTGTTAGGAAGAGGGTGTTTTAAGATTTCAGTGCCTCCTTTCTGCTCTCTGCAGGAACCTAAAATCTCATAAATTTGTCTATAAAGCACAGCTAAATTCTGAAGTGAAATATGTAAGTTTTTAAAAAATCATTAACAGATCTCTATTCTTCCTTTAACATAAAGCTTACTACTTTTTTTCATCAGTGCTTGTCCTGGTTATGGGGACAGGAACTTCTCCAAAGGCCAAAGAGACCATGAAAATGACTTTGCAGCCTGCATTCAGACTGTGACCCAGCAGATCACAGGGCATGGGCAGTGGTCCTCTCTATTCCCACAGCATATCTGCCATTCAGATTCATACCATGCTTTCTAACATGTGCAGGTGGGCTTGAAATAGAACTCAAAATGCAGCTTGAGAAGCCACAGAACACTGGCCTTTAGACTGCTAACTCAGTGATGAAAACACGTGTGCAGGACCAGAGAGACCAGGATTCAGTCTCCTCCTCCAAAATTCAGATGGAAAATAGAAGATCACTCTCTCTTTCTCCCTGCCTTTCCCTAGCCATTAGATAAAATCCTGATTTTTTTTTTTTTTTATTTTTTTTTTTTTTATCTAATGAATGTCAAAATCCTCTGTGGCAAAACTAAGTGCAACTGGTAGAACTATGTCAGGAAAGCTGGAGAAGCTTCTATGCAGCTTCTTTGCAGCATAGTCACATCTCATCATTAATAATAATTGAGCTTTTGGAAGAAAGAGAGGACTGAATGAGTTTTTACCAAGACCAGGTGGAGAAGGGAGCTGAAACCAGTCTCTCTGCCATGGTTGCTTTATTTAAATAAAAAGGAGAATAAAAACTTGTTTTGCTGTGTATGGGAAGGTGAAATCTGTATCCCAATACTTTAAAAGAAATGACAAATGATTCTCACTCCTTAAAAAAATTATAAAATTCTCTCTTTCTCGTAAGTGAGGCTACTGGCAGTGAGACCAAGCTGACAGAGCCCTGCAATATGAAAAACAAAACCATGACTAAGGTTTGTTCATGGATCCTATTTGCCTCAGATGTCAGCTATAAGCATCTTTTTGCCTCACAGGCCGGCTGGCTGTCACCTCAGGTAGTGGTATTTTGGATTGCATCCAGTCCTAACTCTTCCTGAGAACTGGATAAAGAGCCTAAATGTCTACCTCAGGACCCTGGGTTCCTCTGCAAAGGCAGAGGTTTGACGTGGCACCAAAGCTCTTCATTGGATCCAACCCTGTAATTTATTCCATAACAGGATGACCCAGCAGGATCATTTACAGCAGAGCATGAAAGCAAATGCCAAAGAATGAAAGTGCAGAAGTACAAAGCTGTATTGATTGTATAAATTGCCTCATTCAACAGCCTTTGGCTGACCATTAATATTTCAGTGTTGGATACCACTTCAATTTCACATCTAATGTGTTTCTTGAGTAAACAAGTGGTGCTTGGGTGAGCCTTCCTCCCTTATAAACAAAATAAGATACAGGTTCCAAAAGAAATCTCAGAAGGACTCAGTCAGAGATTTTAAAATGAACTGAGGCAAAACAGAAGACTTATAAAATAATTTTGTAATAGCCTGATAGGTTTATTTCACTGCGTTTTTCTTCAAATATAATGTCACTAGTACAAAAAAAAAGTTACTGAAAATCCTGTGATTCTGAAAGAAAATGAAGGTTTAAAATGGCAATATTCAGACAGCTCTGGGGCTTCATTCGGCTGTTATTCTGTCCAAACAAGTGAGAACTTAACAAGTTCCAGAAAAGCTGTGACAAAATGTTGCTGTCTGTTTCAGCATGTTTCTGTACTGCTTTTAATTTTGCTTAAGAGCATCCCATTGTTTGAGAGCCAGTCACCAGCAAGGAGCTCTTTCTCAGATGGTGTCTGGGGTCAAGACAAGTGGGTGTCCACCCTAACAGTGCACTGGAGGAACAGGGTCCTGCCTAGTGAACAGGCAAGGCATGCATAACATGCCAGCCCTGTGTACAACAGCTGAGAGAGTGTCTCTGCCATCCAAGCACACCCCATGGGTACTAAAACTGCTGTTTGAGACCATATTTATTATTAGCAACCCTCTCTGCAAGGGGACAGAAGAGGCCGTGCAGACACTATTATATCACACAACCAGGTCCACACATGCTGGAGATAGACATAAAATTTCTGGCTAACCCTTTTTTTTTTTTTTTTTTCTTGGTAAGAATATTTATATGACAGACTTCAGTACTTAGACACAAGTATTTGCATATTCAGATCAGCCTAGGTTATGCAGTGCGTAGAACTACTGGATAGTGTGACCATAGAAAATGTGCTATCCAGAGACAATCGTCAAGAGTGAAATGTTTTCAGTTTTTCAGACCCCAGATTAAGGCATGATTTGTGAGAGGTGTTCAGAGCCCAGGTCATATATCCCAATATCCAGAAGCCAGCTGGGGAAACGCTTAATTGAAAAAAAATTATCTCTGTCCATGGATTAGGACTGACTATACTTGCATAAAATCTTAAAACTTGTACAAGCACACTGTATAATTACCAGCTGGCTTGATGTTTTGCAAAGTGAATAGCAGATTATATATATTATAAACAAAACAAAAAACAAACAACAAACTGCCCCCCCCCAAAAAAAAAACCAAAAAAACACAAAACAAAAACCCAACAAGAAACCCCAACCAACTTTCCAAAGGAAACATTCAGCACTCTCAAGAAAAGAGACATGCCAGCTTCTTGCCACCTACAGGTGAAATACTAAAATCCTCATGGTCCAGCAGCTAACTACTCAGACTCCAGTGTTTGGACAATGAATTGTGCTAGAACTGACAGCAAATGCAAACAGCACTGGGATTCCAAACATTGTGCAACTTATGGAATATTTTATAAGTTTACTTTAAAGTATTCGTTGTTATTTTTTTTTTAATCGGTCCATTTGCCAAGGATTTGTTTGGATGATCTTTTATGAAGAATAGCTGGAAGGCTCCTTTTTTTATTTCCCTAGTTTCATGCCATGCTTCTGCTAATTACTGTTGATTAGCAAGCAGCTTGGCAATTAACCCTGACAGGTTAGCCATCAATTTGATAACACTGCATGTCATCCAAAAGGTAGGGGGAATTTATTGTTAATTTCAGACAATTAGCAAGAGGCTGGCAGAGCTCACAACAGCCTAAAAGCTCAATTTTCCAGAACAGCTGAGATAAATTACTGAATCAATTAAAATACATCAGCGGATGTCTGCAAGCATACTTAAAGCTAGCAAGCAAGCCACTGAAAATTAGTGGGAGGAGAAAGATAAGCAGGGCTTTTTTGGTGTTACTTGGTGGTATTCTTTTCAAGCTGTTGGTGTTTATTCTGTTCTGCCATTAACACTAGTTAAATATAACTAAGAGAGCTAGTGCTGACTTGAATCAAAAGGATCTGGTAAAGAATAGGATCTAAAATGACTTTCCTTCCAAAGTGGTTAACTTTTCTAAAAGGCAAAGAGGTCATTATTGCCAATGCAATAATTGCAATATTGACAATTGGTGGGCAGCAGCTTTTCTCTTTTTTCACATTCAGCTGTCCCTGCCATGTTGGACAGAACCTTATCTACGGGCTGGCTTTCCTAGGAGTGCCTGCACTGATCCTTCTGATTGTTGGCTATGCCCTGAACAACCAGACTTGGAGGCTGGTTATGGGCAAAAGGTCTCATTTTGGGAAGGGAACTTCACCAAACTGGCTGCTGAAATGCAAACTGGTCTGCTTTGTCTTGTGCAGTATCACTGGGAGGGCACTGGTTGCTCCAGTCACGTGGCTGGCAGTCACCCTGATAAATGGCTCGTATTATATCTGTGCTGTGAGCGAGTATGTCCCTGTGTATTTCTACGAAGCTGCTCCTAATGTTTCTGCTAGTGAGCGCAGTCAGATATTGGCTACCTTTCCCTGCAGTCAGCTGGTTCCTCCGGAGCTGGCCCGGGCAAGAGATGAAGTGATTCTCCTCCTCCGATACCAGTCACAAGTGAGTAATTCCTGTTGCTTCTGGTGCCTGTAAACCTGATGATGAGAGGTGAAGCTAATTCAGCGGGGAAAGTATTAGGCTAAAACAAGATCAATGTCCTCTGTCTTGAGTGCTAAATCTGTGTGTTTTGAAACCTGCTCTTTTCTTTTAAGTGAAGCTGAACTTAAGGTGTATAAATTACTGTATCTGCTTGTCCCATTTGTTACCTGCTACCTGAGGATATATTCTTCCTTGTGTAATATCCTGAAAAATAATATCAAGTAAGACAATTGGAAGTTCAGGAGCCAGGGAGGGTATAAAGTTTCTTCTTTAAAGTAGAAGAAACATGACTAAGAGGATCCAGGCTGTGAGAGCTTCATGTGAACCTATGTAAAATCTTGGGGTTTAAATCAGACTCAATTCTAAAAGTTTGCATACTGGATAAATAACAGGGGAAGCATTAAGTTGTCACTTCCCAGAAAACTGTTTTTAAACAGGCTATAAACTAATATAGTCTAGGACCTGGATGGCCTATCTTATAAAAGTAATAGCTTGTGGGAATTAGAAAAGCCATAAAACTCTTAGAAAGCTGTGAGAAAGCAAATCTCAGAATGAATAAATATAAGAAAGTTAAAGGAAGCAAGGTCAGAAAGTAATAATGCTATGATCGGTACCAAGTAAGGCCTAGAAAATATGTTAAGTAAGATAGTAGAAATATGTATGCTTAATAATGAAGTATTATCCATTGTTTTAGACTATTACAAGAAAGCATTGTTAGAAGAACGTGTACATGAGCTTTTAGTGATTGGCTAAAGCAACTGTCTGTAAAGCTTTGGCAATATGCAATTGGCTAAAAAGTTTTCAAGATATAACTTAACAAAGAAATCTTTGGCTGCTATTTGCAAGACATGAGCTGTTTTCATCTCCCATTGTTTCAATCATGTAATGAGACTGATGTCAATAAAAGCATAAGGAGCATCTTCCACAGTCTCATCCCATTTGTGAATATAAATACCAACACAATAACTGAGAAAGCAATATTCTTAAAACTTCACAACAGAACTTCCTTGAACTTTAAAGGAGCAAGTGATGTTACTGCCTGGTTGTATCCAAGTAGGCATGGACTGGGCTTGGTGGTAACAGATGTTTTCCAGGTTTATACCTTGTTAATGCTATTATTTAGGAAAAGCTAGTAAAGATAATCTTATGGATTTTCTGGTGCTCAAAAGTTATTTTGAGTATTTTCAGTTCTAACAGTTATTTTTGGTTTCTTTGTTTTTGTTTTTTTTTCGGGTTTTTTTGTTTGTTTTGTTTTTTGTAAGGTGGCTGGCTGGCTTCTGATTGCTGTGGTAGTCATCACTGTGTTCCTTTCTTACTGCCTGGCAAGCTGTTTCTCCCCGCTCAGCTTTCTACATTTCCGATACTGGAGCAGCTATGTCCACAACGAGCAGGAGCTCTTTGATGAGGCAACAGATCAGCACTCCAGGCTCTACGCCATGCAAAATGTAAGGAAGTTCTTTGGCTTTGTCCCAGGAAGTGAGAATGTGAAGGAAATTCGTATCCCTGCTCTCAAGGAGTGGCAGGCCATTTCTGGACTGGCCTTCCTAAAACGAGTGGATAAGGAGCACTATGATTACAGCCTCCTCCATGACTGGGCACTCAAGGAGCGCGCAAGTGGAAAGTATCTGAGGATTGATGAAGACCCTGGGATCATAACACAACTCTGAAGATCCATGCCCCCACAATACTTTGCAGGAAAGCAGGAACCTGTCTAGCTCATATCAGAACTGAGCTGCACTGGAGCTTTCCAGTACAGTATTATATTGATGTATAAATTACGTGAGCAAGTGCATCTTGTTAATGTAGTTCTTTAGCACCTGCTTACAGATGCCTTTACTGATGGAATTTTGACTCCTGTGGGATGTCCTGATCTATGCCTAGATTAGGGTGGGCTATTTCAAGCTTCAGCTCTCTGTTTTATAATAGTTGTGCTGAAAGGATAAGTATGCACTGAGAAAGTTATTTACAAAAGCTTTTTTTGTTTTTTCTTTCCATTAAAATGATCTTTAAGAGGTAGACCTTGATTGGATCCTATGAATTGGCCCATTCTGTATAGAGCAAGGGCAGCTATCCAGCTTTTCCTTAGTGACACCTAGCAGAAATTACTTATTTCTCCTCTTCCACTACTATTTTTGTATCATGTAAGTGAGCTAACTACTAGTTAAGTCTGGGGCTACAGTAGAAAACGTATGGGGAAATTTTATCATCAAAGGCTGAGTTCAGATACGATGATGAGAGAACTTTGAATTCTGATAAGGAGCTAAAGTCTCCACTGAGGCACATGGTAGAGGTGTGCAACACATAGCAGCTGTATGAACAAACCATTGACATATGGCAAACTGAGTTGAAATGTATGCTGGCTGAAAGCAATAGCAAGGTCAGTCTCCAGTTTGGAAATACTTCAAAATCTCCAAGGTGTTTGTGTGCTTGCCTACAAATAGCAAATGAGGATGGGAAAAATCTCAGTCTGTGCAGCAGGGTTTGCTTTGCCTCTGTAAACTTGTGATTTATACGTACACTGGGCCCATGAATATTACTGTGATTAAAGACTACTGAATTTTGTGAAAGAAGGCTTAATGTTTCTGTGTTAAGTAAATTTGGTATGATGTGATATTACTCATCTCTAACCATCTGTGCAGGTGTTTCTAACTCTAAGGGGGAGGGAAATGCATGCCATAGTTTTTTTAATGCTTCCTGTATTGCCTTGCCATGTACACATATACATGTGGGCTCCAAAGCCATATGCTACACTATAGGATGCTATCTGCTACTAATAAATGACCCCAGGGGCTTGATGTGGAAAAATCTAATTATTTAGTACATTTTACTAGAAAATGCAGGAGCCAGAACTGCTCTGTCACTCCACTACTCATCTGGATAGAGGAGAGAAAATATAAGGAAAGGCTCATGGGTTGAGATAAGGACAAGAAGAGATCACTCAGCAATTCTTGTCAAGGGCAAAACAGCCTCCACTTGCAAAAATTAGTTTGTTTTATTACCAGAAAAATCAGAGTGGGATAATGAGAACTAAACCTAAATCTTAAAGCACCTTTCCCCACCACTGTCCTTCTTCCTGGGCTCAATTCCACTCACAAGTTTTTCTCCTTCAGTGGTGTGAGTGAATGGGGGGTTGCAGTCAGTTCACCAACTATTGTCTCTGCTGCTCGTTCTGCCTTGGAGGGGGGCTCCTCACACTCTCCCCCTGCTCCAGCATGGGGTACTTCCTCCCAGGAGACAGTTCTCTCCACTGACTTCCCCTGTGTGGGTCCTTTACAGAAGCTGCAGTTTTTCATGAACTGTTCCAGTGTCAGTCCCTTCCACGGGGTGCAGCCCTTCAGGAACCATCTGTTCCAGGGTCGATCCCCTGCACGGTTCTACAAATCCTGCCAGCAACCCTGTTGCAGTGTGGGTTCCTCTCTCCTCAGGTCTTGCCAAGAGTCTGCTCCAGCACAGGCCTCTGGTGGGGTCACTGCCTCCTTTGGGCACCCACCTGCCCTGGAGTGAGTTCCTCCACGGGCTACAGGTGCATCTCTGCTCCCCCATGGCCCTCCCTGTGCTGCAGGGGCACAGCTGCCTCACCATGGTCTGCACCACAGGCTGCAGGGGAATCTCTGCTCCAGAGCCTGCAGCACCTCCAGCCCTTCCTTTCTCACTGAGCTTGGTCTCTGTTCCTCTCACTCCTCTCTTTGGTTGCAATTTCTGTTGCTCAGGGTCTTTTCCTCCCTTCCTAAATCTGTTATCCCAGAGGTGCTACCACCATTGCTGATGGTGCTCAGCCTTGGTCAGCAAGGTCCACCTTGGAGCTGGCTGGCATTGGCCCTGTGGGACACAGGGGAAGCTTCTGGCAGCTTCTCACAGGAGCACCACTGTAGTACCCTTGCAACCAAAATCTGGCTATGCAAACCTAATAAAAGGTAATGAAACTGCACTGTTTATGTGAACTCCTTAGGAAACAAAGTACCTCTGGTAGTAAACACAACTTCTGATTTAATTTTTAAAATATTTATGATTTTTTAAACTTAAGATGGAACACTGTAATAGAATGCATGCAACTGATTTGTGTACATGAAGGTTTTGATAGAAACCCCCTATGCTGATGTCTGGATCCAAATAACAAATATCTGCTGTCTTTAGTCCATGTGAATTCTTTCCACTTCTACTGTTTTACAGTACTACTATAAAATGATTTAATATTTGCAGTTAAGAGAAAGCTGTAAAATTATTTTTATTTCTTGCTCACCTAAATTTTAAATTAGGCTTCATGGTTTCTGATTTTTTCCTGATTACTATTTGCCCTGTATTTTTCATAATAGTATGTAATTTAAAATACTGAGTGGAAATAGTCACTGTAAAGTCAGCCTACCAATATACTAACAGACTATCACCGTGTTAACATATATTAATCCAAAGTACTACAGCTGTAGTATTTTAAGTGATTTGGTGTATTTCCTTTTACTCCTCTGCTCTTTGAAACTTTTCACGGATTGGTAGAGAAGGCAGAGCTTTCAAATTAATTCATGATTACAGACAAATCAATGACAGTTGAACAGTCAGACTATGCCTGCTAAAATGAGACATCTTACCCAAGAAACCACTTAGAATTCCAGTTTGCTCACTTCAAAATTGTTCTCTTTATGTCCATAGTATGAGTCTTCTGGAAACCCTGGGTTTATAAAACGCATCTGTGAGAAAATTCCCAGCCATGGGGCCAGGAACGTGATGCACCTTACAACTACTCTGTGTACCAGGTACCGATCAGACTACTGTTGTTTAACCCTCGGCAAACAAAGTCATCCTGGCAGGTAACCCCAAAGCATGGCAGCTCCCAGTATCGTTAGCCCTGGCGACTCCTGTTCTGCACACACCGCACGGTGCTGCGCCGATATGATGGCACTCCTGACACCACGGTGAACGTTTCCTGGGAAGTTTGTAGGTGCTGTTTAACGTCAATACGCAAAATGCCAGCTGCCTCAAATACACTTCCAATTTCTGGCAGAAACGGCATTTACCTAAAGCACCGCCTTTGAATCCCCTTCAGTTTGCTGATGCCTGTAAGTCTTCAAGGGAAGAACGTCCAAGAGCGCACCATACCATCACTAGTCCGTGTAACGCCGGGACCGCGGCGCTCAGCTCAGCCGAGGCCGCCGCTCTCGGGAGGGGCGGGGAAGCAGCGCGGGCGATGCCCGCAGGATCCCCCCGGCACGCCAGGAGCGCTCCGTGCTGCCGGAGCTGAGCGCCAAGCAGCGAGCCCCGGAACTGACTGAGCGACGGGCACCGCAATTGCGGAGGTGACCGGGGGCCAGCGACCCCGGCTCCCCGTGCGCGGCCTCCGCCGCAGCAGCGGCACCGCCTCGCTCCGTCCCTCCCTCCGCCGGGGCCGCCCAGCCCAGCCCAGCCCAGCGGCGCCATCCCCGCCTTTCGCGGGCGCGGGGCATGCTAGGAAGGGCCGGGACGGGGCTGGGACAACGCAGGCGCGGGCGGGGGTGGTGGCGGCGTCGCGGTGCGGGCGGCCCATGGCTGTGGGCGGCGGGCCACGATGACCGACTACAGCGAGGAGCAGCGCAACGAGCTGGAGGCGCTGGAGTCCATCTACCCGGACTCGTTCACGGGTGCGGGGCCGCGCCGGGGCCGCGCTCGCAGCCGGCGTGCGGGGGGAGGAGCGGCAGGCCGCGGCGGGGCTGCCGAGGGTCCCGCGGCGTTCCGAGCCGCGCGGCTTGGGTGGGTGCTCGGGATGGTGGCTCGCTTTCCCTGGCCGGGAAGAGCAAAGCGCTTGATGGCCCCTGTGGCTCGGTCCGTGGGTACTGCCCCTGCCCCGTTTAGCGCCGTGGCACTGCAGCCAGCCCGGCGTGGGCAACGCGCTCCTCTGTGCTGGAAGGATGCTCTTGAGAGAAACCTTTCAAAAGATGTGACCCTGGGAATCGCGGAATTGATTGTGTGCCGACAGGTTTTCCTTTCCGGTACCAATCTTGTCGCGATCGTGAGGCACGGGATGTGTAGGGCTGCGTAAAGGTGCTGCTGTGCTGTGTCCTCTGTAAATGTATTGGCACTACCTGCCTTACTCCACTGAAGGTGAAAAAAAGGCAAGCTTTAATTCCCTGGTGCAGCATGTTGTTGCCGAAACTTTCATGTTGTGGATACATTGGTTCATCCGTTTTTCAGGATTTTCAGTTTACCATCAAACAATCAAGAGTATCTACCATGCCGGCTAATCCAACAAGATTTTTTGCACTCCGTATCCAAAGAATACTAACAGTGAAAAAATCAGGGCATTTTCTGTTTCCTTCCTGCACAGTATCTACTCTGCCTAGAGTTCCACAGCATCTTACTTGGTAGTAACTTCACTACACAAACATTTGTTTATTGCTTCAATCTGAAAATCTTTTCAGTTCTTCAGTTTTATGTTAAAGATTACTTAAAGGTATATGAATTGATCTCTGGTAGATGGGAACGCTGTATATCTGATACCGATATGGAAGACATATTCTTTCATACAGCCTCTACTCTAATGCTTACTCAGAGTTGCTGTTCACTCGTGTTATGCTTTTATGCCCAAGAGAAGAGAGGGGAGTAAAGATTGTAGTAGTACATTAGCAATTAGGCAAAATTCAGTTCATACTTTGAGAGATGTACACTAATTTGGACATGGGTTATAACTGAAGCAGAGCAGTCCTTACATGAGGATGTGGTCTGCAACCCACAATTGTGCAATGAGGTTTTTAGTTTGTGAAACATAGGTCACAGCTCTTGCTGTGTTGTGTTGTGTTGTCTGTCTTCTGGCTGCCTGATTCACACACTTTCGTTCTAGTACGTTGCTTGGTTAGTAGCATTTCTTGCATTAAGCTGTTTTAAATATAGGTGCAGGCATACTGTAAAAATAGTCCGGGTCAAGAGTGCTCTGGATGCTCATCAGATACATTTAGTACAGTAAAACAAATTAGCTTTGGTAGCTTTCTGCACACAGTCAGTGCACTACCAGAAGTTGTTTGATTTGATTTGCACTTTCTGGAACAATGAAACTTCCAGAAGAGAAAGTTCTCCGAAAGTGAAACCCTTTGGTATTGTTTGATAGTGTGTGGTCTTATTCAAAGAGCACTCCAGGCATCACATCATATGGAAAATACTTGTTAATTGAGAAGTATGACATTAATAAGTTAAAAAGGCCCTTAACACTGTATCAAGAGCTTACTTCATAAGTCCTTGAGAAGTTCAGTTCTAGTGATGTGAAGAAGTAATTGATTTAATGACTCTCCCTGACTCTTGCTTTTTTCTTTTGAACAGTATTGTCAGAAAACCCAACAACTTTCACAATCACTGTGACATCTGAAGCTGGAGAAAATGATGAAAGTAAGTTGATTATGTCTTACTCAGAAATTTCTCCTATATCTAATTCTAATATATTCTATATTTAAATCAATTCTATCACCAAAAGCTATGTATACCTCCACTTAGATCCTTGTAGGGGCCCGATACAGCAAACATTCCTTAGCAAATATAGTTCAAGGTTTTGGGCGACCCACGTTTAGTTTGCAGAAACGTTATGCTGTAGGACTGCTTTCTGCTGAATCTCAAAGGCTTTGTAGCATAGCTTCAAAAAGTGTGGGTTGTCACCATCTTTGCAGGCTTACAGACATGTCGTGAAGGGATTTTTTTCTGGCAACTGTGTGTGTGCTAGGCACATGGGAAAGTTGAGTTTGTGCGCTATGAATGTGCCGCCCTTAAGGAGCAGTTCCAGAGCAGAAGGCTGTGGGTCCCAAGTCCCTGTGTATTTGTTAAGTACCAACAATTGTGTGGGCATGTTGTAAGCAAGCCTTACACCAGGCAAGTTTGAATGCTGCTATTCTGGACACTGTAACAGAAGGAATAAACTGGTGCTGTCTTACTTAGTTTTAAAGGAGTAAGTTGTGCCTAGAGCAGGTGTCTGTGTTGAACAGACTGCCGTGCTGCTGAGAGCTGTGAGTCTGGAACTAAAGGAAAGCTTCTCCCTGGTATTCTGGGAGGGTTTGTAAAAGGAACTTGATTCTCTTTTGCCTTGTTTCCACGTTACCCTGGCTCTGGGCAGCTTCAGATTGAATGCATTTTTTCTTAGGCAGTTTTCTGCTTAATAACTTCTACAGGACATAGTGTGTTTGTCCACAGTGTGGAGCCCTGGAACCCAACACAGAGGTTGATGCTTCATCCAGGCACAGAGAATCTGAAGTGTTAATATGCTGAGATTTTCTGTAGTTCTGTTATTACGACTAGCTGTTTTCCAGCTTCATGTAGAATACGAGGGAGATTACTGCTCTAGTACCTGTCATACCACAGAAGGTTGTTTGGTCTTCCTAAAGACATTTCAGACACGAGTAGGTTTTAATAGTGCAAGCATAAACTTGATCATCTTAATTTCTTTGAACTCTTGGGTTATGTTTACATCTGTTCATATTGTTTTAGCATCTGTGTAAGAAGACTGTTCCTTTAAGGCAAGAATATTTTATACTCTATAATCTTTAGGCTGTTCATGCAGTAGGAAAACATACAATTAAAGTTAAACAGAGTTATCACCATAAGAATATGTGTTTCTTTATCTTGTAGCTGTCCAAACAACCCTTAAATTTACCTATAGAGAAAAATACCCTGATGAAACTCCACTATATGAAATTGTCTCACAAGAGAATCTTGATGATAGTGATGTCATGGACATAATAAAACTGCTAGAGCAGCAGGTAAGGAAAATGGAATACCTTGGAATATCAAGCTGATATCACTTTGCACTTTGGCTGGAATTTCTCTCTCAAATCAGTTGTTTTCAGAGGTATCTGCTGATCTGAAACCTGTTCCATACTATAGGGGCTTACTTTGAGGTTTGAGTTTGGTGACTGATGTAATTGAGGTAAGACATAAGGCTAGTTCAGTGTGCAATAATGTAGAATAATGAAATGGAAGTGCACTAGGGCTTCCCCTTTTGTCCACTTCTATCTTATATATATATGTATGTATGTATATAATATATATATATATATATATATATATATATATATATATAGTATTTATTAAAATAGGCCACCTCCGTTTCATTTGGAAATATTAAAAAATGCCACATTGATTCTTGATTCTTTTTGATAACATAACGTAACTGGGGGTGAGGTGGATCTCACCAACTTTTGGGATCAGTGAGAGTACATTGTGGAGGAAAGAAGGAAGCACTTCTTTGGTTTCAGGAATTTCTGACAAGTCCTCACTGCCTTAAAATTGCCATATGTTTAGTGGGCATTTTTTTTCATTTTCAGTTTACTTCATATAACCTTCCTTCTATCAGCTGATGTGTTTTGGTTTTCCTGGGAAACTGTCTCACTTCAAAAGAGCATGTAATAGAATTAAGGAATAAACTGTTCCAGGGGAAGAAAGGTTCTGAGTGACTTGTCTCTTATGATTTATGATATTCAAATTTTAGAGTTGTGTTTCTACTTAGGTTTTGTATTATTCATGAAAAAGTCTTTCAGAAGATGTCTATAATATGTTAATAACCTGAACACAGACATTCATCTTTGTGTTTTGCTGCACACCCATTTGGGGACAACTAACTTGATTAACTGGCCGGTTGAATTTGAATTTTACAGTGAGCTTTTGACACTGGTACAGAATGTTGTCAGCTGTGCCCTCTGCATTTGCACAACATCCTGCTTTCTATAAACATATTTATGCATTCACATTCTTCTGTTTAAAGTTGCCTTCTTTGTGTTGTAGGCAGAAGAAAATTTAGGAATGGTAATGATCTTCACTCTAGTCTCAGCAGTACAGGAGAAATTAAATGAAATAGTGGATCAAAAAAAACACGAAGAGAAGAAGAGAAGAAACAGAAAGAAAGAGAAGCAGAAGAAGAAGAGAAAGTATGTAAAATAATGTTTTCAATGAAAAAGACTTTCAGCTTACTTAAAATGCATTGATTTGTTGCAGGAGTAGTTCCTAGTTGCAGTGGGAAAGGAATAGCTATGCTAAAGATAGCTATATCCTAAATATTGAAACTTCAGAAGGTTGTTTGATGAACTTAAGTGATCTTTTTTCCCCCTTTTTTCTTAAGCAGTCTTTTTAGTCTAACTGCATGTTCACAGTCCCTTCTGGCATTACTTCCTAAGGCAGGGATTTTTTCCAAATGAAATCAGATTTGCTGTAGACAGTTTTTTGCTGGAAGAAGGGGGAGCAAGAGGGAATGGGGAGCAAAGAAGGCTAGAACATGTCATGCTGCACACAGGCTCCATGATCTGAGGAAGGCTGTCTTCCTTGGTAGACTGAGTGGGTAGGGTGGAAGCAGAAATCTTCAAGACTGGTTTGCCCTCCGGTAGAATAGTTTTACCATTCGTGGATTTTGCTGTGGTAAGTCCAGCTAATGAGTATTCACTCACTTCCTGAGAAATAGCTGGAGGGTGATGGAACTTGGAAGGTTCTGTATTTCTGAAAATTAGCAAAGAAATATCTGAGAAAAAAATAATCTTTTTTTTTTTTTCTGTTTCAGCAGTATAAACGGATTAATGTATTTTAATGGGCAATATTTCTGTGTAGATTGCACTTAAGGGTTGATGAGAAGTGCTGCCTACTTATAAATAATCTGTATGAGTTGGGAGTCGTGAGCTATCGTACTCTAGGTCCAAAGGGAGTATGCAGGGTTCTTCATGAGAGTTTCCACCTCAGTATAGTTCTCTGAGGGGAGAGTCCCATGACAGAACACACAAGAATGTGTTCTTCATATATTCTCAGGGTTAGGATTAATTTCTCAGAATACTTCACAGCAAGCAGTGTTTCTGGTTGTCGTAATTTAAATAATTAAGAGAATGCTTTTCTTCACCCGTAGCTGTGAAAGTTGTGTTTGCAGCCTTGTTTTCTATTCTTCCAGCAACGTTTTCATGGCACTCCTGTTACCATTGAGAATTTCCTTAATTGGAAAGCCAAGTTTGATGCAGAGCTTCTAGAAATAAAAAGGAAAAAGATGAAAGAAGAAGAACAAGCAGGCAAAAATAAGCTAAGTGGTATGTTTTAATACTGGTCGTGGAATTTCTGCAATGGTACCAGCCTATAATGACAAGTCTAAAAGTAATTTTTACACAGATGATGGGTCTTGGCATTCTGCTCCATAGTCTGCATGGCTTAGCTTTGAACTGGTTCTCCTGTGATGCTGGATCTACTTTTAACCTGATTACCTGAAAAAACAAGCAGTGTGGTCATGCTGTATCACTGTTCTGTTTTCTCCTTACTTCTTGCTAGTTTTGATGAAATCTGACAGAGATAGAAATTTTAATGGTATTAAGTTTCTTAAAAAGCTGTACAGGACAGGGGACTTGATTCCTCTTTGAAGGGTATTTATTTGTGAATCTGCAAAGATGAGATAAGAGAAATCAGGCTTCTATTTTATAGAAGCTTCCCTTTACAAAACCAAAACCAGGCTTGTTCTTGGATGTCATTAGTGTAATTCCAGAATTACCATGGACACCAACCAGTCTTGAAAGCTTGTGGAACCTTGCATGGGCAATGTTGATGGAAGGCAGGTGATTTATGTGGAAATAGTCCTGAGCTTTTCTTCCTGTCCCTCCCAGTCAGAAGGGCTTTACTCTTCTGTGACGTTGCCTTCACAGCTGTGTGTGTGTATGAGCTGGTGATTTCTGTAGATCCAAGTTGCTTTTTGAATGGGAGAATATCTAAAAAAAGGTGGAGAAGTCAGTTAGTTTCCTTTCCAGTTCCCACCGAGGATTTCTGTGGAATGCAAGATGAAGACTAAAGCAATAATAAGGACTGAACACAGGCTGTGGGGTATAAATTTTTCTGCCCCCCCATTATGAAAGTCTTAATAAGATTACCATGACCTATTTCACATGTAAGAGGAGGAAGTTTGTTGGCATGGATGAATCCTGGATGAATTAAAAAAAAACCAAAACAGAATAGGGAGCTTACAGAAATGAGCAGTTAAAAACACAAAAGACTGCTAGAATTGGTTGAATTGAAAAGACTAAAATACACATGCTGACTATTGTTGTCTTAGGTTGATAGTTCCTTCAGAACTGTTCTTGCTGATATATTGGTTTTTATTTTATTTCTAGGTAAACAGCTGTTTGAAATGGATCACAACCTTGACACGTCTGACATCCAGTTCTTGGAGGAAGGTAAATTTCTATTTGATTCCACAACTGAAAGGCAGTGGCTTAAAATAGGTCAAAATTCCTAAGCAAAATCTGTGTAATATATCTGGTTTAACATCTTACATCAGAATTACTTTTACATTGGACGAACTTTCTGAAAAGTACTGTGCTTTTGCAGAGCGAACAGAAGTAATTTTAACTTTTCTCAAAACCAAAACCTTTTCAGGATGATGAAATGTATTTTTTGCAGCCTTTTGCTTGAGTTGATCTTACTTACATTGGTTCTATTTAAATGATTGGACTGGGAGCAAAACCAAAACAAAGAGCAAAAACAAAATAAAACACCCCAACTCAACCCTGATTTTTTTTTCCTAATAGCCAGTCTTCTAACCCCTGATTTCAAGCACAGGTCTTGAACTTTTGTCATTTTTTCTCTGAACCTCAACACCAATAGTAAGCATCTTACAGGCTGAAATAAATGTTATTTGCTTCGGTGCAACCCAGTTCTTTTTCATGGTTTCTGCAGATGTGCCTGTTACCTTACCTAAAACACTGACATGGTACCAGATGAAAATTCTGTAAGCCTGTTCCAGAAAAATGTTAAACTTGGAAAACCAGTTGGAGATAAACCATATAAAAGCATATATGCTCCCAGTAGCATACCTATTTAATTTGTGGTACTGCTTTTTAGTATCCTAGTTTAAAATACCTGATTTTTGGGGTAAGACAGTTCTTTAATATAGCTGCATTATCTACTGGTATCACAAAATGCATGTAGAAGAGAATCAAAATTCTCTGCAAGTAACAAAAAAAAAAAGTTCATGCATGTCAGTGAACGTAAACTTGAAATGGTAGTAATGGGAAGTTTAGGGGTTTTTTTACAGGGAATAATTTAATCTTGTCTTTGTACAAAATACCTAAAGTGAAAATGGTTTGCTGATGGCACATTTGGCTGCTTCAAGGGAAGAACAGACCTCTACCTGGGCTCTTTGCCCACAAGATTTGGGATTAATGCATTCATTTGTAATCCTGTTGCTACTGGTGATGAAAAACTCCCATTCTTATTGCTGCTTGCATTCTGTCATAGATGCAACAGGTTACTAAGTTGGTTTTTACATTACAGTTGCATGTACTACTAATTTTCAGAGGATAATGGCATTATCTTGTATAGGTGCCTTCAAGGCCAGTGAAATAATAGAAACTTTATTTGGTGACCAGAAGATGTCACCGTTGATACGTAAAAATAAAATAGCAGTCCTCAAGTTTTATCCTTACGTCAGCAGCATCTCTTTCAGAAGAAAATGTGAAAGTAGCCAGAGCTTTATCTTGCTTGTAAAATTTAAATCTGAAAGCAAATATATGTATGTCAGCATATGTTGTATGCTGACATACACCATAATGTATATTTATCTGTATATTTATCTCACTGGGATAGTAGTAATTATTCCAGCTGTGAGGTCTTGAGCTCCTGCTTTGGCTGTCCTGGGGAGAAACAATCTCTGCTTCTGGCAAATGTTAATTTCCTGCTCCCAGTGAATTCTGATGTTTTGCCTGACATTTCTCTTGACTGGCTTTTGATACAGAAAAAAAAAAAAAAAAAAAAAAAAAAAAAAAAAAAAAAAGACTTCAGCTGCAAAAAGATAAAATGTGGCATTTACTTTTCCACATCTATTTGATACATAAAAAGCCAAGTAAGTTAGCAGCTACCTACATTGAAGGACTAATACAAAAAATCTTGTATGTTTTGTTGTTGTTAATGTTTTCCTTGTTGCATGAAAATAAAGTATCTTTCTATTCCTTACAGCTGGAAACAATGTGGAAGTTGATGAATCTTTATTCCAAGAAATGGATGATTTAGAGTTGGAGGATGAAGAGGACGACCCTGACTACAACCCTGTTAATTTAGATAGTGATTAGACTTATATGAACTGATTCTGTCATCAGTATGGACATATGTAAGGAGAGAGGGGCAGGCATGAAAGCCACAGTATCTGTGGTTTTAGTAATGTGTATTGTTTTTCTTTTTTCCTAACTTTTTTTTTTCCCAAAGAAAAAAAACAAACATATTTTAAATCCAGGAGAATGGTCTTCTGATGACTTTCACTATAAATAAATTTACTTTAATATTTCAAATGAAAAATTTGGGAAACATTGATCTGTCTGAAAATGCTTTTCTATTTTCTGTAATTTTTTTCCTCCCTACTTCTGTAATTGTCCTTTGAAGAGACGTGGCAACATGCAAGATGGAAAGATGTTTCAGCAAGCACTAAACACGCCTGCATCTGAATGCTGAGCAGCTGTTCTGTTGTCTTCCACCTGGGATAAACATGGGCAGCTTTGGTGAATAAAAGGGATCACATACTATGCAGTTATTTATTTTATTTTGTTTCTTCCTCCTGTGGAATTTTTTAATAATTCATGTTGATTCTGGTGCCCCAGTTTATCAACTGTACATAGACAGCGCTAGTCACCTTTGTTGTGTACCCTTATTAAAGTCTAGTGGAAACCATTTCCATACATTTCCTTACAATTAGAGACATGAATAATATTTCCAAAATGGTGAGTTCAGGTTACTAGGGGAAAAAAATCAGAATGGGAAGTCCTCTTGAAGTTTGCTTGATTTGTTCAGAGAGGGTTTGGGGTTTTTTTGAATGTGTGCATCAATGAACTTCTATGAAAAATCAAAACCCACCTTAGGAAGATTAGTTTGCTTTTGGCAGCAGACTGTATGAAAACACTATGAGTGGAGTGCACATTACAGCAGCAGGGTTTACAGAGTGCTGTGTAGGTTGAATGTAACTGGTGTAGTTTTAGAAGCATTGTGTTGGCAGCCTGTGAAGGTTAGCACAGAATGCAGTAAAGCTACACATCAACTTGGGGATGTTGCCCATCCTTCATAGCTGTTTGTGAAGCTAACAGCTGTTAGACTCCTCCCTTACCACCTCCAAAAAGCCCAAGCACTGCAAGAACTGCTGTGTTTAAACATGCTGTGTTTGAAACTGCAGTGCTAGAAGGATGATGGTGTCAAAAGACAGCTTTCCAGAGAGACAGGCTCCTCAATGATTAAACACTGTGTGCTGAATTTTAAACACTTAGTAGACTGCCTTAACTGTGCCAGCTTCAGTCTTTGAAGAGGGTTGCACTAAAGTATCACATTACTTAGAGGAATAAATTTATTAATTTTAATATTTGAAAATTCCATATTCAAGATGGGAAGTTTAATTATGTAATTAATTTAATGGTTATAAGATTCTCTGCTGACATTGCTCAAGAATAGCTGTTTAGGATAATCTCCTTTAACCAGTTTTTTTTTTCACATTTTTTTCATTCAAGGTGAATGAGTTTCTAGTAGATAGAAATAAATGTTCAAATACCCTGTAAATACTTTTATAAATTAACCATGTGCCTTTGTTCCTACTGTTGTCCCTTTGATCTTTTTAATACTGGCTACTAAGAACCCTAGATAACCTAGATAAGCATCTAGGTCTCAATAATGTTTTATGTTTCAAAGCAATAAGCAGGATCTGTGCTCCAACAGTTACCAGATACATTAAAAAATTGTGAGCTAATGTGATATTAAATCTTGTCTTTTCCAAAGATGCAGTTGGATTGAAAGCTTCATAGTTACTACATCCAGCTTCCTGTGTAATTACTAGGATGCTTTAAAATGCTTTTCAGCACCGAACTTAATTTATTTCTAGTATGTCTCAACTCAGCTGCATAAACCCCCATTTAATTCCTAAGGCTGCTTTCCATTTCCAGCTATGTATGTTTAAAACTGATGTTTTTTCATAAAAGGAGTGAATTGGAGCTCTTTAAATTTGGACCAAATCCAAGAATCCTGTGCAAATGTGGTAATCAGAGTGGATCACTGATCAGTCATCTGCATATGAAAGAGTTTCTCATGAATTATATTTCTAGAATAATGAAATTTTCTAGTCTGTTTTCACACTAACATATTTATTGGTTTTCATGCAGAGAATGTATAGCTTAAAAAATGTTAAAATTATGTAAAACAAGTTAAAATGTGAAAATGTGGGTTTGCTGTTACATTTCAAAGCAGAGGAAATAACAAGGGCTGAACTGACAAAAAAATCGCATAAAGTCTGTTCCTCCAGGTCTTTGGAAGAAGTTTTAGCAACTCAGTCTGAACTGCAGATTTGTTTAGCTTTGTTAGCAATTAACATCTGTGAAATAAAAGGGAATTTGACTGAGAGTAAGCTTGGCTCTGCGTGTGTGTTAGTTTCCTGAAGTGAACGGAGAGAAGGGTTTTTTGCTGGAAAAAGTTTAGCTGGGATATTTAAATTTGCTTATGTACTTTGGATTAGATTGAAAACTAATTCTTACTAATTGAATAAAATCCCATTTATAGGCTTTGACAGAATTACAGTAATGTAAAATGCTAGTGCTGACAACCTTTCTTGAATATCGTTTTTAACTGCCTCAGTCCAAAGCATGCACTGTTATGCAGGCAATAGTGAGTTGCAACACTGCACCTTCACCACAGCAAATTTGAACAGGCTCAGTGTTTTGAATACTTGGTGCCAGAGCTCTGTTAACAGTCAGAGGATGGTGCCTACCACATCAAGATGCTGTGAGTAAAATATCAAGCATACTGCAAAGCCTAGGATTTTGCATCCAAATTATAATTACATTATTGACATCTCTCCTTTCCTTCCATCTGTTTGACACCTGCCTCACAGACCAGGGCTAATAACGGAGCTGACAGTTCCCCAATTCCCAGGAACTCTCTTCCCTAGTCTGAGCCCCTGTAGTGTCCTAAGTACTTAAACTTTTCACATCTCATAGGCCACTTCTACATACCTACTGAAATGAATGCAGTTTTAGAACTACTTTTTTTTTAATGTGTATTTCAGAAAAATAAATTATTTATGGATCTGTACACGTTCACATGTTTCACTGCTTCCAAAAATGACAAGTTCTTATTGCCAGAGCACATGAAACATGAGAGAAAGAGGTTACTGGTAAGGCTCTTACTCTGTATTTAGGTGTCAGCATTGAAGGGAGTCTAAATGAATGGGATATAGCTATAACTCCAGTTGCAGTAGGTGGATGCATGATACAGCAGGTAAAGCAAAAAGACCCTGTGCTATCTGCAACACATTCCCAGCCATCAGCTCCCCTCCTGGAGGGGCAGGGCTTGTGCAGCACATCCTAGGTACAATAAAGTGCCTCAAACACCCAAGATTCTTGTTTTGGGAGACAGCTCCAGTCTCTAAAATGCCATTAACCCTGCACAACAGAGGCACTAGTCAAAAGGTAGTGTCCTTTTGCGATATACATTGTAAAATGCACAAAAATTATTTTTTTTTTTAAAAGGATGAAGTGAAGATGGAATAAATGCTTTAAAAAAGTATTAATTTTATTCATTCATGGTACAAAAAGAGTATTTTCTTCCTCTACCCCAAAGGATTGTCTTGCACAGCACCTAAAACACACACACTCTATTTTGGACACCATTTTATTAGACCTCTTAGCCAATGCCAATACTGATCCACCTCCTAAGTACATGCATTCAAGTGATGCATCTGGAGAAGCCAGCTAATTCAAAAGAAGTTCACTAGTAAAATAATCCCTGGTGGAACAGATTGAATCATGAAGAAATAGAGGACAGGTCACAGTGGCATCATAAACACATTTACAGAGGTAAACCATAACCAGGAACTCAAATTAAGTAGCTCCATAGTATCTTTATCCACTGCTCATTAATAACAGTGCATAATTTGCTGCAAGACAGTAGGTGTTGCTAATTCTAAGCAACTAAGAAAACACATTTTCTAGTAAGTCAAGGACCTCAATACTTCAGAGTTACATTTGTATCAGGATGCCAGAGTTTAGACTGAACACAAAAACTACAGGTTTACTCCAGTGTTGTACTTCCCCAGAGCTCCCAAGCATTTATGGAGATATAGTTGGAGTCTAAAAACTGTTGAGTTAGGGTCCATGGTCCAGAAGTTTAATGTTTTTCACCCAGCAAGTTCCAGAAGCAGGTTACAAAGGTATCCTTTAAGGAATCCTCTCTGATGTTAAGACCTGAGAAGCATGGCAGCGAGCCTAAAAATAGGTGGGGAGAGAGGAAAAGAAAATACTTTTATGAACAAAACCTGCACTCTAAAGAGCTTCTTCCAAATTATTAGTTTAGTAATCTTAATGAGAGTTAGGGGTTACATTTCCTCTTAATTAAATGGGAACTTCCAAGACAATACTCTAAACAGCTGATATTTTAAAATATAAATCGAATTTTCGAAAAGAAGAAAGAAATGCCAATACAAAACCAAATGAACACCACCACCCTCACCAAATCCCAAACAACACTTTTTTTACACTATGTCCTGAATTTTAAGGCTTTTTCCAGTAGGAGTGGTGAATGGCCATGTTTCACTGATATTTCTGACATGTCAGGGCCAGAAACCACTTAAAACAATACCTCATTTCAACATACATGTTAAATATAGCTGAGCAAGTGATTCACTTGCCAGTTATTTCATAGTTTAAATAAAAGTGTCTCCTGAAGCTTGAACATGTTGAACAGTGCTGATAAGACATCACAGAAATGGAACATGGGTCCTCAGAATCAATTTGTCAGTGCAGGAAACAAAAAACTTAAGAAACAAAACCCACATTTGGCAATCTGCTGAAAACTTCTAAGGTCTTAAAAAAGGTAAAATGCCCCAAAGTCAAATACACAAATAGAATTTACAAAAATTCTAACAGCTCAAACCTCTGAACATAATTTTGCACTATGACTGTTTGTAAGTAATTTACATGCTCACAGTCAGTTATTTAGGAGAAAACATTGTAAGAAAGTGGAAAGTTAAAAAAAGCCTAATTTATATCTGCAAACAGCTGAAAACTTCAT
The DNA here is from genome assembly GCA_032173965.1 of Sitta carolinensis. Taxonomy (NCBI): domain Eukaryota; kingdom Metazoa; phylum Chordata; class Aves; order Passeriformes; family Sittidae; genus Sitta; species Sitta carolinensis. The sequence continues at coordinate 48,257,628 of JAVUNC010000004.1, forward strand.
AAAAGACCTAGAAGTTGCAAAATGTTTTTGGTTTTGATATCCTGGGATTATATAAGCAGAAAGCAGGAGAGAAAAAGATCAAGGAAAGTGAAAAGATGCAAAAAATCCACCATGCAATCATATCTGCATATGCATCCAAAGAAGAGATGCAGACGGTCTTAAATCTTCACAAACAGAAACTGTTTTCTGAGATACTTACAGCTTTCTCTTCCAAAGAGAGCACCCCATCTACAGCCACTATCTGGTATTGCTTTTCTTTTAGGCTACCCACAAATTTCCGAAGCAGTTTGAGACCAGTTCCATCACTGTTTTGTTTCAGCAGTTTCTGCATTTGTTGGGAAGAACATCCCGGGTCAAACAGTAGCAAACATAAGCTTTTGTTCTTCCTCTCCTCTATTCCAACAACAGTACGACTATGACCTAATATCAAAATAAGAGTTTCAGTAGTTTAGAAACACATAAATTCCATTTATTACCTTGTAACATAGGACTGATTTTCAGATCAAGGAAGGCATTACTCAAAATTTAAGAAGATAGTTAAAAAGTTGAGATCCCAGTCACATTCAGCTCTTCCATCCAATAAAAGTACAAACTTTACTGTTGCTCTTACTAAATAGGAAAATTAGAGGAAATAAACCATGCCTTCAATTCAATGAAGAAGGACTAAAAAATGTTGCTCTGAACTGCAGTACATATAAAGAGAGATAGAGAACAGTAAGAAACCAGCATATTCTAACACTGACCTTGATGCTGTAAGTAGATAGGTGGTTTGGAAGTACACACCACCTTTGCACCACCTTCATTATCTGTAGAATAGTAATGCAAAATCCACTCAAACAAGCGAGGGTGCGTACCCATAGGGCCAGTGGGTTTGTGAAAGTCAATGATTTGGCACCTACAAAACATTGAGAATGGAAACAACAATAAAATTTCAAGCAGGTTACTCGTTAAAACAATTTTTTCACCACAGGGTCCCTGCCTCCTGCACCCACTGGTCCTTACTATTTTCTTATTTTTTAATACAGGAGAAGGGGACAGATAATTACAAAGCAATGAAACATATATTGTCCCCACCTGGAAAATTCATTATATAAGAAAGATGTGCTCTACTCTGTTCAGTCTAACAAGAACTTGTGAAACTTGCAAAAATTAACATTACAGTTTTTTGTATGTGATACGTGTACACAAGAGAATCCAATTGAAAGGCACAGAAAATAGCTGAAATTCAGGCTCATCTTGAGAAATTTTCAGAGAAAAGAAGTTTTTAATCAATGCTTTAATTTAAGCACATGTGGCATAATTCTTCTTCAAGTCTCAATGATCTAAGCAGTTACTCAGTTTGTGTACCTCCTATAAGTAGTTACACAGATTCATGCTGCATTAAATCAGATCTGTTTATATATGGCTAAGTTTAGTCACTAAGGTGGCTTTGTCATCACACAGTTGGGAATTCTAACCTTTAAAGGTACACCGCTTAAATCAGCATTTAAAAATAACAACCACAACAAAAAGCAATATTTACTTTATCCTGAGACTGGTTAACAGTGAATAAATTTCACATGCTCCTATCCATGCTTTGGAACCATGTAATCTGTTGTTGAAGTGAGATGCCCCATGAGGATCAAAACCTTCTCTCCAGGCATCTTCAATCATGGACTGGATCTTTGGGATACTAGGAATTAGTGTAGTATCTGAAAGAAAAAACTTTTGAATTGTTGTTACAGTGACTGAAATAGTCTATTAGCTAAAAATATTCAGCTTCTTTTATAACAAGCAGTTGATATTACAAAGATGCACCAAAAAAAACCCTAAAGGTAAAACTTCAACCACATCATTTCTTGCCAGTATTCACCTCTAACTCTTTCACAGTAAGTTCCAGTGGTATAACAACCATTTAATAGGTGTCATTGACCTTGTAAGACTTGCTGTATAAATGAGAAGTCAAAACATCAGTCAGCAGGCTGTCATCCAAGGTACGTGGAACAAACAGCATCTTGTTTAATACCTCTCAGGCAGTCGTTGTAGGAGCTGTTTTGCAACAGTGAGGAAAGGAGCATTTGGAAATTCCTGTAACCACAACCCCAGCCTCTGTCGCCCAAAGATGAGTGGAAGTGATCTACTCCTGCCGAAAGCCACACACGCCTCACATCTTTGTTCTCTTTCTGATAGTACTTGCACAATGCTTCAATGACTCCTAAAAGAAGACAAAATATGAAGTTTACCTGTAAAACAAACTACTAAATTTACCAGAGGATTCCTTCCCCAACATGAAAGAGATACAGATTTATTTTAAAACTTCATTATATTTAGAGCCCAAATCACAAAAGCAGTGGATATTGCCCCTATTTAATTACAAATTCAATTTACATGCTATGAAGCTTTCAAAACTAAATAATTTTTTCACTGTTGCCACACAATTATTATTTTAAATTAAACAGCCTGGCCTAAATTATAAACTGTGATAGTGAAAGGAACTACTACAATGATATAGAAAAAGTATGTCACCAATAAAGCATTCCTATGCCCATGCCACTTCCAGTAAAACCATTTTAAAAACATCTCAATACTTATTCATACTACGTAAGCCCTTTATTCCCCCCAATTTATTTTTCCTGGAGAAACTAAGAGGGAGGGAAAAAAAAAAAAAGGAATGGCAGAAATGGCACAGAACTTGAGAATTATTATAAATATTTAAAAATAATCCTCCTGCAGGATATTCCAAGTTCTCCTTTGTTACATGGAAGAATATGCTTGGGAATGCTCTCTCCAATTCATATATGTAAAACCTCAAAGCCCTTTCATCACCATGCCATTGTGAAGAGAACTATTCCAAAGACAACACAGATATTGTTCTAAGAACCTTTCTGAAATCTAAATCATCACCAAGAATGAAAACTTTAAATGTGTTATTTCCATGCAAGCTATTTGACAGAAATTTTATTTTACCTGTCAAGAACCAAGTGGATGTTTTGTAAGCCAGAATCACTAGCAACAGGCTCAAAGACCTTTGAATTGTAAAGGAATTGTCTTGGAAAGTAAAGACAAGGGAGCCTTTTGAAAGGGACACAGAGACCCATCTGCCCTGGGTTTCTGCACCGACTATAAAATGTTTAAAAGAAGATGTATGAAGCAGATGTCTACTCCTCCCAGTCCTCTCTTGGGCACAGGTGAACACTGGGCTTACTTGCAACCAGTTTATGCAATATAGCAATTAACAGAAAAGCAAGACAAAAACCTGCTGTAAAATTGAACAGCTACACTGGATTAGGAACCAATGAAGTACTAAGCAGTAAACGAGCACAGAGTCAAAGGGCAACCAGCTTGTAATACCACATTTGCATCCTCTGATACATACAATACACGTATTTGTGCCCTTAAACAGATAACTTGGTTCCAAGTTTCACAGAAAAAAAACTCAAAAAAGACTTCAAGTTAGAACGCAGATTAAAAATATACCAAGATTTAACTTCCTTATTACTTTAGGACTATAAAAATTTGGATTGATCCAGAAAATAATGTTTAGAACTAGGACATGACCAACAATGCATTATATGTTTTGTTAAAGACTTGTTTGGTCACTACAATCTAAGATCTAGAATGTACAGTTTTAGATGTATAATTTCAGCATCTTTACCTGATGTCTTTGTTTTCCCATCATCTATACCAGAAGCCAAACTTTCCATCATGTCAGCTTTTCTCTTATGATATTCAAAGGGCTGCATCCTTCCTCTATCAACTTCTCTTTCCATATTCTTTAGAAATTGCTGCTTGAAGCCACCAGAATTATCCAAGCCATACTGTCTCTGTTAGGGATGGAATAATGGTCCATGATTTAAATCACACTTTTAAAATTAATCTTTTGTCCATGCAGTTTCTCAAAGTCACTATTAGTAACTTTGAAAAATTGTGAGACATAAAACCTTCCAAATTACAATTATTTTAGAGCTGAAGACCAAGCTTCATTCCTGAACATGAATGTGGAACTAGGAAAGCCACACCTGGAAGAGCAGACATCTCTCTGCTCCCTCTTGGCAGAGTCATTGGCACAGAGGCAGCCTGGCAAGGAGGTAGTGAGAGTGGGAAGTGAGTTATCAGGGCTGTGAGATGGCAGACAGAGGGAAGCAGGACCTGGAGCAGGTGATAGCATTCCAGTAAAGGACACCCAGGATGCTCAGAGCCTTTGGCACTCTGGCAGGGAACTGCTCCAGGCTGCACTGCAAGGCAGAGCACTAGAGCTGGCCACAGCACAGGCAGCAGGTGTGCTGGGAGAGCAGAACAGCAAGCACAGGGAGAAGCCAGCCCCATCCTGAGCCAGCACCTCTCAAAGCTGTAAAGCCAAGTAGCTCAAGGCTGTCATGTCCAGCACTCTGCCAGGATCAGCATTGCCAAGAGACTGAATTTGCTTCCAACCCATCTCTGTACCATTACCTCAACACAGACTGCACAGCTTGCACAGTCTGACCTGGTAAGGCCATGCCAGCACATTAGAATTCCAAGATACTCAGCTTCTAAAGGCACAACTAGTTTTAATTTTACCATTTAGAAACAAGAGTGTACCTGCAGCTTTTTAAACTCTTCCCTCTCTCGCTTCTCTTCTTCTGATCTCTGCCGTTCATCTTCTTCAGTCTGCAGTTGCTGAGCCAGTTCTCGATCTCTAATGTTTCCACCTACCCCAGAACAACATTCCAAAGTGAGGGGACTTTGTCAGGAGGTCAGTAATGTTTTGAGGGATCATATGCTTAATTTTTAGAGATTCCTTTCTAAGCAGACGTAGGTAAACACAACTGGGAATTAATTTTAGGAAACGCACCCCACATTATTTTAAGCTATTAGCAATGAACACTGAACAGGACTGACTCATTCAGTCTACCAAGACTCAGACTCTTGACTTGGTCAAAGTTTATGCAGTTACTAGAGCAATTACTTGGCAAATAATGCATGTATCCGTACCACTGAGAAGACTGCTTTTGTTTACTGTGTTTCACTTCTGTGAAACTGTTAGCAAGAAGTCACTGTTCCTTTAATACCACTTATTAGCATCTAGGACCATTGCTAGCAGTCTCATAAAGAAGTGACAAAAATTTACGATCAGAGAACTGAACAGGAAATCACTAAGGTTATGTTAGTCATGTTATAAAATAAAATTATATTTTTTTTACTTCAAATTCTGTGATTACTGGATCAACAAAGTATTAGCAGAAATGAATTGAGGAAAAAAAAGTTTTCATAAGCTATAAATTCTCAACTCATCACAGTGGAACATGCCACTGTAAACTCCACTTATGTAAACCTTCTATTGAGCTAGAAAAACAAATATATAATTCTGCTGTCTTCTAAACATTTTTTGCTCTAAGTTCTTCTTTTGCTTAACATGCAGTTCATTTACTTAGCAACCATGCACAGACAAAGATTTCTTTATTATAATGGTAATTAAGTAGAGCACTTGGGCAAGTGATAGAACCTTAGCTATGTTAACTTCATTGTACATGTGTCCAAGTTCCCTTTAAATGCAAAACTATTTATTTTAAATTTTATGTGAGATTCTACACTACGACATGCAAATATATGCAAATGATTTCAAATACTATCAAGTCTGTACCCTTTCACATACCTTCTGAAAAGTTATGTTCCTCTAAGTGTAACTCCACGTGTTCTTCAAGGATCTGAATGTTTGTACAGGTAAGACTACACATAGGACATTCATAAAGCTGGTCACTATCTCCTATGTCTGAAAAAGAAATACAGTTTCTCGATTAATAAAATTCCTGTGGTTCTTTGCTACAGTCATCCCCTAACTGATATACAATTTAAGACAAATACACAGTAATGAAGTTTATGTTGCCACTGAAATTCCCCAGTGAAAGGCAGCAAATTCTAAACAGCTGTTACTCTCTTCACCACTTAAGAATTTGTACCTAAATACACAAAAATTTTAAGACATATTTTCCTTTTTTCGATTAAGTTCTTCCCTGTTTAACTTACAGATCAGAATTTGCTTTGATAATACTTGCATCAAGAAATGCTTAGTCTGAAATATCAAACCAATAAGATGATGTGTTCTGCTAACAGAAAAACATAACATTCCTGTAATGATGCAGCAGCTGTTGGGCTGAAAGAATAAAAAGTGCTGTCATTCTTATTTCGTTGGTGTTCTGCCATCTCCTCAAATATTCTTTCTGCAGTTTTAGGATTATTATTGAGGGTACCATGTAGTATAGGTAAAGTTCAAAAGGATTTCTGGATATCATCTAGTCCCTAATAGAATGGTCATATTAAGTAGCTTAAGTTACACATAGCTTTTCCCAGTCATTCATTTTTTCACTAATTCCAAGTATAGACTCTTCACAAACTCCCCAGAGGAACATATTCTAGTGTTTAACCACTCTCGCTGTAAAAAGAAGTGTTCTTGCATTTAAACAGCATTGCTTGTATTTTGACTTGTGCCCACTGCCTGTTGTTCTGTCATTGGAACCACAGACTAATGCCTGACTCCATCTTTACTGCTTTCCTCGAGTCCCTAGATTTTATCTGCACCTTCCTCATTCACAAAACACAAGAATTAATATCCTGTGTTAGCAGTTTCTAGAAGACATTTGTCCCAGTTAAACGGTTATGATTGGTTGGAGAAAAACTTGGCGGTACAATCATCTAAATTCACCAGAAGCGTTAAATGTAACACTGCAAAATACAATTTTCAGAAACCTGTTAAATACATAAAAACCGGAAACACCTTAATAGAACTATTTTTAAAGCAGAAACTGGCATGCAGACAAATAAATTATTCAAGCTCTGCATTATTTGCACACGTGGAAATAAAATACTGTTCGATGCTACGACCTGGGGGTGGGGTGGGTGTGTTCTTGGGGGAGATTTTTGTTAAGAAAAACATTTTAATCACAGATTATGCAGTGTGGTTGACAGCACTGGCATATATTGCACCCTAACCATCATTTATCTAGTCAGTATATGTAGCTTGTTACATCACAAGCGCTAGTCTTCTAAGCGCATTACCCACTAGCAGAGATTCCACCTTTAAGTTTCTGAAATAACTACCGGCATTCGGCCAGTCAGTCAAAATAAAATTCTGATCACGCCCAGAATGAACTACAGTATCTAAATACTTAACCCCTTATTTTGCTTCAACGTTACCCCACGGGAGGCGCTCCGCTGCCACCCCCGACCCCCGCGGGAAGCTGCCTCACCCGTGCCCGGGGCGCCCAGCAGGTGCCCGTGCCGCGCCCTGACGTGCTCCTCCAGCTCCCGCCCCGCCGCCTCCCCGCAGAACGGGCACTCGGGCGCTGCCCCGGGGCGGCGGCAGCCCGGCGGGCCCTGCTCCGGGTGGGCCGTCTCCGTGCGCCGCCGGAGCTCCTCGCAGCCCGCGGCGGCGCGGAGCGGGCAGCGGCACAGGGACGGGCGCCGGTGCCGCCTGGCCGCCGCCTCGGGGGGCAGCGCCTGCCCGCACACGTCGCACAGCACCATGGCGGCGGCGGCGGCGGCGCGCGCGGGACCCTCACCGCCTTCCCGCCCGGCGCGCCCCGCCCATCCCGCCGCACCCGCGCGCGCGCGCTTCCCGCTAAGAAGCGCCTTTCCCCGGCCCGGGGCGGGCGCGTGCCGCGCGCAGGCTGCCGGGAACGGCGGGCCCCGCCCCCCGGGCCAGTGCGGCGCGCGGCGGGGCGGCGTCCGCCATCTTGCTGCGGTGTCTGCCGCCGGTCCGGAGCGCTCCGGAGCGGCGATCTCGCCTTTGGACGGCGCCGGGCGCCGGGCGTGTCCGCCGCGATGGGTAAGGAGCGAAGAGCGCTGAGAGTCGGCGGGTAGGGGTGGCAGAGGCCGCACCGCTTGTGGGGCGGCGTGCCCGGTGCAGTCGGGCTCCCGGTCGCAGGCCGGTCTGCCGCTGGCTCCGGTGGGGCATTACCCGCATGGCACTCGGTCGGGGCTGGGACGAGGTGTCCGCTTCCTCAGGCAAGAGGGCTCTGCCGTCCTCCCCCTTCCCTGCCTTGCTGCTGATGGAGGGGGCTTTCTACCCCTTCTGCTGGGGACGTGAGTGAAGACCGTCGCTCCTCGCAGTGTGTAGCCGGGATGGGTGGGTGAGTGTCCGGCCTCTCGGGCTGACAGCACGGCACACTCAGTCCTGGCGGTCTCGGACCGGTCAGTCCGTGCGGGCTGGGCCGGTGCGAAGCCTATGGGCAGCGTCCGGCCGGGGAGGGGGCGGAGGGACAGCGGGGTGCCGTGTTTAGTGAGCCTTTTGTAGACAAGAACGAGAAAAAAAAATTAAAAAAAAAAAAAAAGTAGTAGTGCGATAGGTCTTAGACTATTCACAACAAGTGGGCGCAGTGCAGGATGTAGTGGGTGGAGGGATTTGATGTTAAAACGGGTGTAGTTCTGTAGCACAGAAGTGCAGGCTTGCTTGGATCTAGATGTAGAAGGTGTGAAACCAGGGCCTGCCCGTCTTCTTGCCTTTATGATGTCGATATTAAAAGCCTTGTAGTGGGACTGAAGCTATAAATTTCTCAGCTTTTCTTTTTAAAAACAGTTTTGATGAGACCTTCCTCCCAGTTGACCTCCTGTAACTCTTCAGAGGCTGGTGATTGGATTACTTTGAATGTGCATTTCTCTGGTTCAGTCCATTTCTTGGCCTGACAGTTTCATTGGGACAACGAAATTAGCAAGGCATGAAGGATTAAGAAAGGGATGGTGTTCTAGGACTAGATAATCCCGTAGCATTTTTGGGAAAATAAAGTTACGTGACTGTTGCTAGAAATTTGCCTTGGACAGTGGCACACTTAGCCTTGATGTGCAGAGATGTCAGTATTAGGTTCTTGCGAAGCAAATACTTGGGTGAAACAGGCTGCGAGTCCTTGCAGGGTTGTCTTGATGTCAGACTAAGTCTGCAGTCTGTTTTCCTCTCATGGCTTATGTTTATTCCTTAGTGGTCTTTGGTACTGCTGATTAAAAAAACAAACAATAACAACAACAAAAACCAAACAACAAAACCCCAAAAATATCCAGAACCAAACCCCAAAGCAAATTGTCTCAGCATGTAAGTTGCCAGAGAATCATGCACAGCTCAGGAGCTGGAGTTTTTCATATGTTTTCTTCTCATAGAAGAATTTCAAACAAATGATAGTTTGTGCGGAGTCCTGTCTTTCACAGTTGTTTCTCAGATGAAGGCTTCAGTTCTAGCTTTAAAAAAAGGTACCATACTATTAGCATCTTTTTCCACTCTGTTTGATCATTCCGGTGACAGAATCATGAACTATCGCTTTTATCTTTCCACAGCTGATACACCTGAAATGACAGTCAGATTCTAATCTCCTAAATCCATTAAAAGAACTGGTAATTGGAGTGAGACAATAATTTTGTTAGTTTAAAATAAAAAAGAGTATGCCTGTCTGGGTGCTACTGACCCTCTAAATTATTTTCCTGCACACAGAAGGAAAAGCGTAGCCCTTAGATTCTGTTTTGTTTGTGAGATAGTGAAAGTAAAGAAACAATTCCATGAGGTATTAAATGAAGCAGTAATTACTGCAGGTTTTCTTCTTGGGTTTGTCCTTATTTGTAATACATTTAATGTCATCTTTATGAGTGGAGGAAGGAAATTCCTTTGCTTGCTTGCTGACAGAATCAAAATTTAGCAGCGTAATGTCTTTGCTTTTTGTTTTTCAGTTTTCTTTAAAATGCGTAGTTTCTTTTTATAGTAGCTTGTGCCTTTTAATGCTGTATCTGATCCTTAAGATGCGCTGTAGTTTAATCTGCCGTTTGGAAATGCCTCTCTAGATATAGGCTTTCTGTGATTTCTGTATTAATGATTTTTGTTGATGAACTGGGTATTACAAACAGGTGCAGGAATATATAGTGGCTGCTGTAGATATTTTTATAGTAAAAGAGGTGGCAGGTTTGACCTTTTGGAGTAATTTTGTATTTTTTCAATAGACAACATGGCAAGCCCCGGTAAAGATAACTTCAGAATGAAAAGCTACAAGAATAATGCACTTAATCCCAAGAAATGCGCAGGAGAAGAGAGGAGGAAGGAATCCAGCTAAGGAAACAGAAAAGAGAAGAGCAGGTAAGCATCTCCATGAGCTGTTCAGTGTTTGTGGAGTTATATTCAGGGGTCTGAAAGGGCTTGAGCAGACTAATCCTCTGGAGTGGAATCCAGGAGTACCATGTTGAATGTCTGTTTTCTTTGCAATTGTGGGAAGCACCAGGCACCACTGAATAAGATCATAAAAAAATGAATATAGAAGCCCTTTTAAGTTACTAGGGTACACCTAGGAGAGAGCTGTGACTTTTAACTAGACCAAAAGAACGCTCCTATTTCCAGTAAGAATTTGAAACCTTACATTTTCTGCTAGAGCTGGTGTCAGACGTTTGTTGTGTGAAGGGAGATGATTATTTTCATCTTTGATGCAATACTTCATTGCCTAAGAGCTCTCCTGCACGAACTTAATAAAGTGGCTACCATTTAGTGTCCCTGAGCTATTATACAAACATTTGCAGTTGTTCTCATTGAATTTTTAGTGATCAGAGTACACGGAACATTTTATTTTTTAATAGTTTGTCATAGTTCCTCTTTGCAAAATGTTTAGTACTTTCTTACCAATAAGGTAAGGAATGTCATTTTTCTGTTTGATCTAAAGTGGATGAGTTTGTCTCCCACAACCTAGAGAGTGTCCTAAGCTGTGATCTAGTCTGCTCTGAGGTGGGAATGCTTACTCTTCTACTGGGAAAGTGGTGCATGGAAAAAGAATTTCAATTATTTAAGCCAGAGGGGTAGGGGTCAGAAGTGGTGTGGTACTGGAGCACTTGCCTGTGAATGGGTAACTGCATTGCAGTTCCTGCTGAAAGTTTTGTTTACATATTTTGTAGTAAATGGTCCCTAGATAAATTATAAAATTAATGGGTGTTTCCTCTCCCATGCTGACCGTAGTAGCAATGAGACTGCTGTTATGCTCTGCTTGATCTTAGTTTGTTGGACTGGTGTTTTTCAGCACCTCCTGACCTGAGAATGAGTTTATGCAGGGAGATGAGTCCATTTTTGCTCCAGGAGAAATTGTGACTGGTAGAAAGGCCAAACAAGTTTATACTTTTCAACCAAGAGCTTCTGTGTCCTTGTCGAGTGCTAGAAAGAATGGCTGGTCTTCCAAAAGTGGAATATTGTTTCTTCTTCCTTTGTGGGTTTAAATGGAATTAAGCCTCATTTGAATTCAGGATTCTAGTTGTTTTGTGTCCAGAATTATACCCAACCGATAATGCTTCGAAGAGGGGAGACAATGCCCTGGTTTTAGGTTCCTGTTGAAATAGAGCTAGGTGTAAACATGGAGTTGTTCTACAGTTTTGGACACGTAGAACAGCAGAAACCTAGTTCTACAGACACCTAGAGGAACAAAAACTGTCAGGATTTTTAGGTGGTTTCATTATTATGCTTACAGGTAAAATCTTAGTCTGTGGACTGAGAGTCTATTATTTCTTTCTAAAGATACAAATGTAATCTTAGAATTGTTGGTTACACTAGTTGTAAGTATAGTACTGGAATAAAGATAATAATTTAGGTTTGGTTTCTAGAAGAGAACAAGTCACTGTGAATGTTTTGCTTGTGTGCTGGAAAATGAAGAGGAGCTCACTGAGTATGGTTTATTAAATACTACAGTGCTGATGTGTATTCTGAGCATAGGCAGTGTGTGCAGCCAATTGTAAAGCGATTTTTGGACATAGAGAATGTTTAATGTTGCATGGTTTGGAAGTTCACCTTAAAGCTATACTGTTCTTTTCTCTTCTATGTGAAAATTATGTTTCTGGTTTAATCTTTCCTCAGCTGGGTATAAAACACAGGTGCTGCTTAGTAGCCTTCTGTAGAAGGGAGGAATGCAGTGTGCTGAAATATATTGTCTATGTGTTGATGATTTTAGTCTATAAACTAAGAAAGGGGAAAGTAGCTTGTAGAATACTATTTCTTACTTAAAATACATGCTAATTATAAGGGATAAAAGACTAAAAGCAAAAAGATCTGTATCTTCTTTTTCTTGTGGAAAAATTATGGATCTTTACTACTATTAAGAATTTAGTTCTGAATGTCTAATTGAAGTGTTGCTGTGCTGTTTCTCAAGATACAGATATGACAGTTTTTCTCCTTTATGTTATCAAAACTTTTGTATAGAATTCCCCTTGCATGGGTGAATAGGAAGGTGAGTAGGTAAAATTCTTTGACTGGTATTGGTTAAAGAATTTCTTCTAGTGTATGTCATCAGTACCCACACTTTGGTAACTTCTAATGTCTCCCAAAAATTTCACCTTTGTTCAGCTGTTTAAACGCCGAAATGTGTCTCTCCCGGGAAATGAAGAATCCATGGTTGAAAGCCCAATTCAGGATCCTGACGTCAGCTCTACTGTTCCTATTCCAGAGGTAAATGCTTCAGAGTATGTTTAGAGTGTTATCTACTAGTGTGCATAGTACTACACTGTAGAAATCCTCCTTGCATTTTTAGGAAGAAGTTATTACAGTAGATATGGTACAGATGATTTTTTCGGATGATCCTGATCAACAACTCACAGCAACTCAGAAATTCAGAAAATTGTTGTCTAAAGGTAGGTAAACATTGCCTGTTTTTTTCTATTTGCTTCCTTCTGTGTTATTATGAATTATCATTAGTCAGTTAACCTTTAGTTATGTTTTATTTTAAAATACATTTGCAGAAACTTGTAGTTGTTTATAACGAAACAAATATGTTCTTTATATGCCAAATCTCTTCTGATCTAATGACTAGATACAAAAATCTTCATTATTTCGATGTTAAGTCTTTCAGACAAAGTAAAAAACAGGGATATTTTTGATTGTGGTGTCCAGGACAGTAACTAACTGCGCACTAAGATACTTGGAGTAATTGTTACAGTGATTCAGCTATACTCAGGGGGAAAAAAATTACATGGCTGGCAAAGAAGAATTGTAACTTGTTTTCCTTGCTGTAAAACATGCAATCTTAAGGTAATGTTGGTATGATATGTATAGCATGATAGGTAGGGGTGTGCTTGGTCTTTTAAAATATTATCCAGTAACCATAATTGCTATTCCACCAACTTGAGCTATTGGTGGAAATAACAGTGTTTTGTGATGTGTTACTAAGGTGAAAATAGATAATAGTATGTGTTACTGTAATTATATGTAACAGGGTGTTTACTACATTGTAACACTGAGTGGAGAAGATCCTTCAGTCTTCTCAAGTGAAAACTTTGTAACTCCTTTTGAAAAGAAAATGGTTGAATGAAATTTATCATTCAGATAAGACCTACAAATCATATTCTTGGTTTGGTGTTTTTACACAGATATGTTTGTTTTTATTCCCTAGAGCCTAATCCACCTATAGATGAAGTAATTCAAAAACCAGGAGTAGTACAGAGATTTGTGAAATTTCTAGAGAGGAGTGAAAATTACACTCTGCAAGTGAGTTTGGTTCCTACTGGTTGGGGGTTTGGAATGGAATTAGAAACCTTCCAAAAGAGCTTTGGAAGGCACATGTTTTGTTTGGTGGGGGTTTTTAGTAACCAAATATATTTAGTTTTCACCACTGAGGCCACATGTTTTCATTATTGCTGCTAAAAATGTGACTTGACTTTGTGAATTTCATAGTAGTCTTTAGGGTCATGTATTCAGCTGGACAAAAACTTGGGTGTTGAAAGCAGAAGGTGTTCAAGCGGATTTACAGAGTGGTGTATTAAGATAATCAGCAATGATGTGTGAGCAGAATCTGTCTCATTAAGTGTTGAATATATTGTAGTTGTTTTCAGCTGAAGTCTTAGGAAAAAAATGCAGGAAACTAGAAGGCTTGTTTGAAACCCTTTTAGAAAATCTTTGAGAAATATCTAATCAATGGTAGGAATAACTAATTCTGTCTACTCCCCCATGGGAATAGCACTAAGGCCTTGTGGACAAGTTCTAGAAGAATTAACTTAAAATTAAGTAAACAAAAGGTGTTTGTACTAGTTAACAGTGATTCAAAATTTTTCTTAGTTCTGTAAGTAAAACCTAAAAATAATGTAATTACTGAAGGTTCTTACTAAATACAGATTTTGTCAATGCTGGGTATTTTATTATACAGAGAGTACTATAACAGTAGTTGCCTTTCAGTGGAAGTGAAAAAATTTGGAAAATTAGCCTCTGAAACTCATATGTCAACCTTCATGTCATGATTTTAAGTTTTACTTCTGAGTGGTTTAACATGGTTATGTTTGTTTTCCTCAACAGTTTGAAGCGGCTTGGGCTTTGACAAACATAGCATCTGGAACTTTCTTACACACCAAAGTTGTAATTGAAACGGGAGCTGTTCCCATTTTTATTAAGTTGCTTAGCTCAGAACATGAAGATGTACAGGAGCAGGTAAGTGTCTTCTTGAGGGGTTTTATAACTACTAAAAATTCAGTTATGAATGTCTCTTTTGGGGCGTGTGGGACTAGAGAGGCTTTGAGCCCCATTTGCTAGTTGATCTGCCTCCAGGAAGATAAAAATTTACTGTCACTATTTTTTCCCTCATGGATTTTTTTTTCTGTTCTATAATATTTGGTGTAAAAAGTATAAATTATCTGCAAAAGTTGATTTGCAAGCATGTATGAATTCACTTGGGTGCTTTGCTTTTTAAGGCAGTGTGGGCTCTTGGGAACATTGCTGGTGATAATGCAGAATGCAGAGACTTTGTTTTGAACTGTGGAATATTGCCACCTCTCTTGGAGTAAGTATTGTAAACTAATAATGTAATATATTGTATAGATAAATGAAAACTTCAGCTTAGAATTTACTTGAAAACTACAAAAGTTTTTGCCTAAATTGAGAATCGTAACTATAATAAGAAGCAATTTAATGTTTTGGTTACATGAACTTCTTGCGTATCTTTAATTAATTAGTCCATGACTGGAAGCTTTTCAATGTTTACAAAAGGAGAGGGTTACTTCACAGGTACAAAATTTCTGTATTGTGCCAACGCTGTGCTGTCAGATTTCTGAATGTATGGGGTTGGAGACATTATTTAATTCCCACTTGTATTTGTATGGTTCCATCTGCCTAGGCAATAGGCTGTTTTCTCCACCTTTGTTCAGTAGCTCCAAGCTCTGCTCTTCTTATTTATCTATTTGATTGCTGACATGAACTGACAGAGTTGTTGTTACATGAGCTGTGTTCCACTAAAAGATATATCTGCGCTAGGAATATAATTCCAGCATTTACTATGTGTTTATCATAGTATTTTTATCACAGGAAAAAATTTGCACAACACAACGGTTGCTCAGTTTATTACCTCTTAAGTAATAAACAACTTAAAACATTTGTAAAATAGCTTAGAATAGCAGATGAGAACATGATTACTTTCACTGAGGGTTTAAAGAATTCACGTTCTAGACATTTTGGTACATAGCTGAAAGCAAACCTGATTTTTCAAGTGTTGACTCTTTGATGTTCTATTTGGCAAAAAAAAAAGAAGTAATGTGTTAATTTTTTTACAAGAACTTCCAAATAACAGCTTTGTATGCAACTATTTTTATTATTATTAATTGCATTCTCTCAATGAAAGCATCAAAGTTCACTCAATGGAGGGTTGCATCTCCTAGCCCCTTATAAAAACCCTCAAAGAGATTTAGTTGAATTATTTTTCATGTAAGCAGTTGTTTACTTTATATGCATATAAGTGATTTGGGATTGAGTCATCCCAAAATTATGCAAAATAATCTGCTCAGATTCAGTTGCTTTTAAGAAAATAGTTGCAGCGTGTAATATATGAAGCTAAATAAATTTAAACTAGTGACCAATAATAGAATTTCTCTTCCTTATTTGATGTTATTTTGGTAACAATAGACATAAAATTACCTAAATTTTAATAAGAAATTACTTTTTTGTTTTTGTTGTCTCTTACAGATTGTTAACAAATTCAAATCGTCTTACAACAACTAGAAATGCAGTCTGGGCACTCTCAAATCTTTGCAGAGGAAAGAATCCACCTCCAGACTTCAGTAAGGTATAATGAAGCAGTAATTTTGAGAAATCAGAAAGCTAAAGAATACTTATGTTTATAATATTTTATAACAAACAATCTTTAAATCTGGATATAGACATAGATTTTATGTTTTTAATGTCATCACACAGTCTTGTCCATCTGTTGTATCTGTGAAAAATCATCTACTTTGGCACCTATTAACGATAAAATCATATAACTTAAAAACTTGAGACTATAGTCTTGTGCAAGTAGTCATACGCTGGTGTGAAGTGATGGACAAATTATACATTCAGCACTAAATGATGTGGGGCTGGATTTTCTCCAGAACTGTTATAGAGAATGTGAGTTATAGTTGAAGCTTCCTTAATTTTTTTTATGTTCTGTGACTGTGAGTACATGCTGCATGAATAAAATTCTGAGTTTCCTGCTCTGTCAGATACGGTTAAATCAGACTGTGATAACACAGAGAGCCTATATGCTCTCCCCTTTTTTTTCTTCTCTCTGGTATGCAGCTATAAAGACTGTAGAGACTAATAGAAGTTTTAGCTTCTTATTTTCAGTACGAAATTAATTTCTGGTAAGGTTAATGACTTTTAAAAAGCTGAACATTGAATATTCTGGTAGAAGAGACTGAGGTTAAATGATCATTAAAGTTAATTTAGAGAGAGTTTACCTCACGGGTTAATAATTACTAACTGTTAGTTATTGCTACTTATTAATTCTTGATGAAATAATAACAAAAATGGGAGAATTCCAATGTCAGTTAATTGATCACCTCACAATGACTCTGCATAACCTATATCCTTTACTGGTGTTTTGTTCTGGTAGTGAAAAAACCAAGATTTTTTGCTGCTTGAATACAAAACCTCACAGGAAAGGGATGGCTGTAGGCAGCTGCTAATAAGAATAGGTCCTCTGCTTTTTGCCCTTTGCAACAGCAGCAGTTGGACACATAATAGAGACTGAATTTGCATAACCCATGTAAGGTAAAGAATTAAGTTCTACGAATAATATGAAATTCCCAGGCTGTACAGCATACACCTGTCAGGTTCCAAATGGTGTTAAGGTGATCTATTTCATTTGGCTGCTTGAAAGTTATAGAGATTAAGACCAGAGGGTACAGCAGCAGTGAGAACTGAAGTGAGACATTGCCTGTTTTGCCAGTTCATTGAATGTTGGGTGCTGTGTGAGTTACTCTAGGTTGGTTGTTACAAATAACTGCCAGAACTCCTACAAAGCCAGCAGTAAAAAATAAACAAACTGTATTGCTTTGAGATTCTACTCCCTGAATGATTAAAAAAACCATCAGTAATTCCTGTAAAAGCAGATGGGTTTTGTTTAAGCTGAAAAATTATATACGTAATAGAGTATCTCTCAATAAATAGGCTGTGAATCAGAATTTATCCAATTTGCTGGTTTGAATCGGATATCTAGTTTAATCAGAAAGTATTCCACCTGGATCCTTGTTCAGTAATGACCTTAAATAAAGTACTTGAGCAGTAAACTGTTTTGCACATTTATATCTTTGCAGAGTGTTCTCTGAAACTTGAAAACTACAGAACACCTAATTTTATGCAATATTTTCTTTAACCTAGGTTGCTCCTTGCTTAAATGTTTTATCAAGACTGTTGTTTAGCAGTGACCCGGATGTATTAGCAGATGCTTGCTGGGCCCTCTCTTACCTTTCCGATGGTCCCAATGATAAAATTCAAGCTGTTATTGATTCTGGAGTGTGTCGAAGATTGGTAGAGCTGCTTATGTAAGTAAATTTCTTATAGTACTGTTAGTATTAAAATTGAGGTGTGTTTTCTCACCTTTAAAAGTCTTAAATTTTCTTTGAGAAAAGTGATGAACATGAATTCCGTCTGAAATCTTTTAAGCTGCTTGCTAGATTGCTTGGCTCCTGCAATTATTCCTGACATTGACAGTGAAAAAAGTTTTCTTCAAAGTGTTCCTTTATATTCCTTAAAATTTAATGTAGGATTTCATATACATGAAGGAATAGAAGAGCAAAGACTGAAGACCAATGTCGAATTGTAAATTAATCATCTTTATTTTTAAATTTTTTTTAATTTCACAGTTGTACTTTCCTTTTTAGGACATATAATTGCTTTACAGACAATTCTTGGACTCTGTGAAGTCCAGAGGCTGGCTAGAGTCACTTTTAAACTGTTCCAATATGTTTGGGTTATGGTTCATTATTTTACTGAAAAGGAGAAGTAAATTCCTGTGTTCACATGGGACTGCAGAGTAGGTCTGGGGTAGTAGTTCCCAGCACAGGCAGCTGAGCCTGCTTCCCTATGAAAAGCTCATTTTTATAGCTTTCAAGGGAGGAAAGATTGCTTTCTGTTCCATAGAAGCTCTAGGACAACTGTGTAATTTCCTTCCCCTACACATCAGGCAGCTGAATATGGACTTCATGTGCTGCCTTTTAGGATTATTGACTCACAAAAGGGGTAATTTTGCTTACAAAACATACTAAGCTTTAGTATATACCTCATAACATCCCCTCTGTTTCTGTGGATATTGAATGATACATGTTCCAGTATCGCTTTTAATAATACTTGAGCTGGGCAAAATGGATCTGCTGAGCAGGTTGCTCTAAATTGTGTTGTTCCATTGAGGTGCTCAGTCTTTGAATCAGCAATTCAGTTATGGAGTTGCAGTAGTCAAATTCAGTTAAACAGGGAGAGTGGAATAAGTAATACAGGCTTCTTGGTAACTAAATACTTAGCACCTGAACTAAACCACTGTTTGCTGAAAATGCAAAATTATTCTTTTAACACTTGGTAATATCAAGCAATATAATATTTGTCTCCAGGCATAATGATTACAAGGTGGTATCCCCTGCATTAAGAGCAGTTGGAAATATTGTTACTGGGGATGATATCCAAACACAGGTAAGACTAGTTGATTTAAGAAAAATTAATCGGCAAGACAGAATTTTGTAAAACCTGTGACAAAATACATGTCCAGTACAGGTATCTGCATATGTCACTGAAAGAGGCTTTCTAGAAATCTATTTGTTGATATGAGAGTTTAAGCTCTTACTTTAAGCACTAAGTTAATGCAAGAAAGAACATTTTTTTTAACAGAATTATGTGTAGTGGATTGCTTAATTTCTGTATGGTACTTCGACTGTTGCTTTTTTGGGGTTTTTCCCTTCCTTCAGGGGGTCAGTTATTTATTATGGTTCCCCTTTCTTCAGTCTTAGAGGCAGTCAAGGTTTTCACTTCTAAGCTATGCTTATACTTGATTTGTTCATGAATTTGTATGTGGTAGTCTTACTGATTAATTTATTCTAAAGATCTGTTTTATTAATTTTAGGCAATTGATTTTGAAGCAATGAAGGAAATATGAAGACAGGTCCTACTTTAAAAATAATTCTCTCTAAAAGGCTGACAGTGCTAGTGTAAAAAGAACATAAGGAAAAATGTTAATTGCATTATTTGTGAGCTCTAGAGGAAAGGAGTTTGGAAGGAAATTATGGTTTTACATTTAATTTTAAGGAATTAAATGGAAAACCTTATCTCTTAAAAAATTAACAAATAACTGTACAAATTAGATGTGCACTTGTCAGTCATTGTGACCTACTCATATTTTATCCTTAA
The DNA here is from genome assembly GCA_032173965.1 of Sitta carolinensis. Taxonomy (NCBI): domain Eukaryota; kingdom Metazoa; phylum Chordata; class Aves; order Passeriformes; family Sittidae; genus Sitta; species Sitta carolinensis. The sequence goes on from JAVUNC010000004.1 coordinate 48,277,210, forward strand.
GCAGCCTTACTTAGTTTTGCTTTTGTCAGTCTTTTGGTCTGAACTTAATTGAAGGCATATTCTTTCAGATTGCTGGATTGTCTGGTCACACACTAGATCATTGAACCCTTTAATTTTGCAGGATATGACACTTCATATAATGTAAATGTGTTGCAAAATCTTTTGAAGTCCTCTATAAAATGTTTTTATATTATATATATATGTATATTGCACAAGGGTATTTAAATATGTATATAGTACAACCCAGTTTTCAATTTTTAAATTATTTTAGGTGATTCTAAACTGCTCTGCATTGCCATGTCTCTTGCACTTACTTAGTAGTCCCAAGGAGTCTATCAGAAAAGAAGCATGTTGGACTGTTTCTAATATAACTGCAGGAAACAGAGCTCAGATTCAGGTAAAGCCAGGAAATTTGTTACTTGGTTGGTTTTGTTTTCATTTTACTACTTTACTTGATTTTCCTTCACAAGATGTGAAGGTGCAGATATTGCACTGACTCTGTATTGTTTTAGTCCTAACTGTCTATAATTTTACCTAACCTAAAAGTTTTCTACTCAACTTCGAGATATTATTTTAAATAGATAGCTGTTATAATTTGTACTACAAATTTGTCCAGTGAAAAGTGAACTACTTTGGGAATGGTAAAGACTGACATGATGTCATCAACACTGAGTTGTATTCTTGTGGAAACTACTGCATCCTGACTATTGTTCCAGGTATCTAGAGCTATCTGAAAAAAGGTTTTGATAAATAAAAATGAGAATTCTGAATCAGAATATGTTTTCCAAAATTATTTTCCCCCCTTCTACTTCAGAGATTAAAATGTTACTTCCTGACCTAACTTAAAACATGTAATGAAGTCTCCAATTACAGACATGGTCTCTTGATGGAGACCACAGACCTCAGTAAAGTTGAAAATTTTCTTCTGTGACTTGATCTTCATTTCAAAAACTCAGGATGTGTTATATGATTTTTAAATGGGCCAGTCCAGTAATCTGTGCTCTGCTCACCAGAAACAGAAATAAAAAACCCAAAGTATTCTGATCACCGCTGCAGTGCAATGTTGGAATAGTTCTGAATTTCAGTTTAGCATTTCTAGTTTGTATGGTATCACCTAAACAAAATATTCTTTGCTTTGATATCAGCAGGTAATTCTCATAGTTGAAGCTGTAAGTGTTTTGGAATCTTTATTAATGGTTGTAAAATGTTACAATTTCATCTCTTAGGCTGTTATAGATGCAAATATTTTTCCAATATTGATTGAAATTCTTCAAAAAGCTGAATTTCGCACCAGAAAAGAGGCAGCATGGGCCATAACTAATGCAACATCAGGAGGAACCCCTGAACAGATCAGGTAAGTTGTGTATGTTACTGTTTTCTCTGCCTAAGGATCTTCAAAAGGCATTTGCCCTTCAAAGGGCATTTGGATTTCTTCATTTGAATCTTGACAGTCATAGCAACAAAATCATAAACATAGCCTTATTTCCTTGAAACTCTGTACAGAGGCTAAATGTAGGAATTCAGAAAAATCAAAGAGGTACATGCAACAATCTTAATAAATAGTACTTTGTTTCAGGGGTGTTGCACCTGAAACTTTCACAGGCTTATCTTCCACTGCTGATACTACATTGTCAAACACAATTGGAACAGTTGATGAACAGTTTCAGTGTTTGAAAATTGAAAACTGTGTAGGGTTCTTTAGAAAATTTGTGGAGTAGGATTGGATATTTGGGGACAGACTTCAAGGATTTTAGTGGTTTCTTCATATATTTTAAACTCACTGTCAGTATTATTTTAAAGCAGATATCTAAACTCCTTGCTCATAACTGAGTTGGATTAAACTTTTACTGTCAGTAGCTATTTATATGCTGCAAAGATAGGGTTTCTAGGATAAAATACTCTCTAATTTCTCTGAGTACTGTCAAATAATGATAGTTTTGAATCAGTAGATGATAATTTGATTTAAAAGTTACTGTATTATTTGGAAGCCAGAACTGAAAATGATGTGATAACTTTTCCAGCATATTTGGGAGATCTGTTGCAAGAAATATGTTCTTATTTATTTATAATATAACTAGTTCTGATTTTCTTATAACCACTAAGTGTTATCAGAGGGATAACAGGGATAATAAAGGAAAGTGTCTTGGTTTTTTTAAAATGTTATTTTAATTGCTTATATAATGTAACATTTCAAAAATCTAGCATTTTAAAAAATTTTTTCAGGATCTTCAAGTAGTAGGTGTTCATATAATACCATAACAATGGCTTCTCATCAAAAATACGTTTATATTATTGGTGCCATGAAGTTTTAGTTCTCCTAATGCCCTCAGAGTACTACTGCCTAACTGCAGGATAGTTTTAAACTATTGGCTAATATATATATATATATATATATATATATATATATATATATATATATTATATATATATATATATTATATATATATATATAAAACTATAGGCAAACGCTGCTGTCTTGATTTTACTTGCATGCTAGAAGCAAAGACACATGCAGAAGTTCATACACAATTTTTTCAAAATTGGGAAAAGGAGTGAGATACTCAGAATTCAGTATTTTTGTCTTTGTATTTACAGTTACATCCTTCACTTTATAGTAGGTGATGTTGATATCTTAATGGACTGCTAGTGTGGACTGTGTTAGCACAGAGCAGTGCTCAGTGTTCTTACATGTATCTAATGTGTTTACTTGACATTTTTACCACCAAAAAATTTCAACTGCCTGAGAAAAGAACTTCCTGTCAAAATTTTTTCTCTTATATTCAATTCAACCCACCTGAAGATCGTAGGTAAAAAGAAGTTAAAAAGACTACAGATTTCACACTCCAATTAGGAATACACACATTATTTTTTTTATTTGGATAATTTGTAATATTTATTTCATTTTGGGCTAAGTTTCTCCTTGTATTGTTGCATGTTCTAGAAATTTTGTTGTTTCAGCTGCTTCTTTTTAGCAAAAGTATCAATAGCAGTAGACTAGTATGTCTGAATAAATGTGCTGGATTACCAGTTCTTTTCCCCTTTGTTTTTTTTTTTTTTTCTGTTATGAAGGTATTTGGTAGCACTAGGTTGTACCAAACCTCTTTGTGACCTCCTGACTGTGATGGATTCAAAAATAGTACAGGTGGCTTTAAATGGACTTGAAAATATTCTGCGTCTCGGAGAACAAGAGTCAAAGCAAAATGGAATCGGCATTAATCCTTATTGTGCCCTCATAGAGGAAGCCTATGGTAAGAACACACTTCTTGTAAAACTACGTACCTGAACTTCCTTGTTCTAGGCTGTAAAAACAAAACCACTGTGAGTCATTTTGAAATTTGCAGGTAGGTTTTAATATAAGAATTACTCCAAGCATAAGTAGGCCTAAAGTATCACAAATTAAGTAATGTAACATTTAGGGGAAAGTGGTTAAATGCAGAAAACAATCTGGGTGTTTGTCTGTTGTCGTTTTAAACGTCCTTCTAGAGAAGCATTCCCAAAAGGATTTAACACAGGTGTCCCAGTCTACAGGAACCATGCTTTGCATAAATTCATCAGATACTCCTAAATACAGTTTTTAATACTTGAATATATAGTCCTGTCTGCAACAGTTTCATTCCCAACAGGGATATAAGTTACATTACACTGATGTCACATCAGGGTTTTTTAATTGATCCCAAAGTAGGATCACTTTATAATATAGTAAATATTAGTAACAGCAAAATCAACTAGAGATCATAAAATTTAAAAAGTTTTTTCTTTTGCAAGTATTTATGTAGTTTCTTAAAAAAAATTCTTAAGTTAAACCACTGTATAAAGGCATTCTAGAAAAACTTAATTTGTGGAATTTCATGACTGGATTCTTTTACAGTTGGCTTATAATGAAACTGGCATTCTTTATGGAGAGATGCCTTTTTTGTATCTTGACAAAACAAAATTGGCCGACAGTTGTTATTCAGAAACTGCTAGTAACTTATAGAACTGTAGTTCTAGTTGATCACATTGTATCTGATTAGAGGGTACTAACTTTTCTGTAAAGCAGTTTTTACATCTGAATTCCCTGTTACAGAGTTTAATTTTTTAAATCAAATGCATGCTTGAAGAACTTAGCAATTAACTGCATAAGATTAAGTACTGAAGTCTTAATGGAATTTATTGTGTTGCACATTTTCTGTCTATTCATAATTTTAAGTATTGACTCTCTAGGCTCTCTTCTTTCCTTTAGCACTTAAGCATAGGCTGCTGAAGCTGTAGAGTATAAGTTCAAGTAAGGAAAACAGCTGATTATATCACCCTCATTGTTTTGGCTTCTGCAGTCACCAGAAAGGTTCATTTGAGCTCTTTCTAATTCAACCTAAGTGTAAACTACGTTACCTTAAAAAGCTAAACAGGAATTTTATATCAATGTTACTGACTGCCTAACACTTAATTCAGCCAAAAGAGCAGAGGTTATGTCCCCTATTTGCAAAATGGTAAGCTTTCCAAAAACGTAGTATCTTTAAATCTTAAAATTAAATTAAAAAAAAAAAAAAAAAAAGATACCAGACTCTGCCCGGTGACAACTCTATGAGTGGAGATAGAATTTAGAGTTGGGAAAACTTAAGAGTAGAAGAAGAGAAACTGGCATATTAGTTCAATTGAAATGCTTCTAGCATAGTTTTAAATGAGTTTGGCCAGCAGAAAATGAAGGCTAGGAATACATGGGTTAGGAAATTAAGAACCAGTGATATCAAATTAATTGAGGTGATTTGGGATTGCATCTTTTTGTCTTAAGAAGTACTGCTATACTATAAGCTGTTTCCATTTGAATTCATCATTCATTTAAGCAATTATATTTTTGAAAATGTTCTATTTTGAATTTAGGACTTGATAAAATTGAATTTCTTCAGAGGCATGAAAACCAAGAGATCTACCAAAAGGCTTTTGAACTCATAGAACATTATTTTGGTGTCGAAGAAGAGGACTCTAGTATTGCACCTCAGGTGGATGAAAGTCAGCAGCAGTTTGTGTTTCAACAGCAGGAGGCTCCAATGGAGGGGTTCCAGCTCTAAACTACTGAAGTGAATATAAGCATAAAATTTAAACACTTGTACGGTTTGGGTTTTTTTGGTTTTTTTTTTTTTTTTTTTTCTCTGAGGTCTTTTCTTTATGGCCAAAGTTAGAGGAAAAGCTGAATATGTTTTGCAGAAATAGATGAAGAAACAGCTCATGCACTTTTATATATTGTGTTAGAGACAACTTCTCTGTTTTGTATTTGTGTTCTTCATTATCTCTTATGTACAGAAAATGACTGTGAGTAATCATGTCTAAAAGCATTAAATGTGATTTAACAAGAACTGTTTAGCTAAGACTTGGTAGGATTTTAGGTAGTAGTGCTGAATTTTTCGTGTAGTCTCAAACTTCATTATCAGCAATACAGTTACTGACAGCTGAATTTTTGGCAGTAGGCTTGACTTGCCCATTCTCTTTCAAATCTACCTCTTGTATTGAAGCAGAAACATTGCTTCAGAACTAAGGCATGAAATAAAGATGAGCTTGTAAGAAGCTGAATTGGAATGTGAAAAATATTTATTTAAATTGTGAAACTTTTATGCATTACTTACTGTACAACACACTGTTGGAATTTATTTATAAAATGTATTTAAAGACATAATAGATATACATATATAATGCTAATTACCTATTATAATATTGAATATATGAAAAAGCTTTTTCTGAATTATGTGGGAAGAGGACTATTTCAGAGGTTTTCCAGTTGGAGTCAGCAGAGACCTTGCTGGTCGTTTGATGTTGGCTCTGTAATGAAAGCTGCTAAATGGCATTATAAGTCAGCCACAACTGCAGTACTTTGAAGTGGAAGCAGTCGCTGCGGTTACCACAAGAAACCTGCAATTAGGAATGACAGAAGGGTGATGTGCACCAATCACCAAGCTGATGTTTTACAGCTGTCTTCGGTCAAGATGTGGTAACTCCACATTAGTTTGAGAAACATTGCAATGTTTTCCTTTTAGTACAATAGCTTCTTAAAAGTTTAGACAGTAGGTGTTGTTTTTTGACCAAGTATGCTACTGCCACCTGAATTATTCCTTAGGTTAATGAATTTAGTTTGCTTTCAGTGAGACAATAGAAATACTGCAGTGAAAAATGAATAGTGAATCACTCCAGTTGAAGGAAAAGTTTGTTGTACTGTAAATAGTATTCATTATGTGGATACCAAAACTAACTAGAAGATATTGTCATCTAAATATTTAGGCTCTACAATATACAGTGTTTGCTGTTAAACACTAAAAGAAATAGAATTCTGATATTTACGTTAACAGTTTTGAATACAGAAAAATGTATGCTCTGCTTTGACTTGCATATAAGTAGTGTTTCTGGTGTATTGGTAGTTTATCTCATTTGGAGAAATTAATACTTTGGATTAACTCTGAAGTATCACTATTTTTATTACCTGTAATTAATGTATTAACATCAAACTCCTGGGTTAAGTGAAATCTGTGACATACGAGAGCATTTCATGCTTCATAAAAAGCTGCAATTCAAACTTCAAATCACTGACCCACGGCACTGTGCTTATCACTAAATAATATTCTAATGCACTGAAAAATACAGGTTAAAGGTGGTATCATTTACAGTACCATTTTATATTTAGAATTTTTTTTACATGCAAGTTAAGATTCTAAGATGTTTCACTTTGATGTTACAGCAATATATTCTATATTGTAATTGAATGTGGGACTTGAAGTGGATTTTCTAAAATTAATGGTCAGTTTTGACTAAGAGATAACTGGGAGGAAAGCAACCTCTCTTTGAAGTCTTTTTAGTGGAAGATAGAAGTGTAAGAAGTGTATATAGGAGTGCTGTTACTTTATGAACTCTGAATAATGAGATATTTTAGCAAATGACACTTTAAACCTAGATTTGTACAGCATACAACAGTTTTGAATAGTGTGATAATATTGAGTACAGCTGCCAAATTTTCATATAATGTTAAGTGATTGTACTTATGCCCTTTTTATTCTCATAGTTAGGTTTCCATACACCAACCTTCATTCTTTCCCATGATCTCCCCACTCCTCATCTATCAAACAGGGTAACAATCATGGAAATCTACCAAGATTACTAGCAAATGCTGAATTTCAGTGTAATAGTGTAAGAAAATTGTTCAGGTAACAGGGTATTCCTTTGTTTCTAACAACCTTGTTTTGATAACAACCAGCTGTGCCTATTTTTTTATTTGGAGAACCCTGTAAAACTACATTTATAAGCCTCTCTTATTTAAACAAAATCTGAACAATAAAATCTTAATTGAAGGACTTGAAAATTAAGAAAAGAGGGGACATTTAAAGTATTATATTTGTTTTGAAAGAATGTCTTCAGTTGTGTGGATATACTATTCTATCTTGTGGATGGTTAGTGACTGCACTTTATCCATTTAGAGAAACTATATTTCATGCCTCTGATACATTTAAATGGAACAGTTTGAAAGGGAACTAAAAGTGAGGGACTTAGGATAATGAAAATCCGTATTTAAACTCAACATTTGGTTTACCCTGATATTGTAAAAAAATAATAATGAAAATTCTTTAAAGAATATACATACAGAATGGTCTCTCCTATTTTATTACTGCGTTTGTATCATGCTTTGTTAAAAGCACATAAAGGAACAAAATCAAACCAGAGATTATGACTTAAGGTCAGCTCCGGTGTACTCATTTGCAGGTAGGGGCATGATTATGATGATGGTACCTAAACAGATGAAACCAATATGGAGAGAGAAACAAAATAAAACTGTGAAAAGAAAATCTCTTCAGGTTTGGCATTTTATATGCAACCTGAAGTGCCACATCAGTTACAAAGTCTGTTTTAAAAATACAGGGGTTTGTGTTTAATTGAAAGGGTACTATTTGTTCTGCTTAAATGTGAATACTAACTAGCTAATCTATGCAACTATGCAGAGCATAAGATTTTTTTTATTAGTTCCCTACTGTTGTTACACTGAATCATATCTAATTTTTTTGTCATAGCACTTTTGTCTGAGGACTGGTTCATACAGCTTTTTAATTTTCTAGTATTTGCTTTACACACTGTTGCTAGCAGCAATCAGAAAATAGTAATAATGTCAGCAAATAAATGTTTGCTGTAGAACAAGTTTGCAACTGGAAACTATTGTTGGGCCTGTCTGAGAAAAATAATAAAGATGCACTATTGTCTTTCCTCCTTGGTTAATTCTCGGTTGGTTTAAATTTATTAAATTGTACAAATGAGGATTTTTGTAATAGGACTGCAAATTTATATGTGGACTTAAACTGCGACCTCAAGATTTCACTGAAATCTGGAATGAGAAATTCTGGTTACTTATGGCACAATGTCTTCACATAATGCGTGGAAACTAAATTACCTGTATCAGCTTCAGATAGCAATAGTGCATCTTTAAATCCAGGACAAAGGCCCATTACTGTAACTGAACAGATATAAGTAGTATGCAATATTATGGAATGTTAAATCTCCAAATACCATACAGAAATCAATAAAACCTATTTTACAGATGTTTACTGTATTTATTTAGTGATCCAATAAGTGTTGCTTCTTAAAACTAAAAAAGGCAAATACCATTTTGAATACAGCATTGATGCTAATGAGTTCCAATGAGTGGCAACTTGTGCACTGAAAAACTTTGCACTGTCATCAGACCAAAAACTTCTTGGGTTCAAATATTTTATGGTTATCTAACCAAAGGTACCTGACATTCTTAGGAAACTACCTCACCTCCTTTAAAACGAATTACTGCTTTTAATCATATTCAAAGCATTCTATGCAACAAGTATCCTGAATATCTTCCTAATGAAAGAGACCTTCCCTTTCTTTTTGTGATGCTGTAGCTGCCCTTACTGGCTCCAGGGTGTGCATACTACCATTGTCCATTTAGGGATGAAGCTCACTAATTGCTCTCAGCAGCAGTAAATTTTGCTCTTCCAAGGACATTGAGCATTTCAGAAGAAGTTACTTTGTCTTTGCCTCCGCGGCCAGTGCAGCCTCCTTCCGCCACTGGGCCTTCTTTGCCAAGTTTAAGCTCGTTAAGGACTCGTGACGTGCAGCAGCCTGAGGAAGTAACAGCATAGGAGTAAGGATGTGCCCAGGGAAAGCTACCCAACCTCAGGAATGGGCAACAGCCACTTAGGGTGGTGGGGGTGACAAAGACTAGATTAGCTAAAACGTGGGCAGCTGTAAGCTGCTGCTCTTGGTTTAGATTTGTGCACTTTTCACAGAATTCCATTATTTTAAAGTATGCTACATGGTCATACCCTCTTAGCTGAAGCAATCACCGCAAAACAGGCAATAATTGAGAGCCCAATCATGATGTAACAGGCTTTCACTCGAGCTTTGTTTCTTGCCTTGTCTATCATCTCTGGCCTGCAATTAAAGTAGTTGAGTTATTAAAAAAGGCGAAGTATCTCTTCATAGCATTGCAAACATCACAATTTAAAAATGAACATAGAATTAGCTTCTGAAACAAACATCATCAGCTTGCTGTGGTTAGATATGTATCAGCCATTTTTTGATCCTAATCCATTTTGCATGGCAGAGCAACATTTAGTGGATTTAGACTGTTTTGGGGGGGTTTAAGCTGGGGGAAAATTAGCCAGGCAATAAATGTTTGCATTTCAATGCTTGGGGTAAATACACCAAAAATCATATGTTAATCTCTAAACATAGTGAAAATTAAGTGGGATTATCTGTTTAAAACAGATGGAGACATATATGTGGTATCATACGGATGGAGTAAAAACAAGTTCCCTTTATTCAAAGTCAACTTTAGAAATCAATTACTGCTATATCTAACCTGTTCAGATGGTGTTCTGTAGGCTAAGGACTTTACATCCTTGGATTGTTGATTAAAGCAGAGTTTTACTACTACAAGTTAAAGGGTTTAGTTCTTTATTAAAGCAGCAGCCTGAGAGAAAGTGGGCAGCTGATGTCAGCCACCTTGCTATTTCAGGAACGCACACCTAAACAAGAACAATCTGCAGGATAGTTTTTGCTGGTCATCAAAGGCAAAAGTAGTGAAAACTGCTGTCCTCTGGCAGTAGTCAGTTCAGAGGAGGTGTTTTACAGCCCAGCAATCTGCTTTGGTACAACTCTCATTTCCACCCTCCTCTCTTCTGAGCCAGCAGGATGGTCCTGGGAACCAGTAGTGCAGGAAATCATGAAAATTGTCCCAAAGCGTTCAGCTAAATTTTTCCAAATCAAACAATATACTTGGGAGTACAATTTTTAAGAAGTTCATAATAATACTGTCTGTGCACCATTTTCTTTTCATAATTAATCATGGGAATGCTTTATATATATAGATAGATATATGGATATTTGTAAGATATAAGTACATGTTTTATACATGTGTATAAACCCACAACTATATGTGTAAAAAGAATAGTTGCTTAAAGAATTAATTTTGTGTTCTAAGTAAACATGGTGTAATGCTCTCTTTCCTCCAAAGCACATTTAGATTTACTTTAAAGAGTAATGTGGTGAGTTGGGACAGCTGGGTATTTGACAGTGCCCAGGAAAGCCTGCACCAAGGCTGAGGGCTGCAGTGCTTTGCTCTAAGGTTCAGTGTGGTGGAAGAGAGCAGGTCCCATGAGTGGCAGTGCTGTACCATCCCTTCCTTGCCAGAGAACACAGAAGAAGCACGTTGTGCACACTGTTTCTTGCAGGTGACTATCAATGCCTGCAGTTCTAAGGAACTGCTTCTGGTTTGTACAATGATAAAAATCATCTTCAAAACAATCTGCAGATGAGACGCACATAGGATCATTAATCCAATAATCCCATTTGTTGCAACAGAAACAAAACCATAAATGTTATTAGTCTGATGTATTAGCCTAATTATATTTCACAGTGCACTAATTGAAACTCCTCTGAGGCAGATTTTCACTTTTTCCCTGCCTTCTGCATTTGCTTCAAGGAAAACAGACCTTACAATATTCTTCCTTAATTGCATATTAGGGCCTTTGCTATTCAATCCTTAATCAAGACTCTAGGTAAACCTCTGCTGAAGTTAGCAACAGCTGGAGGTTTTTTTTGAAAGAACAAAGAAACCACAACAACCTTGAGAAAAGACTGCACATTTGTTTCATTGTACAAACTATCTTCAGCAGTTAGGTTATGTTCACAAGGTAGCAACACTTGCAATTCTTTTTTTGATGGGAGTTAAAACAAGGCTACTACAGTTCAGCCTCAATGCCTAACAGTTAACTACTTCTAGTATATTACTATTTATGGTCTTACAGTTCTAAAAATATTTTGCTCACCCAGAAAGTATAGTGGTGACACTCACCTACCAGAACAGAAAGGAGTGATTTTTGAGCATGCGTCTGTGCAACTGGCAAGTGCAATGTAGCTTCATAAACACCTCCCGACAACTTGAATAGCATTTACAGCTCCTGAGACATGTCTGAACCTTCCTCTGGAGGAAGATGGTGAAACTAACAGCGCCAGAGAGGTTAGACTGTCCACAAAGCCACTGTCCAGCTCAGCAAACTGCAGTGAAACTGTCAGGAACCAGCAAGAATAGGCAGAGGATGTACCTATTGCTTTACACAGTTCTGCACACTGTTTGTTCTCAACGTGTCACCCAAGGCAGGGACATACTGTGATGATAAAAAGTAGGGTCCTGGAGAGACGTCTAACACACTAACATCCTAAGAAAAGGGAGTCTTAAACATTAGAGGGGTTTCGGGTGTTTAGTGCCTGACTCCCTTAGGGGTTCCTAATTTTCAGCAATTCAGAGAACCACAGTGTGTGGTTTGGGGGGGAAAGGACCTTCAAAGATCATCTAGTCCAGTGGGTCAGCAAGGATAGGAGACTAAGGCTATGTGAAGTACTCAGTTTTCCTTGATGAGAAATTCTCTTCTCATTACCTCCTTTCCTATTTTTCCTCAAATTCTACAATAAAAAATAATTTTTTGTATGCAATCGTTCAGTGACAGCTCCCTTAGAACAGTTTATGTGAGCTATAAACAGAAAATATTGTTTACCACCAACATCCTTCTCTGATTGCTCGTTAGGAATAAGCAAAACAAACAAGCCAGTACATAGATGTTACCAAGGCTGTCTACTCAGATGGTTCCAGTTCTTAATCCCAGGCTCTAGGGATTCCTGCAAGGAGCATTTTCTCATCTTAACCTCTAACCAGGACAGGAAATACTCTTGCCCTCTAATTTGTTTCCAAGTCTCAGCTTTGTAAAACCGACCATTTTAAACTCTGTGGAAAAGCTTCAAATTTTCCACAGGATCAGGATCACACCACTGCTTTCCCTTCAGCTTCACATTACCCTTGGATGAGGCCAGCACACTTACGGGATCCTCAGAGGAATATCTTCTTCTGTCTTGAAACGTCCAGTCCAGAGGAGGATTTTTTTGTCAAACTTCGAAGGTTTGTAACTTGCAACCACCCTGTGAGCCTGCTCAGCTTTAAGAGTAGGGAAAAAAAACCCACTTTGTAAACCGTGCACTAAAAGAGAGAATTATGATTGTTATTAACGTATGGAAGGGAAAACCCTACACATTTTGGTCATTAGAAGTGTAATTTAGGGATAAAATCTTCAGGTCTCGGCTATGCTGTGACCTCCGCGCCGTCTCTGGAATATCCCCGCACGCAGCGTGTGTTTCTGTGGGTCAGATTCGACCTCCCCGCCCCCCGGGTGTACCCATACCCAAGCGAGCAGCAGAACACTGAGGACCACCCGAGCTGTGGTGCCACCGGCGGGCCGCCCCACCGGGCAGCCCGGCCCCGCTCCGTCCCGGTCCCGAGCCGCCCCCCGCGCATCTCCCCGTCAGCCCCGGGACACCGCCGCGGGGCCGATCCCGGCGCCTCCGCTTCCCCCCGGCACGGTGGGCAGCCCCTTACCGCGGGGGGGGCCCGGGCTCCGGGCGGGATCCCCGGCAGTCGCGGCTCCACGCGGCGCGGGCAGGCGGAGCGGCGTGGCGGACAGCAGCCGCCCCGGGCGGAGGCGCGCCGGCAGCATGGCGAGGATGGCGAGGATGGCGAGGATGGCGAGGATGGCGAGGAGCGGCGGGACCCTCTGCCTCGGCGGGACCCTCTGCCGCAGCGGCTCGCTGTGCCGCAACGGGAGCGAACCCCTTTTCGCTGCCCGGCCCCGCCCCGCCCCGCCCTGCGAGCCCTTCCAGCCGCGCCCGGAGGAGAGGCGAGGAGAGGCGGGATGGCCGCCGACACCCGGCGGGGGTCGGTCCTCCGGAAAAGGCGTCTTGTTCACCTACCGCACTCACGGATTGCAACTCAAGTGAGGACAGCGTCAGAGACAAAACTCGGCTAAAGAAACAGACGCGGTAGTTCAGCTTCATGTTAGGACGTGCATTCGCTGAAGCGAGTCATGAGGAGGGCCACCAAAACAGCCAGAGACCAGGAGCACTGCTCCCGTGAAGACAGGCGGGGAGAGCTGGTGTTGTTCAGCCTGAAGAAGAGAGGGTTCTAGGGAGACCTTACAGCACCTTCCAGAGCTTAAAGGGGGCCCACAAGAAACATGGAGAAGGACTTTTTACAAGGGCATGTAGTGATTCCCATACCCCCATTACAAGGTATAATGGCTTTAGACTGAATCAGGATGGGTTTAAATTAGAAGGAAATTCCCTCCTGTGAGGTTGGTGAGACACTGACACAGGTTGCTCAGAGAAGTTGTGGGTGCCCCATCCCTGGAGGGTTGGCTGGAGCTTTGAGCAACCTGGTCTAGCGGAAGGTGTTTCTTCGCATGGCAACTACATTATCTTTAAGGTCTCTTCCAAGCCAAATCATTTTATGTTCCTATGTAGAATCTAAGGTCTGTGACACAAACCTGCCCATGTCAAAAACAAACAAAAAATAAACCCTGAAAAAAATATATTCAGATAAATCAGCAGAGAATAGACATTTACTAAGTAACAGCCTGTGTCAGCCTGATATTCATGACAGCATAAGACTGTCTCAACAAAACTGTGTTTGATGCACAAGCAGTGGAAGATTTTACATGCATCAGCCAAAGCCAGAATGGCTGCAGATGAACAGAGGAAGTCCCACTCCCTAGGGATGGATTACTGTCTGGCAATGGCTTAAGTCCTGTGCTCAGTGTAACAGCACAAAAGAGGAGTTTTGAACTATTTGTAGTCAAAATCTCCAGCTATCTTCTCTGCAGGAGCAGAGCACATAATCAAAAGGAAGAGATGCACCTCTTTGCATGCACACACACTCCTTGAGCAACTGTGCCCTCTCAAAATGTTGTCAAGGAGATGAAGACACATCAACAGAAATTACTTAGAGGATGATACTTTACCTTTGCTTAAAGAGAGTGGCACAGTGTCAAGTAGTGCTCCTTGTCCCTGAAGACACAGCTGGGAAGGGTAGGAAGAGTCAGCACATTTGGGCTGGTCTCAGTGTCATTCGTTATGAGCAGCATCCCAGATGCTGCTATTAGATGTCCCTCCTGATGGTCACCCACACATTTAGAGTCACTGTAGTTCCAATGGTCATCAGCAGAGCTGCTGTGAGGAAGGCTGGAGCTCATGTAATTTCCAGCACTTGCCAAAGAATTGCTCTGAAGATTGTGGGGAGCTGAAAGGCATCTACACAGCCAGGGCCACTGAAATCTTGAGGGAATTATGCTCTGGAGGAGAGGACATCAAACAGTTGGTGGCCTACTTAGTCTTCATTCTCCTTGAAGATATTCTGCATTATATGATAGTAGCTTTGGAATGGATCATTTAGCTTTATTAACAATGGATTACATAAGCCCTAAAAAAGTTAAATAATGTTTACATCCAGAGCAGCCTCCTGCTGACCTCAATGAACAGCATTTTCCCATTTGATTTCTCTGTGAACAGCACTGTAGTTGGAGACATTTGTTCTCTCTATTGCTCTCAGAGATGGAAAACGTGCCTGTGGGATGTTAGTGTTTTGAGAAGTGGTTTCAGGATCTTTCCAAAGTAAGCAAGCAGAGTGTACTTTGGGCCAGGAAAAAAAAGCTGGTCCCTTTGGTCTCACATGGCCTGACCTATGGGCCATGGCTCTGGGAGCACCAGGATAAGACTTTGCTATAACTCTGGAAGGTGATTCTTTTTCTGTGTTCTGGGGATGAAAATCTGGTTTAGACTCATTTAATGTCCCCGTGACTGGCAAGAGGAATAATTAGATTGCTGGAATACTTACTGACCTGGGCAGGAGAATGTACACAAATGCTCCTTTAGCATAATAAACTCCTATTTTAAGCTTTTTCATATCCTCCGTGTAGGGTAGCACAATCCCTTTATGTTCTACCTACAGGTGATCCCTCGCTTCTTGCTGACAAGGCATTTAAAACCTTGTAGCACATGTTGATATAATGTCTCTTTTTTGCTGCCAAGTCAAGCTCACAAATCTGTTGCAACCTCTCTGTTCCTCCATGAACTGAGCTTTGCACAGAAGACCTGGGTGGCTGGAGAATTAGATGAAGCACGTAGGACTCCTTTGAAATTCTGCTATAGGTGATGTCTTTCCTCAGAGGTACCTCAGTAGAGATCTTCACACTGCTGTCACAGGCCCTGTTCATCAAGACATTCTCCACATTGTCCTGCAGGATGAATCCCCTACCATACACAGCTTTCAATCTAAAGGATGTTTCAAAGCAGGATAAGGTCTACACTGGAAACACCTTACAGGTGCATGTATTGCTGTTGTTCAAGGCCAAACAGAAGCACATGGGGAGAGGTAAGGAAATTAAGTAAGCAAACTCAATTTTAAATATCAATATGGCTTTAATCATTCCCTTTCATATAGCTTCAAGGCATGCTACGCTCAAAATTTTTGAAAATAATAAATACAGGTACAACATTCCAGCCAAATTAACTTTTCTAACTAGCTGATTGCTGACAGCTGTGCAATGTAAGCTTTGCTTCTCACTTTTCAGGGAAGACTTCTTGCTGCATTGGCAGTCAAATTGTAGGCATTTCGACCTTATCATACATAACCTAATATGCAAAAAAGTATTTTCAACAACTAAAGTATAAAGAGCATTCAACATATAAATATACACACATAACCCTTCATTCCTACAATCAGCAACAGAACATATGTATTTACACAAACCCGTACGTGAATTACACTTTTGCCTTTCAAAGGACTTTAAAATATCTTCATAGATACACAATATCAAGGATTTTATTATAATTTTACAATAACATGGCACAGAACTTAAAATAGCAAAGTTTCTATGTTCTGGGCTTTATGAATATGGAAAAGTATTTTCCTGTTCCTGTATTGCCAACATAGCTCTGCTGTTTAACCTCTGTCTGAAAAAGCTCTGTGGTACCATTACCCTGACAGAAACATTCCTCCTTCTCTGAATGTGCTCTTTGCCTCTCATACAGAAGGGACAGCACAGCTGTGCTCATAGAGCTACAGAGCAGAGACTCATTCAGGGCAGACAGGCCATGCCAAGTCATCCTTGTGCTATTTCTGTGTGTTGTAATGATGCATTGACATGTTCTTATAGGAAATCACATTTTTAAAAATATTTATTAAATTGTCCAGGATGCACTCATGTTGATACTGGTCATGGTAATGAGAGGAATCAATTAGTCACTTTTAAGTTTTGACATTACACATTGACTTTACACTCTCAAATAAAAGGACACCTGGGGCTCGCTCTCTTCATGAATCAGAGGAGGTGCATGAGATGAATCAGTCTGTTTCTTCTGCATATGGGGAAAAAGGGCAGATGAACATATGTCTTAACTACAGAGCTCCAGAAGAATTCTCTAATTTCTTTACAGATCTGTCTCTAGTTCATTACCATGCTGGTAAACACAAGGAACCTTAAATGTTACTATAGCACTCATCTGGAATAAAGTGTGCAATTTTGGGGAGGAAAAAAAATAGATTCACTGATACCAGACAAAAAGAATTACTTTTGGAAGTTCAGAAGAATGGAAAGCCTATCTTAAAAGTGGAGACTAAAGGACTGGACTTGTTTATCTTGGCAAACAAAGGCTGGGACAAGGTTCTCTTTGATCTGTAAAATGGGGCCTGACGAGAAGAAGAGCTCCTTAAACAACTGAGCATAAAAGAGGCAAAAGAAGTGGGGAAATTCATGTGGTCCCACTTACATGACTGTGAGAAATAGTAATTTTGTGATGCTTCTGCCATACCTGAGAAAGGGAAGTTGCAGGATAGGTTCCCATAGGTTTTTGTGTCCTGGATGGGAAAAGAAGGGAGCTGCTGAAGGGGACTGCACATCAGGGAGTTTGCAGGAGCAAGGGATAGGCTTTGTGAGTCAGAAAGCCTTTCAGATCTGGTAATGGATAACTGCCTGAGTACAGGAAAAGGTGTTTCATGTGGCCTGCCCTCCTTGGGGACACCAAAAGGAAAGAGGTCTGATAGAGGAATGGCCCTCTAAAATGGCTTTTTAACTTCTGGTACTTTAACACTGGCCAATCATATGCTGGACACTCTTTTCCTGACTATAGTCCTGGCAGCATTTTTAGGAAGAACTTTGCCTTTTATTAGTGGCTGCCCAGGCACTTGGAAATGACAGTTTCCATTCACAGAGTCGTTCTCAGTTTTACATGAGTCTATGATAGTAGCTCGGAGGCTGGAAGATTTTGAATCTAAAGAAACCTGACTAACAGCAACGCTGCCTGCACTCTTAGAGGAATAAGTGTAAACCATTTTGAGAAAGGCAGATTTTGTGTTTGTTTCTTGCTTGTAAATGATGATATAGCATTTTGGAAGAAAAGTGCAACAGAGGATTCCATAATTAGATATTAAAACAACAATGATTTCCACTGCTGGCAAGTATTTGCCAAATGTAGTTGCGTAGACAGGGATAAATACAATCCATGCTATAAAGTAAATTAGCATGCCAAAAGTGATGAATTTAGCTTCATTGTAATTCTCTGGTAACTTCCTACCTTTAAAGGCAAATATGAAGCAAATAAATGCTAGGGCAGCAATGTAGCCCAACATAATCCCAAAAGCTACAATAGATCCCTCATTGCATTCCAGAATTATTGCTCTTGGGATTGAGAAATTTTGATTTACAAAAGGTGTCCTAAATATTAGCCAGAAGGTGCAAATGATAACTTGAATTCCAGTGCAGGTGACCACAGTAGGAATAGGTTTATACATGCATTTCAGGAAATTTTGAAGCTTGGGATCAAAGCTGAAAGCTAGTAAAATTTTTAGTGATTTTATTAAAATACATGAAACACAGAGTGTAAAACTTATGCCAAAGAGTGCTTGCCTAGTTTTACATTTGAATTCTGTGGGTACATCTATGAAGAAGACAGTGCTTAAAAAAATTAAGAAGTGGCTGAAGAGAATAATATAGCAGACAGTCAGACCACCAGACGCTTTCACAACCGGTGTGTCCAAGTTTTTGGTAAATATTACACAAATGGACAAAACCAACACAACCCCAAAAACGGAGAGGAGGAGGAGGAAGATAGCAAACCAGTCAGTCCAGGCGAGGAAATAGAGTGTCTTCCTGTAGCACGTGGTGCTGTTGATGGGAGCCCAGTAGGTTTTGTTGTTACATCGGTAGCAGTAATCCATGTCTGGAAGCAGAAAAAAAGGAAGACATCTTAGAACCACGAAGTTAACAAACTGCAAAGTGGAATTTAGGGACTTAAGGTACAGGAGCAATGTGGGAAAGGATGCTAAAGGCAAAAGATGCTTCGGACTCCGGCTGTCGCTGTCCAGGGGGAGGAGCTTCAGGGCTGCGGTGGCTGCGGTGCCAGGGGCACAACGAGCTAAGGACAAATGCCTGGAGCTCCCGGCCAGCTGGGAGCAAGCCTTGCCTGCAGCCAGGGGCAAGGAGGGAAGATGACCAGGGTTCTAAAACTGTCTTGCTCATCACTGGCCTGTGAAATGTGGCCTGGCCAGCTCTCTGGAAAGACAAACTTTAATTGAAACCTGAACAATGACTCTAGAGTAATCAATTCTCTTGCAAAAATTTGAACTATTTTTCTTTCATTTGTCTATATTAACAAGAAAACACCCTAACATTCTCTTTACAGATAGATTTTAAAATACAACAGCAAGAACAAACATTGCTTTAGATTATGATTTGAAAGGTACTTTTGCTTTGCAATTCCTATCCTCTGATATGGAGAAATTTCACAATTAATTGAATAAGAAGATGGAATTTACTTTTCTTCTGCTCTCAGGATATTGAAAGTACAGGCTGCCTTAATTTCCTTAATTCCATCTCTCTTCCCCATATTTAATTTTCCACTTTAAAAGATTTTGCTTAAACCAGTAGTAAAGTATATATCAGATTTGATATGAGAAAATATTACTGTACAGTTAAATTACACAGTACTCTGTGGTAAGACATAAAACATGCTACTAAGTAATACATGACGCTTGAACTTCATAGATTCATAGGTTTGTAGAATAGTTTGGGTTGGAAGGGACTTTCAAAGACCATCTAGTTCCAATACATGTGCAGGGGCAGGGACACCTTTCACTATACCAGGTTGCTTAGAGCTCCGTCCAACATGAACACTTCCAAGAATGGGGCAACCACAACAACATCTCTGGACAGCCTATTCCAGTGCCTCACCACCCTCAAAGTCAAGAAATTGTTCCTTACTGGACTGAATGTGCTATGGAATGATTGGGAGGAAAGGCTATATTTAATGGGAGTAAATCTCACAGATAAATCTGCAGAATTTCCATCCTAGCAAAGGGTAACTCTAGTCAGCTGGACAATCGAATTACTTTAAACTTGGCCTTTTAATAAGCCTTTATACCAAGTTTTACAGGAAACTGATCATAAAAAAATATTTAAATCCCATTCCAAAATTTAACCTAAGGTCCTCAAGGCACATTATAGCCAGTCAAAAGCATTTCATTGATGTATAAATAAACCTTTATTTGGATACAAATTTTTTACCTGTTTGGTTGCTGTAATGGTTTTCTGGGCAGTAAACACACTCATAGCAGCATGTGTGTGGACTTTCTGTAACCTTCTTCACCTGGCCTGGCCTGCAGGGCTGGGAGCATGTTGACTGAACCTTCTGCAGTGTGCAGAGATAAAAAAAAAAAGAGATCATCATCCCAGATACAGCTAATCACAAGGTAACATTAATATAAACCTCCAGGATTCTTGCAATTTGTATTTTTGTGTATCATACATATTTTAAGGAAAACTGAAAATGATGTTGAAAAAGAGACATTACAGGATCCATATTTCTTGTGTTTTCTCCACACAGTCAATGAGTAATATACTGGGACATTATTTACCTGATAATTTTATTTTTGGGCCCTGAATGCTAACTCCTGGATTTGTATGTACCTTTAAAATCTAGATCAAAGTCTTTCATTCATCTTTGAACCTGTATTTAGACTACAGAGGATCATGTTCAAAGGATGCACAGAAGCATCTGATGGGGAATTTGAGTGAACTGCTTCACAAACGAGCTTCTGATACTCAGCTCAGCCACTCAGAGCCCAGGAGGAGCACCTTGGCCTGAAGGAGGCACTTTGGAGGGTGCTCTGTACTGCAGCTCTGACACTCCTGACCCTTGCCAGCCTATCCCTGAGTCATGAAGCTCCACTCTAGGGTGCATGGTCAGGGCCTTCTCTTGAGGTCTCACTAGAGGTCCTCCCTCCAAAGACAATTTGTTGTTAAATGGTTTGTCCTGAGGCACACTGAAATCTCCTCTTCTTCCGAGATGGTGTTTACAAGGAGGTGGAGACATTTCCTTGCACCACAAAGAGGGACAAGGTTTGAGGTTTCCTTCTGTCCTCAGCTAAGTTCACATATAGAGACTAGAATTCAGGCCACCTAGTAAGGAGCCTCTCCCTGCCCCATTAGTGGGGAATGCCTTGCAACTCAGATCTCCACCCATGCACAGAGGACAGATTGTCCAGCTGGAACTGGCCAGGGGCACCCACTAGTCCTGTCTACACCAGTGCTGGGGCTCTGGGTGGCACTGGACACCAGCTCATGTTGCTGACCCCAGCTCTAACACAGGCAAATAAACAACAAAACTTTTTTAAAATTTTTTTTTATTTTTTTTTTCATTTTATTTTTTAAATAATGAAGCCAACATATCTGAATCTTCAGATGTGTTGTAAAAAAAAGAAAAAAAAAAAGAGAAAAAAGAGGTGGTACATAAGTGGGTTTTATTTTATATACATTATCATTTTTAATTTTAAAATCCCTTTGTAAGATTTGGGAATAATATCCTTAGGACACACATAACCTTCTAGAGGCATTCTGCAGACGTAAATAACTTTTGTATCACTGAGCCTGCTTACAGGCTAACATGCATCTCAGGGTGCATGAAAGGGGTTGAATAAACTCAGAAAGGTTTCTTTGCTCTAAGAGGAGAACATTAAACCACACAAGAGACTTCTAGCTGACACATGCTTCAGTTGCAAGTGCTGCAGGGAAAAAACAAATTTTGAACATTATGTCAACAAATGAAAAATTACCTTTAAAGCCTGAAAATCTTTTTTTTTCTCTTCATCTTCAAAGATAAAGCCACCTTTCTCTGCGTCGTATTCTGCCATAGTGGTGATTTCCATGTGGCCATCAATTTCTTTCCAAAGAAGGACATCATAACTGGTGCTCATATCTCCATTGGAGTCAAACTTGAATTCCTTATCATCATCAATGACTATAACTTTTTTAAGTTCTTCAAGGAGCTGCATATAAGTGTAAGGAATGATAACATAGGCCAGTATCATGTCAGTGTGACAAACTGAGTAGTTTAACATACGTATGATAATATCAAGTTAAAAAGAAATGCTTTTAGACTAAGAAAAACATTAAAACTATTTTTTTTTACAGAATTACATTATATAGAAAACCCAATTGGTCTTAAAACTTTATAATTAAAAAGAACTATAATTTCAGAAAATTATAATCATAGGGTTTTTTTCCAGCATTGAAAATTTTGGTGTGAAGTTCAGAGAGAAAATATTTTTGCATGCAAAAAGTAAGAATCCTTTGGCACTCCCCTTCTTGTAAAGAACAGTGATGAGCAGTGCTCCTGTTGTTACTTTACTGTCAGCAGACTCAATCTGGGCAACATTTGCTTCCAGTGTAAATTCCCCCAGCACGTCTGGGAGTATCTATCACTGTTCCCAGCTGTGACTCTGACTGAAATTGTGTATGGCAAGGTGAGATTCAGAACTGTTAATTATCAATGAACAATATATATGCTTTGTCAAGGCAACTGTCCAGCTTCATATTGCAATCCATTCTGTTCAACAGGGGAAAATTTCTGCCTCCCTTATCACAAACAGGCAGATTGAACCGGTCTGTGCGAATCTAGTGAAGGACAGGTTAAGGCACATCATATATCCCCCTGCTTCCCAGTTCATGGGGAGATCATAGAATTACTCCCATTAGCTGTCATTGTTCTTAATCAAAGCAAAAGCTTTATTTTTTTGCAGGCCTAGAGATTTTTTGCATCAGTAATTAATTGACAAGAAAAAAGTTCAATGTTTGGTGAAAGGCTGAGTTCAACTGCATTTGAAAAGCATGCTCTTACATGGGTCCATTTGTGATATTCATAGCATTTAACAAATGTGCTGACAGGTATACTACCTCAATAGGCTTTGTCAAATATATGTAACATATTTGGTGTGTATAATATGCCATTTTTTCATGGATAATGTAATTTTTTTGAGCGCTTATATAATTTATGAAGAACTGGTATGTTTCTAACCAATTTGATTGGTGCATTCTATTTGGATGATGCATAGATCTGTGGAACTGAATAGGATTTTTTTAATTGTATATATTCAGACTAGTCATCTAATTCTTCTCTTCTCCACTTTCTCAGTTTGTCTAACAGTATGAGAGCACCAGAGCTTTTTGAATACATTTTGCACTTCAGATAGAAGGGGATAATATTAGCAACATTTTGGTGCAACTGGTTATTATTTTGGCAAAGTCTAGAACAAAAATCACTCTATTGTTTCCCTGCACATAGAGATGTATGATATGGATAATTTGGATCCCAAGATTTTTCTATACATATATATTTCCCTTCCTAGAGGGTTGAATTTTCATGTAGAAGAAGCATGTTATGAAAATATCACAGGGGAAATAATTATCTCTTTCAGTTCTCTTCATGAGTGCTTAACAACTTAAAAGGAGATTTAATTCGGATGGTTTAGGATTTAGTTCAGTCATGATGCAAATGTAGCTCCATAAACTTGCAGTCCTACAAAGTAGTCCTGAATTTGTCCCATTAGAATTTGCTAATTCATGTAAGCGTCTGATTATTACTGGCTTACTGGTTGGTTGGGTTTTTTTTCAAATTCCATATCTTGGTTTGACCTGCCCTGACCTAGGATAAGAGGTCAGAGCAAATCAGAGTAGCAAATCAGAGTGCTTCAGAGGTTGTTTGACTTTTAATGAACATTTGTTTAATTCTCTGAGTAAAAGTGTGTAAAAGTGAATAGTCCTGAGCAGGTTCTTGGGTAAAAGGTCAGGTTAGATTTTCATGTCTGATTTTTCCTCTTATTTTCCCACCCAGTAGTATGATAACAAGTACCTCACCCACCTTAAAGATTATGACTTTATATATAAATCAAGATCAGATAGAGGTATAATGCATTACATTTTCAGTTTCAAGTAGACTCATTGTAGAGGAAAATACTTGAATTAAGACAAAACAGGTACAATGGTGAGAGAAAGAGAGAGAGGAATATTGAAACTCCTTGGTGAATGCTCCTATCTTGCAGTATCCCCATCTCTCAGGAGCACTCATGATGTGTATCACAGTGGTTTGCAGCAATGGGACCAACCCCTAGCAGTCGAATAACTGAAAAAATGTCATTTAGTAAAAGGACCAAGGAATCTCCAGGAATATGGGAGCAAAAATGTAATGTAAGTTAGGCAGAGAGAATGAGACTTGAAAGAATTAGCATCATACCTCCCAGGGAGTGAAGGCAGATGGATCCTTGCAGTCTCTGTCTTTGCATTGCCCTTTAATGGCATGGGCTATAGCATAGACTGCAAGTATAGTACTGTGGATAAATCCTGGTTCAACGTTAGCATTCAAAAACTCATGTCTCCAGATGTGAGGTTTACTCCCATCATTTTCCAGTAGATCATCCTGGGACTGGCTTGCAATGCACCTTTGAAAATCATGATATTCCAGGTGTGCACAGACTGACAAAAGCATAATATATTCATGTAAAAACTTGTTGTTTTCAGTGGGCTTTTCATGAAGGTTTCTCAAAAACTCTTGGAATGAGGAGATGTCTCCACTTTTAAATCCAAATCCCACAACTGTTCCCAGCTGTCTGATATTGGGAATTGTACTGATCTTGGCTGCAGCTGACCAGTTATCACTTGCAATCCAGATTTTATTAACATTCCTCTCAATCGCCTTCTTGAATAGTTTAAACACATGAAACTGTCTCATAAAGACAACAATAACATTTACTCTTGTTTCCTTGACAATCTTCTCAATTGCACGATCAACTTTGGTGTGAAAGGTGCTGTCAGAGAGATAGGCTGGCAGCATCTCTTTAAAAGCTATGCAAACGTTGTTCGCCATGGCCTGGACCCCAAAGCTCTCCAGAGCAAACCGCCCATTGTCATCATCAGTGGCTATTACTCCAATCCAGTTCCACCCAGATTCACAGATCAAGCGAGTCATTGCTCTTGTCTGATGAAAATCACTGGGGATAGTCCTGAAGAAAGAAGGAAACCTGATTTTGTCACTGAGGATTTCAGCTGATGATGCAGGACTGACCTAGGAAGAGTGAACAATTCAGTTATGGATGTGGTCTCCTCCAAAGGATGCCAAGAGATACAAAGGTGCCATGACTGCTCTTTCTTCCACCTGACCTGGGCTTTCTCCTCTGAGTGAGCATCAACAAGTTGCAGCCAAAGGGGGCAGGTTCTCTCTCCCTGCTCTTAGGATGCAGACTTGTGCCCAGTACCAGTTCACTTTTTTTCACTTTCTTCCACATAATTCAGTGAAGGCCAAGAATAAAATCTTGCAAAATGGATATGACAGTAATGGTGGTATAAATATTTTGGTTTACTCTATTCAGATACTGTCAACATGCTCTTCAAAACAGTATTTAAAATATTGGCTATTTTTTGAGTGTTTACTCAAATTGCTAGTACTCTTCTATTTTATAGTATTTTCCTATCACTGAGTGTGTTTGTATGGTTCACACACCATATATATATATATTTTCCCATCAATATTTAATTATTATATTTCAAAAGGATAATTAAATCTGTTGGAAGAGTCTCACAGACAGACAAACAAACAGTAACCAATGATACAAAATGCTGTAATTCTTTCATACAAAAGAATTATTATCTTTTTCTTGTGAATGTAGCTAGAAAAGCATAAAAAGAACATTGCTACTTAAATCTCTCCAGTTTTTTTTTTGTTTTGTTTTGTTTGTTTGTTTGTTTTTTGTTTTGTTTTGGTTTTTTTTTTGGAACTTTTCCCCCTGTATTTCTTGACAGTTCTTAGGAAATAAATTTAAGCTTTCCAAAACAAGAGTTACCTGTTTGGAGGGGTTAGCAAAATCCTACTGTGTCAGAACACTGCAGATGTTATTGATAAAAAAAATTTGTTGGTTCCCATTTTCCGTCTATGCCCTACTGCAGACTTTTTTAGTCACTTGCCTTTTGATCATGTTCAAACGTGGCATTTTAGTTTTCATACTTACTACAGTTCCTGTGGTGACGTTGGAGGTCAGAATTACTTCCTACCATTGTAGAGGAGAAGATTCAGTTAGAAATTATCTTTAGTTCAGATTTTATGTCTTTTCCACTTATTTGTTTGATTTATATCTATTGTCAAGATCAAATGGCAAGACAAGATGGTGTGGCAGTGGATCTGCTTATTTCTGTTAGTCCTGGCCTTGACCCCAATTCTTTTACAAAGGTGGTAGTAGGAAGTTAAGCACAGGCCTAAGCACAAATGTGGGACTGGACTAGTCTAGAGAGGTCAGAAATAGAAAAGGATGATTTAGGAAGGACTAGTGTGGATATTGCTGTATTCTTTCACTTCCACAATTGTTTGAAGAGTACTAGGAGCAAACCTTTGTCTTAGAGTGATCTTCCTCTCTTCCCTATCCATAGTTTTAACTGACAGCAACATTTAATTTCTCTTGGGCTGGAGAGAATTCCTGAATTTCTGGTCAGATTTGACTTGGTCAGTTTTTGTTTTTTTTTTTCCTTGGGATTAAATATTGTCATATTCACCACCAGGCAAACTGGACATAAGCAGTTGTAACTTTGCTGCCTAAACAAAGACCTTGAGTGTCATCCAAGGTACATTGGAGTAACCAGGACTGACTAAAGGCACTGTCAGGCTGACAAGATCCCAGCACAACTGAAAAAACACTAGGATAAATGTGCCTCTAGTATATAAATTATCCCCTACTGTCTTTGGTTGGGCAAGTGAATCAAGGCTTCCACTTGAAGCTGAAGCCCATCAGTCCTGATGTCCTTAGAATACAACAAATCCTGCCCTGTAGCAAATATGTGGCTTTTGCAATTCCTGTGATCAGAGCCTTTATTATTAGCATGGTAAATCTGAACCTCTGTCCAAAACTTAAATTATTGCCTCAAACCTACCTGTGGGATTAATTGCAAAGCCAACAGCCTTGACACTGCCATCGACACCTCCGAGTAGCTGGCTCCAGTGACTGCCTTGACCCTCGGGATGTAGTCTGAGTAGTTACACTTGAACTCCACAGCATCCTCAGAAGAATTGAATTTAGACAGAAATCTCAGAGCAGACGCCATGGCTTTTGTAACTTCTGCACATGTGTCGTAGATTTCATAGCCCAGAGTAACCCCAGATAATAGCGTTGAGTTGTTGATGGTTTCAATAGCATGTATCATTGCAAGTGTCTGAAGGAAAACTTGAATTTCAAAGCTGTCAGAGAAACATAGGTGGTATCTTTTAGAAAAATTTTGTTTTTTTCTGAAACAGGGGTGAAGAAAAATCTATTTTGAGCATATCCCTTAGAATTATATAACTGCTAAGAAGAATTGGCGGGTAGCAAGTTTTGTGCGATTTGCTTGGGTTTAGTGTACAAAAGGTTAAAAACCATACTTTTGTTCTCATTTAATAGGAGACTGAGTAAAATAAACGTGAAACTTAAAATTCACCTGAATAAAAGTGTTTTTCTGGAAAAAAAATACTAAAAGTTTAATTTTCATAATACATGAAAATATGCAAGTGATATTTTCAGGAAGCATCTGTCAAAGTCAGTGAAGACATTCCAGTTTACTACATCTGCCTATTAAGTTTGTAAAAAATGTATTTATTTTCACCAAAAGCACGAAACAAAGAAAAGGAAGAACTAAATATTTCAGAACAGAAGAAAATATTTCAGAGGTCAAGGTCTCTAGTGGTTGCATTTGTGTTTCTAAAACACTCTTCAGATCTGATGAAGTTAGCCCAGATATTTCCCTTCATCTCCAGTGGATGTTATAACAGGTGATTAATCAGAACAGAGCTAGCACAAAATGTGTACAATATAACCAATCCTCCTCTCGGGCAAGCTTCTATAAAGATTACAAACCTTGTGAACTAAATTATACTTTAAATGGACTTGAGATAATTTATGTCTCTGTAGAAAAATAATGGAAGACAGACAAAATTATCAACTTAATCTACATTTTGACATAAATCCAGACAGATACCTGCATGCCTATCTGATTATTAGATTCAGATGTGGGATTAAGTTGTAAAATTCAAATAAAATTTGTGGATTTACATCTCTATTTCAATTTTTAAAAATGCATGTTTGGAATTCCTGGTCTTAGGAATGGTTTATTATGTACTTAAAATAAAGTTTTTCATTAGGTTTCCTTCTTATGCATTCCAGAAAAATGGATGTTTCAAACACAGTAAGATTTGGACCCAACATAATAATTATTCTGATGCACAGAATGCATGAATGACAAGTTGTTTATATGTAGGCTATCCTATAACATAAAGTTACAATTATAATTCCAAGTGCAATAATCATGGTAATTAAAAAAATAATTACAGTGTCACCATCAAGGTACTATCATAGATTTTAACTGAGCTGCCTGAGAAATGGGAGGCAGACTTTACAATGGACTTGGGAAAAATGGAATAGTCTGCCTGTGTTCAAATCACGGAGGTTCAGCTTCATAACAAATAATGTTCAGCTGAGTCCTTCAGACCTATATTAACATTTCTATGGAAATCAGATGATAACACAAACATTCAAGGCTACTTGACTATTTGTGAAAACTGAAATAGGATCAAATGCTCATTCCCTTCCTCAGCTGCAGTACTTTTTATTGTAACTTGGCCATATTTCGTCACCCTGTATTAATTTACATGAAATCTGTGTGATGTCCAAGGAATATTTAAAGATTAAGCAAAGCAAGAGAACCAGAATTTGTTGACTCTTATATAAGAGTTACATTTCCAGTGTCAGTGCCCTCTTCTTTGCTCTATGTGTAATTTCCATTATTACTTACCCAGCACAATTCTGAATAACTGGCTTGATGGGATCTTCTTCCGGATGCAGCATTTCGCTGTGAACTGCAAACAAGCCTCCAATAACAATGTCCCCCGGAGAACTGGCGCCCACAAAGTCCTCAGCTTTCTGGCAGGAGAAAGCGACGTCGGTGCCGATCACAAAGCAGGGGATCAGGAAGGCAACAAATGCCATGTGTCTGTCGTGCTCGCTCGCTCCCAGCTTTGAGTCAACCGAGCTGCAGCACCAGCAAGGGCTCCTGTGTCATCTGTAAAGAGAGCAAAGGACAAAGGCTGCACTCAAAAGCTGGTCACGCCTCATAAGGTGCTTGTATTTGCCTCACTGGACAAGGCTATTTTATAGAAGGTACTAAAGCAGTGCTGTCACAAAAAATGTGAGGGTGCAGGGGCGTGAGAGAGGAGAGGGAGAGAGAAACATAAATGAGTTTAAAAGGAAACGCTGGACATTAAATCTCTTAAATCTCTTGTGTTCAAAGTTTCTGATAACTTATCTGAAACACGTGGCAAATATTTTGGTATAAATTTGGGCTTGTTTTGAATTCCTTCCAACTGAGTGCAGTGTGCAAAGAAGTAATCATGTAATATGGCAGTAGTGATACTGCTGTGACAATGTTTTAAGAGTCTGGTCCAAAGAATGCTAAAATATAAAAGACCCCCCTGTCACAGTGTGCTCTATGTGAGACTCCAGTTCAAAAATCCCAACCCCAAACTGCCAGAAGACTGTTTTTCTCTCAAACCCTTGTATGTTTTAAAATCCTTGTATAAAAATTATTTGGATAAGTTAATATTCATGGTTCTGAGGTACATGTCCTAGGGACTTCAGTGGGCTTTGTATCAGGTTGTGTATTTACAAATCAGGCCAAGTCTGCTGCTGGTTAATGTGATAAGTACAGAACAGTGAGAAACAATAATGTTAGTCCTACTTTTTGCTTTCTTCCCCATCTGACTGAGGACACCAGTGCATGAATCAGCTCCTGTGCTGTGGGAGGAATGGGAAGTGGCCATTCTCACCACCACTGTTCCCCTCAGATTCATAGGAATCAGATGCTGTGCCAGAAGGGAACTCGGGGAAAAGAGAAGCAGAAGCTGGACTCTCAGCTTTCATAAACCCCAAGGCTGAACATCAAAGTAAACCTCCTTAGGACAGGAACATGGCTTATGCTAATAAACAGTAACAATTCATGCGAGGGACACAGATCTGGCAACAATCCCTCTCTGTTTCTGACATTGGTTTATTTCCTGTTTTCTTTTAATGGCTTCTTCAGATTTTTCTTTTTTTTGGCAGCATGCCAAAGCACTCCCAAAAGAATGGTTTCAATCATAGAATTTATGGTCTGTGATTATATAAAATCTAGGTTTGCATAGAAAATTTCAACCAAGGTTTATTTACTGGTAAAGAAAATTAGAAATGGAATGTCTGTTATGTGTTATTTCTGATAAGCATAATGCATACTGTATCATTTATTCAAATTACTATATTTTGCTTGTTTTCTCAATAGTCTCTTTGTAGTAAAATACCTATTTACAACCAAGATATTTCTTGTGAATGCAAATACAACAGACAAAATACTTGCAAGTGCAAATGTTAATCTCTAGTTAACAATTGGGGTCTCAATTTTAATATAAAAGTTTGTGTTTTTTCATCTGCCTTCTTTCTTTCCATGTGGCATTATCACTGCTGGATCAGTGCAGATAGTAAAGAGTTGCCTGCCTTTTCTAGAATGTAGAAAATGTACCTGACCACATGTATTTGTGGACAGATATTGATACCAGTTTATTCTGCTTCTGCACTGACTCGCAAAAATTCCAGCTATTCCAAAGGTTTTCCTCCTGACTTATAACAGGTCAGATGCTGGCCCTGAGTTATGAGACATTCACTTGAAAATATTCATGTACTCATTCCTTGCCAGCCATGTAATGCAACCTAAAGTCTGGTTCCACCCTAGTGTTTCCTTTACTTTGCATATAATTCTGTATGTAAAACTTATGTGTACTTAGATGTAACTAAAGCATAAGATTGGAGTTAGCCATTTCTTTAAGAAATTCACAAGAAATATTAGTATGAAATATAGCTTCTAAGGGCTTAACACTAAATATTGTTAAGGACTGTATTGTAAGGACTCAATGGAAATACAGTACCGATAATTTTAAACTTTAAATTTGTTTTGGTTTTTGATTAGAAGCAGAAAAGGAACTTTACTCTGGCCAGTCTCTAAAAACCTGTTAATTTCTATAGAAGAGGATTTTACCTACAAATAAAAGATCCTTGCTTGATCACTTTGGAAAATGGAAGTTGACAAAATAAACATCACATATAATTGGTGCATAATTTCATGTTATTTATAAAAACACCATAAAAAGAGGTGTGCTTTCAAGTCAACTACATGGATTTTATGTCACATTGTAATTTTCAAAAGAAAGAGGGTTTACTGTTTTTGTTTCTTTTCAAGACCTATATCTCATAATTACTACTAGTGATGAGAGGTATGTAATAATCTTACTAAGATACCTCAGCCTAATCTAGTATCACAGAATCGACTTGAACCATTTGCAAATATCCCTTTTCTTCAGCACTTAGATGCCATGGAAATAATTGTATAGTACAAAGAGTTCCTTGTTTCAAATGTAGTGACATATCATGGACACAATACTAGACTTTCACAGTTGTCAGCATAGGAGTATTTTCCTGGCAGGTAGATTCAAGAATCAGGGGAATTTTGTGAAGCATCTCTTGAAAGCTGCCTCTAATGGACTGTGCAAAGGTGGCAAACACAACTTAACAACCACAAAACAACCGAGTGCCATAGGTGAATTCTAAGAGGCTTTAGAAGATCTTGTGGGAGAAAAATATGTCCTGTCAGTACCTCTGTGAGCTCGAAAGTTACCTGTTGTCATGACAAAATGGTTACTTATTCCACCTGGATTTTGAGAAGGACCAGAATTGGTGGGGTTTGGAGGATGTCAAGCCCTCAGCACTAATCCTTCAGGTGACCTCTTGTAAATTTTCGCTTAGAAAATTTTTGGCAAAGTGTTGAATGGACCCACAATTAAAAATGTCCAATAGAAGCTGGGTATGACTCGAGTGTGAGACCAACAGAGTGTACCCTCACAGCAGTGGACACCTGAAATGGACCACCTGCCCCTCCTGCCATTGCAGCCGCTAGACCTGGACAGGTCTTTCTGCTTTTGTGCAGAAGGAAGTTTTGCAACTCAGTTGCTTTGTCCAGCAAAGAGAGACTACATTGTGCATGAAACAAAGACCAACATTTTGGCTTAGCTTCTTTGTCCTAGCTGTAGTTTTTCATGGAGATGATAATGGCTTAGATTCCAACAGGAATATCTTCTCTCTGAAGCCCATCCAGTTAGGTACTGTCAAAGGAGAAAGATGTTTTTCATGACTTTCTATTTTAAACTGGTTTTAATTGTGCTGTTTCCAAACATACCACAGATAGGAAAATCCACTGCCAGCCATGCAAAATAGCTAATGGAAGAAAGAAAAGATTTGGATATTCTCACTGTTATTCAAAGGAGTAGGGTAGCCACCCCTCACTCAGGCAGGGCTTACACTGACACAATGGCAATTGTCCTTTTTGATGAAGCCAGCAACAATCAAATAAAATCCCATAATTTGCACTAAGAAGATTAAATATTGGTTAGGATTGCCAGCTTTCTTGATCAATAGAAACATAGTGTTAAACACAGTGATTTTGATTTACTGAATTTCTTTTAAGAAAGTTTAAACAATGGGAAAAAACCCAAAAGTAGGAGGCATTTAATGATCTAATTTCAAGTACCTTTTAAAAATTCATCTATTTATTTGAACCTGTATAGATTAATATTAAATATGAAAATTAAAGAAGGGAATACAAACACCCATTATTTTGATTTGTGGTCTGTTATGAAAAACAAACAAGGATAAAAATTAAAAATACATCAACAGTGAAATGGAATTTGGATGGAAGCCAACAGCTCACATTAATTCCTGAGAAACAAACTAACTCAATTTTCAAGTTCATTGAGTTTGTCCTCTAGAGGGTGTCAGCTGAGCTGCATGATGGGAAGGACAAACCCTGTTTTTCTTTATCAGGTCACAATGTTGTAACCTGTTCCTGATGTTCCTTGAAAGTTGAATTTCCCCTGATGCAAATGACCTTGTTGGAGTACTTCTGGTGGAAAACTGAGATGCTGGGGCATGGCAGTGCCTTCAATCCTCTCCCTGGACTGTCAGGGCAGTCTCACTGCAATTTCTTTTACAGAAAGTGTTTTAGTCAATAGTCTATATTATACATATTCAGTGCACCTCTGCTGTTTATGCTAGAAAAAGGATACAAGAAACTAAAACAGAGTTGTGAAAGGGCCTACATTTGAACTAATACCTACTTTTTCTTCTTTATAGTTCAGATCAGATATGTTTGTTTTACTTAGATTTTCTATGATATTTTAATATACTTAGATTAACTTTCAAGTCAAGTACAATTGTAGCATGAAAAAAATCAAGGAGATTTGAATTTTCTGATGTTGACAGGAAATATTTTAGCCATTCCAAAATTGAATTTACTTGTAAATTATCTCGTTGGTTTTTTAAAAATAATCCAGCAAGCCTAATCCTATCCCACCCAGTTAAGACAGTCAGCTACATAGGTTGGATGCAGGACAATTTTTCATAAAAGCCAGCGTGGTAGACATGACCCAGATTATTGAGATGACATTTTCAGAATTTTTCACCAGGCTTTATTTCTCTCCTTTGTTCCATCTCCTATTCTTTTAATTGAAAAACAAGAGAGCAAAAATGTCATTCATCTGTTATCAAATATGCAAATATTTGGTCCCAGCCTCTGTCACCCAGAGGGAAAGAAAATCTCTAACTTAGGTATTTGGGCTTTCTCCTGAGAAGCTGAAGGTCAGGGGTCCTTCTGCCAGTGACTGCTCTCAATCCTAGAATGAGATCTCTGCTACATAAAAGGAGGGGCTCAAATCTTTCTTCTTCCAGTGTCCTGTACTTACTGGAATGTCATTGACAATTTGTTTGAGAAAGCCCTTCTTTCTTGGGCAGTAAGGACTCTCCTAAGAGACTCAGAATATTCAGAAATTCCTGGGGTTGTATTGCCTGGTATATCTGACATGTTTTGGAAATACCTATCAGGAAGAAAGTTGGGCTGGAGATCATCTCACACAAAAATGCCAATAGCAAGCAAGTATGAAGTTCATTCCAAGTAACTCACAGTATTATAATAATAAACACAGTTCTAAATAAAATTAGGTTTATAAGAACTTAAAAATCTAAGTGGTTACACTTTTCAGACATTTAGATATTGATTGTGGAGGATTTGAGAGTGTTGGTTTTGAATCCAGGCTGTTAAAGGAACAGATAACCACATAAATCGAGATAACCATCTTGGTGACCTTGTGCTTATTCTCATTAAATCACTTTTGCAAATAGCACCTAGTGATTTTTTAACTCTTGCACTGCTTGCCCCATATAAATTACTTTAAAAATATTAAATTTTTCTTCAGTCATTTTGGAGATAAAACAGAATTGTTAATATAAAATAGTAATTTGAATATAAGAAATGAAAATAGGTTTTAGAAGCAGGGACTGAAAGTCAGATGGACCCTAATTTTAAGGGAATGTCTTAATTACTAAAATGTATCATGAAAATACTCACCCAAATATTCAAGTCTATTCAAATAGCATAAGAAGAAGAGATAATTCATTTGCTTTCCTCCCTCAACGTGCCTTAACAAAAATATATTTGGAAAAAATTATTTTAAAACTCTTCAGATAGAGAAAATAATCAAGTGAATGTCTCCCAAATGTGCTGGCTGACAGGATCTAGAATGGCAAACCAGGAAAAGAGCAGGTTTACACTTTCTGATTTCATAAACCTTTATCTTGTCACGGTCTTGAAACCACATACCTGAGCATGTACAAAACTTTTCCCTGAATATTTAGTTATCTGACACAGAGAAATATACTTTGGGATTGGACTGGAGAATTTCCAGATGTCTCTTCCAACATCATCAATTGTGTTGTTCTGTGGTAATGCCACACTCAATAGTGTCTGGGAATTGGTGTCCAGAGATGCCAAATTGGAGAAGACAGAAGTGGGATTTGAGGCTCCTCTCAGAACAAACTACTGTAGGCAGTCCTGAGCTCAGCCAGCAGGCCTTGGGGAACTCCAAGAACCTAAATCTCCTTATGTTTGTATAGGAGATAAGCTGTTAGGAGCTCCTTACCCAGCTGTCAGGAGCTCTGCAGGCTGGAACAAGATTCCTGAAGGTAGATAGGTTTTATGCCTTAGCTAGCTCAGTCCAAGTTTGATGTTTATTGATTCAGGGTTGTAATTGTCACCCTTATCCTGGACTTTTTAATTTACTTTGGTTAGGATCTTTTGAGATTTTAAAAGATTTCAGTTCACCTTACAAGATTTAACTGATTGTGTTATAAAAGTAAACATACACCTGCAAAGAGAGTACAGGCAGAACAGGTGACACTCATAAAAATTCCTTTCAGATAAGGAAAAGAACCCAAATAGGAAATCCATGAGTCACTCTGGAGGCTGACTTCAACCTTCAGATTGAAAGACTGAAGAAAAAAAAAAAAATTTCACACATTGAAACCATTGGGATTGTTTGTTACTAAAATTTTACTGTTATAGTATCATAGAGTAACATAACATTCTACACACTTCCTACAGAATATTGCACACTATTGCTTCAGAACCATTTACATATACAAAAATACTGCATTACTGACTTTGACTAACAAGAAAATAGCAAAGAAAATTTTGCTGCAAGTCATTTCTGTTCCCTGACAAGAAATTGTTTTAGAAGAAATGCCTCAAAGATGTTATTAATTTAATTAATTAACCTACAGTTACTCTAAAAAGCATTCTGCTTATACACATTTTTTTAGAAATACAATATGAAATAGCTACCAACACATAAACGACTTTGATCTTAAGTTTGGTGTTAAATCTTTTTGCAATAATCCAGCCTTTAAAGCTGAGGGTGATAGAACAATTATCATGACCTCCACTAATTGAAAGAAGAAACAAGATGTCAGCAGCTATCCAAAAAACAGCAAAAATTTACTAGGGTCAGCCAGAGACAGATCAAAAATTACATTAGCTATGTAAATTTTTATTTTACTTGTCACTAGAGATTTGTAGATATTTTCTCCAGTAGATTTTCAGGCATTCAATTTTCCTCAATTTTCAGGTACTTCCATTATGACCTACATAGATGAAATGGTTATTGCCACACTGCCAGACAGAAATTTTATGATTTCATAGGAAAGCAAGGAAGTTTTATCTGAAAAAAAAAAAAAGAAAAATACAAAAGCAGTATTTTCATAAAGGGATACTTTAATATTTCCATGCTTAAAAGATAGAAATATGTACCAGTCTTTTCTGTTAGATGGGGCCACTCTAAAGTCTGAAGGATAAGTATAAAACCTTGTACTGCAGATCGTTTTAGGGATTCCCCTTCTTTCAACAGAAAAAAGGCTTCTATCATTTATCAATAATCCAGAGGGGCAGTAAGAAAAAAGAACTTCAGGAGTCTGAGGCCAACTCATATAGTGTTTTTCCATCTGTTGTTTCACTTTGTTTATATTTTTCCTTTGTTTGTTTGATTTGGTTTGGTTTCAAATTAGAATGGTTTCCTTCTTTTCGCATGTCAATTCCTTTATGTAAATTTCCATCACCCACTGGGGGAGCTCTGTTTTAATGTCACTCCTAGTGCTAAGAAAAAAAATCTTATTTGTGTGGCAACTAAAATCCAAATTGTTAAAATCTTTCCTCTGCCTCTAATACATTGAAATGCACATACTGGTTCTTCTAAATCTGTAATTCTGCAGAATGTACTTACATGGATGTAGAATTCTTTGACATTCATTGGTCTAAGCAGTTGAATAAGGGCAGCAGATTCTTAAGACATATAGAAAAGGACCATTACAGATCATCTTGTTCCAAACCTCCTGCCATGGGCAGAGACACTTTGCACTAGACCAGATTGCTGAAAGCCCCATCCAAGCTGCCCTTGAACACTATCAGATATGTGGCATCCACAACTTCCCTGGACGATCTGTTCCAGTGCCTCACCACCCTCATCGTAAAAAATGTCTTCCTTATATAAAATGTAAATCTACCCTCTCTCACTTTTAAGTCATTGCCTCTTGTCCTGTCCTCACTAAAGGACTTGCTTAAAAATCTTCATCCTTCTTGTAAGACACTTTTAGGTACTGAAAGACTGAATATATTTTCTTGTTTTTTCTGAGACAATTTCTTGTTTAAAAAAGGTAATATCATTATTTCCACATGAATGTATTCACATATCATCAACAAGGCACAATCAAACCCTGATGATGATGATGATGGTAGTTCTCATTAGATTCTGTGAATATATCTGTAGGTTAATGAAAGGTGATTCATAATATGATTACAAGAAGTGAAGCGGTAAAAAAGGTCTTTGCACAAGTGCCACATCTAGTCCTATCTCATTAATGAGAAATTAGGAAACAGAAAACGAAATTATTTTCTGCATTACACCAGAGTAATTTACAGCCTAATTCTGCAGAGATGTTTAGGCTACACTCATCAGTACCTCCCAGGACTGAAACATGACAGATCTCCAGATAACGCGAGACTATCATGTTTAGAAATGCCCTAATATGCCTTCCAATTCAAAGCACAATGTGATCTATTAGGTACCAAGGTCTTTGAAGACAGAAGTTTTAATATGTGGCAATGTAGCATATGCATTACATTATTAGGAAATAAATGCTAATGGAAACAAGAAGGAAAAGAAATGGAAAGTGAATTTTAGGGTCATAATTGTTTAATCCCATAAATACAACACAAATATTTTGAAAAAAGCCATAGCCACCAGAGTTTCTCATCAGGAATTTAATTCCCATAAGAGCTTTCTCTTTCTCTAAAGGTCTAACCTTATTCGGTCTGGTTTATTTACGTTATTTCTGACTCATAAACTGAGCATTTCCAAGCACCTTGTTTTTAATGAAGTGTAGTGGTAGTATTTGATTGGAATTAAAATAAATGTGCAGTTATACCCATGTGTATTTTCTGCATGCTTATATGTGAATGTATGAAAAATTTAAAATGTAGCTAGGTAAAGACCAGGGACTTGTCTCTGTTGCTCTGTGTTATCATTCTTCACCCCAAAATGGAATGTATTATGACAGCTACAAAGTTTCTCTGTGGAATTCCCCTGGCTGTTGAAATAATGTGATGTGGTTTAGTGTCTATGGTGTTATTCAGTCAAAAGTTGGACTTGATAATCTTGGAGGTCTTTTTAAACCTTAATGATTCTATAATTCTATGGAAATAGTCCAAACAAGGGCAACAGAACTGGTGAAGGGTAAGTCCAACATGCTAAAAGCATGGAATGAACCTGTGACTTGGAGCACCCTTTACTGCCATCGCAGTAACTCAGGCATCACTTCAGGATGCCCTTAGCTCAAGTTAGTTCAGATTGCAGTGGGATGTACTGCTAAATCCTGCACAAATGTTCTCTGCCCTTAATCAGACAGTCCATCTGTTGATAAGAGACACAGCAAAGACCTTTCTAGTGTTTTCAAAACATGGAGCAGGTGGAACAGGTGGCATTGAAGGTGTTCTGGGTGAAGGAAAGGACTAGCTCAGGCTGGCTGGAGCTGAGGAGATACTCAGCCTCCTTTGGCTTAGTGTTTAAACAGAGCAGGAAACAGGCAGAGTGGCTCACTAAATGTCAGGGATTTGGGAAGCACCCTGACCAGCTGGCTGTCACTGAGCACGGTCCAGTATACGTTTATCAAGGAACCCTTATCAACTTAGATCCTCTGCATCTGTGCAAGGTTTCACACTGTGCCCTCCCCAGGGTATTTGTGACTTTCTGTCCTCTATCCCAGCTACCCCAAGGATCTTGTCCTTGGCCAGGATTTATGCTCAGAAGTGTGGAAAACAATAAGACCACTTTGTGGTTGAAGTTAGATCTTTGGCAATAATCAACGTAACTCCTCTTATGCAGATATTTGAGTTAATTGTCCTCCAGAGGAGATTCCAGAATCTGTCACCAGCAAGAAGTCATGATTTTTCTTAGAGCACAATACTTCTGTGACTGTGTACATGTGACAAAATGAACTTTTATTGAGTGTTTGCTTAGCAAATAAGAACCTAATCAAGAGCCCATTGAAGTCAGTGGGAAGAATACCATTGCCTCTGGATCAGGCATTGAATTGCTCTCACATTGTCACTAAATATAACGTATATATTAAACGCTTTTTAAACTATTGTCCAAATACATAATGAAGGGAAATAATTTTTTTTTCTTCTGTCCCAAAATTTCCAAATAATTGGCTATAACATCTTTACTGGGAAACATCATTTCATCAGTAAAAGACGGGACAGTAACAGCAAACACTTGGTTCCTGACCTAAGAAAACCTCTGCCTGTAGAAGTCAGAGGCTAGCAGTGCATGAATGTCTGTCCATCCAGGAAACCACCTCGCCTCCTCATCATTCAAAGCCTAGCTCCTGCATCTCAAAACAAAGCATATATTAGAAATGGAATATACAAAGTGGCAAGCAGTGGTCTTTTTCCAGATTAATTGAGGGCCTGAGCAACTTCCAGGTGAAAGCACTGTTTGTCCCTGCAGCTTTGTGTAGTGTGGCTAATTGATCTCAAGAGAAAAGTATCATGGAGTGAAAACCAGAATTATTCAGAGTAACAGAACACTAGACTCAGATACAGAGTGCTCAGTAGACTCCTAGTGCAGCATGATTCTGCTCATGCCTAGCTGGAAGAACATTGGTAATATTCCTTAGGAAAGGGAAGGGAAGTTCAGGGAAGTTCAGGGAAGCTGAGGAAAGGAAAGGAAAGGAAAGGAAAGGAAAGGAAAGGAAAGGAAAGGAAAGGAAAGGAAAGGAAAGGAAAGGAAAGGAAAGGAAAGGAAAGGAAAGGAAAGGAAAGGAAAGGAAAGGAAAGGAAAGGAAAGGAAAGGAAAGGAAAGGGAAAAATGAAGACATATGTTCTACAGGAGGGAATTATGAAGTTCCTCAGTAACTGTGTGAGATTATTTGTTCAAAGGTACCTGCATTCATCTAAAAAGCACATTTTGTACATCAGCCATGAATAGGTCTGTGGTTCCACCAGAAGTTCAGCAGATTTTACTCATGCAAAAGTGAGGAAATCTTTCTCCCCTCCATTCTTACATATCCTCTACTTCCTCTATGCTAACCATCCTCCTTCCCCTTCCCTCAGTTCCAGTGGTACTACCCCACCCACATTCTGGCTCTGATCACACTTTTGGGCTGATTTAACTATTTGAAATATCAGAAAGCTCTTCATTATTTTCTTTTGGCTTTGTTTTCTGTTACTTTAGTAAATTAAAGTGATAGAGAAGTGTCTATAAGTGCTGAGTGCTAGCTGGGGTGTGTGTGGCTAGGAACAGGGTAGACAGAGAGACACAGAGGGGAAAAAACTTGTTTTGAGAAGTGATGAGCTGTCTGTGAATGTAGCAGTTTAGCGAGCTCCACACAGCTGGTGGTAGAACCGTCATGGCTCAGCTTTGCATAGAGAGAATAGTCGCTTGACTTTAGTGGTTTGCTTCTGTTAACACCTATTTAGAAGCTGTTTGCAGATAGGCTAGTTATACAACAAATGCTGCTAATAGAGCTGTTTGAAGTATCTGCAGGAACTCTCAAAATCACTTCTTTAAGGGTGAACATATCCACTAAGATCAGCTCTATTCTTGGATCATTCGTAGAGGAACACAAGGTGTTTGAATAGCTGCTGAGTGAAAAACTCTGCTGGCCTCCTTAATATTTTCTCCTGAATGTGCACACCAAAGCACAGTGCAAATACATGAATGGTGAAGTGGCTGTTCAGTCTGTAAGCTTGTAGGAGCATGTACTTATATGAATACAAACAATTTTCTCACAATTTGACACAGGAAAAAAGCATACATACTGAAAAATGGCATTTCAAAATCAAGATAAGTAACCTGAGACAACTGTTTAACATTAACTGAAGAGAGATTAAGAGAGAGGCAAGCATTGAGATTTTTTGCTTACATGTAAGGTCAGAATTACACAGTTTACCTCGACTACGTACAGGGCATAGTCTCCCTGGGTTTGTAGAGGATAGAGACATGTGAACTGTGAAGGTGTTAGTGTAATATATGGTTTATTTATTTTGAAGTTTGTTTCTTAGGAAGAAAAAATAGAAGGGCCCACTTTATACAAAACAGAATGGGTTTTCATTTAAAGATCATAGGAACGGGCAGCAAGTAAAATACCCAAATTTCAAGACACAGAGAGTCAGGTCTGGCTTTATCAGCTGGAGACAGAGCAGGAAATACATTATTAAACATCACCATCTACTGGATGTCAGCAATTGTTCCTTATAAAGGAGGCTGTAAGCTTCTATGCTGAATTAACTTGTCAGACAAGCCCATGCCATCACAGATCTGGCCCTGCTTGTAAAGATATTGGCAGGGCAAGGTTTGGGGATCTTTTCCATACCAAGTTGGGAAAAGATTTTCAGCATTATGAAAACTCATATAGTTCAGGGTGATATAATAAAAGCTATGAAATCGCTAATAAGGAAGAATGAGAACCTACAAAAAGAAGGTGAGAATAGTCAGGCATGGGTGCAATAGCACCGATTGGGTAATCAATTTATTTTCTTGTGGCATTTTTGTGTAGATACACACACACCCACACACACACACACTCCCACACACTCACACCCCCGATGGAGTTGAATGGTTCTCCTCCTGGGTAGTTCATGCTGATTGCAGTTCCATAGTTTTGAATATTAACTTTTCACTCTGTGGGCTGCACAGATAAATTTCAACCATTCTTCTGTGATTTTACAGCTTAAGGACTGGCAGGTCACAGAGCATCCTGAGGTCAAAAAGCAACAGCATAAGTTGCACTCCCCTGCTATAGCTGCTGAGCTGGAGTAGCTGGGCAATGAAAGATCCTCCTTCCCTTGAAGTCCCCAGCCCCACTTGAAGGATGCCACTTCCCTTCCCTGGTGCCCTCCATTCGCTTTCACATCTTTTTCCACCCTCTTCTTGTACAAGGACTAGAGAAACCACAGCACAAAGTGGCAGCAATGGGTGATACAAGCATCCTCCTCTGTGGCAGAAAAGAGATCCAATGGCAACGTACTAGAATTTGAGGGCCCTCCTCATTCTTTTTCTTTGCTTTCTCTAAGGTTTCACTTGGTTGCATGCACAAAACTGGTGACTCGAGACACCAGAAAGAAGCAAATTCTTTAGAGAAATTATTTAGCAAAAATTGCTGATGTATAAAAACCTTGAAAAGGGCTTAGAAAAAAAACTGCAAAGTGAAAGATTTTTCTCTTATCACTGAATGATGTCCTCAAGCCATCATTGCAGTTAATTTAACAAAAGGAATGATTCAATAATTATTGGAAACAATAAAGTTAAGATTTTGGAGGATGTTTCAATGCCTTAACACTTTAATTAATAGAGATAATTATCTAATTAATTTTTTGTGATAAAAAGTCTATTCTTGTATATATGCTTTCAAAAGGTGTTGCCAGTGACAGTGTCAAATGTAGGAGCTCTTAGCTTAGTGCACTGATATTTAAATGTTTTAATATTTTTTTTTTAATTTTCAAGATCAAAATACTCTCAAAAAGTAAACACCAAGATGTGGAAAGGACCAAAATAAATGGGAAAGATATCTTGTTTGAATAGGTGGTGATTAAAACTATTTCTAGCAATGACTCACAGAAAACCAGAAATGGAGTTTCAGGAAGAGCTAAATAGATCCATGCTATGCCAAAACAGAGAGACTGACAAACACTGGCAATAATAACAAATTAATTTATTATATCCTCGTAGAATACTGGTATGTACAATACTTTACTTTTATTGTACTATCTGCATATTTAGAAAGAAATAGGTGTTAGAGTCTACCAAATAGTCCAGGCATCAACACCAAATCAGAGCTCTGTGTAGTTCATTTGTCTGGGGAGGATATGAGGTGAAACAGTTTCCAACATTTAAGTAAACATCATGTAGGATTACACGGGAACAGATCAATAACAAATTGTATTTCTATTGCTGCATTTATCTTCCAAACATTTTGCAGTTCAAAACAGAGAACTCCTCAGGCAGATTGTTGCTAATAGCAAGTCACACTGATAGGAATAAAGCTGAAAAATGTTTTGTTTTAATGTGCTGTGTTGGCAACAAGGAAAAGGAACTCTGCAGCAAGATGAAACAGTGCAGTACCTGAGTGTTTATATAAAAGGTATTTCACGTGTAAGTTATAGAAACAACATTTGTTGTCCTACAGAGCACATGTACCTGATCATTTACTTCAGGCTGTACAACAGACTGTTGAATTTTAGTGGGATTACATCATTACAAAATTCACCTAAAACCAAGCAAGACTTCCTAGGCTCTTAGTACAGACTGAGAAGGAAAACAAATTTATGAGAAGATAGTATGTCTCACTGGGTAATGTGCCTGGTATGAATTACCTCTGAGAGACACCTTTTCTTCTCCACTGAGTCCAGAAGGAGACTGAGGTGAACAGATTAGACTAAGAAAACTATCTATCTTTGAGACAAAGTTAGGCAAGAGGTAATGCATGCTTCAAGTACAAATTATAGAACCAGAGGTTAGTTTGGGGAGGAAGGGACCTTTGTAGCTCATATAGTTCAATCCTCCTGCAATGCGCAGGGACATTTCCAACTACATCAGGCTCAGAGCCCCATCCCATCCAGCCTTACTTTGAATGTGTCCAGGGATGATGCATGCACCCACCTTGGTATTCATCTTTGCTTATATATACACACACAGACATACACACATACATATACCTTTGTGTGTGCACAATTTTGAATAGGAAAATTCTAGAAAAACAAATATACATGGATATATGTTTTAACAGTTCTATTTCATAATTAGAATTTATTCAGTAATAAGTAATATGGTTAGGACCATGATTCTCAACAGATACACCCCAGAACGATAATAAAAATTTCTAGGTACAAGCAATGCTGTAATGTCCTCCTTGATACTTGTGGTTACAGCCTAATTCTATACCTGCCCCATCCTTTCTGTCTCCCAAAGACTGAAATCATATATTAGGGTAGACTGTTGACTCCAGCAAGAGGGATATTTAATGTGGAGAATGATTGTCCACCTGCCATAGCTTTTGGTGTCTCTCCTTTGCTTCAGCAGGATTACAAATGGTTGCTACAGGGTGGAAACTATCTGGTCCCTAGGTTGGACTCCTTACTCAGGTAATCCCAGTGTTGATGATGATGGATAGAATTCATTAGTGTCACTGAGGATATTCTGGTACCGTACTAATCCTGCCCTTTAAGAACAAATAGCTACATTTAGTTCCATAAT
This sequence comes from Sitta carolinensis, assembly GCA_032173965.1. Classification (NCBI taxonomy): domain Eukaryota; kingdom Metazoa; phylum Chordata; class Aves; order Passeriformes; family Sittidae; genus Sitta; species Sitta carolinensis. Next base: position 48,321,127 of record JAVUNC010000004.1, read on the forward strand.
ATCAAAATATCCACGTGCAATGTCACTTTGGATTTTGATCACAAAAGATTCAACACAACAATATGCAGAGAGGTTTTATTATACCGTGGAAATACTGGTCATGGTGGACCAAATTGTGAGCACCTGTGCCAAGTGCTCAGGCAAGCCAAAAGTCAAAGAGTCAAATGAGATTTTACTACAACTTCAAACCTCAAAAGCCATTAGAACCAGATGCTGAACGTTCCCAATGAGTTACAGAAAGAACTGTTACAGCCACGTGTGGTCAAAGCCATGTATAGCACCACTTAATGAAGTAAGAAGGGAACGAGGAATCAGTGAAGAAATGTTGAATGGAGTAATTGGACACAAAAGAAATACATTTTACACAGTGGAGGGAAGAGGAGTAAGCAGAACAGCAGAAAGTTTGGGTTAAATGCCATTTTTGACTCTGGGACCCTCAACAGGTCTGCCTTGGGTCTGAAATCCATCATTTATTCGTATGATGAGGGTTTGGGTCGTTCAGCAGATATGGGCACACCTGGGGTTTTGTTAAATATGGATTTGATAGACGATAGTCGGTCTGACAATGCATCTCTGCAGGGGTGGAATATTTTGTAGTGCTAGTGGGATCGATAACTTGAGGTGCAACAGAAGACTGGAAGAGAGTAGAAGGAAAACAGCTGTTCACGAGCTTTGTGTGTGTGACAGCCCAGCACTACTTCATGGCTCAAAGAATGCTTCATAATTCATCCAATGTAACATTTCAGGGCTGCTTGCTACCACAGGCCATACTACAATTTCCCAGTCCTTGTCTGGAACAGCACGACACCTAACATTTTGCTTTAATTAGAATTTATTAAAGCTGTGGATGTTGCAGTGATCAGACTAAATTACCATCCCACTGACAATCTAGTTCTCTGGAAAAAGCAAGGACCACTTTCTCTGATTCTCTCCTGACATCTCTCAGTCAGCATGCTGAAATGCAGCAAAGCAAAGACAGGTCTGCCAGATGAATGTACGAAATGAAGATGTTTTCCATGATGATGATGATGTCCATCACCCACGAAATCACACTGGGAATTAAAGAAATACGGACAGTGACAGACAGCGCCCAGAAGGGTCCCACGCCTGGCCCTGCGGCTGTCAGGAGGCGGCTGCGAAGCGCAGAGCGCCCGTCAGTCACCCGTCGCCCTGGCCGGAGGGCAGGACAAGGAGAGTCTCCGCGGCCGCCTTCTGCCCCGTGGGGCCGAGGGGACCCTGCGGCCGCCCCTTGCCTCGGCGGGCCCGGAGCCGCTCGCTGACACCAGCAGGAGCCACCGCCGGCAGGAGTTAATCATTAAATCCCTGGCAGATCCGCTCCTGGCCGGCTCCCCCGAACCTCCTCGGCCTTCAGCCGTGCCCCGTCCCCTTCTGGCCTGAGCGAGCACGGCGGCGGGAGGGGAAGCGGAGGCCGGGACGGAGACACCTCCCTGCCACCGCCCGGCAGCCGCCCGCGGGCCCCCGTGCGAGGCGGAGCCCCCCGGGCGGGCGGGCCGTCCGCGCCGCACGGCAGCCATGCCGCCTCCCTGGACGGCGCCGTAGGGCACACCTGTGCCCCGCTGCCGCCTCCGCATCGCCTCTCCTCCCCTTCCCAGCGGCGCTCGCCCGACACCGTCTCTGGCCGCGGTGCAGAGCCCCGGCCCACGCCTCAGGCGGCGCCCGCCGCGCCCGCCCCGTCCGCCCGCTCCCGTCCCCTCCCGCCGCCCATGGGCGCCGCCCGCGCCGCGCCGGGGCAGAGCCGGCGCCGCTGAGGAGCATGGCCAAGGGACCCGAGCCGGGGGACGCCTTCCTGCACCTGCCGGCCGCGCAGGCGGTGCCCGCCGAGGCGCAGGAGGAGCGCTACGCCGAGCTGCTGGGGCGAGGCTTGCTGCCCTGCGCCCGGGAGGCGCTGCCCGAGCCGCCGCTGTCCGCCGGCATCAAGGCAGGTAAAGGCGGGGAGCCGGCAGCGTGCCCTGCTCGGCCCGCGGCGGGGCAGGCACCGGGAGCCCTGCTCGGGCTCCGGCGGGGACACGGCTGCCCGGCCCGTCGCTCAGCCCGCGGCGGGCAGGGCGGCAGGCGGGAGGGGGCGGCGAGTTGCGGGACCGTAACGATGCCCTTGGGTCTCTCTTCTTGTCCCCTGCGGCGCTCAGAAACACACTGCGGCAGCGAAGCCCTCTCCTCGGAAGAAGAGGATGCGGATGCTCGCGACGGCGCGCTGACAGCCGCCGACCAAAGCCCGTCTTCGAAGAAGAGCATCACGCAGATGATGAAGGACAAGAAGAAGCAGACGCAGCTCACCCTGCAATGGTAGGGCTCCAGAGAGCCCCGCTGCCCGCCCCGGGGGCTCCAGGACTAAGCCGGCGTGTCCGTCACACTCAAAGGGACCTTTCTCTACAGCTGACCCGGCAAGGAGGGCGATATCTCACAGTTCTTTTAGAAAGAATTTTTCATTTTGGGGGTGTTTCGTTAGTTGTTTTTTGTTATTTTGTTGTTTTGAAGTTTCTTTTGGATGACCCTCATCTCCAAATAAGGACACCCATCCCAAAATTTCTGAGTTTTGAAATTATCAAAGGTTTGTCACTTAACAGAAGTTTCAGTCAGATTCTCACACTATGTGGCTGTCAGTGAAATGTATCATCAAAATGTAGAAATGAAGAATTATTTAAGAATTACATTTGTAAATGGCTGCTTTAATTATCATTTAAGGCTGTGACAGATTTTCATTTTCTTATTAATTTTTCATTATGCTCTCCCAGCCCCTGAGGCTCTAACTTTGGTTTATTTTATCTGGGGAAAAGAAGTTAACCAAATAACAGGTCAAATTCTGCAGACATTAATTGATAAATGTTTATATTAAAGTACACTTGAAATTAGGGAGGAGTGCTGTTGAATTAAATGGGAACTTAGTTACGAAATGCAGATTGTCAATAGAGATTTTTTTTTTTTTCTTTCTAACTGAAAAATTATACAAATCTAAATTATTCAGTTTCTTATTCTAGTTTACATCTGACTTCTGAGTGTAAATAGTCGAGGATTTAAGTCTGGTGATTCAGTGAAAAATTATTCAATATGCACCGCTTGCTACACAGTATTTTCTTGCAAATGTGTGTAATTTGAGAAACAAATTTATTGCACATCATCGCAGGAGTAGTGAACAATGTAAAATGATAAAGAAAAAAACCAAAAGGACAGAGAAATACCCAGCTCTAAACAAGGGTTCTCTTCAAGTGAAGGCAGTCAGGTTTTTGCTTCAGTTTTAAAAATTCTTCTTTAATAACCATCGCTCAACACTTGTATTCTGTAAACTGATTGGGAAGCTATAGAGATTCACCTTCTTCAAAAAACACTGTTCTTTGGGTTTTTTTCACTTTGGTTTGAAGCATTTCCAGGTCCAGAGTGGAAATTAAAAAGCAAAAGAAGGAAGAAAAGAGACAGCTCAGGTGTGGAGGATACAGTGGGACAGAAGATGCAAGTCCAGGTCCCTGCTCTTAAATCCTTTCAAAGGACTGCTTAAACCCAGGACTTTCATAGTCTAGTTTAGGGGTCTTATTTCCAGACTAAGGCTGGCTCTTAGGTGATGATAATTTATTTATTTAAATAAAGCAAAAAAGTCCAGACATTGAAAATGACTCATTAAGAACAGGGATCTGGCTCCAGTTTTTCCATATTCTGCAATTAGCCTAAGCACCAAGTGTGGATTCTCTCTGTAATGCCTGTCATGTTGAGGAGACACTCATCTGTGTGCTCTGATGGAATTCTTCAGTAAAATTAAAAAAAAAAGAAGAACAACCAATAAAAAGAAAGCAGTACCAAAAACTGGAAAATGCAATCGGGAGAAATGGCATGTTGCTTCTTACTCTGGAAGTTTCTTTCTCTGTACAGGCTGGAAGAAAACTACATTGTATGTGAAGGAGTTTGTTTACCAAGATGCATCCTTTATGCACATTATTTAGACTTCTGTAGAAAAGAGAAGCTGGAACCTGCCTGTGCTGCAACTTTTGGGAAGGTAATAAGTAAATGCCTTCATAATTTATTAGATCAGTTGTTTGGAAGAACTACAGTTTAGCACACCTATGTAAAATTTTTTCTGAAATCCCCATGTTGTCTATTTCTAATGTACATGGAATCAGACTAACTATAACTACACTGTCTCCTATGAAGGCATTTCTTAACATCAGCTTTAGGAGACTGAAGCTGAAATCCCCTTTGATTTACTGTTGGTTTTTTTTACAAAAAGAAAAGGCATTCTCCCTGAGTGCTTCTTTTCTTTTTCATTCATGACATTTATGTCCATGACATTAATAAGTTCTTTCCACAAAACCAGATCTGACATGGAAGACACTTATAATTATACTAAAGGCAGTGTAAAGTGAGATGTGACACAAGAAATACTAGAAGGGGAAAAGAAATTAATAACACATAGAGCTCCCAAATGAAAAATTGTTGATTCATTCTCTTTTCTACTCTTCCCTACAATTAATCCTGAAGTAATTTAATGAAAGAGAGATGCGAACTCTCCAAATTAAATCCTGAGTCAAAGGAAATCAAAAATGCTTCAAGGATCATCTTTTTTTTTTTTTTTTTTAAGCACTACTGATCTAATAATGGTTTATACATAGAAAAATGCATTAATTTAATTAGATGATTATAATGGATTTAAAATGTGGTTCATAAAATGTTAATTTCCTATTTTATTCCTCTTGAACTGGATATACTAGAAAAGTGGATATCTAATATTCATACACAGTTTCTGTATAAATGAGAAAGACAATCGGTTCCCTTTAAACATTGTTTGACAGTGATTGTCTATTAAATCTACCTCTATTACTGAATTAATTTTTCAGATCACACTTGCAAATAAAAAAAATCAATTTCTTTATAGCTGTTTGTCTTTGAAAACAGAATAGCTAGAGAGCAGAATTTCTCCTGATTTTGTTTAGATCTCTGAAGCAAAAGATACAGTTTTACTTTAGGAACTTGAACATAACAGGATTCTGAAGAAAACTAGATTTTAAAATGTAAAGGCAAAAACAGAAAGGGAGAACCAGTGGGAAGACTGGAGATGCACAGCAAGATGGACAAGGATGGAAGAAAGCCTACAGCGTGAAACATCGCCTAATCGTTTATGTAGTGCCATAAGTATCAAAAATGTTAATTTATGAACTGCCTTAGGCCATGTATTTACACTACAACTTTTCTATAAACAGATTGCTAAGAAGGTTTGCTGGTGTTAGAAATTAATGCGCTTATTTTCTCTTTAGACCATTCGCCAGAAATTCCCTCTCCTTACCACAAGGCGGCTTGGAACAAGGGGCCATTCAAAGTAAGGCACAATTCCCTGTGTTTCTGCTTATAGAACACATTTTAGGAATCATGTGTATTTCCGTGTCTCCTTAATATGAACTAATTGGCAGGGGACTTTATTCAGATGGTACAATGCAAGTGATAACTTTCATGTACATGGTAAAACTGAAACTCAAGCATTTAAAGTTTGAAAACATTGTTGCATTTTTTTTTTTTAAATTAAACTGATTAATCTTCTAAATCTTGTCATTGCATTTATAGACCCATGCATATGTTGCAAATATGTGTCAAAATGTTAGCTATAAAAAGCATTTATAATACGTCTTTTTATAGCTGCTCATCTTTTTATAAATAATGATTTTATTTCTCTTTTGCAAGACTAACAACTTTCATTGTGTTCTCTATGTAACAATATGCGTTCACTTAAATACACCACCAGAAAAAGCATTGTTTTAAATTGAAGTTAAGGTATACTTCTGCTCTTTGTTGTGGATATCTTATAAAACTCTGAAAAGTACACAATCTATAGTACAGCCATTTCATAAATAATGTACCTATTAATTTGTATATTTGATCTGTGAAATATCAGGTTATAGGACTCGATCATAGACAATTCTATATCACCTGGTGGTAAAATTTTTATTAGTTCTGGTTCTGGCATTATGCTTTTGTCCATGAATAATTTAGTGTAAAACTGTTGTGAAGAGTGGTAACACACATATTCCCTCACATCCATTTTGTTAATGAATAAGATAGAAAACCAAAATAATAGAAATAGAAGAAACTCAAAACATTCTATTTGTTTGGGAAAACTCTTTATTTTGAACTACTTAGCCTTGAAAGACAAAGTTACTCTTGTCTTTCAGTAGTTTAGAATCAAATCTCAAAATGAGACTGAAAAGAAAAAAAACCTGCAAGACTCATTTTCTTAAGTGCTTTGCAATATACTAGAAATGTCTGAAAGAATTTTTTTTTATTTTCATAGTTTTGTGAGGTTAATAAATGTTGTTATACTTGGTTTTCTTCCTGCCAACCAATAGCTAGTTAATTCTGTCTTAGTTTTGCTGAAGAATGAATGAGATGTCATTTGTGAATTTTAGGTTTTGTTGCAGAAAAAATGAAGGTGGGGAAGAATTTAAATTCCAAATTTTTGCGAAGACATTCTATTTCTTGAACATGTCTCAAGCATTTATTTTAAATAACTATTCATAAAGAAAGCCTTCATAGAACATTATTCTTTTTTTTTTTTTTTTTTTTTTTTTTTTTTTTTTTTTTTTTGGTTTTATCAGATGATAGCTCTTGCATAGTCTCTCTCGGAGCCTCAGAAATTTTTAATCTGTTTATCTCTTTTAGGAGATAGTACACTGTCTGCAATGTATAGAGCAAAACTTGAACTGAAGTTAATTTTTCTTTTGTAGGTGACCTATAGATGCTGAGTAGAGGTGTCTTGAGGAAAGCAACTATTAGAAAGATTATTTATTAGGGAAAAGAGGGATTTTTTTTCTATTGTCTACTGTGGTGAACTTAAGCTGTGATTACAGGCATAAGATGTAGATATAACTTTGCTGCTGGTGTTGTGTTTAAGATTTTAAGAGATCTGGCATTCACAATCTGTGCAGAACTATTTGAAAATGTACTAATTTTTCAATGCTGTGGGTGAATTCTTAGTCAGGTTCATAACACAACACATTTGGTGAAGCACTTCATTACAATGAATGAAATAATGCAATGAAGAAGTCTCCCACATCTCATTGTATGTATGTTCTGACATAACTAACAGATTGATAAACAGGATTCAATGAGGATCTAAACTTCCAAAACATATCCTGAGTCTGTGTGATTTAAGCACAGTAAGTCAACTTTTATTAAGTAAATGAATATGTTTCAATATATGTATATAGCTACAAAATTAATTGTGTTGGAACATGTGTCACTATATCCCCCTTTTCTCAAAGACATTCAAAAATACTAATAGAGCATGCCCAACATTTCTATGGCAGATTCCATATCCCTACTGACCTTCTTGGTATTATGTGCCATATTTTTATATGGATTAACTGTTCTTGAACAATTTCCTCAAAGGAATGAGGCATCATCAGGTTTTGTTTGAACATCTGGCACTTGTTTCTCTGTATTTTTTTCATCAGTTTTCCTCAGAGGCTTTTCCTTTGCAATTCTCATTTCTGCTAAGATGCATTTACCTTGGTCTTGCTGTGCTAAAAAGGACCTCACAAAAGGCACAAATGACAATAATTCCAGTTCAGAGACCAAATATAGCAGCAAGTAGTCATAGAGAAGTGTCGGTATAAATCATAGACTCATAGAGGCATAGAATGATAGAATGTTTGGAGTTTAAGAAACCTTAAAGATCATCTAGTTTCAACTCCTGTGCCACTGGCAAAGACACTTTCAACTAGGTCAGGTTGCTCAAAGCCCCATCCAATCCAGCCTTGAACACTTCCAGGGACAAAGATCAACAGATGCTCTGAGCAACCTGTGCAGCACCTCAACACCCCCACTGTAAAAATTTCTTTTCTAATATCTAATCCAAATTTACCCTTTTTCAGTTTAATGATCTCTGATAATCAGTTTTTCTGTCTCTGGTGTTGTGGGATGTGTCCGCCTCAGAACTACATACTGACTGAGGAGTAAATGAATTTCTGATTTCACCAGGTAGCAGTTAGTCACACAAATGTTATTTACAGAGGCATTTCCATTAATTTAATAATAAAGTTAAGGGGCTATTTATCAGTTTCGAGAAAATTACTAGTTACTGCTTTTATGTTAGCATGGACTCTAAATCTTATAAGCTGTTTCTGAGTTACTGGGACTAGTAGGAGAGTTCTTACTAGCAATTAAGTCATATTTTTTAAAGCACAGTAGTGTAGTGACATTGTATTATTTCTCTTGCTGCTATCTTTATTACCATAAAATGCTAGCAGGAGCAGTATTAGTACTCACTGCTCCTGGCAGTGATGTTTTATATAGCAGTATTGCCCTGGAGCTCTGATTATTGTCTAGGACTCTAATAGAGTCAGATGCTGCAGAAGCATAAAAAGGAAGACAATTCTTCTTGAATGGAATAATTGTTCTTAAATTTAGAGAAAAGTTAATGTCCTGGGAAAAAAGTACCTTCCTGGATGCTGCAAGCATGCACTGTAATCTATTGGTAGAGCCTGGCTGTGATCAGAAGAAAGCAAAGAAAAGAATTTCCTTTTTCCATCATCTTCAAGGTGATAGAAATTGTTTTCTCCCACTCTGAAACAATCTCTTTCTGACATCCTCATGAACATGAATTGGATTTGAGGAAAAGCTCCTGCACTAACATATGGAATACAGTTGCAAGGTGTGAGATACACAAATGTTAGTTCCTCCTCTGTTCCCAAACAGCATTTGTTATCTCTAGTTCAGGGGAAAGGACGAACATAAAACTGAGTCTGATGATTCCTAGAATTCAAGTCTTTCTCTATATTTACATCCAATAACCCATTTGTGCAAAATGGTCAATACTAAAACTCATTTAAACATTTGGCCATGAAGGTCCAACACATTGGACACAATTTTGTTAACAAAATACATTAATCTGTCATGCCCATGCTAATCACTCTACATAGCTGAAAGTAAAGGAAATTTTCTGTTTTCACTCTGATGAGTGAAAAAAATGCAGCGCCATAAATACTGCAAACTGCTCTCTTAGATTAGTATTTCATAAGCAACAGTTCTCTGTTCTGAATCCACTTTTTTGCATTGGTAATTTTGAACATACCGTGGGCAATGCTAGAACTCAGCTGTAACTTTCACAGTACACGAATCACATGAAGAAGCTATTTGGGAAAATTTGCAAACTGCTCAGTCCATACACATGGAAGACTGTTTGAGCTCAAGTTACAATTTAATTTCTTTGTAGACTTTGATCAATGATGAATCTTAGCTTTTATCCATCATGTCTGAAAACTATTATCTTATTTATTAGGAGTGATTTAGTGGGTTAATAAAACTGATATGGCAGCTGGCCCTGTGATAAGAAGTTATTGCAAGTCCCTGAACAGCTTAAGCCTATCATTTCCTTATCAGCTATCATTTGTATCAGTGTATGCTAAAATCAGAGCTACAAGTTGTGTAGGAACATATGTTACAACAAACCACTGAAATTAAAAGAGAAAAGTAGTTCATCTTGTTTTATAAAATGTTTGTTCCAAAAACTGAGAGTAAATTCCTTGTAGTAACTGATTACATTTTGTTAATTACACAATAGAAACAAGAAATAGTAAAATACAAATATACTGTACATACACATAAAAATATGCACATAAGGAGACAGAAGGCATTTGAAGATGTAGGTTAAAGATGGTTTCAATGTATGGGTGTACTGCTCTCAACAGGGAACCCAAAATAAGCTATTCGACTAATGGCTTGTAAGAGAATAATAATCTTCACACCTTATTACTCTGTGGAGTATGCCAGACAGAGCTTGAAAAGTAAGATTATATTATTTTTAATAGTTTCTATGTTGAGAATGGAAAGGTGAATTTTTAACAGTAAAAATTCAACTACACATTACTGATAAAAACCAGAATGATACCTGCTGTGCCTTTAATACACACAGAATAAGTACTGAAAATATCTGTTCTCTGCATAACAAGATGTCTTAGTGATAAATTCTGATATTCTGGGACATTCCAGCAGGAAGTATATTGCCTACCACTGGATACTTGAGAATCTAAATCATACAATAATTCCTGTTCCTAGTCCAAATATATTAATATTGAATTAGATGTTAATCTAGATATTGAATCATAACTTTGTAAAGAAGTAATGTTTTTCCTTGCCTCTGGCCCTCACCAACCTTAACTGGAGGGAATGCCACATTTATGGTGAAAGTGTACAAGTTTTTTATTTTAGAATTTAAAAAACGGCATGTGATTGAAGTTGGGGGATTTAAACTGCTGGAATGAGATGTGGGCAGCTGCTTGCTTACATGGCCAATGACAAATGGGCAGATAACATTGTTAAAGAAGCAGTCACAACTCTATTCTGTTTTTCATCCGGTTCAATGGACACCTTTTGCAATGTAAAGACTAAGTAAATGCTGTTATTTCTAAGAATCCAGACAAGTATATTTTCAATACCTCCTGTGTCACAGTAAGGGAAGAGGGGAGACACTTTTGTCTTTCCTAGGGGTTAACAGGTGCCACAGTGATCTAGCAGTGTTACATAGAATCATCAGTTTCAGGGAAGCAGCAAAAGTGGTGGTGTCACTTTCTGTCATGTTTCTAAAATCCACATCATGGCTCTAAAATCCAGAATGCGCACAACACACTGTACAGAAACAGAAAAACTATTCCAGCTGAGATTGTCAAAGCTACCTAGGCTAGTCAAATATACCATTCTAATGAACATTTTCTTAGGCATAATTTGTATCTAAACCTTGTTTTGCAAATACAAGGCATGTGAGTGTTTTGTTCTCACCTGTGCCAGTTCTATGCAAGAACAAATTAAAAAAAAAGTGACTTTTTTGTTTTAATGGTCATCACCAGAACAGCAGAGACAAGATGAGATTAACACATTTGTTAATGTGTTCTGTGAACTGTTTGCTGAGGCTTTGTGTCTTAAGAATGCATTTTTTCAAGCTTTTGGGGAGTTTCAATGAAATCGGTGCAATGTGTTGCAAAGTGCTTCTTTGGAGCAGCTCAGTTAAAACAGCTGCCATGGTACTTTCAAGCTAATTTTAGTAAAAATCAAATTAACCTTTCTATTCTATCCATAACATTCTTAGACAAATTTGGTTTAACACAATCAGTTTTTAAATCTATTGAGTGGAATTAATAAGACAGAGCCTATCAACTTTGATAGATGAACTCAAGCAAACTGCTATGACAGGTAAGGAAAGAGCTGCCCCCAGCTTGCTCTCCTGCCCTTTTCTCAGAGGTCACTTATTTTGTAGCAAAATCAGTGGAAAGCAGTAAGTAACTACTGCACAACCAGCTTCCCTAGCACCAATCCAACTTTTTTTGCATCTTTGGTTTCTTTGGTTAAGTTGTTGGGTGTAGGCACTGCAAATCCTGAGCAATAGGCATGCTTCCTTTTTCAATCTCTATTTAGGTGCAGTAATTTCCAGGAGAGCAACAAGGGAGACAAATGTGGATGAGAAAAGTCTAAATGGCTTTATAATTTAGAGTTGGTCAGCCTATGGCCTGACTGAAGAATGAATGAATGACATATTATCATCATTAGTCATAGGAGACTGAACACTAAGTTATAAGGTGCACTGGCAAGCTGTTTTCGAGAGAGGCTCTGAGGAACTGTCTAAATGTAACTGTGGCAATCGAAATTAAATTAACCTGGTAGATCAAACCCAGCTCCCTTTCAAAAAAATGAAGTATGTGAAACAGAAGGCATGTTACAGAAAAGAGAAGTAAAATGTTTCCAGATTTTCAGTTCTAGCTACATTCTCTAGTGAGAGAGAAAGTATTCATTTTAACCCTTGAATTTTGGATCAAATCATGACAATAGTCTTTTCTATGAGACTAGATTTTGTTCCATGTCAGTGAAAGGAATTGTTAGACCCATTTTAGAAAAGTTTTCAGAAAGCATTTAAAACCAGTCTGATGGCTTGCTTTACTTTCAATTTGGCAGTTTGGCTTACTTGACATTTCACTCGTAAATGCTTCTCTTTTTCTCTTTTTTATTTTCCCTGCAGGTATCACTATTATGGAATTGGCATTAAAGAAAGCAGTGCATATTATCACTCTGTGTATTCTGGAAAGGGCTTAACCAGGTAAAGTAACTTCTGAGACCTAATTAGTGAAGGTCTAACTATAACCTTTCCTTAGGAAGGTATATGCAGTACTCTAATTTTTGTTTCTACCAGAACTAGAATTGCTGGTTATCTCAGTGTTTAAAAGGTTGATCTCTATATTTTGCTGGTGTCTTCCACTTTGACCCCATCACAGTCAGTGTAGAGCTGTCAACTTTTAACAGCAGAACATTTGTTCAAGTTTATATGACGTAGCAAAATCCCATTTCCAGAACACACTGCATAATTTTGTTTGCCTGTGTTTCACCCTGTTAAGTTCTTTCCCCAGGACAGCTTTCCATTATGAAACGTCTGGAGAATGGTGTGAAGCTGGCACCTGTGGGGCAGAAGGGAGGGGTCAGTGTAGATTAATATTTACAGGTCCTTTGACTGGCTAATATCAGTTTAAACCTAACCCAGGAAGCTCTAATTATATTTATTTAAGGGACAGCTAGCAGGATCAATACGTTACGATAGCTGCCTGTTGGTTTGCCAAAGATTAATAGTTCGTAAAACAAATGTCTCTGTTCACATACGGCTTGAATGACGGCTTTCATTGTCTGTGGCAGTATACCTGGATAAGTGTGACTCTGAGAAAGGAAAGGTATAAATGAGTTTATAATCGCACATAGAACATTCGACTGGTGGCAGATTTAGGTTATATCCAAAAAGACCTTTTCCAAACAATAAAACAAGTGTAAAAATTGAGGGTAATGCTGCCAACGATGCTTAAAAAGGGAGGGTTGTGTCCACAGCAATACTTAGGACATAATAGATTAGAATATTCCATTTCTTTATCTGGTAAGTGTCCAGAGCTGTGGAGGTGTTGCTGGTACACAGTGTATATTTTTTATAGAATACAGAATTATCTTGAACAAATTGTTCCTTTTGTTGACTAAAAGACACTTTTTTTTCATTTAAGGGAATATAATAATTTTTACTCTTCAGCTTTATGTCAGGCAGGCACAATCTAGCAATGAGTGCAAAAAAAGTGGAGGTTCTGCAAAATTCCCCAAGGCTGGATTTCTGAAGGTGATGCCTTTAGGTGAGATATAGCCTCACATAAAGATGCTATAGATACTCTCTAAGATTTTCAGGACTACTCACTAAATTCACTAATAGGAATCTTTTCTTTGTGTTAGGTCCTGTGCTGTCCTGTATGAGATGTTGAATTTTAGGGTCCAGCAGTTTAACTTCCTCCCTATCTGAATTAAGGCAGAAGCTCAGATGCTCATTTTGCTGTTTGGTCCATCATGATAGCTGGATTTTTCTGTGTGAAGAGCATCGTGCAGTAGCCTGGGGATAAGAACAAGCTTCTGGATAATAAAAGAATCAGGCAGTGTAGGGATTCAAAACTTCCAGTTCCTGGCTGCTGCATATAGTAATCCATAAATCTGTCCTTTACGTGTCTTGTGGTCATTGAGGCTCTGGAAGACTAGTGCTAGCAGATGCTGCCTCATATTTTTGCTGTACATGCAGTGTACATTTTGCTGAACATGTGGAAATCGAGAGTTCAAAACAAATACATCTAGCCCTGAAGTTAATTAGATTTGTGTTGTAATCAGCTGAGTGATGCCTTCATTTATACTTAACTATCAACATGCAAGGGAGCTGTCTAGGTAACATATGCTGGATTATCATGTGCTGGGAACTGTCAGGAACCTGTGCCAGGCCTGGACAGGAGGAATTCCACAAACTACTCAGCCTCTGGATTTCTGAGAGCATCTCAGAGAGCAGGAAACAGCCAGAGAGCATCTCAACAGCAGGAAACAATGATATTGCCACTAATAATTATGGGACTTCATACTGCCCACAGTATCTTATCAGTTGGCAGCTAGTGGTACAGGAAATAACAATAATCAAACAACATTTATCATTATACTTATCCATTAGAATTGCTATTATTACACATTCTCTACTTTAGTAGTTATAATTTAAAATGTTCTTTCTGGTTTCTACACCAAAGAGTTGTCTGATAGTCCAATGACTTCACTGGTAGTCTCTCAATTGGACTCTTAATAGGACATTCACTATACTGCAATACATTTTTACCAGTTAAGGAATCTTTTATCTCAGAAATGTATTTCATTACATCAAAATAGTACTGTAGTAAAAATGAATGGGAAATTATAATGATTTTTTAATTTTTCCAGGAAATGTAAATTTTATATATATATATATATATATACTATTCTGAATTTACTCAGCTCTATTAAAAACTGCATGTATTTCCTTATAAAGACGTTATGGACTTTCACCTATGCTACCCTTTTGCTATTCGTGAAGTGCCAAAGATCCAAACAAAAACGTGCAACTGGATTTTATACTTTAGTGCTTAGTCAGTGGTCTTAATCTTCACATTTTATAGGACATCAGTAGGTTTCCTGTTATCTCCAGGTATTTGAAAATCAGTGGAAGAAGCTAAGAAAAACACCCCATTAAATCCCCATAAAACCCTGTAATTGCATTTGGAAAAATGTGATATTTTTTCTAATAGATCATATATATATACAATCTCTACAAATGTTCTGCCTAGGAAAAAAATAATCAAATGTGTTTACTTTCAAAGGTTCTCTGGAAGCAAGCTAAAGAATGAGGTAAGTGCTGTAATCTTTTTCCTTTTAATTCTTACAAATATTATGTGACCTGTGGTTTCCTTCACATTTATTTCTTTGAAAATTGCAACATTATTTTTCATTAAGTATTTGACCACATAACCTTTTTTAACAAAGCTGAGTATTTCCGCCTCTAATATTCAAAGAAAAATAAGATTGGAAAACACCTTTTAGGGTTCCCGTTGCAATCCATTTACCCATAACCATATTTAAGCAAAGTATCAAGCTCTAGCTATATTTTTTCACATGTTACTTTTGCAGGAGAGCTTTTTCAGAATCTCATGTCTGACTGGAAGATTAAAAGACATTTTTTTAAATAAACTGAAATTTGTGCCTCCTGGTCAGTATAGCCTTTCTCTATTTTTTGCTCTTCATGACATTTTGTTATGTCTTTTTGCTGCTTTTGTTTACTGGATGGTACAAACAGCTGATTTTAGTAACTTCTTATCAGCCTCATAGCCTTCCACCGTGCTTATTCTGGTTCGAATATCTTTAGAGCAAAATAAATCATAAAGTCTTGTAAATGGTACGTTTCCAATTCCTATTGGAAATATCCTTTCTGATGAACCCTAGAACTGGATCAGGTTTGTTGGTTTTTTGTTCTCCAGCCCCCCACAAGTAGTCTACATTTTTACTGCTATATGCTATTGTATAGCCACTGTCATTCTGGTCATATTTATAGAAGAAAATTATGGATTATTGTGCATTAAAGGTTAAGGGTTGCTCACAGTATTTTTATTTGGTACTGAATTCAACTGGCATGGAATATCCTGCATCCATATTGTTAAACTCCTGAACCTGCAAAAGGACATAGGGACATCTCTGTCACATTGTCACAAAGAAATATTTCTAATGTGCAGTATGTGTTAAAATATGACTGGAGGTGTTTGGGGTACTGCTAACTGGCATGGGCCAAATGAATGCCAAAGGCCATTCTGAGTAATACTTTTGCAGTATTGCCTGGGAATGTTTCCTGACACCATTTAATTTACTAGACTAAATATACCTTCTATGATCAACTGATACACAGCAAGCCTTTCACCTTTTTCATTTCCAGATAAGCAACTCCTAGCTGATAGCATCTTTATTGGTCCCCGAGAGTGTAGTTTTGCTCTACTGATTTTCATCCCCCTTATTACCATTATCTCAAAGCCATCCACGTCTTTCTACATGACCTCTTGGTCTTCTTCTGTTGATGGTTTCATTAGCTCATGTCAACCGATTTAATCTATGAAATGTTCAGTCAGACCAGCCCCAAGTCTGATCTTTGGGAATTTTCTCTTCAATCCCCTTGCAGCCCAGTAGTTTCCTTGTCAACACAACTTGTTAACGTTTCAGCTAGAGCAAGTTTCTTAAATATATTTACATTCTTTTACTAATCCCTACTCTCACCAGCATAATTGATCATTTCCCATGGTGACACCATGTCAGGTATTTTAGTGAGGTTCAGATAGATTATATCTGTTGCACTTTTCCTGTTCAGATAATCAGCTATCTAATAAAAAAAAAGACAGTGCTATGCCATGGGATATTCCCAACATATTCATGAGCACTACTGAAGCATTCATTCATTCAGAGTTTTGGGATGGAATATATCTAGTTCCTTTGGCATAAATAGATGTGTATTTTCTTCCGTCTCTGATGTGGCATTCCCAGTCTGCCTTGGGATTGACAATCCCACAAATCTGTCTTGTTTCTGCTACGAAGTTCCTTTGTCCTCCCAGAAAAAATGTTCACAGATAAATCAGTGGAAATAAATGAGAAAGGGCACATCATTATGAGTTTTTGATTGTCTAGCTCAGTATTGTCTGAAATTATTCAGGCAGGTCTTAAGAGAAAAAAAGTCTTTCATGGTCAAAACTGAATTATAATAATCTCAGTGCACTGAAATTTTGGCATTATATTTTCATTAGTGTGAACAGGTGATAGATACGTCCCTCTTCATTTGCTTGAAAGTACATGCAATTAAGTATTCAAAAAAGATTTACAATGATTGCATAAGGTGTAATTCTCAGTAGGAACATAAAGACATTGAAAAGATGTTAAAGCACTGATTGTCTAAATATACTGAGTAAATGGCATTTGAATGAACACTTATTGAGTGCCAGGGACACTGTTTACTTCTAGTATGTTTTATCACATTTTCTAGTATTCTCTCTGTAGGGGGAGATATCAGCAAATTCTTTTATCTAAACCAGTTAGTGCACCATTAGAGTCTGCATGGTTAATTAGGCAGATAATATTACTGTCATTATCTTAATGTTAAATGGCCATTAGAAACAGATGGCATTAAATTGAAAGGGCAAGTGGCAGCAGGTTAAAATTTTAAGCCTACAACTGAGGCACAGTCATATAAGTCCATTAGGAAGGTAAAAAACATTGCAGATTATCTTCTCTTAAACCTCCCATCACCATCACTGCCTTTTTTTAAATGAACATATCCCTTTTAATCAGAGCTTTTAATATATTTCATGGGTAATTTCATAATAAAATCATTAGGATTACTCCTGTTAAAAATACCTTCCTTATACTGATAGGCAATTATAACACTACAAAAGTATTGACAGGAAGAAGTACTAATGTTTCCAAATTTCTACAATTTCTTTTACTTAGAGCTTTATAAGTGTTTGAATAGTAGATAGCACAGGCAAAATTAGTTTACATGATGTATGCTTTTGGTTTGTTGCTGCCTGTTTTGTCAGACATATCACCCTATAAGAATAGGGCTATATTTATGTTGAATAAGACAGTTGCAGCTATGGTTTTATGAATTCAGTATTTGAGAGAATTTCACTTGAAACTGGCCTTCAATTAATGAGTCAACATTTAGAGAAAAAGTCTCATTTGCACACTTTTACACTATATGTTGCATTATATACCTACCATTCCCACTTCAGTGAAATCTACCTGTAGGCAAGGGGTAGGAAAAGGTCACTTCAAGTTCCATTCAAATGCCTTATGCAAGATCATAAATTTCATCCATCAGTACAGAGGGAATCTGCACAGAAGTAATAAGGTTTTCCACAGGAATACACAGAATTCCAGCTCGTGGCTCTGCACACTGACTTGACATAAGGACTGGTTAGGCTAAAAAAAAACAAAGGTCTTCTTTAGATTTGAATGCAATCCTATGAGAATAACCACAGTTCAACCAGTAAGGGCAGAACCATGACACAGATTGTATTTCTTCTCTTGATGAGGAGGGTTTCGCCTTAATCATAGCATTTGAGAACTTAAGAGTGTTTGGTGCAGTTTAGATATAGACCCATATTTAATAACATTCCTGAACTGGGTTCCAGATCTGTAACAGCATCAATATTTTTGAAGGATTATCTGAATGCAAGTATTGAGGAACCTTGAGAGACTCATGAAATAATATATACAAGTTTAGCACGAATTTTTGATTTCAGATGTAACAGCATTAGCTATTTCAATGTTCCTGTTTTTTCTCTTCCATTTCAGGGTGGTTTTACTCGTAAATATTCTCTGAGTTCCAAAACTGGAACACTCCTCCCAGAGTTTCCAAGTGCTCAACACCTTTTGCTTCAAGGGTGCATTTCTAAAGAAAAGGTAAAAAGTGAGCTCCTTCTCTTCTGTCTTAGAGATCAAAAATTTGCCACAGAATGTTTCTTCATATCGTAGCCTTTGAGGTAATGACATGAAAGAGCCAGAAATGTCCATAATCAAACAGAGGTGACTGATTTATAGAGGGGGCAAACCTTTACTAACACCGATTAACCGGCTTTCCAATGGAAAGGTGGTTGAATTATTTACCTATTAACTGACCCAGTATTTTACGAACTGATGGTATGTAAGACGGGGAGAGCAAAACAAACAAATAACTGAGAGTTGTGTTCTTTACAAATGCCTTTGGATTTAAGGTAAATTTTGTTCTGATTAGAACAGAACAAATAATTCACAACAAATAGATAAATTTTACTCTCATTAATTGTTTGAAAAGTGACTGAACATTTGAACATATTTGGGTTTTTTTGAAATTATTTAAATCACTCCTCAAATAAATACTTGATGTTACTTATCCCAAGGATAACTCATCTCTCATGTTTTATGTCTTTGACTCTTTGCCTGTGTTTTAGGTCTGTGTTGTTTCATGTCACCTTACAAGCTTGAAATTTGTGCTAGAAAAAAAATTGTGCTAGAAATCCTTTGACAGACATTTTGA
The DNA here is from genome assembly GCA_032173965.1 of Sitta carolinensis. Taxonomy (NCBI): domain Eukaryota; kingdom Metazoa; phylum Chordata; class Aves; order Passeriformes; family Sittidae; genus Sitta; species Sitta carolinensis. The sequence goes on from JAVUNC010000004.1 coordinate 48,340,022, forward strand.
ACTTCTCAATTTAGTCTTCAGTGCAGGTGATAATGGTGGCTGGTTTGAGACATGTTGGTATAAAACTCTTGGTTTTGCAAGCTTCTCATCCTAAGGTTGTTCTGCAAAAGTAGCAAAGCCTAGGATTCCTGCAGGGAGAAGCTAAACAAAAAGAGCCATCTCAGCTGGAAATCTTACCATTCCTAAAGAAAGCCCAACAACTGGTATACTCAGCAGAGTGCACCACCTGCTGCAATAGTCTCTGTCAGTGAAGTGACATCCCTCATATAGACAGCATTCTCATTAAATTTAAATGTGACAAATGTTTGAGGTTCCTTGAAGACCCAACACAGCAGTATAAACAAACTGATTTTTACTGATCCAACATTGGAGAAAAACTTGCAATTCATTCTCTCTTCAGTTTTGGTTCAACAGTGTTGTGCATGACTGTCTGGGGACAGATTTGCTGAGTTGTGACAAGACTGTTGGAAAGATGAATTTCAGTGTCTTTTGCATTCTCTTTCCTTGATGCTCTTTCCTTGTTTCTTGTTCTCTTATTTCCCGTTTTCTTTTCATACTTCATTTTCCCTCCTGCAGCTTATCTGGCCAAAGGTTATTGAAACTAAGATATTTAGGTACTCTGTTGAAGACAGCCCATACATGAAGTTTAACTCCTGCATTAAACTCGTATGGAGTTGCTTGCAACTCAGATGTCTGGGGAGTCCATAAATACAGCAGTCTGCGCTAAAATAGATGCTTAATTCCTGAATTTAATGTGTCTGGAGAGAACTTTCCCAAACTTTATACTTCCTTTCAAAAACAATTCTTTAAAATTTTCTTGAGTCTCACACTTTGTTTTTGCGTTTCAAAGATACATAGTTAGAGAAGTAGCTCTGAAAGTCAGAAAGGTCTGTTTTCAAAGAAATCTGCATCCTGAACCTATTGCAATAAGATGGCACCAGGTTCATTTGAAATCTGATAGTGGTTTGCTGGAGAAGTCCGTAAGCTGTCACAAACTTTCTGTGATTCAGGACCATAAGAATGGTTTTGCTAGCACTTTTCCTTCCTTAAAATAGGTTGCATATTTCTCGTCTTATAATTTGCTATAATTTTTTTAAATTTCTACTTTCTTTTTTTTTTTTTTTTTTTTTCCAAAATAAGGGAACACTCCATTCAGATAAAGTAGCCTGATGAGATGAAAGGGAGTTCTGCTTTTAAAAGTTCAGTTCATGTGAGGCAGTGATTAAACTTTGACCAAATGACTGGCAGCTATTTTCTCATTTGTCCAACTAGATGATGTTTCAGAACACTCATAGACGCCTATAGTAGCCTAATGATTAACTTGCACTGCTCTTTGGGATTAATCTTAGCTTCAGAAAGGTGAATTTACTTTACCATCTGACTGACTAATTTAGCTATTGCCTTACTTTATTATCCACATTTTCACAGTCTATGCAGGTTCAGATGCTGCATGTCTGACCACAGCACCAGTGCTTGACTTAAATAATAACTTAAATAATGCTTGAATAATAATGACATAAAACTGTTGGCAAAACTAGAGATGAGTGATGTCCTCAACTCTTCTGGATATACAGGCTGCCTATTTGTAAATATGCATTGCAATACAGTTTCTGTTATGTGTTTAAATACGAGCTACACAAAGCAGAAACTTAGATCACCATAGCAGAAAAGGAGAGAGTCAAGAAACTCTGTTTAATATTTCTTTCTTCCAAAACAGGTAGATACTCTTATCATGATGTACAAAACACACTGTCAGTGTGTCCTTGACAATGCAATTAATGGGAACTTTGAAGAGGTAAGGTTGTTTGAACACACAATCTTGGTACATATGCATAGGAAGCCAAGAAAGCATGATTTATGCCTATGAATCTGGTTCCTATTCCTTTAGATCCAGCATTTCCTATTACATTTTTGGCAAGGGATGCCCGACCATCTTCTTCCCCTGCTTGAAAATCCCATCATCATTGACATTTTCTGTGTCTGTGACTCAATTCTGTATAAGGTAAGTTAAGCATTTAGCTACATGAATAATCTCACACATAGTACATCTTCTGTATCTGTAAAAACAATAGAATGACAGGATGTCATGACTACTTTCTGCTGTAAATCAGCAAGGAAGTAATTGAAATCAAGAAATAAAATGGTCACCTGTAAGAGCTGAACTCCAGTCTCAGATCAGCTGAACACCTGATGTGTGACCACAGGCAGCACACTAACAGTGAAACCCTGACAACTTGCTTGAATGTAGCTAAAAGAAATGCTAATGTGCTCACTGACAAGACTGACTAAGGTATTCCTGATGAAAACTTAAGCCTTGTTTTCACTGAAAATATTATTGCAATTTCTACCAGAAAAGAGAATCTGTGGCACATTGGTAAGGTGATTCCACATACCAGTCTACAGCTCACAGGTTATGTCAGGCCATGGTTTCATGTTTCCAAGCTAGAACAATACTGGGTTAAGACATTCTTGCCCCTCCTGACAGCTGCCTTTTATTTCTGTTCCTGTGCTGCTAGTTGTACCAGCAAAACTTCTACACTCTAAACTAGTCTGGGTTTAAAAAAAATTAAGGAATAGGTGTTTTGCAGAACTTTTGCACCATATGAGTTCTTTGATCTAACTCATGACGTGGCCACATAAATAGTTGAAACTAAGTGAGCCTTAGGAGTGTTGCGAGGTCAGGAATAAGTTATAGAGCCCTGGGGAAAAAAAAATAATAATGCCATCAAAGTTTCCTGAGTTTTTAATTTGGAAGATCAGATCAGATGATTATTTAGTAGATGCAAAGTACTTTAAGTTGCTGTGAGAGGACGTGCCATAGAAATAGAAAAGGATTCTCATAAGTGTCTTGCTAACGGATTTCAGATCACATATTGCTGAGAGGAGATAACTATTGGCTTAATAGCAAACACCTACCAGTCAAAGCAAAAGACTTGAAGCTTTTTAGCTCTGATGCCTCATTGTAATGTGGTGGTGATGGTGGGGAATTCAGAAAAAATAAAAATGTGTATTTCTTAGAAGAATATAAAGCTGTAAAGTAAGAAGTCTTTTAGTTAGCATAATAAAGCAAGGGTAATTAGCATCAAGAATCATAATTACTACCCAGGAGATGGGTCATTAAGCCTCATTTACTTGTAGAGGTTATAATGTACCTTGAGTTTATGAGGTTTTTCCTGCTCTAAATGTATTGTCTCAATAGATTCAATATTAACTTTATTTATGATAGATTTAATGTGACAGAAGAAGAAATAATAGAGAAACATTAAATTATAAATTGAATAAGACCAAATTTTTCAAAAGTTCATCAATTTGCTATTGTGTCTTTTCTTTGTCTCTCACTATTTCTTATTTTTAATTATGTTAGATATTCTTGACATCACAGCTGACAGAGGAAGAAGGAATTACTTTGGATTGTTATCAAACTAATTTCACTAACAGAGAAAGGAGTTTTCTGGAATATTGTCTAACAATGTCCTCCACAGTAACATTCCCTAGAGGGAATACCAGATGGCACAGTTTTTTTGCCAAAACTGTTCCACACCACGCTTAGCTACAGGGAACTCTATGGCTAAACTGAATGCCTGCAGTGCCATGTCCAGTTTGGTAGAAAGAAGAGTCAATGGCATTCAAGGACTTGGGGAATGCTTGAGTATCTGCTTTACTAGAAAAGACAAAGTGTTTATACATCTCACTTCTACTGATTTCTCTACTCTAAGACAAGGGGGGATAGCATGTCTTGTTTGTTTTTTTTCTCATTTTACTGCTATGAAGATATACAGTAAGATATACAGTGGGTGCTATGTAAGTTTATAAATATCACATGTGTTCCTGTCTAATAGTGATTGGAAAAATCCAGGCATATAAATATCTGGACAGTAGGTTGAATGGCTTTATTCTGTGTAAAATTTCTGTACTTATCACTTTGCAATCGAAGTAGACAAGACATGAATGAATGAATGAATGAATGAATGAATGAATGAATGAATGAATGAATAAATGGCCAGTGGAAGTATGATGTAATTTTCTGTTAACTTTTTGAAGGTTCTTACAGATGTACTCATCCCTGCAACAATGCAAGAAATGCCAGAAAGGTAAGTGTTTGAAAATAGTCACGGTACATTCTGATTTTTAGGCATATTCCAGATAAATACCAGTAATTCTATATATTCAGGAAGTTTCCTCACAGTATTTATGCTCATTTTTAGAACAGTAGAGTATGTATGGCAAAATAGGTCAGATCTGAGAGCAGATAAAAACAGCCTTAAAATACTAGATAGCAATTTAGTGTCCCGATTGGCCCACAATCTTTCCCAGAGAATGTATGTATCAATACGTAGTCAATATATAGATCAATGATTGGTCATTTCCTGTTTTTTTGGTAACACCTGAGGAGGAATTTCCAGATATGTTCAGAAGTCTGTTAGCCATAGATTGAAACCAAATTATTTAAACTAATGCCAGACAATTTTTATTGGTGATTCTCTAAATCACTTTTTGCTTTCCTTATAGTTTACTGGCAGATATAAGAAGTTTTGCAAAAAACTGGGAACAGTGGGTTGCTTCCTCTTTGGAAAATCTACCAGAAAGCCTGATAGATAAAAAATTGCCTATTGCACGAAGATTTGTTTCCTCCCTGAAACGACAAACGTCATTCCTACACCTAGCACAGGTAAACAGAATAAGATTATTCAAAAATATGTCAGTTGTATTCAGTGTACCTTTCTGGCTATGAGATACAATGCATTATTTTTTCAAGGTTGACCTTTAGACATGGAGGACTTAAATCTTGTAGCTTTAACCATGAAATGAGAAAGTGACCATAAATAGATCTGACCAGAACCTCAAACTTCTGTACCAGAATAGCTACCAAAGACCATGGTTATAATGAACTGCCATCACAGGGACTGTTTTCGATGAAACAATCAAGTGGAATAGATGTGTGTTTTGTTTAGTACCAAATTGGAAAATACCAGATGATTCTTCTTGCCTAGTAAAGATTTCCTGCCTTGTCCATGTTGTTCTATTTCTATTTGAGTTTTGAGTGAAAAGAAGAAATGAGAGAGGTAGCTGGAGACACCAACTATGCTGTCAGGATACAAGTATCTGCAATTCGGAGTCACCTCCATGTGACTTTCAATACCTTTCAAGGAACTTCTTCCATACTAGCATCTTGGGCTTTGAGGTGGTAGTCCTCATGAATAAATGGAGACACACCACAGATTCATCTTGACTTGGTTTTCTTTTCCATAAATACAAAAGCAGCATATGGGCGATCTTGTGAAGATAATCTGATAGGAAGGCACATTAGAAGAGCATCAGGAGTCTGATGAAAGGAAAACATTATCTCATTTGATCTGGGATAAACTCAGCCATGACAATAAAATTAAACATAAAAAGATTCTTCTCTGAGCAGTTCTTGGGTGATCCCCAGGTGTGGTCCTGTAGTGGTTTTGGCTTGGATAGAGTTAAATTTGTTCATTATAGTATGGGTCTATATTTTGGATTTATACCGGAAACTATTGATAATTCAGTTCAGATAATTTTAGTTACTGCTGATCAGTGTTTGCACACAGCCAAGATCTTTTCTGCTTGTTGCACCACACTGCCAGCAAGTAAGTTGGACATACATAAAAATTTGGTAGGGGTCATAGCTGGGACAGCTAGCCCCAGGTGGTCACAGGGATATTCCATACCACAGATCAACAACAAAACTGGGGGGAAGTTTGGCAGGGGACCACTGCTCAGGGACCTGGCTGGGCATTGGTCAGTTAGTGGTGAGCAATTGTTTTCATTTGCATCACTGTTCTTTGTTGGTCTGTATTTTTCTCTGTTGTTTTTTAGCGTTTCTTTTAGACTTTAAAATTATTTGGTTTATAATTTTTATTATTTCTTTTAAAAAATATTAAACTGTTTTTAACTTAACCAACAAGTTTTCTTACTTTTACTCTTTTAATTCTTTCCCCCATCCCTGGGCAGGTTAGGGAGTGAGGGAGTGGCTGTGTGGTGCTTAGCTGCCAGCTGGGGCAAAACTACAGAAGGGTCTCATCATTTTACCTTGCTTTCTCTTGCAGATTGCTCGGCCAGCTCTTTTTGATCAGCACGTGGTAAATTCCATGGTGTCAGATATCGAAAAAGTTGATTTAAATAGTATTGGTTCTCAGGCCCTCCTTGCAGTTTCAGGGAGCACAGACTCTGATGGGGAAGTCTACAGTGAATGTAAGTCCATGGTGATATATTTGTACCATTAAAAGTAGTTCATTCTTTCATTCCATTCCACACCAGTCTATTCACTGAGACAGGGCACTCATAGACTCTGCATTCTCTTATCTAGTTCACCATAAACTTCAGTTGGTTAAGAAAACAAATTTCTTGCCCTAGCATGTCTTACAAGAACAGAAGCTTGTGCTGGAAAGTCATCCCAACTAGATGACTTTAAATGGTGGATGAAAAATTCATATATATGTCAGTTGCAAACCTCTTTTAAACTTGCTCCTAATTATACGGGGATATTTAACAGATCAGTTCTTGAAAGATTTGTCCAAAATTCCATTTCATTATGGCTTAATGTAATGGATATTTGAACTAGTTTACTTATTTTTTTTTTAATTAATCATATTTTCTTCTGAAAGTTGAGCTTTAAACATGTATGTAATTATCTATTTAATATAGCAGCTATTTTCATACACAGAATGGAGTGAAGTATAAATTTTGAGGTAGTTAATTTTCATATACATTGTTGAAAAATAGATATAGACATTTTCTCTATTAAAAAGAGAACTTTGTCATAGGAGTCATGTTGATCAGATTTTCAAGAGCTGAAAGGAATAGAAATGTGTTTTCCTATAAATATTATTACTTTGGTCTTTTTAATGATTCACAATCCTATTCATATTTTCATTTGAGTTGCCCCTTTCCTACTTTTTTGTGTATTTTTCAAAAAATAAAACAATTTTTTGTCTTCTTTTACACTGGTTAAAAAAGAAAAGAGGAGAAATAACTGGTCATTCAGGCACTTTTTTGAAAACGGGAATTGAAGAAATTAACTTTATATCCTATTGTGAGAAACTTTTAAAATATGAAGGAAACATAAGACAAATCTGCAAATATGCCATATTTCAGAGAAATCTTGACTAGTAAATGTAGTATTAGAAAGGTTTTCAAGACTGAATCTACAAAGGGATGGAAAATACAGTAATCTTCTTTTGTTTTTATTTTCTTACAAAACTTCATTGTCTTACAACCTGTATCATTGTAATGCTTAAGTAATTAAAATACATGTGTGTGATGGATGTGTGTGTGCTTGCTTTGCTGAGGATTTACTTATTTCTTCACTGCTCTAATTCTTTGATTTTCCTTTCCATGCTACAATATTGTCATATGGCTGGTGAGTGGCCTTTTCTCATGTTCAGAATAGAGTGCGATGATATGTTCTCCTTTTTACATGGTAGATGACTCTATTACAGTGTTCCAAGAACTGAAGGACCTTCTAAAGAAGAATGCCACTGTGGAATCATTTATTGAATGGTTGGATACTGTGGTTGAGCAAAGGGTTATCAAGGTACCTTTCAACTGTTCTGCCTGACTCCAGACCAAATCCTACTCCCCTTACTCCTTATGCAATCCCACTGCTTTTCCACAAGGAATTTTTATCTCTGCTCCTATCTCCTTACTGTGATAGGGAAGTTTGTCATTTGGTGTCAAAGAATCCAGTGATATTAGTTCAAATTAATCATGTTGAGTGGTCTTATGTGTGTGACTAACTAAGTACTGTAGCTAAACTTTCACAAACTGCACGACAGAAACCCTCCCACCTTATGTGCTCCTGCAGAATCGCAGGGGGATTTGCTCTGAGTAAGGCGAGCAAAAGTTGTTTCTTAAAGAAACAATTCTCTCTTCCATAGCATTTGGGCCGTACTGTGTGTGGTGTAAATTACTGCAGCAGGTGGATTCAGAAGTAGCTAGCCTCCTGAAGGATTTCTACATTTCAGGATGGAAGATACAGTTTTGTGGCTTTGTAAGGTGCTTAACACAGTAAATGATGGTTTTGATGGGATTCCCCTACCCACCTCTAATTACCAAGATGCATTTTCATCACAAGTATTTTATATGCATATAGTTACATAGGGATTAATAAACTACAGCTCAGAACAAAAGAAAGGATTTTTACTTATAGCTGAGTAAAAGATACTTACCCAATTTGTGACTCTATTTACTGTAAACTAATAGAATAAGATGTTACATATTGTTAGCTAAAAGCTGAACACTGGTCTTCTCATCAGACTTTTTTATCTGAGAATGCAATGTCTTATTCATCATTTTAGGTAGGATCTTGATATGAAAGGATGCAAAAGGATGAGATAGTACAGTTAGCATCAACTGGCTGGCAGAAGAGAGACTGACACTTACAGGAAAGCCATAGGCATGCCCTTTTTCCTGTCTTCGTCTGTTTTTCCAAATTTCAATGGTGGCAGTGATAATTTCTTTCTTTTTAAAGTAGTCCGAGTTTCCAAACAATTGCTGACATGTGAGCAGCACAGTGAGGAGCTTTGGATGACTCAGGGCAGCAGAGCCAAAGCAAGTCTTTATATACACAGAAATCTCCCTAGGCAAAAAAAACCCCAACCCATTGAAGCTGAGTAATCTGAATTTATTTTAGACTGGAGTGATTATGATCTAAATTTCATTCCACAATTTCAGAAGACAATTCCTGATAAACAAGTCAGGCAGAAAAGGTGAAGCAATTTTCCATTCAGCATCTACTATGTGATACCATATTATTAAAGCTAACAGGTATGGTTCCTAGCATTGTTTTCCTGTACTTAAGGCAAGAAGTACCAACAGGTTTTGATATGAAGCTAGGTCGACCTGAGCAGAAGCTAATCATTTACAGAACATGTAATCCTTTCACTGCTGTCTGCCTTCTGTTCATGCTAAAGTGTGGTTACTGTCAAACTCACACAACAGCTTCTTTCTGCTTGCTGTTTGAGAAAGTAACAGGGTATATGTCACCACATGAACAAATCACTGCCAGAGCAAAGTGACTGTATGAAATGAGTAGCAGTAAAAGCATCACTTTGATCATCATGTTAGTAACATACCATTCTGTAAGAGAAATTCTGACTGGTATTATACAGACTAAATTAAAGTACAAAGACTAATTTTTTTCCCCTGTTTTTATGGAATAACAGTGCCAGAGAGTGGGACCTACTTTCCATCCTGCCTCCCTGCCTGCCTCCCTGCCTGCCTTTCTGCCTGCCTTCCTGCCTGCCCACCTTTTTGCCTGCCTGCCTACCTTTTTGCCTGCCTGCCTGCCTGCCTTCCTGCCCCTGCCTGCCTGCTTTCCTGCCTGCCTTTCTTCCTGCCTTCCTTCCTGCCTTCATTCCTGCTTGCTTTCCTTCTTGTATGCATGCCTCCCTCCCTCTCTGCTTGCCTCCTCCATATCATCAGGCTCCAGGCAGTAAGCAGTTTGCTTCATTTGACATTAACAGACAACAATCAATGATTGCACTGGAAAGAGTGAAGGCTTCTCTGTTTTACCAAGTTAGGTCACATAGCAAGGAGATAGTTTGAATCAGGCTGGTTGATTCACTCTGCCACATCAGCCTGAGTCAAGGACTCCTTGAACTCTTGAGGATACTCAGTTCTTCTCTCCTGCTGGCAGAAAAAAAATGAGCATACTTAATACTGTTTTACTGTTCTCTTTCAGGCAAGCAAGCAAAATGGGAGGTCTTTAAAGAAGAGAGCTCAGGACTTCCTTCTGAAATGGAGCTTTTTCGGTGCTCGAGTGATGCATAACCTAACTCTAAACAACGCATCAAGTTTTGGTACCTGAGCTTTATAAGAGCACTCATATTTTTACATATATATAAAGCACTTACCAGGTTTCCACCATTTCCTGTGCTGAGGAACCCACCCTAATCTAAAAATTTTTTGATCAAAGCCACAGATAAATGCGTGCTGTATTTTTCAAACTAATATTTCACAGTAAATATTTCGCAGTAAATATTTCGCAATATTTTGCTGGTGACCTGTGTCATAGGCTTGTTTTTAAAAGTTTTTTCTTTTGAATTGCTGTTTTGATACTGCTTTGACATTTAAATGCTTGAAGCTTTGTTTGCTTTAGTATGGCAGTGACTGCATATCTCAGTATAAGAGACAAAAGATTTAAATTACTGGTTTTATCTCTGGAACAGTTTGGTGAAACAATACTGTTACATATAAATTCTTGTGCATAGCATGTTTTAACAAAAGCAAAAGGAATTTGGCAGTCACCCCACACTTAATTCTGGAATCAGCAGAGGATCAATTTAACAATGTTTGTGGCTTTTAAAAATTAGGGCTCACACACACATCTTTAGGAATGTTTACATTTTTTGAACACTCAGAAAGAACCTTACATAAAAGAGAAGATTGCAGAACAAGTGAAACAAACTCTAGTATGTAATTTCATATGTTTAGCCATAGGTACATTGTTGTCTAAAATTCAGAAGTTATTTGAATGACTGTAGGGACACATTCATTTTTTAATGTAATATATCCTTGAAATAAGGTCAAAGACTTTACCAGTTATTGTCTGGTTATTTAGCACAAGGCAAATAGAAATAGAGCAGAGGCATTCTAGCAGACTTCAGCCTTATCTAGTTCCACTGTGTGCTCTCTTCAAGTATAAAGCATGTCTCACTTTCATCAGTATTTTTCTTTGATGTAATTAGTGGTCAAATAGCCTACAGGACAGTAAACAATTGAGCTAGGTGGGCCAGTGCAAAGAGAGATTAGAGCTAGAAGTTAGGCACTATTCCTTGTTGGTCTTGCCAGGTCATTTAAAGTCCACAATTATTTGTTTGTTTCTCTGGCTTCTTGTGGAGTGGCGAGAGATGGTCACAAAGATAACTCAGCTACTCTCTCTCTTTCTCCTCCAAAAGGCTCTTTTCATTTGATCCGCATGTTACTAGATGAGTACATCCTGCTGGCCATGGAGACACAGTTCAATAATGACAAAGAACAAGAACTCCAGAATCTACTGGACAAATACATGAAGAATTTAGGTAACTAGAGCATGGTTCTTTTGCATATGCTCTGTTATGTTTAGAAATTGATGTATTTGTTTAAGCAGAAGTAAGTTTACTGTGCTTTCCTGAAGGTGTGGTTATGTGCAACATTGTTGAATTCACCTGAAAAATTTGTGACCAAACTTCAATTTTCAACTCAGTTTTCAATTTTCAATTCAGCAATTACACACTTCACTTTATAAAATTTTGTTGGAATATCAATACTAAGGATCACTGTAATTATCTTGGATTCAACAAAGACTTGTAGGGTACATCTGAAGGGCCATGAACTGAAGTGTGAAAAGAGGTATAAGCAGCAGAAAGAACAGGAATTACTAATCCAGTTGTCCCCCAAAGATTAAATATGTAATTACAACTTGAACTAGGAATCTATTAAATATTACCAAAGTGCAAGTATCCTTTCAACGCTGGAGCCCAAGTTCAGAACCCTATTTACCATTTCTCTTCCATGTATGGAAGAGAAGCAAACTTATTTTAAAACAGTATCCGTAAGATTTTGCATCTACCAGACTTCTTCAAAGTTAGAGAGTTTAAAATTTATGTTCCAGGTCGTTTTCCATAAAAAGAATGAAGATTGATTTGGATCAAGTTCTGGTCCAAGTTAATCCTTAAAAATCCAGTGATACTTCAGAAAGTTGGAGAATTATTTTTTACTAGCATCAGACTGTCAATAAATCCTTAACTTTTTGGTTGTTATTACTCTAAATCTGCACTTCACTGCAAGAAACATGCATAGAAATTTGTCTGCCAGTAGGTGCTGCACTTTCAATTCAGTCTCCAGGAAAAAAACTTGGTCTGTGTGACAGTTGCCTTATCCTTGTGTGTTTAGGTGAAGTACTTGAAACCATAAGGCAAAATCATGGTTTCCTCTGAAGAACAGCAAAACTGACTTTATCAGTAGTCTGCAAAAAGCTGAAGAACTCTTGAGTATAACAAATGCTATTCTCTAGACATCAGTATAAAAAGAAATTTCGAGCATTCTAAAGTTGCCATTGTTAATTCTTTAGGATGAAATGTTGATCCTGATTCACTCTTAATGCACTTTACTTGACTTCATTGTTGACATTTACTTCAAGGCAATCGATTTATTCAAGGGAATAAATCTGTTTCATACTTTCACTATGACATCTTCAGTAAGGAACTGATACTGTGTGATGTAGATCTGTGATCAGGGAAAATGATACAAACAGAATTTATGTGCAGTGAGGATACATAACAGCCAACAAGGTTTTTCATTTACCCTTCCAGATGCAAGCAAAGCCACCTTCACTGCATCACCAAGTTCTTGCTTCCTAGCAAATCGCAACAAAGCCGCTCCTCTGCCCAGTGACACCTCGGTTAAAAACGAGTGCCTAGGAGAGCAAACCTATGTGTCCTTGTCATCTGGCCAGCCCAGCAGTGCACCTTCTGGTCTGAACCCCTTCACCACAGAAGATGGGGAGAGTATGCAGTTGACAGGTGTGTATCAGCTCTTCCAGCTTCTCTTTCCATAGTTTTCCTGTTAGTCTTTCTGTTCGTGGTAACATGCTATAGGAGGAGTGATGACCACATGCATTCATGAAGACCTCTAGTAAACAACATTTCATGAGCTCACCTTCTGTGGTGATTTACACAAGTCAGCAATTATTACACAAGTACCCTGCCAGTAACAGTTCCTCTTGGAAAAATGGTAAAACTATCTTAGAACTCTTGACTTAGTGAGATTCTTGTGAAGAGAGAATGAACAGTAAACCTGGAGCACATATGGATTGTAACTGTTGGAAATTCCCACTGAATGTGGCACCTCAAAGCTGGAAAATGAAAGGGGGAATCTTTATAGCCTGAAGCCATGAAATAAAAGCTGTGAGTTATATAGGTGGGGGCCAATACATATCTTTCGTAAAGGTTTCAAATGGTAATCTGCACTTTATTAGAGGATTTGTGTCTTAACAGCAGTACTGAGGTATGGTTACTAATCACAGTTAATGTTTATTTATTCCAGATCGAATGGAGCTGTCTCAAAGCACTGGTCACCTCATAACTCCACCCATTTCACCAGCCATGGTCAGCCGAGGAAGTGTTATCAACCAGGGACCAATGGCTGTGAGACCTCCCAGTGAAGGTCCCATGTTTTCAACACATTCACAGTGCTCTTCCTACTCAGAACCTCTTTATCAGACTTTGTCACAGACTAATCAGAATTACTATGGAAACAATTCCAATTACCAGACTATGTTCAGGACACAAGCCCATTCCTCTTCAGGAGTTTACGACCACAGAGCAGAGCCCAGCCGATTCAATGCCTTGAGTGAACAGCAGTTCTCCAGAGACTACTTCAGCAACAGCTGTGCCGTATCTCCCTACAATGCCAGATCCCCATCCAGCTATGGTCCCTCCAGCATGTCTCAGGACACACACAATATGCAGTTTCTGAACACCGGGAGTTTCAATTTCTTGAACAACTCAGTATCTACCTGTCCAGGAGCAGCTTATCCTGCTAATGCTTCCAACGGTATTAGTGCATATTTTCTTTTTGTTTTCTCTTTCATTGCTGAAGTAAAATGCTTTTCTCTGCCTTTTTTTCTATGGAAGATGTATTTCAGCTTTTATTTATACATTCCTGTTTTCCACTTCTCTGATAACACACAGAGATTGTAAAGCAGCTTAATAAGCTACTTAAGGGTTTATTTTCCTCTGGTGAATCCTCAGTTAACCTCAAATGCATCTGCTGCCCTATGCTAATCTTCCTTTGGTATCATCACCATATCTTGCAAGAAGGAAGCAAAACCAGGATGACCTTGTGGTTTAACAATCTCTTGAAAAGATCCCAAAACATTTGCTATGAAACACAGCAGACACAAGATAACTTACCTCCGGGATCAGCATAATGGGCCATTCTAGTCACAGGGTGAAAAGAAGTATAAAAATGTGCATTAGCAATGGTTTGGGACTTTGTCCCTCTCATTTCTTGCACTTCAAATGTAAAATTACTGCTTCAGGGGTATAGTCAGCAAAACACCTCCCTCTTCTGGAGGAAAGACACAGTGGAAATGTTACTTTTATATGGATTTGACTATTCAGTGAGTACATCCTATCCTGCAGATTTTCTTTCTATGTATGATTTCCTTGGTTGTAAGCTTCAGGACGAAGCGCTGAACTGTGGATTGGACTTCCCATGGTGTTTCTTAAGGCCACAAATTGCAGGCTTTTTTGATTATGAACTTAGTAGGAAAGATCAATTTTCTGTACTGAAGGCATGATGGAACCCTTGCCATCTTTTGTTTTCCTTGTTACCATCTCTCTTTTGGGTCAGTCCTTACATATGCTGCATATTTTCCTAAGCTGTGTGTGTATATAAATAATCTTTTTGTGAAGGGCTCCATCCAGTTGCAAGTGCTGTTTTTCCAAGGTTATCACAGGCTCATACACTACCCAGTAATTTCACTCTTTTTTTTTTTTTTTTTTTTTTTTTTTTTTTTTTTCCAATCTTCCATTAGGATATTATGGAAACAGCATAAATTATTCAGAATCTCACAGACTTGGAACAATGGTGGACCAACATGTTTCTGTAATCAGCAGTGTCAGCAGCATTCGGCCACTGCCATCCTACAGTGATATACATGATCCATTGAATATCTTGGATGACAGCAGAAGAAAACAGACAGGCTCATACTACACAGAGCCCGCACCGTCAGTTGTCTGCCGGACCCCTATGCGTAAGTATAGCTAACAACTGAGGAGCAGCTATGAACTTTTTAGCATCCTAACCAATGCTGAGAATTAAATTGTAGCTCACATTCACAATATATGAAATATATTGTGTATGAATATATGAAATTCAACATAGGGATTAAACAGCTCAGTATTTAGGATGTATCAAAAGATCTGTTTTCCTTAAAACTGCGTTTAATAAATTTGCTTCCATAAGGAGGTCTATGATCCATTGTCCATGAGGAGTGGAATGATTGGTGTGAGTTGCATGAAAATATGTATTAGGAAGCACTTTCTGATTATTAAGTAAACTAATAATAGACTGTGCTTTTCTAGGGGCTCTTGAACATCCTCACTGTCAAACAGATCAAATGAATCCTGGGTCGGGGTGTCTGAATATATATTTCCTGTGCTCTGGTCCCCCATCCTATGCTTCAACAACTGTGTGTATTAGGCAAAGATCCCACTGACAGTGAGTTTTAGGTAGAAATACCCAATCCTGAAGGGTTTGTTTTGGTATATGCCTTAAACAAATAGCGACTCAGTTTGGTCTCACATTCCAAAAAGGGTTGCATGGAAGATGTAAACTAGGAAACTTTATTTCTACAGAAGAATACATCTTCCTACTGCTTACCTGTTAGTCTTGCACAGAAGATCAGACATTTCTTTCCTTCAGATGATGTGCCTGGTAGATAGGAGTTTCCATCAAATGAAACTGGATTGTGATTTCTGTTAAATTCAATAAATTGAAAACTTGCAATGACTGTAACCTTTTTTCCCCACAGCTTCAAACTTGCAATCCACATCTTCTTCACAGTGTATGTACGGAACATCTGGTCAGTTCCCTTCCCAGGAAAATCTGGAGGTCCATGCCCCACCAAGCAGAGATATGGTGCCATCTTTACCACCAATCAACACTGTCTTCATGGGAGCAGCTGCTGGAGGAACCTAACTGGGAGAGACATGTCTGTGCACTAAGCTTATTTTCCAAACCCAGACATTAAGGCTATGATGATAATCCCCTTCCAAGTTGGTGGAAGATAAAAGTATTACATATAGATGTTAAAGAAGACATTTTAACCTTGTTATCAGCTCTCCACACACACAAAATAGCTATATTTAGATTGTGTCCTGCTTGTGAATCTCTCAGGATTGTTCTCACCATTACGGCTTTTCAGTCAGAAATTCACTGATTTCTGGCTGCATGCAAGAATAAGTTGTAAAGAAATTATTACATCTATTCCTAATTTATTAAAAATTATATTTTAGTCTTTCAATTATATCTTTTTATATATATATAAAATGTTTATTTAATGCATGTGTTGCTCATTATTTATTAGGACCACAGAGTAACTGTTTACTTTCTCATATTTGGCAGATTGTCAAATGTTTGTATCCTACCTCCTATGGAAATGTTTACAAGGTCAATTTTTACTGTTTTAAATGAAACTAAGCCAAACCCTTGAGTTTTTTACTGTTGTGCTCTCGAAAGTCAATTTCAAATGTTTAGTGCCTACTTGTGTAAGTGAAAGTCCTCAGGAAATAAATATAACATATTATGGAGATTTTATTTCTCTTCCTCTTAAAATAAAACCAACAAAACATGCAAATGTCTTAAGCTAACTAATGGCAGTAGCCTGCTCCTGTAGCTGGATAACTGAAGGAAATGAAACTATGCCACTAAATGTCATGTGATTTCAGAATTACCTGTGGTATGAGCCCAAAGTTTCTTCTGATGGAAATCCATAAAACTATGTTCATCAACTTTCATTGTTTTAGGACAACTGTGTGAACTGAGACTGAAAGTAATAAAAACTATTAAAAAAATATTGCAAGCCTTCAGATAGCTATTTTAATGTTAAAAAGTGTTTTACAAGTTCCATGGTAATCTGTGCACAGCACACATTTATTTATGTTTCTGGAGAAGCCAAGAATATCTACTAGTGCTGTTACAGAGGAGAGAAGAAACACAAAACAAACTTCTTGCTATGCATTCATGAAATAGCAGGTATTATTTTATAATCAGATTGTCCCAACACCATATTGAGGTGTTTAAATCCACTCCCGTTCGGTCCGTTAAATATATGATGAATATTGTGGAATTGAAGAAAAGTGCATTTTTTGGTGGAGAAAAATGCATGATACCAGGATGAAGCTTTTCTTTCTCATTCTGTATAACTTCCTTTAGTATCTCTTTATCATGAGAAGTCTGACTGCATAAAAACAATCAAAGGCATTGACTAGACTAGGTCATGAATAATTCTGGATATGAAACACTTCATGTAGAAAAAAGTCACCATAGTTCAGTAATTGAGAATTGGAAGACTTCAGCTCAATTGCTTCCTAATTCAGGATGAAGACTTCTGCTGTGATCAGAAGTACCATAATGGTGCAAGAAAGCTTTGGTTTCTGTACAAATTCATAATGAGAAGTAATGGTAACACAGATTGTTCAATATTTATTGGACAAAGCTTTATAGCAGATGAAGTAAGTACTTCAAAAGAGTTCTTTCTTCATGATATATTTTGTCCTAAAATAAGTCCTATACAAGTCAGGTTCCTCCCTATGTATGCAGGTCACCTCTACAGTCAGTGGAAGGAGAGAAGATACCTCTTGTTCCAAGGAGTTAAGATGGGAAGGGGAGTACAAAGCTAAGGGATATGCCAGTAGAGCAAGGGATACATCACTATCCTGAAATTCTTGGCTCCCTCAGCTAACAAATGACATGGCACAAATAATTAATTTAAGGTCAAAACTTCCAGATTGTTGAATGTATGAGGGGAATATGTAGAATTTAGAGAAAGTAGGCAATCACTGGCAGACAGAGTCTTAGTCCATTAATCCATAAAATGAACTCTGTGTACATAATTACTCATATGGGATATGGGATTTATATGCACCATTTCCAGTAATTTTCTTGCTGTTTAGTCAACTATTTTGCACCGGGTTTTTTTAAATTTTTTTAATTTCCCTTCCCCCTCCCCATGAATTACTGTATCTCACATTATCTGAGATATGAACGTATGTTATAAAATGTGCAGATCCTCCAGAAGGCTGCAGAACACAAAGCAGCATGAAGTATCACACTGCTGGAAATTGCAGTTCACTGTCAAGAGCAAAGAGCAATAAAAATATTCTAATATTGAAATATCCAGTTGAGAGAATTTTGCCATAGTGCTGCTGAACAAAACAAAACCATCGTAATTGTAACTAGCAAAACTGAATGAGAAATTTCCATTTTATGACTCATTAGTTCAATCAAATAAATGTTTTGATGAATTCAGTACGTTTTGTCTGTATAAAATGAAATAACTCATAGCTTTTGTGAATAGCCCATGGGAAGATTTTTATCTTTTGTGTTGTAACAGAATTACAGTAAATTATATTGAAGAATTAATGGAGTCTCTATTTGGTGATTTCGTATTAGTAAGTTCAGTTGCATTTCTGTGATGCATGAATACATTTGTTTTAATATATACATGCCTGGCAATCCATGTTAAAAATTGTGCTTACTGAGTACAATCATTGTCAAATGAATCTTGCCTAAAGGAAAAAACAACCCCAATTTTTCTGAGAAAGAAAAATGAAAAATTAAATCCTTTTGATCTATTTGTCAGTATCAAGTACTCTGAACTAGTGCTAGGAAAGGCAAAAGAGGTGGGTGAGTGAGTCAAATTTGCTTCCACTTCTAAAGTAAAAGTGATTCTAATACAAATTATATCAACCAAGGTGAAGCAGAATTGAAGAATCAATTGTCTTCTGTGCCATGAGCACATGCCTAGCTGTGAAGAATTTGTGCTGGAAGAGGGGTGCAGTTCTTTGACCCTGAAGGTAATTAGGACCATGGGAATATTCCTCCAGACTCAAAATTAATGAGAAAGTTTGCCTTTACCTTTAAATGTGTAGTGAAAGCAAAGTGAAATAACTTGTGAAAAGTAAACCTGCGTATTGTTCTGTCATACCACAGGCCAAATCACTGGTCAGATCAGCATCCTCTCTCCATCTTGTATATAAGTGATTATTGGTCACTGAGAGGAAGGTAGTTTTCACTGCAGAGACACTTAGCAGAATCTCCTACCTGGTGCAGGCTATTAGTAGGTCACAGATACACAGGAGTATGAACAGATGTTCTGTATGATGCAGTGCAGTACCTTTCCCCTCGGTATGGGGTTAGGACTGGGTGGACTTTAGGCTTATGAAGCAAGAAACTGGTACAAAAAAATCCCCACTCTTGGAGCACTTGGAGAAAACCTGTAGAGATGTTATCAGTCTTAGAAAAGCAGATATTTGACACTGAAGAAAAATTGCAGGTCATTAAAGCCATACCAGTGAAGAGAGGTGTACTGCTACAGGCTGGGCATGTCACAGCAACCAACATTACTGTGCTAAAAGTAAAACTGGTCATCAAACTAAACTTAAAATGGTTGAGGCTGCCTGCTAGTGATTAGACCAGCATAATTCAGAAGGCCAGACCTGCTCTTGAAAATTTAGGATAGATGAGAGTTAGTTTTAGGTTTGATATGCTCCAGGTTGTAAGAAACGGGCTTTCTCATTAATAGTTTTGGGCTAATTGGAATCACTAACCTAACTTTAATGTTTGTATTAAATTTGATTTTAGCCAAGGAATGAAGTCTGGGCAAAGATGGGCAGGTTTGTATGGACAGTTGCAAATAAGGGCTGGTAAAGCTATGCTAAACTGCCTGTCTGGAACAGGTTGTAGGTTTAGTTTTTATGATGAACTCAGTTTGTAGGATTTGGGAATAGCTATGACCAGGTTTATGAGCTTGGATTCAGGCTACAATGTTGGATGAGCATGCATAATGCCTGAGCTTGGCTTGTGGATTTTGCTATAAAGGGTTGCATGATGTGTTTAACTTAATATAGGTAATTCTTGAACATTTGACATTTTCTTCCAAGTAATGTACTCAGGATGAAGCTTAAATCTGATTTATCTTTGGCATGAGGGTTAGCTTCAAAGGTTGGGTCAACATGAAGCTGATAACACAAGATAATGTTGGATTTAGAAGTGGCCATCAAGCTTGACTTAATGCTGCTGCTTAGAGGGACACACGAACCATGCTTAGTTCTAGAGAAAAACAGAATGTAGAGAGAACAATATAGATTACATTATAGATTGTACTCAGAACAAAAATTATTATTTACTTAGGTAAAAGTGAGGAGTTTCTGCACGTTTCTGCATGTTTAGCAGGGGCTATTTGGCTTACACAAAGCCTACTGTGAGACAAGATGATCTACTTATAATTCCTTCAAGATCTAGCCTTAAGACTAGACTTAGAACTGATTCGAAATTTACATTTGGAAATGAAAGAAGATAAGCCGTTTAGGATAAAGCCAGATCTAGAAGAAACAAGTGAGACTAATTTGGAGTATTAGGTGATGGAGACCACATTATTAATCATATTTATGATGCTGGCATTGTGAAATCTGAAGTTATGGTTGGGGTTCAGGCCAACATGAAGCAATTAATCTGAACTAATTATGGATTTAAGACCTTCAAGGATTTATGGTTATTATTGACATTAAGAAGAGTCATTAGTCCTAGATAAGAGTTGGAAGTCTAGGACTAGGTCAGTAATTGTGCAATGCAGGATCAATCCATGTCTAAGTAGTCATTAGCTGAAACTTCTTTGATGGAAAAGAGATGCATCTTTCACAGCCTAAGATGAGAATGATGTCTTTAATGGAAGGACTGTAGGACCTGTAAAGAGATGCTGCAACATTACTAATGGTTAGACCTCAAGTAACCAACACTACTGGGATGGTGAAAGATCAGCACAGCAGGAGATCCTACTACAAACTATGCTGCTCCCATGGTCACCAGACATTTGCAGCAACTGCAAGTCTCAGCAGAATCCCTTCTTACAAGGACCTGAGGGTTTATGCCAATGAAGGTATAAGCAGGCAAAACAGGAGGAAAGCAGGGCTGGGATCTGAAATATTGTGCCCATTGCATAATGAGAGTGACATCAAATACCATTTCTCTACATTTGGATTCTTTGCTATTTGCACAGTTTTTTCCCGTTTAACAATGGCTGCATGTTACAGTGCTGCATGGAGCAATAGTTACACAACTGGGAACACGTAAAAGATTATATTAGCAGCTGAACTAGGAAAAAATACTTCCCTTCCTTTTGGCTTAGTTGATTATTATCCCTGATCAAATAAAGGACCACATGTTCATACTACCCTTGTGCCCTGGTTGCTACAGTAAAGAGACATACAGTGAAATTGTACCTTTAGAGTACTATATGCCTTTTTGATTTCTGTCAAGTTTAACTTCCTCATATAATTCAGTTTTGCTCAGACTTTATTGATTAGTCACCTGGTTTGCATCAAAATATGTAGAGATCACTGTAAGCTTAGCTAAAATTACATGTTTTTGAAAATTTCCATTACAGTAAAAATGCCAACTGTGTGTAATACAGTAATCGGCCTTCCTCTCTTTCTATTATGGTTCTTACCAAGCTTTGTCCTCGAAGTATGATCAGCTTTCAAACACTAGGTCAGATGTATTTAATCCTCTAAAATAATCATTCCCTTGTGTCTAAATGTCTTTTTCCCATGTAGGTGTGTCATCCAATTATTGACCTACTAGAGCTGTGCTCTTCCACACCCAATCTACAACAGCTGTGATTTTCCTGACAGTCCCCAACTTTCAGTTCTTGGTGAGCACTTGCATTTTAGAGGTCACATTGCCAATCTCCAGGCATGCTTCAGATAGCAGTTACCTAACTCCTGGCTCCTGAGAAAGAGCTGATGAAACACTTTCAGTGCTCTGGATGTAGCAATTCTCTTTCAGTTCCACTTCTAAAACTACCAAAATACTTGTCATTGTACAATTGATAGTATGGTCAATGTCTAAGGAATTTTTTGAAGAGAATATAAAAAGTTTTCCTACCACTAAGTTCCTTCTAGAATTGAAAAGTGAGTTTCATTCTAAGTAAAAGTTATGTGGAAAATTCTTGGGAAAATAATTTTTAAAAGAGTAAAATATTGAGGATGAAGCTGAAATGGATTCAGTCTGTTGTACTGGGAAGATAAAACATCATTTAAATAAATAAAAAATAATAACTAAGCCACAGATTAAGTTTGATATTGAGCTATTCCAGCTGATCATGGTGTTTGGAATTTTGGAAGAAAATAAGATGTCTGATCCTGCTCCAAAGTTTACATGTAGTGGAATGGTGCTATCAGAAGAAACTGAAAACCCAGTCAGCTTGGTTTTCTCCTCCTTTTGCAGAGTGGTCTTTATCTCCTGGTTGTATGTCAATCCTGTACAGTATGCTCAGGCTTCAGCCTTTAGTCAAGTTGTTCCCTTAGCAGAAAAATAGTGATAAAAGCAATAAACGATATTTTTTCCACTGCAGGGTCCACATCTACTCTAGATCATCAATGTGATCTCCATCCCTTCACAGTCTTTCAAGAGGAGCCTCCCAGATCTCCTTCTCCATCAAAAACTGGGAATTAGGTTCATGCTGCTTCTGCCTGTAGTCAAGACATGATCTATCACTGATAAGACATCTGAGGACAGCTCAGATGCAAGCAAAACTGTACTATTTAGGCCTAGAACATTGTCCCTTTCTCAACTATCTCCAGGCAAAATAGTGTTTGGCAGGCAGCTGTCCCTAAG
The DNA here is from genome assembly GCA_032173965.1 of Sitta carolinensis. Classification (NCBI taxonomy): domain Eukaryota; kingdom Metazoa; phylum Chordata; class Aves; order Passeriformes; family Sittidae; genus Sitta; species Sitta carolinensis. The sequence continues at coordinate 48,362,432 of JAVUNC010000004.1, forward strand.
GAAAGCTTTAGCTCAGCAAATCCCTTTCCTTAGCACTCGCTGCTCTTAGAGATACATGGAATTGTTGCTCACATGATTTCCATGAGTGTCTCCATGTATCCTGTTGGAATCTTAGAAGCCTCAGGTCAGACTGAGATGTCTGGTTGGCAACAGGTGACGGAATCGTCACGCAGTTAGTACATGAGAAGCTTTTAGTCCCTTCATGGCTGGCTTTCCATGACCCTGGAAAGTCTCACTGGAGTCTGCAATGTCAGGGTGAGATGTTTGTCCACTTGGCTGGATTACTTGGTCAGCCCCAACCCCAGGCTGGCTGCAGCCCTGCAACAATGATAATGTAAGAGATAACTCTGACTGCCAAGAAATGCTGGTCACATGGCAGACCAGATTGAACTGGACAGCACATAGCCTCTAGGATGAAAACAGATGTTTCAAAGAGTGAGCACTGGAAAAGATGCGTTTAATCAACATCTGGCTATGTGCTGTATGTCCTTGTAGGTAGGCTGAGAAGTGAGCAAAGAGATAAGCTAACAAGTGCTTGGGCATTTTTGAGTGGCATTTGGAGTTCAGCTTTGTTAACACTGATGGGTACAAAGAGCTTTTGATACACATGAGGAATCCAGTCCTTAATCCTGTGCATAATAGAAAATATCTTCTAAAAATATCCAGGCATGTAATATATAGATATCTTGCTTCTATAGCAAAGCTTAACTATCTTTAAAGAAACTGATCTTCACCCTTGCAGTGCTAAGCAGAAAAACACATGAAAACATGTAAACCCCCTGAGACTGCTGGTCTCATATTTGAAAATGCTATCTTTTGTTCTTTCATCTTCTTGAAAATTCTAAAGCTAAGGCAAGGCTTCTACACCTGCATTCAGTTTCTCAAGTAAGCAAACAGTTCTTCTGAAGCGTTGCAAACTCAGCAGTTCCTGCTGGCTGGCATTAATGAAATGGCTTTACCAGGAAAGCGCATGCAGGAGGGCCACAGAGATAAAACCACAACTCACAGAGTAGTGATGGCTGGGGGTGGGCACTGGCTTACAGCAGCACTGGGTCAAATGCTACATTTTTCCACAACTACAGTGTGGCACAATGGTCCTCATTTAGGAAAAGAAATGGTTACGGCGGGATTGAAATTAGTGAAACACAGTGTAATTGATAACGATGGTTACTGCTGTTGATGGGGTTGAATTAAATGGAATTTCTCAGCTACCTACAATCACACTGCATTGACCAGTTTTCTGTCAGCCTTCAGGAATTTTGGTGAATTGGTAATTTCCCCGAGAGAGGTTCATGAAGCAAGTAAGTGAGACAGGCAATTTGAGACACACCAAAGGGTGGCCAGCCCTCTATCATCTTCAGGAGTCCTGGAGTGCTGAAACTACTTAAACAGCAAAAATCAAAGCACAGGTCTATGAAACCTGTATGATGGACAAGATACATGAGAGAACATTTGGATCAGAGATTTAGGTATCTTGAACATTTGCTATCTGATTTAGCACTTTGATCTGTCCTGAAAGAAAATTATGCTTTGGCAAACTAGATCAAGAGAAAAAAAAAATTAATTTTGATGACTACAACTGGGAAGATCTCCTGACAATTCTCTCTCTCTCTTCTTTTTTCAATAACTCAGGTTTATGGGACAAGATGTGCATTTGTCTCTCTCACATGTTGGTCAAAAGAGCCCTGCCAAGATGACTGCCACTAACAGAATGCAGGTGAATACACTAAACTGGGGCAAGATTAAGCAAAACTAAAAAATGTATTTAATGAAGGGGTGCACAGAAATGTCTGACCTAGTGATTTAAATTCAGAGCATCAAAGCAGGAAGCAGGAATCCAGCAAAAGCCCTATTTCACCTCAGCACACGCTCAGCATGCATTTGGATCTGCTGAAACTGCATAATAAAACAACTCATGAAAAAAACCCAAAAGAAACCCACACAACTGGGAGAAAGGAAATTGTTTTACCAAGGCAGAGAAAGATAACCCAGGTTTTAATATCTGTCATTATTACTGTCATAACTATTTTAACTAAGATAATCTTCTTTGCAATGACTTAGACACACTGGTGAAGGCCCAGAATTTGGGGTTGCCAAGTACTGATGCTCATTTTCATGGAAATGCCAAATCATTTTACCCCTGGAGCAATTTTCTGTGGTTTACTCCATACTAATTAATGCTACTTGCAGGAGTAGGAAAATCCTGAGGGAATTGTGCAAAACTAGTGTGCTACTGTTTGAGCAGCACTGAGAATTTCAGCTGCAAGGTGTTGGATTTCCTGGTCAGCAGGGGACATACGCAGGTAGGGCAGCAGACACAAATGGCTTCTCTAAATTTGCTTCTCCCTCTTCTACCTTAACCTTTTCTTCTTTTTTCTTTCCCTAAACACAAAGAGCTCAGTGGTTCTCCACAGGGGCAACCTCTCTTGCCAGGCTCTGCCCTGGCTGACCTGGGGCTCCATCCCCTTTTCTTACTTCTCCCAGCTGAAGCTCATGGCAAGGGCTGAGTAGTCGGTTAGAAAAGGGAGGTGCCCACTCTGCAGCCCTCTGCCTTGCTTCTGGGACAGGAGGAGCCAGAAGTGTACATCCTACGTGGACCTCCTCTCTCAAGAAGAGCAAATTCTGTGCACTTTTGTAAGTTGTCTTAGAAAAAGGAAATTATCCTCATTTCCCCCTTCTACCCCCATCCTAAGGGGGGGCTTTGCAATTAAAAGCATGATGGTGTTTTGTACTCAGAGAGAAGGGGTGGAGTGGGGGGTGGGGAAATTGCCCATGTACCATAACAGATGGTTTAAGTGCCGTGATTACAAAATCCTGAAGTTAAAATAGTTTAATTACAAAGTCAATACTGCCTCCAACCTCTGCTAAGCCCCTAGTGTAAAAACAACAGACGGTATAGTGCAAACGGTAGGACAATATTTAACCAGAACTTTGCATTAGCTACTGCAGTACAGCTCTCCATCAGGCCTTCAGCAAACGGAAGATCAACTGATTTTCCCAGCCTGTATTTGTTAACCACCTCTCCCTCAGTATCAATGAGCAGCTCTGAGAGAGCCACAAACAACACAAAGGAAACAAACTGCAATACTATACTGCACGCAGAGGCTCAGCTGGGTTGTATGTAAAATCCAGTATTTCAAGGGTACCTGAGAGAAATATTAGCTACTTGTCAGGAATTAACAGAGAGGTAAAAAAAGATGAGCAGATAGAGGTATTTATACATAATATGAAAATAAAATTCAGTGAAATAAGTATTTTATATGCTGGATGTTACATAAAAAAAAAAATTAACAAGGCATTGGAAGGCACAGGAAAAAAAAAAGCTAGGGAAGATTTCAAATAGCCTTGACCTGATCTTTCATAAACAGGGAAAGCAGCAGCTCTACAGAGCAAGTTTTAAGGAAATCTCACTAAGCTGTGCTCTTGCAGCTGAGAGCCTTGGTGCTGGTCTTAACCCAGAGTGTACATATGCTGCCTTTTCTCTAACATCAACAAACCCTTCCTCTTTTGGCCTGTGTCCCTTATAAACACCATGTCAAATGTGGAGCTGGGAGAGTCAGAGGAAGTCTGGCTCTACTTTGTTAGCAGTATGCTAAAACCCAGTCCCATCTGGCTCCATCATGACGCAGCATGAGGTGTCCACCACCCCGGCTGCACATGAAGCACTGGGAGGCACTGCTCACCCCCCTGTCTGGGTGGGTAAATCAGGGACTGGGCAAGCTGCTGACAAGAGACACGGACCCGTGAAAGTAAAAGCCAAACCAGACTAGTGGGAGATCATCTTCAACACTTTTTCTTATCACTGATCCCTGAGCAAAATCAAAAAGAAAAGCACGAGGGAAAATGGGCTCCAAAAGTGATGTTACAACATGGAGGAGATCTCACAACTGTGACCGCCCTCCATAATTTTTATTGCAGGGTTTGAGAGATGAACTCTAACTTAGGGTGTTTGGGATCATAACGGCAAAGTCAAATAAGAGTTTCTAGTGGCTTATTTGTTCCTCTGGGGTTCTTCATAAGTAACAACTTTTGGGTCAGAGAGCTACACTGGCTAAAGTGAGGGGAAAGGGCACACTGCTGTATCCAAGGGAAGATCCTCTTTAATGATTAAGAGGAAAGAGGAAATATTCCTAGGACCTGATCCTTCAGGTTGCTGTATATTCCAGTCCAGCTTTTAGCAAGTTAACTTTACATATATGAGTAGATTCATTGACTTTCAATTAAGACTAAGTGCATGTTGAAGTGCTTCATTTCATTAGAGTGGAAACAATCCTCTTTAATAACAGAGAAAAGCCTTATAAACTAATGTTTGGGTGGAAATCACAGCATGAATGGCATAACACTGACAGCACAAAACCAACTTGAATTATTTTTATATGTGAATGGAAAATACTTCTGTTTTTTTCTAGAATATGGTAACAAATGGTTTTGTTATTAGGTATAATAGCAAATAGCACTTTAAAGTATATTGTAGAGTACTTGAGAATATCTAGTAATTTCTTTAATTCTGAGGCTTGCCTCCTTTTTTTACCCTGAGCAGGTACTTGTAATGAGGAAATCAATCCAAATAAATGAGGCATGGTCACAGCCTTATTTTTAAAAAATCTTTAGCTTGGGGCAGAACCCATGAGTTTGTATCCAATCTCAGCCTCTCCCCATAGTGTGTGTTGGACACAGTTCCCGTGACTGGTCTCAGGATAATTCTGTGTTTAAGCCAGTAGCTCTTTAGTGACTGCTCTCACCCAGAACCACAGGGACTGATACTCAATGCCCAATTCTGAGAGCAGGACTCTTCTCTGTCAGGAGATAAAGTACACCTTGGGCATCCTTCCCTGAACAGATTCCTTGACGGAAAGGCTGTGCACTGAAAGCATCTCCTCTGCCTCCTCCTGAACCCCAACAGGAGCTGAGGATGGAGGCTGTCTTCTGTGAGGAGATGATTCCTACAGGTGTACATTATGTATTACACACATAAAAATACATAGGAGTTGGGATACTGAAAGTCCAGCTGAGGTTTTGTACCTAAGAGCTCCTCATCTCTGCTGCACTGGCATTTTACATCTGCCACTGTTTCTTTGTCCCAGTATCACACCAAATACCCACTTTTTGGAAAGGGCCTTGTATCCTGAGGATGGCAGAAGAAAATAGGCAATTTTGAGTGATTTCAGCTCTGGCACTGCTAATCAGAGGCATGCTGTGAATTCTGCAGTTCATCTGGGAATTTCGGCTGTCATCATTGTTAGACGAGCACAGCCCCAGGAAAAGCATGCCAAAATCACAGTTGTGAAGTGTTTCAAGAAACACAAGTCTTTGGGAGAAAGTGCATCTGGTGATGGATTATAACAGTGCTACTAAACCAGGCTGTCCAATAGTAGCTCCTTTGTGCAATGCACATTCAGGATATGCCACGTTAAATGTTGTTTTCAGGAGGAATTTCGTGAGTAAATCAGACAGAATTCAGTCCTAATGACCGGAGTCTTGACTTCACACACTCACAGGAGACTACTCCTGCAGATTTCCATTCTTTGTGGGATCTCTGTGCTCTGAAGACAGCTGACGTCATTCCAAATTCTTTGGCAAGACTTTGGATACAAAGTGCTGGCGAGAGGGCTATCAGTGCTGATTGCTGTTATCCGTGCTCTCAAAGTGCTTGGCGACGCTGCCGGGAATTACGGCCCTGCTGTTCTGGCAGCACCTGGGGCACAGGCTTGAGGAGGAGAACAAGTTGTCACCACCCAAAACTCACCCTCTGAAAGTCTGGAGGTGAAATGGCAGTGCCTGAAGGCTGAAATCTACCTGTACAGTACATAGAGGAAGCTACATTTAAAAAAACTAAGCAGGAGGAATTGTTGTTGTAGACTGACCTTTTTTCCTCACAACAAACATTTACCTAGGGTTGTCTCATGACTGGTCAACTTTTGTAATCCATTAGAAGGTGATGCTGTTGCATGACATGATCAAACACCAAACACAGCGGAAAGGCCATAACTATATCTAAAAAGCCTTTGCTTGGTCAAAGCCTTTCGCTAATGCTAGCAACAAAATTATTGAGGTCTGTAATGAGCTGATCTCTTGTCAAATAAGCCTTCTTATGAGAGTGTTAAGCTTTATATCTGCTTTCAAATTAAACACTTTGGATTTATTAATGTTTCCTTTACTCTCCAAATTTCTTTGTTGAGAAGAGGTGCCAGAGGAAATTTACTGGCAACAGTAGGATGTGAAATATAGTTTAAAATACATTAAACATATGTTGATGGGGCCATTAGCAGAGTTTATAGATACCACCACCTGTCTCTAATTCCACTTGCCATTACTTTAGTGACAGAAATCATACTGTAAGAGAAGCTGTGTGCTACCATATAAAATCTTTACTCATGTATCAGAAGGAACATAGCAGCAAATTCATGCCTTATTGCTAAAAAGCATTTTCAATAATGGTTCACTTATTGAGCCATATACTTTTATTTATAAATAAACCTGAATAAATGAGTAGAGCTCATGAGTAGAGAGTGGCTAAAGGATAAATACCACTGAGTTTGGATGCAAAAGAGTCTCTGAATATCTGAGAGGGAAACGCATTGCCGTATATAAATGCTCGGTGGGGCACTTACTTTACTTGTTCCTTTCAAGCCAGCCAAGAACGTTCTTGGACCCATCATATGTAGGGTTTATTGCCTTCGGGTAAAAAAAGAAAAAAAATTAAAAAGGAAATTATTTTAAAAGCTCAAAGGAAACCACTCAAAAAGTAAAAAAAAAAAACAAAAAAACCCACAAATAAAAACATAAAAATGCGATAAAGTAGTGAATGAAAAAAAGTAGGGCAAGGTAAATGAGCTCTGACAGCACAGGCGACGCCGCCTCGGCCCTGGGGTGCCCCCTGGCGGGCACGGCGCGGCACTGCCGGCCCTCGCAGGACGCGGGGCGCGGGGCGGGGACGGGGCTGTGCGGGGTGGGAGGGATGTGCGGGGAGGGGGAGCTGTGCTGGGAGGGGATGGGGCTGTGCGGGGTGGGAGGGATGTGCGGGGAGAGGGAGCTGTGCGGGGAGGGGATGGGGCTGTGCGGGGTGGGGAGGGATGTGCGGGGAGAGGGAGCTGTGCGGGGAGGGGATGGGGCTGTGCGGGACGGGAAGGAAGTGCGGGAAGGGGACGGGGCTGTGCGGGGCGCTGCGGAGCCGGCTGGGCGCGGCGCGGAGCGCAGTCCTGAGTGCGGGGCAGACGCGGTGCCTGCTTGGGACTGGATGCGGTGCAGAGCACAGTGTAGGGCGTGGTGCAGGGCGCGGTGAGAAGTGAGAGGAGGGCGCAGTGCTGGCGCGGTGCGGGATGCGGTGTGCAGCGAGAGAAGAGCGCGGTGCGGGCGCGGTGCCAGGCGTGCGCACGGGGCAGGCACGGTGCGGAGTGTGCGCGGCGCGGCAGGAGCGCGGAGCGCGCAAGGCCGTCATTCTTGAGGAGGTTCGGACTGCGGCTCACGGCCGGCAGCGCTGTTTCCAAACTCATGGTGAGAACCGCGCCCCGCTTGCCGAGGAGCGTCTATTGCCCGGCTGCCGCCGTCTGCCATCTTCCCGAGGGGTCTACCCAGTGTTTGTGCGGCAGGGGAACCCCCAAAAATGCCCTTGGTCTCATGGTTAAAAGTTACGCAGCAAGGCAGTCACCCAACAGGAAGAAGAGAGGGCCACGAGTGGCAGGAAGGAAGGAGGCTGGTGCAGCCTCATGCAGGCTGAGGGAAGAGAACCATGCCAAGTCTCAATAGTGAGGTGGGGAGTGGGGAAGAGACCGAGCAAAGACATGTAGGTCTTGAAGCTGCATCTTGCATGTGGGGAAAGGGATGGCTTTCCTTGCAGAGCACAAGTCCTGCAGGGACTGGGGTTATTTACCCTGGAGTAAAGAAGGCTTGGGGCGACCTTCTATCTCTCCACAACTACCTGAAATGAGGTTGTAGCGAGGTAGGTGTTGGTCTCTTCTCCTTACTAACAAGCGATAGGACAAGTTTAGTGGTGAAGCCGGTGGTGCTGTGTTTAGAGTTGAACTCAAAGATCTCAGGAGGTTTCTCCAACCTAAATGATTTTTTAGTTCTTCTGTCCTTTCTGGAAACAGAAGACAAGATGTTGATAGCCTTTGTCCCAGTAGGCTTTCATTAGGGGAAGCCTCACTTTTGATCAGGAGATGGCAGCACAGTTCTGATAAGCTCGAAAACTCTCCCATCAACTCTCCCTGTTTGCAAAACCTCAGGACTCTCAGGGAAGCATCCTTCTGCTCACTGGAAGAAGAATTTCCAAGGGAAGCCCATGCATCTGCCCAGCAAATATTTGAACTGAACAGCTAAGAACCCAGTTAAAGATCTAAACTGAAATTGAGGCTGTGCATCTGTGTCCTGAAGCATGATGAGGCACACATCTCACTCCAAAATGTTGCAAACTTTCACAAGAGAAGAAACACCCCTCCCTCAAGACGAAGTGGCAAAGATACCACTGGAGACTTCATTGTTTCAGTCCTTTTAAGAATTTATATAAAAGTGTCCATGTGTCACCAACACCAACAGAAAGATAAAACTGTGAAATTCCTCTGTCCTGTTTTTCAGCATAAGCCTTAAATGGGTAAAAATTAAAGATGATTTGAAAATTTGTTAGTGCGATAAGCAGGGCTTTATGTTGGAGCCACAAAGAATCTGCTGCTTGATGCAAACCCAGAACTAACCCTGTAGAAAACATGAAGTACCTGTAATGTCAAACAAACCTGAGCAAAATTAAAACCTCTGTAAATGAACTGTTTCTGACTTATTCCTAGATAAGCGTTCATTCAGAAGGTGCAGGAAAAGGTATTAATATCAAAGCATGTATTCTGTTTCTTTCTTGCCCCAAACTCCAGGGTTTCTCAAACTGTGATTGAGGAATTCCCACAAACCTGTAGGTGTTGCCAGGAAAAAAATTTGTAGTTCATTAGATGGTGCTGAAACTCTTTGCTGGATGTACCATCATGTTGACTGTGTCAGCATTTTCTAGAACTGCTCTACCTGGGGCCTTACAAGGGGAGATGCTATTGAAAAAGCTGCTTGGAATTAGTTTGGCACCATCTCTTTCACCCTTGCCAGATTCAAGACCTTCTGGTATTGACTGAATATACAAATTAGTGCATGTAACCCTTCTTTCTGCTCTCCAACATATTCATGGATCCATTTAATTTTTGACACTTTATTTAGTGTTGGAAATGTTCAAGGAATGTAACAAATGGAAATTTAAGGTTTAGCCAGATAGTATCAACTGTTGGTATTGGAACATCGGTGAAGCTCAAACAAGTTTCACTTGGCAGGACAATTGCACAAAAGCGTTTGATGTTGAATCACAAGCTATTTTCAAGGTTCATACACACAAAAGGATTGAAATATAAGCAAATTAAAGCCACAGTATTAATGAAAAATATTCTCCTTTTCTTCTCACTTGCCAACTATTTAACCTGGTCAGGAGACAAATTCATGTGGGATTAATTCTATGGAGACAACCTCTGGTTCCTCCTGAGTTTCCTTGAAATAAGGTACTCTTTGCCTCCTATCCTGCACGGTTTGGTAATGCAGCTGCACATTGTTGAGAAATTGCCACAATTCATGGCGGGATGGCTGCACTTCAGCAATGAGAGAAGTTATTTGGAATACATATGTCTATGTCTGCATGCTTGTGAAGCTTACATGTCTGGCTTGTTAAGCTCCAGGAAGCTCCCTGTTGGACAACACCATGATATACAGTGGGTGGCAATAAAGCCATGAACCTGAGTAAAAAGAGGCTGATCCTCAGCTCTGTGAACTCCAAATGAACTTCAGGATATTTTTGTAATTCAGAAGGCTAAAATGCCCTATAGAGTAGAAAACCATGTAGAAGATGAAGCAGAAGAGGCGAAAAACCGTCTTCACAGCCAGTGACCCTGTGTGCTATGTGTTTTGGAGATCAAGCCTTAGAGCCTGGTGGCCTCAGGGTGCTCCTGTCTTTGCACAGAGCACCAGCAGGAAACGTGACCATGAGGAGCTGGCCGGAGGCAGCTCCTGCCACCACGATTCCCTGGCTGTGCCCCAGCCAGGCGGGGCTGTGGTGGCACAGGGGGCAGTATGCCCAACTGCTGTTACAGACATTCTTCTGAGGTTTTAGACTCATTTGCCTCCTCCTTTCTCCTGCCATGGGATAAGGTGGGAGTGTTTGGCCTGGCAGTATAAACACTTTCTGTTTAGGAGTAAGATTAGAAATGGGAGGGAAAAGCAGAGATTTTGGCTGTAATCTAAGTGCTCTTAGCTTTCTTGGAAATGAGGGCGCATCCCTGCACGAGTATAACACAGGAAAGCAGAGGGCTCAATAGGGCCTGAATGGCACTGCTGCACATAAAGATGTGATGGCTGGGACAGGGAAGATTTGGGACATCTGAAGAGATGGCTCCTTCAGGTCCACAGTGGATTAAGTAAACCTGTGCAAACCAAACTCACAACTTCTGTAGGCTACAGCCCAGGAACATGATCAGCACATTTGCTCCTCAGCCGTGTAATTGCAAACTGAAAAAAATCTCTCCTTACAATGTGTAGTGGCTGGCGCTGCACAGAAAATATTTGTCTGAGCTCACTTCATTTGGCCCTGAAAGAAATGTGTCTGCCTCCCAGGTGCACCCATTCTGTGAGTGCTCTTGGTGCCCTTATGCACCAAGGCCATGAGAATATCATGCAGCAGAAGGCTGTTCTTTCTCCATCTTTTTATATAAACACAAATGATGGGTCCAGGAACATTTTTAAACTGATTTGATGAAGGCATGCTGCAAAAGGCCAGATGAAGGTGGGCACAAAAGGTCTGACAATGCTCCTGATCATAAATCCTCCCCACGATGCTGGATTTGTCCCCAGTGCAGCAGAGGGGCTGCGTAACACCACTAGCCGTCGGCACGGAAGCTGGGAATGGAAAACAATTTTGACATTGGCAGCCTGGAGTCCTGCCCTTCTCAAACACATTTGATGTTCATACATGGTCTTTTGGCTGCTGCTGCTGGGGACCATCTGTTGGGATGGCTTCGTGCCTGATCAAATGGTGATATGCCAGTTTCACTGGGACATGAAATACATGCCAAACAAAACGCGTCTGGTTTTACTTCTATTACTCTGAATTCAAAGCACATGCTAATGCTAATCCCCATTTTAACACCATTGTGGTGCCAGTTAAACTTTCATTTTTTCCCAGTGTCTGCCAGGTTCCTACGATGTACTTAGGAACTTAAAATCCAGCAGAAATTGTCACTGATGATTTCACATGGACAAGGGCACAGTTTGCAGGAATTTGGAGAGGCTTTAGCCCTAACAGCAGAGGTGAATGCATGAGTTTCCTATACATATAATACAAGATTCTTTAAGGAATTGAACTAGGACATTTCTTTGAAAATTGCCTCTGAAAACCCATTTAACTGTCATAAAATTTTCTGCCCAATGGAAATGTGATTATCAATTTAAAAGTGTTCCTGCAAACAAAGCATAAAAAAAAAAAAAAAAAAAAACAAAAAAAAGCCTCTGACAACTGTGTGAAGGCTTTGGCAGTGTGTGAATACTGAGATGCTCTCAGCACATTTTCTTTTCAATGTGCTATGAGTTCACTGTAGCTCCAATCCTGATACACAGTAAAATCCGTGCTGTGGCTGGTTTTGCTGTCTGGGTTTATATGACTAACTCCCTGTGAATGTTCCACATTCAGAGAAGTGTGTTCCTGACCTCAGCCAAGATGAATATTATTGTCAAAGCTGCCATCATTGCAGCTACTGTGAGTTTTCAGATTCTTATGGTGTTTGTGGGGAAAATCCATCTGCTACAGACGCTCCCTTGGATGATAGATTTTCTCCTCTGGTCCCCTAATGGGTCAGGAAAACTGAAGGGAATATCCACTGATGGGATTCTTTGCTTCTCATCCTCCTTGTGCAGTGCAATGCTAAGGGGCTGGAGATCTTGGATACATTCTTCCCCATCCTTTTCCTCTGTCTGCCTCTATAGGGGGAGATGATGAAGACTCAGTGCTGGCTTCCTCAGACCAGATCCCACTCTGTGAAGGATTCAGTTGTGCCAATCAAGGTTCCCAGTTTTAACAAGTGCTGGGACTTAGTCAAAGGTTTATTTCCTCCATTCCTAGATTCATTATGATTTAAAGCACTTAATTTTGTAAATAAGGTAACAAATTTCTGGGTTATTGTAATTTAATTACCCTACTTAACTTCTTAACCACCTTCCTTATATGGTCTTTTTGTCTATGCCTGAAATAAAAGTTACTACAGAAATGTGAAAAAAAATGCCATAAACAGAATAACAGAAATCTGGAGAATGTGCAAGTTTATGAATGTCATTTAGCGTTATACTACGAGAAAGAAAAAGAAAAGTATTCTTTGAAACTCTCAAGTAATATGGCAGGGCCAGGAGCATAGGCCAATGAGTAGCATGTGGACTGGCCATAAAATTAAAAATAAACTTAAGAGTAAACGTGCAGCTAAATGCAGACTGTGAGGATAGGATGTGAACTTCAGCTATTTCCTGGAGCTAGTGTGGTTCCAAAGTTTAACAGCTTTAGCCTTTGGAGACCTGGAGGCGTGCATACTTGTGTTCAGTTTCTCCTCCTTTCATCTCCCCCCACTCGGAGCCCTACCACCTCCCAGCTGCCCTGCAGAAGGACACTCCTCTTGTCCTCTAACGAACATCCCACGTGGCTCTTGGCACTGAGCATCCCTGTGCAGCAGCAGGGCCTCCCTTTCCATCCTTGTGTCCTTCAGCCCGCTGAGGCCCTGATTCCCATTTGCCCTGAAGTCCTATTGGATTGCAAAGGATTCACTGCTACCTGTGAGGACAATCCAGGGACAGCAGCAGGTAGCTGGCCCAGCAGAGCCAGCTGCTCTCAGGGCATGATGGCTAATGCCTGATAATTAAGCTTTTTATTCCATGTAACTGTGATATTTAGGCGCTCTTCTTTCACACAGAAGTTCTTATCAAAGTGCTGTTTTTCCTAAACAAATGTTTCTCAGTGTCAAAACTTTGGTGCTCTGTAATTATAATTTATTGAAAATACATTGGCCACTGCAAAAAGCTCAGTTCTGGAAAGCAACAAGCTCCCAGGGCTGAGACCTCAGTGGACACATTTATTTTATTTTTTTTCCTTGAAAAAAAGAGGGAAAACAAATCTTAATATGCTCTTGGGTCACTATTTTCCTTGACTATAGAGCCTTAAAGTCTTTTTAAGAATTGGGATGGTATAGGAAAAAATATTGTGTCTGCTTTATGTGCTACACAGTCCACCTTTACACTAACTTTTTAAACATGCTATCAAATATTATCATCCAATATTATTTTATTCCAAATGTGAATAACATAGTGTTGCATATAAAACAAAAATCAAACCCAAGATAGACATATAGTATTTGTAAACATTTCTAAGGATTTTACTTGAAGGATTTTCAAGTTCCCCAAAAATAATTTCCTCTTTTTGCTGTAAATTAGAAAGGATGGAGAAATTAGAGGGTCATGTAAGGAACCTGAGAGAGGGAAATACCACATTTTGGCCTCTCCCTTTTATCTGGCAATGAAGACTTAATTACAGACTGTTTTTTCTGTGTAATGCCTTAATGTTTCTGGATCTTTACCATGCAGCTATGGCTACCACTGCTCCACTTACCACTTCACCACTGCTTTCAGTTTAAGAAATTATCAATCCTGCAAATGATCTACCAAACTGGTGCCCTGAGGGGAATATCCCACTAGTGCTTAAGGTAATAAGTGAAGCAATTCCCAAAACCAAGGGGCAAGAACCAAGCCTGTATTTGGACTACTGATTGCAGTTTCATTGCTTGAAGTAACTCTTCATCTGTACATTCAATCCTCACAATGTTTCAACAACTGGGGCTAGCTGTCACTCCAGAAAAATATTATCACCTGTGAAGGAAACAGGACAACTGGGGACAACTTTGCCAGCAACTACTACAACTTCTACCTGGAACTGAAGGGTGAGAGGAGGGTGAGACAGTTTTTTGAACTATATCATTCAGTGTGCAAAATCTTGAAGTAAAAAGTATTTTGCAGATTAATTGTTTGATGAAGTGTTTTGTAAGTGAATTGTTCCCTGAGGTGACCTTTTCTTTCACAGTGCCTTCATGAAATGGTGGAAATAAGCAGCTTTGCTGAGCGTGTCAATAACACCATTTTTTACCTGCAAACCATTTCCTGAGTCACCAGCTAAGATGGAGTTCATTAAAAGATAATTTAAGTTCTTCTGCAGTCTAAGCAATACTGGGGGAAATCCAAGGTAAGCAAATTACTTCATGTTATCAATTAAAACAAAATTGACTGAAAAATCTCGTCTCTGCTTTATTGTGCATACACATGGTGGCACAGCCTTGAAGTACATCCCCACATGCTGCTTCAACCCCACCCCAGCAGGGTCTTCAGATGAGTCTGATGGGATGATGAAGGGGCATTTAAAATACTCAGTTTTGTACGTAGCCTTCAATGCATGGTCTTTTTCATAGTACACTGCAAACCATAGTTCTCCAGCACAGGATTCATCTCATTAACTTTAAAAGTCGTAAGCCCTAATTATGCAGCCTCTGTAGGCATTCTGTACTCCTTTCTCCAGGGGTGGTTCATCTGACCTATTTTAGACAGCCACTCAGGGTGAGATGTCTCTTGATTTACACAGTTGTGTTTCATGTGAAATAGTTAAATCCTCAGCTTCAGATCAAACACTAACATGATCTAGGATTATCAAATTTTTTTTCAAAATTTTCTGTATTCCTTGTCTAAAGAAACAAAGTCTCCTGAAAACTAATGAGAGTTTAAGACAACCTGTAAAGTTATTAGGTTGATTAAAAAGTTAAGTGGCTGTAAAAAAGATCAGGCTTTAAACAGGAGAGCTGATGAAATGATGCAGAGAGATCTTCTGAACACTAGTTCTTGCTGTAATTTTTCAAACCTGGATCACTTGCCATATCTTTCTTCTTCAGTAAAAAACGCTCAGTTCTTTCAGCCAACAGACATGTCCCCAAGGTTTAGCCCAGCCTGCAGCAGACTGACTGCCCTTTTTAGGATACCCCTCTCAAATTGTGCATGACTCAGCTACCCATGTGTGAATATGAGCATGGATCCTACCCTTTCAGTTAGCCTGGAAGTTCACAGTTGCAAAGACTTTCTTTTACTGTCAGTTTTATTCTTTGCATGTATAACAGGTCTGTTCTTCATACATCTGTGTTATAGTATGTGTTGGTTTTGCATTATACAGAGTTATCACCATTGTCTGTTAGCACCGGCATTAAAATGTTTGTGCAATGTTTTGCCATTTCACTCATTTATCTTTTACAAAGAGAAGTAAATATCATAGCTTTATTTCACGTATTCATCCTTCACCTAATCTATTTATCAAGCAATATGAGCTAAAAATTGTGGACAAGTACCAGGTGATTCAGCAGAGAAAGTGTATTCCGATCTATATGTTGGCTGGTGTATCATAAACCCTTGTCTCCAGCATATGCCTCCCAACCTGAGCAAGGCTGTGGGTGCTGGAATGGTGTAAGCCAACTCCACCATCAGGCATTACAGGCATTTCTTTCATTGGTGGGAAATATCTGGGAAATCTCTCTGCATTTTTGGCACTGTAAATCTTATGCTTAGCCATAACTTAGAGATAAATTATGGTACATTCAGCTGCCATTAATTTTGAATTAACAGTGTCATTTATATTCCTCTTTTTTCTTTTTTTTTTTTTTTTCATATAAATATAATTAAAGCTACAGATTCCAAAAGTTAGGATATATATTAACAAGTGCTCTCACTAATCCCAGGAAGATCATGCCTCCTGTTCCATGAGATTTAGGCTTGTATCCAATTCAAACAGGTTTGTGATGTGAAAAGCTAAACAGTGCTGCAAGTGACTGCTTTTGCACAAAGGCCAGTGCTGGAACCTCATTTTTCTTGCCCTCACACACTCACCACTGCACTGGAAACTGCAAAAAAAAATTGCACTGGAAACAAAACTAGTGAAAAAACCCATGGTGTTTTCTTCCATGGTTAGATGCCAGTAGTTGGCAAAATAAAAGCCTGGACTGAGAACTGAAGGCTTTTTCCATTCTTACTCCTTGCCATACCAAAGGAGACTCATGACCAGCAGCATGCACGGGTGGATTCAGGGTAACCCAGCTCTTTGCGTCCTTGACCCTGAGCTGCTCGCTGCAGCCTGTGACACCAGGCTAGAGCAGAGCCCAGTGACAGGACACTGACACTGCTTTATGGTGGCCACTGTCAAAAACCATTTAATTTATATGCTTTACCATATGTGTGCAGAAAGTTCCCTTGGCCCCGTCAAGACTCTGGCAGGGAGAGCCAAGTCATGTCCCTTGGCTTGGCTCATCTTTGGCAATTGTTCAAGCTTGCATCTTGCCTTGGAGTAGATGACATTCACTTACAGCAATCCTTCGTAAATGTTCACCCTTCAGAAGGTAGTGAGTGATCTCTGTTAATTTATTTGGGCCCAGTTTGAAGCTGCTAGGTTTGAGGCCTGAGCACTTTCTATTCTTATAGAAGGTATTGTGGGATAAATGGGGAGATCTACAGGTTCTGCAGAGCAGCTGATTGAATGGAAAGGTTTTTCCCATTATAAGAGTTTTCTAAATTACTTCTTTATTTTCCTAGAAATGAAAGAGACAACCTTATGTCTTAGAATAGAATTGATAATGTTGTTTTGTGCTGGAAAAATCATCCTTCAAGGTGTAAACCATCAGACATTGAGAATAATTCATCTCAGAAGCCAGACAGATAAAAGACAGCTGACATATCCCAGTTAGTGCTAAGCTGAGACTGAGGCAACAGATGCTACCTCTCAACAGAGCTTATTAAACCATGCCCAGCAGCATGTTGACATACTTAGTTGGTATCCCAACTTCTTCTCGTTGCAATGAGCTCATTCTTAGCTCGTTGCAAAGGCAAAGGAGCAGGCAACTACACAAACCAGCAGACACACCTAAACTTCAGGACTCTGGGTTTGTGGAAGACTTTTAAAAGCATCAGGGTGAGTTGAAAGCTCTGCTGTCCTTTTCACTATGGAAAAGTCTCCCCCTTGACTGGCAGACCAATTCCCTAGGCTGTGGCTCTCTGCACAGCAGACCATTTATTTGTACTGCAGATGTTGCTGTTGCACATGTGCCCTGACCATGGATCAAGCATGTGCACTGGACATCAGATCTCTTACATAAGGGGCAGTCATGCCATTCAGCTACCAGAATTAACAATTAACCACTTTTGCAATTTAATCACTTTGTCCCTTCCTGCTCCTCCATCCGTGTCCCAGACTTGTGAGCCACTTTATGTTGGTGCTTACACTGATACTGCTTTTCCTATGAGACATGCCTAGTGGGTACCTGCCATGACTTCCAAAGTACCAATGATAAATTATTGTTTAACTTTGTAATCACAAATGTTTTAAACATGTATTATTGTAGCCAGCTCTCATCTTGCAGCAGTTGCCACCCAAAGATCTGTCATGCATCAAACTGTTCATAATATAATGACACACAAAATCTAAAACTAAAATAAGGATGTTATGCTTGTTTTCCCTGGTAATGATTGATAATTTAAGCTAATGTCTTCAGTTTTTTATGGAAAGGCATTTAAATAATACAGAGAAGATAATCCCAGTACTCTTTTGGAGATCAAATCATATTGAAAAATTTATACATAAAAAGTCTAGATTTTATGGCTTCAGAAAAAATATTTCTAAGCACTTATCAGTGTTGCTTTGTTTAAAATGACAGCCAGGAAGCCAAAAATACAAGTTTCAAGTGACTAGGCTTATGGGAAACTAACTGAGTTCCAAGTGGTAGTAGTGTAATGGTGACTGCCATTGCAACTGCCTCAGGTGGCACTGCCTATAAGCAGGGCTAGACAAGATGAAAACAGAATGTTTTAAAATGATTTATCTTCTTCCAGACATTTCTGTTCTTGACCAGTACTGGTTCTGTTTGAAATACACCCTTTGCAGAGTCTGCCTGTGAAGACTGTTCCAGAGACTAACAGATGCTCTTTTCCATACAGATTAATTTTTCCAGTCTAGTCTTCCCCCGTATTTTTGGGTTTTTTTGGGTTGTTTTTTTTTTTTTTTTGGTTTTTTTTTTTTTTTTGGGTTTTTTTTTTTTTTTTTTGCTCCTTCAAGTTTTTAGTAACCTGCCAGAGAAAATAACAGCAGAAGTTCTGCAAGGAGATCTAGTGCAAAAGACACAGAGAGAGCAACTGCTTGTAGCAGAACAAGGTAAATGAAAGATTTTTTTCGTGAAAACAGCAGTCAAGTGTGCTCTACTCATCATTCTGTCACCTTTTCTCTGTGAGTCACAAGTGGTTTTCTTTCTAAAGCTTCACTTCGTTTACCTCAACAGTGAGAACAAGCAGAAGGCCTAGGATAGTTTGACTCACAGAGCAATGTGATGGTTTCATACAAGGCTTTCCCTGTGTCAGTGGGCATCAAGGAAACCAATGCCTGAAGCACTGGCTTCACTGAACCACTGAACGCTTTCAATCAACTGGCTGAAATTAGCTACCAAATAATTTTTTTGGACAAAAATCACCACTCTGCCCTACCAGGGGCTGCCCCAAAAGGGACAAGTAGCCAAGAATTGGACATCATTGTGACTTGTTTTCCTGAATACAAGTCCCAGAAATCAGTTTATTATTATCTCCGGCTCATTCTTTCAAAATTTATTCCCTGGGCACCTGTAATTTCAAAATACTTTGTTCATTTTTGAGTCATTGAATTTCTACAAGACTAATACAATAGTATGAAGAAAGGCACCAAAAGGGTTGGTTTATATACTGCCATATCACAAACCACCTGGATGAACCTGATGCAGAACAAGATGTTCTTACTCCTACATGTCATTTACAGGCCCAGTCTTTGATACACTTTTCATTTGATACACTTTAAGGACATGTGTGATGACTTCCAAAATGAGCAGTCAGGGTGAAAACATAGCTGTTGAGAAAGTGAATGTAGCACTCATTCCTCGAAGTTATGAAAACATAGTGTCTAAAGGCAGATGAAATGACAGTGACCTGAAATAACAGGAAGCTGGCCTTGGCTGTAAATCTGGCAGGGGCTGAGGGTGATGGTGATAGAAGCTTGTGAGCTGTATCCAAAGCCATGAAATATAGCCCTGCCCTGAATAAACTGGAAGACATATTTCAGTTTACAGCAAGTCAGAGCTCAAGCATCAGTGGCCTTCAGAACCTCTGTTCAGACCTTTTTTCAGATCCAAATACAGAAGATTTGGGGTGATCTTTTTACTCTACTGTTAAATTTCACTGTCACCTATGTCTTCCCTTCTGTTCAGCTGTGAGCTTTCCCAACACAGTCATTAGCATGCATATTTCCCTTGTGGAAAATGGAAATGAGAGAGCAAACTCTTGCATTAACTTGCCCTCTCCTGGTAGTCTGGAGGAGAGTGCTTGAGAATCCAGACTTTGGCAATTCTCTTTTCTTTGCCTTAGAATAAGAAATGTTTTGTGAAATCTGTCCTGCAAAATGGCTAGCAAAAGATGAAAGACAATTACAAGGAAAAGCAAAGAAACGTGTGAAGTAAAACCAGAGTCATATAAGAAGGCATTTACTTGAACCTTGGAATCTGATTTATTCCATCAGAGACACAAAAAGGAGTGCTCTGTATGGAAAAGCTGTGTGGCCTGATGCTTTTCAGGGCAAGAGAATTTCAGATTCACAGTTGTCTGCATCAAGCTCAGACCCAATGGCAGCAGTAATGGGGACTAGTCTCCCTTTACCCAGCACCTGCTACCCATTTCCTTAGTGGGGAATGACTTCCTGGAAGGATCACCAGGGGAGACACGTCTGCTCCTTTTCATAAGCAATATGATTAAAAGCTGTGTCTAAGGAAGCTTGACAGCAAGTGCTAAAAGACAGATACAGGCTGACTGGCAAATTGAGTCAGAAGATCTCCATTAAAATGAACAATTCTTCTAATTGTACCATTATGTGATCTTCTGTCTGCTTTCAGACACGTCACATACATCACAAATACATGTATCCATGATATGCTGAGGCCAGTCTACATGCTGGCTCTCCCCTAGAAGGACACTTCATCTACTGACTGCATTGCTCTTCTTCACTGCCAGCCTCCAGCCAGAGCAGCTAGCAGAGGTGGCTCAGCCTGGCCATGCAGCAGCTGGATACTGGGAACCTGAGAGAGGACACCTAACTTGGACAAAAGAGGAGAACTGGAATCTTTCTTCATCAGTGGCTCACAGTGTTAATTGGTAGTGAGACTGCTCCCCAGAAATACATGTTATAAAGTGATATGGGGAGCTGATGAGTTTGTACTTGGAAATAGAAGATTCTTAATGGGACTGAGCTGTTGCTCACATCAATGGTGTTTGTGCCAAGGTCTTCTAAAATTGAAACAGGTAATTTTTTTTTTTTTTTGTCTGAATTAAGGTATTGCTGGTGCTAAGTATCTTAGTTAAAAATCCATTTTAGTTTGGTGGGCTTGCCCTGGATCCCCAGTCTTTTGAGAATAGTCCATAGGGATTTTAGAATTCTAGCTCAGTTTCATCATGCCCTGATTGTTCGCTGTATAGGAACAGTGGCACTACAAATGGAAGAGGTTTCACAGCTCTTCCCACTTCACAGCTTAAGTCCTTTTGTCATTTGCGTTGATAGACAAAACTTGGCAGTAAATGGGTTATGTAACACCACAGAACAACAAAACAGAAAGGATGATGCAGTCCACCAGAGCCCAGGCTAGCTTGGGTCACACCTGTGCAGCGCCGGGTGTGGGGACAGCTGTGGTTTGGGGCTTTTTACCAACAGCTGAACCTTTAGAGCCGCTTGCTCTACAGTGCAGAGTCTGCCAGCCACGTCACGAGTCGGGTAAAGGAGAAAGAAGAGGCTCTCTGTATGAGGTTTCAGCAGGAGAGGTCTATTGGAGCTGAAGAGGTCACGAACAGAACAACCCTGAGCCCTGCTGTGCACAGGTTTAAGAACTGCAGCAATTCTGGGGTGGGTACAAATCACAAACCAATGGGGAAACATCAGGAGTGGGGTGAGGAGGGTCAGGGCACTGGCCTGAGGCCAATTGCAGAAGGTGGGGGCAGAACAGGTCACATGTCCCAGTGGGGTGTCGAGGATAGGGAGCACCCAGGAACACCAGGGGGGGAACATTCGAAGGATTGGCTCAAGGCAGGAGTGACATGGAAGGAGCCAGAACAAGGGGCAGGGTAACAGTGATTGATAGGGAAGGGACAAGAATAAAGGGAGGGGATTATCATAAAGGATAGCTTAGGGGAGGATACAACTTTCAAGGATAAACCAATTTGGGAGTACACAAGGAGGAATACCAGAACAAACCATCAATATTAAAACCATTAATAATAAACCAACAGAATAAAAAATATGAGCTGTAACAAAAAGATACTGTTATCCTGCTGCATAAGGAGTATTTCCAGTCTTGCCTCTCAGCTCCTATAGGTCTGCTTGGAGGGATCTTCACTGGCAGTTCCAAAGATTTCTGCCATGGTCATTGGTAGGAAGTCACAGAGCACTCCAAGATCCTGCTGCCAAAACTGAAAAGTTTGCTGTCTCAATCCGTTTATGGGCAGGAGAATAAATGTGGACAGAAGAATAAATTTGCTGTTCCCAGCAAAATTAACACAGGACCACAGTAGAAACTTCTTTCCTTCAGCAGCTCTGTGCTTTTGGCTGGTGCTTGCTGGTGGCACAGCTGGAGGTGTGTACTGTGAGCACACCTGAGAGGTCAGGCTGAGACACCAAGTTGACTGACTGCGCCTTCTGGAAAGCTGCTGTATTCCCACGTTTGAATTTGAAAGATCTTGTGCACACTCACGTTTTAAGCATAATCACAGAAAGTGCATTAATATATGAGAGATTTACAGACCACACTTGAAATTCTAAGCTGCCCATATTTAAAAAAACATACTAAAAAAAAAGAGGTAAGCATTTGTGTGATGTGTGAGTAAATATGGAATTACATGAAATTTCTGTCTGCTTGTGTTTTGATGTAGAGTCCACAGGTTGAACTTTCAGCCTTCTACTTGCAATCTTTCCTAACAGTCATCTGAAAATTATAATAGCATTGAACCTAGCCACCTTTGAACCACGAATGTTATTGTGGTGATCCTTTTAAAATGCTGAAAGAAGATCCTACTCCAGCAGGAGAAAGATGAGACTCAGTATTTTTCCTGTAGGTCTTCACAGGACTCACATATTCGTTTCTGTATTGGTAGTGATTCATATCACAAATGCTTTTGTCCATTTCTCTCTTTCTGCTACAATAGCCCAAGTAATTAACTAAGTGGAGAGGCTGTCAATTAAACATTGATACTAATCTTGGCATAAAAGCTCCCTTAAGAAACACTGAGTTGGAACATATTTTACAATGACACCACTGCCTTCATTCAGCTCACTTCTCAGACAATTAAGTGCTCCAAATGTTTGTGTGTCATCCCGGCAACATTAGTAGCATGAACGACCCTGCTATAGATACAGTGCTGCAAAGAATGCCTGGAAATACAATGCCTATTGTGACAGCAAGGCTGATTTTATCAACCAAGAGACATTATATAGTTAATTAATGCCAAGATCTTTAATGATAAGATTGTAAAGGACAATTAAGAAGATTATTATAAGTGTCCTTGGTAACAAGAATGCAATACTGATTTTAGCTTGCTTTCACTAAGTGTGGCTTAAAGGTCAGTTTTTCTGAAGTGTGAATACTTAAGCATTCTTTGGATAGATGTCATTATACATTAATCTCAGGAGGAAAACACATTTTTCTAATGTAGCTGTACAGCACATGAAAATTAATGTGAAACTCTTGCTAAGAAATTAAGGTAAAATATTTCAATGAGGAACTTCTAGCCAGTGTCATATCCTCAGCAACAGCTCTGGGTCCATGTTCTGAAAGCAAGTTGATGGAACAAATTCCTCCACTTCAGTCCGTGTGGTTCAGAACCATAACCATGCAGTCAATAAATGGACAGACCCTCCTCAGTGAGCCCTCTGATGCTCAGTAAGCTTCTCCTGTTCTTCATCTGCCCAGTATTGGATCCAGCTTGACTGTGTCTCATGCCCCACACCGAAGCCTAATGGGCACTTGGCATAAAATCCCTCCGTGAACTGGATAAGCTCACAGTAGAAAAAAGATACTGGTAGCACAGATTGCATCCTGGATGTTGAAATTAAGAGAAAAACTAATTTTGTATGTTGGAACTGGGGAAAGCTGTACTGCAAGAGGGCATTTCAGCCTCTTACAATGACATCATAAATGTAAGGCTCTGTATAACTTAAAGTTTTAAGTGATTACATGTAAAATGGAAGTGGTTTTCTTACCACACTGTCCCTTACATTTTAATTCAGCATTTTGCCTCTGTCTGATGGCCAAAAATCACTGACTCAAAAATAAAGAAAATACATTTTGCAAGGTGAGAATATTGTGATCTAAAATTCTGTGTAGTGGGGACAGACTACAGCAGAGACTGGCATACCCAAAACTCGAATCTTCAAAATTATTTTAGCAGTTCCTAACAAGAATTGGAAATCAGTTTTAAGTATGAGTTGTTTGAGGAATGAGTGACCAATAGATACAACTCCTCAGATATGAAAGAAATAATTGCTTAGAAAATGTTTTCCTAGTTAAAAAAATATATCAACTTTTGGTATATATTTTTTAATTACAACCATTATAAGAAGGGAAGAAAAAAAACCCTTCAGCTGTAAAAAGCAATATACAGTTTTCATTCAGAAAATTTAAAGGAATATCTGAAATATCAGTAGCCACTTTATTAAAACTAAATATAAGGCATTATAAAATACGATAGATAGATCCATGTCAGGCATCAGGTTAATATAGATACAGATGTTATAGTTATGAATGGGATTCAGTAAAAATTGAGAGATTTAGAAGAGGGTGATGTGCTACCTTTAAAGCAAATGATTTTGTAGTAGTTATATAGCCAAACAATGAAAGCAAAACAATGAAAGTCTACTCAAGACTACCAAGAAATAATTATGTTCAAGATGACCAAGACTAAGACACTACAAGCTACAAAAATATGGTTAAGGTAATCAGCATGTTTTCTGACAGGTTTGTCTTCTTAAATATAAAAAACCCACTAATGTTACACTAATTTGGTCAATAAATGCAACTATTTTCTGATAGTATAACTTAGATTTATCCCAGGCGTTTGATACAGAACAAAATGCCACAGTGATTTTTTAAACCCCAGTTCACTCTGAACCAGGGAGCTGTTCTGTTTGTCAGTGCCTGGTTTAATGGGTTGGGAGGCGTGGCCACCACCATAGTGCAAAATAGGAGTTAACCTGTATAGCATATGGCCTTGAAAATTGCTTGCATGCAATCTTGTTCACTCACCCCTGAGAAGGTGCAGTCTTTTTCTAAAAGGATTTTCTAGAAGAATCAAGATCTGGTCCTTCCTTTTAGCACAAAAAGGCACTTCTCACAGTGTAGAATACCACAATTCTGCAATGTCATCAGATCACAGAAAATATATTTTCATTTATTTTATAACTAATTTTCTCCAGATGAGACAATTGCTTTCCAGATATGAGTCCCACCAACATAAACACATTTACTGGGAATGACTGTCATTCTCTAAGCTGCTGCCAGCTCTGATGCTGTTTCCACACCTCTTTGTTTTAAAGAGGTGAAGCCCAGTCATGCATTAGAATGTTGTGGCAGATGAGAGCTCACCTCATTCCCCCCGGGCATTTGCCAAACACAAGGCCACACTCACTCCCACAGCTGCATCCCACCATCAGAAGGCTGCTGCTTTGCTTGAGGATGTGAAAAGCTGGAAACTACCAAAGGACTCTGTACACAAGCTTGCCATATCTCCCATTTGACAGCCTCCTTTCCCCTGCCCTTCCTTTCATTCTCTCACACTGCAGATTCACTTCATGTCTCTCTGTCAGGTCCTAAGCTGATATGGTTCAGGTGAACCAAGGCTCCAGATCTGGGGAAAGAAACAGCACTAGGACATGTAGAAAGTTAAAATTGTGAGTTTGATAAATACCCATAAATGTTGATATTTATCCTTTACAGTTTCCTCTACTTCTCCTTTCCTTCTTTCCCATACCCAGTCATTATTTTCATTTGCTTCTCATTTTTCCACAGCTCATTCCCACACAGAATTCTCTGAAGACTGTTTAGGGCTTTCTGTAAAAAAAAAAAAAAAAAAAAAAAAAAAGATTCATGATTTAATTTTTAAGGGGCCAAATGTTTGTTTCACTACATGTACCCCCACAGCTGTCATTGAGCATCCCTTTTGCAGTGGTATCTTCAAGTGCACCGTGGAGAAGAGACTCATAGAGAGAAAATAAATAATATTACACTTCACTGACAGGTGAGAATCACCATCACAGGGACCAAATTCTCTGCTTCCATGCTTGAGGATGTTTCTGAGTAAAGACGGGACTTGGTGAGTGAAAGGCTGAGCCTGGAAGCATAGCACTTGTCATCTTCCCACCAGAAACTGTTGTATATATTAGCAATTTCAGAGCCCACCCTTCAATTTACTCCCCATACTTGGAAAACTGAGAGGTTCATTTGTCTGTGAGAGATACAGAGAAATTTTGAAGCACCTGCAGTAGAAAAAATGTTGCACAGATGTTTTTTAACTACACAAAAATAAATCTGTTTGCAGGAAGGTGGGAGGAGAGTAATGAATAAAACCAAAAGTGCCGCATTTTTGCACAGCACTTCATCAAAGTTCAGCATCAAAGCTATTTTTCCATCAAGGATATACTTACATAAGCAGCAGCTGCTGCTCAGCAAGTCTGTTTTCCTCAACTACTTTATAATTGCTTTATTATTAATCCATCACATTGCAGTTTAATGTCAAAGAAATTGCAGTTCTGATTGTCCATTCACACATGACAGTTTTATTCAGCGGGCTGCTTCCTGACAAACCAGTGGATTGCTTCTGCTGGCTCCCAAACTGGAACACACAGCCTTTCTGATGCTGACAGATTCCATCTGCTCCCCCTTAATTATCATCTAATATGTAAACCATCTAATACATGTAACACTGCATAACAAGGGATTAAGAAATAGAAGGTAGCTCTTCATCATAAAGCTGTGTCATCTCGTAGGATCTCATTACGAACAGTAAATGGTACCAAAATGTAATGGGAACTGCACACTAGTAGAAACAGCACACGTGGGTAGTCTCTCTGAAACAACTACAAACATATATGAGTACAGAGACAAAATAAAGTGGAAGGTGTAGCAGCTTTCACAGATGGATTCACATTAGTACTGCTCCAGCTCAGACATCAGCTGATTTAATGCAATTACAAGGAAGAATAGGATCTACTCATTTGTGTTCCCAATTATTGCTAGCTAGATAAGAAGCATTGTTTCTATAAGACTCTGGTGCAATCCATTAAACCCATTAAAAGTGCTAATTAGCTCATGTTCTACAAATGAAAGTGTCCAGGCAGCACTTTGTTGTCTAATACCTTCCAGCAGGCAAAAGCACGGGATGAAAATATACAAAGAATAGCTTCTAGGAAAGCCCTGCAACCAAATTAAGATGTCAAAAGTAAGTGAGATAAAATGCTCTTCTGCATAACAGCAGCTGATGAACAGGCATGAAATTTATGTGACTGGGGGACAGGGCTTGCCACCATTCATGGCTGGCTAAGTTATGTGAAAGGTCAAGGCTGCTATGTTTTCATGATAACATCTAAGCAGAACACAAGCATTTGGAGAGTCTCATCCACACATCTATCTAGTGAGTTACATTAAACTCATACAGAACAGCTGCAACAAGGCTTGCAAATTTCAACAAAGGGCAGGAAGAATTAGACACCTCATAATAAGACATGAAAGACCCTAATGGCAAGAGGAGAAGGGGAACTAACCTGCAGCAATGACAGAACCATTATTTGAAGCCTCTGAGAAACTGAAAGAAGGGGGAGGGATGAACTGAGGGGACAGAGTGAGATCAGCACCTCCTGTCAAGTTTTGCCTTTGGTTTTCTGCGGTATGTGGGCTACAATCTTGCGATACTAGTTCTTGAGCTAATAATATTGTTCTAAACTGTGCCAGTTGTTCTCCATTTGCCCAGAATGGATCTGGAAGGCCAGTCTTTGAAAGTGTGCTTCCATGAAACTGCTCTGTGCTGTGGGCTGAGCAGGTCTTGGAGGGGAGAGAGGAAAGAACTGCTCACATGTCTTTAAGTTCATACATATTTATTTGCATTTTCCTCTTTCTTGCTCCCAGTTTTGGGAGGCATGTAAACAAACACCTTGTTCCAACATATACAAGACAGCACAGGAGCCCATCTTTCACAGCATCTTCAGTGGGGGCTGGTCAAAAACTTGAGGTGAGGAAGAGGATTTGTATGGGATCTGTCCCATCTGGGACTGATCAGCCACTGAAGTGTAAAAAAACAGCAATTGCATTGGAGTCAGTGCAAATACACATCAGCCCACTTTAGCACGTGCATCCCATTTCTCTTTCTTAGAGCCTAGGTACCAGATAGTATGCATATTTAAGAATCATTGAAAATAAATTCAGTTCCTGAAGACTGCAGGCAGATGACAATGAAGTGCCTCACAAGATACATGCCAAGTTACCAACTACCCCAAGGTGCAGAGATCCAAACTTACAGCTGACAAATGCCACTGGTCATATTTGTTTTGTTTTCTGTCAACTTATCACAACTTTTCTGTTTACACCACTGATGTTTTTCAATGCTGGAAAGGTGTGTTTTTTGTCAGGTGATGCAGATGATCTGTCTGTTTGTGCCTGCCATACTCATCCTGTCCTCTTCACTCTGGTTAATGGTTATGTTTACACTGTTGCAAAGGCAGTGTCTGAACATTCCTGAAGAAAGCACATCAATATTGTGACAAGGCACTCGTTTCACTTGCCTGAACTGTGTGCTATTATCAGCCATTACATACTTTGTGCTTATCTGTAATTTACTCTTGAGAAAATCCTTAAAGGAGAAGCAAAAATAAAAGCCCTAGTTCTGGCTTTTATTCAGTTCTTTCTTAAAGAGGTGGGTTTTCTAGTTATTTTGTTAATGTGCTAAACAGACGTTGCTTTCCAATTCTACTGTTTCCCTGAATGTTTTTGGAGAGAATGAACCTGTACTCATAATTTTGCTGAGATTTGCTTCATAGTAGCTTTGGCATCAGTCCTGGATTTCCTAAACTTTTTATTTTTCCTCTTTTTCTGCCACAGGCTAAATCCATTAGACAGATATACAATCATTGAGAAGCCATTAAATCTTACTTTAGAGAAGAAGGCCTCTAGTTAGAGTTTCACTCTTATCTCGTTTCCGATCAGAGGAGGAAGTCCTGACACAGCGATCCTGCCTTGAAGACTTCCACCGGCATCACGCTCTGCAGGAGAACACCCATCCTCCTCTCCACACCCCTGTGGCATCCAAAGACCCTGCTAAAGCAAGCACTGATTATCTATCTGCCTGATCTCCATGTGTGCTCCCTTGGGAGTGGTCAGCTTGCAGCAAGCAAGCTGAAATCCAGATTTGCTGCAGCAGAGCCTTGCTCCAAACGATATCCCAGCGCAGCACAGGACAGTTTCTGAGTATGAAGCCATTCTCTGAAGGGGAGGAACCTTACACTTGCACTGGCTAATGGATGCTACACTTCAGTAAGGCAGGGGAGTAGAAATTAAAGGAGGTCTTTCATAATGATGAAATAAATTAATTACAATGATACCACAGACCAGGTAGTCCTGACAGACATGTTTGGGAGCATCAATCCATAGGTTATCGAGCCCTCTCTTGCTCTCTGATCAGCTATGCATTCATAACTGCAGCCAGAGGAACCCTCTGTCCCAGGGGCTGCAGGAGAGGAAGGGAAGGAGTTTGTTAGAAATTAAAACCCGCAGTGGGGGTAGAGGCTGGAGGAGATGGCCAACCCAACCTCACCATCAGGAGCAGAGGAGGAGCAGGAGTTTAGGTGGATAAACTCATGAGCAGCAGAAACCATGTAGAGGTTTTCTGTGGCTGCCTTGCATGAATTTTCTGCTTCCCCATAATCGGGCTGATTTTATGCTCGAATTGCAGCATTTGCCTTCAGGGAAAGTACTAATATTGGTGTGATTCCTGCATTTATCTGGTAGTTTCCTTTCCTCAAGGTTTAGGAGCACAGTCTCATGGAGCTTTCTTAAGACGGGAGTCCAATGTCATAGCAGCCTCTGTTCTTCATTCAGATGTTTTTGAAGTGGACAGTAGCATGCAAAGAGCCACATATACTGGCTAGGCAGAGTTTGCTTATGAAAACCCTACTTTTAGCAAAACAGGTCTCACTTGAAGTCTAGCAAGTTTCATGAAAGGCTGGAATATAACTCTGGGGAATGGTCTCACTCAAGCCTAAATTTTGACCACTTATTTTCATATTGATTTAGCTATCTTTGTTGGTTTTTGTTTTTAATCAAGCTTGTACCTCGAAACAATTCAACTCAATTGTATACCTTGGTAATATTATGCCAGTGGAAGGACAAATGCTGTGGTCATACGTCAAAGAAGTTTTACAAGTTGTTGAACTAAATTAAGAGAACTTTTCCAGGTTCTTAATTGTTTTGGATTTTTCTTGTATTTAAAAATTTCAACCTTTTCATTTGAGCAAAAAGTACAAGCAAGTAAAACTTGCACAGACCAAGTAGCAGAGAAATTTTCAGCTCCTGCGTTTCAGGCAGGATCACCAGTGAATTTCAGGCATTTCTATCTTATTTAATCACCACTAACTGCAGCCTGGAATGCTGACACGTTATGCAGTGAAAGCAAAGAGTGTAAATTGGGCATGATAGAGGTTTCTCAGTGCAGGAAGGAAGTAACATAACACTGAACACAGCTCAAGTTGCACTGTGAGAACAGAATGAATGAGCAAACTAGGTCTCTGTCACAAGACAACAGAGAAAAAAAAAAAGATAATTAAAAACAGGTAAAGGAAAAGAGTAATGAAATATCTCCTTTTTATTTACTAAACTGATCTTTTGAAATACAAGTAGTGATATAACTTTAAAAACATGTTATTCTTTAGTAAAAATATAAAATTAAACAATTATATTATTGAATTTAGTGAGAAAAATCTTATGATTAAGTGCCAAAATCTTTTTTTCTAAAAGTTTTTGTGAATTCAACTTCTGTCAGCTCTCAGGAGCTCTTCTACACAGAACTTCAGACAGGCATCGTCAAACACAGCTTCCAGTTTGCTGAGAACCCAACTCATCCAGCGAGTAGGAGTTCAGCCTGTAGGCCCCACTGGGCAACTAAGTGCCTAAACTTTGCTGGGCTAAAGCTTCTGCAGTGTATTTTAATATACAAAGCTTCTTGAAGCTCTGTCCTCAAGTATACAACATTATTGGTTGCTGAGGTTTGAGCAAAATTCTTAGAAGCATGTTTCTCAAAAAATCACATATAATTATCTTTTTACAAGGGTGTGTAGTGATAGAACAAGGACAAATGACTTCAATCTGACAGAGATTTAGATTTGGTATTAGAAATATTTTCATTGGGAGAGTGGTGAGGGACCGTATCAGATTGCCCAGAAAGGTTGTGGCTTCCTCATTGAAACTGGCAGTGTTCAAGGCCAAGTTGATCAGGCTTTGAACAACCCAGTCTAGTGCAAGGTGTCCCTCCCCATGACAGGGTTTTGTAATTAAATTATCTTTAAGATCCCTTCCAATCCAAACAATTCTATAATGATTCTATGTGCCTTGCACCTCCTCAGTGTACCCCATTCAGAGAGGTAAAAAGGGACTTTGAATGGGCCCTGGTGATCAGCTGCTGCTCCTGCCTGTCCCAGCAGACCAGCCCTTCCCCCAGCTCGTGTTGCCCAGGAAATGTTTCCTCTCTCTTACTCCCTGGTGGCACATCCATCCTACCACACAGAGGCTGTGCAAGGGACAGATGGTGCCTTGCATGCAGGTTATTGGTGCAGGGAGCCTTGGGGTCCAGCACACCCTGAAATCTCTGAGGACCCCAGGAGAAGCTCCATGGTGGCACTTTAGGCTACTGTGAGAAAAAAAAGACACAGGGAAGCTCAGACACCAGGGGAAAGGGGACAAGGGAGAAGCAGACTGGCATTCCCTCATTTTCTGTGACTGTGATTCTGTTTCTAAACCCAAAACACTGAACCTTCTCCTCAGAAAAAATCTGTGGGATCTTACTCTCCACAGGAATTTTATGTTTAACCCAGTTTTGCAATTACGTTCACCTTCACTGAAATCAAGAGACTTAGAGAAAAAGAATTTTTTTATTGTACGCTAGTAAACATTTGTTGCCCAAGCAAATAATCTTTCTCTGAAGAGAGTGAAAAACTCCTTAGGCTGACCAAACCACCTTTTCAAGCAGCCAGTTCAGCATTACCTTGGCTTAAAACCATAAATAAATACTGCCTAGATTTACAAATCATTCTTTAGTCTCACTCACTCCTTTCAGAACAAAAAAATCTGTTTAGCTGCTCTGAGACTGACAGCCTTGCTCAGATATTCAGCACCATATGAAGAATACTCCAGAGAAGACTGTCATCACAGCCTGTAATGTATCTCTTAGAGCTGTTATATTATAGACTCCACATTGTTTGTTGTATCCAGCTACGCTATGTTACAAAAGAGCCTCTCCTTTTTTTTACGTAGCCTCATTTTACCTCCATAAAGAAATGTTTAGGTTTCTATCCTTTGGATGGGACTGAATAATGTCACTTTTTATTTATGAACATATATTTTGAATTTCAACACAAGGACAGACCCAATGAACAGCTCTATTATACTTAAGAAATTGAGTTTCTATTCATAAAGAGCTGAGTAGTGCCTGTTAGATGGTTTCCCAAACAAAAAACGCTGAATACCTCTAAATGAGGCTGACTGTATCAAAACACTAAAACATGAATAGGATTTCTTCTCAAAGGAAAGACTGAATCAAAGTACAACTATAGTGATATATCTTCTAATACAGCTATTTACACTCTAAGAAGTACCTTTACCTTGGCTTAGAATCACTCTGATTTCTGTTACAGTGTTTTTGTCATAAATATGCACCTTATTATGCCAAGGAAGGGCTTCCATGAACTGTGTAAAGGGCACATTTACACACTAATTCTCCTAAATAGAATGTGGTGTTTGCCATGAAATATAATACTTGACATTTTTAAGACTTAGAATCTTAACTGTATGTTCATATTTTTGTCTGCTAATACTTTCAAAAATATGTACATGAACAAAAGTAACTAACAAATCCTTGATAATTTTTCAAGAATTATTCAGGAAAAGAAGACTTAATTCCTCAGTTCAGTGACAAAAACAGTCTCGGGTTCTAGTCTTAACCAAAACAATGGAAAATGAAAGGGAGATAATACATTTATAACTTTTTATAGAAGCCAC
Source organism: Sitta carolinensis (assembly GCA_032173965.1). NCBI lineage: Eukaryota > Metazoa > Chordata > Aves > Passeriformes > Sittidae > Sitta > Sitta carolinensis. Next base: position 48,394,861 of record JAVUNC010000004.1, read on the forward strand.
GTGCAACCTTATCAAATTGTACATCAGGTAACAAAAAATTCTTTAACACTTCCTTAGGAGTTTTCAAAGATGGAAATTACTTAGGGATGTAAGCACATGTTCCAAACAATACATATACTTTTCTTTTTCCTCAAGGAGAATTTTATCATTTTCAAGGGTTATGCAAAATATTACCATTGGTCTCTTTGGGCTTAATATGTCTTGCATTTAGTTTGAAGTATAAGACAGTGTGCAGACTAATGGAAAACCTGTCTCAGGTTTATAGCAAATCTTTGCTGAGGATGAAGAAGGTGAAGCACAGGCATTGCTAATTCAGCTCTGTGAGACCCAAGAATCCCCTTATGTCCCAAAAAAGAGGTGATCCTGCCCCTCTGGATCCCACTGGAGCCAAACAAGGATGCATCTGGAATAGAGTGTTCATTTTTGTCCTCCTCAGTACAAGAAAGATGTGCAACTCCTGGAGCAAGTTCAGCACATGGCTACAAAGGTGATTAAGAGACTGGAGCGTCTCTTGCATGAGGAAAGGCTGAGGGAGTTGGGCTTGTTCAACCTTGAGAAGAGACACCTGAGAGGGACCTCATCAATGTCCATCAGTATCTTAAAGGGAAGTGCCAAGAGGATGGAACCAGGTTCTGGTGGTGCCAAGCAACAGGACAAGAGGCAATGGGTAGAAACTGATGCACAGGAAGTTCCACCTGAACATGAACCAGAACTTCTTTACTGTGCAGCTGACTGAGCACTGGAACAGGTTTCCCAGAGAGGCTGTGGAGTGTCCCTCACTGGAGATACTTGAGAACCTGTGAGGCACCATCCTGTGCTGTGTACCTTGCACCTCCTGTGTGCTCTGGGATGACTCTGCTTGAGCAGGGAGGTTGGACCAGATGACCCACTGTGGTGCCTTCCAACTTTACTCATTCTGTGAAAAAACAGACAGCAACATAAAGGAAGAAAATGGAAGGTGTTATTCTGCTGGATTTCAAAAAAAAAAAAAAAAAAAAAAAGAAGCCCCAACAACCCAGCCACTTACTAACAACTGGTGGAGCATATATCGGTGAATAGGTTCCATACTTCATACAGTCTGATATGTAAGTGAAGAATGGGTACTCTATTGTGAATATAAGCCCAGAGGAAGGGGAAAAAGTTATTTTATTTTCCAACCTAAAGTTTAAAAGGCAAAGTTCAATCATTTAGCGATGCCACAAACCTTTTTTGGAAGTTTATGTTTAAAACGTTTAAGATTTTTTTACTTAAAAGGAGTTGTTGTTGTTGTTGTTGCTTTAAAAGATCTAAAACTCTCCTCAAGTATAGTGCATGTGCTTCAACAGCAAAGCCACTTAGAAACAGCACTATTCCTGCTAATGGAAGTACTGTTCAAAGGAAGAACATTGCTCCTTAGTTTTCCTCCACAGCCAGCATTTGCTAGAAGGGAAGAGACATTGACCTCTGGCTTGTGGTAGGTAAACATTAGATTACATTTAGCAAGTGAAAGTCAAAAGTTCTTTCTATGTTGCTTTTTGGTTAATGGCATCTGCTTTGTTAAGACCATGGCTGTTTGTTGTCCCTTCTACTCTAAAATATGTTTTGGTCACCAGACTGATTCCACTAGGTTTCTCTGAGTGGGAACATGCCAGAGTTAGTATCTATGTCCACCTGTTTAATTTAATTTCTGTACATGAATAAGAATTATTATGATTTATGAAAATTATATAGAATAATTTATTAGAAGTTTTAATAGATGCAGAGTAATAGAGGCTGGGATCAGTTACAAGCAGCTAGAAGGGCAGTTATTGCCCACTGTTAATTAATCCACCAGTGACTACTAAACCCTTGTTATACCCCACAGAAATTTTAATCAGCATCCTTGTAAATTACCCATTACCTTGCAGTAATTTTTGTGCAGGAAAGCCACAGTTTTTTTCCTGTGTTTCCTCTTCTCAGATGCAAGGGCATAGCAGGACTGGAGAACTAGCTTTTGACTGAAGGAGACCTTACTTTAGGCCCTTGTGTCAGTACTTCTGACAATTGCAGGCTTAAGATGTATTTTGCATGAAGTAAACACTGCTGATTACACATGAAAAAATGTGAAGTAGCATTTTCATGTGTTGATTTTACATCCATCACCACAAGTGATGATTTTGATTGTTCTCAGCCTTCCTTAAGTCAGCATCAGCAAGAAATTTCAAAGGTGGTTTCAGTTTCAGATTAGCCAGATTGCTTCAGAGAGCTCAGCCAATCTGTAATTCATTCATCTAAAAGCAAAAGTGCATTCCAAGGTCTTAATAAAATAGTGGTAATCTGCATTTCAGCTCATTTCACCAAACATGCAGATTTTTTAATAAACTGTGAAAAAATATTCACCTATGGAAGTTCCCTGATGGGTAACATAAAATAAGTTAGTTAAAGACATCTACTGTGTCACTATCTGCCCCTGTATTTCTGTGGCCCAGGGGAGACCGTTATTTCCATATTCAGTTATGTGGTTAATTAACAGAAGTATTAAAGAATTTGCACTCGGATGGTGGAAACTATTTCTGTTTGTTCTGTTTGAGCTTTATTGTGATTCTTTAAGCTTACATCAGCATGTGAAGGACTGTTTTACAGTGGGGTTGAAATTTGATATGATTATTTTGTGGTGAAGGCTTTGAAGTGTGTCTTGCTTCACACTCAGTTGCTTCAGAAAAGAAGGAATTAATTGTCAGCTCTATGGATAGTCAAAGCTCAACTCTGACCTAAGACACGAGAATTTGTGATGAGGTGTGTTTGCCTAATCATAACTGCATGGCACTGCTTTGATATTCTTGAAGGTGCTGGAGAAAGCTGTCTGAGGCTGGCAGGCACAGGAGCTACAGATCCTTTCTTGGGAAGGACTAGTGGGACAGGCTGTCAAGACAGTCTTTAGATTAATTTTGGAAAAAGTTACACACTAGATCGAATATGCCACTGAAGGAGAGGTATACATATACTCACTCCTGATGTACTTTACTTAAATAGACTTGGGAGGAGGTAGAGTTGTGATTTTTTTATCCTTCCTCTACCTTTCCTTACCTTCTATCTTACCATCTGGCAAAGAACCTGGTACCCCAAAATATATATCTCTATTCCCTTTCTCCTTGTGGGTAGGGGTCCCCTTATTCCCCAGCCCAGGTATCCAGGCCATTTTCTTACCACTGAGTAATCCTATACACAAGGGGGATTTTGGCATTAGGCTGTTTACTTTCTTCTTACGCAGCCCTACACTGGAAGGATTAGTGTGAAAATGAACTGTAAGTGCAAAGTGACAAAATGGGTCTCTGGCTTACAGTTTCAGCAGGCTGTATCTCAGTATCTCAGGCTCAGCACACACAATGCAGTCCCTTTAGTTTGTTTTTGTTTTCTTTTTCCTTTTTTTTTTTTTTTTTTTTTTTTTTTTTAAACTCACAGACAGCACAAGAATTTTAAGAATATATAGAATGTCAAAATTGGCACCTCTAAGCCTTCTCAGACAAGGGAAATGGTTTTTCTGCAGCTCCCCATCCTCCTCTGCCTGGATTATCCATGGACAAACAAAAGCAGTGGATTTTCTCCAAGGCTGGATGCCTAAAACAGGGCTGGGTGACATACAAGACAGGACAGGTGAGTTTAATGTTTTGTCTGTTGATGCCACTGTATCTTCAAAGGCACCATGTCACTCAGCCATCCCTTAGAGGGCTTGGTGCTGTAAAGATCTGTAAGTAGTCTTAAGCTGAAATAAGTTCATATTGACAAAGAATACATGTTTCACAACAGCCTCAACCCTCCCTCTCCTCTGTCAGAGTATGTGAGAATTTCAGGCCTATACAGCCCTTAAGGAAGTGCCCAACTCAAACTGGACCCTCAGAAGCCTTGCTGTGTCCAAGTTCTAGTCACTTTTCCTCTCAGAAGTTCATGACCACAGCTGGGAACCATTTTTCCCTACTGCATCTTGTGCTTAGCTGGGACAACATCAGCTGATACAGCAGCAAACAGCACTTGATAGCCACCCTGACCAACAGGACTTAGCCACGAGTTTCCATGTCTTGTCTGCATCATGTGGTGCTTTCCACCTCTTGTGTTTTCATATAAATAAAGTGGGACATTATGATATTCCCAAATATTTTTATTGGTAGGTGTCTTCATTCTTCACAGAGTGGACAGAGGACAAGGGCTTGATCCAACAAGGGGAGTAGATGTGCCCTCATTTCCAGGACTCAGAGTGGCTGCACTGCCTGAGAGTGATAACAATTAAAGCTGTTATGGAGTAATTAAACTGTCTCATATCTGAGAGACATGCCAACTCACTGTCAGGTCTGCAAGTTGGTGCCAAAACACAAAAGTGTTTTTTGTGCCAGTGATATACTCTGGGTGAGTTCAGGAACAGAGAACATTGCCTGTAAATTGTTTTGAGGAACTCAGAAATTACTGTGGAAGTACCAGATTAGCCAAGTACTTGCTGTATCTCTTGTACTGGGACAGCTGTACACAGCCTCCTGGTGACAGAAAATCTCCCAGCTTGGGTATTATAAATCAATATCCCAGAGGTGCTGCCACACCAAGACAACACAGAACTGAAATTTGCAGGACACTTAAGGAATTAATTTTAAACTTTTTTTTTTTTGAATCACTCAAGTTTCAGTGGTTCTATTTTTTTTGCATACACCAACCAGTTTTAGGACAATTATATCAAAGTTTATCTTAGGCAGCCACATCTTAACTGGACATATAGTACTTTTACCTTGACTATTAAGAAAAAACAAGAATTAGATTTTTAAGAGATCTTTAATGAGAGCCACACTTTACCAATGGAAAACAACACTAAAATGTGAAACCAGTTGCTCAGTAAAATATTTTTCATTAGAATAGAGAGCCAGGGAAAGAGAGGGCATGGGCATCTTTTAGGTACAGGATTAAACAAACTGAAAATCTGAACACACACACACACACACACACACACACACACACATATATATATATATATATATATATACACATATGTATTTGTGTGGATATCTGCAAAAATTAAAGACTTTTAAAAGAACATTATTTATAAAGAAAACCAAAATAAAAACTGCACAAAAAATTGTAATTTCTCAATTTTTATCTAAAATTCTTCATTATGTTCCTATTAAAAGCAGTCACTGATAAACACATTAACAAGTAAGTAATATGGTACACTGCCTGTAATGTGAGTGAAAAATCAGTATTTTTTCCTTATTCCTCAAAGACTTTATATGAAGAAGATAAATCAGTGTCTGATGTTAAGCTTTTGTTATTTTGCTGCCTGTCTGTGTGCAAAGTATTACAACAAGTAGAACTAAACTGCAGTTGTCGAGCTGCATCAACATAAGACATTTTGGGATGTGCTATTCTTGCTTTCTAATTATCATAATTGACTAGAAGCCAGAATTTTACAGGTTGTTAGGTACTAGTGCTCTGGAAGTCCTGGAGTTAAGGAACCTACACCAATAAAATATGGCAGTGATAGAGAGGACACACAAATACACATTTTGAAATCTGGAACTAATTGATTTCTAAGTTTTCTCCACACAGTGCCTTCCAAATGCAGAGAACATCTGCACAGCCAGCACATCAGAGTCTATGCTCAGCAACCTGCCTGTGCACTGGGTCAGTCCCTTTGCTGACTGGAGATCCATGGAAGTTCTGGGAAGATGAAGGACTTTCCTCTGTCATACCAGTCTCCAAATCAACCTCTCTCTGGGCATAAGAATGATTCCTGATGAACATGAACCAAGTCTGCCTTTTCACTTGGACACATAAAACTGTTCTTGCTCAAGTCCTAGTCACTTAGGTCAGCTTATTTGCACAAAACCAGGGTCTGTGCTTACAGATAAGCAAAGCACTGAAGATGCCATTGAAAAGTCTGGAAAGCTTAAGAACTTGTGGTTAAACCTCTGAATGTCACAGAGGATGTTTGGTTTCATTTCTCATCATAGACTGAGCTGTTTGATATTGCACAAGTGACTTTATTTTGCTATGCATCTACCTGTAAATCAAAAGTAACATCCATGGTCTTCAACCCAATCGACTTCAGGCATGATCTTTGCAGAGGCAGGAAAACTTTCTAATGAGTATTCAAATGCATACTTGATTTTTTTCCAAATGGAAGAGGCAGACTTAATAGGTGGGACTGGGAAATTACCCAAGACACAGTTTACACAGCAGGGGAAACCATTTATCTTCACTTAACTCACTTTCATACCTGTCTCCCCTACTCTTTAGATTCTGCTGTGAATAAGCAGTAAATTGGGGATAAACACAACCAGAAGCATTTAATCTTCCCTGGCAGAAGTCAATGGCAGTTTGTGGAAAAGCTTTCCACCTTGGCACCTCTTGCAGTTCACCCCCTAGAGTGTGCATTTGGCACGTATTTGTTTTGAGGGATTTTAAGCTGTAAAGATGTAGGAATACTTGCCACCCACTTAATTTTTCTTGTCAGAGATGGGCTACCAGGCAGGAAGGATTTTGGGCTCTGACCTACTAGGGCTAGCCACACTTGCAACATAATTGAATAGACCTGAGAAATGAAACAACTTCTGTAAGTCACATGGCACAGTGCATTTAGTCAAAAGAGTTAAAAAAAAAACAGTAAGAGAGAAAATGTATCCAGCGGTTATGTTTTGGGGAGCAAGGAGCAAAGCAAAGAGGCAGAGGACAGGAAAGGGGCAAGTGAAAAGCCATTGCTTCCTTCAGGATGCACAGTAATGTTTGCTGTAGAGGCAGGAACCAAATTCTTCTTTTTATAATCAGCATAATCCACCAGAAATAATATATAATTCCTTGTAACTGAACGGCTGTCTCACAGATGGATGGTGTAATATGTCCCTCGCTTCCCTCCCTTCCTTTCTTTCCCTCAGTGGAAGTTCCTGTAATCGTCACTTTGTAATGTATATTCCAGCACATGGACATGCAGAATGAAGGCTACATGCTCATTTTGCACCATAAATGATGTGTACTGCCTTGTGTAACAAACAGTAAATCCTTTATACCAAAAGTCTGTTCATTTTCACACCATTCACTTGTTCAGTAACAGTTGTCCAGATTTTTTAATTCAGCTCCTTGCACTAATCCAGCAACTGCTGGTCTTAGACAGGTGCAGGGATCAAACAGGCTCAATAAACTGAAACATCTGGCCTGGAAATGATAATAGGCCCTTTTACTCTCCAAAGCAGAGAAGGAATGCAAAGTTTTCAAATGTTAAATCATGCAATTAGCCCTTGTAATATACTTTTAAAAAAATTGAAACAATAGTGTTTTCTATTCAGGGTTCCATTCATTACTTAAGTCCTGCTCTCTTCTCTGCTGCGGGAGATGCCAGACTAAAGGGGTCAAAACCTCATCTACTACTAATTTGCAAATTTTTTTTAAATTAAAAAAAAAATTTTAAACCCCAAACAAACCAGACCCGCCTCCCCCCTTCACAGTCATATCAAGAGGCCCATCCATATAATAAGCCAAAAATTAATTCTGTGGCAGTGTTTAGGAAGACCTATATCCCAGAGAATGGAAAAATCCTTGTACATGCCCAGTTTAGTAAAGCTGAGTGATCTCCAGCATGTGAATGCTGGTAAGAGAAAAGAGCTAGTTGCAGACAATCACCCCGATATCTCGATGACACTGAGACACAGTTGTCCTCACACATTTTCTAGAGCAGAGACTATTATCAGAGCTAGACAAAACCTTTCAAACTCTAAAATGCCACAGGAGTATTTTCATTCAAGGTTGTCCAATTTTGGAGCAGCTCTCACCACACTTGTGCCTGGCTTTGCTTAGGCTGAGCCCATGGTAAGAAAACTCATCATGCACTCTTCCAGTCATTGTTCCCAGCTATCCTTGGCTTGTTCATGGCTGCCTCTGTGCACTGTAGACCAGAATCAAAACCTTCTGCAGGAAAGAAGAGTTGTCAGAAACTTTTATGGTTATGACTAAGGGAATGTTTTCTTCTGGAGGACCATGTATGTGACCAAGTATTAGGGACAGGTATGTTCCTCTTCCTCTATTAGAAAACTATTTTCCAATTCTTGTTCAAAATGTTCTCTGTCTTCTTGATAAAAGTGCTTTGGTTTGACTAAATAGAATTCTTTTTAAAGAGTTTCAAACAGGCCTCACCTTCTCTACTGGTGTTCATTAAATCTCATGTGAAGAGTTGGTATTTTAATCCAGCATCATTGCCAAAGTACAGTCTTGATAACATTGCACTGACCAAATTTTCCTTTATGCTTGGAGCTTAATATGGCATGCTCTCTTGAGTAAACAGGAAAGTTCATCTTGGTTCAGAAAAGCTTGGAAGCCTGTTCTGGTTCCCACTCCAATCTTTTCCTCAAGTTTCCCATGAGGTCTGAATGCTGGATTTTCAGAAGTGCTGTAAGCCTGGGTACAATTTGTTTGGCACATTTGGGCCTAGGATTCCAAAGGTAATATCAGTTCTTCTTACACAGAATCTAGTCTTATAGAACCTATTTGTGAATAGACTTCTCTTGAAAATACTGTCTTTAGGTTCTCATAACTTCTGCTTTCAGGAGAGCTGAAATTGTAACATAAACAGAGCATGTAGGCTCTAGATTGCCTACAGTGCTGCTATCTTCTATATGACAATGGTGTATAAAAGACCAATGTAATGAACACAAACAAAGCATTCCTCCTTATTTATGCAGGAAGAGCTGTTGCAGTGTTCCTGGCTGCTGCTGGCTGTGGAGGTGCAGCCTCAGGGCCAGAGGCTGAATGCATTTCACAGTCCATGCCATGGTCTGCGTTTCACTGCATGGCTTTCCTCAAAGGTCATGAGCCTTCAGCTAAAAACACCCTACATCACTGTAATGAGGATGAGCATATAGGTTTCCCTCAGTCACTGTATGTTGACAGTCCATGGCAGCTGTAGCAGATCTCTGTTCTCCTGTTGTTGGTAAAAGAGAATCATGAGCCAGGCAATGAGGAACTCAGGGAAACTCCTTACTTTTCCTGAATTCTTGCTCAGATTTTCCTTAAGAGCACAAGGTCGTGACTATAGTGATCTTTAAACACATGCTAAGTGACTGTTCACCCGTGTTAATGGCACCTGTGTGATGTAAATGAGAGATAGAAATGAAAAAGAGTTAATCGAGTACCAATCTTGATAAGCAGTGTGCCTAGGTCAGGGTTAGGCTTGTAGTAATAACAGCGAGAGACTTGAGCTCAGACGAGGCTCCTAAATGCTGACTTCTCCTTTCACGATAGAACTTGCACAGTGAGGTTCTCTGGGGAGAGACAGGTGCTATGCATCCTCTCCCAAAGGCATCATCCCCACCTAACTGCAATGGATGTGTGAGACCCAGACAGCTACTGCATTCTGCAGCTGAGAGTTTGGGCTAAACTCTAAAGGCAAGATGGTAACAGGCACCTCTCCCATCAGAGCAACAGGAGAAGATGGTAGGCAGATATCAACCAGCTTCAGGTTGTACTCCCTCCTTTAGGAATCAGAGGACCAGAAGCTTCTGACCTTAGAAAATAAGCTGGACTGAGATTTCTTTGCATGGGGCAGATGGTACATCCCTGCATCATCTTTGCTATTCCTGGAAGCCAAAAAAATCCTCATGATTTATGAAGGAATGATGCAAGTAACAGAAAAATTTTGTATTGGTACACATACAGCTGATCTCTCAAAATATTTTAACTATATAATTACAGATTAGAATTTAAAAATTCCTCAAGTTGTGTTCACAATTGCAATATAATGATTTGTTTTATAAACACATACAGATGAATAAGTCAGAATTGTGTACACTTTTCATTTTCTGATTTTGAGATGTTTCAGTTTCCTGTAAGTAAGTCAAGAATTTTTAACTTGAGACAAATCTACCAATTATTTTACCTTTACTGCTATGGAGCAACAAAATTCCTCAACACATCTTTTCTTGGTCTCCAGGATCAATCTGCAAGACATATGTCTACTTCAATCAGGTTAAGTGTTCAAAATCAACAGCCTGTGGACAAATTTAAATTCTCTCTGAAGGAAGTTTATGCCTCAGGGATGTTAGCACTGGAGGTAATGTACAGTAGAACAGTACAGCCTATGCAAAAGCCAGGAGGAAAAAAATTACTCTTCAGTCATAGGTGCAAATGCAGATGCTCAACTTCTCTAATCTGGTTAATGGAAGTTGCAAGGTCAAGAAAATTTATCAAACCTGTAGCAAAGTGTGTTCAAGCATTCTGAAGGAAGAGAGAAATAGTGTCTAGAAAAACATCTTTTCCTACTAGAAAACAGAGACCAGGCCCAGTGACCATGGCTCCTAGTGGCATGTACCAGCACTTGTACATAATTTTGTTATTTGCCACATAAACGCAGCTTGTGCACAGAGGATTTACTCGATTTCATTTTACTTGCGTGGATGTAAAAACCCCACTCACCAAAAATAGCAAGATCAAGGTCATATTTATTATTGAATACTAAGTTAAGGTGTAAAATGAAACCAAACCAGAGATGTTTTTTTCTTAGTATAACAAAAAAGCAGCTAAATTTGAGTGCATTTCATGAATTAAGCATTTTTTTTTTACATGTTAGATACTCTGGTTTGTTGAGCTCTACCACTATGTCCCTACAAGTCTTTAGTTCACGTGCTCACTTCTAGTACACTAAATCCATCCTATATGTCTGTTATAAATAGGGTACTGCACATACAGCAAATGCAGCCCCCACTACACACCCTTGCATGATCTCCTCAAATAGCACACATATTCTCACGCTATATTTAGTGCTACATCCACGGTAACATATCACCACATCATTATATACAAAATGTCTTCATAAAAACAAACATTGGAGCAGAGAAATTGGTCTCTTCAGCCTGTATTGAGGTCTGCCAAGCCACAAAGTCCTACTGAAACTTTTATTTTACATAGTTTCATTTTGATTTCATAATTTTTTAAAGCTTTTTCTAGTTTGTGAAACTCCCAAACAAATTAAAATGGCAATTCTTTGCTGATATTACTCCAGATAGTGATTCTACATGTGTGTGTAGCAATAAGAATAAGTTGTTTATCACTGTGTATTGCCTTCTGGTTTGAATTTTTGACTGTATGGATCAACATACTGTCAACTTGCTCACCCAGTAAAGATGGAGCAGTCCATAAAAATGTAGCAGTAACCTCCTTCCAACCCCCAAGTAAGAAAACTGGACCAAGGTGCTGCTGTTAGATATTGCATCTACATATATTAAGTATTGAAAAAGATATGAACATGAGAGGACGTACAGCAATGCTGGCTGACACAGCAGTCTACAGGCTGAGCACAGCAGCAATTTGTCATCTTTCTCTTTTTTTCCTGTTGTAGGTATCACAGAATAAAGGAATCTTAAGAAGGGGTCTCAGGGAAGATAATAGCAGGGATATGTAGAAACTTCCCTAATGTGGATAACTGTGTGGTCAAGACCATCTTGAAACAGTGTGTGACGGCAACAGGGTGCAAATGGAGAAGGAAGTTAATACTTCAAGAGTGATTAAAATCTGTTGAGGCAGGATAAAAATGTCCTGGAAGGGCCCTGATTTTGAGGCACTTTATGCAGCAGAAAGCATGGGGGAGGCTTCGTAGGGAAGCGTTGTCCTGGGAACTTAACATGATAAGAAATGGTCATTACAGCAACACTGGCGAAACAGGACGGTGTCTCTTCAAGACCAGCTGTCTTGGTCCTGGCCAGGACCAGGTTCATTTCTTCGCAGTAACCAGGAGTGGGCATGACCCGAGTACAGAGGTTACTCTGTAACACCTCACGTCATTTTGAGGGGATGGGAGAAGAGTCACATAGGGTAGAGGAAGTAGTCAGCTATTGCCGGGTGCTTTCCTTGGGATGTGAAGCACGTGTGAATCAATCACTTTTTTTTCCTTCTACACTCTGTCATTAGGATTGTTATTGTTACTGCTCATTTTCCTTTTTATTTGCTGTTTCCAGTAAATTGTTCTTATCTCAACCTTGCTCTTTACCCTTTGTGCCTCCAATAGCCCTCTCCGGCCTGCTGCAGCAGGAGGGGACAATGAGCAAGCAGTGCATGGAGTGGTTCAGTGGGAACACTAAATCGGGGAATTCCATTCCTAAACCATGACACCAGGTAAGATAATTTTGCAGTAACGAAAGTGGCATTGTGAGTGGGAAAGGGCACACTTTTGATGAATCATACAGCAAAATGCCAATAGCTAAGGTATCGCTCTGAAGCACCCTAACCCAGCTGAAGTTCTGATGCTCTCTTCCTGCAGACACTACAGTCTGTGAAACCTCACACTGAGGTTTTTCAGGGACCCAATACAGTTGAAACCCAAATCTGCCCAAAACATCGGTTTTGTCTTGAAGCAGCATGACTCACTGAAGGGCCTGACATGTTGCACCAAGCATGAATAGAGTAAGAGAGGGAGGAAGAACATGGGACTGATATCAGGGCGGGCACAGAAGCTACCAGGAGACTCAGGGTGTGTCATCTTGCAATCACTCCTCTGCCAAAAGCTAGGAGACTGGAAAGTTGAGAATGGTATTCACCAGAGGACAATATGTTGGTACAGTGTTAGAAAAAGGTATAGAAAGTAAAAGAATCATTTTTAGCTAGATAAATCCTGAAATAGTGAAGAAACATACATTAAGTATTATAGGGGAGAGAAGATAAGATTTTTTCTGGGCATGGAGACAGGTTAGAAATTAAAAAGGTAGATCTGTAGATTATTGTTCAAGATATCACTGCCCTGAAAACAACAGTTAGAAAAATTGATTTCTTAGTTCCTACCTGCAGTCCCTTGTCTTTATAACCATAATATTACCTTACCAAATCCCATTAGTAATATTTTCTTTTAAGCCTGTTATGGAGAATGAGTTGAAAGTCCTAAGTTTCCTGTTATTGTTGCTGTCATTTCTGCTCTTTGTTTTCTGCAAGAAGCCTGTTTTTAAAAAGGTTTTCAGCTGCTCCAAAAAAAACTTAAACTGGGCTTAAACTCATTCCTTCTGGTAGTTAATTCCACTCAGAGATTTCATCCAGTAATGCTTTTTCCTTAGCTACAAGGAGTTTTATTAGGCACCATTAGCTTTGTTGCCTTAAAAGAAACTGCTCCAGCTGAGATGGTTTCTAAAATACTCAAAAGATTTTTCATGGAGGCTGAGATGAGAGCTTTAAATTTGCCTTAGAAACAAGGAAGCAAGTAGTCCTATGGAACATACATACACCGTGATCCCACTAAGAAGCCCAGCTGCTGGCTGCTGTGCCTTCAAAGTAATTTTGAAGAAATCTCAAGTGACTCTCAAAGTAACCTCCCAAGCCTAAAAGTAAGTAAAGAAGAAATTAGGTAACAAGGACAGGAAGAAGTATAGTGAGCAAGCATGTGGAATGCTGTCTCATACAGTCTAAGATTGAAGCATGATAAACAACTCACATAAACGATTCTAGATTAAGATAATTGCAATTGCATGGGCTTCAAGATGTTATCTTCCCATCATGACTGAAGAAGTTTTCACAATGTTAAATTAAAAGCAAAGAAAGAAAACAAAATCTTTGTTAGTATGGAATTCTATTTATAAATACTGGAATTCTATTAATCCTTTTGTCATAGAAGAGACACCCACCACAAACCTCTGACAAAGACACGTGCTGCTGCCCTGCCAAAGCACTTCTCAGCAAACTACTCACAGCGTAGCTCACACACAGAGCTGGGCACAGCACTTCTGTAGAGGATAACACAGCAGCCCAAATAAAACCAGTATCAACCTACTCTGAGGTAGAAATCTTCTCTCACATCCCTCTTCTGACCAAGACTTGGCAGCTGTATCAGACTTCAGCCCAGGAGGTGACATCAGCCAAGTGGGTCTGGAGCAGAAAGCTGGTCTAGAGTAGCTGAAGAAGACAAGAGAGGGAAGCTCGACTGTTGGCCCCATATCAGCCTATGTGTAGCACAAATCACCCTGTACAAAATCTTATTTCACTTTTCTGTAGACCAGCTACACTAGCCCTAAGATGTTGCTGCACCCCTGATAATTAGTTGCCTTGTCCACTGCTGAGCATGTTTTGTGAAAAATCTGTCCTCTGCTTCAGGTCAAATTCAGCACATTCAATAAGGGTGTAATTAGCTCTTACCAATGTCCTGCTTTGCAGGAAGAAGCTTGGGATGCATGTGGTTTACATGCAGTTTGGAAAGGGCTTTGATTTAAATGAAGAATAAAAAATCATGTCTAATAGGAGAAGGGCTGTAAGAATACTGAGATTTTCACAGCATTTTTTCAGGTACATCTGAGTATATTTTACGGACAAGGTTGTTCTGAAGTGTAACCGTTTCTTCCATAAATGTATATTGTCAGACATCTGTACCATGGTTCAAAAGCTACCCTAAATCATCTGAAAAAACAGTCTTATTCATAACACATTTTAAGAACACAGAAACAGATTTGTTTATCAAAAACTGACCTTCAAACTTTCATTCAGTCTATTTTTAGGACAAGGAAAATGCACTATATAACTCACTCATACTGTGGAATAAATTCTGAGATTGTTTCTTGTGCCCTCTGGAAAGCTTCTTGTGTACATGCCTGAAATAGAAGTAAAAGCTGAGCAGATTTCAGTAGCTGAAATCATGTTAAGAAGCTAGTCTGTTCCCTTTAATATCTGTAATCAATTTCTCCAAACAAAATGTAGTACAGACATCACATTTGTAGCTTGTACTCAAATCTCAGTCTTTAAATACTGGATTAACTGGCCACTAGCTCTCATGTATTTCAAGGGCATAATGTGACTTTCCACTTCAGGGTCCCAGTGGACTGGATTATGAAACAGCTGTGCCTGGCAAGCAAGGACCTGGAGCAAGACAAGTGGCCTCAGCATCACCCCTCAGCTGCAGAAAGCACACATAAGTGCATGTGCAGTGAGGTGCTTCCCAGAGTCTCATGTTCAGCTGGAGCAATTCCTCACAGCCTCTCTCTCGTGTGTGTGTGTGTGTGTGTGTGTTAGACACCCTTTGCAGCCTGACAATATTAAATCTCTGATCTAACAGTGTCTAGATGGAGGTGGTACATGGATCTGGCACGTCTTAGGAGCATCCAAGAGAGCTATGTGAGGCTATCAGATTGAACATGGGACCAAGGCTGAGGAGCTCCCAGTGAAAATGATTCTTCATTCCCTTATTCAGGCTCCTGAGCATATAGGATACTGACCCAGAGCCTCATCATCAGTAACTCCTGGCAAAATTTTTTTCTCTGGTTAAAAATTCAAAATCAGATTTTTTTTTCACTTACTTTTTTCTTTTCTTTTTCTTTTTCTTTTTCTTTTTCTTTTTTTTTTCTTTTTTCTTTTTCTTTTTTTCTTTTTCTTTTTCTTTTTTTTTTCTTTTTCTTTTTCTTTTTCTTTTTTCTTTTTCTTTTTCTTTTTCTTTTTCTTTTTCTTTTTTTTCTTTTTCTTTTTCTTTTTTCTTTTTCTTTTTCTTTTTCTTTTTCTTTTTCTTTTCTTTCTTTTTCTTTTTCTTTTTTTTCTTTTTCTTTTTCTTTTTCTTTTTCTTTTCTTCTTTTTCTTTTTCTTTTTCTTTTCTTTTCTTTTCTTTTTTTCTTTTTCTTTTTCTTTTTCTTTTTCTTTTTCTTTTTCTTTTTTCTTTTTCTTTTTCTTTTTCTTTTTCTTTTTCTTTTTCCTTTTTCTTTTTCTTTTTTTTTCTTTTTCTTTTTCTTTTTCTTTTTTTTTCTCTTTTTTTTTCCCTTTTCTTTCTTTTCCCTTTTTCTTTCTTTTCTTTTCCCTGAAGACAGGATGGATGAGGAAGGAGAAGTGCCAGATGAAGAGACAGGTTGTACTATCATCCTGGTGTAGAATCAGAACATCCAGCCATGAGAAGCAAAGTTTTATGAAACCAAACTTTATCATCTTTTCAGCTAAATATTTTACTGCAGGACTGAATCTAAAATATAAAAGTTTTGTTTTGCATTTGCTATTGCTACTTAGTGGGCAAGCATTCCCAATGTAACTATTAATTTGTGTTTTTTCAATTTCAGGCCTCCAAACCAACCCCTGGAACTCTTCCTAGGGCTTTTCTTGGCATGGACACATGAAGTTTTGCTTCTTGACCATGACAACAAGCCACAGAGCACAGAGGGATGCTTGTGCTCTATGATTTTGGGACCAAAGTGATGCATTCAGACTGCCTGTTATAGCACTCAGATTCAAAAGGACTGTTTCAGCTGCCAACTGTCTAAAGCTGCCAGATGCTAGATGAAGAAAAAAGTAAACATCACACCTGAGTTATGCATACAGAAATATGCCCTTCAGGTTCAACTGCTGTCTCTTGCCACTGGTAACTGTGGTAGCCAGCCCACAGTGCTGGGGAGCAAGGTTTATCTGCACATATGGTTGTCTCTCCTTGGACAAAGGCACATCTCTGGCCATTCCATTGTCTGCATTAGGATGTCTGTGGACTGTTACAGCAATTTTGGTAAAGCCACTGCTTGTGGCTCCATCCTTTAGCTGCCCCATCCTCTTAACTCATATTCTCATAATGACTCATATCCACCTAATAAATATTCTTGGAGCTGCAAATGCAAACTGTGATTAATTAATTAAGAAAAGCATTATAGACCTTCAGACAGAAGGAGCTGAGGGAGTCCAGCAAGATCATTATTATTACCACAAATTCAACATCACATATTCAGTGATGAAAGACTCTCCGAGGAGTATTGCAAACCTATTGCTGGAATTAACACTCCGCTCAAATTTGATAGTACCCTTTGTAGAGGATTTTCATTTGTATTCACAGAAAAACATAAATAAGTGCTCAGGCTGGACAATCTATTTCCTCTGTAACTGGCAGCATTCACAGTCACTTTATTGTATGAAATAATGTCTTGGGTTTTCCTTCCTCTATCTTGCTTGTGCCTGACCTTCCATTAAAAGTTGCTTGGAAACTGCTTAGAGAATAGTCAGTGGTGCTTCTTATTGATATCTTCCTTTTGTGATTTCTTTGCTATTCTATCTTTTTGTATTCCTTCCCTGCCTGGAGCTTTTTGTGCTAGATGAAGAAGAAAAGAAACCAGAGAATCAAAGCCTAATATTTTTCTTTTAAAAAGAAACAGAAAAACCATCCTCCCTGTATACATTGACATGCTAAAGAATAAAGAACCTCTCTTCTAATAAATGCTCCAGCCAGTTTTTAACACACATGTTATTATCAAGCAGTTTACACATTCTTTTTAGCATTTTGGTAATTAGAAACAGGACATATAAAGTACATTGTGCCCCTAAATATACTTTGTAATTGCCATTTCACAGAAATCATGGAAAGCGGGCACCACTATGACAACCATTTTACCAGGGAGGCTTTGCCAGGGTAGTCAGAGCTGTCTGATAAAAGAAGGCTGGAAAAGTGGCTCAGAGGATTAGCTAGTGGACACTAGTGATCATGGTTGATAGTAGGAATTTAAGCAGCAGCCAGAGGGAAGAAACTATTCCTTCCCCTCTGCTTGTGTGAGTGTACATACGGAAATGTCAGGGACCTCCTCTGGGACCAGGAGCAGGGAGGTCTCTCCTAGGGTGACAGGGAAGGACGTGGTAACCAGAGTTGTTTCACAATTTTTTTCCAGGAGCAGAGCAGCCTGGAAGTGGTTGGGTGCAGTTAGTCTGCAAATAGTCTAGCAAAGGACTAGCAGAACAGTTAGGTGTATGGAGCATCCAAGAAAAAAGGGAAAACTGAGGGAGATGTCTTTTTGTGGCTTGGAGAAGACAAAGCAAGAAAGTGGATCTAACAACAGTCTTCTAGCAGTGTATCTACAGGGGCTGTGGAGATGATAGAGGCAGAAATAACAATGAAAGGACAAGAGGCAGCAATAGAACAAGTTGTAGCAACAGAACTGGTGGCTGGACTTGAGGAAAACATTTTTTATGACAAGCCCTGACCCACTTGTCCAGAAAAGCTGATCCTTGAAAATTTAGCTTGATAAATATTGGGAAAGCTGCCCATATGTGTGTTTAGTGACAAATCTTGAGAGTTGTTTGAGAGGAAGTGATTTTTTTGCATAGAAATATGTTTTGCATTCACTGTGCTTTGCACAGCAACTTTAAGCCTTCAGCTTTTGGCCACATGCTTGCTCAAAATTTCTGTACTAGGACACAAAAAGGTCTCCATACAGGCCCGAAAATAGTTTTTAAAGTCTAAATATTTACTTACCTAAATAGTTAAATAACAGGTTGAGGTAGTTTTTCTCCCATAAATATTTTGTCTTTATTCACACTGAACTACACCAGATGCAGACTGGTGTTAGGCCTTGTGACTGTCATGAGCAAGTAGCATGGTTTGAAAAGAAGATATAGTAAAGCTTGAATCTGACTTATTAAAAAGCATGGTAAAATTCCACTTTTTTGTCTAAATGTTTCTGACCTAGTTCACAAACTTCCATGTATAACTATTACTGCAAAGGATAACCTCAATGAAACTACCTAGACTTTATAAATTAAGAGGAAGGATTTATTCTTGAAGATCTGTTACAATTTTCTCTGTGAAGAGTATGATAATATAACCTTGATTAGTACAGTACTCTTCAAAATCATAGGATTAAAAATTTTATCATGTCCATATTTCCTCATTTTCCTCATTTGCAAGGAGAAAGTGCCAAATATGACATATTTGTAAATGACTCTATTTTTTTTTTCTGGTTTGTACTTTTCAGAACCACAGACACTGCTTCTTGATGATTTCTGAGCATTACACACATTTTAATATGATTTAGCATTTAGAAATAAGACAGTAAATTTAATCAGGAAGAAGTCATTCTGTAAAGGAGTCTACAAATACCACTTCAATATATGTGGTACTTAAGTCAGATTTTTTTTTTTTACTTCTTTTTCCCAAATTTAACTCATTGAATTCTTTATCTAAGGATTTTGATCATAGTTCTTTGTTAATCAAAGTCTGATCAGCTTTCAAACAAAAAGTTACATCAATTCACAGATGTACCTCTTCTGTGTTTCAATCCAGAAATTCCAGGAAATTATCACATGGAGTTATCTGTGTGCCCTTCCAGAGCACAGTCTTTCAGACTAATCTGTAAGACAGTGGTTGGGGTCAGATCTGTGCATATTAAAGTGTTTATTTCCCAGGACAGAAATAGCCTATCTGCTTCACTCTGGGAAAACTGTATTTTATTTTCTAAGTTTCTCTAGTTTTAGTCTGTTCTATTATCCTCAGGTTTCCATACAGCTGGCTGGGGTTACCTCAATATTATCTTACTAAATGGGCACAATGCTGGCAAAAGTTATCAAAATCATAGAACAACTCTGACTTGAGTCTGAAGAGAGGTTTTTACTTACAAAGTATTTCAGGGATACTGTTTTGAAAAAAACAAACAAGAATGACGGAATATTCTGGACTTGGAAGGAACCCACAAGGATCATTGAGTACAACTAGTAAGTGAGCAGCCCATATGGGGATCAAACCCACAGCCTTAGCATTATTAGGGGTTTTCTTTTTTCTGTGTATTTGCAGAACATCTTTTCTATATATATGTGTTGTATACACATCCTTGTCAAAAGCAATATAGGAATGCTAGATCTGTTCCTTTGCACGCAATTGTCAGTAAATTTTGATATCAGCTTTTTTTTTTTTTTTTTAGTGGAAGCAAAGCAAAGCTCTATTGCAATTGACAAGCACTGACTATTGGGAGACCTTCAAAACTAGGTTTTTCTTAGTTTGGAAATTAATTTTGTTTTATTTTACTACCCTACATACTCTTGAGTACCTTCTAGATACATCCCACCTGGTTCATAAGAGTGGCTATGCTGAGGTCACCACAGAGACTCAGAGACACCATGCCTAAGTCCCTGGCAGGACAAGCAACTAACATAACATGGAGGATCTGTGTTGGCAAAAATCATTAATCATCTCCCTTCTGGGATAAAGTCAAACAAGAAAACATGAAAAATTTATGCTGCTAGGCAGGTCCTGCTCCACAGGACATGGGACTTGTGTGCTTCCATGTAGCCACCCTTTCCCAGTGGGCAAACAATTTCTGTTGTCCAGGCCTTGTTTCCTTGGCTTGTATAAGGTTCTTTGAACTTCAGATTTAGGTATCCCTCCTAATTAATGATCATTTCACACTGTCTTCAAAAGCCATTGGATTTTGATTAGCCAGCAAATAAAAATGCCTTCGTTTTCTTCTCTGGGTACATATTTCCTCTGTTTCCTTGGCAATTAATTGAGTAGGCGAATAATAGTCAGTGCACTTTAACAGTCCATGTAAGGAAGGCAATACCAGCCTGGTCACCAGGAGAACTTCACTACCATTAAGCACTTAGAAAATCTAATCCTTCAAAGGCAGAGAGAAGCTAGAGCACTGCACCCTGTTATGTGGAGCCCTGATGGCTCCTGTGCAGCTGGAGCATGGAAAACACAATGTGCAGCCTATCTTTGTTGTGGATACTCGCTCCTCCATGGAGATACCAGTCTGGAAGCTGCTATAAGAGGGAAACAGAAAACATTCTTGTTTCTCCTTAGCCAAAGGTGAAAATACTAACCTTTGGAGAAGTCTAGCTAATTCTATTGAAAATGATGAAGTGGCTCTAGCATACCTTGCAGATAGCAATCAGCAAATTAATGAGATATACTTAATTTTATTTATTATTTCCCCTAAGATGTAGTGTGTTTCAACAGCAAGTTTTCTTCAGGGCAGAAAGAGGGCAGAAGAAGTCCCCCAAATGTTTTGCTATTCTCAGCACAGTGTTTAGGCAGCACATATGTGAGAACAGTGAATGAGTATGCCAGCCATCTCATCGCACAAATCAGGCAAAATGCAGCATGTGAAATCAAATAGGTATTAAATTTGTCCTGTGATGAAGACATCAAGAACAGAGAGTACTGGATACCCCCTGGTTCATCTTGGTACATTGTGCCTTATTGAAATACTGCTAGCACAGAAAAATTGCTGTCATGCTTCCCAATGAGGTGCTGAGTTCAGAGGAACAAGCTGGAGGAAAGAAGCCTTTCAGCAAGTGCCATTTTTTGAATTCTCTCGGCCTTGGAGTGTAATTAAGGCATTGTATATATAAAGTGTAAGCAGATCCTTGTATATATAATCAAATTGACATCAAGAGGTGCTGAACTTGTTTCCACAGCACTTAAAGCAGGCCTTCAGCTTTCATAGGGTGAGAGGTGTTTCTGTCATTATCTTCAGGCAAGACCTGAATACCAAACTCTCTGAATGCAGTAAAGTATGTGCAGTGAGACAACGAGCAGAAGTATTTTTAAATATGTTCTAGAATCCTTTTTATTGTCCAGTCCTGTTTGTTGGACTGTTATAGAAAACACCCAGAGATTTCATGGGAGGTCAACGATCAGGAGATGCTTTGTTGCCAGTGACAGTTGTGCATCTCTTCAAATATATTAAAATACTAGAAACAAAATGCTATGAAGATTAATGATTTATCATCAATAGCCACCAGGACACAAAGTTAATTGGCACCCACTGGTACATCATGGGCACAGCCATGAACATTTCCCTTCCACATAAGCTCCCATCCACACATAGGTGGGCACAGAAAACAACTCTTGTGTTTTTCCTTTCTTCTGAGCTAGGATCCCTACAACATAAACTATTTCTCTTCTCTGTAGCAGTGTAAAACTAATTAGTAACTGTTGCTTTTAAAAGTGTTTGCAGTATGAAATTGATCTGGCAACACTGGTGTGTTTTCTACTTTGTTTTTCTTCATAAAAACCTGAGTATGTAATGAAATTAGAAGGTAACTCTTCAACCTTTTGCAAATTCTAATTCAGAAGTTTTTTCTGTGTTGAACACAACCAAGAAAATATGTAAGACCCCTGATAAAACAAAATGTTTACCTCCTAGTTACAGTCTGAGTTGAATTCAGAAATGCACTGGGGCTAAACCTGGAAGTGCTGACAGCTATTCACAAGATGAAGCAAGGCCACAATGTGGCCCAGATCCTACCAAGGTTTTCTTTGGTTCTCAAGCTACTTTATTGTCCCACAAAAATCAAATCAAGTACCTAATACTGGTGGGTAGGAAAATGAGTAGAAACTTGAAAGTATCCTGATAGGTAGAAACATTTTGTCAGGACTTTTCTTGACAGAGTAGCTGCAGTTGAAAAGTAGATATATACACTCAAGTAAGTCTCTACCACTTAAGTTTTATGAAATAAAACCTGGTCATGCGTTTTGTCAGTCTCAGGACCTTGGATTGTCAATCCTTCAGGAGAAAGGCAGGCATCCTTTTGTTTTGTGTTCAGCCCTAGCTGCATTACCAACAGCAGAAATTCAAACATAACCACCCTGTGCCCAGTGAAGAACAGCCAGGTAAGGTTTCAGCAGCCAAATCATTGTTTTGCGCAATCAACTCACCATGATTCCCACGACTGACATTTTTTCTTCTGAATAATTAATTCAGCATCACAAGTTGCTCAAAACTGAACAATTCTGTGTTTTCTCACAACACTGCTTTTATTTATGTCCCCATAACACTGGAGGACTGAGAAGCACAGAGGCAGAGGCCTCATACCCAATCAATGGAGGTTGAAGTTGATGAGAAAAACAGAGAGGGGAAATGAAGACTCTGGAAGTTTAAATGACTCCTTTAGGAATGTGCAGGTATTTGGAAGCATAGGAGTGTCACAGAACGCATATGAAATTAGATGTTACCTGATGTCATCCTCTAATTTGACAAACCAATAATGACTTTAGGAGGCAAGTGCAATCCTAGAGCACCATGATCTTAATGGTTTAAAGGATCCATTTTCCATTGATTTCAGAACAATGCTGACTCAGTCCAAAAGTTATGCATTATGGCAAAAAGCTCAAGTATTAACTCTTTGAGCCCCATGTTTTATCTCAATTGTAGATAGTAGTACCATAATCTCCACCTTCTTCTACAACTACCATAACTTTTCTTTCCCTGAAACATTTACTCCAGTAGATTTTTCCTTATTTCCATATTACTGCTAATCTGACAAAGGCAGCTGTGGGTGCTAATAGATCAGTGTAACTAGGGCTGCATTATTTTCCCCAAGGCAATCTGAGACCAACCTTTGCTGACATACCCAACACTTTAGTCCAACAAAGGCATAAGGAATTCTTGTTGATGTTCTGTCACTGGGGTGACACTTTGCTTTGGTTTAAAATATTTGTTAGCATCACTCATGGGTAACAAATAGATCATCTCCTTGGCAATGGCTTCATTGCCTCAAGATTTGAAAAGATGTGAGGTGGTATTTTTCCAAAGTTTATTGACAGTACTGGTTTTGCGAGTGCTTTCCATTAGGAAAAGACAAGAAATAATCAAAACTGTGACATGGCAAGATAAACTTATGTCCTGTGCTAAAGAGTTATCTTTGCTTATTCTCATTACTGTTGGTTTCTTTCCTGTTTCTTTTTCCCTAATGTCTCAGTGCCCACCGCTCTGTCCTGCAGCCCTACGATTGCCCCTCCCCACCATGAGGCCCTGCTCCAATGCCCAGCAGGATGCTCTGTCCCAGTCCCCCGCCTGCCTGCTGGGAGCAGCTGTTGGGCCAGCAGATGCCTCTCAGACCTCTGAAAGCTCCTCCCAGGCCTCAGCCACCCTGGCCAGAGGCCAGGAGCTGCTATCACCACCAGACCCATAGGAAAGGAGGTATGTTCCCTGCTCGGCGCACTGCCCAGCTCTGCACCAGGTGGGGCAACTGGGAAGGGGATGTCACAGAGGCAGGAGTTGGCCCCTCACTCTGTCAGCAGCAGAGCAGCCTTCCCCTGAAACAATTTCATCTGGATTGTCCTATCTACCTATAAAATGTCACCAGATGCAGGGATGGGATGATAGATGCTTTTAAGGCGGAAGGTCTCAAAGCATGTGTGCCTGTAGTCAACATGTTGCTGTTGCTGCTACCAGCTGAAGAAAGGGACTCAGACCTCAGTACTGTCAGTTGCCAACAGGGCTGGGAGAGGAAAAGAACTTGAAGAATACCTGAAAGGAATGCAAGGAATGCTCATACCAAGAGACTTGCCAAAATACAGGATGCATCACTACCAGTAGCACTCTGGTGGATGTTTATGTATTTATTTCGAGATAAAGTATGGGAAGCATTAAATGGGACTGGGATCTTATAAATGAAGTGTTCTGTTTGTATTGTAGAAAGAGTGAGCAGCACCCATCTTACCCATACTGCTGAATGGGTAAGAGTAGCAGCCATACAATACCCAGTTGTTAGAAGGAACTTAAAAGATGCCCACCAGAAGACTAGAAGAAAGACAAAAAGCAGTCTCTGCTAAAACACGAGTCATGGATCATTTAAAAAACCCAAAAGAAGGTTCTATTTTGCTGTAATTTAGTCATCCAGCTAAGGATCCTATGCAAACAGCGTAACAAGATTTTGCTTGTGTCTCTGAAGGCAGCCTCAGGAGGTTTGAAAAGGATGCCTGATCAGCTTCTGTTCCACACACTGCTTTTATTGCTTTTTATGCTGGGAGCTGTTGTGCCAGGACCTTGCTCCAATACCAGGAATCACATTAGCATTCGTGTCCGGCACCTGCAGTTATGGAGCTGAGAGGTGACTCTGGTGCCATGATACTGCACATGCAGCTCCACAGACCTTGGGCACTACCAGGCATGGATCCTGAAACAGGTCACAACACATACCTGGGGCAAGGGCAGATTAGGGCAGTGGGGTGTTGCAGTTTCTGTGATTTGTCTAAGAGTTTCCCTGCTGGTGGATGTAACCTTCAGGGTGGAGGTGGTGAGCGGTATAGACTGAGAAATCAGGTTTTTGGGAAAGGAGAACATCCAAGTACTTTGCTGGATTGAAGCTTTAGGACTCTGTCAGGCTATGGACAACATGTATACTATCTGAGTGTCTACAGTGCACACTGGAAGGAGGAAAACGTGACTGAATTAGTGCTGTAGTCAATTATGTGGCAGAGCTGTAACAGCGGAGCTGGGAGGCGGCGAAGGACAGTGGCAACTGTGCATAGGATTGCCCTTTAATTGTAGAGAGCCTGCTCCCCACTCCTCACTCCAAATCTTGTCTCTGCCAGCCCAGAAGATCTACCTGGGAGCCATCCCTGGGTCTCACTGGCACAGTCACTTGCCCACTGGCACCAGGCTGGGTGCTGCCAGTGTAGCCAGCCCCCCGCTGCTGGGGCTCACTGCCTGCTGCTCAGCTGTCCCGTGCAGCAGCCCCAGGGCTTGGGTTACAGGACAGTTTCTAACTTTGTGCCTGTCCAAGACATCAGGGCAGAGGCACATGATTTTTAATTTATGAGGACACCCATAGAGCTGTCAGTTTCAAGGCAGGTGTTGAGAAACTGGCAGGGGGCCTGAGCAAAGAAAAAGACTGACCTCACCCCTAAATAATGGTGGCCGACATGGTCACAGGACAGAGAGTATTGACATAAGCAAGCTTTAAAAATAACTAGGTCATCCAGCTAGACTAGCTCACTGTCTTATACAAAGAAGACATGAGGTACCAATTTATAATAAAAGTGGGAGTGTAAACAGCTATTCAAGGAGTTAAACAAATGTGTAGTGTTTTGAATAATTACTTTATTTAGCTTTTTTAATTCTCCTACCCAAATCAAGCTCTAAGTCACCACTAGACATAGCATTGGAATCAAGCAAGCTTTTAAGGTCTTTAGGTAGTGATAGCATCGGACTCCAGGCAGATGTGGCTGTAGAGTGGTGACTGCTCTGCATTGTGGCTGCAGCCACCTCACTTCAGATCCAAGTCAAGGCGAAAATCTAAAATGTTGGACTAGCTAATCCTTGTAGGTCTCTTCCATCTGGACTATTCCAGTCTGAAAATGAAGCAAAGGTCACAAATAAATAAACATTTTGTTGCAGAGGAAGGTCGGTGAATTTGTGTTAATAGAACCTGGCCTTAGGAAAAAAGGAGAGGAAATCCAGAGAGGAAATTATTATTTCTTCACCTAATCCAAGCTTTGGAAAAAATCTTAAAGCAGACTGTTCTCTATTCACATTTGAGGTGGGGCTGAGTGCTTTCAGACTAATGCTGGTTTGCAAAACACACTTCACACCTATGATCAGGGCATTTCACTGCAATTCATAAGAGGAGAGAAACAAGATTTGGCTTAGACAGAAACCTCAAATAGTTCCAGTAATTATGAGAGTTACAAGGCCAGTAGCAACTTAGATATTGACATCTGCATCCACAGTCACCTATTCCTGGATTTCTGGCACCCATTTAATTCCACACACAGTTGAAGAGCTGTTACTGCTGCTCCTGCCCTCTTCAGCTATGTCTGTCATTGGAGAGAAAATGTGATTTTCTCGTAGAAAACTCTTTTGCAATAACTCTTTCCTACCACCTGAATAGTGCAAAGGGAGAGGACAAGAACAGAGACTAGATACTTGCTACTGCAGCTCTGTGAGAATACAGACACCACATGCTCAGGAACACAAAAATTCATGTACTGGTTAACACTATTGCTTTTGCCAACAGTAACAGCAAACTTTTCTGTCTTTTCTTCATAAGGGAAAACTGCACCTCAGCAAGAGCTTACAGCTTGTATTCAGCCAAACTGTTTTTCTCAGCCAGGAAAAGAGAAACAAACAATTACAACATGGAAAACACTTGCTTTTGCTTTGACCAAGCATGCCTTTGAGTCAGCTGTTAAAGGTTTGTCACATGGTAACCGTTCCTCATCTGGGTAAGTAGCAAACTACCATAAAAAGTCCAGTATCATTGGCATTAGGTTGTTTGTCAAGCTTGTAAAGCAGTTTTCTAAATCAAGACATCATGTTACCAGAGGTCAATAGATTGCTATTTCATGCTTGATTATTTCCATGCTTCTTCTAAAAAGTGCTTGTTAATTTTCAATTTCTCAACTAAACCTTAAATATATCAAAAATATCTTGTTCCAGTAAGATGCATATTTTGCTGCTTTGCTCATTCTCAGCTCCTCACCCTAGGAAAAGGCAGCACTGTGTCCCCTGTACCATGTTCAATTTAAATCCAATTTTTCCATTGCAACTTACATCATGAGCATAACTCCTATCTTTTCAGTTGTGGAAGACTTCTGCAGCTTAGCCCTGAAGGCACTGAAGCAGCAAAACATTTAAAATAGCAAATATTTAAAATATATAAAATATTTAAATATATTAAAATATTTAAAATATTTGAATAGCAAAAATATTTAAAATTTACCAAGGGAATAAAAACCAGCATGTATTTTAATGTCTTTTTTTTTTAATCTTTTCTGGCACCTATTTTATAAGACAGACTGAAAACAGGCCTAAGGGATTTGCAGCATTTCATGACAAATTGTAATTGACAGTCCAATTAAAGAAGAAATACCCTCAACAAAGCAGATTCTGTGAGTCCAAACATCTTATTAAAGTGACAGGCCACCTAATTAGCTTCAAATAGAATTAGGAGCTCGTTCCATGTTTCTTTTCTAGTAATATGGCACTCCCAATTATCCATATCCTGTTTCATTCATTTTGACTGTAAACACCTTTCCAATATAACGGATCCTTTCTTAATCAGTGTACTGCAGATGAGATTTGACGAACCCATGGTGCTGCTGTTCTAAGTTGGGGCAACACTCTTTGGTGTTTTCCCTGCTGCAGCACAGCTGAGAATCATGTTGACCAGTCAAATGATTATAATTTCTGGAGAAGTAATTGGGGAAAAAAATGACCCTATAAAAATGGCATTCCTAGGCAGGTCAAAGAGCTATTATAGGATGCCGCAGAGCAACAATAGAGTCTACAAGGTGGAGACAATGTAAACTCTGAGATAGCTGTAATTTGTCAATTTAGCCTTACCAGTAGATACATTTCATAGTATCTGCTCCAGAAAGATATATTTTTCAAATGATCTTTTAGTTGCTTGGTTTGCATGTGTTACATTCAGAGAAAGGAAATTATCTGGGTTTTGACAGCTCGACTGAAATAACCCCTGGTAAGTGTTTTTGACCCTGCAGCAAGAAACAATTAAACAAGACATACAGAGTATATTAAAGTCTTGACTCTTCAAGTTACTGACACATTTAGTGGTGATGACAGTCTAGGGACAGGAAGATCAAGTCTTGCACTTAATACTCATTAGTCCAAGGCTCCATGAGAATCTTTTGCCAAGCTTAAATGACTTCTCTAGATAATATCCATCTGACTGTTAATTATACCACTTGGCCTGGTATTAACCTTCTAAATATTGGATAAAACCAATATTAATATTTTTTAAAATTTCAATATTTTGCTTACATCTGGCTGTGTAGTTTTCCCATGAATGTGCATCAAATAAATTCTATATTCTTAGTTAAAGGAGAAGGACAATTATCCCTGAACCTCTCTAGACCTTTGCTACTAAATTGCTTAGCAAAAGGCAAAATTAACTATTTAGAATTTTGGGAGGAGGGAAAGCTTTTCAAAATCATTTTACTAAAAATGCACAAGGGAGGGATGTCAGTTAAGCAGTTCTCACTATACTAATCCATAGCCAGGAAAGCGACCCTGGGAGAGTGGGGTCACAGAGTCTCTCCAGGCACGACTCCATAATTTACCTGTTAAGTCCTTAAGCAGAGAAGGACTGAATTCAGTGTTTCCAGTACGCAGTGAGCCCTTCTTTACCTCAGGGAGAAGGATGGCAGAGATGTGAAATTTGGTTTGAACTGCTTTCTGAAATTACTAAATAGTACAAAGAATATCTCATTTTTGCTAAACCTGGTCACTGTTGTGAGTCAACAATAAACCATCCAGGCAGGTGGAAGCATTGCAGGTTGGAGTTTGGCACCAGACTTCCTAAATATAAATAAACCCCAAACGATAGCTGGAGTTGCTGGGTAGCCACTTGACGCTACATAGTTATTCTCATTATGTTACAGGTTAAGTAGGTTACATGTTCGAAGGCAACCTACCCGCAGACATCTTGATTAGCTATTTACAGGCTGAAATCATCCACACAGTTCAGTTCTTGATAATTAATTCTACACAGCATATATATTGTTGCAGTCACAGAAAAGTTGTTGTTATGATCCTGACACACTTGTCAAGATTATACCAAAATTTGCATGAAAGGGAGCATTCCATCTCTTTCTATTTTTATTGATAATATACATTCACTACTCAAAGAGCAGGAGATTTAATTTTGGAAGGGCATGGTATTCCTAAGCAAAGATGATCACAGAAGTAAGGTGTTGTTTGGTGGAAACACTAATATACTTTCCAAGACTGTGTCAGGCAGAAGAGCATCTGAATTATTTTACATGTCTGCCACTTTCTAGCTATATGCTGACATGTTTATATACTGTGGGCACATTGATTAAAATCTGTTGCACAAAAGTGAAAACGTACAGTAGTCCATGCTTATATTTCTGTTTTAAATCTAATTGATTGGCAACATTAGTGGAGAGATGAGAACAATGCTACTGATTTAAAGGAAATTTCCCTACTTTTTCTTGAATATCTTTCCTTGCTATGAATGCAGTTAATGAAACAGTAATACTGGGTTTGAACCAGTACAGGCTGCAAGTGTTCTGCTTGCAACCACAGCTTCAGCCTCCCTGGTCATGCTCCCAGTTTGCATTTAAGACTTCGCAGTATATCCAGTTTCCTGGTTGCTCCTGTAGTCACTGAAGCAACTTAGTCACTAAAGAAGAATTTTATGGAAGTGCTTTTCATAGTGAAAATTCCTTTGCTGGCCTATAACATTTTTTCCATACTCTTTCTCATTGCAATCAGGGACATTTTCAGCTTAAGTTATTATGAGGAGAAGGATACAACATAAATATCAAAGGTGCTCGTCACCAAACTAGGTCCAGAAGATTTCTCACTACCATGACAGACATCTTCCAGCCAGTTGGGAGGCCAATAAAATAATAAATCTCACCCATGCAAAGCAGGTGGCCTGTAATTCCTCATTACTCACAGGTGAGTGTGGGATTCACTAAATCCTCATGGCATCCCAGGAAACTGCTTTTCTCTGTAGTCTTCACTCAAGTTTGTCATTTTTCATGGCTGCATCAAAGGACTATTTTTTTCTTTTTCCTGTTCCTTCTCCTTTTTCTCCAGCACTCTGAAGTAAAAAGATCTAAAAGATGGGAGGTTTTTTTGGTTGGTTTTTTTTGGTGTTGTTATTTTTTTTTTTTTTTTTGGCCAGCCCTGGGAATCCCTTTGTCCTGTCTGCTTTCTGAGGCTACTTTTTCCCTTTCAGTACATTCAGGGTCCTCTGTGTCTGGAGTCGCAGGGCGCTCAGTAACCTGAATCAGGCTGGCAGTGTTGCAGTGGCTGTTCATACTGAGCTTGATGCAAAGTTATGCTGGTACTAACAAAGTAATAAAGCTTATTTCCAATTATTAGACTGCTGATTTCATCAATCTCAAAAATTGAATTTTGGTCAGGCGGAATGTACAGAAGTGTTTTTACCTGATATCCCCAATACAGAAAGTGTTCAGATGTTCAAAGTGTATGGTACAGTGTTCAATATCCAATACAGAATTAGTTCAGATGGTCAGAGTTAGAAACACACATCTGCAGATATTTTCCTTCATTAAAATATCCTCTCTTTCATTAACTGCAGTAATCTGTGTTCTTTTACAGAAAGGTTTGCCTAAGGTGCTGTTACTCTTTAACACCTCCTATATTCCTAAGGATTGTGTAAACTGTTACCAATTCTAATGCAATAAACTTCTATTATTAAAATTCTTTTCACTGAGGAAACATAAACAAAAGTTGTTTTGTTTTCTGTAGGAATCAAATCAAGGTTAGAGATTCATTCACTGCATTGGGTAGCTAAAGAAAATAACATGCTGCCTCAGAAAGTCAGCAGCCTAAAGTGTTGCTAGAAACTCTATTTGGAGTGATTACTGGGATTTCAAGAAATACCTTTAAAAAGAAATCACTGTAGTACTGCTCTTTCTCATAAACACATGGATTGATTGAGAAAAGACAAAACAGCATTTTTCTCTGAGAAGTAAGGTTTGAGAGGACAAAGTGGAATGGATACCTCTCAGTGGACATCTTCTAGGCTCACATTTCACAACCCCGTCTGTTCCCATCAGTTCCAGTTGCTAGATTAGTTCTTATTAAGTGTTCCATTTAACTTCCTCTTAAGTGTTCCATTTAACTCCCTTCCCTGTACCTTTTATGCCACACTGTTCCTCAGAGGACAGCTTGATCTGAAACAAATATGACTTGACAAGATTGTGTTTTGACAAAGGCACATAAAAGGTTTTTTGCACATTACAATGAGAAGACCAGTGGTGAAGGTCTCACAAATTAGTGCTATCCATAAGATAAACACACAAAGATGTTAATAAAACTTCATTTGGGGAATTAATGTGACAGCTTTTTGGGAATAATAACAGCTATAGATGTGAAATAACATATATGGAAGTACTTATTATTCCTTTAAATTGAAGTGTAAGTAGCCTTTTTTTTTTTTTTTTTTTTTTTTGGGGGGGGGGGGGAAATACATTTTAAATGTTTTGCACCATTTAAATAAGGGAACAAATTTGCACATTCCCTGGCTCTGTGCATTACAATCTTTACTACTAGAAGCATTTAAGCATTTAAATGCTCAGGTCCCTACTTATTCAGGAGCTCTTCCTTAAATGCAGGTGTGTATAGCAGTACTTAAGCATATAGTTAGGTCCTTTTCTCAACTGCTCTTCAGCTTTTTAAATTTAAAGTACTTCTGCTTTTGTGCAGAAGAAATTAGCTATCATCACTTCTTGTGACATAATGAAAAGAGAGTGTTCAGTGTGGTTGAGGCCGATGCTGCTGAGGACAACCCGGCTGGCACATTCTGGTAGTGAATAAGCCATCCTGGTCTCAGCATTTCCCTGGAAGTCTTTCACCTGTAAATCTCAGGTGTAAGTGATGTCAGCCTTGGCAGCAGTAAGCAGTCGTTGCCTCTCTGGACTGCAGCCCATGAGTCAGTGGTCTCAGCCCAGGTGGTTGTGCATGGCAAAAATCCACAGCATAAGTGATATCCTTGATGGCAGAAATCACATCAGAAAGAGCCAGGACAAAAGTAAGCAGGAGAACACATAGGCCAGCACAGGACCCCACTCTCCTTTGAACAGGAGGGGGAGGAATAAAGGGAAAAATTTCTGTAGCAAATCATACAAACAAGCCAGGATGGTAGGAGTCAGTGACAGTGTCCAGGCTATAATTTTTAGAGACACAAAGAAAACCCAAGACACTTCTCTTGACAAAGTTAAATTTTGCACAAGGAGAGAAACACAGCATGCTATATGGGCACTTTGGAAATATTAAATATTCTCTAACTAATTCTGAGGTACAATTGCAAAAGAAGAGATTGGTCCTGTGTTCCTGTGGAGCAGATGGGGAGTTAGTGACTTAATAACTTGTCCCTACATCACATAGAAAGTCTTCATCACAAATTAAAGCAAAGGTTCAGGACTACTAACTTTTGCCGCCACTGAAGTCTTATCACCAAGAGCAGAAGTATTGCAAAAGCTAACTTTTCAGAGAAAGGAAATAAGCTGGGCTTTGATAGCTCAGCAATTCAATTTTTCTTAAATTCACCTGATGGCAAAAATACGGAATGAAGAAGCAGCAGAAATTTTCCTTTCCCCACCAATGAGGGAGAAGGGAAACCGGTTTCTTTTATCAGAAAGAAACAAAAGGGTTATGACTGGTTATGCAGGGACAGTCAAAAAATGTAAACAACCAGCTGTTACAAAACCCTTCAGCTCCTCTCCCTAGCTGAAGCACATGTTCCCATATCGTCTCATGCACATTCCCACCACCAATAAATAATTACTTTCAGACCTGCCTCCTTTCCCTAAAAATGACAGATGACAGTGGTCCAGCCCTGGTCTGCCCAGATTCATCTCCCTGCTGTCCCAGCCTCTGCCTGGCTGCCCCTGCACGAGGCTGACCAGCATGGTGAGTTAAGCCTAAGATTCTCAGGATTCCCCACAACATAACAGCAATGCTTCGGAGAGTTTCTGCAGCTTGTTATGGGGGATGCCGTGCATGGTTATGAGAGGGTAAATTTTCATTTAGTCTGAATGCTTGGCACCCTCGGACCGTAAACAGAAGCCTAGGTAGAAATAGATGGAATTATTTACTTACACTTCCAGTGATGAAAATGATTAGTCAATTAACTTTGCTAATATACAGTATCTTGTGAGAAGATAAGATGTCAACAGGCAAAACTAGCCTCCAGGTCATGTCAAAAAGAACAAGCCCTCTGGCATTTACACTGATTTATGGTGAACTATGACAAGTATGTAAATTATGAGAGTTCCCTTTTATGTTTACATTTGTGCATTTTTCTTTGGCTCTTTCTGATGATTAGCAGATTAGTGCAGCTACTTATAATTTGATATAACTGACAGGAAAGCATTCAGCCTGGAGGGATATCCTGCAGCCCCCAACTTCCTGTACTACAAGAGGCTGAGGGCACTGTGTTGGTAAATATCTTCAAGGGGAAAATGGCAGCTAAAATTGGCCACAATGACATTGCAGGGATGTAATAAAATAAAAAGGTCCAGATGAGAAAAGTTTATAACATGAGATAGGTTCAATTAGTTATTCAGTTCATTTAAGTAGTCCAGCTGGACAATTATAGACAGCAACCAATTCCATTATGTAACCATGAAGCAATGTGTTCATGAGCTTCTATTTGTGCATCACTGGGATGTCAAAATCTCTTTTCAGTTCACTTGTACGCAAGCTTTACTGGGCTCAGGTCCTGCATGTGTTATACACATCACACAACATAATTTCTTGGTGTCTCAAACCATGTAGGTGCTTCAAGCTACCTCCAACTGAACAGCAGCTCAGGAAGTGAACATGGTATGAACATGGATAGCCTAGACCAAAGGTTTACATTCATTTTGTGCAAATGCAACTTCACCCTTTCACTGTGCACTTCCACCATCCTTAGTCTAATCTTCTGCTCTAATTCTACCAAAAGAAATAGAGCCCTAGATATTACAATTAAGCAACAGGATTCCCTCACACACACCTATCTGAGTGAAAATGTTTAAGGAATTAATGATATAAATGCTCTTTGGATCAAAACTGTCCGAAATTCTCAGTTTGGCAAAAGTCATGTGAGGTTTTCTGCCGCAGGAACTCCTTGAACTCTTCATGTATTTGATTTCAGTGGGCTGTTTTGGTGAAGAGTAAATTAATTTCTGGTGAGAGCCACTCAAAACAATTTGGACTCTCTAGAATATCAAAAATCCTTTCAGAAACCAGATTTCAGATTCACTCCAGCTGGTGGCCAACACGTAGTCCGGTCCAGAACAAGATGAACAATGTGCCTATGCTTATCCGTATGACCATAAAACCAAAACCTGTCTGCATCTTTCTGGCCATCCAGACATCTTCTTTGCCATAGAACCAACAACTCTAGAACAAAATCAGCAGTAAGCACATTACTTGGATCTGATTCTACCCTGAACTTCTCTCACATGTCTGTAAAAAAGTTAGAAGGTTCAAAGTCCACCTTAGCACAGGTAGAGCTGTCATCCTCAATTTAGTTATTTCCACTGGAGGCTGCTTACAAAGCTATGCAGTCCCTGGCATCCCCAGATATTTGCTGTGAAGAAAACAGCCCATCTCAACACCCCCAAAGCTTGAATTCAGATCACAAGCATAATGATTATGCAAAAAAAACCTCTCACCTGAGTGAAACCTGAACATTAGCCAAGCGCAGTCACAATTCCTTCAGCGTACAGGGGTATTTCCACAGCAGCTTTCAGACGAGTAAAGGGGAAGAGGCAAGGCCACACCATTGTTTTTTTCCTTCTCTTACAGCTGCCACTTGTTCCACCCAGGGACATCCTCTCTTCCAATAACTTCACAGAGGTATGGTACATACCATACCTACAACCCTGTAGGCTGCTTAGAGGTCTGAGGGTCTGGGAGAAAACCTGGAAACTACAGGGAAAAACCTGGAAACTACAGAAAAAAAAGCGCTATTTTTTCACCTGTTTTTTTTTTTTTTTTTTTTTTTTTTTTTTTTTTTTTTTTTTTTTTTTTTCTGTGAATGTCTGCATAAAGTAGTTGGAAAGCTTTGAAAAAAATTTAAAGGAAACATTTTCCACATAGAAAAGGTAATTTCTCTTGGAAGAAACAGTAAGGGAACCTCTAGTGTAATTTTCTTAAAGGATGTAGCTGCTGAACATCAAGAAATCAATAATACATCTATAAAATTAAGCCTTCTATGTGACATTACTCCATTGAAAACTTGCAGCTTTGAGTTATTAAAATACATCTATTCCTTAGGTCAAATGGCTTAGTATTGTGTAGGGTTAGCAATACAAAAATATCTCTACATACATGTTCATGAAGTAAAGCTGAGTATTAGCTATTAGATCAATTTTCATTATTTAAACCCAAAGAACACATACACAAACATGAAGTTCTTAGGAAGGGGTGATGTTAGACAAACACATAAAAGAGATTAGTATTCTTACAAAACTTTAATCTCTTGTATTCTTAGACCTCCCAAGATTAAGCACTTGTATTTGCACTACTTCCAGTAAAAAAATACACTTGTTCTTCTAACTAAACAGTATAATTCACATTCTCAAAGTCAAGAAAATTTTCTTTTGGAAACAAGTAAGTAGCTCACATTGGTATTTCAACCTTCAGTTGTTAGAAAATAAAAAGCTGCAAGAAAACCTGAAAAACCTTGTGAAGGAATGTTACTTCCTGGGGCTTCAAAACTTACAGAAACCCTGAACCTCCAACTCTAACTGGAAGCCAGAAGAAATTACCCAGGACATTAAAAATACATCTAATAACCTGCTGAATGAACAAGCTGATTTGACCGCTTGGTTTAAAAATGTATATAAGAGGGAGATAATGTCCTATTTTATTAAGCAGAGGCTATCTGAGAAGTTGAAATGAAAGAAGAATCAAATATTCCTCTTCTGTGAGAGAAACATTGCCACGATAATAGAACTTAGAAATCTCCCTCCTTTTCTTGACAGAAAGGAAGAAACCAAGACTTAAGTCACTGATTCCAAGAAGCACTAGGTCTTATCCGTGTCAGGAATATCTACACAAATCACTTGGAGACAGGTCACTGTGTTCTGCCAAATTGCAAGTAACAGAAATAATGTAAAATAAA
The DNA here is from genome assembly GCA_032173965.1 of Sitta carolinensis. Classification (NCBI taxonomy): domain Eukaryota; kingdom Metazoa; phylum Chordata; class Aves; order Passeriformes; family Sittidae; genus Sitta; species Sitta carolinensis. The sequence goes on from JAVUNC010000004.1 coordinate 48,430,897, forward strand.
AAAGTGAGCTCATCATATGAGCTCAGTTATCCTACTGGGTCCTGAGAACAGTACTTTGGAATGGGAGTAAGGGCTGGGGAAGTACCCATCATTTGGTATAGTCACAATCTTATTAAACACCAAGTTCTCACCCCCTCCATGGGTAAGTCACCCACAATAAGTCATGGGGTCAGAATCTTCAAGAGTCAGTAAGGTATGTCTGTCTTAGAACCAGTTTGGAGGAAGCCTAATGGCAGAAACTGCAGGAGTCAGTCCTTGGATATGGGAAGAGTCTAAGCAATAACAGGAGTGAGATCTTCCACAGAAGGCAGACTGTGCAACTTCCCTCAATAACTGTGCACCAACACGAAATGGAATAGTCTGAGTACACATCTCACTTCATATATGTGTAGTGTGTCCATGTGTGTGTGTGTGTGTGTGTCCCCATATTGCTTTTAAGATATCAAAACAAAACCTGTCAAATGCACATATCCTTCTGGAGGAAAAAATGAGAGAATAGATGTGGGCTAAGTGTTGACTACATTGCACATAGCAATACTGTAAGATACTCAGTCTAATGATGAACAGAGTAGCTGAATATATTGAGAATAGGAAAGATTTTTGGCATAAAATCTCTAAACTGTGTTTAGAATTTGTGTAATTAAACTCTGTAAAACATATCCAGATGCCTGCTGCTGAAAACAGCACCAATATGAACATAAAGCAAACAATATTAATTTCTTCACATATTGTAGTAGAGATCAGATTTATAGTTATTCATCTTAAAAGGCAAAATATGGTATGTAATCTCATGTTCTACAGATCCAGCTCAAGAGATCCAGTCTTATCTTTAAATACGGGCTTCAACCCCAAGAAACAGTTTGCTGTTTGAAAGGCTGGCACGATTAGTGCCAGAAAAGAGAGTGTTTCAGAAGCATGAGTTACATACTACTATAAAAGTGTAATTTTACAGGACAGCAACAGGCACCTCTCCTCTTACAGAGGCAGCTGCTCCAGAAATACTCCCTTGTTTACTGCCGGCAGAGCGCACAAGGAGCGCTCGCCTCCACTCCTGCGCCGCGTGTAACGAGGGGGTGCGTGCCTGCCGAATCCTCCTGTCAGCAGATCTTCTCGGTTTTCACTTCTTCTTTGCTACTTTGCAAACTCTCAACTATTTTTTCCCAAGCCATAACACAGGGGCTCTTAGAGATTATTACCATTCTCCCCCTGCCTGTCATACACCTTGTTTCCAAGTATGGTCACTATGAGGGGACTGTCGCTTGGAGCCTTTGTGGAAAATTAATGGCAGACAGGAAAGGGCAAAAAAGACAGGACAGATGGCTCTGTCACCACCACCAGCCTGATGCCATGAGAGCTCCTCAGTGCCTTTGGAAATGCCACTCTGTTCTACAGACTTACTCTGAAGTTGATCCAATTGCACACTTGGCAGCTGTCTTTCTTCTTTTTTATAAGATTTTTCCTTGTCCTTTGACTTCCCAGGCTCCTCCACGTGGTGAATTCAAAAGGTCAATTTTTAAATTAGTGACCGGGTGCTGATGATCTGAAATATTGTTTAGCTATAAACCTATTGGCATCTTGCTAGAAGTAGTGTTGAATAGTGTTGTTAATAGGGCTTGTTTACTTGTTGGTTAAAATCCAAATTGGGTCAGCTGAGACTTGAAGATGCAGTGAGTAATCTTCTAATTCAAGTCAGTAAATGGAGTGATGTCACCTCACTTTATTCTTTAAATGGCATTCTGTCTAGTTTCACTTTCACAGTGAAACACACACCCGTAGCATATTGGGTGCACATTGGAAGAACAAAGAGATGCCTCTCCTTATGTGAGCGATGCCAGACTAATCGTGGTTTGGTTTATGCACATACTTGATATGCTTAGGATTTTATGTGTTTAAAACACGACAAAGCGGGTGAATAAATTGTGATGTGACGCCAGGACATACAGTCAGAGTCTGAAGAGAGAAAGCTAATCCCTCTGAAGAACTGGGGCTGTAATCTCTAGTTATGTAGTTTCAACCTATATGATTGTATTTATAGAAGTTCTGCGTTGGACACATCCCAATACAGTTTGCTGTTAGACAAGAGCAATTCATGTGTTTGCAAAGCCTGTACAATTTTGGTAATTTGGAGAAATTTGTACAATTTTGGTAATTTGAAGAAAACATTTCCAGGTTTGGTTAAAATTTTTAAAAAGGGAGAGTTAGTCTGATGACCAGAAGTGCAAGAGTTACAGCGTGATTCAGGGTGGAACTATTTGTCTAAATGCGAAAATGTGTAACAGTCCCAAACTTACAGACAGTATTTAACTGTGGCCACTTGATGTGAGAGAATACCTGAGATCTTGAATATTGTGGGAACATTAATGGGAATTCTGATGCAGAAGCAAACAGACCATCTGTCATAAGGGATTCTTGCCATTCCTGTATCTCTGAAGGTACAGGAGGTTTCTCTAATACCAGGTATAGCCCCTGCTTGATGCCAGCTTTTCCCATGGTGGTTTTGTGTTGCACACCAGCACTACTGAGTACTGGAAAGTTCTTTGCTGGAAACGTAGCGACAGATTGCTTTCAGGAAGTCAGCTGACACCCAGCTACTGCAGTGGAAAGAGCTTTCTCTATTTCTGTGAGTCTGGAGGGAGGGGGATTGCCATCATACCACTATATCATGCATAGTCAATGATGTCACTGATTATGGAGAAGCCTGCTATTTCACATGCTCAAATTTTGTTTGCCTAATCAAACTCATCTTCAAGACTGATTCAATGAAAGGTTAAAATGTTGTAGTTTTAATATAAAATGAAGCTCCAATCTGGGAAAAAAATTACTCATTCTGTAATGACAGGTTACAACTATGCCTGAATATGAAGTATTAAAAGAGTCTATATGATTGCCTTGAAAATGAACCTGAAATAACTATGTTGTAGTACAGAATCTGCCAGCACCAAACTTTATGACTTGCATGCACATATCAAAGACTACTTTGATAGTCTGCAACAGGGGTAAACCCTGTTTTTATGAAAACAGAAGCTGAGCAAGGTATGCAGCAGCAGAATTTCAGGACTATTAAGGATGAAACACTCTTCCTATCATAAAGATGTAATTTATTACTTTTCTAGATTCACCTGAATCATTCAATATTCCTCCTAGTTTTTGAGTAAGAAGAAGATGTAGCTGAATTACGCCGTTTTCAGAAAACCTCACGTCTGCTTTGTGTTTGGACAGATTAGAATGAGAGCAAATTTGGTAATTTGCATTTACAAGGCAAGATAATGTTCAGTGACAATGCTGCTTATGAGGTTAAAAAGCAAAAGGTGCAAGTCATTGCATGCCAACATGTCTGTTTAACAAAAGGTGGTCCTGTCTCATTTAGGCTTAACTGGTATGTCAGTGCTCAATGCCATGAACAATAAACACAGTGCTCACATGTAAAACATGATTTAGACATCACTATTGAATCTGTTGTAACCAAAACAGGGTCTCAAAGTCATAGGGCCTGTCAACTTCCCAAAGGCCTGGAAACACCTGTTTGTGTGTTCTGTGTCCTGTCCTAACTTTAGTCAGAGTCTGAAAGCGAAACAGATTGATGAGAAGGGCATAAAAACCTAACTGCTGCTGTCCAATATTCACTCTTGGTAGTAGATATGCTGAGTATGGGAGATGCCCTTCACAGCCACAGTCCTTCATGAAAGAACTTTGAATTGTAAATGCAGGTGTAATTTCACCTCTTGCATTGATGAAGCAGGCAGCTTCCACACTCCCTAAATTCACTGAGGGTCATCATCTTTGTCTTTTCTAGGATAGAACAGTATATCTACCTTCCTTTCCTGATATGTCTCATGATATTTGTTCCTCTTCCTTCTCATTTTTCTTGAAACTTTCCTCTACTCTCCCTCTTTGACTGCTTAAATATTCTGTCCTTCCTTTGGCCAGATGTATGATTAGACTTTCTCAACCCTGGCCTAGATTTGGCATTTCTACTTGTTGTCCTTGCAGAATATAAATAATAAAGTCTTGTCAATAGAAGACAAGTATGGGACTTCTGGTTTTTTCATGGAGGTTTGTGTTCACGTTTCCACCTGCTAGATATCATTTAGACATATCAAAATGCATCAGATAATTTCCTACTATTATATTTCCTTGTCAACAAATGCTATAATCCCAGCAGGAAAGTTATGTCATGATGAATGGGAGGGAAGAGTCCTCTGTAATCTTCATGGGAGGACAGACACTGTGCCATTCCTTAGCTTCTATTTCATGTCTCAGAGGCACAGCCTGCTTGGCAGTGTTTAATTCTTATTTCGTGTTCTCTTTTTATATGGCAATAGTTATATATCACCATCGTGAGATCTCATGAGATGGTTGCAGAAGGAGTATAGGAATATCAGGTTCTTAGGCAATCCACAAAGCCTAACATGAGGTTACATTTTCCAGGCTGCAAGCCTGAGTCAGGTGCTTGATGAAGGGTAACCGAATAGCATCTGCCAACTTAAAGAGCACTTTTGAAAAACAAAGGTGTTAGAGTAAGCCCAGAGTTATTTGGACAAAATTGGGCTGCAGTTCCACCTCTTGGCAGCAAGCCGTGGTGCTGGGAAGAGCCTACATGAGGTCTAATGAAAGAGCAGGGCAAATAAAAAGAACTTTTGATTTTAATGATTTCATTTACTAGACAGATGAGGAAAGAACATTTTTCCAGAAAGACCTTCAAATCTGAAGATGAGATTTGAATTTTGATGGCTATTCCTCAGCAGCAATGTGTGGGTGAAAAGCTCAGGATCAAGACTATCTGCTTTAGGAAAAGACAAATACGTTGTGAAGAGGGAGATGGAGACTCCCTACTTAAACAGGTTCAGCTGGGAATAAAGTGTGTACTCACTGGACTGCAGGCTAGAAAGGTGAGTCCTGCCTGGAGGTATAGCCAAAATGGACCAAGAAGAGCTCCAGAAACAGATGAGGGTAGACACAGTGCCTCTTCCCCTCAAACATGCCTTCTGTTTTCTCCTATTTCCTACTCCACTCAGCATTCTGGAAGAGTAATATTGCCAGTGCTGTGGTCAGAGAAAAGAAAGTGGAGATTAATAATGGATAAAATCTCTCCATGTTTACTACTCTAAAATTTAAAAGAAACACTAATGAGCTACTGCTGCTGATTAATTGGAGAGAGAATGAGATCACATTATCTCTTTTTTTTGCTAACAAAAAGTCTGTATTCATAAGCAGAGGCCAAGACCCTGCCTTTCACAGAATGCCACCCTGTGGATCAAAAGTCATACGGAGGCAAGGACAGTCATGTCACAGTGACAGTAGACCCATTTCTGTGCCTACCTGACAAACAACTGCCTTGGACTCATTGTAGTCTGGGGAACGCAGAAAGACAAGTGTTGCTCAACATGGCGCCTTCCCAATCATCTCATCAGGTTCACTGTGCTGCAGCAAGAGCTGAAAGTAAGGTCATGCACAGTGACTTGGAAGACATGCTCAGGGTAAGCAAATATCAGAGAGGAGGGGGAGAAGAATGGGGCTGCTGCATGGGCCTGGCAGAGAAAGTGTTAGACATGAGGCTTATACAAACATGACGTGCATATGCCATTAGGAGTAGAGGAAGCTTAGAATAGACAGGATACCTAGGAAGACAGAAGCAAGGTGTTAGGTAACAAGTTATAAAATGTCAAGTGAATGAAGTGTCTTCTACACCAGGTCAGGTGAGTGTTAATAAATTCTGCCTGTGTCAGCAAAATGGGTAAGAACTTATAGTTGTTCTTGAAAAGCAGTTACAAAAGGTTGAACGGGGTGACAGTATTGCCTGACATTTAGAGCAAGAGACATGGTTTGCATGATGTGATGATTACAATGTCTTTCTGAGGCACATTTAGACCTTATGAATAATAAGCAGGGAAAACTTCCCAAAGTGTCCCTGTCCATGGTGGGGGCTTGGGAATGTTGGAACTTGTTGATCTTTAAGATCCTTTACAACCCAAACCATTCAATTCTATGATTCTAAAACCATGAAATTTGTTACTAAAATTGCAGAATAGGAAATTCATGTAGTCAGGCTATTGACTTGAATAATTTCTGTAATAGAAGAAAATTTATCAAAAGGCAAAGCTGATGTAAAATACAGTGTGTGATGCAGTCTAAGGAAAAATGGGTGGTGAAACACCATGTTTGTCCTAAGGTAAAATACAGCCAAGGGCATAATTACCTCTAGGCTTGCCATCATGTTCACTATAATTTGGAATATATTGTTTCTTCATTCCTCTTTACCTGTTCTCTAACAGCAGAGATGCAGTGCCCTAATATTCCTTCAAAAACCCTATACTGCCATGGTAAGCTCATGGATAACCATCACCTCTCACCATACAATTGGTTCTTGTTTTCCAAAAGAAATGTTCTAAACAGGAAGGCATCTGAACCCAATTTGATTTGACTCAATGATTTTAGAGGTCTTTTCCAACTTTTAGGATTCTATGATTTTATTAATCCATTTGAAAATACAGTTTAGCTACCTATCCATTAATTTGGTTTTTGAAGAGCTCAATGACCAGAAAAATCACATTTACGTTTCAGGGTTACAGAGTAGTGAAAATCCCAGAAAGGTTCACCAACAGTTCTGAACATGAAGAAGTTCAGCCTAAACTTTTCACCTCTTGGGAACAGTTCCTTGAGAAGTGGGCAAGGTAAGAATTGATTAAGGATCTCCACACTGCACAAGATTAAAGCAAGAATTGAACTACAGTAATAATTCACAGCAGATTGCAGGTGCTGTACTGAGATTTCATTTCTTTCCTCCATTTCACCAGCTCCCTTCATCCAGAATTATGCAGGGAAGGGCTTTTTTCAGGAAAGGGCTCTCTTGATGACACGTTTGCAGGAACAAATGTAGAAAATGAGCACATTTTTAAAATATTGCCTCCAGGATAAGTATAATATACTGTTCTATCAAACCAATGGAAATAATTTTCCCATAATTCAAAGTGGCCCTGGGAGTTCAGAGTATCACTTGGCCACCATCAACTTTTATTATTTGATATGACTCTTAAAACTGGCAGTTGCAATTAGTCAATATATGTATCCAGAAAGACAAGCATCAATAATGTCAGCCAAAAGAGATATGTGAGTAGCTTCTGTATATAGATGACATTTGTTACTACTGTGGAGACTGAGATGAATAGCTGTGTGTGAGCAGGATCTTCATGTCTGCATAAGAGCACTTTAATGACAGTTTGGCCTTATACACTGGTAGACATTTTTAAATATTTCAGGAAGCCACAACCAGAGTGCTGCTTAATTCACTGAGTATACTCTCAGACTACATTAAACTCTTGTTATAGGAAGGACAAAAGAAAGTAGGAAACAACTCAGAGGCATCAGGAAATAGCAGCTGGGTGAACAGCACTCAGGTGAACTGGCAATAGAAAGTGGGAAAAGTGAGACCCAAAAGCAACAAAAATGGACTAAAAAAATTGTACAAAGTCCTCCTACTCAATTAAACCCTCTATGTTTGAAATTATTAGCATCTTGAATCAAATACTTAATGTAGATTCTACAATATAGTATTTAAGGTAGAATTAACCTTAGTTGGGAAACAAAGGATAATGTGGGCCCATTGCTAAATGGAGGGGAGGATAATGAAGTAGTGAGGGTGCTGAGTAGCTGTTACTGACACCTATGCATCGATCTTCACTGGCAAGACCAGCCTTCAGCATCTCTGACCCAGGAAACCAGAGTAAAGGAATGTTGACTTTCACTTGGTCAAGAAGGATTGGTTTGGAGAACATCTAGGCAAACTTTATATCCACAAGTCCATGGGACCTGATGGAATGCATCCATGAGTGCTGAGAGAGCTAGCAGACTATAGCCAGGCCATTCACAAATATCTTTAAAGAGTCACAGAGTTCAGGAGAGGTGCTTAAGGACTAGAAGAAAGAAAATGTCATCCCAGTCTTCAAAAAGGGTAAAGAGGATGACACAGAGATCTTCTGACCAATCAGCCTCACCTCGGCCCTTGGAAAGATGATGGAGCACCTCATTCTAGAGGCCATCTCTGTCCGTGTGGATGACAAGAAATTGATCAAGAGTAATCAGCATTGGTTCACTAAAGGTAAATCCCACTTGACCAATCCAATTGCCTTCTCTAATGTGGCAGCTACCTGGATGGATGAGGGGAGAGCAGTGGGTGTTGTGTACCTCGACTGTAGCAAGGATTTCGACACTGTCACAACATCCTCATAGGCAAACCCAGGAAGTGTGGCCTGGATGAGTGGACAGCGAGGTGGATTGGGAACTGGCTGAACAGCAGATCCCAGAGGGTGTATTGTAATCAGTGACACAGGGTCTGGTTGGAAGCCTGTCACTGGTGATGGCCCCACGGGTCAATACTGGGCCCAGTATTGTTTCACTTCTCCATCAATTACATGGATGAAGGGGAGATGCCTCCTCAGCAAGTTCTCTGAAGACACACACCTGGAATGGCTGATATTCCAGGGTGCTGTGCAACCCTTCAGCAGGAACTCAACTGTTTGGAGAGATGGGCAGAGAGGAACTGTCTGAAACTCAACAAAGACAAATACAGGGTTACGCACTAGGGGAAAAAACAACCCCATGCTCCAGTACAAGCTGGGGGCTGACCTGCTGGAAAGTAGCTCTGAGGAAAAGGACCTGGGGATCCCAGTGGAAAACAAGCTCTTCATGAGCCAGCAGTGTATGCTTGTTGCCAAAAAGGCCAGTGGCATCCTGGGCTGCATTATGAAAAGCATTCCTAACAGGTCAAGGGAGGTGAACCTGCCCCTCTACTCAACCCTGGTGCCACCACATCTGGAGTGCTGTGTCCAGTTCTGGACTCCTTATTATTGGAGACATGGAGTTCCTGGAGCCGGTCCAGCAGACAGCTACAAAAGGGACCAGAACATCTCTCTTATGAGGAAAGGTTGAGGGAGCTGGGCCTGTTGAGTCTCAAGAAGAGATGACTGAGAGGGGACATCATAAATGTCTATCATTATCTGAAGAGGGTTCCAAGTGGATGGAGTCAAGTTCTGCTGAGTGATGCCAAGCAACAGGACAAGAGGCAATGGGCAGAAACTGATGCACAGGAAGTTCCATGTGAATGTGAGGAAGAACTTCACTGTGCAGGTGACTGTACACTGGAACAGGTTGCCCAAAGAGGTTATGAAGTCTTTCTTATTGAACATATTCAAGCACCACCTGGACACAATACTGTTCCATGTGCTCTAGGATGATGACTCTGCTTGAGCAGGGAGGTTGCACCAGATGATTACTATGGTCCCTTTCAACCATACCCATTTGTACACACTTTTTGAAACTCCATATTCTATTCTATTAAAACATTTTATATGACTTGACTGAAACATACAGAGCAACATATTTAAATCTTAAGATTTAACATCTCGCTAATGAGGATGTAATTATAATCACAAACCGGGTCCAACTCTATCAGTCCTCTAACCCTGCTCCACTTGGTCACAGTCCCTTTGCCAACTGGACAGGTCGCTTCTGCCTTGCCCGGAATTTTCTTGATCTTCTCTCCTGAGTGACAGCTGTTGACACCCTGCAAGCATGGGAATTTGCTGGCATATTGTGGGTCAGAAAGAGAAGATGGTGGAGAAGAGCAGAAAAGCCAGGTGAGACCCTGCTAACTGAGAGTAAAGAGGACTGTAAAGAGAAAAAAAAAAAATAAAAGGAGGAGGTTTTTCCCCCAGACCTGAAGGTCTAATGTTTTATTTTCAGTCCAAATAGTAACTAGCCCATGAGCCATTTTCTGCCAGGACCATACTGATGAGCCTGACTGCAGTGGCAAGGTGTTAAAACACCCACACAAGCACTCACACTCAGCAATAAGTAAATTCAGGTGCCAACAGTCATAGCCATTCCTCCATGGTGTCAGATAGAAGGCAGGAATATCCCAGATAATCAAAAAGTCTAAATTACTTCCTTGGGGTTGTGGCTCGTGCTTTAGTCCCCAGATCCTTCCATCTGGCTCTGCCTGGGCTTAGTTAGCATGAGAACCACACTGGGTCCAGACCTGGAGTCAGCTGCACCTCACTCTGCCCTGGGCCCAAGATAGGACTGGGAACACTGTGCTGAAGTGTCTGACATAGATCTGCCTCAGCATCCGCCCATCCAAAGGGTAGGTGGCATATTGTCACATCTGAGCTGGCACCCGGAGTCTCTCTGCCCCTGCAACATCACTTGTACCCACAAAGAGTAAGCAGCTCATGAGTAACTGATGCACTTCCTGTGGCTTCAAAGCTTTCATTAGACAGGAATAATTTAAAATACCGGATTGTTAATTGTGACAAACATCTGCAAAAGCACATTTTGTTACTGCTCCGTTGTTTAGTAAGTGTATTTCTTATTAATTGCAAGTATCCTGCTTTGTGTTATAGCTGAAGGTCTCTTGGAAATTTCTGCTTGAACAATGGAGAGGAGAGGGAGAGGGAGAGGGAGAGGGAGAGGGAGAGGGAGAGGGAGAGGGAGAGGAGAGGCTAAGGACCCATTACACAACAGAAGACATCAGTTTACGGGACATCACCATCAGACTCCTTGGTTCAGCATTGTTATTGAGGAACATAGACATCAAGGGTGATGAAGAAAGGCTACAATGCCTATATGAAAATGTATGTTCATTTCTTAAGCTCTCTACAATTATTAAGACATCAACCACTACCATAGCCTGCTCACCCAGCCTAATATTACCCGACTGATTTCTTGGGTATACCTCAATATGTAGAAAAGACTTAGGAAGGCATATCAAGGACAGCCAATGGTCTTCATTAATGGACTCAAGCAGGGTATCTCAGGCTCTAAGGAACTACAATAAAGCCCAGAGAACTGTATGATATCTTGACAGACAGGCTGTCACAACCAGTGTCATTGGTTAAGTAGATACAGGCAGGTGTAATAACAGCAGAAACAAGTATAATAACTATAAGAGTACTGCACTCAAGAAAGTCATCCAAATGTGCACAAATGTTTTGACTGATTTGTTTTTGACAAATGGAAAATGCCTCCTTTTAAACTACCTAGTCTGTTGCTTTTTCAACTGGAAATAAACTTTCCCAACAAAAGTATATCTCTGTGTAAACCAGATGTCCTAGTTTGTTATTCTCAGAAATTTTCCATCATACAACTACATCATGACAGGATGAAGAATCAGGGTTATGGATTTCTACCATGAAAAAAATAATGGCATAATCTTCTCTTTAGCAATCATTATAGGAAGTCGTTGGTCAGAAGGAAGCCAGAAAATCCTGCTAAGTCCATGACCATGAAGTAGGTCAGCTGCTATCTGCATTATAGTAGCCCAAACTGATGAATTGCACATGGCGCTGACATTAACTCTTGGTGTGTCTAGCTCTTTTCTGGTTTTTAAATATGTCTACCCTCTGTTGGAGAGTCAACATGTGTTGTCACAGGTCAGTTGCCTAATTTTAACCACTAGTGGGGCTTGCTTATCCTGGGCCAGAAATAGGAAGCCGAGTGATGGTCATATGTCTGACAAGGAGCCGGGCAGTGGGCCAAAACACATTTGAGCTGGATGGAATTTCTTGCCACTGTGAAAATGCAGTGCTAAATCTCCCTCCCCCACTCACCTCTTTACACACAAGTGGATCCCTCTAGTACAGTGAACTGTCACCCGAAACTAACAAGGAGGATGTGTCTCCCAGCAATCTGAGCTTAGGTCAAAAGTTCACCACTTGCCAGCCCCCTATGCCAACTTGGACCAAGATTTCTGGAATGGTTAGAAAAATATTTTAATGTAATTCACCTTGCTATGCTATTTCATTAATAACCTCTAAAAATGCAAAGAGTGCGGCCTTAAAATTCCTTGACATCCTCAGTATATGAGTAATAATAATGAAACTTTCTTGCTGTCTGTGGAGCCACTCTGTGAATGCTCTATTTTCCCTGGAGTTTCATGGAGCCTTTAGCAAATGCAGTGCATTAGCCATGTCCATTTTTTACAGCATAGTAACCGCTGTTCAGCCAGGCTTGCCTGAGCTGGCTCTTTGTCCACCCTACCACACTGCACTCTCCTTTCTTCCTGCAATGTGCTATTTTTCTCACAAGAACATTTTTTACACGCATAATATGGATGTGCATGAAATACTCTTTTACATGTTATGTCTTTCTTATTTTCTCTATATTGGTTCTGAGTCCACCCTCTCACTCTCTTCCAAAATATGTCATCCACGCAAAGCATGGAGTTGTTACCAGCCTGAGACTGTGTGTGCTGAGTGAAAAGGGCTCAGTCTTCAGACTGGGACAGACCGTGTCTGACATGCCATTATATAACATAAAACCAATGTATACAAGACTGTCTTTAAGAGTACATTTTACAGAGATTCCAATCTCTATATCTTGCTTCAAGCATTTATTTCTAAAATAGTCTTTGGGGAGTCCGTGGATGAGACTCTGCTCACTGTGGGTAAATCCAGGGCTACAGGATTGCTTTCCAAGTCATGTGTGCATCCTGGCTTCTAGGACGAGGACTTCATAAAACACAGGATGGTATCTAGAATTAAAGTAAATCTAGATTAAATTTTTTCTCTTTGCTCCTGATTTTGGCCCAATGACAAAAGCGAAGTAAAGAGTCAAAGTGTTTTTATTCTCAACACATCCAAACTAGTAATGAAACAGAAATCTCCTCATCATACCTTTTTTAAAAACCTGTAGCAAGGTACAATTATGGCTTATACAGTGTATTCCCTACCAATCTTTGATAGGTCTGTCTCCACTGCATATCCAAATCTAACAGGATCATATTACACAGTTTCCAGCTGACACATAAGTATTTGGAGATGCCATGCTAGATGACTGGAATAGATCCTTTACCCTATTGAAGCCTCCTTTGGTCATGGGAGGTTCACAAAAACATAGCGCTTTGGATCTGATGGTTTTCCACCATGAGAAGCAGTTGAGATCAAATCAAGAGTGCTACCATAAACCATGAGAGGTTGTAATCCAAACATATTCTCTCCAACAAGTTTAGCCAGAGGAACAGCTCCCTGAGGGCTGTCCTGTGCCATGACCAATTGCCCAGCCACTCTATTTTGCATCCAGAGATCTGTTCATACCACACTCACATCACACAAGAGGCAAACAGGCAGGTTCAGAAAAGTCTAGAAAGGAGAAGTGACTAAAAACAGTTTTTATAGCTGGATGTTCTTCCACTGTGTTAATTATAAATTATCCCTTTTCCAATGAATCCCATTTCTTTCCTAACCCAGCCCTGTCCCTGTCTCAATTAACAGTTCATTTTTAGATTAAGGTTGTGTCATCTGCACTGTTTATTTCAAAAAACTTCACACACTAACTACATTTAACTAACTAACATTTACACTAAGATATAAATTTCTAGCATAGGTGAGACCGATCAGTGAGAGAGTTTTCCAGAGGTGAAATGAGAGTGGGATATGTTTTCCATAATATTTCCATATTTGCTCAGTACTTTCCTAATCGTTCAAAAATTTTGCCCAAGAAAAAATTTGAAGCATTCCAACCTGTTCTAGAGGTAAGTAGAAACTAAAGAAAAGAAAGAAAAGTTTATTGCGACAGATAAATGACATTTTGAAGTCCAGATATTCATGAGCAGATGCAAATATTTCTAGACCCAGTTGCCTTGGATTTTGCAATAGCAAAAAATTAAATTTTGGGAGTGAATTTTTCATGGTATAGACATCTGATTTGATTTGTAGAAAACAGACAGAGACTAGGTTTCCTCCAAAGTATGTGCCACTGTTACACTTCCACCAGATATTGCCACATGAACATCAGCAGTGTTTTGGGGTTTTTCCACACAGGTTTTGACCACGGTCTCAAATCATCCATTTGTATGTGGTGCAGAGGGGATTGGCGATGTTCCCTTGCAGGGGCTTTTTGGGAACACCACTTTCCATGACCTCTAGGAAGAAAGAAAGACCTGCTTTTGACATCTTCTGGTTTCAGAGAAGCATCAACTATTGGCTTGATCATACTCTTCATGTTGAGGTAGTTCTTCAACTGAATGTTATGTTTCACAGTTTTTAAGAAAAGCACCCCTCTTTCCCAGTTTTTAGTGAATAATGTCATGGCTTCTGAAAATCTTCACCTTCAGATTTTCATTATGGTTGTCAAAAAAGGAAAAGAAAATTTGTGTGTATATCTATCTATTATGTGTATATACAGGGATGTGTGTGCATGTATATTTGCATACATGAACGTGCATGCACTTTTAAACCATTTTTACTGCCTCCTCCACAACAAACTGTCCATTTGTGACAGCATGTCAGAATATGTTTTTACATGGCATTACATTCCATGTGACTGATACACCAGAGGTGTGCCATTCTGAGCAGTCACCAGCCCTATTTAACCAAAAAAAAACAAATATACATGTATTGTATACAAACTAATAAGTGGAAAGTAGTCAATATATGTAAACTAATCAGTAAAACAGTCTTTTAAAAGAGCTGTGAATATAGCAAAATTTTTTTAGGATGATTCTTACTGCACTTGGTGTTGGCCCACAGTGCTGACCCTCAATCAGCATGCTTCTGGAAAGTTCTGTTTTGCTAAAACCCAAACCTATTCCTGCACTCGTTTTCTTCTCCCTTCCCTGCCTATAGCAAAGCATTTCCAGCACTGTTGCTCAATGGGGGTCAGCGAGTCTGTGAAGCTGGAAACCTCAGTGCACATGGGAGCAGGCTGGTAGAAGCATTTTTCACACATCAACAAGACCTGCCCTGTGTAGTTTTACATAGCATAGTGTGAGAAAAGGTTGTAACAGCCAGCTGGCCATCCACACCAGGAATGCTGCTTATGCAGAGCTGAGATAAGGGTGCAGCTTCCTAGGAAAATGTCCAAATCCAAACTGGGCCTGTAGAAGTGAAGGACACCTGCTGAAGGCACACACAGAGTGAAGTCTCACCACAGAAACTGAAGGAACCTCACTGGGATTGCCGGCTGGCTCCAGCAAAAAGGGTGGAAAGGAAGACTCTGGCAGAGAAAGGAGGCATAAGCTGAAAGATCCCCCCTGTGACAGGATCATCACCTTCAGAAAACAACAGCATCAGGGAAATCTCTGTCAAAATTATCAAATGCACTAGAACTAAATGGTGATAATTTATAGTGCTTATAGTAATTAACATGTGATAGGAATTTTTAAACGTGTTTCAAAAGTTACAAACACAGGCAGATTTCTAGTCCTTCTTGAATTTTTTTTTTCTTTTTAAAAGAGAACAAAGTATTAGCTCAGTAGAGCCGTGGGAAATTAGTGCTTTAGGTTTTGATCAAGAGTTCCTATGAAAGACAACAGCAACCTGGAAATATTATGAGTCCCTCAAGGAGACTGGAGGTGAATTTTGACCATGAAACTGCTGCATATTAGCTTTCAATCTACCCAAAGCTCCCAAAAAACAAAGTGCTCTTTCTAGTCCTTGGTTTAGAAGTTCCCCCAACATATCCCTTAGATTTGAAGGTTTGGCTTATAGATATTAATTGTTCAGCCTTCTCTTTCCATGATATCCTTCTCAAATTGTCTCTGCTTAGGTATTTGATAATTTTGAGAAATTTGTATAATAAGCTAGTAGGTAGGTAGGTAGATATTAAATTGATAAATAATCTTGGTAGGAATAGTCTAACAGACACATAAACTACACCTTTCAAAACATTTGTAGCTTTTCAGTGTGAAAAAACACTGTATGCATTTGGGCATATTTTCCCACATAATTTAAATATTTTTTATTCTTTCTTAAAAGCAAAGGTATTGTCCCTTTTTGTTGATAAAGAAACTTGTAGCCGATTTGCATTTTAGGAAAAATTGTCAGTACAGAAGAACAGTTGAAGAAGCATGTTTTGGTAAAGAGATAATTGCCTTTTTACTAAGTTGTAAGGATGGTAATTTTTTCTGCTTGGTGTTTCGCATATGTGTGAAATCACTACTTTACCATGTTCACTCTGAGATGCATAGTTCTGGCTAAAGCACATATAACTAGTTGGATAAAAACATGCAGTGTCAGGATGCCCTGAATACCCTTTGGAAAATTCATTTTACCCTTGTGCCAGCTTTCTCTCATCTATGCAAAAGCCGTGAGGCAGCATTACTGATTTAGAAGATTAACACGTACAATTTGTGGAGTAGGCGTCGTCTTGCTTTTCTCAAATAAGGGGAGCATACAGAAGGGTGCCACAAGGCAGCTGCTTGTAGGATCCTGGTGGAAGGATGCTTGAGTAGGGCAAACTGGAGAACACTCAACTGTTGGACCCTTTTTCTCTGGGGCAACTCACTTTTGACACTGTGCCATGACAATGTACTAAAGTAACATGAGAGAGAACCTGCAACCAACTTCTGAAGCTCCAGTGAAGAGAAGGACACACATCCCAACCTGGCTGCAAGAAGAAAAGAAGCGGTGTAACCATAATTCTGCACATGCAGAATGCAGGGCAAGAGAGAACATAGGGGCAAGTAGGTTATATGACCTCCTTTCTGACACTGGCTTCAAACACTGTAAGTGCACTTGCAGGTCATTGGAGCGTGGCACCTGGTGTGTTTTACTGAATGATAAAATTTGTCCTCCACCACAAAAAAACCTGGGAAAGAGCACAACACCCAGTAATCGCTGTGTGGTTTCCCCCGGAGCACGGCAGCAAGTCGTGCTCCATGTGGGAAGAGGCAGGAGCAGGGCATCCCATGCGGCAGGAATGCGAGGACTTCGGCGTTTGCTTGGTGCTGGAAGGCGAGAGACTGAAGAGTGGCTTGGCACGGGCCGGCTGGAGCCACACGCTGAAAGACAAGCTGCTGTCCTTGGGCAGGCAGCGGGCCGGGACAAAGCACACAGCATGTGCGAGAGGAAAGAGCTGTGAGGGGCTCCTGAGGATCCTAACCTTCCTGCGGAGCATGGAGCTGATGACAGGCTTTCCCCAACAGCTTTTCCTTGAGGGTTTCTGATTTTCCTGGAAATCGCCCTCAGCCCCTGCTTCAGCTGTCTGGCAAGTGACTACCTGACTGCCCCAGGAAGGTGCACAAGGGCTTCTGAAGGCAGCAACATCCCCACACAGCAAAACCAGTAAAGCCAGGTCTCAGACTGGAAGTAAAGGAGCAAATCAGGACAAGAGACACACAGACTGGTAAAATGTAAGTGTAGAAGAAGGGATCACTGGAAATCTCACCCTTGATAAACCACAGTTGTACAAATTACCAAAGAAGGGAAATAGCCTTGCCCTTAAAGGGTTGTAGCTGTGATTAATGAAGTGAAGGGGTGGATTGGCTGGTTAGGGGCACCTTGAGGAAGAGGACCCAGAGAAGGAGGACCTTGAGGAGGTAGAGGTAGCAGCAGCCCTGAGGAAGAGGGAATGATCTAGAGAGACATAAAGCAGACCAAAGCAAGGAATAGTGTTGCTGCTGTGAAAGATCAGCTGTGAGGTCAGTCTAGGTCTGCTGGAGTTGGAGTCTGCAGTCATAGTTGAGCTAGCTAAAGCCTGCATTCAGAGTCTGCAAACTAATATTTGCTGTCATAGCCCAGCAGGAAATAACCATCAGTCCGAGTCTGCAATTGGACCCTACAGTAGGAGCTTGCTGTAGTCAGAGTCAGGATGGCCTAGCTGTAAAGAAGAATAAACCAGGACCCTTTTCACGTTGTTAGCTGAGAGTCTGTCTTGGCTCATTTCTACCCCTAATGAGAGATCCGCTGCAACAGTAAAATTGTCCCTGTGATCAACAATAGAAAGTACAACAAAAATTGATGCCTTAATGGTGGGCAAGCCAGTTTATTTAATGCAGCAGCTGTATTATTTCAACAGACACGGACACAGAAATAGCTTTGAGCTACCTTCCTGTTGTCCTCTGCATTTGTTCAGCTCTTCAGCTTTCATACTCTCCTTTACAAGAAACCATGTTCCCATCTCAACAGAGAACTGTCTGTATCAATTTCTGAAAAATATCATTCAAAAATTATACCAAATTCTGAGTCTAAATGAGTCTCATCTATTAATTTCTTGTGGCACAGCAGCTCCAGGTATGTGCCAAACCCTGTGCTCAGATCTTACCAGCTATATGCAGAACATCAACAAAAATTGAAAGGTAGTTCTTAATGTTTCCCTCAATTGGGTTACCTTTCTGAAATGAAAATTGTGTTCTGTTACCTTGCTATAAAAACTGGATCTGAATTTCAAAAACTTGATTTGCTAGAATAGTATCTCCATCATTTTAACTCAATAGACAAGAAGTGCTTTAATGCACACAGGCCTTCTTCAGCAGAGGTATGAGAATGGCTTTCTTTCTCTAAGCTGGCTCTTACTTCCTGTGCCAGATCACTGACTGATTCATATGTACGTGTAAAACCCTTTGCAGTTCAGGGAAGTGCCCACCTCAGCATGAGAAGAGATGCTTCTTTAAAAAGTACAACCATCCTGCATGAAGATCCCAGCACACGAGCCCTGAGCATTATGATTTGCATTTGAGGTTGTGCTTTTTGTGTGGGATTTCTTTCCATTCATCCTTATTCTAATAATTTTGTGTACAAGGAAGAGCATGGGGCACAAAGTACCCTCAATAGAGTCTGGAGCATTGCTATTTTTTACAGATAAGTCATCTGCATACTAATACCTTTCCACATTAAAAGAGGTAAATTGCCACAGATACCAATATGAAAATAAGTCAGAA
This sequence comes from Sitta carolinensis, assembly GCA_032173965.1. NCBI lineage: Eukaryota > Metazoa > Chordata > Aves > Passeriformes > Sittidae > Sitta > Sitta carolinensis. The sequence continues at coordinate 48,449,549 of JAVUNC010000004.1, forward strand.
TTCCCATCTGGGCCTACAATAGGACTATGTATATGCTGTTTTTCAGTGGAGTGGACTACAGTATATAGATATTATGAAAATATAACTACATATTTTTTGTCCCCTGCTCCCTCACACAGTGCATACCTGTAGTGTCAGTGTGTTTGTTCATTTTTTTCTTATTGTCTTCATCTCTTTGTTTGCTTTTCCAGCCTCGTTTCTGAAGATGAAGTTGGATTTTGCAGCTGTGAGGACTAAGTTCTCTATTAAATATAACTATTAAAAAAAATAAAATTAAATGTTGGTTCAGCTCAGTTTCATAAAGTCAGGACATTTTCCAGACCCTGAAATCATGCCTATTTACATTTAACCCAAGAGCTACACTATTTGGGGCAATTCCAGGCCATGAGAACACTATTCCCTGTAGCATGGCTCCACCTCCAGTATTTTGCTATGAATTTTGTTTTTATTTTATTTTGCAATTCGGTTGCTTAAAATATACTCTGTTACCATTTTCTAGTGGCATTCTCTCAAAGCTTAGCCAAATACACACTGAGTTAAACAGAAGTGAAGTAGTGAGCCCCTTCTGTATGATGTAATATTGACCACTCTGAGCAATTAAAGTTTCCACTTGAGGGAGACTTAATCACAGAAGGAAATGTGAGCCTTTCTTTTCCTTATCCCAGCTCCATATTGTTGGCAGTATACTACAGTCTGTGCAGACATTAAAAGACACATTCCTTACCTGTTTATGTTCTGCTGAAAACCTGATTTTCTTGTTGTTTCCTTGCATTGAGCCACTTACTCTCTCAAGCTGCAGTCTTCCTCTGCCACCTACCTTTCTCTGTCTGAAATATTATCTAAAAAAGTGGAAAGGAAGATGCTTCTAAAATGAAAGCATTTAGGGGAATTAAAGCCTTTGTGTAAAACCACTGCCTTTTACAAAACAAAGAGTGCAAATGTATGACTTTGCAACCAAAATCACTGAGATTGGACATTACAGAGGATGTATATATCACAATTACATCAGGAGTTTAGTGCCTGTATTAATAGGGCTGGTGCTTAATAAACCTCAAAAGAGTGCAGACACAGCCTCTTTCTGCTTTCACATGAAAGCAATTTTTAAAAAAAGTAACAAAACTTCCCCCCTATTTTGTGTATGGAGGTGATTGTTATGGAAAATTTTCACTGAAATTACCTTCCTCCTCTGTGCATAGAAAAAAATGTGTATTGTAGATATTATATACAAAAAATATATACCTTGGTGAATGAATCTCACAACAGTCCAGATTCATCTGCTGGTGGCTCAGTGCTGAGAGGAGGACAGAGGTGCACACTGGATCAGCTCATAGGTGAACATGCCAAAACACCTGCATCAGAAAAGCTGCTGCCTCTGCCTCTGAGGGCAAAACTGAGTCTGTTCCTATGCTGACTTGGGAAAAAATTTCCATGAACTTTCCTATTGCAAAATCAAGCCCTGAATTCGAAGCGTTCAGTGTGTTCTCACACGTGTGAATGTATTCCCTCATGACAGCTCTGAATTTCTCTCCCAGCCCTGCATAATGATCTCTTCATCGTCTGCCATCAGTAGAGGAGAGCAGGTGATGCCTCTGGCCCCTCAGGGCTGGGCAGGACGGGTGAATGACACGCGCCAGATGCTGCACCCTGAGCTGGGCTGCAGCTCCCCTGGAAATACATCACGGAGTAAAAATCACCACGTACGTTCCAGCTGCTGCGCAGCATGTCACTGGAGCAGACGTGTACAAACGAACACCAAGTAGTGTCCGTATGTGTGGTTAAATAGCAGCTAAGAGTTAGTTCTTTGAGGTGCAGGGTTAAAAAGGAAAAGGGGAAAAAGAATCATACCTTCAAAGGATGATCAAAATTAACTACACAAGTAATCTCTCTGAGATTGAAACACAGGTTTTTCAGGACAGTGAAGGAAACAATGAAGTCAGTGATATGTGTCCTCTTATTTTTACTTTGTATTTTACTGTATTTATAATACTGAGTTTTATCTTTAATGTCAGTTAATTCAGTATCCACAAAAAACTGCTAAACCAGAAGCTCTTGAGCCTAAAGTCTTCTGCATTAATACACACTTAGAGGCTGGACCTCAAAAACATCCCTGAGAACACAATGGTAACAGTTGCAAAGCCCTAAAAAACAAAAAGATTTTAGGGATGTGGAGCACAAAGACTGACAAGATAAGAAAGAGGAACAGCATTATCTATCTTAATTCATTTCAGCCAAATTTGACCGGTGTAAACTCACAAGTAGTGAGTTCAGCTATAAGTTAAGTATGTGCTGAGTCCTACAGGCAGACTGAGGTATTAGAGAGTAAAGTAGAGAGCAGGAATAGGAAGACTAATGAAACTGAATTTATCATCTCATGGAGATGGCACTGCACAATATAAGTGATAAACACAGCAAATAGACAAAAAATACAAGAAACAAGTGAACACACAATCTTCAGTACTTAGAAATATGACTACTGTCACATAGGAGTATAGTATATGAACACAGTATAGGAATATATATAGTATAGGAATATAGTATAGTATAGGAATATAGTATAGTATAGGAATATTTGTATTAGTTTGTTTGTGGACTGTGCAAGATGATCATCAGAAACTTGAAAGTTGATATGAAATCACACCAATAAATTTAGCAGATAAGATAGTGACAAGAAGACTGGTGAGTAAAGTGAAAATTTGATTTGGCAATACCTGAGTCCATTGCTGAGTCTTTTGGCATTCTCAAGAACAAACAGCACATGGGTGGAGCTGTTTGAAGAGTTGCACATCTATGACCAGGGAAGACTAGTGATGGAAAATGTCTTAGAAAGGGTGACTGTACAAGGCATTATGAGCAAGTGTCATAGGCTCACATGAGATCATCACAGTTTTCAGCCTAGTTACTTGCAACCTCAGTCAGAAATGTAAGAGCTTAGAAGACATTCCAGGAGGTTCCCAATACCATCGGCTCCTCACCACCAAGCATTCCATGTCTTTTATGTACATGTATCAAAACTGAAAACACAGTAGTAATCACTGAGGGAGAGCACATCAGTACAATGTCTTTAAAATTGTGTTATGGAAAAAAAACCCCAAAAGTTATAAGCATCAGTTGCAAAGAAGGTATTTTATTTTGTGTATAACTTCAGCAAGAGATATGTTAGAAAAATAACAAATTCTTGCCTTGATATTTTTAAAACAATGTTGAAAAATTGCACAAGTTGCAAATAAGCAGTACAAAAATTATTAGAGGAATTGTAGTAGAAAATTAAGGAGCTTCATCCATTTTGGCAGGAAAAAAATATTATATGGAATAAAAATCAATTTCATGAGAGAAAATATTACATACAAAAGGACTGTCCAGATAAGTGAACTAATACATTACATGAACCAACCAGCAGCTGTAGGCTAAAGCCAAGCCAAGCCAATCTGGAAGAGAAAAACACTGAGGGCTGTAAAGCAGAGTGGCAAACGGCTACAACGAGGGCTGGATTCTCCACCCACCTCATTATATCTTCTATTTGGAAAAGCATGCCTTACTGGAAACAGTGAAAGTCTCCCTCAGCTTCTAAAGAAGTGTATTATGAACAGCGAGTATTATATGATATGATATGGTTCCTTTAATTGAACGTGATACTCAGTGCTCAAACCTTCACACACCAGGAGCTGGCAGGCTAGCACTGGATGTAGGATTTCCAGGGAAGGTGAGCAACAAACGTGGTCAGTGCTACCATGTTTTTGTCCCAGTCTTTCTGAATGTTGATGTTTTGTTTCATGATCTCTTTGCTTGTCTGGTGATCCATTCGCAGTAGCACCCGATTCTCTTTTAGTTAAAAGTTCCAGCTTAGTTAGAAGATAACACTGACTTGCTTTATAGGAATGTTTTCTGAGGCAAGTTGTAATTTTCTGCATCTCGCTTTTTATCAGAACCTATCATTCTTTATTCCTAAAAAGATTTACTTTTCATATTACTGCTGTGAAATATTTACCAGTGTACGGCTTAAGAGTAGGCCCATGACAATGCTGTGGTGGTACACAGCCAGTTCTTAACCTGTGCCCTTCCTAGAATTGTGCTTTGCTTTAATGCTGTCATAATTTTCTCTCTGAGGTAACTCAGCTGTTTCTTTCCAAGTTTTTGTAATTCCTTATGTGACTCAACCCACCTAAAATTCTTAAGACCAAGGAAGACTGTTTTTATATAATTGTAATTACACAGTGAGGTCATTAGTGAATATAGTTTCTGACCCTTGGTTTCCACGATAATTTCCTATTCCAGGACTAATTTCACAGATGCACCAAAGAGGCAAAATATTGCCAGCACTTTTGCGTAAATGTTTGTATTGCTCTGCATTAAGACAGTGTGTCTTACACTGTACAGTTTTACAGTTGAATATCTGTCTGTAAAACAGACCTAATTCATACTGAGCCACATCAGACCAAATTCCCCTAACATGTACTTGAGCATGAGGTAAAACCCCTGAATTCAGCCCTCAAGGAGAGATTCTCCAGGGCACACAAGCTAGACCATCTGCAGCATCACAGTGCCCAGCCATGCATGTTGCTGTTACACTTTGGGCTTTTCCACACAGGTGAATGCTCAGCCTTGGCCAGTGTCAGGTCCTGCCTTTGCTATGGCACAGAGTCCTGGTGAAGGGCTGCTCCTAAGCACAGGAAGGCATGCTGTGTCTTTGGAGCAGGTGTTCGTTGGACTTACCCCTCGGAGAAATGGGCTTTTCTTGGTACCTGGCCCAGCACAATATTACCTTTGGAACAGGCACAGGTCTGTGTGTGTGCTGGGAAAGCCCCCTACCTCTCACAAGCAGGGATGCAGAAAAGTGAGGTCCCATTGTCCCAACTGAGATGTCTCAGTCTCTCGCCATGAGGAGAGAAGGGCTGCTCTTTAGCTGATTGCTTTAATTTTGACACCAGCCACAGAGTGAGTCCTTCCCTCTACTGTGACTATTTGCTTACTGTTCTGGAGAAATAAAATTATGGAGTATAAGTTACATTTCTTACTTTAAAGCCTAATATCTAGAGGTCATCCCCTCATTTTCTTGACCACCAGAACAAAATTTGCTCTGGTGGGGGAAAGAGCAACACAGAGGCAAAACCCAAAAGCACAGTGTTTCAGGCTGCACTGCAGTATGAAAAACTAATTTCTCAAACTAGAAAAGGGAGAAAGAAATTAGTTTAAATATGAATTTTAAGCCTTGCACCTGGTGCAGAAAACATTGAAACATGCTCATCAGGCACTGAAATATGATTTTGGTGAATGACAGGCATTCAATACAATTTCTAGAGCTTGGAATATAAAAATTGCATTTTGAAGAAAATAAAATAGAGTCAATGTTTAGTTTTAAATGAGGTTTTTCTGCTAAAATTAGTTTAAATGTTTCCAAGTCTTCAAAATTCAAAGTGCTCATTCTTTTCAGTTTTTCCCAATACTTTTGTAACCAATCAGCATTTGAAATCTGAGTAATAATCTTTCTCTTGTATTTTCTATATTTTTTCTCTTTTATTACATGTACTTAAAACAAAACAAAAAAAAAAATGGGTCTCTTCTCACAGTAGTTGCGACCCATACCATGAAGCAGAACATTTCAAAGAGCTGGTTGAAATGAGAAATTACATCTCTGATAAAAAATAATCTGCCTCCTTTGCAACCACTTTAAAATGAGCAGTGAAGATACGTTCACCTATTTACAACTTTGCGTGTCATACTCAGCAGAAAGCCGGGGAGTAAATCCAGTTTACCTTCACGATAATTTGTTGTTTTGACGTGGCTTTGCCCTCGGCGTTGTTTTAGTTTCTATTAAATGCAAAAAGCATCGCCGTTGCCGGGATTTGTAATGATTCAAAAGTTTCTGGGGAGATTCCTCCTCGGGAGCAATTGTTTTTTCCTCCTTCGGTTTATCAGACCTCTCAACTCTTGTGGCTTTGGTGGTGGCATTTTCCGGCAGACGCCGGACTCGGTGGGATTTGGAAAGGGTCACCCAGATCCCTGCCTTTCGGGGAGCTCCACTTCGCCCGGACCAGGAGTGGAGCCGATGAGGTGGGAGGCGGCAGGGGCATCCTCCCCGGGGACGCGGGGCAGCACCCGACACAGGAGGCACGTGGAAAGTAATGAAATAAATGAAATAAAGTAAACAAAAAGCAGCGGGAGGTAGTTTGACTCGCTGGGTAAGCCCCCATCTTCCGCCGACGCCCGGTTCCCCCCTCGCCCCGCCAGCCTCCTGCGTGGCCGGAGCTTCCCCTGCGCCTCCCGCTCCGCTGCTCCCGGCAGTCCCGGCTGCGGAACGGGGGTCTCCCTGCTCCCTCCGCCTCTGCCACCCGCCGCGCCCGGGGCTGAAATTTCCCCCGCGGCCGGGGAGACCCTCCAATCCCAGCGTATTTGCGGGAGGGAGACACCCTGTAGAAAGTGCGGAAGGCAGGGAAAGAAGGCAGGGAGGGGGTGTCAGCACAGCCCAGCGCGGCCTCATCCCTCCTCACTCCTCCCACCAGTGCGTGGTGCCTCTTAACCCCCGGGAACCTCCCTCCCCCGAAGCATTACTCCACTTTGTAGAACACGAGTTGATGAGGAAAAAAGTACTTCTCGGCCGTGGCCAGCCATGAGCTGTTTGGATGTTATGTACCAAGTTTATGGTCCTCCCCAGCCCTACTTCGCTGCAGCCTACAGCCCCTACCACCAGGTACGTGGTAGAGACAGCGGTGAAGAGGCAGAAGGTGGGAGGGGTATCGTCTGGAGGATGGCCGTCTGGGGCCTCACCAAAGGGAAAAAGGGAAAAGGAGAAGGGGAGGGGAAAGGGGGGGCGGGAGGGGGGGAGATCTGGGAGCCTGCGATGGTGAGCGGAGCAGAACCGCATCCCACCTTGGCCCGGGGCTCGGCAGGGTACGTACCCCGGCGGCAAACAGCGGGCTACGGGATGCCTTGGGAGAAAGGGCGCGATTTTAAGCCTCGGAAGGATTTTTAGAGGAGTTGTTTGCTTGTTTGTTTGTTTTAAAATGTTTGCTTGTTTGTTTTCTTTACCGGGACGCGTTACTTCCGAACGCGGCGGGTCGGGGTAGCGCTGTGTGTGGCGACCGTCGGGAGCTGCGAGGCCGGGCTTCCCGGGACATCGCTCACCCCTGCGTGCCGGCATCCCGGCCGCTGCCACGGAAGCCGCTTGGTGCAGAGGTTTTACAGCCGCCTCGGAGGGGTGCTCCGGAGTTACACTCTGGAAGTGGGGGAGGCTAGAGACAAGGGAGGTTGCGGGGGATTCCCCGGTTTGGCGATGGCGGAAGAAACCGCGGGCGCGAAGAGGAGAAGGAACTATAGGATGCTCCGCTCTCCCGGGGTGCTCTCGGCGGCTGCAGGACTCCGGGACGTCCCACAGCTCCCCGGCTGCCGGCGGCGGCCGTCGCTGTGAGACTCGCGGGTGCTTAGTAAACTGGAGCCACGTCCTGCCGCCTCACTACGCGTAGCTCCACCCGGGCCGCCGGGTATCAGTTAATCACGAGGTTTCAAGGAAAGGATCGTTCCGGCCTCGGGGATGTTTCGGGCACGCACAGCCCGAGGTGCGCGGGGGATCCGCTGGAGCCGGGATGCGCACAGTCCCGCGTAGGTCAGGCTTGGCTCCCCGGGTTGCACCTGCTGCACACCGCTTTCCTTTTAACCCATCTGAATTCCCAGTTTTTTTCCCTCACCCTTATGCATTCCAGAAATTAATTCTTTCCTCCCTCAACATAACGTAAAAAGGGACGGATATAGAGAACAGCGCCCGGGCCCGAGGAGGGTGCAGCCTCCGTCGTGAAGTGCCAGCGGCGTGGCGGTCCCTGTGCCGCCTCCAGCGCGCGGCTGCGGGGCCCAGGACCCGTCACAAATAGCCGATGATATCTTCCCCTACCTTGCCTTCCCTCCCACCACCCCCTCAACCCCGGCTTATGACATTATTAAGGGGGATGATCATTACCTCAGTGGCAGAACAGGGAGCCAAGAGGAAAGGCGGTCGTCGAGACGAGTGACATTATCAAATATATCGCGTGTCTTGGCCCAAGACTCTGCCCCGTCCCCTCGGTTCTTCCCCCGCCGGCCGCCCCAAGCCTCTGGCCTCAGCGGCCAAGCCCGGGCTCCGCGTCCCAGCGCTTATTGCTAAGAAACTCCCAGCAGCTGCAGACACGCTAACGCGCATAAAGACGGGAAACATCCGGCAAACTTCACAACGCCCGCTGTTTTCCCACTCGGCGAGTCCAGTAAAAGGAGATTAATCTTGTAGTAAATACCTGGCGCTTCTTGGTGTCCAGGGAAATGCTGAGTTTTTCCCTGAAGCGTGTTTGAGTCTGTCAGTCTCTTTTTCCCCTATTTCCTTCTACCTCGCCGCTGTGAGTTACAGGACACTCTGCACCAGATAGATTTTCTGAACCGGGGAACGAGCGGCTCTCTCCTTCTCCCAGCTGCCGGCGCTGCTCCGCGGATGCTCGGCCGTCGCCCGCCCGTGTCCCCGCATTGCAGCCCCTCGGCGGCCGCCGTCCACTCCGGAGCCAGGTGCAAAGAGCCTTTTCTTTGCGGGGCTTGGTGTCAGGGGGCCGGCGGTGTGACCCCGGCCCGGCCGCGCCGGCCCACTGTCTTGCTCCATCCAGTTCGGCATCTGTGGGTTTCGAACCCCCAGGCCTTTTTGCAGTCCCTTCGCTGCTCCCGGACTACAGAGGGTGATATGGGGGTGTGGGAATTGTGGTGTATGCTGAGGGAACGGCGGGCAGCAGAGGAGCAGACTTTGGCATCCTCTCGGAAGGACGGCTGGAGAGGTCTCGGCGCTGCACGCCGGATGGCACAGGGAGGGCCAGCGCACCTTGGAGTGCTGCGTGACCGGCTCCGTTTTCTTTCCTTCCCTGCAGAAACTCGCCTTTTACTCCAAAATGCAGGAAGCCCCGGAGAGCGGCAGCAGCGCCAGCGCCGGCAGCTCGTTCTCCAGCCACCCCGCGGCCAGCATCAAGGAGGAGGACTGCAGCCCCGAAAAGGAGAGACCCCCCGAGGCCGAATACATCAGCTCCCGCTGTGTCCTCTTCACCTACTTTCAGGGGGACATCAGCGCCGTGGTGGATGAGCACTTCAGCAGGGCGCTCAGCCAGCCCAGCAGCTTCTCCCTCGGCAGCGCGAAGGCGGCGCGGAACGCGGGCTCCTGGCGGGGTGAGCGCCCAGCGCGGCGCGGGAGATGCGAGGGATGCGGGGGATGTGGGGGATGCGGGGGGCCCCCTATGGGCCGGCACATCGTCCCCGCCTCGGCTGTGCATCCCGGCTCCCTCCTCCCTCCCACCAGGGGCTGGTGCCCGGCGGACAATCCCCTGGGATCCCAGGCTAGGAGCTGCCAGTTGCTTCGCCCTTCTAGGGTAAAAAAAGGAAAGAATAAAGACCTTCAGATTATTAAGGAGGACCATGGCCCAGGGAAAGCCTGAGAGACCGTCGGGGGAAACAAATTGTCTTTTCACTGCAGGTGCTTTACATGGAGGGGGCTAATGCCCAAGTAGCCACGGAGTGACTACCAAACTGTGACTGTGACCAGTGTATTACCCATTTACCCCAGCTTTCAGTTTAGAGAGGTCATAGAGTTGAGAGTATAGCAAAAAGCAAATGTGGGAACCATCTCATCAGCTTCCCACCTCTAAAAAAAAATAATTGTGCATGTCCCTGTATCTCGCCCTGCATATATCACCACCCTGATTGCTGCCGGAGTGCTAAGGACTCTTTAAGTTTCTGAAAACAAGGGCTTCCAGACCTGCCCATGGCCATGTGCTGTCAAGGCTAAGGCCATGGCTTATGCACAGCTCTCAGTATCCATGCCTGATTCACACGGTACAGGCCCACGAGGGTAGTCAGAACAGAGGAAAATAATCTTCCCCACACTCCATCTGCCAGAGAGTTAGGGCTGGCACTTCCTTGTGGGCAGTCTTAGTAACCCTCCCTCACAGGGCCACCTGCTCAGCCAGGTCTGGTTTCCCAGACCCTGGACAGATTGCTGTCCATAGTGTCTAAGAATATTTCATGGGTGAGAGATATTCAGTGCTGGAATTAATGGCAGTAGAGGAGGTTTTTTGCTCATCATGGACTACTCCCCCTTCTCCCAAGCAATGCCAAAGCTCAGAGCTGACATACTTCTCTGGCAAAGAAGTATTAGCAACATGGTTTTATTTCTTTCAGGAGCAGTGTGCATTCCAAATTAATCATACATAACATCTATTTATGCTATTAATAGTCACCAGTCCATCTTGCATGTTGCCAACTGAACTAAGAAAATGTAGAGTCCTTGTCCTTAGCCTTGCTAATCTCCAAAGTTCTGCTGAGGGCTTCCCAAACTTGTTGACAATATACCTAAGAAACAGACCACTGTAATAGATGGAGAATTGCCCACAGATATTTGAGTAATTCAAACTGCCTTTAGTCACATTTCTCATTCACTGTTCCTGCAGTGAGGCTGCAGCTGCTTTCTAGGAAGCACTGGGCATAAATGCTTAGTCAAGGAGATTATTACAAAAATAAACAAGAAAAACCTAATCCTGAAAATTTAAGAGGTGTATAGTAGCTCTCACTCAGTTTCCACTACTGAAGAAAAGAGGTTTCTCTCACCTTAGGTACCAATCTTTTGGCCGTCTACATAGTAAGAGAGAGCTGGAGGATGTAGTTGCAGTTTCATGGATAAGCCATAGGCTAGGTGTGTTGGTTGTTTAGTTGGAGAGGAATCTACTTTTTTTGGAGCAAGTTCTTATGTTTGTCAGTTTTTCATTGGAATATAGGGAATGAAAGGACTGGTTTGGGTGGATCAGGGAGGGATAGAGCCCTGTGGATAGGAGATCAGGGCTTGTGGGTTGTGCTCATTGCTGACTTTCTTTCCCACTTCCTTCACCCAGATGGTTCCTTCCCAATGAGCCAGCGCATCTTCCCGCCGTCCTTCTGGAACAGCACTTACCAGCCCTCCTCGGTCCCAGCCAGTCTGAGCAGCCCCCTGGCCGCTGCTGCCCACAGTGACCTGCCCTTCGCCGCTGCCACCGACCCCTACGCGCCCACCCCTCTGCACAGCCACCTGCACCAGGGTGGCCCCGAGCCCTGGCACCACGCACACCACCACCACCACCACCACCACCACCCCTACATCGGGACACAGAGCACTGCCTACCCCCGCCCCACTGCCATGCACGAGGTCTATGGGCCCCACTTTGACCCCCGCTACGGCTCACTCCTGGTGCCCACCGCCTCCGTCCGCCCCCACCGCCTCACCCCCGCCTCCGTATCCACACCAGTCAGCCCGCCCTGTGAACTGGGCAAGAGTGAAGCGGGTGCTGCTGCAGCCTGGACAGCGCCAGGCCCCTTTCCCAATGCAACAGGAGACATGGCACAGAGCATTGGCCTCAATGTGGACACAGGTAATGAGCTGCCCTCGGTCTGTCCAGGTCCCTTGGCTCAGCTGCACAGCTGCTCCCTGATTCCACACTGTCCATAGCAGTAGGGAAAGACTCATGGAGGGGTGGCTGAGGTTCTGCTGTGGGGAATGAAGTGAGGGTGGAAGCCCCATGTGTGACACCTGAGCTCTGCCCTGCATGATCTTCTTGGGGCTCTCAGGCCAGGCTAGTGAGGGAGGGAGAGGAAGGATGGGACAGACCAACACATCACATCTCCACAACATTATTTGAATTTCTGATGCCTTCAAACAATTCTATGAGGCTACAGGTTGAGGTACTTTTGTCCTGGCCCTGATCTTGCTCCTGTGTTGAGCAGCGAGAGCTGGGGCAGAATGGAGCAGCCCCAAAGGTCACTGAGGTCACTGCTTGGCCCCATCCATCTGCTGCCCTGAGGGGTCATTTCTATACACCATGCAGGTTCATGAAGTAGCTCCTCTCCTTATTTACATTTCCTTCCAGTTTTTGAGATGAAAACACAATTGCATTTGCTGAGCAAAAAAGGCAGTGGTCTTCCCCTGGTAGTGCCTATTGGGGTGTCTGGAACCAGGGCTGTGGCTGTAGTGATGACAAGAATGGATGCGCAGGCACAGTCAGCAGTGACAGATCCTGAGTCAGTGGTTGTGAAGGGAAATCTGCTCCATGCTGGTTTTGTCATTGCAGCCACTAATGACTCCTCAGGGTGCCTTCACTTTAAGCAGGAGGGACGTGTACTTTTCTCCAGTCTGTCTTGGACTCTTGTTTCACAGCCTTCTAGGGCTCTGGAAGTCCCATGCTTTAGTCTGATCTCAGCTGGCAAGAAATACAATTTGTTTTCCTCTGTTCTTAATTGCCTGTACCTATTTTTCTTCTTCCTTTTTTTTTTCTTCTCTCCATTCTCAGGTTTGCAACCTCAGGATAAAAGCAAGGATCTGTACTGGTTTTAGAGCTGTCCTTCACTCTTCTTCCCCTGGCTCTCCCCTGTAGCTCTCTACCTGTTAAACATGGTGGCATTCAGAGCTGAAATCGGGTCAGTTTGTAACAGCTTCTGATCTTGGTTTGCAGCTCGCCGTTACTCCTTCTGTGGTGGATCCCTTCTGAGCTGATGTGCTGACTCAAAGACTCTCAGATCCCCCCTTGTCCTTTTCCAAGCCACCGAGGCCCTGCTGCTCGGGGAAAGACAACAGGATTTAAAAGGACCTGGCATTGCAAGGGTGATACTTTAGACTTATTTCGGAAAGGAAAGTCATTCTGTTGCTAGAGGAGAGCCAAAGACATTGAACTTCTATTTAAGCAGACCCCACACCCAGACCTGCAGCCAGACTACTCTGAAAGAGTCAAATGACACCATGGATGGTGATGCAAAACCACCCGTCTTCATACAGGCAACAGAGGAAATCGTGGGGTTTTTTTAGTGGTGTGAATATTTTTTTTTTATGGCAGTGAAAGTTTTTTCTTGAATGCATCCATGGGAAAGCTGCTCAGCTGTTTTGAACTGGATTTTTATTTTGCATTATAGAAAAGTAAAAGGACAAGAAACTGGAACTCATTAACATTTTTGGACTATCAAGGAACTGGTCAGATTTTTCAGCTTTGTGATTGTGAGTGGCAAGTGTCTGACTGGGGCCACCTGCCCTGGATTTACAGATATGCAGCTGTTCCCCTCACAACTGCTTAAATCCCAGAAAGACGAAAACCAAGGTGGTACTTCTCAGAGTTTGGCACATTTGCATTGTCTGTGTAACAGTTGTTTGGTTGGGGGTGGGGTTGTTTGTTTGGTTTTGGTTGTTTTTATTGGTGGGTCTTTTATTATTTTTTATTTTTCTTTTTACAATAAACATTTTCTGGTGAAAGTTAAACCCTCTTAAGGCAGGGGGAAAAAGGAATCCAATGAAGAATGGCTCACCTCCAACCCAACAACCTTTAAAGGGAACACCAGAACGAAAAGCACGTGTGATGAACATTAGTTCTGAGTTGCCTCTAACACTTCCCTCTGTCTACTTGTTGCTGTCATTTTGCCACTTTAGTAGTTATTTTGTTTGGGTTTTTTTTGAAAGGGGAAATTAGATATTTAACAGTAGTGAAGCTGTATTAAAGGTATTTCCTTCTTTCACCCTGTGTACTTTAATGAAGAATTAAAGCTAAGCAAGAGAAATGAGGCAAACTGGAAACTTCAGAATGAAGGAGAAAATGTATCTCTCATGAAGTGAGATATTTTATTATTTTGCATGAAAGAGAAATAGAAATCCTAACAGCTGAAAATATTTTCTTGGTGAGTAAAATACACAGAGATAAATACAAAAGATAAGAAAATATGAGACCATTGCAGTGCTACATTTTAGAGTATGGTGTGTCTGTAAGACTGATTAAAGCAAGGGAGCTGATCCATATTTCTTCTGCTATAAGAGGGGACTGTAGAACATAGAATTGCAATTGCAGTGGTAAATTCAAGCGTTACTACCAGGTGATGAATAATTAATGAAAGAGGGCAGAAATGGCACTTACCTATGCTTAAAAGCTGACATTTTTTATAGACAAAACATCTGATCCAAATACTACTGTGTTTTGGGGGTTTTCCTGGTTTTTTTTTTTTTTTTTTCTCTATGTAATGTTTTTGAAGCTGACAAATTTTAAAGCATATACTAGGAAATTCCTAACATGATCCCCCGACACTGGGAGAAGCAGTAGAAAACGAACTTTTGTGCTGCGATGAGGGGTTTTACCTTCCAAACTCTCACATAATTTGGCATAATGTTCACAGTGTGTCTGAAGTGGAGTTATGAATAACTCCAACTTGCTTCTCCTACGTTTGTGATAACTCAATTTCTGGGAAAGAATAGGATTCCTAACAGAAAGAGTTTGACAAAGCAGCGTGAGTACATACCTTGAGAAGCTGACCAGGAGCATCCCTGGACAGAGATTAGCAAATGGCAGGGAGGGCCTTGCCACGATTCCTTCAGCCAGACAAACCGATCATCATTTTTCCCTCAGCCTCCAAATAGCCAGAGCCCAGACAAGCTGCAAAGGGCAAGGGAATGACCCCAGAATTTACATCATTTGTTAAACCAAAAACATTCTGATGTGTTTATCAAGGAAGAAGGCACCAGATTTTTGCAGGAGAAAAGTAACTAAAAATGGTGTTTAACTGAAGAAGCCTAAAGTTAGCAGGGTCATTTCGTGAAAATTTTCCTAAGGGCTTTTTCAGGCTGTTTTAAAAGTTGGGTTTTTTTTGTTTTGTTTTTTGTTGTTTTTTTTTTTTTAAAAAAAAAAAAAAAAAAAAAAAAAGAGAAATCTGAGTTTACAATTGGTTGTGGCTTCACCACAATTACTTCTTTCTTCTTTCCTCTTTTCCTCCCCTCTTCTCTGCAATTCTTCATGAGGAAGGCTGAGTGACGCAGCTCAAATACATTTGGAAATATTCATGTAAGCATAAACAAGTAATTTACTACATTGGCATTTACAATGCATTTTGACTGTGAATGTATTCAAGCATGAGAATTTATGCAATGAATCTGTGAATATTTGTTTTGGCATTTGTTCTGTGGGTACATTTTTAACTGTTTTATCATGAAAGCATCTAAACACAAAAGCCAAGGCAGTGGCTCAAGGTGCTAAAAGTACCAACAACTTTTTAAAAATGCTCTTTGGGTGGACTGCAGCCTGAAAGCACACATGCCCTGTTTTTGATAATCCTTGCAGTTTTGTTCACTCTGTGTTATTCTGACTCCTGAAGGACCACTCTCACCCCCACCCTTTAAGACTTGGGCATTAGTCTTTGCAGGAGTGGGGCCACAGCTCCTAATGCAGTAGCAGTGCACATGACCTCCATGCAATTTCTCAAGTCTGTTTTATTCCTCTTTGCATCATAGGTTATTACTCCATTAGTCATGAATGCTTGCAGAAAACCTGGAATTACAAAAGAAACCCTTCTTAGATGTTACATAAATATTACCTGTCACATGCTGGTCATGCACTGAAAGGGATGTGAGTCCCCATCTCTGCAGCCTGAAGAGCAGATCCTTCCTGCTGTCCCTTTCTCTGTGTCACGTACCATACTGTTGTCTCTAGCTACCCACCTGAACAACAGACTAATGCAGCTGAGATAGACAAACAGACACAAACAGCTTCAAACCCATTTGTGCAGAGCCCAGTGAAGGAGGCAGAAGGACAGCATCTGCTGCAGAGTATGGCAATGCTGGACATAGCAAGGGTATCTGCTGCTGCCCAATAGCATGGGTGTCCTCTCCACAAGGAGTTTCCAAAATGAGCTCTGGATGTATTCACCACAGATATTTATTTCCTTTTCTGAAAAGAGCTGAAAATTATCAAAGCACGAAAGGGTACTGTTTTAATGATCTCTGAGGTTAAAAGTGATCTGTCAAGGGAAGGATGGCATTGGGGGTAGGGCACGATATCTGTTGGTGCAGTCTCCACTTTATTTTAATGAGTTTTTTGCCTCAGTGCGGCTGCAATCGTGAGAATGAAGCATAAAACTTAAATGCATATATGTGTCCCTACACTTACAGTCTAATGCTGGAGAACTTTAGGGTAGTGTTGCTTGCTTCTTCTCTCCTTTTCCAGTGTGTTTGCCATAGGAGACCCCAGCAGAGGAGGAGGAAGGGAGGGGACAGAGGGTGAAAGAGAGGTTGAACAATCCCTTCTGAGTCCCCTAGACTTCGTGCTGCTGCCTCTGGGGAAATGTATCTGCCGTGTCTCCTCCTTGGGTCAGGAGCTGCCGACCCTTCTCGCCTTCCCTTTGAAGTCATATTTAGGTTCACAAGACAAGTTCTAGCTAGGGCTTAAATGCTGGGCCCTTCTTGGAAGGGAGGAAAATGCTGCTGGTGGCTTTGGATGCAAGAGTATTCTCTAACTGACAGTTGCTGTGCATATTTTTCTGGGCAAGTGTTGTAATTAACGTGCCCTTTCGATTACAGAAGGATGAGCCAGCTCCTGTAGAGGATTGTAGTGTCCTGGCTGTCTTCCCAGGCCTGCCACCCAGAGGAGCAGTTGCAGCAGGGAAAGGAGAGAGTCCTAATGTAGTTTTCAGGAGTGAGACATTGGTTTTGTATGCTAGGGAATTTTGCATAGGGAAATGCAAGGAGGAGATCGTAAAAAAAAAAAATTAAAAGAGGAAAAAAGAAGACAAGAGAAAAAATGAAAAAGAAAAGAAAAAGAAAAAGAAAAAGAAAAAGAAAAAGAAAAAGAAAAAGAAAAAGAAAAAGAAAAAGAAAAAGAAAAAGAAAAAAAAGAAAAAGAAAAAGAAAAAGAAAAAGAAAAAGAAAAAGAAAAAGAAAAAGAAAAAGAAAAAAGAAAAAAAAAAAAAAGAAAAGAAAAAAAAGAAAAAGAAAAAGAAAAAGAAAAAGAAGTTTTCCTTCGGTCAGTTCCCAAGTTTTAAGACTATAGCCTTGGGAACCATACTGTTAATTTAGTTCCCAGCATGGTAACACTATTGTCTAATCTGAATGTAGTAACAAGCAACTCTGCCTGGGTTCTTCAAGTCCATTTTTAATCGTAGAGGAGTAACTTTTGCAGGGCACCTTCTACTTCCCCCTTAGCCAGGTATATCTCAGGAATAATGTGCATCAAAGCTGTAAGTGCAAATTGTAACAGAGAGGCCCTGGAGTGCTATGTCCCCATTCTCCTGCCTGTGCCCTCTCTGCACCAGGTCCAGCAAGAGATAGGGAAGGTGCTGTAAGAGTCTGTTCAGGAGTGTAGGAGTGCAGAGATGCAGAGAGCACAAATGCAGATGTACAGGAGAGCAGGCATGCAGGGTGAATGTAGGACGCAGGGTACAGGAGTGTAGAAGTGCAGGTGTGCAGAGGTGCAGGGGTGGAGGGGTACTGGGCTGCAGGTGCAGGTATGCACTCTCCTGGGCCCCAGTCTCATGCATGGCCACTTCCATTTGCCATGTTTGGCTGCAGCCCACAAAAGCATAGGCTGGCCAAGGACGGGAACATTTCTTTAGGTATGTGCCAGTTGCTTATTCATTCATGGTAAAGGCAGGATAAACACCTGGCAGGACTGTTGTCCCATTAGGAGATGTAATACCACATTGGATATTATCGAGGGTACTCCATCCCCCTGTGGCATGGAACATTTCCTTCTGCCCTACATATCCCGGGTACATTTGCAAGGTTCCACTCCTCCCTCATCATACCCATCCCAACTTCTCCACTTCTCTCCTTGACTTCTGTCCTCAGCCTCGATCCTCCATCTCATTCCCTCTCTGTTCTCCTGGCTCACCCAGGCTCTTCTTTCCTGCACTTAGTACTCTGGCCCCACACCACAGCAGCAAGGAGCAAAGAAACAGTGTTAGGAGGGACACAAACTTTCCTGCCAATGCTGTTTGCATGCAGTCAGTATTTACATGATAAACAGAGTTGAACGAACATGGGCCTTTTCAGGAAGAGCCAGTGCATTGGTCTCAATCCTACACCAAACCTCTGTGGCAGGAACCAAGTTCTAACCCCTGATTCTGATCCAGTGAACTCCTTTTTTCCAGAAGCTGGGTCCTAAAGAACTGTGACAGCCCAAGTTGCACGCAGACACAAATGATTATTCTCTCTTGACAGACCTACACAGCTCCCTCCTTGTATTTAACTGCAGTCCAAGTGAGCTGGATCAGGAAAGAGACACTTGATAGCTGCTGTTTCCGTGGTTGAAATATTTGTGAAGTTAGCGCATAATCTGAAAGCAGAAGCTAATAAATTATAGGGTGCTAATTGGGGCCGGAGTGGAGCCGTCAATCATATTATCCTAAACACACAGAGACCCTCATAACCTAAAAAGGCAAGAAAGCCTTCAGGAACAGCTCCCAGTTGTCACTAGCCATGACCTCCACTTCAGTGAGAGCACAGAGAGTCAAGGCAGAGAGTTTATTCTGCTAAGAAAATAGAAATCCTGTATTTAAGACAGCACTTTTATTTGACTTTGTTTACAGTCTTTGGGAGTGTATTTCCAAGAATATATTATTGTTTTCCTTTGCTACTTAACTTGACACTTCTCTCATTTTCAAAAAGAAGTGTTGATCAGATAAGAATTTGCAATTTTTATATTTTCATAATCCTTAGAGTATCAGTCATAAGACTTTATTTGCAATCCAACCTCCTTGTACACATTCTTGTTTTTTAAAAGCCATCCAATAACTCATATCTTTTTTTGCTTCCCATGCCCCAGAAACATATATTCCACTTAGGACCTGCAGGACTGACTGTGGTCTGAGCCAAAACACAACTGTGCAAACATGGTAATTACAGGGCGTTTGCAGCTACAGTCACTGTGTCACTACTTTTTCATATATTGCTTCTATCAAAATTAAGTATTTTATTCATAACATAAAACTGAATCAAATAATTCTAAAGACATTTTTAGTAACACTTTTCCCCAGAAATTTAGTTCTGTTTGGAGATAGGTAGGTATTCCAGAAAGCATTCCCTGAAGAAAAAATCTGAATGGATCAGATCACCTTGAGGGCCATCACACAGCACAAACCGGACAATCAGCGGATCAGGTTCAGGCAGCATGGGCTTACAAAAGGCAGGTCTTACTTCACTAGCCTGATCTTCTATGACAAGATAGTCCACTTAGTGGATGAGGAAAAGGCTGTGGACGTTGTTTATCTGGACTTTAGCAAAGATTTTGACACTGTTTTCCACAGCATTCTCCTGAAGAATCTAACTGCTCATGGCTTAGCCAGGACTTACCCAGCTCCCTGGGTAAAAAGCTGGATGGCCAGGCCCAGAGAGCAGTGGTCAATGGGTTACCTCCAGTGGGCAGCGGTCACAAGCGGTGTCCCCCGAGGCTCAGTATTGGGTCCAGTACTGTGTAATATCATTACCAGTGATATGGACGAGGGAATTGAGTGCTGCCTCAGTCACTTTGCAGACAACACCAAGCTGAGTGAGAGTGTTGATCTGCTGGAGGGCAGGAAGGCTCTGTGGAGGGATCTGGACAGGCAGGATCCATGGGCCAAAGCCAATTGTGTGAGGGTCAACAAAGCCAAGTAACGGGTCCCACCCTTGGGTCACAATAATCCCAGGCAGTGCTACAGGTTGGGGGAAGAGTGTCTGGAAAACTGCCCAGAGGAAAATGTCCTGGGGGGTGCTGGTTGGCATCCTACAGAAGAGGATCCAGCTGTGCCCAGGTGGCCAAGAAGGCAGATAGCATCCTGGCTTGTGTGCCAGCAGCACCAGGGAAGGGATTGTCCCTCTGCACTCAGCACTGGTGAGGCCATGCCTGGAATCCTGTGCCCAGTTCTGGGCCCCTCACAACAAGAAGGACATTGAAGTGCTGGAGCATGACCAGGGAAGGGAAACAGAGCTGGTGAAGGGTCTGGAGCACAAGTCTTATAAGGAGGTGCTGAGGGAGCTGGGATTGCTTAGACTGGAGAAAAGGAGACTCAGACTTTATCACTCTCTAAAACTGCCTGAAAGGAAGATGTAGGGAGGGAACTTATCTTCAAGCTGTGCCAGGAGGGGTTCAGGTTGAATATTAGGAAGAATTTCTTCATGGAAAGGGTTGTCAAGCACTGGAATGGATTTCTGAGGTGGTAGATGTCCCTGGAAGTGTCCAAGAAAAGACAGAACATGGTCCTTAGTGCCATAGTTTAGTTGACAAAGTGGTGATTGGTCAAAAGTTGGACTTCATGATCTTGGAGGTCATTTCCAGCCTTGATTCTGTGAATTTGAGAAGGGCATCAGAGCTGGTGAAGGGTCTTGAGCACAAGTATTGTGAAACAGCTGAGGAAACTGGGGTTGTTTAGCCTGGAGTAGAGGAGGTTCAAGAATAACCTTATCACTCTCTATGACTACCTGAAAGGAGGTTGTAAGGAGGTGGGGGTCTGTTTCTTCTCCTAAGTAACAAGTGACAGAATGAGTGGTAACAGCCTCAGATTGCACCAGGGGAGGTTTAGGTTGGGTTTTATGGGACATTTCTACTCAAAAAAGGCTGTCTAGTAATGGAATAGGCTGCTCAGGAAGGTGGTAGAGTCACCATCCCTGGAAATATTTAAAAGACGTGTAGATACGGTTCTCAGGGACATGGTTTACTGGTGCACTTGGATGTGCTGGGTTGGTGGTTGAACTCAATGAAAAAACTTACAACCTAAATGATTGTATTCTATTCCAGAACGAAAATACAGCTATGTGAACAGAATTACAAAAGGAATATCCAAACAGGGAGTGGTTATTTTACAACTCTGTTCTTACAGTAAAAGGTAGAAGGCAGTGATGAATATCCTCCAAATGGAAGATGTCATACAAAGAAGTTAACATATCATAAAAAAGGTTTTTTATACAGCAGTATCAGTTATGTCAGTAGCAATAACCACAATATTTTGGCATTTACACTTGACTTTGATACACTGGGTTTCTGGCTATTTTTTGTTAAAATTAGAAAAACCATAAATATCAGTTATTACATAATATCAGTTAGAGTTGCTAAGTGTCATTATAAATAGAGCCATGATTGTTAGAAAAATCCAGCTGGAATGCAAGCTTCTTCAACTAGAAGTGTGTGGGTAACAAAAATTTTCAAGCATTAATTACATGAAAATGAGTAAGAATTTTTTAACCATTAACACACCAGCCAGGGCTATTTTACAGACATTCTTCTCTGCAACATCTTTTTTCAGGTCTAGCTGAATTAATATCAGTTTTGTGTAGAAAGAGGCAAATTTGAATCTAGAAAAATGCTTGCCTTCACATTTACCGTTAAAATGCATAGTCCTAAACCCAAATTACAGAGGATCAATTTCATCTGGTTATGCTCAGTAAGACCACACCTGAGAACTCAAATCATCACAGACAGCGTGCCACCAATGTCAAAGAAAATTTTTTAAAAAAGAGGAAATAACCTGGAGACATTAGTCAACTCAAATAGATGGTAAAACTTTGATGAACACCTTCATGAAAAGCAAGGGAGCATTGACTCTGCTATCAGGATACTTGTTCCCTTCTTTCTATACAAGTGGTGAGAGAAGCAAATTTTGAGGGACATTGTGATCTAGATGGTGTTACTAGGCTCTGTTATCTAGGCTACCAGGAAATCTGGGGAACAACAACTTTAGTCTCAGTGCTGGACCCTGGCTGAGGTTCTCAGACAGGTTAGGCTGTGATGAACTTAGTCCTTCCCTTTCTTGTCCTCACCACTTATGACTTTCTGCAGGTAACAAAGACTAATAGAAAAAACTTGTGTTAGCAGTGTAGCTACACAAACTTTTGCTTTTCTGGTGGTAATTTTTAAGTTTCACAAGTCTTGTGATGAAGCCATTGAAAGACAGTAAAGTCTGCCTGAGAAGATGAGACCTGAATGTTAAATAAAAAACAGGCAAAAAAGTTGTCTTTACACCTCAAGTTTTTCTGTCCAACATGATAAAACCAACGATGCCTTTTGCCTTTCATATGTCAACAAATCATCCTTTTAAGCTGTGTAAATTTCCCTTCAGAGCTCATGACAGCCACATTCCCATAGCTTGCGTCACTGGGCACTACCTCTGTGGCACATGGGGATCAGAGAATGATCCTGCTAGAGTCTGGCACATCTCTCAGTTACATGCACATTTCCATAATTTGATCTAATAAGAACTCAATATTCTTGTCATAAAACACTGGTTTTTCTTCCATAGTATCCTGATCATAGATCACAAATAGAAAGCATGAGGTACACAGGTTTTGAATAGCTCTGGTCATCAGTGTGTGCCAGCTCAAAATCTCCTGCAAGCAACCCTGAAAAACATAAATGCACTGGGTGCTACCAGCTGCTGAAGACCTGAAGATAGAAGGCTTAGATATGATGCCACTGAAAATGCTGCCTTAGAAAATCAGTAACATCTGGCAGGGCCCTTCACATTTACGATATTTACAAACATTAATTAATTACCACAGCATTTGTGCTGGGTTGTAGAAAATTCTAATTATAGGCAGAAATAAAATATTTTTCACCCATTCATATGAATGTCAAGTCTGTAGTTGAAGGACTGGACAAGCCAGCTACAGACACATGATATATCCATGTCTATCCCAGCAGAGCTCAGAGTTCAGCCATGGCTGTTTGGGAGCCCAGCACTCGGATTGTGTGTGCAGCGTGCTCACCACTGCTGCTCAGTGTTTGTGCTGGCATCAAGGAACACTGAAAAGCCTGACACAGCAACTGGCTGTGGCCCAGAGACTCACCTGGAGCATCTCCTGGTCAGTGCCTGGGAGCACGTCTCTTCTCCCCAGCAGCTCAGAGACTGTACTGGGTTGGAGTTTATTCACAGCAGCTCATCTTGTGTTGCATTTTAGATTTGCAACCAAAACAATACTGATAACATAGTAATAATTTTAAAATTGCTGAAAAGTGCCTGCACAGAATCAAAGCCTCCTCTGCTTCTCACTCTGTGCCCCCTCCCCAGTGAATAGACTGAGGGTGCACAAGACATTGGGTGGGGACATAGCCAGGCAGATGACTCAAATTAACCAAAGAGATATTTCATGTCATGCTCAGCAATAAAATGGAGAAGAGGAGACTTAAAGAGGTTAGTCCTCTCTTTTTCAGGAGCAGGCTGGGCATAGGTTTACCTGTCTCAGGATAAATTTAAGCTAAACACTGGAGACAGTTTTTATACTGCTGTACATCAGCTTAGCTTAACATATCTAACCTGATTTATAGCAGCTGAAAACTGGGTCCACATGCCTTATACTACTCTTTTCTCACATATAATCTTTCTGATAAACATCTATTTCCATTAAATGACATTATCACCCTTGAATCCATCTATACTGATTTAAAATCTTTAGTCATG
This sequence comes from Sitta carolinensis, assembly GCA_032173965.1. Lineage (NCBI taxonomy): Eukaryota > Metazoa > Chordata > Aves > Passeriformes > Sittidae > Sitta > Sitta carolinensis. Next base: position 48,472,730 of record JAVUNC010000004.1, read on the forward strand.
GAAGTCAAGACCTTTAAACTCAAGGGTTTCTTGACTCTTTCCCTTGATCTGTGACAGGAGGAGGTAAAAACAGAGGCAAACACAGACCAGGGAGTACCCATTTCCCTGCCCAAGAGAAAATGTGCTTAAAAGGTCTTTCATTCTCATCACCTCTTATATGTGTCTCTTCCTTATTCTGTTGAAAAGTAGCATGAAAACTGCCATCAGGCCTGTCTGCTAGAAGTCAAGAGGTGACCTCCTGATAGTGAATAAGTGTTGCTGAGGAAAATGTGAATAATGAAGCAGAGTTTGAAGCAGAGAGAAAGCAGCACTTCAGTAAGTCAGAGAAAGTGGAATCACAAAATTGTATAAGGAGAAGGGTGATACAGAAATATGGGACGTTAAGAAACTCTCTTCAAGTAGAATCATGGGGGGATGCAAGTGAGGCTAAGTTTTGCCTGCATCAAATTCAGCTTTACCACAGCTCAGGGGAATAGTTGCATTTGCATACTTACTTCTCTAAGGCAGGAAAATGAGGGAGGGACAATGGAGTTTTGGCCAGTGTATGAGTAGGGCCTTGCTCAGAGCTCATGTGTATCACTGAGCATGACTCAGATGACTGCAGTGACTGGGAAGCATAGTAGGTATTGTCTTCCACTGAATTCAGCAAGCTATAGATCAGGATCTTCAAAATTTGGATCAATAAGTTAATTTTTTATCCTGTCTGGTACATTTTTCATACTATCAGGTACGAAAGGCATAGATCACTGATCAATATCCTAAACTTTCATTTATTGTCAGTGTATTAAACTTGACATGTTCTTCTCATCATGCTGTGCTAAACTTGCAACACTTGCAAAATGTGAACACAAGAAGAATTATCTTCCCCTTTTTCCTTTTGTGCTGCTTTTTATATTTGTGACTGCTTCAAGACCTGGAGGGCATTACTCCTGACTGCTCTCTGTCAGTGATGCTCACCTTGCACCTTACACACGGTGGTTAGGCTCTTCCATGATTCTTTTCTAATGCAGACCTGCACAAAACCTAATTGACTTGGGATATCACATCACAGGTGCTCGTGAGGCCTGTGAAAGGCATTGTCTTGACAAAATTTTGGGAGGATTGAAGGTTTCTCCTGCTAAAGAAAAAGCTATTGTATGGAGTACTGTTGTTCAAAACCTTTGTTTGTGGCTTGCTGACTGAGCAGTTTTCTTGACTTAAGTGAAACTATGCACACAGAACACATTCAGGTGTGGTGGGAACAGAATAGGGATCCTCCTGGTTTCTGGCCAGAACATGCCATAGGTTAGCAAACATTAATAATTTTTAAATCACTGAAATGGAAGGAATCACTGTACAACCAATCAAGCAGCACTTAAAAAGAAAGGAAACATAATACAGTATTTATTTGTTTATCCGTAGCTCATGGTCTGGTGAGCATAGTAAAGTGCTGCAATTGTATTTATTAACAAATCTGTCTTTTGCACTGATTTGTAGATGAAGAAGAATATTTATATAATGCTTGAAAGGGCTTTTGCAGTGACTTTGAAGAATCCTAATTCAAAATATCTCAATTTCTATTTCATTTTAGTAAAATGTTCAGACTATTTTTTTTTCATCTGTGTTGAATATCCATTTAAGAAACTTTTGAAGCTTGATTGCGGTGGAGTTTCTTCTTACAAAAGTATACATTCTGACATCAGATAGAACCTCTACTATTCTCCAGTGTGTCCCATTATCAAATATTTGCATAAAATTATAGCGTGTTTCTAGCTTCCTGAAAGATGTCAGTGAATAGCCCTGGATAATTTTCAAACTACTGCTCATGATGAAAGGTTAGAAAAAGCTTATTGCCGTCTTTTAATCAATAATTATTTGTACAAAATTTTATTTTAGTTGATCTCCAAACACACTGAGAAAGAGTACCTCCCTTCAGCCAGCATGATAAAAAATAAACGAGGATAACGAACATTTAAAAAGGAAAGGAGAAGAAATGTAAGAAAACAGGACAGTCCAGACTGTCAGATCATTTGCTATGCAACTTAATATCCAAGAAAATTGCAAACATTTGTTCAAATTAATAAGGGAAACAAACTACCCAGTGGACAACCTGTTCACCCTTCTTCAACTGCTTTCTGATTTGGAGTTTGGTATTTATGTTGTTTTTTTCTGTTTGTAAAATCCTGTTTGTGCATAGTGAAGCCAGACTTCGACTCTTTGGTTTTATTCATGAACGAGCTAGTCTGTTCTTTGAAGCACCATACCAGTACTCCCTTTTTGGTAGAGCTGCCTTGTACCTAAGGCATATGTGATTGCATAAACTTAATCAATACTACAGTAAAATCCCTTACTGTCTGATACATGTTTTTTTTTTTTGTTTTTTTTTTGTTTTTTTGCTTTAAACTATCTCCTGTGAAGCACCCAAACTATAATATGCAGAAAATCAAATTGTATGTAATTGCTGTCTTATCCTGATACACACCATTCAGTGCCTTAATATGTTTTCTGATAGTTTTATTAGAGTTGCCTTTTTTTTTTTTTTTTTTCCAGACACCTCTGTAAGAATGATGACATGCAGAATATTTTCCTTGGCTTATTTCTTTTTTCAGGAGTTTTTTCTCTTCTGTCACTCTATTAAACAGCAGTAACCAAACTTAACTAATTTCATCAGAATTGATGCTATCTTCATCTGGGTTGCCGTCTTTGACTAGTACCAAATAATTTAAGCCCTCTTGATTCCTTGTTTCCATTAGTGTGGCTGAAGGAATGCTGTCTGAATCTGCACATGGAATATCATTATCTGCATTAAAAGAAAAAAAAAAAAAGAAAGAGAAAAGAAAACAAAAGGGAAAAATATTTTTTAAAATAGAAGAAAAAAAATACAACAGCTCAGTGATATATATGTAGTATTAGAAAGCAAACAAAATCAGATAGCTGTTGGAGAAAGTTGGTCTAGTGACCTCATAAGAATGATGATTCAAGTGTATTTTCTGCTATTGTTTGTGTGGACCAGAACTTTAAGCAAATTACTTGGGGAAGGTTGCTTATCAGTGTTCATCCCTCCAGAGACAGCAATACCATCGTGAATACATGACTTGCTTCTTTTCCTTGTAAAGAAGCATAAAGCTAAAAGGGATTTGAATCAGAACCTTTGTAGTAATCCTGCTAATAATACTGCTAAAGAGTCCTGTAACATTGGTAGTTTTCTATCTACAAAATCATTATATACCATTTCTCTAGAGGACTAGTCTAGACTTCTGCCTCTCTAGTATTCTGCCCTTCTAGAGGCTTAAACTTGGAAATCCATACTGTTTATAATGTTTTTAAAAACTTTCCATTTTTCCCTAATTTGATGCAGTTTATATATACATAGTTGCTTGAAATTTATTGCAGGGGATATAAATTTTTTAAAATATAAAAATTGTTAATTAAACCCTCAAGTTATAACTGCTACTATTTTTTAATTTATTTTTGTAACATGTACATCCTTTTATTACACTTCCTCCTTATTTTACTTCATAACTGAAAAATTCAGCATGTGACATTCAAGGTTATCTGTTCAAAGGAATCACAAGCATCGTGCTATTCCACCAGGCAACACACAATTTATTATGTCACTACAATCACACATCTCCCCAAGCTAAAAAGCTGGAAATTTATTCCACATGCTAGAGTCCATTAGCATAGGAGGTATTATCAGGAAAAGTCTGAAAGAGAATTTTGAATTTAGAAACCTGTTAGCAAGATGGGGTTTGGGACAGAGCAAACTGTGGTCACATACCACAGTGACTGCCAGCAGTGAGAAATAATTTGATACTCACTTTGTCAGTTCAGGGCTATTATGGCCATATTTAGTAATTCAGTTCCAACTAAGCCTTTACCAACCAATCCGGCTCTTCTTTGTAGTTGTTTTGTTGTTTAATTTTATGGCAACCTTCAGGGACAAGTTGCTTTGTAAAAGGCACACAGGCAAATGCTGAGGGGACGTTTGCAGCAAACTCTTAAGAGGGAAACCTTAAAATAAGGACCCAAGTAAAACTGGGTATTTACAGACCAGACATATGCCGGCTGACCTGCCTAAGTATAGAACACTAGAGGAGCATTCAGATTTGTTTCCTGTATAAGTATCTGGAACTGATGAGGTGATGTTTACACAAATGTGAGTATGAGGTCACTGAGATATTTTTACCAGATATATAGATACATTACTAATTCTTTCCCCAACAGGTCTGAAGAACTACAGAATATATAAAATTTTATAATCCTTTTTCAGCCTATGTGCCACTGTGTTTCTCATTATACAGAAAAAGAGCTAAGAAAATCAAACACCTTCCCTGGTTTTACTTTTTGAGCTGTGGGAATGCAATAAGGAAGAAATACTATTTTTGCAGAATATTCTTATGATATCCAGTGATGGAGGAATAATATAATATTGATGACCTTTCTCCTATGACATGACATGTGCAAGATGCATTGCCACTTTAACTGTGACATTACTGACAATAAGTGCCCTTTCCTTCACTGTTGAGTCATCTCTTAGTGCTGATCAGTTCAGCGCTGATAAAAGTTTACCACCATTCTGCTGTACAAGGCAAAGCTACACAAAGGTCTCAAGTTATATAGTACAATGCTTGACTGTTATGTAAGCCAGCAAAACAAGCAAATTATTTTTGCTCATTTGGTTGAAGAAGAAGAATAGATGGAGACAGAAAATACTAAAAATGAGAATCGAACAAAAAGTTCATGATATGTTGTGAAATTCCCCAGAAATGTGAGGACTAAAAGCACCACCAGCACCCTTGGAAGCCATAAGTAAATTCAGAGAATTCTGAATAATCTTTGGAAGGCTCTCCCAAAAAATGTTAAGAAATTGAAGGAAGATAGAAGAAACTGGAGTGGAGAGGCAGATCAGTATATTTATGAGATATCATTATTTTCTTTTCAGTTTTAACATCGCTAAAATTAGTTGATTGATGTACAGTCATGCTGGGTTATACGTGAGTAAATGCAGGATAAACCATGTGATGTGATCCCCTCAGATTTCACAAGCAAAGCTGGGCTGAGTCAACAAAACGTCCCAAGAGGAGACATCCAAGGAGTACCTTCACGAAATCTGAAGTCATGCTGGAGAGTCAGCTCTACAGGCTTAAATTCTGAGGGGTTGTCTACACCGTGAACTGCTGCATAGCGTAGAGTTCCCTACATTTGCTTTAAACACGCTACCTCATGGCATGAGGCAGGCTTGCTCTGTCAGTCCAGAGCTTTGTACAGGCTGAGGAGTACCCCACTGAGAAGAAGGATCCCTCTGAGCTCTGTGCTGTCCCAGGCAGACTGCTTCAATAGCTAAAATGGCAAGTTCAAAGCTCAGCATTGTACTTGCACAAACACATCTCAGGTCCTAAATGCATTGGACCTGAGACCTTGCTGGACACTTTTCCTAGTAGAGCTGTGCTTAAAGCTTAAAACTTGTGCTTAGGACTTGTGTGTAAAGCACATCCAAGCCAAACTGCAGGTAAATTAATTACAGCACCTCTCCCTGGGGACAGGCAGAAGCTTATTCTAGAGAGCCCCACATTCACTGACACAAGAAACAATGATAGCCTGACTCATACTAATGAGGAATAGTCTGTTTGCTTAGCCTCCCCTGAGAAGACCAGCCCTGGCCTGATAAAGTCGGTGCTTTCCCCTTGCTGATCCCAGCATCTCAGTCGGCTGCTTTCTGTCGTAGGGCAGCCACAGCGCCGAGCCGGGCCGTGGATCCTGCCTCATGATCAAAGAGTGCCTTTCCTTGCCTGCTTGGTAAACTCTGGGGGCTCACAACATGTTTTGAAGTCCTGCCTGGAAGGGTGCAAATTTTTGTGATGTCTTGATAAGCAGATGAGGGGGTTTTGTTGTTTAAATTCAAGAAGGTGACAACATTTAAGAAGAGAAAGAATGACAGTAGAAAAGCTGATTGGTTGATACTGAATAAACTGATCTAGAGATGCTGATCTTATATTACAGCTATTTCAGGGCCAGACCCTCAGCTAGCATAAATTAATGAAGTTCCATTGAAACCAGTGGGGTGCCTCTAATTTACACCAGCTAAGTAACCAGCCTGAGACGTTACTAATTCTGGGTGGCATAATCTCATATGCTGCTTAGCATCTTCACTATGGTAAGGTATTTAGAAGTCCAGACACATTTGCTGTTTCTCAGTAATACCCTCCTCTTTTTCTCATACATACTCTGTCCTTTGTCACTGCTATACAATGTATGTTGCAGTAAACAAGAGACTGGTTGACTTACTGGCATGGGTGAAAGATATACCTCATAGTGAATACATTCAAGAGAAACACCTGATGACATGTCTTTGTTAAGGGTGGAAAACGTGCTATTGAACCTTGACTTCTTTACCTCAGCCACATCGGTTTTCTCAAGGAGACAGGTCCTGTGTAGAGTATTTTCCTGATACCTGTTGGTCACCTGGAGCTGGAGGATCTGTGTTTCAGTTTCTGCACATAGCCAGTTAAGAATATAAATAGAACAAATATATATCCATTTTAATACTCCACTCTGTATTATGTATCAGTGGAGATATATCTGTGTTTCCTGCCTAATAAAGCATATGATCTTGCATGGTTTGACGATGACTCACTAAGCTTTGCTTTTTTTTTCTGTCACACACTAAAGGTACTAAAAGTGAGAATTTTGTTCACCCTACATTTCCTCTACACTAATCTGCTTGAAGCAGTGCCTTTCTTTTTATTTTAATATATTTTTTAGAGAACTGTGTACTGAAATCTCTGTGTGCGAGAGTTACTGTCCTAGTAATTACAAATGTAAGCATGCTTCTTACCTAGTTTATTAAAATTTATAATATAAATGTACAAAAAACCTGCAGTTCAACATTTGCTGCAATGTAATAAATCTACACAAATAGGAAAGCATTCCCTTTCTCCAGGTTACAGAACAGGATTCATTTTGCCAAGTTTTAACCACCTAGGTCTTGCAGGTCCGATTTAAGCTCCTTGCCTAGGCTATCTTTACAGTTAACAGAGAAAGGAGGAATGAATCACTTTGTGCAGATGTTTAATCCACATCCTTGCCTTTACATATTAACATCCCCTGAATATGTCTACAAGTCTCTGGTGACTGTCAAACACCCAGTGTAAATGCAGCTTTTATGTTTTAGTTGCCTATATCTATCCACATCTGTCTACACAAATATCAGCTCTTACAGGCTTATTCCATCTCTTTTCCTTCCGTCTACACCAAAGTGTTGGTGTGACTTCACTTGCAGCATCGTATGGCTCATGTGCAGTCTCTGGAATCAAACACTATTTGTCTAGAGTACAAATAAGTAATGATTACACCACCAAACTCCTCTTTTCTTGCAGTGTTGTAACCACTCACTCCTTTTTGGAAGCAGCCTTTTCTCTGACCTCTGCAGGCTTTGGGTCAGCCGCTCACTAAGATAAGTGGGGAATAGGATTACTGAATTTCAGAAAAATACAAAAGAGACTAGATACAATGTTCTAAAAACATCTCTTATCAACACATATGCTTTAGAGAAGCTTCCGTTTGCCCAAGTGATTACTTTATGTTCAGAGAGGTGTGTGGAGTAGTTTTAAAAAGGCAGTTTGGTTTAGGAAAATAAGCTGATGACTCTTACATGGGGAGGAGAAAACAGGTACTCAGCCAGTACAGAGTGCAAACATATAATTAATGATGAAATTGATGATTTTATATCAATATATGACTTTAATATCAAGTCCTCTCGGTGCAAAGTTTTGCACAGAGACTTTAAAAAAAATACAAATTACAGTTTTAGAAAGCACCTGACCTGCTGAAGAAATGAACACACTGGCTTTGAAAAGAAAAACGAAAAAAAAGAAACATTACTAAATTCTAACTCTTGTACTTTCCCACATTTTTCAAGCAATATCTCCAGTTCAGAAATTTTAAAATCATGGTTTTGAGGCCAAATATGTATCCTTTCAGTCTTTAGTCTTTTATCATGGATTTTCTTCAACTGCCTGGCATCTCCTCTTACCAGAGGAGCCTCTTCTGAGCAATTAGACATCTTTTCCATATGGGTCCAAAATACATTGTGAGGAGCAGCCCTGATAAGAATAGTCCTTCTAGGTCATAAAGGCAAGAAGTCGCTCCAGCTGCTTAATGCCCAGTTGTCTGATGTCAGGAAAGGCGTTTGCCAAATCAAACAGGTGTTTCCATCTGTAAGGGGGCACTCACGGGACCTGAAAAGCTATAGTGCTGTCTTATATGTGCAAATGTAAAAACTGGTATCTGAAAATAGATGGTCCAGTTATTTTTACAGCCATGAAGAGCTGCCCTTCTAGCATGCTGTGCTTCTTGGAACTGGGAGAAGAACAGACTATCTTTCAGCAATGAATGGGAACTCTGGTGACAGGGTCTGTGCTCAGTAAATTCCCACTGAATTCAAAACCCACTGGTGAATCAGTCCTTTAGCTGGATGGTGCTGTCCTCACTCAAATAAATATTGTCACTGCTACTTTAAGCCCACAAACAGTGTCTTGGGAAAGCCTGTCGGAGCAAGGAAAAACCCTAAACTGGTTTGAGTTTGTTAATCCTGAGTTTTCTTCCCTCCCTTCCAGTGCAGCAGTGCCAGGAGCTGCTGGTATTGCTCAGGCATGTTTATTGACACTTGATGCCTGCTTTAGAAGGGTAACTCTTGCAATAACACAGCATGTGCCCCTTTTTGCCATCGCCATGCTATCCTGTTAGCATGCTGTCCACTAGCAGGCTGTCTGTATTTGTTTACCCACACTTGCCATCTCTGTGTCATACTGCACTGGCATTAAGGTTATTGAGAAAATCTAATGTTTTTCAGCTCTCCCACCTATTAAAATTACTGACAGCATGTATGGACCTTCTAGAAGTGTGGCTACCCATGGATAGGTAGGACCAAGAGAAAATGGAAGATGTATGATTCTCTGTAGGGCTAGGTATCTTAGCTATTTTGAGGCATGTCATTTCACTTTGCTTGACATTTGTCTCTTTCTTTTGGAACTAGGTCACCTGGTGAGAGCAAGAATTTCTTGGCTGGAGGCTTGTGACCAGAGTTTCATTACACACAAAGGCCAATGACCGTGTAGCATTTTTGGAAAATGTTGCTGAGGACAATATATCATGGAACAGACTTTCCGATTATTTGTTTTGGCTGTCTTCTACTACTACTATGAACACAAGAAATACTTCACTTAGTCCAGCTAGAAATGAATACAAATTTTAAAAATCACTTACTTACTATACAATGTGTTACAATTACAGTCTGAGACATATTCCATGCCCCAAACTGTTTCGACAGGGTCATAGAGCAGCACACATTTTAGTCTGGAAACTCAAGTAGAACCTTTTCTTGCTTAAATCAATCTCACTTCTGCAGCCCATATCTTACTGAATTCCACTGCATGAGATTTACATGGTGGGCAGAAAAACTGTCTAATTAATTCAAGGCTGGAGAGCTACAGAAAATTGACATGCATGTGTTCTTGATCAGAAAATCCAGTAAAAATAAGACATCACGAGGACTCTAGAGCTACAATCAAGTAAATAGCATAATATTTTAATGGGCTTATTTAGACAGTGCTTGGGGAAAGATGAAGATAACCTACAGGTGAACTATAAATACACAGGAAAATAAGAGGCTATAGAGACATGTAAAGAGCTAGTCAAGTGTTTAATCTTTTAAAATACATTTAAATGGAAGTATGATATGTAGATGAATAAAATTCAAGCTACCCTCTTTCCTGATGGCTATTTCCTATATGAGAATCAGTGAATGAACCTGAGGAGAAATTAAGAATGACTTTTGAGAACTGAAGCATCAAAACATTGAATGGAAGCATGAAAACTGTTGCTTGTCTTCTCCTACCAATGCAGATCCAGCAATGGGTCTGTGGCAACAGCAGCTGGGCAGAACCTATGGAAAGTGAAGAATGAAGGGGAGCCAGAGGAGGGAACATGGGAGTTGGTGGGGAAAGGTACAAAGTTCAGGAAGAGAGTGTGTCAAGTGCAAGTTCTGAGGGCCAAAGATCTGCCTATACTGAATTGCCCTGCTTACACAGTGGGACAGATTTTACCAACTCAGTTATTATAAACAGGTTTAATGGGGTATGATTTTAAAAGTGACTGCTGTCAACAGATTCTCTGACTCAAATGTACACTATGGAGTGCTGCTATTATTAAGACCACCCTTAAAGTCCATCATATTACCATATTTTCTGCACTAAGCTGATTTTTTGGAATTTTTTATCCTTTAAACTGACACTTTTCTTGGAAGCCTCAATCCATGTTTTCCTTTGTAATTGGTAATTTTTAAGAATGCAACTTTTGTTCCTGGCCAATAAACAAAACAATGGCTTTTTCTCTGCGACCTCTGCTGTGTAGCAGAACCTGACATTTTTCTTATATCAAGAACATGTATTTGTCATCCTAGTGAAAGTAATTACTTGCTTAGATTGAGCAAGTTAACAGCTGGAAAAAGATCAGGCTTATCTGGCACATGTTAAGCAGAGACTTGCACTGGAACTAAAACTCTTTCATGTTACCAGGCCTACTCCACCACAAACACAGTAAATAATATTCCAACCCCTTTCCCCAACTCCAAGCAGCAGAAAGGTAGTTTTCTCTAGAAATTTCAGCCCTGGTAAAGATTTCAACAGATATTGATGTAATGCCATAAGAACTTCTTTACTCCATTAGTTTTCATGTCTCTGTTGCCGGTGGAGTTGGGGAACACAGAGAAGAGATGTCTGAGCTAGGAAACCAAACTAGCTCAGGAGTGGGTGCAAGCAATTGAATCAGTACAGCCCTGTGTCCAGTGGATGCTGTGCTCCTGCGGCCATCTGAAAATTAAACATCTAGTCTGAGACACTATAGCTTAGTTGTTGTATTTTGGTCACTATACTGAGTAACATGTTTGGGGGGACCCTGCTTGAGCAGGGATGTTGAACTGGGTGACTTCCAGTAGTCCTTTCCAGTTTAACCCACTCTGTGATTCTATGTGAACCAAATTAATTATGTCAAGTCACCCAGATGCTAGCCATCATCAGTGAAGAGTAAGGCAGAAGGCCACCCTTTTCCTGCTATGGTACATGCCCAAAACCCAGGAGCTGTCTCTTCCTGCTTCTGACTATAGAGCTACCTAGAAGAGTATCCCAGATGAGACTCCTAGCCTGTAGACAGCTGCATTTAGGTGAGATAAAGTCCATCCAAAATATAAGGCCTATTAGCTTGGGCATAGTGCCTAATTAATTGGCTGTAGTCCTTTCCTGAGCTAATGCCAGCCTTACATTTGTGCCAGACAAAGTATCTCTTTCCTGAATGTTGTTGTTGAGATCTAAGGTACTCTTAAAGAAACTAAAGAATTACATTCTATGCAAATTGTTTTTTATTATAGCATAAGGGTGCAAAATCAGCTGTTAAAAAAGCATTAAATGATAAATTATCTGTGCTGCTCCCTTCATATCTTTATAAAGTTTTTAGTCTAGTAATGTAGACATGCCATGAACAGACTGTATTTGACATAAAGAGAAACCACAATGGAAATAAACTGACATTTGTTAAGCTTCACCAAATGATAAAGATTAGCAAAATATCAAATTAAATGACAATTCGACAATGCCAGTGAATTGAATATATGAAGTATCCTGAAGAAAAATGTCTATGTAGTTGATAATTGAGTACTGTGTTATTCCTGGGATGGATCAGGAAGTTTTTAGGAAAACATGAAGTACTGAAGTATCAAAACCGTTTGTGAATCAGGACAAGTTCCTAGTTCAGTAACAATTTGTGAAGGGAAAAAAAAACCCCACAAAAAATCACCACCGAAACTAAGCCTTTAGATATTTTAGAAACAGTCAGGTTTGGTTTCTCTAGAACGGAAAGTTGTTCTTTTATCATTCAATATTTTTCATTATAAAACCAGCATGCAAAGAGATTAAATGAAAAAATTAATCTGCAAAATAAAAGTGAAATATTTCAACTGATAAAAAAATTCTTTTTGCAGAATTCAGATCACAGTTTACTGATATTGTTCACTTTTTCTTAATATTTAGTTAGTCAGGAATTACTGCAGGATGTGCATAGATTCATGTTCTGGCCCAGCCAGGATGTTAATTTCCAAATTTAGATGTACAACATCCTAGTTGCACAGACAGCTTTAAATTTAGCATTTCCTTTTCTCTTAATTCCTATTTTCACAGCCTTAATAATGTTCTTATATAATTGAGTTTTGTCGTGTCCCTCATCTTAAGTGTGTGTTCCCTAACATCACTTAGTTTATTCATTCACAGTGAGCAGAGCAGAGGCAAGACCTGCATCGATCAGGGATTGGGTAAAGGCTACCCTACTAGGGTAGCCTAAATTATGCCTTACTTTCAGGTGGCTGCTGAATCAGTACTCCTAGAGGAAGTGCCTAATGGCCATGTTTAGCTCATGGAGAGGGCGGAGATTATTTTGAAATTGGGACAGGTTTCCACACTGAAGCCTCCTAAGGCTCTTTTAGCTCTGCAAGGAATGTAGGCATCTATTTTAGTGGAACAGGGTTGTGAACTACTGAGAATTTAGATGCAAATTGGATGACTGTGAGTCAGGCTTAATTGCAGTCTCATTTGGGCCTTTTTGCTTCTTGGTCTTGCACATCCTTTATCCAATTAGTTGTACCTCGAATGCACGTAATGAATCTTTACAAGTTCAATATGATACAGGGAAAGCTTTGCTGTTTCCATTTAACAGCCAGAGAATTTGAGGCAGTGATAAATGCAATGAAAAGCCCTTTGCTTACAGGGCAGACGCCACAAGAATAGCGGGTGCTGGCCCAGACTCACCTTCAAAAGCTCCATTGATGACTCCAGTTGATGTCTCTTTGACTTCAAGGCATTGGATGAAGGACAGTGGAGAGCATCTTATTTCTTGCAGTTTGTCATGAATATAAGAGAAAGTAGGTCTGCTGAGAGGTTCTTGGGACCAGCATCTTGCCATTAAATCACATCTGTGAAAAAAAAATTAAATGCAAACAAAAATGATAATAGAATCATTCATCTGAACACTTACCATTAAACATCTGAGAAGCAAGTTTGGCCTGAAAACTTTCTGTGTTGTAGAAAAATTATTATCAACTGCTGAGGCAATGAAAAACAAATTAAATATCAAATTAAAGTAGGGAATAATTACTGTGAAACATTCTAATTTTTCAAAGATGGATATTTTTGAGATTGGAAGCAGATATAGCATTAAAAAAAAAGACACATTTGCCATGAACTTCTGCTCTCACTGAAGAGATCAGGAATACTTTCTAAGAAAGCAGACAAGGAGGAAATTGTCTCACAGAAATAAAAAAAAAAATAAAAAAAATAAAAAGCAAGTGTAAAATCAGAAATTAACCTGAAGTTTTTGACTTACTTAATCCTCCTTCAACTCAAGATATCTCACATTCAGGAGAAGTTCAAGGCAAACCCTCCAGCACAGGGGGAGTTAATTTCAGCTTCTACCTCCAGACCAAAACAAGTAGGAATAAGTTTTCCAAAGGCAAAAATTATATGAATTTCCTCTCGGTACAGGGATTCCAGCCCACCTTGTACAACACTATAGCTACCATTTAGTGAAAAATTTGCCTCCTGTTTTTCTAAATGATAAGGTTGGTTTTTATTCCTTGCTTAAGGTGAGTTTATGCTACACAAACCCAAATCCTACAAAATCCAGGGAGAGACAGCCTGAAAACCAAAACACAGCCAACACCTGGACATGTTAAGTGTTGGGAGTGGAAAGAGGTCTTAGAGTCTCAAAACCACAGAGCAGCCAGTGAAAAGATGGTTCAGGAAGCTGCATCTGGAATGTGGAGCATTTACCTCCAAGCTTTAAGTGCAAACCCTCCCCAACAAACATCTCCCCAGACCTGCTGCCATGTGATACCAGGTGTTAATCTGTTACATGAAATGAATTGGCTTGCTCAGATCCTCACTTATCCATCATAAAAGGATGACTGCTGTCCTTTGCTGCAACTGGGCATCTTAAACAACATGTCATCTTAGTGACAGCTGGGAGAAATTGCTTGATTTCTGATTTTTCAATTATATTTTTCATTAAAATATTAGTGCGAAGTGAGAATGTGAGTAGAAAAATTGTTTCAAACCCACTTTTCATCAACCTTTATTCTTGTGGTTTTCCAGTTGAACAGAGTAATTCTGTTTTTTTCAAAAGGCTTCCATGAAATTTTGAAAATCTGTTTTAAGAATCTAAAAAGTGATAGTGGCTTCCTAACACTCCGAATCACTTCATGTGCTTACTGTCAAGTGTGCTGGTTACTGACGACACTGGAAATATAGAAGGAAAAGGATTGAATAGGACTTAAAATAAAGGTTAAATGACTGGTTTTCCTTCTGCTGCCAGCAAAATGTCTGTCACACTAAATTCCAGCCTTGGATGCTGGAAGCCAAATCTTCTTTCTGGTCGTGCTTGTTGGTAGGATATCCAGGCAAAAAACCCATAAGTTCAGGTGCTGTGCTTGATCAGGTTCACACTTGGGCTCTCATGAGCAGTGCCTTGTGGACCAAAGAGCCAGCCACTGACCAAGAAAGAAAAAGGAAATGATACATAACTCATAGACTCATAGAACGTTTTGGGCTGGAAGGGACCTTCAAGGACCTTCTCTAGTCCAGCCCACCAGCCATGTGCAGGGACATCTTCCACTATATCAGGTTACTCAAAGCCCCACCCAACCTGGCCTTGAACAGTTCCAGGAATGGAGTATCCACAGCTTCTCTGGGCAATCTTTTTCAGTGTTTCACCACCCTTATTGTAAAATAATTCTTTCTTGTATACAATCTAAATTTGCCCTCTTTTCATTTATGAAACAAGAAATATCGCGAGTGTGGATTATGAATATAATGTTTTGTTTCCTATGAACAATCTCTGTCTTTTTAAATAACTATTTTTTAATTGGACAATCTGCTTTGTAAAGACATTAAGCTTTGCTATGGAGTAAGGATATTAACTTCTGCCAAAACTGTAATTCAGTACTGTAATTTTCTCATTTTAATTATATTCCATATTTTTATATCCTAAATCAAATTACTTGGTGATTGGCTTAAAATATCAGTACTGGTATTTTTCACTAAGTGTTTGATTCAGATAGGCTTTAGGTTTCTAATGACAAAAACTTTCCTGCTCTCTTGGAATATATCTGCAAATTTTGCATGTACAGCTATTCGTGGCATGACATTAAACTTCAGGCATGCTGTGACATCCAAAGTTTTAAATCATATAGCACAAACTTTCATTAGCTCAGAAATGCATGACTATGAGACCAGTCAAGAGGGTGAAAGTCAGCTTAACACGCCAAGATATATGTAAGTGACAGATTGAACATATTCCTATATTTCTGGGGAGCCAAACATGGCCTAGCAAATAGTGCATCACTTCAGCATGAGAAAGAGACCCAGAGGATTCTCCTATTTTGTGGGGAAAGCCTGTTAGGAAAAAATTAAAAATGACAGTTCCAGACACAACATTAGCTAAAGGTTTATGTTAGGTTTAAGAACTAACTTTTACACTAGATGTACATTTACACACCTACAATTCACACCTGTGTTTTATCTGGGGGTGACAACCAAATGTCCAACAAAGCTGCTTATGTGGGCCTAGTTGGAATTCAAGAGCCTGGAAAAAAAAGAGCTAATATTCAACATCTGATATTGGGGGCAGAATGTTAGCATTCCTGAAATGCACTATAGTTCGCAGAAGCTAAAGGCATTACCAATTTTTTTCTCACATTACATGGGAAATAAAATTGATGTGTGATTTTTGTAGAAAAGCAGAAAATTTGTCATGATGAAGAGCCCCTGATTTCATCTGATGCATCCTGTGCAAGGCCTTCTTGTGTCTCACTCTTAATTTCTCCGGGGGATCATTCCCAGAAACAAATAGCAGAAAGCTTTTAGTTACCAAACTAAAATTTCTTACCAAAGTCAGTTGTTTAAATTTGCACAGGACTGAGTATTTGGTGAAACTATAACTTCAAGTCAGCAAACGTCCTGGTGCTTGTACAAATTATCTAGACTGTAATCCACAGCCTTTGAGGATCAATGTTAAATTAGCTCTGTTCAGTCCAAACCTTGGCATTCTCTTGCATCCACGCCTCATACCCAGGTGGCTGTGCCAGACATGGATCTCTGACAGCAAATGTAGCTACATTCATAGATCTAATTCATGTTCCAATATACGTGTCTCATTTATAGATCCCCAAGCCCCTTTTTCAATTCTTTACCAAGCTTTACCTAGCTACAGTTCCCTGGGGGAAAGTAGGTGATCAGTTCCTGGAATAAGAACTTGTGGAGGCAAGGGGAAGAATATTTGCCCCTTCTAAATAAAAAACCAACCAAACAACCCACTTCCTTCGTGCTTTTACACCCTAAGGTTTCTGTGCTACCCTACTTGCACTTGCAGTGTTAGCCTATCACAGATTCCTAAACACTTCTCAGCTGAAGTACTTTGGCCTTTGAACTCTCTTCCTATCAGTGGTGGTTTGTTTTGTCAAATGACAATGAGCAAGCCAAAGTGCTGAGGAGACGATTACTGACTGCTGATGTCCTGATACAGGTTCAAAACCACAAGGAGGGAAGCAGGAATGTCAAGAATCCCGGTATGCCATTAATGACCTAGGAAAGCAGCAAAAAGCTGTTTATACTACTGACAGAAGCTGCACGCAGGTGCTGAGTGTTCACCAAATGAGATAAAAGATGGTACGAGAGTCTAAGCTCGTCAGGTCTTTGGCTTTCAAAAATTACTATTAGGCACTTATCCTACAAGTTACAACAGGCAGACCAGTATTTGAGACCTATCTATGCTATGCTAAATACAAGATCTGGGACCTTAAAAATGATTTCAAGCAGAGTTTTCTTGATTTTTCTGAACATCTGGTCACTTGTTTTAAGACAATTTATGAGCCTATGCTTAAGTCTGAATGTCATACTAGTAAATGGATATAGCTGCCTCTTGTGCATTTTATTCACAGGACAGCTGTCAGAATTTTTTTTGAGGAAACCTTTCTCAGCAGAAAATATTGCAATTAAAATTTCTTTGGGATTTCATTAGTTCTGTGACTTCCAGTTCACTTTCTGTTATTAAAATAAATCCCAATGTCTCCAGTTCTTCAGTTCCTCCAAGTGCTAAAGCCTGGTTTGGGATTTTTTTGTGGTTTTTAATGCTAACTTGGTATTTCAACTTTATCTACAAAATGATAAATAATCACCTTCTCTTAAGCTCAGAAACATGGTAATTGGTGTAAGATCTATCATGGAGATATTGGCTTGCCAATCACAGAAAAGTCTTTTCCTCAACCCTGGGAGTAAGAATTTTTCACTTTCAGTAGCCTCTCCTATTTGTAGGTCCAGCTGTCATGTGCATTTCTGTGACTGCTTTTGCTGAGTGGGTGATAAAGAAATTGAAACATGAAATTAGACAATACTGAGAGATTGTTAAGATCACGTTCTGCTTCCTCCTTTATATAACTCTGGTCATTATGGGTTTGATCCACTTGATGTATTTATTTATTCTGTTAATTGCAAGTATTTTGCAATTAAACCTGAGTTTTGTGCTCAAGACATAAACAGAAATTGTAGGATTTACTTATCCAGCCCAACTAAAGACTAACTAGAAGTGCAGACTTCCCTTTTCCTGTACTGCTTTATGTTTTCTTATTGGCTTTTTTGATTTCTCCCTAAAAAGGGCAGAGTTTATTTTTCACATATGTTCTAATATTAGCCTATTCTTGCACCTACAATTAAAAAAGAGAGTTTTATCCACACTCACAGACACATGATGTACAATGACAGGTAAAATCTTTCTTAGAACCATCTTAACTTCTAACCAATACCTTCAGGTACTCTCAGCCTGTTCTCACAGTACTACCAGATACATGTCTCAAATTCTTATTCACAGGCTGGACTACTGGATGAATTAGTAGCAGGTTGGCCAGTTTTATTGGAAACAAATTGGAGTATGTTGGGCACTTCACAGGCATGACTAACCTTCAAAACTGGCAAAAAGCCTCTTGCTTCTTATTATAAACAACATTAAAACAAAATTAACTCACATGTCATCAGGACAATTGTTTGGAGATTCCAGTCTTCCTCCTGATCGTACATGGTGTAAAACTTCTGTATTGGAGAAGCCTGGATATGGCTGTTGACCCAAAGTCAATATTTCCCACACTAGTACTCCAAAAGCCCTGAGAAACACCATGAAAAAAAAAAAAAAAAGAGAAAAAATAATAACTATAATCATCATGAAATCTCCCTATTAAGAGTTAGATTGTATCTAACCTAAGAATAAGATTCAGAAAAATTAGGAGTAAGAAGACTTAATTTGGTTTTGTCCCTAAACCAGCCTCTGGAATAGCTAAAATAACTGTAGAACTAAGATGCTTTCCCAGACTCATTGAGATGCAGCTCAGAAGACACTGAGCACCCTCATCTTCTCTGGGCAACACTCAGGTTGAGCATGTCCTCATAAAAACAAGTGTTTTGAAATCTCTAGAGGTGCAGTTTAAAGTGGAAAAAGACAAGTTCTTCTAAGCGCCACTTGTCGAGCAATCAGCACCTCATTTGGTTTGGCACAGAGTACTATACTTTCTAAGTGCAAGAGTAGCAGTCAAATAGATGGATGCAGGCACTGGGGACTTGGACAAGGCCCGTGGGCTGAGTACATGTGGCCACCAAAATCTAAGCTTGTGTGAATATCAGCTTTCATGGATCTGGTTTAGTCAGGGGGTTTTTTTTCCATGTCTCTCTGACAGTGGGTCTCTACTTCTTCACAATAAACTCAAAGCCACTCAAATACACACTTTAATAAAACCTTCACAAAAAAAGTGCTGTGACCTTCCCCTGATGATGCTGCAAAGTCTGATCTTCAAAATAAAGAAGTCACTAGAAGAGGGTGAAACTGTAAGAGCAAAGTATTTGGCTGTTGGAAGGAAATGTCAATAAACCTAATGGAAATCAAAATGGAACAGCATGCAGACAGTCAATTCACCACCCAATAAAGCAAAAACCACATTGTGGGCCTGGTACAACTGTAAAATTGTTTGAGTGACACTAGTTACTTCCAGCCAAAATCCAAAAACCTCAAAGCATTAAGAAATATATCTGTGAAATACATTGTTGAGACGTCAAATATTTCATTAGGTCCTTAAAATTTCACTTAGGAGGAACTCTACCCTAGCCTAAAAATTATTACAGATGACAATATACAACCCTGTAATTCCTCCTCTAAAACAATATTTTCTCGCTGCAGAATTTAGTTTGGTATTGCTGTGTGGCTGCTATAACTCACCAGACATCAGAGCGACTTGTAAAGACACCATCAATAAGGCTTTCAGGAGCCATCCATCTGACAGGGAGTAGACCTTCTCCTCTTTTTCTGTAATAATCATTTTTATAGACATCTCTGGCTAGTCCAAAATCACCAATCTTTACTATCCGGGACGAGCACTCATATTCCTTCTCAGACACAAGGCAGTTGCGAGCAGCCAAGTCCCTGATTTGTAAGGCAGAGAAAAAAGGATGAAGTTAATATTGCAGAAAAACTCAGGTCTGTAAGTCATCTGGCTCAACATTCTCTTCAGAGCAGAGACAGCCCCAAGGTGGGATCAAGTGATTTAGGGCCTCACCCAGTTAGGTTTGGCATATTTTCATGACTGGAGATGACACAGCCCTTCTGGAGTACCTATTTCAGTGATTGATCTGGGATGTTGTGAACAATATTACCTAATTTCCTTTGCTATAAGTTGTGCCTGCTGCTTCTCATCTTTTCCTTGTACCTCTGTGAGAAAATTCTGTCTCTGTATCCTCTAAAGCTACCAGTTATTAGTGAAACAAAGACAGTATATGGATCTTCCACATGTCCTTCTCTCTGTTGCACAGGATGCGTGATTCCTGCCTAGGGTGCATTACGTCCTTGGTTCAAGTCTTAGAGTAGCCCATCATTCTGGGAGAACTGTGAGTGATATTTAGCAGAAAAGCATAGCATTAGCTTTTACTCCAGTGCTCTCTCCTGATGTATTACATTGTGATATTTTTCTAGACATTTTACCTGGGTAAGATAATGAGTCCCAATACTGTGGGTGAACCTAGGAGGACTAAGGAAGTTCTGTACCTGTGTATAAAACGCATTTTCTCTAAATAGACACAGCCTTTGCAAACATCCAGACATATATCCAAGAGGTCAGTGACTCTCAGTAAAGGGCTCTGGAGCTACAAGAAACAAAGTCAGAAGTTAGCTATTTCTTCCAGCTTTACCAGCTAGGAATGACAAGCTCCCCAAGCAAGATTTTCTCAATGAAATGTATTTTCCCATCTGAAATGTATAAGATTTTTCCAAAACAGTCAAAGCGCAGGTGCAAAATCTCTGTATGCCAGTTGAGTGAATGCTAATTTGAAGGAGGGTAAATTGCCGATCACTGCACTGTAAGGAAGGTGAACACATCCTGTTCGATTTGCATCTCAGAATACCCTGGGACCTTCAGAGTTGTGGAAGAAACAGGACCCTGAAAAGTTCCTCCCACCATCAGATCAGGTTTGTTGCTGTATTAATCAGTGTAATTACATCTACATTTCAGTAGAATTTGTCACTGACTGTGGATTTGATCTGATTATGTAAATTAACTATACAATTGCTATAATGCTATAAAATTTCATTTTGAGCTCCAGTCATACTATCCATATTCCTAATCTGCACACTAACTGGAGATAAATTTACTTGAAGTTGTTTATTCTTTATTCTTTTCTTTCCTTCTAAAGAATTTGAGGACACAGGCACAGAGACAGTATATTTTTATATGCTTGGACTATGCCTTTCACATTAAGGATACTGTTGTTATTCAAAGACAAAAAAACCTCCTCTATGATTCCTAATGACCACATACATGACCATCGTTATTTATTACCACTTTCCAAAGGAAATTTTATGATTATCACAGTGAGAAATCCAGCAGACATCTCATGATTGAAACCAAAATTTTGGTCAGTGATTTAATGACATTCAATTTTCTTCAGTGTCACTGTGCAAGGTCAACACTGGACACTGAGCCCCAGGGTGTTAAGGAAAAGCCAGGTCAGACCTTGCAAGTACAGAAACAGCTAAACATCAGCATGGACTTTGAAAAAAGGAAAAACTGAGAAATTGTGGGCAGTTATAGGTTAAATTATGATTCTCATGGTCTTTACCTTTTTCTTTCTGGCTCCCCGTAAATAGCTAAGTAGATCCCCTCCTTCCATCAGCTCCAGTATAAGATACTGAGGTTCATTTAACAGACACACACCAAGTAACTTCAGAATGTGGGGATGGTCAAATTTGCTAAAGAGAAGGAAACAAGTGTAAGATTACATATGAGAAATCCAGCTGGTTGATAGCTAACAGAGTGTTTATGGTTGTAATCCATGAATAGGCAGTTTGGCCTTTACAGTCCTGCTTTTATGAACAACATGATTTGGTAGCTCTCAGTGCCTGGATTTGCTCAGTCATGGGGAGAGTTCAGGGAAACCCTCCCAAAAAGCAAGCTTACACTGTCTTTGACAGTCACTCTAATGCATGCACACATATTAAAACACACACTTCATCATATTTCCAGGAAGCAAAGAAAAGTAGCTAAATGGTAATTTCTTCTAGGACTAAGATGATTTATCACCTGTACATTAAAAGTATCTATATTATTTTAATAGAGTTTTTTATTATTATATTCACAGTAGAACTGATGATTCAGAGAAATATCCAAAAGTAAAAGCATAAGGTGCAATGTATTATTTTCACAGCTCAGAGGGGAACAGTTTTTCACAGTTCATTTACAAGAGGAACAAAGTACATATGAGGAATAATTCTAAGTACACTAGAAATTTTTTTGTGTGTCTAAGACAGGGGTTACCACAGAGCAACCAGTACTCTCAGTACTGCAAGTATTCTTCAAAAAATGAAGAATATTTATGGTCTCTGTCAGTGCCTGTGTTTTTTCAATTACTTGTGTTAGAAAATGGTTTTCCCCTCTCATGCTGCTGAAAGCACTTGCACAAGCAGTCAGAGAAATTTGACTCTATTGGGAGAACTGATGGTGTCCAAAATGCTGTCAAATGCAGCAATGTAAACAAACAAGAGAGGGACATTTTCCTTCTAATCTCTTTCAATTCACCTAATCTCAGGTGTGGGCAAAGACTCTTGCAAATAGTGCGATTCAGAATTTGACAGTTTCCCCCTGGCCCCTAGCACATACCTCTCAATCAGACAAACTTTGGCACTTTCAGGAACAAAAAGAGGGGAAGGAACACCTGGCACCTTCCTTTGCACCCAATACAGACCTTTCTCTGCTGAACTATCATTCCTTACTTCCCGAGGGATGGGACAGGCACAAGAATTTCTTACTTATATTTGTACACAAATGACTCACCAGTAACCAACATCAAATGACTTTTTGAAATAGAAGAAACTCAATTTTCCCTTTACTGCATAGCAATAAAAAGGGACAAATAAATCCGGCTTAACTGAGCCAACATGCATTACATTACAAGCCAAACTTTAATGAACATCCAAAGAACAAGCAAAATAAAAGTTGCACTTACGTATCTTACAACTTGCGTCCTATATACCTTATCTGTTTGCAAGCACTCAGATGCACTTATTTTTCCTTTCTACCCTTGGTTTTATTAATGAGACCTCACAGGTGAACATCAAGTAAAATCATTAAACCCTCCATGCTGGAATTAAATAATTTTTTTAATATTAAAAAATTAAATATTCAAATAATATAAAATATACATTATTATTGTTGTTGATGTTGTTGTTGTTGTTACTGCTGCTGCTGCTGGTGTTTTCAATGACTGTGGGAATTATATAATACTTAAACTTTTCTATTTTCTTAATTTCTGATTCATTGTATTGGTGTACATACAGGGCCATGTCAATGTTTGCATTTAAATGCAAAAAAGTTTTAATTATTTACTCCTCCAGGATTTCTGGGTTTGAATTATTATCTGCAACAAGAATTGGGAGAGTCTCAGAAACTTTAACTATGGTTTTATATGATTTCCATACTAGACAGAAAAAAAGACCTTAACTGTGTTTATGGTAGGTAGACTGAAGATGGATTATAAGGAGTTAACACACAATTCTTTATCATTAATTTGCACTTTAATGACATGGTCAGATTTTGGTTTGAACTGTTACAGTGTGTCATAAAAGGCAAAAGATGGAAGATATATTTTTAGATGTGTAATCACAAAAATAATTTGAATGTTGTGAAAATCAATTTCCAATTTAATAACACCACACTTTCTGTGCAGAAATTAATCCTTCATTTTTAAAAAATTGCTTCTAATTCTGCACTCATGAAATAAAAGTCAAAGTGCAAAAGTGCATCTGAAAACTAAACTACATTCTCAGTCTTATATTACCAGTTGAAAACTTCAGCTGAACTTCTTGTTTTTAGGGACACTCTAGAAAAAAAAGATTTCTAGCTGAAACACAAACCTTGTAATGTGAAATTCTTTCAGTGGTGACAGATGCATAATTTAACACTACCTCAATAGCAGGGGTATGTGGCAGCCCCTAGTGGCACATTTTTTAAAAATATTTTCCACTGTAAATTACAACTTCAATGCATCAGTTTGTTCTGAGATGTTTCTTTCAGTAAAATGGGATTAGCTGACTTCTGACCAATTGCCTTTAGCAACTTACTTGGTTTAGGGGAACAAAGATACTGAAATACACTAGTACAATCCCAAATAAATCTATTATATGAGCATATTGAACTTGCCATCTGTATCTTAAATTTTGCTTATCAGATTTATAGCTTTAGTTCCATGATATTCATCAGTAGTGATTTAGTTGTTTGTCAGAAACACAAGAACACCCCAAAAATGTCACAATAATCTGTTTAGAGGAAAGCGTTTTCATTCCTCTGGAAAGCCACTACCCTCAGATGATACCACCTTTGAAGAGTGCCCAGGGACAAAGCTGTCCCTACCTCATTAAGTGTGCCTCCTTCAAGAATTCACTCTTCTCCTGATCTGTCGCACCCTTCTTCAAAGTCTAATCAACAGAAAGCAGAAGTGTTGTAACTTTTGGTCATCGTCACCGTTATCACATCGTACTTTAGTAAAGCAATCAGATATAGACGTGGCTTTACATACACATTATTTTACAGAAATCATTATAAGGCCAAGCTTTAAGAGATTTTCAAGGAAATACCCAGGTCAGCCCAACACCCATTTCTCAGGTTAAACCTCTGAGACAGATGTCTCTGCCCGTCCCATTCTGTTGCCAGAGAAATACGCAGCCATGATTACCTTGACTGCTACTTTGGATTCTCCACTTCCATCTGCCAGGATGTCTACTGCAGTCCCTTCATACACCTCTCCAAATGCTCCACTTCCTAACAATTTGTGTAAGATGAGTTTGTCCCGAGGGAAAGCTGGCAGCGATTCAATCTCTGCTTGAGAAGGAAGAGTGCTACAAAACAGCAATACTAGTCACTTGTTCGTACCTAAGGATGTCTGAAATTCTATCAAAATTCAAAGGAAGCTGGTACTATTTGTCTCATCAGGTATATTTAAGCTCAGGTGAGGCCTGGATGTTGTGGAAGTTATTGGGAAACACCAGGTCTTCTTCATTCCCTGTACACTTGTGTTTCTTGCCAGAGTGACATGAAGGATGGGCTGGGGGTGATCCAGGCTGGACTGTGTGCCAGAGGGGCAACATGGCAGGGCATCCTTTGGAGCAGACCTGCCCTGCAGCAAACATGCAGCTCTTAACTCTACCTTGAGATTTCAGGGATGAGTGCCCTGATGAAAACTGGTCCAGGGAAGATCTCTTAGATGTTTTTGTCCTGAAAATACATTTGCTCTGAGGACATACCGTACAGCATAACAGGCATTGGCTAGTCCCACTGTCTCAGCCATCCCCCTGAGTTGAGCTAGTTCTTTATCTTCCTTCATAAACATTATCTGTCCAGACAAGGCCCGTTTTCTGGATTTCAATCTTTGCTTCCATACTGGAATAGAAAAGGAGATCATTATGTGTTTCAGTCTAAGAGCATCCCAGTGTGTGAGCATGATGAAAGGCTATAGGTTATATGTTATTTTGTTCAAAATCAGCCCCAACAGCTCATGTAAGCAAGTCATTTCCATTTTTTTCCACAAAACACAGACACTGCTCATTGAGCTGCCACCTCAGTCAGGTATCCGTTTCTGTGTGTGACAAGACTCCAGGGGGAGGATGAGGATTGAGAGGACAGGACCATCCAATGCTGACATTTGCCTCTTGGGGTAATCATTTCATCCTTTCTTCAGGGACAAAGGTTAAGAGAAAGAAAATGGGACTTTTTGGTGAATAAACTTGAGAATTGTAAGGTGCAAGTTTTTTGTGTGAAAGGATACACACAAGCATTAGAGTTCCTTAAGCACTCCTGTGCTCTTCCTGCAGGTAACCAACAGCAAGAAATGCCTGAGGATGGAGTGAATTTCTATCCTGTCCTTGATACCAAAAATATAATTAGCTATCTCTAGGGCCTCAAAGAATGAGAATATACAAATTCTTGCCAGCTCCCATCCTAGGGAGGGAGCATTTCCCTAAATCTGGAGGCCAATAATTTCCCACCATCTGAACTGCCTTTCACTGATGCTTGGCAAACCAAGGGTAAACAAAATATTCAATCACATACCAAAACCAAATAGCATGACCACAGCCAAACACAGCACAACAACTCCAATCACAGAAGCAATGGCAATCAGGGTGCCCATGGAGATCATATAATCTGTAAAAGAGAAAGGGAAATTTGCTTAATTACTGTGTACACATGCAATGGCAATCCCATGGAGCAGAACACACCTGAGAGAACCCTTCAGCTGTCTGCCATGTAATAATCATCCAATGCACCAGCTCTCTTGTAGGTTGTAGGTGGATGTGCGTTTGCTCTGACTAATCCTCTCCCCCCAGACTTGGGCCATTCCTGTGACATGATGTATATGCAGAAATAGAAAATGCTGAACTGTATGACTGCTCAAGGTGGGATTTTCAAAAGCACCCACAAAGTCTAACATTCTGGCTGAAAGGCAAGAAGTAATTCTGATATCTTTACCCAGTGTGTAAGCTTGATTTTTACAAGAACCACATCATAAAGCAGAATGGCAGAGCCACAGAGACAAAGTGTTATAAATGAGCAGAAGCACGTTTTAGGCCCACTGTTCTGAGCAAACGAGCCTGGATGAACACAAGCAGGGGGAGTCACCATATAAATATCACCATTTGTTACCTATTAGAGACATTACTTTTGCAGGAATATTGTTATTAAAATAGCCAGACTCTGTTCCTAAATTGGTATGACTATTTAGAATAATAAATAAAAGATTAACAGAAAGAATACAGAAGTATGAGACATACCTTCACTCAAAATTATATCCATGCTAATGTCACTGTATTTACCGAGTCCCAGCACATTTGCAGCTGCTGCTCTGAACTGGAAAGTTCCTTCTAAGTTCTTGGCCTTCCATGTGCAAATACTGCCACAGGAGCCATTGTAAACCACTTCCCACGTGGATTTTACATCGCTGCTGTTGCCAGACTGTTTCCTGCAACATGGACAGCACAACACAGGAATGTCATTAATGCCACCAGGGAAGTTTACTGCTTCACCCCCACCCCATTCTTTGCTTCAGTCTCATGGTTTTCACAGCATTTCTCTGCCTGCATAAAAGCTCAGTCTGGTCCTGGGGTTTTGGCTACAGAGAAGAAAACTGTGCCATGCCATCTCAGCAGTGCTTGGAACCAAACGTCATTATCTCGGCATTGGGAATGAATTATTAGAACACTTTAGACACAAAAAACTGTTCAGTATATGCCTGATTCTCTTGTTTCAATATATACCTCACAGACAAGGTTTCAAGATGTTCTTATTTAGTTTTCTGGAAAAAAAATATTTTTTCCTATTGTGCTAGAGCTCTTTGCTCTTCCAGACCCAGAGTAATTCAGTGTCTCTTGTGCATCAGGTTTCATAAGCTAAATAGGAAGCAGGTCATTGGCAGTGAAGATACTATTCTTTAGTTAGACACTTTCCCATAGTATCTGCTGACTGTTGGGTGTATTTCTTCCTTTCCCCATTGGACTGACACTGATTGCTCACAATAAATTCAGAGCTGATTATTCATCAACCAAAAGAAGATCACATGCTTAAACTTGAAAGGCCATATCTGAAATATCATTTCATGTCACACAACACCATAATACATCATGTGAAATGACCTTCATGAGCAAGTCACTCATTCTCCCAACATAATTTAATGATGAAAAAAGGCCAAACAATTCTAAACCAGAAAGGTTTAGAACACTAAACTACATGTTCATGTCCTTGGTATGTATGTGTTGCCACTAGAGCTGTACGAAAAACAGAGGTTGCTTAAAAGGGCTAGGCAAACATTTTCTAAAATGCAATGCAACTGCACTAACATTTTTCTACCTGATGTGGAATTCAGTTAAAAACATCAGAATACGTACATTCAAACTGCAAGAGAAAAAGCTCATTTCATTAAAAGACCATCTCAGTGAGCAGTATGATTACAGAAATGAGTAAGAAGCTGGAGTCTGCAGCTAATGCATAGCCCTGGCACAGACCAAGGGACTGACCTTTCCTTACCCATCTGCAGCAAGTTAGGTAGAGATTGTTTCCTGGCATATCAAAATTATTGTTTTCTCAGAGCATGCAGATCAGTGCTCCTGCACGTTCACAGAACTGTAGGGAGCTTACAACATCAGGAAAATATGCCTGGGTGAAAACTTATATAGGTGAAGCATTTACAGCTTGAGTGTTGTCAGTCCTTAGCTTTCATAAGCACAAAGGAAGAAATAATGTCTGAGTTTAGAAAACTGCTTTCCTTCACCAGTAATGACTTCAAACAATCACTGGAATATTTTAGAAGATGGACTCTTCTAATTTTAAAATAATGCATTAATTAAACTTTGCACTGACTGCTTTAAAGAAATCTCTCCAGAGTCATGGTCAAAAAATTAGAAGTTCAAAGTCACTGCCCACAGCAATATTCTCTAACCCAATCTGCCCAATCAGCCCTTCCAATACCAGTGCAGGAATAAGAGCTGGCAATCTAGTGTGACATAATAGCCCAGGCAATTGGTATTTGATTACACAGCACTTAAAAAATTATACAGTCATCCCACATGGGTGGGAATACTTTATTTCTGGCAATATTACAACAGCTTCTTTAAGTCCTCTGAATATGAGTATATTTATATATATATATATATATTTTAGCAAAAAATACATACTACAAGTAAGTTGAGATTTGTAATTTGAAATTATTTTTCAATCTTCTAATTCACTGACATAGATCCAAATATGTAATTGCATTTCAAGATCGCTCTGAAAATGTTGTTAGTGGTATTTTCCCTTCTGTGTTTTCCAGAATTTCTGGAAATTATGGGTACTTGGTTTATCTAAGAAAGAGATCCCAATGGGAAGTGCCTTTTGCATCATATGTATTTCATTCTTCCCGTTGGAGTCAACCTAAAAAGCCCTGCACACCCAGATTTGTTCTGGACTGCTACCTATGGGAGGAGTGCCTCATGCATTGCTTACCTGCTTTCTAAAATGTAGTATGTCAGTTTGCTTCCATTGTCATCAGCCTTTTCCCACTGTAGAGAGTTTTTGGAGTCTTCTGCTCTTTTAGGAACTCCTGGCTTACTGGGAACACCGGCTTAAGCCAAACAGGGGAAGAAACAGGACCCTTAAAATGTGTTTGTAGCATGACAAAGGACCAACAGGCACAGAGAAAATTCTGATGCACACATGGGTGTTTTAGACATACAAAAGAAAAGAGGATCTATATTAACAATCCTCATAGAGAATGAATCCTTGGCCTCTTCTTTGTGATGGATAAATTCCAAAATTTTTACTCACACGCAACCTTTCACCAGTAATGAGTTCACTTGTGTTATTGGCATTTCATTTCAGTTCTCCTCACTCCTTTCTCTGCTCCACTTGGGAATTTCTTCCCCATATTGCTAATTTCTTTCCCCCTATTACTTCTGAAGGTATATTATTGTGTAATTAATTTTCCAAACACACAGAACTATTGGGTCTTAGTATAAAAAAATTGCCTGTTAAATTTTTGAAATATTACGTTTAATATTCACATCCTGCAAAGAGTCTTAAAATCTTGCTATCCTGCATTAAGTGCTTACCTGTAGTTTTAAAGCTTATTGAAGACGAAGTGCTTTTCACTCCTGTAACATAAACTACTGTTACTCTTACAAAGTAGTTGGTCCAAGGAAGAGTTCCTGTGAGGTTGCATGTGTAAACAAGATTTCCTGTGCATGTAGAGTTCGCAGGAGAAAACCATTCACCTTTTGTTGGCCACTAGAGAAATAAAATATCATTATGGTCAACTTTCTTGCTCTGCTGAAAGTGTGTCACAGTTCTATTCCTGGGTAGATTAACTACTTTGCCACCTCTTAATATCATCGTGGAAATATGACACAGGTGCTCTTTCAACCATGGGACTTTGTCCTCTCAGAGATCAAGGACACAAACCTTAACTTTCTTCTTTGTTTTCAGGAGACCTACAAGTCTTGGCAGTAGCAAAGAACAACAGATTAAGTGCCTGCTTTACACAGCCAAAAGGAGCCTTCCCCTTATATTTCTGGATCATCGTGACGTGTCCATGAGTTCAGCTTGCCATGGTGCAGGTGAAAGGAAGTGGGTTACAGGAATTGGGATGTGACATTTTAGGGCAGGGAAATGTTTGGTATAGGTCTATTGAATCTGATTCTCTATAGTACAGAATCTGCATGATCCAGTTTAGGACATGACTTTTCCTGTGTCCAGGGGTTCAGGTGTCGAAGTCTGAATTTTCCATGCATGCTACTCTCATTGCAGCACTTAATTCTTACTCCTTGGATCTGGTCTTCTCTCCAGCATCTTCTCCTAACCTCCATCACACAAAAATAAAATCCAGATACTTAGATTGTAGCTAATATTTATTGCTGAAAACCCTTTTCTTCTTCTTCTTGTGCTGGGCAGACATAGCATTTGCAACTGCAAACCAAATTGGGGCAGAGCAGTGAGGAAACAGGGATAGGACTGCTGAAACAGGAGACTCAGAAGGAATTCTGGTGAGGTCATCCAGGATGTCCTTTGGCACTATGGAGTACTAAACGCTACAGCTGCACTCCTCCTTGTTCCTGGCAAATGCTGGCTCCATCCTGCCCCTGCTGAGCAACGAAGACTGACATCACCATGCCCAAATTATCCACTGAGACTCTTCATGTACATCCTGCCACCCACCCTGTCCTGCTTACCAGGAGAAAGTAGGTTAAATTTTCTCTGATCTGAAAAAAAAACGCCCAAAATTCAGAAACATTTTTACCTTACGCAGCTCAAACCAGAAGCTGGTTTCATTAATGTGCAGAGGAACTCTCCATTCTAGCTGGAAACTGGTATTTCTGGGGACTATGTTGATCGGTGCAGCTGGAGTCTCAAAAGTTTTTGCAATGACAGGGACACTTTCAGAAAACCAGTTCTCATCAGGATGAAAAGCAAGAACCTAGTAAGGCAAAGGATGAAGTGTACAATACAAGAGCAGCTGGAAAGGCAGCTTTGTTTTAGCAATACCAAGGATTTGGAAGAGTAACATTTCAAACAAGACAGTATTCAGGCAATAGAGCTTGAGGCATAGGAAGACTTTGTGCCTCATAGCTGCAAGGTTATATACCTTCAGGCTGAAAGTTCATGTCCAGGAGTACCCTTCCTCAGAGACTCTTCTTAGTTTCTCATCTCAGATTTCTACCAAGTTCCTTTTCTTTCTAGATCTTTCTTAAATGCCACACACTCTTATACAGAAATGCAGATGTCACATCACATATTAGGCAGCGTTTCAGAACCACAGAAAAACAAACTCAAGTAGTGCCTTAGCACATTGGTTTTCACTAAGCCACAGGCAAATATGACCTGTTAGGTATGCATATTTGCATACACACACACAGCTATTTAGGTATGTGTGTATATATATTCCCCGTTATATTAGCCAAATATTAACAAAAGCCTCAAATCAAATTAGGACCTACAGATCCCCTCCAACCATCATCTGAATGTTCTTCCAACTATGTAAATCACTCTATTTGTGATACCCAGTGCACATTCTGCAGACAACATGTTTACTTGGTTACTTTTGAAAATGTCACTCTGATCATAGACCTGCTGTCCAGATATATCATTTACTATTTTTTTTTAAGCCTTCATCTGTAAAAGGGAGAGGCAATACATTTTGTTCTCACAAATCCACACTGCACTTTTATTTTCTGCTTTACAGAAGAGCAGTCTAAAGATTTGCAGGTTGAACAAACAAGTAAAACTACTTGCAATTATACCTTGAATGAATTATTTGTTCCAGGTTGGAGGCCACTGACAGACCAGGCAAGCATCCCATTTGAAAATTCACTTTTTCGCAAAGGTGTTGCTGGGATGGGAGGCAGTAAATTGACAGAGATTTGATAACGGATGGATTCAAGAGGTCCATTTGGCTTCAGAGGTTCACTCCAAGATATGTTGACAGTGGTGTCAGACAAAGCTAATGTTTTAATAGTGTGAACTGCCTCTGGTACTGAAACAGAAATAAAAATTAATCTCCCTTTTGGAGAACTCAAGAAACGTCACCAAGGAAAGAAAAGAAGTATACAAGTGTATTAATATGATTCACTCACAGGACTGAAACTCTACACATATAAAACTCATATTCTGCTACAGTTAGTCAGCTGCAGACAAGTTCAAAATATTTTGAGAGACTTGTAGTAACCTCTTGGCTATCCTAATATGCAAGCAGACAAAAAACCCAAAACATCCCGAACAACAATAGGAAAACAGCTGCTGTCCTAGACCTCTACATTTATAGTCATATCACTAAATTCCTGCTCCCTCTTAGTTTCCTAATCAGGGTCTCAGATGTGAGTTTAATATGGTGCTTACTTGAATATGCACACACACAAAAAACATACCTGTGCAGTATTCCAATTGGAAAATCTTTTCTTGAACAGAAACTTAAAAGGGAAGAAAATCCAAAACTAAGCATTATTTCCCATCATTTACAATTTTTCTCACAAACACAGAGTCTGGCTGAGCTGTGTAAGGGAGAAACTGGGTTGCTGGTGAGATGTCCATACCAGCTGGCTATTCACTAATTGTTCTGGAAAAATCAACCTTTCCTTTGATTTTGTAATAGTATATGGCATGTCCCTACCCTGCATAAAAAAATTCTTTATTTCCTATTGAGCTGTCCAGATAGCTAAAAAGTTAACAAGTCATTACACTTTTTATGTTCCAAACATATCAAAATGATAAGTCTATATGTTTTACTTCATATCCTAGTAGCAAGATTACAGATTATTTAATGAAATATACAGAAACTAGACCAGGAAAGAAGACAAATTTCTCCTTTGTCTAGCTAAAACATATGTGGTGTAAGAGTGACACTCTGTGGCAAGAGAAATGCATTAATTGTCTTCCTCTTTTTTTCGTTCCCTCTATCTTGCTATTTGATGGAAAGCACAAATTATTCCAAGATTCTTTCACTTCATTAGAGAACTGAGAAAAAGACAGAGGGAATTCACACAGCTTCAGAGGTGTTAAATAGTGTACACACTTCAAGAGGCTCTAGCAGCATCTGATTACTATTTAAACTGGCAGTTACATTCATGAAATTGAGAACATAAGTGTCAGGACACATATACCTTCTATTTACAGCTGGCTGGAAGTTTTTCAACAAATTGTGTAAAGCTCTGAATGCTGATACAAATACCTATTCAAAATACTCAGGGTTTGTAGGCTGGGGTGGGGTGAGAGGTTTTGTTGGTTTACTTTGCTTTTGCTTAAGACTTGATTTTCATCCAGATTTTTCGTTTTGTCCCAACTACAGAAACCTGTTCTGAGTTTCATATTTCATTTTAACATGAGACTTAAAACTTCCGTTTGAATGGAGCAATCCAGTCTCTCATTTCATCTGCTACCTTTATGTTTCATCAGTGAAAGGGTGAACACTGCTGCAGGATGGTGCATTTAACACACAAAAAAAATGCCATTGTGCCAATTATTGCCACATCCCAATAGTATTTAATGTTATTCAATCAATGTGCCACACAAATTTATATTTTATTGTGGAATCCCGTGCAAAAAAAAGAAATCTACTGATAGAAGGCTAGAATTGTTGGGTTTTTTGGGGGTTTGTTTGTTTGTTTTTCTCCATAGACTTCATAGGAAGGTAGAATCATCAAGGTTGGAAGACACTTTTCAGATCATTAAGTCCAACTGTCAACAAGCACTACCACTTTAACCTCTAAACCACTAAATCATATCACCCAACACCAGGTGCCTCTTAAACACCTCTGGGGATGGTTACTCCACCACCCTGGGAAACTTATTCCAGTGCCTGACCATCCAGTGTAAACATTTTTTCCTGATATCTAATCTGAATCTCCCATCTCAGATAAAGACCATTGCCTCCAGTCCTCTCACTGCAGGCATGGTAGAAGAGACTGGCTCACAATATTCAGAGATCCACATAGGGTGGGAGCCTATTTGCTTGGTGGTACAGATGCTAAGGAATCTGGCTGTTAAGAGAAAAAAAACAGCATTATTGAACTAGAGAACTTTCATAGTACAGAATGTCTGGAATCCATGAGAAGGGTGAAAATACGCCTGCACTTCTTGTTTCACTATCATTTGAAAGATTAAAAAAGTTCACCTTAAACAGAGGGATTTTAAGGGGAAAAAATGTGACTGCTCCCAGAACAAAAACCAGGGAATTATCTGTGCGTAAGAGAAACCACTGGTGGCTCACAGGTGACGCTCTCCTCTGGATAATGGGGGCAAAAAGAGAGGATGATTATTCTATGCATGAACATTTAAAGAAACCAAGAGTGCATCCCTAAGGAAAGAACACAGTGGGGGCTGTCCATACTTCAATTCCAGTTATTCCATCAACTTCTGAAGCAGCCAAAATCCAAGAAGAGGTAAAAAGAGGTAAGTGAAAACCTTAGGAGTCCTGCTGTGACTCCCTCACTGCATGTCACAGCAGTATCCACATGCACAGCTGTGCAGCCTGCACGGCTCTGTGCCAGCCACAGCCAGCCCTGATGCAGCTGAGCTAAGCGAGACAGTGCCAAGGGACAGAGGCTGCTGTGCCTCAGTTTCACTCCCTTACCCTCTCTCAAAAAGGAACTGCTCCAACTCTGCAGGACAAGACCCAGGCAAGAAAACTAATGAAGATGGTGTCCACAGCATTCCCACATCCCATTGAATTCAACACCAAGTATCCCTAGGTATCACCTCCCCAGTCTTTCAGCAAAACACAGATATGCTGTCATGTAGACTTGGCTATAATTCTGACTATCTGATTTAGGAATTAGCTGAGGTGCCTGATGGTAAGTGAAGTGCAAGTGAAGAGTTTATGTGGGTCAAGCTCACACTGGCTGGTGACACCAGGCACAACAGAGCAAAACTGACACAACAGAAGAGCAAGCACTATGTATAGTATGGGGATTAGCTACCACTCATAATGGCTTTCCACGTTTTCAGTAAGGGAGTTCAGCAGAAGCACTGAGAAAGTTATCTGAAGAGGAGCACAGAGGCAGCTCCTCATAAAGACAAGCGTGCATGTACAAAATCACACACACAAAATGAGAAAAAGTTCTGAGCAAGGCACTTTTTAGCAAGAAATAGTTCTATTGGGGTCAGTTACAACACATGCAAAAGTATAACATGCACCTCTTGCATAATCCTTCTCTTTCTGGAAGATATCATGAGCTTCAAGGAAACTGATACAGTAGCTGCCACACAGCTGCAAACAGGTAGAGTGAGGCAAGAAATGAGTAGAAGCCTCTTCCTGCCCTAACTGAAGTACTTACAAGCACAGGAGGCATCTAGCTCAGACTGTAGTATACTCAAAGAATGAAAGGGTACATCAAAATTCCTGAAATCAACTAAAAATGAGCTATTTTCATTCAGGCCAAAAGCAAAAATGAAGCATTGTCTTTCCAGCCTGGTTCACAACAAAATAAATCTGCATTAACCTTAGAAACAGCAATTATGAGAATGACATCAAGCCAAAGGAAAAAATCTTAATGCTGAATGAGTACACAACACAGATATTTAAACCTGCCTAACCATACATACATTCAAATACAACTTATTTAAAGATGTGGTCCAAGGCAGAGACTACAACTGTTTAGTCACTTTTAAACATAATTTATCTTTCCTCAGGAAGTCAATAAGCCAAAGCATTAAAGAATATATATGAATGTATTGAATGATTCTTACAAATTCATAGTCTGCTTGCCAAAACCTTTCAAAGACCTACACAGGTTATATTTTAAGCAAACTATTTGTCTGCTTTCTGCTTTACAATCCAAACGTGCATACACCTTTAACTGAGATGAGAACTCTGTTCAAAATCAGAATAAAATGTGAAACAAACCTCCATATAGAGTTGTGCCAACTGTGCCTTCTCCTGCAGGCAGCACTTCCTCATCTGAATAGTGGTTTTTCACTGCAACTTGTATGGCATAACTCGAAAATGGCTGTAGGTTCTCTAAGACAGCAATAGGACCCTGATATTCCTGCAAGTCAAAATCAGATAATAAACATGCATTCATAGAAAAGAGAGTCATACCTCAACCCAATCATCTGTCAACAATGTGTGTCTTAAAAAAATAATACAGTAGTGTTTTTGCATTGTAATATGCTCTAGTGTTTAAAAAAAGAATGTTAGAATCACAGTTTCAGTTACAGGTCCCTACAGAAAAGAAAGCACATACCAAGAAACAAGCCAAAAAGTAGGGTGTACTTGCACAAGGGAAAACTAAGGAATCTACCACTGACCAAACACCACAGAGAAAGGACAGTTACTGTTGGGATGTAGAAATGGAAAACCTCACTGACAGAAAGCTATGGAATGGTTCATAAAATCACTAGAAGTGATAACACATTCTCTGTTTATAGAAGATATCACATGCATTTCTGTGTGAAGTAGCCATACCAATGTTTTTTGCTGTGGACCAGACAAACAGTGACTTGAGGTCCTGCAGATGTCTGTCATTTGTCTGGAAAATACCAGATACGTTGGTGTAGGCAGGGATATGCCAGGGCATAGTTGCTGTGGTGTGACAGATGGCAAGCTTAATGTAAAGCTGGTGTTAGTCGTAGCAAGGATAGTAGGTTTCTCAGTGTCTGGCAAGAGAATCAGGCATCTTTTATCTAGGAAAGACATCAAAAGATTAGAAATTAAAATTATACTGGACCAATCCAAATTTGCATGGGATTCTACCACCATTCATATGGGAAAGCATAACTACAAAGTATTCTTTCTGCTCTCTCAAAGAGAAACAGAAGAAAATTCCACCTGAAAGTACTTTATTTGATTGCTTTCATGGACAAAAAAATAGTGGTCCTCAAAGAAATGCTCATTTATCTTTAATAAGATACAACTTCAATAAAGAATTTAGGTTCTTCTTGAAGTAGAAGTTGGAAATGCAGATTGTAGCTGCTGTGTTGTCAGGGCAGTACATATTAAGGAGCCCAAACTTTCCTGTTACAGGAAAGACATGTATGCTGAATAGTCATTGCCTTTCTCTAGCTATTAATTGTTATCTGCTTTTTCTTCCAAACAGCATTCCATGTGTAACGTAACAACAGATAATGAAAGACAAATTTGGGAAATAGGAGTCTGGAGGGAGAAAACAAGAGAAAACTACACTGACAGTTACTGAAAAGTAACAAAAGAAAATTCCTCATCACTTGGCGTACTTTCAAAAACAGAGTAAAAATATATTAAATGGACTTCCTGCTAAGAAGGAAGAAATTCAGTTATATGCACAGGGAAGAAGGTACAAGGACGAGTGCTTTCCCTTAGGCCACATAAACTGACCTCATAGTCAAGATTTTTTCTCCCAAAGTGAGCAACCCTGCCATTCCTACCAAAGTCAGGTTCATGCATATTCCTCCAAATATATTTGCAGCAGTCAGTGTAAATTAGAAAATCTCCGTGGGGATATCTGGGTAGAAATAATCCATTGGGACTGAAATTTGGTTCTTCCCTTTCTGCACCAGCTAAGCCTGGGGCTCTTGCAGAAAACCCTGTCCCTGGGGATAGGGATTGGCACATTCTGTAGCAGAGCCAAACCAGGCTCCTGCACCAATGCCAAGCCCACTCATGAGAACAAACATGCCCAAAGTGTTGGCAGGAATAGCCTGAGCATTGGTCAGAGCAGCTGCAGGCAGGCATGACTGTACCAGCTACCCAAAAGATCATTATTTTTTTTTTATTCCAAAGAAATTCATCTTGTTAAAATATTAACTTGTATATTTTCCAGGGTTTTTAAGCAAAACTGGAGTTAAATAATTATTTTGAATATATTCATTATGCTAGTAGCTGTTCTAAACCTCTGCATTTATAAAGATAATCCCTATAGGTACCATAAATCTTAATTTTCTACCAAAACTAATATTTTATTTCTTTCATTATCATTATACAATGGTTTATTTAAAATATTAGGAGTGTTAAGTGAAGCTTGGGTCTACTATAATGTAACCTGTAATTGTCTCTTGGGTACCTCATTATAAATCACTTTAATAAGCAGAGTTCTTATCTCTTTGTCTTTGGAAGGACAGACCTTCTTTTTTTTTAGTTTTGCATAGTTGTAAACAAACTCAGAAATCTGTGTCATAAAAGGGATCACTATCAAACTCTTGCTATAACACTGTGGAACATATTTGCTCTTTTTCTGTGCTGTAATGTGCACCACTTTTTCTAAATCTCCAGATCTGACAGAACTTTGAAAATAGGCATAGTTTGGCATTAAGAAACAGGGGCAATATTCATCATCATGACCTTCCATTGTATCTGATACAAGGCCAAGCCTTATATTCATCCTTTTAAAAATGTGCAAATTGTTTCTCTGTAGAAGGTACCTGAATCCAGGAAGCATACTTTACATAAATACATATAGCACAATCTGCAACTTAAATACATGCTCTGAAAGAAATTGGTTACATTCACAAAACAACCCAAATCCCCTCTACCTGGGTATGATTGTGCTGCTGAACTGTAAGCTAAGATTTTCAGCGCATGGTTTGCTCTCTTGTGAAGAAAGTGTCTTCCGCTTTCTTTATTTGCTAGCCAAATTTCAGTGTATTCCTTTGCTTCTGCTGTCCAGTATATAAATTTCTTATCTGCAGTCAAGCTGCCAATTTTATTACCTGCAGGAAATCATTGCATAAATATGTTTTACAGTCAACACTGAGCAGATGTTTTGCAAGAGCAGACGGGTGCTTGTATTCACAGTGAGTCAACATAGGTATCTTGGCCATATCGCATCCTCAAAGACCTCCCCTTGAGAAGAGACTTCTGATATTTTCCAGGGAGTCTCATGAAGCTGAGACACTGTTACTCAAGTTTACAGGTGTAGATTTGAAGGTGTTTAATTGCCCATAATTATGAGAACTGCTATTCAATCAACAAACACAAGAAACAAAACACGAAAGCAAGAACTGTCTAAAGAAATTTTGCTCTTTTTTTCCAAGATGAAAACCACCATGATCTGCCATCTCTCAGGAACAACTAAGACAGCTCTTCTGGTAACAGAGCAGCTTTACCAGCATGCCTCCAGAACTGAGCTGAAAACTGAGCAACCAAGAGTAAGTGTTATTATCACAAGAAGTGAAACATGGATAATTTGTCATACAACGCCCTACCTGTGTAAAGTACCTTCCCCACAGGATGAAGTCTGCAATGCCATTTTCAGGCATAAATTATTGTATCTTTTCATTGAGATAAACTGCAAGATATGTAGCTAATATGAAATCCTAGCAAAATAATGTATGAACATTCTAAGTGAAATCTATTGACAAGTAGCACTTGAGGACATAGCATTTCTTTTACATCTTACTAGAATACACACTTGCATCAGTATACATCTTCACACTGCTCTTTCTCCTAGTTTATATGAACAGGGTATACAACAGGAAACACAGAACACAAACATTTTCTCCATATTGACTATAGATGAATCAATTTTATAAACAAAGTGCCTCATGAATGCTATTTTTGGAAAACAATGTTGTTTGAAGTAAGAGACAGCAAGAATCACAATCTACTTAGAAAAATAAAAGACACTCAAACCTTGAATATTTGGTATTTTGATAATTCTCCAGCAGTGACAGCCATCCACATCTGAGGTCCATATTTCATCCCTTCCTCTGACAAAAAACAGTTGGGGATTTTTGGAGTCAGACAAATCTATACTCATAGGTCTTCCTAGCTCTGCTTCTGTGACATTACAGGTGCAGTAGTTGCTCATCTGTTTCTCTACCAATGCATGCCCCAAGATGTGGTGCACGGTGCTGTTCAGAATATCGTAATAAAACATGCGGCTGCCATGATCGAGCTCTTCCGTCCAGTATAAGCGGCTGTCAAAGTAAATGTGTTGCTTTCAGTAGAAAAACTTCAACCTGACCAATTCCAGTCTGAATAACTGAGTAACTAGTCACAAATCTCCTTAACATCTAAAACCAGGTAACTGCAACAGCGTAATTGAAAAGTAATTCCAAGAGCCAAATGATTATTTTTATATAAAAGGCCATAATAACTTACTATTCTGGATAAAATGGTTACTGAAAAAAAATTGTTGTGTGGTGCTGACTTTCATTTGCATTACTTATATAGAAGAACCTAACAGTATTTAAACATAATTTGAAATGGTTACTCAAACACAGATATCTTTTTTAAATTAGATGTGTCCAAGTTCAACTAGCAGTACTAAAGTGGCACCACATCCAAAAATTTCTGAGATTTACATAATTCCAAAACTCATCTACTAAAATAAGTCCTTTTTGGTCCTTAACAGTTCAAGCTTTAATGAAAATCTTGTCTAAAATTTGCTTTTAAAAAGTTATTAGCATGTTATATGTGCCTTACCTTAAAAAAGGATATGACAACAGAGATGACACAGTTGAATTACTTTTGCCCAGCTGCATATTCAAGGCTTTTAGAGACTTTTTCTTGAGCTCAAGATCAATAAAAAATATTTGAGTTTTGTTCTGTGGTGTTTTCAGTGCAACAAAGAGATGTCTTGCAATCCAGTCAACTGTGATGGCTGTGACATTGTGAATATATGCATCTTGGAAAAACTTTTAAAAAAAATAAAAAAGGGCAGAATTTTCCAACCTGAAGTTAAGACATTATGAAATTCAAATTGCTCCTGAAAGAGAAGTTTCTACTTGGGAATTAGAAGTCAAAATACAATGATATGTCATGGATTTACATTATTTTCAAAAAAGTCAAAACTATTGACTTTTATATTAATATATAACTATTTATATATAACTATTAATATTTCACAAATATTAATTGTTGCTTCCATATTCTTGACATTAGAATGCAGTAAATAAAATTAAATGTGATAGAAAATTCTTGTATTTACTAGTATGGATTTTAAATTAAATTAAACATCTGATAAAATATCGACAAAGCAGATGTCAGTAAACAATTCATAATTAATAGGACAACTTTAACGATGGCATATGCCGGTTCATTTTTACTTTTTCAAAAGCATAATTGGCTATAAAATAACTACAATAATGGATTGTGCTTTCCTAGATTTTATCAAATAAAGGTGTGAATAAAGAAATACCTGAAACGTTGAAGCATTCTGTATATTCAGAATAAAAAAAGAATCTTCAGTGATATGGTATGCTTTGTCATCATTAGCAGTATAACAGATGTCCTTTACATTAGTCTTTGTTGAAATTTCCCATATGGTATGACCACTGTCTATGTCGGTAAGAAACAACTTGCTGGCAGAAATAGTTATTAGAGTTGGGATAGGGAAAAGATCTGGAAGGAAAAGGGCACAGCAGAATTAACAAAAAAAACCCCATCCTAGATAATCACAGTTGCTCATAAGGAAAGAAAATATGAGATACAAATAAATGATGGGCCTGAACTTTTTGTATTTGATTGTATGCCACAGTAAATACGTAAAGTAATGAGATGCCCTCTTGTCATCATAATCAAACTACTAAGATATTTTCAGTGGCATTGTGAATGCTTACCTAACAAATTTAAGCATAGTAAAACAGATTTGCTCATTTAATTACCTTTAACAGCAAAACTATAAATAGTGTATGATTTCTAGTGGATCTCTAAGTCTCCTAGTTAACTTTGACAGTGTAATTAGAAATATGTTATGATCTCTAGCAGTATACAGGTTACAGGTGAAAAACTACAGTTCCATGCTAGCCTGGAGTTGCACAAAAAAAGCTAATTTAGCATATTTTTGATGAAGGACTTGAAATTCCCAAAATTTAGTCTAATGATAAGGAATGTGTTAATCTTTCATATCAGAGAATGTAATCATTTCCTCCATTGTGTCTGCTGTATGTCACGTAAAATGTTGGAGGCTATTTATCAGATTGCCAAATTCTTGTACTGTCATTTTCACCTATTGCACATGAACTGTGAGATGGCAACTAAATCATCCATACCTGATGAATTCCTCTCTGCCATATCAGACAGAGGTCCTGGGCCTACAGAGGTGAAGGCCTGCACCTGTGGAGATTGATACTGATGTTGAGTAACAGCATAAATGACTGCATTTGAGAGCCTGGAGAGTCAACAGAGACAAAATCCCTGTCTGCTCATCTAGGAACACAGATGTGTGCTCTGTTCGACATAAAGCTGTGCTGGTCAGTTCAAAGGCTACATTCAAGTCGGGACTGTGGCTATGAAGAGAATTTTAAGAAGTGGCCCAGAGATTGACAATCCATGCTGCATCTAACAGTCAGAGCTCAAAGGACTCCAGACAGTCTTTTTGTTTCCTTTCCCAGCCTGGAACAACTCCTACTATTTGTTGACCTTGCAAGCAACATATTCTCTTATAAGTATCTGGTCTTCTACATGCTCTCATGC
The DNA here is from genome assembly GCA_032173965.1 of Sitta carolinensis. NCBI lineage: Eukaryota > Metazoa > Chordata > Aves > Passeriformes > Sittidae > Sitta > Sitta carolinensis. Next base: position 48,514,738 of record JAVUNC010000004.1, read on the forward strand.
TTTTAACTTGTTTTCAAGCATACGTTCTGGCTATTCTAAACCTTTTATCCCAATGAAGATATTACTTTGCGACAAGTTTTGAACTGGAAGCCTCTTTCCATGGAAGCCACATGAGTCCTTGCATTTCTCAAACTGTGGCTCTGTTCAAGATGCCTATCGCTCTCCACCAAATCATTTGAATCTGTGTTCAACTTGCAGTTTCTAGAAATGGCTTGGGGAAACCTCTAGAAAAGTTTCTTTTGGGTTTCACCATTTAGTGAACAACATGATACACAGAGAGGTTAAGCCAGGTATCCATGGGTGAGTCAGCAAATCAGCAGTTCTACAAGCAGAAACCACAAGCTCTTGCCCCAAGCCAAAAAATATCTCCCAGGCAAACACATCAGACTGCACAGATAACATCTAGCATGAGACAAGCTTAGTAATTTTTCATACCTTAAACCTAACTGTGAGGCTGGGAAGCACATCCTTGAGAGAAAACTGCATCTGAGTGGGTTTAACACTGCTTTCAATCCACTCCATGAAAGTGCCAGCAGTACTGCTCTGATTCAATAGCTGATAGTAAACACTGAACTTCATTAATATTCCATTGTCCCTTTCAGGTCTGTCCCACCTGAACTCCACAAGGACTTTTCCATCACTTTCATGTAGGTTATTCTGTAACACATATATTCTAGGGTTCCTAGGGGCTGAAGGAACTGTATAAAAAAATAAAGATAAAATACACAGAACAAAATACTCCTGTTAAAACACAAACCTCGTAACTAACTCTACAGATAATTATCTAAAAACTTAATGGCGATTCTTTTCTGTTTTTCACTGATGTGGGGCTATCTGATTTTAACTTGCCCAGCCAAAAGAAAGAGGTGTATAAACAGGAAAAAATACACTCCTGCACTGAGATTTGGATATATCTATTTAGCCAAGTCCTGTATGTAACTACGGGACTGTAAGAATTTTCATAACACGGAGCGCATTCTATTCCCTCTCCTATTTACTTCAAAATGTACTACATCTCATAAGCTCTCTCTGTCCTTCAGTCACTCAACACTCTGTTTTAGCTAACTTAATTTTGACATGCATAAGAGCAAAAATAAACACTGAAGCAAGACTAAAATGTGCATAACATTTATTAAAAATCTACTAAGTGGTTAAGATATTGCAAGCAGCCTTTGGTGTTCATTGTAATGAATTCAATTTCTCTTACTTGCTCATAGTCACAGGCACACGTCGGATATATTGTCCTGCATTTTCTGTTCTGAATTAATTTACTTCAATTATCTACATTTATGTATGCAATAGATGATTGCCAGAGATACTCAGAAACATGTCCTTGCAACTCTGCCTGCAGCTGACTAGCTCTGAAAGCTGCTTATCCTTCGCCAGGGTTTCACTTGATGACATTGAACTACTCCCAGTACCTATTACACGTGAGGAACAGGATCAAAAATTTTAGTACCTCCTTCAGGGGCTCGAAGGGATACAGATGTCATTGGTGCCTTGCCCCAGTATGTGTATGGAGTGACAGTAAAATCAAAGAGTGCAAATGGTTCCAACCAATCCACTCGGTAGGATGGCACGGTCAGATTATGGGGATGAAGGCATCCTTCACTCTCCAGAGACTGCAGAGACTGCAAATGAAATTAAACAGAACAAAATAAAGCCAGTCTTTTTGCCTGCTCAAAAAGAGGACTAACAATGACTGCTTCAGTTTTCCAAAATTCGCTCACTAAACTGGTCAACTAAATCGAAACACAGGTTCTCTTCCTGTGAGCAGTCAATCTCACCAGCTTCTGTGACACTGTAGTGATGCGTATTGATGTGCCAGCAACCTGCCCTTTGAATTTAAAGTAAAGCTTGCCAAATGCACTAAAGGGGAGATGAAGGCTAGATTTCACATTAAGGCAAAGGCTGTCCCACTGTCATGTCAGAGGACACCTCTGTCTCTGAGTTACTGTGAGAGGCTTTCTCATGAATTTTTGATCACTGTGATCTTCTTGCCTGTCTCTTCACATCCCAGCCACTAGCCCAGAGCCACTGCTGGCTGCAGTGGTGGAGAAACTAGACAGCTTGCACTCTGTTTGCAATTTTGTTTGGTTCTTGACCAATTTGTAAATGATGGAGAAGAAATAAACTCCCTTAAAAAAAAAAATAGATGTATCAGCAAGTAGATGCAGTAACACATGTAGACAATAGGCAGGGATTACATCAATATCCTCACTTGCAGAGCTTTTGATCCCACACAGTAAAAGACAGTTCCCCATTCCACCTCTGTGGAGGGATTCCAAGTGATGTGGAAACTTGAGGAATTTCCTTTAATTCTGAAAGAAGACCCTGGCACTGGATCCGGAATCACTTTTGGCATAGAAGAAAAGTTTCCTGTCCATAAACAGAAGAAACAATAACAATCTAAAGAATGTGAGGAATAGGTAGACTATTCAAATGTGACTTAAAACATTAAAGTAAATCCTGTAAGCCAACATTAAATAGAAACAATAAATAAAAACATATATTCTTTTTATCTTTATATTATCAGCTTTTATAATTGAACATTATCTTGATATATTTATAAGGTGGTATATGTATATATATATCAAGTGTATCCTGATATATTTATTAGAAGTTGCTCTTGTCCTTATCTTGTGTCAAATGACTAGAGAATTTCAAGAATGAAGAATTGTAGGCTGACAGTGAATACCTTTATTGAGGAGATTAGATTTTTTAAAAAATGTACCTGGCAAAGGTTTAAGTGATGCCTGAACAAGGGTAAAGGCTGTAAACTCTGCTGGTTGTGAGAAGGGAATGCTAAGGCTCTGATTGACTTCCTGGACTGTAATGATCTGAAGCCTATTAATCCAGAACAGACGACCACTGTAGTATTCCAGTGCACCCTGAGATACTTCTGAAGTACTCCATGCTGCAAATTCCATGATGATGACATTACCACAACTGTGGAAACATGTATGAAATTAGCAAACTGATAGTACACATGCAGAGGGAACAGATTTATGCAATGTTTGACACGATGTTAAGTTTCTTATAATTCAAGTTCTTAATACTTATAATTCAAATTCTAAAATGTAGGAGGCAGGAAATCAAATAAAAATTTTTCTTTAAGCTCTTTAAAGCAGAACACTTTTCAGAATATGAAACATTGTAGAAAAAAAAAAAAAGGCTTTCATTCCCTTTATTTCATTGGAAAACAATTATAAAATAGTTTAATATTCTGCTGCATAGATACAGAAAAATTAGTCTTTTGAAAAATCAGCCCACCTTCTCTCAGTAATTCTACTGAAACAGTGAAGTCTACTTCAGAGCATGAGATTCATTATACTTCACTATATCAGGAACCCAGATTATTTATATAAACCTGCTAGTTTCCTTCCATTATTTGTTAAGATCTATTAACATTATTCTTCACTAGGATCACTGGTGATTTTATCTGCCTTGTACATTGTATGTCAAAATTTACAGGCCTTTTCAGGTCCAAATTTATCTCAGTAAGAGATTAAATATGTTGTAAGAGGCATCATTTTGCCATCTCGGAAATGTCTTTGAGCTGAGACACATGGCATCCAAAACAAATTTGGAAAAGCTTTGACACACCATCACATCCATTAGGATGGATCACTTCTAATCTCTGTATTATGGCATGCCAGGGACAATGATTTATGGCTGCCAATTGGTTTATAATGGAGCTGCATGTTGCGGCTTAAACTAATCAAGATATTTTAATTCTTTAAGTGTTTACTATTAATCATAGCAAGTCTAAAATCAATCAGAAAATTTGTCTGATTCCACACAAAGCTAGACTACAACATCTGGGCACATGTAAATACAGATGTTGCTCAATTAAGTTTAAGCAGTTTAATCTGATGCTTGGAAAAAAAATTAAAATAATTGCATTCTCCACATGGAAGGGAGCAAAAACATAGTTTCACAAACTACTATGCATTATACACCTTGCACTTAGAGAACAAACCGGCATTTTTCTCAAAGTTTTAATATATAATCAAGCTAACCTATAAACATTGTTCATTACATTTTGTCTTATTAAACTTTGCCTTTCTGGAGTAATGCAACCATTTCATGTTTGAGATGATCAAGAGGAAAGCCTGCTGAGTATTGTTTGCTCAGGTGAGAAAGTGGTGTCAGTTCAAGTCCTGAGATTCATGAAAGACGAGCAAGTTACAGAGCTCCAGGCACTTGGGAACTGTCAAGTGTTGTAAATGCCAAGATCAAATACACAATAAGTAGCAATTATTTCCTAAAGCTAGGTCTAAAAATTGATGATCATGACCTCAGTTCAGATGATGTTCCGTACCCCTGTTTCTCTCACTGTAAAACTGTGTTACCAACCATCACATCATGTAGTTTGCCATCAGCTAGCCACGATTATTAGCTCTTCTTTTCGTTTATTGTTAAATTAGTAAATAGCGTGCCCAGCACTGGATGACATTTTTTTCTTAAAGAGTATGACAAAAACTAGAAAATATAGACTTTTTTACCTCTGCTATTTACTTACCCTTCTTTGCAGAGAGAAGCCCTGTATAGGTTTAGACACAGACTATCTTGAACAAGCCAGTAAAGAAAACCATAGGTGAGATCCAAAGTTACACCAACCACCTAAAAAAAAAACGGTCCAAATAGCAATTTGAACAAATTGTCACTTCTGAGGTAAGAGCCCTTAGGCATAATAGTTGTCTAGACAACATCATGAGTAGCTTTTTATTGGCAAAAATAACATTACTACCATGAATGTTTATTCTAACACAAAAAGAGAGAGCACTAGAAAATAATCAGGTCCTTGGTGGACACCTATTCATAGAAGCTGATGATTTTCTAGATAACATCTTTTTAACACCTGTCACAGTGTTCATCCGTGGAGTATCTGAGTACCTCAGATATGCTGGCAATAGCATATCAAGTGCTTAGTGGAACTACCTATCAGAATCTCTGGAATACCTCTGGTATTTTAACAATCTTTGTCTGAAACAGGTGGGTGATACCCAGTCTGAAAGTTAGAATCACCTTTTGAATAAAGTATTTCAGGTATTTTGTCTTTGTTTTCCAGCTTTGATTTTATATGTAAACCGTTTAAAGTGTTGCATTACTTATGGAAAATAGATGCAAAATTTTAATTCATTTAGGAATTTTGAATATTTAAAATTTTGTAAATAATTTATTATTAAAAAATGGGGGAAGGAAATTAAACAATCTTCCAGTTCATTACTTCAATGTTTCATCTTTCTTTAAAGGAGGTGAAAGATTTGTTGTTTCTTATTAATAGATTTAATATTCAAAATAGTTTTCTTGCTTCTGCAGTAAACAACAGATTCAATACCATACGCAACAGTAATAAAAATCATGCATTTAATAATCTGTTCTGCAAATAAAAAAGAATTTTCTTCCATAAGTTCGTCTGCTAAATGTTATCAAATTTAGTCTATTTTGTATCATTAGCACAGCTTACAAGTTGTTTGGGGCCTCTATGAACATGTTTTGCAGCAGGTCTCAAACTTCTCATGCAAACACTAGTCATAACTATTCTTTTATAAGCTTAAATTTTCATTATGTATGTAAGTGGAACAGCCTTTTTTTCCCTAACTCTTCATTAATAAACTGCAGAAGATGATGACAGGAAAGCAAATGCTATGTCACTTAGTTGTCTGTTGCTCCTTATGTAATCACATTCTTGACATATTTCTGTTGACACTGTATGTCAGAAAATCAAGATTTGAATGATTGCTCCTGTAGGTTGTCCTGTTAAAAATATCTCACAGCGTGTATGTGCCCAAGTGTATATTTAGTCAGCTGTGCTATATTTTATCCCATTTACCTATTCTCCCTCCCATGTTCAACACCAAAAGACATTTTCCTGAATTTATGTTGCTTTTTTGAACATTTGGGTCCTTCTTCCTTGCCCCATATTTTTTTTCAGCAGTTATTACATTTTCCTATAGATGTGTCCATCTTCTTTATCCTGGTCTCTGTATCACCATGATTAAAAGGCAAATAAATATTTGTACTATTCATTTTCAGGAGTTAGGCAGCAGTTTAACACCTCCTTTCTGTTATGCTCCAAAAAGAGGCAAACATTTCCCAGTTCATGAGAGGTATTAGTCTCTGGGCATGACATGTATTTGTGATGGTGCAATGTAACTAAACATCATGAAATGCAGGATAAACCCAGCTATTTGAAATACCCTTGACTAAATATATTGAAACCACAGCTAAAGGGTCCCAGCCCCACTCCCATATAATACACTTTGCTGCTCCCTGATAAACTACTTTTGTTCTAGTCATATTGTGCAGTGTAAACAACTTACTAAGTGCTTTGGAAATTCTATGCCAGATCCTAAGTTGGAATAAATTAGAGTAGTTCTGCTAAAATCAATCAAGCTCTGCCAATACACACCAGCTGAGCAAAACAACTGATCAGAAAATTAAATAATTGCCATAAAAGGATCTAGTTTCTGCCAAAGAAATTAGACTTTCAAAGCTCTGCCTTTGTATTTGTTTAGGAAACCTGCCATTTTCACAGTAGTCTTCCTATTCCTAGAATTCAGATTTAAAGCTAAAAGGAGGTACAGCTACAAACGGTTGAAGATCCAGCTGAACAGCAATTCTTTATTAGAAAAATAGATGATGAATACCAGTAAGAACCACTTATGTGGAGAACATATTTTTCTGTTGGATAACAGCAATTAACTATTACATCTGTGTTTTAATACTGACATAAGACATGCTCTTTTCAGGACTTCAAGACATGCTCTTTTAAAGGACTTAATTGTGCAAGAAGATACATGTTAGTAGCTGTGCAAACATATATTTGTTACTTGATATTGAGACAATAACAACCAGCTGAATAATTCCACCATTAAAGAATGTTGTGGTGTCCTTTTCATCTGATAGTTTTATTCTGAGTTTTATTTTAATAAAGAAACACCTGTTAGCTATAACTGGTCACTTCTCAATCCAGACATTTTCACTTGGCTTTTTGCCTGTGTGCATCACAGCAGGAGGCTGAGTTCAGGAAGTCAGTGCATAGATTAGGGCAGCAGAAAAGCAGGAGAGGAGATGTTTGTTTGTAGGAGGTGTGAATAAGTGAATGGTTGAAGGCTGGTATCACTGACACAGAGAAAGGTGCAGAAAAAAAAAAAAAATGACAGGACCAGACAAGCAATCTTACTGCTGCCAAGGTTCTTGAAAGCAAGAACAAGAAATTTGAGGTTAGCATGAGGCGTTCCAGAGAAGCAGGTAGTGAATCAAAAGAGAAGGGCAAGGAAGTTGAGGTTTGCCACTTAGAATAAACTGGAACTTGTTGATCCTTTGCCACAGATCATCCAGAAGATATGTGCTAAGTCCAAGTGTACCTCTCAGCTTGGACAACACGTATCTTTCCTTGGAGACAGGCCACACCAGCCAGCTTCCACAGAGAGGTAGAGAGACTAGTACTGGAAGATAGGGTTGCAGCATAGGCTTTTCTCTCATGTACAGAAGTGTTACGTTTCTTCTGCATGCAGGATTGCAAGTATAGTAGGTGGCACACCAGAACCTGCCTTCCTCTTCCAAAGCCCTCATGAAAGTAAAAGACCTGTGATTTGGAATATTAATTCCGTGTCATGGACTGAACTAGGCCTTGCTTTTTTTTTTTTTTTTTTTTTTTTTTTTTTTTTTTTTTTAATCAGAGAAACATCAAATTATTTTCTCCCAGGAAAGGAAAGTTAAATATTCTGGAGAATGATACAAAGCTAAGAGAGATAGATCTCTAAAACTGGAAAGGGTCTTTAATGACAACCTAGCTTCAGGTAAAATGGGAGTACAATTTGTGACAGATGGAAGAAAAGCAAAGGCTTCTTTAGCAAGGGCAGAGTTTTAAAGTAAGTGTTAAAGTAGACAGTAATTTACCTGTGCTGACCTGTTCTGCATTAGAGCATAACAAAATGTCTCCAGGTAGGAAAAGGGAGATAACTAGTTTCCACATACTACAGGATCTTTGGTTAGCTATTAGTGGAAACAGCAACTGTATTTTCCCTCTCCTTTCTACTTCTGCATGGGACTCATTCTCCACCTTAATACAGCTGAAATGACAATTCCCCCATCCCTTTCTTCCCCCTGTGCTGCCCAATGTCCTCACTCATTCTTGCAAGAGGCCCTCTTCTCTCTGAGGAGCTGCTTTGCTCAGCACCAGCCTCTTCACAGCCTTCAGGAGCTCCTCATGAGCCTGGGACAAGCAAGAGGGGCTATGCTGGGACCAGGTCTGTGTCTAACATGGGCAAGGGATAAAGAGAGGATGGGGAAAGGAAGAGGGGGGGTTGGGGAAGGAGAGCCTTGACAATCGTCAGAGTGCTGAGCTTGCTATTCCTTCCACCACATGAAGGATAGGATCAGGCAAGTTGGAGACTCTCAGTGGCAGATGTGGCACCCTCACCAGCACTGTGGCAGCAGCAGCAGCAGCAAGCTATGCCAGGCTGCAGCAGGGGCAGATGCCATTCCCCCTCTCTCATCACCACGGGTAAAGCCAGTTTCTGTAACAGCACCTCTGCTACCTGAAATGCAACCCTGGTATCCCTGGCAAGTCCTAAGCCTCAAAAGTGATGCTGTCAGGTCCTGCAAGCTGGGGAACATCACAAAAGAGTCAGGATGCTATGAAGCTCTGGTTCCATATTTTGATATGAAAGCCAGAAGTGACCATTAGACTTAAATCGTTTGGAAGAAAAGAAGAACCTTTCACATATGGGAAGGAGCAGCATTACAACCACAATTTTGACAGCTATGAATACTGAGTATATTCAAGAGATCTAAATACTAAAACACACACCACCCCTCCACCCCATCTCTCACAAAGAGAAAGAAAAGTAAAAAATGAATCACCTGTTTACCAGAAAACTGTAGCTGTTCTTGTAACATGAGATACTCCTCTCCATTCAATCTTGTGCTCTCCACTGAATACATTGTGACCCAGTACAAATAGCCATTTACTGAATCCACAACCAGATCCTTCACTGGGAACACAACATGAGCTACAACATCTATATGGCCTCCCCATAGTGATTTTCTGTAGATCTAGGGACAAAAGAATTGACTTTAGCATCACATCTAAATCATCAGCTATGATTAGCTGAGCGTACATTAGTGACTTTTCCACAGCTGTTTATCAAAAGACTGTGCAAGCCTTCAGCTTTCAAAGCCTAAACCTTTTGCATCCAAAGTAAAAGGATGAAGAATAATGCAAAATTATTAGTTCATTTTTGCCAGAAAGTAACAAAAGAAAAAAAGCTGAAATAGCTTTTTTTCCTTCACTTTCCCAGCATTGGCAGCCTTCTGTCTGACAGAATTTCTCACCCACTTCATATTCACTATCCACAAGTGTAAATGAGGGTGCAAGGCAGTGTGAAATCTGGCCTCCTAGCTCCAGTTTTTAAAACAGCTTCTGCCTTTGCACTTACAAGAAATGAAAGGCATAATTTGACAGCACTGCATAAATTAGCACTACAATTTTGAAGTCAGATACCTTTTAAATAATTCACATGTCAGTGTTCCTGATATGTGAGTGTAACAAGTGCAATTGTAATTATTTTTTAACCGCAGTGATCTGCAAAATATCGCAGAGCAGAGGTCAATCTTGAAAATCTCTGTGTAAACAAATAGTGCCAAATTTGATTAAAATAAAGTCCATCTACTTTTTGGTTGAGATCAACAGGGCAGCCTCCATTTTCACTATCTTCATTTATTTTTACAATGTTGAATCCAACAAAGCTGTTGATAGCATGTTTGATTTACCTGTTTTCCACCTGGTGAATTTAGTATCCTGCACTAGTGAATGTTGTTGAATATTTCACCCCAAACCTTTTGCAACTGTGGAAAATCACTCAAGGAAAGAAATGCCTCCTTGTTCTACACTATGATAGCAAAGGTCCAAATGTATCTCAGGTTGCAAAAAGTAGGGATTATTTGCCCAAATACTGCCTTATTGTTGACTTAAGGGATTTTTTTCTTTTAAGAAATACAGCAATACTTACCATATTTGCTTTGCCAGCCCAATACAAGCATTGACCCAACCAATCAAAGGCCAAAATCCTTGCATTTCTGATGTCAGATACATAAGTGTTCTCAGTGGTACCCTTGCTTTTGTTCAATGTCCAGGTCTGAACTTCCCCCATGGAATTAATCCAATAAAGAGTGTTATTATACCAATCGAGGTCTTGAAGAAAAAGGAAAGAAAAAAATCTTGAAGATGTTAAGCATGACACAAACATGTAAAAAAACCCCAAAATTGTTTTAAAGAATAAGAAGCAGTCAGTCACTTCAGGATTTTAAAAATCAATACAAATGCACAGTTAGGCTCAGCTAATGTGAAGGTAGATGCTTCATTATAAGGAAACAACGTATGTGTATATAGCTCTGATTACTATAAATGTATGACATATATTGGGATGCTGGAGACATAACTATTTAGTTCAGTGTTGAATTTAGCTCTGCTGTAACTGTGGTGAAGTCAGAAGGGTTTCGCTAAGGATTAATTTGACCCATAAAATTGAAGAAAGGGGATGAACCCAAAGTGTTGGCTCAGTGAAGCTACTGTACTGCATTGCACAACATTTAAGTCTAGAGAACTCTTGTCTTTCAGTGCTGTTGGTAAAATTTATGGAGAGTTAATAAATGCCAAAAAGCCTGTACCATGCAGTATGCACTTTGTTTAGTATGTACCTGAAATGTTTCCTATATGAGGATAGAGGAGTTCTCCTGGCTTGTAGCTATCCAGTTGCTGCTTCCAGAGACCTTCAGGCCCTGAAGCCAATATATACGGTTCTTCTTCAGCTACAAAGAAAGAAAGTTACATTTGTGCCCACCAACAAGCAATTTATGCAAATTATTTGGATTTCAATAGCAGTGATTCCTGTTTCTGGGAAGTTACAAAAGCACCTTTAAAACTGTCCCCATCCTAAGGAATAAAGGACAAAGAAGAAATGCATGAAAATATCATAATTTGGGAAAATCAGAGATTCAGGGCACGTTCAGATTCAGAACAATTTGGAATACTATTAGATTCTGAAAAAGCACTGTGGGTTGGACCTGTCCTTACCAAAGTCAGGTAGAAGTTACTCCAAAGCCAATCCAGCTGGCTTAAACTGGAAGCTATTTTCCCCTCAGACATAGGTTAATTTAGGTGAATTAGGTTTCAGAAAACATTCCAAAGACATAGAAATATCATACATTTTGCACACATTCATTTCCCCTGATTATCTACACTCAAATCAAGGATTTTCAGCATTTGGTGAGCTGCACTTTTCCATGAATTGCCATTAACCCTCAGGGCACTGCACAAACCACTTCATCATAGAAAGTTCTTTACAAAGCAATGGAAAGGGTTAACACCTCTTTTACTCTATCAAATTATGTTTTTGAAAGATTATTTAGAAAAGTGTAGATAAGTACCAATATTAATGTATAAATAATATTTAATATCATTATTCTAGCTTGAGAATGTTACTACTTTAACTAAAAGCAAATTTACTTGTCCTGTATTCTTCAATATTTCTATGAAAAACCTTTTTGTGTCACTCATTTTGCAGTCCTTGCCTGAAGTGTGTGCCTCACTAGGTGGAAAGGTTTATATACACTTTGTTCTTCATTTTTCCTGTGTGACAAAGCAATTCTCACCTTCTTCTAAAGTTGTACCTCTAAAAGACTCTGACCATGGCCCTGCACCAGCAGGAGACACAGCTCTGACTGACACCTCATATGCTGTGAAGCTGGCCAGACCCTTCACTGTAAGCCTTGTGTTACTAATATTTGAGACAACCCTTTCCTCCTCAAATGGGTGCTGAGGTGACACTTTCACAACGTAGGTCCAGTTCTGCCAAGCAGATAAACCTGTGCAAAGCAAATAATCGTGTTATTACAGAGCAAATGGTTGCAACTGTGTGATACCCATCCTTTGAGAAAGATGTATATTGGAGACTCCTTTCAAAAATGCCAGTAACATGGAATTAGGAAAGGGATACATTAAAAATTTTACACTCTTCCCCTCTGTTTCAATCCCCCATGAAAAATGAAATTAGAACAAAAATTTTCCCTGGCCAGGTAATTTTCTGCTATTCAAAGACACCTACAGAGAGGGTAGAAACCATGGCACAGTCACTGAACAGAAGTCATTACATCTCTGCCATGCATTTTCTGTGTGATATCAATGCCCAACATTACTGCTACTCCATAACATACTTCAGGTCAAGCTTTGCTTGAAATCCTTGCAGGGGACATATGAGTTACCAAAACAAACTTGTGTTAATTTAGACAGACAATTTACTGACAAATTATGAGCTAAATTTTTCAAACAGAGGTAATTCCATAATTTCCATCAGGATCTGCTATTTGAAGTCACTAAAACCCAAATTAAGAAAAGGGAAGCCAGCAAGTTGCTTCTCTAGAAGGAAAAGAAGTGGGCCTTCAGGGAGGATCAGCTGAACTTACTGGTTCCAATGGCATGTTCAGGTGGTCTCCAGCAGATCACAGCTTGGTCCAATCCAAATAGAGCCGTGACAAGATGAGGAGCAGTTGGTAAAGGAAAAGGCTGAGTTGATGGCCCATAGAAAACCAAGTTGCCAATGCCAAAGTAATCTGGGTACACCAAATTGCAGTCCACAATGTACTCATTGAAACTAGAAATTCCCTCTGGAGAGACCTCCTCATGGAAAACTGCCGAGCCATCTGTGACTGCAAATGTGTTATCCTCATAAACGAAGCTCTCCATGTCATTAAATGGCACCTGTGATCGCAGCGTGTGAAACTCTGAACCATCAAGAAAACCTGACACAAAGGCCTGTTCTGTTTTGTTGAAGAAAATGAGTCTCTTAGATTGGAAGTTGATCGTGAAGGCTCTCAGAGCACTGGATCTCACCACTGGTGAAGCTGCAGAGGCAGTGGCAGGAAAGAGTGGAAGATTTGCTCTGTATAAACCATCCTCCAGGAGACAGAAAATGTAACTGGCCACAGAGCAAAATAAACCCAAATAACTACAGTGCAAGAAGTCTGTAGACGAGTCACAAATATTTTAGCAGCTAAGACATGCCTGTCTTTATGCACAATAGAAAAATGCTTTTGGAAAAATTAGTATATATATGCTGGGGAAGTACACACGTCAGTTTTTACCTTCTGGGAACTTGGATAGCAGATTATTGGAGAATATTCTTCTATAATACCTTAAATGTTAAGCATTAACATTTAAAGTTCATAAAGCTCCATATTCATGAAAGCATTAAATTTCTGAACCCCAAATTTCTGTATTGGAGAAGCTTTATCTCTTCTGCTAATGCACTAAAGAAGAAAAATGCAGGGAACAATATTGCGTGGCACCTCTCTTGTTCCAATTGTTTTGTAGTTCGTTGTTTGTTGCCTATTGCACTTTTGTTTCATTAACTTAAGTGCTTTAAACAGGAACCTAGATGACTAATGAAGTGGAGAAAATTAGAGAGGAGCTTTATAGCACCTTTGGCACCAAGTGCTCAAAGGAGTTCACTTACCCATTATAAGGATCAGCTATAACCTTCAGAGGGGATGTCACGTAAAGAGGAGTGATGTCTTCAGCTACTGTGCAGTTCTCTAAATGGCAGACATGTATCTGGGGAATGAGAAGAAAAACAGGTGATGCATTCATAGGGGGTTTACTAATGAGCAGATAAGATGACCCGAGATTCCTGCAGGGGATCGAGAAAGTGAAACATCTCTCTCACCATGCTAGGTTCCTCTGGGCTCCCAAGTGTTCAGTCAGCCAAGTATAACCCTTGTACACAAAGCCATGACAGCTTACCCTGAAGCTGTCAGTCATACCTCCAAGCTGGAGGGAAAATTGTATATCCAACTGCCTATACTCAATTTAGAGGGTGTAGGCAAACTGTACTTTGAAAATGATCTGTCAGGAAAGGGAAGTGCTTTTTTGATCCTGGAAGCAATACCTAGGAATTCAGAAATCTCTGCCATTGGTCTGTTCATCTACAGCTCATTTGTATCTTTCCATCGCTACTGCTTTTCCTGCTCCCTGTTCCCTGTGCAGTAAGTGAAAAATCAGACATGGCAAGAGGATTAAAAAAAAAAAATCTCCCACTAACCATTATGGGCAAGTTTCTAGTCCTTTGTGCATTAGAGGATTACATGGGTATATGCAAAGTCTGGCATTAGTGTAGCTGATGTTTTATGAGTAGGAAATCCTGTGCAGGGATGCCATCCCCATTTTTACTTCAAGCTGAAGCAGCTGTAATCTGAGCTGTTGTCATTGTATGAAACACTTAACATATTTTGTCAATTATGACAGACTGTAAAATCACTATCCAGTTATCTGATCATCTTCCTGAGGCAGAGTAGGAAATGAACAGAGTAGATGGGTAACCAAGAGAAACGGTGTTCCTATACTGGATATGAGGAAGTTGTGAAGCAGTCTCAAAAACAAATTAAAACCAAAACAGTTATGTCCTAAGGAGAAAAATAAGGCTAGGAGACAGAGTTCCATGTAGTATGCTTACTTTAAATATGACTTTAAATATGATAGTCAAGCCTATCTTCCTTTTCAAATGACAAAATATGCAACTATTAATGTTACATTAAAATATATTTTTGTAATTACATTTTGTGCATACATATTTACACATAAATAATATTTTTTCATGTAAAATTAATCATGCAGTGGTTCAAATTAAGCAAGAAATTAATTAAGCACTAGAACATTACCTTTTCATTCATGACAAAGTATATCCTCTGGTAAAGCCAGTCTACTGAGATGGACACAATATTCTCCCAGCCAGAATAAAAGAGCATTAGGTCAGATACATCAGACATATTTGCAACTCCTTTCACCCAGATAGAATTCCCTTCAGAAAAGTAGACAACTTGCTGATAAATATTTACAGAAATTCCTAAAAACAGAAAGATATATGCACAAAGATAATATAAGAAAGGTTTCAGTTTTTCAGTTAATTTTTCTACTTGCCTTAAAAATACGTATTTTTTAGTCTGCAACTCATCATCATCATGATCAGAGAAAAGTTAACTGGTTTTACTCCTCACTTCTAGTCTTCTTTCAGATAATAAGGAAATATTCCCATTTGCTATGTAAGTGACATTATTACAGAGAATTGCCCTTCAGAAAGGTAATCAGAGAAAGAGAGGACATGTAATATGCAAACCAACACTGATTGCCCCTCTACAGGTCAAACAGATGCAACTGGCATCTGCTCACAAAGCACCATTCACTCTAGAATTCAAGCTTGAGATAATCTGTGCCACCTCTACATTATTAAAGGCTATTTAGTCAGGGGCAACATTCTTTCTCTGGAGCTTTTGTGGCTCTGTGAAATTCAGTAGATAAAATCTGGTTTCCACACCAAGGTAACCAAGGACCAGTGTAGATAAGAAACATTGGAGTGGTGAGTAATTCGAGTAACATGGTTATCTGGTGACTTTGGCTACTAAATGCCTCACTAGTATGCTACCACACTAGCACTATCTTTTAACACTTGGCATTATTTTATTCAGAAGTTTGATCCACTTCATTTCCCATACTCATTTTGAGAAAAAGTAGATATTAATCACAGGGAAACATGGATTCATCTTACCTCAATTTAGATACCTACAATGTAAAAAAAAACCCTAGCTGCCTAGATACAGTGAAGAAACAATTGCACTGGGGAGAACGATTTATCTCGTCCTAATTCCTGTCACTTCAAATACGTCAAATCATGTCCTGAAAGTTCCTATTTCTCCTGATTGACTATAAAGGGAGACTAGATGCTGTCTCAAGCTATGTGAGGTGCATTCTGTCCTTGGTGAAAAGAGGTCTTAGTTGCACTTGACGGAAAAGAAGAGAGCCCAGTCTGATTTTACCTGTGATATTGTGGTGTATGGCACCATTTGGCAGGCACTGAGCAGCTTCAAGGAAATGTTCTGTGTATCTCTTCCTTAAAGACTCTTTTCTGGATAGGAAGAGCCATGCTGCTTTTCCCTTAACTAGCAAACAGAGAAATTCAGAATTTAGATGACTGCAGCATATTGCTAACTCAGATACTTCATTAGTAGACATGCATGTACACCTGTACTCAAATGTATGTATGTATGTACATATGAATAAATATAAATTCATACATTAGCAGAGACAGACCAAAATTTAAACTCTTTGAGTGTTGAAAACATATGGAGTTACCATTACCATTGATTCTGGCTCCTCACACAGGGTGAGAACACGCCATGAGAATTTCACACCATCATTTCCTGCAACAATAAACAGTTCCCTAGTGAGGGAAAGTAAGCTGGAGCAAATGAAGCCCTACTGACTCAAGGAAACAAAGGCACTAAGACATCCATGTGACTTCAAGATCCAGCAGAAACAGGATGTTTAACCTCTCTGGACTTATTTGAAAACCACAAACCAAATTCAAACCAGAATATTATCCCACAGAGCTGGAGAAAAGCAAGGCAAGTATGCTTATTTCATGTGTTTTGTTGTAATGATTAGTGATTCATTCAAAAAACAAGTACCTATCACAGACAAAGATGATAATGAGATAACATCATCAGTCTCAAATATGCTAAACTTACTAATTTTTTTTTTCAAATAAAGTCACAGAATTTTAAGTCAGCAAAGAGTTTTGGTCACATAAACTGACTTCATGCTTACAAAGGCCCAAGTAGTTTACATCAAAACCTCTGCAGTAAATCTGTACATTCTGTCTGGGATATGCACAGCTCTGGGAAAGATAGCTTGCCTCACTTCTGAATCTCAGATCCTTGGAAATCGAGCACACACCCTGCTAAATTGATTATTACCTTCATTTTTAAAGATGTTGTATTATTTAAAATATGATTTTGGCTAACTTCCGTTGGCAAACAATTCTTCCCTTTTTTTTAATCCTCTCCATTTTAAGCAGCTTTCTGCAATCAGATATCATTTCCTCATATGGATATCACAAAACTATGTTCAAATGCCGTCTTAATTTATTCCCAGATAATCTGCATAGATTGAGATGCATGTATTTCTCGCATGATACACTATGAGTAATTTCAATAATGATGCCTGCAGAGCAGAGTACAAGAGGCCAATATTACCGCTTTATCTCTTTTCAAGTAACGTTTCTTGCAATCTACAGCAGCAATCAGATTTTTTCCCTGAACTCTTCTCAGGGTTCAGATCAACACAACTCAGTGCCTGATGCAGTAACACATTTCTGGACATGATACATGAGGAAGGGCTGTTCCTGTTTGCATTAGCACACAGAGAAAACATACACCTGTGCAGTTCAGGGGGAAACAATTGAAATTTTATGTCGTGACTAGTAAGGGGGGTGGGACAGTTCCCCGCCTCCATAAGGTGGGGGTTTGGGGGGTGATAGGGTTTGTTTGTTTGTTTTTTACCTTAAATTAATTAATTGACAATTGGATTGACGTAGTGAACACAGCCTGGACTTCTCAAAAAGGACACAAACTTTGATGACTCAGGGTCAGCCAACTCTCTAGAGCTAACCTCCGTGGAGCCATCAAGTAAGCAAATATCAGTGTGTCTGAGCTAATACACACAAAAAAAGTAATATTTTAAAAAGCACTAGAGAAGCAACTTCAGTTTCTCTATCCAATAGCAGAAAACTGGCAATTCAGAGACAGTCTTGAAGTGTTTTCATAAAGCTGAAGCATTTCCAGGTGTTTGACAATGGAATCTTTTCATGAGAAGGGAAGTCTTTTATTTTCTTTCCTAAAAGAACACTTTGATAACATCAATTTCACTCTTATTTGTGTTCTATCTCAATGTGTCTCTTTCTCTACCAATTAATAAGTAATTCTGCAATTCTTTGAGCTATAGTGCATCATTACCTTCAATATTAATTAGCTGCTATAGTAAAATAAAAACCACCATGAAACAGCAAAAAAAATTGGTATGATTTCACATATTTGGCTTGAGATAATGGAGGATTTTTGACAAAAGAGTTTCTCATTAAGTATTTCATATTAGAAGAAATATATTTGTCTGACAGCTGTTGAAATTTCATCTAGAAAATGGAATCATGGTTTTTTTTCGGTCGCCACCTCAGACCACTGCAGTGTTTTTCATTTGTAATATATTTCAAATCTGTTTGATTCTGCCAGCTTCACAGGCTGTTCGCATGCTGTGCTGCCTTATCATGTGCACAGCTGAAGAACAGGACTCTCTCTGATGTGCTGTTGACTCCTCAGTGTACAACTCCTTGACATGTTCACAGCCTAAATATTTGTGTCGTCTGCCAGGTATGTGGCAGGCCAGGGAACACGAGTCTGTTCCCAGGAACAGTGATAAGGCCTCTGCTGCTCTGGTACCTTTGGATGGCAGGGTTGTGATGTTGGCTTGGGCAGGGGGTCCAGCACCAGCCTCATTAACTGCGACAATGCTGAACCTGCGGTACACCAAGAGACAGGTTTCGGTTGGCAGGTTTCTTTTGAAAGATTGCCTGAGAAACATTTTATCAAGTAAGGAAGCTGCTACAGAAGTGCTTGACTTTCAGAAAATCAAGTCTGTTTAAATATAATGCTCTGGGAAAATTTAGAATAAAAACAAAACCAACCAAAGTCTGAATTGCCCAAAGGCAGAACAACAACAGAATCATCTAAATTTCAATTCAAAATAAGTTTTCAGACCCAGAAGAATAACTCAACTTCATTTCAAAGGAAGATCTACCAGTTCAAGCAAAATGCAGACCTTTGCATTTAATAAAAATGAAGGAATTTTTCCAGATGCTTAGAGGACTAGAGAAGACTGTTCTATCTTTCTCCTGCTATACTAAAAAGTGCTACACAAGCCTAAAAAAATTAAAAACAGCAGCTAAGAGAATGCAGCATCCTAGCCCTATATCAATTTGCTTTTCCTTCCTCACTATCTGACTTCTGCAAAAGCAGACAAGTTACCTGGGATAACTTTGTTACCTCAGGGAAGGCACCCTTGCTTTTGTCAAGAATGTAAGTAAATAGCACAATTGTGCAGAAGTGGTATTAAGGCATCCTTGGTGCTATCTAAGCAAGAAGTGTGACCTCATACCTGGCCACATTGGCTGTCTTTTCTTTTTGTACCTGTAAGTGGTGTTTGGGAAGGTGGAGTAGAACTGAAAGCTGTGCCCTCTTGAGGATCTCAAAAATTCATGATTCTTACTGGTCAGGAGTAAGTTATATCCAATAATCAATCCATTTGGAAAAAGTGGTGGAGACCAGCTAACTTCAACAGTGTTTGGACTGGAACTCTGAATGTCTTTAATGACAGGAGCTGTTGCAGGAACTGCAAGACAGAAATATCTCACTCCAGTATTTGATTAAGACATTAACTTTTTTTCATTTTTAAATACATTTTAGGTTTCAAACCTGTTAATACATTTATATACCAATAAATATTATTAGGGACAGTTAATATTTCAGCAACATTTCAGGGTTTTCTTAATGTCCAGGAAAACAGGACTGGGTCTCAATCAAATGCTTCAATGCATAATTATGTACAAAAGTATCCCATATGCCCTCCTGATTTTGATCATGTACTTTTCTGTGCTTGCTTTTAAAAGCAAAAGCAGGGAGAAGCCCTAAATCTTCTAGGTCACACAAAAAGAACCTATAGTGTTTTGGTTTGTTCTTCTGCAGCTACCCAAGAGACAACATACACAAGCTTCTGAAGACTAGGTACCAGTGTTCTCTGCCAAAGAAACAACAGGGAAACCCAAATGTTTCTGTTTAGGTACAGAATGATGGAATTAATAGTGCAGTTCATTACCTCCAGAAGCATGTGTCCTGTAGCTGGGACTAGGTGGAGAACGGAGCTGCAGCTGAGGCGTAATGATCCAAACTACTTGAAACACATATTCTGTGAAGGCCTGAAGGTCTTTGATGGTATATGAAGTTTCAGATACTACCTGCATTAATGCACAAACACAATTGGGCTTTTCCTTCCTCCAGGTGCAGCTACTATGCAGGATGTTATGAGGGCAAAAGAGGTCTCATACAGCAACATACATATTTCAGGATAAAAAAGGGGAGCATCCTAAATTTAATGAAGAGGAAATTCTAGAAGTTACTTTCAGCATAGACTTTGATTTTCCATCGCTTCAGAACATTTCCTCTTCTCGTTCCTCAAAACACGGCACCAAATCTCAACAATGAACAGATTGATCAAAGGATTGACAAAATATAATAATAAATTTTAAGAAAAAAATAAAAAATAAAAAGCTAAAATAGTGGGATATTATAAGCAATATATTGTAAACATGTACCACAGATTTCAGATACTAAGGATCCTAGTTACACTGAAATATTTATTGTCAGAAGTAATTGCTCCCTATTATTTCATCAATGATTCATTCAGAATAACTTCCTGCTTAGCAAATTATCTTTACCTTTGATTCGTGGCACCAACTTGTCATGCCCTGTAAATTGGTCCAATCGAGATGATGGCAAGATAACAAGTGTACAGCTGACGCAAAAGAACAAATTATGAGAATAACTCTACTGAGTCAGAACAAAGGTTTCCCTAGCCAAGTATTGTGCTTTGACAAGAACCAAAAAAATTTCTCTAGGGAAAGACACGAAAAAAAAAAGCCTACAGCCATACTTCTCCTGAGTATTCTCACTGGCATTTCACAAGCATGGCTCAACATGAAACAATGGGAATATTTGCATTTAGTGGAGCTCGATTTTTTCTTCTGCTAATTTTTCCAGTCACTTTTCAAACTCAGTTTAGTAATTTTAGCAATGTTAATATTCAGGAGTTTAAATTTAGCAATTTAACATCCACACATGCCAGAAAGCAGCTGAACATTTCAACTACCCATTTAGTGAGGACACATTTTGCTAGTTTTGAACCTGCTACCTGCTCATTTCCATCAAGGTCCCTAGTTCCTATGTTGGAGGAAATGGGGAATAATCCACTGTTTCTCAGCTTCCCCATGACACTTAAGATTTTGAAAATCTCTTTCATGTACCTAACATATTATATAATATCTTTCTAAAAAAATAAATAAGAGCAGAGAAGAGTCAATTTCCTTGCATGGTAAAAGGAGGTGTCCACCCTTACCTCTGTGTACCTCCAGTCACCAGGGAGCTTGTTGAACTTCCACTGGATAACATATTTCACCCCAGAGATGTTAGCTGCCTTCCACCCTAATGTGATACTGTGGTTTCCAATGACAGATGCAAACGGTGCACTAGGTTTGTTCAAGTAGTCTGAGGGTAAAATACCATATAAGTAAGAAAAAAATCTTTCATTGTAATCCCTGTATCTCAAAGGTAAAAAACCTTTTACCTCACACACCTAAAAGCTGCAAACCCATAAAACCACATAAAAGAATATATTTAAAATGTTGCTGAGTAACTTGGATGGCATTTTAAAGACAGTTTGGTAAGTCAGACAGAAATGGGCTGGGTTCAATGCGAGCAGTTGTGACTACAACCCCATATTTCTGTAAGTGCAGTTTTAGTTACAGCTACTTAGTAAATTTTTTTCTGAAAAGAAACATGGAGAAGGCATTCAAGACTTCTGAAAAGATTTTCAGGGGGACTATTTCAGTAGCTCTGTATTGACCCAAGGTATCATCTTAAACAGTTGAGACTGGATTCAAAAAGTCTCGTGTCCATAAAAGGGTTGGAAAAATGTTTTACTCTAAGATAAACTTCAGTGTATTTGTTAAAAGAAAAAAGAGTGGTGGTTTTCTGGTTAATGAAAATACTCAAGACATTCCTATTTTTTAAATAAATCCAGACTATAGAACAAGACTATGAATTTATCAGACTGTCAATTGGACACAGGACTCTATTCAGACTTACTTAGTGTCTCAATTCCATATGCATCCTCCGCACAGCTACAGCCAAACTTACAGGAAACAGTCTGTGTAGGGCACAGAACTCACTGGTTAGCTTGGTGTAAAGGGAAACTTCCTTCCAGAATCATGCAGACACATTTTAAATACATACAAATACTGTGGACATTTTGCATATACACAAACCCAGTGGAAATAATTATATTAAATCTAAAAAATAGTATTACCATGAACTCACTCCAAAGATTTTCTTGAGAGCCTTTTCATCAATTCACTGGACCCTGAATTAAAGGTTTCCTCCTTACACAGTCCCTTTGTGGAAAGCATGAACATGGGGCTACATTACAATTGGAAATAGACTTCAGCGATGACCATGGAGTTAGGAAGGCAAGGTTTTTGACTAGTTAGTAATATATTCCACATGTTGCATTTCGCCCTTTTGTGCTTCATGTGTTCCCTATGAAGGAGGCACATTCTTATGATATATTTCCAACGAATTTTCAAAATAGCTGCAATCGGCAATTTTAAAGAGCAGCCATGTCTAATTCACACTTCCTTTTCAACAGCTACTCCTTCTGTTACAGTTGTGCCTACAAGGTGCAAAAATAACAAATACCCCAGGGCAGTAAGATCCACACTGACATTCTAAGAACAGAAAATTCCCAGGTTTTCAGTTCAGGTAGGGAAGATAAATACAGTGTCATCCTGTTTTTTACATAGAGAACATAAGAAGAATGTTCTAGGTGGGTCTCAGTAGCTTTAAAATTACATACAAGACCCAGTCTTCTGGAAATCAAAAACTTTTGAGAAGTGGTGATTTGAGCTTTTCTAGGCAAGAGGTTTATTTTGGCTCATTTTTTCTCCAAGCTCATTCAGCCTTTAAAATCTTGGCGTTTCCTCCATACAGCAGCAGCCTTTCAAGTGATAATCAACGTTTAGATCATTCAGAAGCAATTCATTATGGCAAGTGAGGAAAATTTTTAATCACTCTTCCTATGATTTGAGGGAACATGCTTCCTCATGGAAACTAATAAGACATGTTATTTCAGACAACACAGTTGCAACTGAGACAGATTTGAAAACTTGCTTAGCTGTATATTCCTATATACATTACATCACATCTAGACATTCAATGCAAAGTGCAAGGACTTATAAGTTTCTTTTCCAGTATTTTCATATTCAGAGAAATAAAATACTTCCAGGTTAATTATCACCACTGCTAGCAGGTGAAAATTCAGGTATTAGCAGATGAAAGTTATCTAGTGTACACCGGAGCTTTAATTTACAACTAGATTTTACTTGTTTTAAGGGGCAATGTTCCCAGATTACATGCTGATTCATAGTGCCTTCTGCCTCATTGAACACAGGTATTTCTGAACACTTGTTTTTTGTTATGTTATTCTTTCTTCTGATTTTTGTCTGAACCAGAACCATAAATCCAATATTTGCTTCAGGTAAGAAGATTGCTAAAGCTCCTAACCTTAAATTTTGAGGGATATTTGCCAGCTTCTCTACTTGAAAACAGTAAATCCTCATATTTTCTCCATCCATTAGCAATGTTCTTATATAAGCCACAGTCTGATGTTTTTTTCTTGTGACTATTCCCATGAAATTCAGTGGCAATCCCATTCCTAGGTGGAAGGACAAATACTACCAGATTTCAGTCCCAAGGTGTATTCAGACAACAGAACTATCGAAAGGCAAAGAAAATGTCCCATTCTTACTCCCACTCCTTTGCTCTGCAGGCTGTAATGGCCTGATTATCTGGATGAAGTGACACAGTTCGTGCCTTACATGTGGGTAGTCAAGTCAATCAGCTGATCCAGTGGAAAGATAATCCCCAAAAACCCCTTGCAGAATCAGCACATTTAAGTGGCATGTTGAGTGACCAGACAGGCAAAAAAAACAACCCAACACAAAAGAAACAAAATCCCCACATTTTATGTTTCTACAAAAGTAATTTGGTTACTTCTTGGACTGTTTGTGCACTCCAAAACCACCATCTGTGCATTAGTAAACCTTTGTCATCATTACAATTTGATAGACTAAAAAGCTTTAAAAAGAAAAGTCCTTTCAATCAAATTTCCAAGTGGTCAGTGGGTTTGTATTCTACTCGTGACTCTCTCCAAGTCCTCCATCATCTCCTTGAAATCTGTTGTTTTCATCTGGAAACAACCTTCATCCTGCAGTCTCAACAGTGCCAAACACAGTCTTTCAATTATCTCATTCCCATCCTATTCTATCCTGCACTCTATGTTCATGCTGAAAGGGCCCTTCTCTTTATCAGCACTTTGTTGATCCATACTCATCACTGTGAACACAAATCCATCCACAGCATTCCTCACTTGAGATCTCTTTCTAAAGGACCACATGTTGACCCTTACAGAATTTTCATTCATTTTATTTCATTTACATTCTCTATCTACTCAAGAGTTTTGTCTTGTAGCTCCCACTCTTTATTTCCACTTCTCACCAAGCTGGTATCATACCAGCCTTAACAAACATTCTCTCTGGATAGTCTTTGATGGAATTAATGAAAACCTGGATGAACGATACCCTTGGGAGAGCCTAGAACTTGGTTTACATGGTCCTGTTTCATAATGCCGAGATTAGTTTGCTTTCTTTACAGCAACCTTCTTTGTCACACAGCAGTTTTTAATGCAAACCTGTCCTTGGTCACCATGCTGAAAAGGTACATAACTCATTCTTCAGTTTTAGGGAGTACAAAATAATTAGACCTGAATTGATAAGTTTGTGTATCTACATTGTATTTCTTAGCACTGTGTGGACATAGCAATCACTGTAGTAGTGGTGGGGTTTTTTTGTATTGCTCTGATGGTATTTAACTTACCTCACATGTTCTAGTGTATGTCTTATTCTGTCAAGAAACAAATTAATAAAATGTGGGTTAGCATAAATACAATCACGGAGTATTTCACACAGACAATACCAATTTATTAGAATTTCTTACAGTGAAGGGACATTACAAAACATTATCACTGGCAAATAATGAAAGAAGGAAAATGCACACTTGAAAAAACAGAAAGTCAACATTAGAGTGATGCTAAGGTTGAATGAGATTCAGGTGTTCAAGAGACGCAGAAAAATGAGAAGTTTAAAAGCTATCGTGGCAGTTATTCCAAACCAATGCTTGTTCTCATCCACCTGGTTTCATAAAAACAAGAAATCAATCTACCGAGGGCCCTAAGCTTCATTTACATCTGCATGAAACTCTGAAACAGCCTCAGCAGAGTAAAATCCTGGAAAGTACTACTACATTCTCACTGTCTAAAAATCTGCGTTGAGTTTAATGAACTGCAAAGTACATATATTCTGACAAACTCAATGAAAACTTGATATTAGAGGCAACGTGTATAACAAAAATCATTAATTTCCCAAAGCAGAATTTTTAAGGAGCTGAGAAAAAATTTAGACATTACATCTTTTCACAGAAACACTGCTCTGATTGGATTTTGAACATCTGCCATTGGATTAGACAGGCTGAAGACAAGTGCTATAGAGCCAAAGCTCAGGTAACACTCACACATTTCAGTGGACAGTCGGTTTGCATGGTCATATTCCAAAACTGACATCCTTGTGTACACTGCAAAGACAGAGGATTTAAAATTTACTTTGCAGAGTTCTAAAGGCAAGGGATACTCCAGCATTAGTGATACATTAAAGATACATATAAGTATTATCAAATCCTACAGTAAAAGAATTATGTTGTATAGTGCCCTTCTCAAAGTAAAACCAAATACAAAGCAAAATAAATTCAGTCTGTCTTGGGAGAATGATTTTACTCAGCCAGCTGCCACACTCCCAGCTTTATTTTCCACTTCTCTGTGCAGAGGCAGCAGATGTGCAGTGTGCAGGACAGCAAAGCACAGAGGAAAGCTGTTCAGCACAAGCCCTCCCACATGTGCATGCCAATAGGCATTGGCTTTAAAACCATGAGTTTTCAGAGAAGTAATACATATTACGTCATTCCGTTTTGATTTTGGGCCTTTCTTGTTTATGCTGTCCCATCTACTTCTTAGTGGTTGCGAAGGTTTTTCTTTTTAAAGGGAGGCTGGAACAACTTTAGAAGCATAAGACTGACAATGAGTATTGCAAAACCTCATGGAAAGTATAGTGAAGACTTGATAACAATGAACAAAGATACTCAGTAACTTAAACAGGTGAGTCAACCTTGCTATGTATTGTCATAACAACACAGACTTTTATGGTCCCAGCATCATAAATGGCCCAGCGTCACTAGGTGCTGAGAGGCTGCTTGCCACTAGTCTCTGTGGAAAACACTGAAGACTGAATTCTCCACAACTCTTTGAAGAATATGTATGACCACTGATACTGAAATTTGCAGGAAAAAACTTTCTAACATGATCCGAGCCATTAGAAAGCAGCATTCTTTATCTGTGCAAGACACACAGGACATTTCCTTATTTCTGTGTGTATTGTGAGACTTTTACAGCAAAGCGTTTATCCACTATAATCATACAGGTGTTTCTGACCTAATACACAAACATCACTTTCCTAGAACTAATTTCCGTGTATCTGCCTCCTACTGGAAGTCCTGTTATGGTCCTGAAGGTTTATTAAGAGGGGTCTCTGGTGGTCATATTCACTTCAATATTAAAGGTGACCTTTCCTTGAACTTTTTCTTTCAGTATGCATTGTTGCTTCTTGTTACATAACTTGCAAAAACCCCACTGTAGTCCTCTTTATCTGTCTTTCCACTGGTTCCAGCCATGCTTATCATCCTGCATGCATACCTTTAGATCTTTTTTTTGCCAGTTAGTCTTTAAGGTCTATTCAGCAACTTCAGGGGAGCTGAAAATTTCTGTTATTTATGACCACCAGCTTGACTTGCATTTGCCATCTGAACTAGGAAATCAGCTGAAGTCCTCCTAAAGAATGCTTCTATGGAAAGCTCATGTTACGCCCCCATGAGAGACACTACCATTTAAAGTCCTAAAGAACTCTAAATGTTCAACAATTATAAGTTTTCTTACATTGAATCACTGAGAATACGAAATAAACTACTTAACTATACAGAGGTTACTGAATAAGACAGTCTTAATGATTTCCATATTGGAGGCAACACTAGTTTTGACTCACTGCCTCAAAAATTAGAGGTTATGAACTTTGTAGATCACAGATGTGAACACAGCTCACAGCAGAGATCATCATCCTTTACACATTTTCTTTGAATAAAAAATATAGCCATGTCTCTAATAATTTGAACTAAATCTACCCACTCAACTTAGTGACTTATTCTAGACAGGCAGCTGTGCACATTTTCACAAAGTCTCTGAAAATATGATCATTGTACCCATTGTATTCAAATAGCAGGAACATAAAATGTCAGTAATTAACAAAGTAAACCATTACTCACCGCTCCAGTGATGTCACTAACATTGCAAAGATTAGTAATTCCAAGTTCTCCTTCCTATAGGAAAATATATCATTTTTTAAAAGAATCAAAATATTTCCCCAAAATTCTTTTATTAGAACACATTAAATCATTGGCTTCATGTAAGCAAAATTTTCTTTGGCTGATGTTTCCTCATCTGGAGAAATTTATTGTTGACCTACCTGTAGTTTCTCACTTGAAACTAATTTCAGAGATACCATCAAACAAAGACATGGGCAGAATCAGTCGGCATTAAATTATCTGAGGTAGGAATTTGGCCCTTACCTCCCCATTCTGGTTCACTGAGTCATAACAAACGCTTCACAAATATGTTTGGCTTAAATGAGAAAGCCAAGTGGCTTTGACCTTTTGGAGCGGAAAGACCTTCCTTCCAGCTAAATGCCTTTTGTCTGGCCACCTTTTGAAGGAGTTTTACACAGCCGTATGGTCATCACCACCACCCTTCCTCTCCTGCCAAAAGTGTTCTCCAGTGAACTGCCTGTTTTTTCACATCATTCAAAGTGTGCAAAACCTATCACTGTCACTGAAGTGCAAATGATTTGAGGAGGTATGCAACAACCTTAGAGAGGCTGAATAGCAGTTCTTAAATTTTTGACCTGAAACCAGGTAACAACAGCCTTGATAAAACAATTCTCAGGAAGAAATTTTCGGCACACTGGGTATGCTGTGACAATAGTGAGAATCTAAGTTGTCACAAAAAAAAAAAATCAAACACAACAAGTAGACCAGAGAGAAAAAATATTATTTACAACTCTCAGACTTGAAGATTACATTTTTCACACCTGCATCAATATATTCATTGAACATAAATGTGATTTTCCTGTCTTTCAAAGCTGAAAGGAAGAACAACTTATTTCTTACTCTGAACTAATTTAAACCAAAATCAAAAGATCCCCATTAAAGTTATCATTGCATGATAGGCTTCCATCACAGAAGGCAATTAACTCTTTCACTGGTGCAAGAGCTCCAAACAGTTTTAAAGGAACTGTCAGGAACTGTATGAAATAAAAGAGCGGGTGATAGTTGTCTGCAGCAGGTTTCCACAATTAGCACCAAGGCACAAAATGTCATTTTTACAAAGCAAAGATACACAGTGCTTTAAAACACATCATTTCTGGCATATCGAAGCAAGGAGGCAACTCCTGAATGCAGAATAATTGTCCACATTTCAGTGGTTTTGCTTATCTTTGTCTTCCATTTGTAGAATGTCTTGCACACTATTCCAAGGAATATTAAGTATAAAACTAAGGATCTGACCACTAATTTTAATACTTACAGAATTACCTACAATTTAAACCAGCTAATATAAAAATTAAGCCACAACTAAGTTCAGGATAGCTATGTGTGTCACAGAATGAAAATTTCTTGTGACTTTAGTTTTCCTCAACTATATAACAAAAACCCTGGACTAGACTGAAATGAATAAGTAAAGTGAATAAACTAAAAGAATAAAAGTTTATCTTCCCCACCCTCCAGGGTCTTTAGAATTTATAGTAATTGCATGCAGTCAGAGTAGTGGGATTTGTTCCTTATGAGATTCCATAAATTCAAATGTTAAACATTAATTCTCAAACTCTGCTCTTAGTAAATCACATTCTTTAGAGTAATTTTGAAAACACTGACACGTCATACAAAGTTCTTACAGTGCTAACAACAATCTGTAGTTCAGAAGACTAGGTACAGGTTTTGAAAACTTACCAGGTAACTTGTACATAAGTTTTGACAGTTCCTTGAAAAAGCACAGTACACTGCAGAAATCCATAGACAGCAAAACGTAGCAAGTCTTTTTAGGGGGAAATCCCACAGGCAAGTGTTCTTCATAACTTAAACAATTTCATCTGTTAATCTGACTTTTCCCTTGACTTGGCCATACAAACTCCTTTTAGTCTAGGTGACGGAGATACAACTGTGGCATTTCTGTATGTCAGATCATTAAAACATTTTTTTGAATCCTTGTTTACACTCCAGTCCTTCAACAACTTCTCAGTTTCCTGGAGCACTTGTCTTGAACTTATGCAACCTCTATTTCATAGTTTTTTATTAAGCCAGTGAAACAAAAGAATTGACCAATGAAAGTCAGTGTATCTACTTACACAAATACCATTAACGTAAAAAGGAAACTAAGTGCAATGCTTTCAATCAGGTGCTCTGAGTCACACAGAAGCATGGAAACGGTGGGAAAAGAATTGCCTAAAGTTAATTTTGTCTAGATTAAGTTATTTCAAAATATTTGTACATGGATGCAACTAAAAAAATCTGTTGATGATGATGAATAACTTTGTTAGAAACACCATTGGTCATATCAGACATGACAAAAATTTTAACTAATCTTTTTTTAAATGACTGTTTCCAAATGTTCTATTTCCACACCAAAATACCACAGAACACACCCATGTCTGCCTTTGGATGCCATCTAGACACAAAATAACCAGAGCAAATTTGCTAGGAGTTCTCTAAATGAGGAGGCATAATTGTACAAGTAAGTTTGCATCCATATCATGGAAGAAAAAGGAAGCCGATAGATAAACCGTGTGTCTGATTTAAAGAGTGGTGAAAAGTCTTACATAAAGTTCAAGACCCACATTAAAGAGATCTGCGGAAAGTCAAGCTTAAGACACATCTAGGTCCTGGTCAGTGGCACATCTGAGCTGTACCAGCAGAGATATCCACAGAGTAATTCTGCAGTAGAAAATCGATCCAGCTTATACACACACACACAAACACAAAAGTATATGTACATGTACATGTATAAAAATGCTATGTCATTTTGTGCATGTGTATTACTCATTATAAATCATATGTGCTACTTTGCATATTTGATGATCAAAGCATTTGGATGATCAGTTGAGGCTGGCACATCCTGTAATGGCTGCTTACAAAGAGTACCTGCTTTTCCACCATACCTTTCCAAGCCCCATTCACTTGCCAAGGAAATATTTCTGCAGTTATACAGTAGAACAGGCTGAGAACACAAACCCAGCAGAGGTGAGTTGGTTGGCATTAACCTGGTGCTGGTTTTTTCTGGCT
This sequence comes from Sitta carolinensis, assembly GCA_032173965.1. NCBI lineage: Eukaryota > Metazoa > Chordata > Aves > Passeriformes > Sittidae > Sitta > Sitta carolinensis. Next base: position 48,545,008 of record JAVUNC010000004.1, read on the forward strand.
CAGGCTCTAGTACAATCCCCTGTGCTGTTCTGTCCATGCAGTGAAAGGAGCAAATGCACTAAGGCAGGAGGAAGGGGAAAGCCAGGCTGGAGACAGACAATGAATATTGGGAGGCACATGGTGGTCCAAGGAAGGAAAGACTTTTACGACCAGGTTCCTTCCTTTTCTTCAAGTTGCCCTGGGAAGCACTGAGGGGTTTCCTTGTCTATTATCTTAGTCTTCTCACCACTACTCAAGGAAACTTCCAGATAAGAGTAAGGCTCATCTAGGGTTTTGCTTTCAGCTAAGGTCTTTCAGCTATGCAAGTGTGGCAGAATTACTGCCCAATTTGCTTGTCACTTCTCCACTCCAGAAGGATGCTGCCCCCATTTCAGGCCATGAGCAAAGCTGCTCTAAGAGCTCCTTAGATCCAGCCAAAATAAGCCAGTTTAGTCTGACTGCTTAAATAGTAGGTCTTTGATAATCCAGCTCATCTTGGCTAAAGAAGTTTCATCAGAGCTGACACAACCAGCAACACTGAAGAGGAAGCTGGTGATGGGCAGATGGAGGCTGCAATCTCTTCCTGAAGCAAAGAACTTTGGCTTTAGATAGTTAGGACATTTAAGACCTTCAGGGTTTGGTCTCTGGGACCTTTAGGTCTCTATTAGTACGTTCAATGTATCCACACTTTAAAAATCTCTCATAATCCAAGAGAGGATAGGCACAGCTGAAATACCTATGGGCAATGGCTCTTAGATTTATTATATCCCACACTGTTCCTGGATACTATTTGTGCTTGTGCTGATGTGGATCAAAATCAGACAAAGTTCAGCAATTGATCTATGTGGTCACTCAATATTAAGAATGCTGGCTGGCATGGATTTAAATTACTAACCTAGATGTAGTGCAGGTAAAAAATATGCCTAAGTTCAAACATTTTTAAAAAATCTTTTATTAGCATTTAAATAGTCAACCTACTTTTAAAATTTGTTTTGGGACTTTTTTAAGGAACTGTTTAGTTGTTAGGATGTCAAGGGTGTTTTTTCAGGATGTATAGGGAAAATCATTGGCAGATGAGAAACACATAATCATATAATCATTATAGTTGGAAAAGACTTCCAAGATCACTTGAGTCCAACCTTTGACTGCACACCACCATGCCAAATATACCATAGCCCTAAAAGCCATGCTCAGGGATTTCTTGTATGCTTCCAGGGACAGTGACTCACCAGGTTAAGAACATGATGAGGAATATAACCAAGGTGCATCTTAAAGTCTGAAGAAAAATTCCACAGCACCATAACAATAACAAAACAATATTTGGCTTTTTGAACAAGGAAATTTGGTTACTATCAAATACACATAATGAACCTTTCTAACTGCAAAGCTTGCCTATTACTGATGAGGATAATTCTAGTGAGTGAGCCTTTGCACACTCATATAGGGGTAGTGCACACATGCTTAGCACAAATGGGCTCTAACCATTACAGTTAGTTAATTAAATAGTAATATTAGACACTATTCAAACAAACTACTCAAATGGTGCAGAAATTTTTCTTGAACTTCCAATACCGTTTTCCACCAGGTGTCACTGTAACATCCCATAAACCACGACTTTCAAAGAAATAAAAGCACTGAAATATTTCCTTTCTTGTTTACCTTCTTTTGAACACATTGGGAGAACAAATAGTTAACAGTCACTTGAGTATTTGGATTTTAAACCTGTATTTCAGGAATTCTAAAAGAAGAGAGTACTTTTGGGCTTTAGAAGCCGAACTTTGAAAGCAGTGTTTGCAGTACCTGTAAATAACAAAGCATTAAGTGTAATTTTTAAGTACATCCTTTCCATAAATCCAAATGTTGTGAGATATCATTAATGAACCTTGTCCTTTATGTTACAGATCTCCTTGCAGAATATCACTTCCTTTATCCCAAAGACCAAGACAAGGAAGAGGTTCTTCTGGCACATCTGCAATGGAGAAGACTGAGAATGAAGAGAAAAACAGAGAAAAAAACTTGATCACAATTCTCTATTTGGACAGAAGTACGTATCAGAGCTCTTTCTGAATTCATCGTTCAAGTTCTTTTGAGTGTCTTTTAAGAGAGATAGAGCTATGTACAGACAAATGGTCAGCCCTCATAGCAACGAATAAGAGCTATAATACCTTGAGGAGAAACATGTACATTACTACTTCCAGTAAAGTGAGCAACTAACAGCTTCTTTATATCTGTAATTATCATGATCCATAAAGACAAACCTTTCCCGTACATGAACATGCACACGGCTGTGCATATGCACACATGAATGGTATAATACAGGCAGACTAAGGATCGAAGGCACAGAGCTTTAATGCTTTGCTGCACTTACAGCAGAAGATTGAGATTACTGGTTCAAGGTGGGTTGGCAGCCTCCTCTACCATTCACCCCAGTAGAAAGTCACAGGCTGATCATAAAGATCATCTTGGAAACACCTTCTGGGCTACCAAAAAGTTACAGCCCAACCAACTAACAGAAACTGATGGCAACTTCAGCTTATTTTAATAGTACAGGACAAAAGCTCTGAAATGGTCAGGTCCCAGCTAATCCAGACCTGGAGCTGTGCCATCATTCCTGGCCTCGTGACAGCAACCTCCATCACAAAGGTAGGCCAAACAACTCAATGTAATACCCACTCCAACAATCTTATTTTAGTCTCCTCACATGATCAATTTAGGCACCTGAATTCTCATCAAATGAAACAATTGTCTATGTGCTGCCACTTAAACACACCTGTGCAGTTTCACAAAATGGCAGCACACAGCAGGAATCGGTGGGACAACAAAAACTGGACACAGGATGGCTGGGGAGGCAGGCAGGGGCACACTCAAAGCCCACCGATGTTTGTGTCTAATCTGGGCTGTTTGTGTCCAGTCACACAGCACTAAAAATTCCTTGAAGATAGAACACTGTTCATGAGTCCTATCTTGATGGAAAGTTGGGAGAGGTGAGAAAGGAGAGACTGGCAATCCCTCCACCAGCCTACAGGACAGAGCAATGAAAAGGAAAATCTCAACTTATCAGTTTCTACCTTCTTTGTCTTGGGGAGGTCATATTGAAAAGATATTCTGATGTGAAGCACTCACTAAGTGGTGATGGATTTTCACTCTTTTACAAAGATCATAGATTATTCTCATTTTGCCTCCAGCAAAGGGCCCCCATTAGATTTTGAATTTCCTTAGTAAAGTAAGTGAACAAGGACCCTTAGGGCAAAAAGCTTTCCTCCACTGCCCTGGCCTCCCTCCTTCCCCTTTTATTTGTTAGTGCAACTGCTAAGACAGCTGTTTGTCTGGCAATAGCAGCCAGTCGGTCAGGGAGTGCTGTGCACAGACAGAGGGAAAGCCATACAAGAGAAACCCCCTGGAGTCTGGCTCAAGATTTATATCTATCTCTGCAGATTAGAGAAGTGGGGTTGGGGAGGGGGGAGAAACAGACTGTTAAACTGGATCAAATTGGAAAGAAGTCATGCATGAGATTCTTAGCTAAACCAGTCAGGAGACAGGGATTTGCTTTTCTATTGATCTGCAGTAATGATGACTGGAGAAATGTCTCATTAGACGATGCACAATGATGGATTTCAGACTAGGCAAATTTGAGCTGCAGAGATTAACAGGAAGAGATGTAAAAGCTAGGCCAGGATAGAAAATATAAGGAATGTTAAAGGGTAACATGAATCTATAAATATATTGCTAAAAAAATTCAAATCTGAAAGAAAAATAATATATTTGGACTTATTAAACTGTGTTTGTGTGATCAGCATACTGTCATACACGACAATAGTGGAGACTGTGCACAAAGCAACAATAAAAAACCTTGCTGTTAAGTAGGTAAAGCTTGCACTTCTTTTCATATTGCTTTAAAGAGGATGAATTGGCAAGGTATTTGCAAAACTATTTAGTGATTTGTTCAACTGTGTTATCTATTAGATATCTCCCGTTTATTACTAATCAAATGGGCTGTCTAAAATTTGAAGAAAACTAAATTTCAACATACACAAATAGCAGGCAGTGCAACAGTGTAAGTGTAAAATGGCCTGATACAGGATGTCTGAAGAGGATTGCAAGAAAAAGATGAACAAAGGGTTTTAGAGAGAAACAGAAGGAAAGAAGATTGCATACCACAGAGGGAGTGACTTACCACTCTGAGCATGTAGATCAGTGTGTAAGAAGATATAAAATCAAGATTAGGAGAAAAAGACAAAAGGTGCAGAAGAAGTAGTGCAGATTACACAGTCTTTGTAAAGATCTTCAGAACAGTCAGATGTTTAGTTTGCATAAACAGCTCCCATAAAAGTCTCTACCTCTAACACCTCATGGTTTCCGTGGCATTCCCAAATACCTGAACATTTCATCTCCCAGTAGTCCCATAAAAAGAAGTTGCTTATCCAGCAATCCAGGAGAGAGCCCATCTGCCTTGAGCTCCTTACAGATTGAGAAGCAACAGTGCCCACTATGGAGACAGGAATTAACTGGGACTGGGTTTGATAATTTCAATCACCTGAGAGTGTGTTGCTGTACTGTTGTTTAGATGTACTGCTCACTAAGCTTTGGTAGGTATCTAGAGTCCCAGTTTTTCTCCCCCCATGAATTCCCATCCTCCTCTCCTTGACTAAGCAGTACTCCTGGGTACAGGCACTGACAGTGATCCACAAGAACAAGCAGATCCCTTTCTCCACACAAGCAAGAGCAAATCTCCTCATAGTAGGGGAAAAAGAAATTAAGGATGTTCTCTAAAACACAGGCCTGTTGCAAACAGTTGGAGGTACACCTATCCCTTCTTTACTGAGGGAGAGGGAAATATTCCCTGGGAATGCCATAATTAGTTGGGATCTACCATCAGGAGAAATCCTGGGGATGGTAATCCAGTACATCACTTCCACCTGCAAGAAGAGCAAAAAGGTAAAGGCTGTGGGCAAGACAAAACTTTGTCTCAACTCGCTAACATGCACCAACACCACTGGCAGCCCAGTCAGCTTCAGGTTTTATCCTCCAAGGGTTTCAATCCCCTCTGGAACACCACCAGCAGCTATGACTTAAGACAAGTCTGCTCCTAGTCCTTGTGAGTGCAGGGGAAGGCCTGAGCACAGTCCACAGCCCCCAAATTCAGATCAACCTGACGAGGGCCAGCCCCTGCTGAGCTCAACTGTGCCCCCACTCCCCTGTTATGGGGAATGTGGGGCTTGGTCCCATTCCCTAAGCCTGGTCCCTAGTGACACCTTCCCTGTTGTAGGAAGCCCCAGATGTTCACCAAGGACTAGCAGTGTTTAGTCACCATGGCAGGGGGTTCCTAGGGCAGCACCACCCCCAGCCAAGAGCTGGGCAGCCAGCACCATCATCAGGCGCCTTCCTGGGAACAGAGAAGCCAAGGTTGGCATGTGGGCCCAGGGCTAAGGAGCAGCCTGATGTTGCACCTCTGGGGCCGATGGCTTCAGGGGCTGGCATGGGGCCCTGGTCCCCGGGGGGATGGAGGAGCTCAGTGCAGCTGGGCAGAACCAGCCCATCCCAGGTGTGTCCTCAAGGCCTGGCTGGCAGGTGTCCCCCCGGAGCAAGGGAACCCCTGCCCTTCTGGACCAGTAGCTGAGAGCCAGAGGGATCATCCAAGAAACTCCGAAGGCCACTGAACTGAGTCTGCCAACTCCATTGACTGCAGCAGCAGTCACCTGAATTTAGATATATTGATTTTAAATTAATTGCAATGCTTTTAAACAGCCTAAATATTATCTGCCCAAAACCATATGTGCTGACCCTCAAGCTGGCACAGACACACTGTCAGAAACACAACAAGATGGTGGTTTGGGTGTTAAACCAGCTTTTTTATTTTCTTTTGCTGAGGAAATTTCCTTCCAGCTGAGGGAAGTTTCCTTCCTCAGGAAGTTTTCTTTACTGAGAGGTCAGGCAGATGCCAGAACAAGGAGGGGACAGGCACGCAGAGTTACACCCACACACTGCAGTGAGGGCACACCTTCAAAGATTTATCATCTTTGAAGGACATCAACCCAGATATTCCCTGTCATAGTCCCAGAGCTGTATTACTGCCCTGACCTAGCAATGTGGTCCCTCTCTCCCCCTTGCACCAGCTCTGGTGCTGTTTTGATCCTCCCCTGAGCTAATTCAGGTCCCAAACACAGTTGAAAGCCATTCACCTTGTTGTCAGAAAATGTTCTGCTACCTCAGCAAATTGAATTAGCTCAACACAACACCAGGTGAGCTCCAGGAAGAAGGGAAGTAAGGTGAAAAAGGAACACTTTGACCCAGCTGGTTTGTTTTATTTTAACAGCTGCTATTGTTAACTAAATTTAGGTCTGATGCATCATTGTCCCTTAATAGAAGGAAGCCTGGAGAGCAGGGTCTGCTGCTCATGACATGTTTGAATGTGATCTTGCACAACAGAGCACTGACCTCTCTCCGCATTATGATAACACAAATAGTAAGAGGTGTCATTTAATTGCGAGTGCATCTGGAGTCCCAAAAGATTTGCAGGACAATGACATGCTTAAGCTGTAATGACAAACACTACCTCAATGTAAAGGAGGCTGAGACAGGAGAAACATCAAACAAGGGATGTCATACAGGTTTGTGTGTTTATGCACCCAAGATTGAAGAACCAAATAGGTTTATGAAAAGTATTACTTACACACAAAACCATAATGAGATGCCTTTTCTAAGACTGAAAGGACTCAGTGGAGCTCAAAGAAGAAAGAGATGCACTAAAAAGATGAAATCTCTATACCAAAATGGATATAAGAGAATTAATTATTTTAAAACAATAACTAAACTAATTATTTCTGAGAAGATTCTTCTGGCTTGGTTGGGTAGTTTTTCTGTTTGTTTGCTTTTTTAAAATTTATTTTCCAGCCATGATTTGATTTCTACTAAATTACAAACCAGAGAAAGAACTGTTCTCTGAAAAAAGGTTAATGTGCCCTTTTGCAGTAATCCAGAGATTAAGTAAAGACCATATCCTTCAACCTCCCTGGGCATTTGTGATCTCAATCCAGTGTACTGGTGGATACCCATCCTAACAGCAATTTAAATGAGGTGCAGATGCATGCTGTCTTCCATTGCTCTGCAAGGTGCAGAGGCTGAGCAGAGTGAAGAGCTATAGACACAGCAACATCTTGAAATATTACAGCATTGGAAGCTAGAAGGCATGGAACCAAAGGAGCACTCAGCACAGAGGCTCCCTCAGTAATTTCAAGGTACTTTAGATTAGGACCAAGAACTAATCTGAAGAAAGAGACTCTGCCCAAACAGGACTACTAAGCAGTAATGTTTCATTTAGTGGAGATTCCAGGTGCACAGAGTGCCCAGGTAAATGTACTTCAATGTCTGTATGCCAGAAAAATACTTTACTGCATTTTCACACAGTTTTTCAGAAAAATATAATGAATATGAGAAATTGTCTACAAGTGCATCTTTATAAGACTAGTAAAACAAATCAGATGTCAATATTTCCTTTATAGCAACAAGTTAGGCTTTACTTGGTAGAATGGCTGTCTGCAAATGTTATTTTTATTTTCTGACTATGGTATCTCTGTCATGCTGGTTTTGTTTACTTTGCTTCTGTGTTTGCTATTTTATTGCAGTAATGCAATTCTACAGATCAAAGCAACAACAACAACAAAAAATTTTGGGACAGTAACGTAGAACAAGGAACATCAAGAAAAAATACTGGGCATAAGATGCCAAGAAGTAAGTCAAGGTTCATGGTCCACCAAATCCAGGCTGCAACCAGCAGAAGCCAATGTGAAATTACCTACGTGTGCTCCAAAGTGGTTTGTAACTGAAAGGATGCTGAAGAGCAGCTGGACTTCCTATTCCTGCTCTTTTAGACGATAGGATTTGCCTCTCTACATCCCTAGTAATAGGAGCATATTGTGGGAGTGTGTGAGAGGAATCAGATAATGCCATGAGAATGAATCAAAATCCATTTGATCACTCTCTTTTCCAAGTAAAAGCTTCAAAGTCAGCTAGAAAACAGTTCCATATGCTAACATGAATCCCAATGATTGATTAATATACTGTGCTCATCTTTATTGAAACAGTAAGTCAAGTACCTATAAATGCCTAGATGGTACAGTATTCAAATGTAGATAACAGAAATCTGAGCCTAAAAGATTATGGTACCTTCTGGAAAGGTGCAGAGTCCTTGTAAATCCCTCATGAGGAGGGTGCTGTGTGAGAAATCCAGAAACTGCAGAGACTCAGGTCTTCTCTCCAGAGAGGAAGTAGCTGCATAACCTGAGCAGATAATTATTACAAGGGTTAGTTTTGGCCTGGTTGGAGCAGCTGATTAGTGTCTTAGCTATGGCTGACTGCACCAACACCGTGCCCACCATTTGGCATTCTGGGTGTACATCCTGCATCCTTTTGTTCCAGGCTAATCCCAGGCATCCCAAGGCCTCTCCTCTAGCTGCCTGATTCTCTGGGCACATGAACTGTAGCTGGGTGGTGGGTGTTGTTACAGGGGGGGGTTGTTTGGACACAAGCAGGTGTTCTCTGCCATGACCGCTCATGCCAGGTGAAAGGTTTTCTTGTTTCCAGATGCTCAGCACTGTTCATCCACTGGAGAATGAAGCCACGAAGGGTTCACTCAAGGTTTTTAAGCTATTGAGGACAAATGTGTATGAAATAGATAATGCTTAGTGTGGGAACTCAACATGCCCAGGCAGCAGGAGCTGGAAACTAAGATTAGGCAGCAGAACTGTTCACAGGGTGAATGCCTGGCCCAGGCCCAAACATGTCTCACATGCCTGGGCTGAATTCACATGGATGGTCAGCCCAGTCCCATCACCCTGCATCAAAACCTTCACCACGCTCAAGGGAAAGAGGATAAGAATATCAGATTTCGGTGGACAAATGCCATACTGGATATATAGAAAAAATTATAACACAGGCTGAATTTAAGTCTTCGAGGCAGACCTATCTCAAGCTCAACTATATATATCACATTTGGAAAAAGGTCTTTAGGACCATTTATGAACACTGGGGCCAAGAACAACTACCAACGTGTATGTCTAACATAATTAAGAATACAATATCTTTAATAAAAAGAAGACAGAAGAAAGCTAAAAGTTATTGCTTTGGGAATGAATATCTGAGAAATTATACTGTCCACACAAACCTAACTTCAGGTAGCAACAAATTTCAATTATTGGTCTTCTATTATGTTATGAAGAAGGGATGTTCAAAACTGATTTGAGTGTTCACCAACCTGCAATATTTACTTTCTGTTGTGCAGTTATCTTTAACAAGGAACCTAAAGCAGGCTCTAATTTTTTGTATTTCATAAACAGGCACAATACTACATTAAAATTAATATAGTTAAAATATGAGAAAATATTCACTCAAACTCACATTTTTCTAATTATTTACAAAAAAGCAAAAAGGTTTTTACAGAGACAGATTGCATTTGATCAGGCTTTTATATTTAATAAATAGCCTGGCTTCAGAAGCAATTCACAGTGAATCTTTAAACTATATATACAGTTGTGATCCACAGCTGTGACAGTATGAATTACAAGAATTTGACCTTCTGATTCATTGGCGTAGTGGCCCAGTGCTATGTAGAAAAGTTGCACAAGAAGCTTTTTCTCCATACATAATGATTATTGCAGATTTATGAGCTATGCTTCCACTGTGTATAACTGGCTTACTTCTGTGCAGACTTCCACAGGGCCTGTACAGAGCACAGGGAGGGGGGAGGGACTGTAGTCCCACACATCATAACTGCTAAATTAATAAGCATGATTCCCATCCCTCTCTCTTGAAACAAATGAACTGAAGAGAAAGAAGGTCTTACTTTTCAACTCCTGAGACTTTCAGCCTGAATTCATATCATATCCTGCAAGAAAACTGCAACATGGCATGAACACTTGAAATTATGAAGACGAGCTACATCTGGAATAAACTGGGTGACTTCTTTTAAATCAAGTAGTCACTCAGCTCATACTTATATTTGCTTTCAGCTCTCTTAGTTATACAGCCAGGGATATCATGATCAATAAAACAGCACATAAACTGCCCTCTCCAGTGTATGTAAGTGGCACATTCTCTATATTAGAGATCATCACATCCTGCTTACTTGCATTCATCTCCCATCACTCCACACCTTTTGGGAAAGATTATAACTAGATCAATTGCTAACCTTATTTAAAAGGCATGTGATTCAAACATAATTGTTATTCCTGGAAGTGACCACTAGACTGCTTCATATTTTGCACAAGTAATTTCTTAGTTCCTACTTGGATGCAACCTCATAAACATGAGTAAATGATTAAGACTGTTTCCCATGGGGAAAAAATGCAGACTGTGCAAATTCAGCTGTGAACTCCCTCTTGAAAATCCCAAACATGATGTATTTAAAAATTACATACTACCTATGTATTAATGGGCAAATTTTGACATTTTTTAAAAGTATGAGGACTAATATCTTGCAGAAACACAAAAACTCTTTAAAACACCTATAAAATACAATTAGAGTTTTGTTACTAGCAATGACCAAGGATGCAGCCAATAGCAAATTATGAAGTAGTAGGCGCTGTTTTGACAAAAAGTGTCATGAATCTCTAGATCATATTTTTCAAGGCAACCCTAAAAGAATATGTTTAAATGAAAAGGAACATTCTGCCCCGTATTTCTTGACAGCAGCATAGCATATTTGGTTGATTGTCTTCAAAATCCAGATTATTAGCAACTTTATTTCTTTTTCCTTGAAAGTATGAAAAATTATGACCTAAAACTACCAAGCAGTTGTGGGAAACTGCAAAAGATGTGGCAGTGGGACAAATGAATAGTCTTCAACTTGATCTCATAATTACATCATAATAGGTGACATGATTGGATAGGTTACAACAATTAAAGTGATGAAAAGTGCACATTCATCCCATATATGACTCTCATTAGAGTTACACCCAACTGCTGCTGTTGCTGTGAATGAGGCTGCCTATCACTTAGCATCCAATTATCCCACAGACATTCCCTACCAGTGCTGGGAAGAGCCCTGCTCTCACCCCCACCCAGACAAGACCTATAGTTCTCAGATGCTGAAAAGACAAAAGCCTGCTGCAGTTTACTTTTCTCTCCCAGAATTTATTGCCTGTAATTTCTTTTTCCATGTTCTTAAGGTCTAAGAATATTTATGGTCTCTCCCCCCTGGGGATTTTTGCTACCAGTATAATTACATAATGACACTATATGGTTCCAACTCATCTGTATGGGTGCAGGCAGTGACCTGTGCTAGTGCAAGTTAAACTGTTTCTTCTATCAGATTTTTTTTCTGATTCTTGCCTCGTGTTTGCCTTAAAATACTAAGAAAGCATTTGGTCATGATATCCTCTTAGCTACTTGCTCAGAACTACTTGAAAAGTGGAAACGTTATTTTACTGACTCCTTCCCTCCTGGGCATTTTCACACCTGGAGAGGGATGCTTACATTAAGCAAGGGGAGGGAAGCTGCTAACATGAACTTCACCAGAACCCAGTCTGGCTCTGAGAAAGGAGGGTATAAGTCCCACAGTCTACTGCAAATGGCTAGATTTTCTCTAATTGCAATGGGTAAATTGCAAAATTTTTTGCAACAGTAGCTAGGTGAATATCCAGGAGTCCTGGAGGTCAGTCTGTCTCCTCATGGTTTAATGCATGGTATGCAGACCTCAGTGGAGGATGGTGTTTTACAAGCTGAAATGTTCACGTTGCTCCATGGGCAAGGCCTTTGAGTCCAATGATAAAAACAAAGCATAGAAGATTGTGTCCATAAAATACTCTACATAATAATTCATGTATAGCTCAAGGACTTTGCTAAACTTCCTAAGCCATGCCACAGCCTTGTGGCAGCACTGACTTTGCTGTAGTCTGATCATTTTTAACAGAGAGGACTCCTCACGTAGTGTATACAAATGTTGCATCTAGACATATTTCATGATTTTACTTAATGTGTTTTATTTTCTGAATTTTTTATATAACCACCATATACACTTCTGGCAGAACACAGTCCCTGAACACAAACATTTTGCTCTCAGCTTTATCCTCTATGCCATTTGCTTTCACCCCATTGAAAATGCAAAACCTGGCCCATGTATAAAGACTGCTAAAAGGCCTCTCAATCTGCAAGCTATCCTTTTGCTAATGAAGAGATTAACATACCTCTCAATGTCTAGAATTGTTCTTGCGTTTTGTAATTTGTAACCTCGGGTCCTCTCCACCTCATTGTGTTCTCAACTCCTCCTGGTTCTTCTATGCAAAGAAAAAGATTTCCACTTACTAAGAACAGGAACTTTTCTGTTAGCTGCACAAAAGCAAGACTGCTCCATAAAGATGAATCTTAAACCTCCTTGTATAAATTAAGATTTTTGTTTCTATTTTTTCCCTTGAACCTGTACAGAACAAGATGCTTTTGAAGGGAAGAGTATATACAGTGTCAAGTTTGCAAGATAAGCTTAGGTGAACTCTGGGGTGTGTTTTTCCTTCCTTCCCTGCCCCTTGCCCCACACAAACTACCAGTTTAACACAACACGAGGAACTCATCAGGTGATTTAGGTCTGCTTAGAATCAGCTCTTTCTCATTGTGTGACATACAATTATGCAGCAGTATATATAAAGTATAGCTCGAGAAAGTAAATCCATGAAGCAAGAGACTGTAGAAGTCTACAAATGAAACCTAGGTATGTCCCCATACTGACCATGCACCTTCTAAAGTGTTTTGAGCTGATTTTGTCCTGAAGTTTTTCACTCCTCTTTGTTCATCCTGGGGTCAAAGGTCTGTGGAATAAAAACTCAATTGCTCATTTGCAGGCAGCTGCACAGTAAAGGTATCCATACAATCAACAATGAGACACATTATCTAGTTGCGACTCAGTTAATACCATTTGCAAAAAAACACAAAAAATACTCCTAACTCAGACTCTTGGAAAACTACCTGTAAAGGAAACACATATGTGCATGTTAAAAAGTGTGTTTGGTGAACCAGGTCTCTTCCAAATTCAGTGTTAGTGACCAAAATCAGTTGCATTAAGCTGTCAGAAGTGCTTTCTCAGGGAGTTTTCCTGTTGCGAAGCTCCCACTGTGCGACAACATTAGTCAGGCTCAATGTATGCCTTCTTTCTGAATTTTCTTTTGCCTTAAAACTCAAAGTACTTGCCTTTAAAATTATATTTATTTAAAAGCTGGTGTTAACTCTCTTCCTCGAAAAGGGAAATTTAGAAAAGTACGCATGAACCAGTGTAGCAATGTGACAAAGGTTACACAAGTCTTCCTTGTGAATAGCAACTTTGAGAGCTATAAACTACTTCATTCATCCTAATGATTATTTAATCTTGGAAGCTGACAGAAAGTTCTTTGCCTACAGCATATTGAAAACTGACAAAGAGAGGGCATAGTAATGAGAATTTAATAGCAAAATAAATAATACAGAAGCTACTTCACTGATTGCATTATTATCATCCTGCTGAAGACAATAGGAAAGCTGTGCTCTCAACACCTGCAAGAGGAGCAGGGCTTCCCCCTGAGCACTACGTTTGCAACGGGAAACACGTGGCCTTTGGACAAGCGACCAGACCCGGCTGAGCCCAGAGCAGTGAGAAGATTGAAAAGGCAGCCTGCATGTTTTCCCTCCACCAGTGCTCTCCTTACTGGCCATGAACAGAAAACAAATGCCACTCCCAGACATTTTACAGCCCCAATCTCAAGGGCATGACTTACCATTTCACTACAAATCATTGAAATAAAAATAACTGTGAACTGAATCATTACCTCTCTGTCTCAGAGGGCACTGCCAAGCCTCCAGCACCCAGGAGATGAAGAAAGCCTCCTTTCATGCTGTCTGCCAACCTACCTTCCCTCTTGGTCTGAGCCTCCTAGGGGATGTGTAACAGGCAGAAACTGTTTTGGCCTCCCAAAGCTCCTAACTTGCCTCTACCAATTACCAACCATCCAAGTTCTGTGGAGAGATCAACACTAGTGACATTATCTACAAGCTCCATGGCAAAGTGTTTTGCACATTAAATTGCCCAAGATCACTAAAGTCGGTTTATCACAGTACTGCTTCCCTAAGGTTAGTTGGGATTTACCTGCAGGACTGTTCTGTCCATATATTTATGACAACCCTTAAAAAATATAACTAGAACTTAGCACTATTACTAGAGAATATATTCTAGATCTCAGTTGATGGAATACAAATCAGTATAATTCCCAGTACCAACCCGTGTAGGACTGGCTGGTTTTGATTGCCTGCTGAGACTAATACAAAACAATGCACACTCACACATTGTTATATTGCTTTTCAGCAACTACCACTTTTCAAAGATGATATATGTTTTGCAACATATATATTATCCTATCCATCTCTCTCCCTCATATTTCCATTTATGCTGAGTCTCATTTGTAGGTTTTGAATCAGAATTTCGTATTGGGAAAACTATTTTCTGTTACCACAATGTTTTCACCACTTCTATGGGGTCTTTAAACACAGTCTCGAGGCCGTTGCAGGGTATGACTTGCTGCCCCCTTTGTCTCCATAATGGATTTGCTCCTGATAGTCTGTGAGAAAAGTACAAGAACAGGCCACTTTTATTCACATGGACACACTCCTCTTTAAAAGTCTCTCAGTCTTCAGTCTCGAAAAGAGTGAACTATCTCAACTCCTTCAACCAGAAGGATGCTGGCATTTGTTGGCAAAATCCGGTGAGGATTAGTCTGACCATCAAACTGCTGCACTAACAGACATGCTCTCTGCTATCTCTAACATTGTAGTCTAGAGTTCAAATTCTCCTTTGAAAAGAAGGGTAAGTCTCAAATACTAGCGTGTGTTAAATACATATACCAAGAATATAATGTACTGGGTACATGGCAAAAAATATGCCTGATCACATATGGTGTCTGAAAAGTTAAAAAACAGACATTAACACTTACAAAACAAGAGCTCAATTAGAATAAAGGTTTACCAAACTCGACTTTTTCTAAGATAATATATAATCTAGCAATGTTGTCTCTAAAATACAAGTTAATTCTGTACTTCATTTTAGCATAGCAGCATAATGTTCCTGACCTGCTAGCAGTGTGAATCCACCTGCCTCACAGCAACCCATCCCTGAAAAGACTGTATAGAGTTAGACAGCCCACCCTCCATCCTCCAGTGGACTTGTAAAAGGCAAACCACTGCGGCCTGCTTAACATTTGTGTCACCTAAGGCTGTTGGCACTGTATTCCCTATCATGCATCTGTAACCCTCCCTGTGCCACAGGTTTCTCCAGAGCCGGACAGCCAAAGTCCCACTCAGAGAGAGAGAGATGCCCACAGCAAACTTTAGAAAACTCCTATTTAATTCAGCCCATAATTGTAACAAACAATGCCGGCACAGGTTAACCATACGGTTTGCAAACCTGCGTGGAGATACTTCCTCAGGACCGAGAAGCCCGATGATGACCCCAGCTGTGCTGAAGGGGCCGGTCGCTCCCGCTTGCCCCGTCTGGCTGCAGTGCCACTCGTATCCGCTCCCGCGCACAGACCCTGCCGCGTCCCCGCGCCCCTTCCCGCCGCGGCACCGGCAGCGACGCCTGGGAATTAGCCTGCAAACGGCAAAATAATCCTATTTCCTCAAGAACATACACATATATACGAGTGTGTGTATACATCTGTGCGGGCATGTGCATGGCTTGCCAGCTTCGGGGGCTCGCAGGGGATGCTGAGGGCTGCAAGGCTTTGGGGAAACGCCGCGACCCCGGCGCAGCACAACAGAGCGGCGGTGGGTGGGAGAGGCAGCACTCGGCGAGGGGAGGGGGCGGCGGGGCCGCGCCGGCCCCTCGGTCCACGGCAGGAGGAGGAGATACCCCGAGCGGCAGCCCAATGGGAATAGTGGCGCTTCCCCTTCTCCCGTTTCCTCTCTCCACCCCCAGCCCCAGGCCGGGGAGGCGGGAGGCGGCAGCGCTGCAGCCCGGCCACCGGCGGGGCACGGGGCCAGAGGCAGCCCCGCACGGCCCCTTCTCCGCCTCTGCAGAAACACCTGCGGGGGGAAGGATGTCGGGAGGTGGCCGCCCCCTTCCGCGGGAGCGCGGGCTGGCTCCGGAGCCGCCCCAACCAGAAGGAGGAGGAGGAAGAGGAGAGGAAGAGAAAGGAGCAGGAGGGAAGTGGGGAAGTTGTGCCTTGCCCGCCCCGCCGAGAGCCGGAGCCATGGGCCCCGCCGGGGGGCGCGGGCCGCCCCCTCGCTGCTGCTCTCGCTGCTGCTCGGAGCCTCGGCCCCGCTCTGGCTGCGGGCGGAGACGCTGGGTGAGTCCGGGGCCGGGCGGGGAGGGTCGGCGGGCGCGGCCCCGGGGGCTCTCCGCGCTGGGGGCGAACGCAGGGCTGCCCCCGCCGTCCTCGCCTCTCCGCTCTGCGGGAGCGTAGCCTGAGCTGCTCTCGGGGCTGTATATAGCTGACCTGGTTAATCCTCGCCGGGTTTATCCCTGTGTCTGAGTAGCTGCGAGATTAAAGTGCTAACCAGCCTTACGGTAAATGTATACTACGACTTTCTTGATCTTTGTTAATTAGGACTTTTTTATTTATTTTTAAAATAATAAATCAAGCTGCGGAAAAGTCTCCGACAAGTTGAGTGCGGGAGGCAGGGGGAGGCCACCTGGGCGCCCGGCTGTGGCCGCGCCTCGTCAGCGCCGGCGGGAGCCCCGGGCGCGGCGGGCGGCGCTCGGTCAGTGGCAGCGCCGCGTCTGCTGGGGCCGGCTGCCCCGTCCCACAGCCGCGTACGGCAGCAATGCTCTCCCACCGGCCCGAGGAGAGCGTGAAATGCCCGTACTCGTGCCGGGACGAAGTTTCGTGGGCATCTCAAGGAGATGTTGCGAGCCTTTTCGTGGTAGTGTAGTTTGTTGCAAATGCAGTGCAGGTACTACTCCCTTTACCCTGTGTTTTTAAGCTTCCTGTGTAAATTACCAGTACAATTGACATCTCCGACCGCGGAGTTGCAACCACTTGGCAGTTGTGTTACGTGGCCTGATGCATCCGTCTTAGAAAGCTTCATTGGCAGCTACCGATAAAATAGCTAATACTGGAAGCTAAGCATCATAAGAATGACAATGCATTCAGATAACTTAGAAGTCCCGTATTAATGTTCCGACTTGGCTGCAAATTCCAGAACCCAGTGCTGTGCATTAGCTGTATACAAACATTGGCAGAAAGTACTTCAGCTAATTTGTACCCGTTCTTCCCCATGACCTATTAACAGAGATTTCTTATACTCCTCTCCACAAAAAGAGAAGTTAGTATTAGTTGTGTTGCCACTTTCCAGCTACTTGGTAGCTTTGCTGTTCTGTCCTCGTTGCACTGGGATTCCAATTTGATAAGTTTCAGGAAACATGTAGCAAATTAAAAACATTCCCTTAATCTCCTATTTTCATCAATGTTTTGAGGGTTTGTTTGGTTTCTCTATCACCAATGCTTGTCTCTCACTCAATGGCACCAGGGAGAAGAAAGCATTTTGGGGAGCAAGTGAGTAATAGTAGGTCTGGTGGGCTTTCAGGGGCTTTTGATGCATACAGTAACACAGTAGTATGAATGTCCCTTTTTGTCCATATTCCCAAATTAATTGGTAAAAGCACTTTTGTTTATATTCATATTAAAAATATTTCTACTATCAAATCAACAGAATGGAAACATAAGTACTATTTTGCCTGGTTCTCTTTGGACCAAGCTCAGGTTTACAAGATATTCTGTCCAGTGTCTAGAAAGCAGAAAAGATGTTGATCTGTCCCCACTTCATTTCTCCACGGGGAAGTTCTTCTGTGTTTGTTTATTAGTATTACCCTATAAATTAGGGGCTAAGTGTTCTAAAGTCACACCAGTGGAGAAAGGAGATAAGGATAAGTGGATACAAACTTCCTGTTACACAAGCTTCTTGACTTGATTTGAAAGTTGTAATGGAGCAGGAGAAGTGCCAGAGTGAATCAGGCTTGAGTTTCAGATAATTCTGTATCTCGTCACCACTGGTGTTTCCCACCAGCTGGTTCAAAGAAAGACGCTCTGCTTTAATTATATTGATTTTAAAATATCCATTTAAAAAAAAAAAATGAAGCATTACATTTTTCTGACTCCTCATAAGCTGACTGCACAACATGCAGCCTTTACCTTCCTCTTAACTTTTTCTTGAGGGGTGCTACAGAAGAAGGATGAAGCGGCTGTTATAGTTTCTGTTCTTTTACTTCCATTTCAAATTAAGGAAAGACCCCTTTTTTTGCTGTGGCTTGGTTATTTCAGAGAATGACTTGTATCTAAGTGTGATTGTGTAGAGTTCAGGTGTCAGTGTTCTTTCTGTTCTTGAAAATACGTTAAATGTGTGTGTTATCTGAGGAATCTATGAACGTGGAATTTTGTTGTCCATAAAATGATAATAAGAAAGGCTGAGAATCAAGGGAAACTATTTTAATTAAAAAATATTTATAGGCTTAGTAGGTCTCACCTGGGAACAAATATACCTATGACTGTCCATGAGTAATGTATTGCTTTGGGAATTATGATAAAAGGTGGTTCTTTTATCCTTTTATTCTGCTGTACACCGAGCTCCTCTTGGGGTTTCAGCTGCCAGTTCTTTAGTGACAGCTACAAAATACACCTTGTTCCCCGTCTGCCAACCTCACACAGACATCCCATGTCCTGGTATCTCTTCTAAAAATCTCCTCCAGCATTAGAACCCAAGGCAGAAAGGAGGCAAACCTGAACGCATTATCTTTGCCTTTCACCATTCCCTGTTTTTTCTCCTGGTGTTGTTGAGCAAGACCTTGAACCATGTCTTTGTGGGCAGCAGAAATCAGAGTTGAATTTGAACCTTTCAGAGTTTTGACTAATTTTCTATCACGTTTCTGGACAGTATGACTTAAAACTGATCCAAAGGTTGGTTGTTTGTAGGAAGGCATAAGAGGAATGGGGATTTTAATCTACTAAGTACAAGATTTAAGCCACTACTATTGCTGAACCTCAGTTATTTTCACTTAAAGCACAGCTATGAAACTAGCTCATGTGGGATTTGCAGCTCAGCGTGCAGGAGTGAGCTTTGCTTGCCATATTCCTGGATCTGTTGACAGTTGCACCCAATGCCCCATTGGAAGAATCGATGGGAGTAGACTTCTATGTGTTTTGAGGAAAGGCTGTTATTCAATGTGACAACAGTGTATCCAGTAATTAGGAGAGATTATGCCTGTTCTCAGGGGCTTGCACAAAACCCTTGCTGAAGAATACTGGTGTGATCATGCTAATCCACTTTTTAATGCCCATTTCCAGCAGTTTGAAATGCAGATTGAGATGAATATTTCCTGTACACAAACCCCCTGCCCCCTGCTCCAGTTTCTGAATATAAGTGATTGGTAAATTTTCAGTTTGTTTGCATTTTGTCCTTATGTCTGTTTCCTTGCTTGGCTCCCTCTCTCTAGCCTTGGGAATGCTGACTAGAATTGCTAAAGAGGGAGGCAACAGTTTTCCAGTTGCAGTTCATAAGCAATGTGCATACCCACCACAAGAAAACTGCAATGTTTTCAGTCACACAGACTTTGCTATAAATAGCTCTAAGCTCTTCATAAGTACTTCTCTTTAGGTTATCAGGGGATGTATTTCAAACAAAATCAAAGACAGGGAGGGCAGCAGGAGTCTCTCTGAAAATTCAGGGAGAAAAAGATGCTTTAGGAAAATTGTTACCTGCATGGCTCTTGAATCATAGTTCATGAAAATTATTTGTTGATTTGCGTATGCAAAAATATATTCATTTATATTTATCAAAACTGTGTCACCTTTAGTCCACCTGAGTTATGTGTGCAGCATGGTAAAAATTAGTTTGAAAAAATACCAGTTTTGAGGACAGGCAAAACTGTATAGAAATGCCTAAGGTACCTTTTCAAAAGTATCTTAGGTACCAGGACGAGTATAGTTTTGAAAGCCCATCTGAGCTCTCACATCATGCCAAGAAGTGTGGTCCTGTGTGGTGGCAGGCACTGAAGTCCTCGGCATAGGCATCACTGTAGTTTGGGGCTGGCTGTATCGAATCAGATGCTCTCCTGTGGCATGTACTCATCAACATATGCATTTGCACCATCTGCTAAGAATAAAACAAGCCAGACAAAATCAAAATAAAATCCTTCTGACTGGATTCAGTGGAATGGTGTTGGATCCCAACTAACTGCAATAAAAATATTAATAGCAATGCATAAGAATGAGCACACAACTTCCCCAAAAGGTTTAATTAGTGTTACATCAGGGAGTGGGGAACTTCAAACTGGGACAAGCTAATAGTGATGCTTAAATAAAAAAAGCATAGTGGTTTGACTAGTTTTAAGAGTATACAGATACTTTCATTTTTGCTTTCTAAAGAAATTACAAACTATCTAATTAAACGGATTTTTGTCTGTGAAAACTGTGTGAGTGCTAAAGCCGCATTTTTGAGGTTGGCTGTATGCTTGTACGTAGAGAGAGGCTGCCAGTAGTTTTGGTTAGGATTGTTGAGCCTGTATAATTAGGCCTGGGAGCTGAGTGTTTTGAGGAGAGGAAACATTTTGGTCTTTCATTGCCTCTGTCTCTTCTTTTGACAGAGCCAAGACTTGCCTCTCAGGAGTTTCCTTCCAAGACATGAAGGCTTAGTTTGGTGGTGGTGGTACTTTCTCATCCTCTTTGAGCAAGATTTCCGTCCCAGTGTGCCCATATTCATTATTTCTGTTTCCCTGATGGGATGGGATTGCTGTCTGGTGGCAGCTCCATTCTGGTCCCCACACAGGCACGGAGAAGGATGAGTGCACTCATGCTGTTCAGTATTTTCCCATCTCCAAAGAGCTTCAGTGAGTGTGTTTTCAAGCCAACTATGAAGAGGGACAGGAGAATAATTGGGAAAGCAGAGCAGGGCGAGGCTAGAAACACAGTCCTTAGGCCTCCTAAAGGACCAGGGCATTCATTTTTACCTTTAGTATCATGCATTTCAGCCCAAGCTACATCTGTAATTACATTAGTGTTCATCAGGCATTTAGTTAAGCTCTAAAACATTGTTACTTCCCTCAGTTGCTGCAGAAACCTCATATCCATCACGGTTTTATTCCATGATGTTCAAGTTTCTGGCATTTTCACCACAAATTGTTCAACAATATTGGATTTCAGTCTAATGCTTTGACATTAAAGTTGAAGTCATGTTGATGTCATCTTCCAGATGTTCATGTCTACTGAATAAAAATTTTGTTTGTTTGTTTTATTTCAAATTACAAAAACACATGGGAAATTCTGGATGTGATCTCTCATGCTATACAAAAGCCTCTGTGTGTCCTGTCAGAAATCAAACAAAACTTTTCTTCACGGAGTAGCCACAGAGACTTCAAAAAGCTGGAAACATAGGTGGATTTCTTCACCCACCCAAACAGAATGGCTTTGTTACATGCCTGTGCCTTGTTGTTGCAGCTGCACTAACTGTGCAGAAAGGAGATGTGTGGCTTCTGCCTGAAATTACTCGTGTTTTGCTCTGGTGCCACACCAGTTCTGTATTGGTATATTGTTTTGCCTTAATAGTCAGCAGTGCCTCACTTGTAAAATGAACTCATAGCAACAACAACAAAAGTCCACACTTTGTCCTCCAGGACTGCAAAAGTATATTTTAATATGTAAAATAAATTCAGTTATCCTGTGGGTCTCCCTCTGTGGGGATGCTTTAGCAGCAAGGTCTGTGCTTCACCTTTGAGCTGTTGCGTTTCCTGTTGTGTCAGCTTTCTACCAAAGGCAGGGGTTTGTATTAGCCCATGTCTCTTGTGTCAGCATGCTACAGGGGAATTGAAGTTCAAGTGCCTCTGAGGTACTGAAGGTTTTTTGGGTGGTTGTAAGTGTTAACATTTTCTAAACCCAAGGAATCAGCACTTACTGATCTAATAGTATTTTAGCACAGACAGAAGAGACATGGTTAAATTCATCATCCTTGCTAATGCTTGTGTTTTGAAAATTAATTTTAGATGAAACTAAGTTACTGTGTTTTGTAGGTGGAAAGCAAAATAAAACTGCATTAAAATAAACTGAGCAGTTACACTGAGTAGCTCACTTTTGGGTTGAGTGAAAAACTTCAGACCTTTCATGACGTTTCAAAAGCTGAGAATGTGATTGTTTAATACTTCTGCTAATCAAAATAAATCTGATCAAAATGGAATTATGGAATTTCTGTATAAGTTGTGTATACAGGGTAGCATAAAATATACTCCTCTCTGCTATTTTCCACATCCATTAACAAATACCTTTTATGCAGTCTCATTAATGTGTCACAGAAGACACAGAAATGATGCTGTGGGTCACATGCAGTGCCACAACCAACACTGTAGTGCTTAAGAAAATACATAGTTTCTTTCCTTTTGTTATTTTTTTCAATTTAAACCATCTTTCACAGCAACTATTCGTAACCACAATGACCTGGGAAGATCACAGAAGTTTATGAAGCTTCTACATGTACCATTTTGTTTAGTACCTTGAGCATGAGTATCAAGCAGGTTGGTTCTGTGACAATACAGATAAAAGGCATTTCTTGCTTTCAGTGCATCAGGTCAGAGTAGTTCTTTGTTTCTTCACCTTAGTTCAGTTAAATTTTGCTTCCATTTCTACTGCAGTTGTAGGAAAACATTTTTTGTTAGTTTGCAGTAACCATGGAGGAAATAGTTTCTTAGGCACTGTATTCACTGAGTCAAAAGGCATAAAAGAATTCCTTGTGCTGATAAATGACAATTATTGTTTCCATCCCATACCAATTTGTTTTCTTGAGCTATTTGTTGTTTTTCACCTTGGGGATAATGGGGTGTTTGTACAATTCACTTTGAGAATCATAGCATCCTTTCTCTTGTCCTTTCTTATTAACAAATTACATATTCCGCCTAGACGAACAGGCATAAAAGGTGCATGCATGATTTTTCAAGTAAATCAGGGTAAGTTTGATTTCTAGAAAAGAATACCATCTTCCATCATTGATAACTATCTATCTTGCTTGACTTGTATCTCACTAACAAGGTAATTGCATATTAAAATGAGGAGAGTGTGTGGTTTCATTCTATCATATTCAGCCATTTCCTCTTGCCCAAATTAAAACTGTTGTGAAATCTTGCCTTCCCACCTGCTACTGTAACTGGAACAGCTCTGCTTCAGCCTTTCCTTACCCTGGTGTCTCTGAATTTCCTGTCCCTGTGGGTTTGTCAGTCCTTAGCACTGCTGTGAATATTCCTGTTCCTGTGCAACCCAATATTCGAGTCTGGCCTTGAGCTTGCAGCATATGTTTCCCACACAGTCCAAATTTGGTGCAATATACTGTAAGTTAATCTCCAGTAAAGCATAGCACAGAGAAAAACCTGGGAAGAAAACAGATGGAGAAAGTAGAGCAAACAATTTGCATATATATGATATGACTCTTAGTTAAGATTAGCATTTCCTACTTTGCCTGAAAAGCCCTTAATAAAAATCCAACTTCATGTTTGCCTCAAGTCAGCAGAACTGGAGGAGATGGGGTAAGGGCAAAGTGTTCACCCGACCCCAGGACAGCCCAGCACAGGGTGGGAGGGAGCTCCATCTCCTTCTCCAGCCCTGTGTTGTTGATGTATTTCTGGGATACTGTAGGCAGAGGGGCAGGGACGAAACTGCTGTCTGTGGAATATTTGCTCCTCATAGCCTTCATAGCTCTGAACAATCACCAGGGTCCTGAGTTACTCTTCATGGGTGGCTGATGGAGGAATGTGGCCATTTTCCCATTTATTTATAGTCCTTCATGGTTCTTTCTGAGAATGTGGGTTCAAGAAGTGCTTGGCAATGGACTCAGTGCCTTCTCTGCCCTTGAGATATGTAATATGGACATGTATCTCACAGTAATCAATTATTTATTTAGAAAACAAAAATCAGTTTCCCTTTTGCAAGAATGGGATTCTGAGATTGCTCTGAAATTGCCATACGTGTATAGCTCCATTCTCATATCTGTCCAAACCCGCACAAAAATAAGATGTTGAAGTGGTCAGTTGCAGCAATATGCCACCTTCATAAAAGGAAAGTATTGAAAAATATTTACATGAAGCTATGCAGTAAGTAAATAAATTACAAATCTCTTTTGTTTCAGCAGTTAAAAAGGCATAGAAGTTTTCTCACACCCACAAGCTCAAGAGTGCTGTATTTAGAGTGCTGAAAAGCAAATTCCAGTACTGAAGCTTGCTTCTCTGGTGGGCTACATTTGGGTATAGTGCCTAAGTCCTGGAAGCAGTGACTAAAACATACTTATTTTTGACATGTACTCTGGTACTGTCTTTCACAGATTGCAGTGGAACCAGATCGTGATTCGCATTTGTGTTAGTGTAAGAAAGACTTTACTACTTGTTCAGGTTTCAAACCTGCCTGCTGAGTGTAAAGATCTCATAGTGGACGTGACTTCTGGCTGATAGAAGAAGTTGCTTATAAGGAGATATCTGCTTTCTTTTGACCTTTTAGCAGTTAATTAAATAAAATCTCAGCTCTTGGTATGTATTTGTTTTTGTGAATTTTTGCAAAGGTGGGAGGTTTCTGGGATAGTAAAATCTGCCCAGGTCAGTTGTAGCAATCTTGCAAAGTCACTGCCATATAGCTGGAATGATTTCCCTGGCTACTCCCAGATGGCTGTGCTGCAATGGCTAAAAAACTCAGTCTTTGAGAAACGGTAGTATGGATGTAAGCTGTGTTGCTAGAGAAGGCAATCATAAGGGGTGTCAGGGGGTTTTATCTTTACCTGATGATGGCAATCCAACTAGTTACCAAAATAACTTTTCATATGTTTGAGGCAGAGCATCTCGTGAGGCTGGCTGCAGGGGATCCTGAGGAAAGCCAGTTCCCAGCCACAGTCTGAATGGCTGTGGGGGTGATTGCAGCTGGGCACGTGGTGGGAATTGGTGATTTACTGAACCGCCGCAGAACCAATTGGAGGTTATTCGCTTCTTTCTCATTTCTACTTTAAGAGGGGCATTACACTAAATAATGTGTGTGAAGAGGAGGGGAAAACATGCTGTGGTTTGTTTGACCTCCTTCTCCTTTTGCATCCCTTTGAAGTTGGTAAGTAAATAATTTGGGCAACAAAATCAGCACTCCACAATGTTCCTTTGTTTCTTCTGCTGCTCTACCTTCCCTTCCTGCTCTTGGCCCTTCTGCCAGCCACCACTTGGTTAGCTTGGGCAGCAAAATAAGTGTCCTTAGGAACTGTTACAGCTCAGAGGATAAAATGTTTCCTGACTTCTTAATGGAGTTAAATTAAAATGCACCTCAAAGAAAATATTTATATGCTGTGTTTTTCCTGTTGCGTACTGTGATGTGGGAGACTTTATCCCTTAAAAAGTTAATACTAATTTGAAGGCCACAGAGGATGATAATCACTTTTTTTTTTCATTATAAACTTACCTTAATTTTTAATGGTTTCTTTCATTATTTGAAAATAGTTTTTTCTGTATCCACAAAATATTATGAAGAATGTAAATAAAGCTGGACTTCAGAAAAAATTCTGCTGTGGATTTATATACTTTTGAAGCAGGGCTCAGCCAGTTGCTTGGCTGGTGTAAATGGCATCTGCCCTGAATCCAGGGGCTTCTGAAATCCCCAACTGTGTGGCCATTTGTCCCTCTACCTCCCCCATGGTGCCTGTGGCTCTGGGTCCCAGCATTGCTGGGGAGGAGGACTGGGGCTTCTCCCTTGCCCAGCAATGCCTCAGGGCTGTGGTGTTGCCCTTTGAGCTCACTGCTAGGAAAACCACAAAGTTCTGACATCTCATCACTCTCTGTGGAAGTGGTGGGTTTAGGCCCTGGTTTTGTGGAGGTGTCTCTCTGTTATAATGGCACGATAAAGACATGATGCCCTTGACCCAGGTTTGGCAGCAGAGATGTTAGAGATGAAGCACCTAACTCTGCATTTTACTCCATCACCTCAGGAGGCAGTGAAGGTGCAAACCATTTGTTTGCAGCATGTATGGTTCTACTAATGAAGGTTAGAGCTGCTGTATGGAAAACCTAAAGTGTTTTCAGACCACATCAGCGGATTTGGATGACATCTAGCAAGAAAACTTGGATTTTCTCTCTTTTCTCCTATCCCATGTGAGCAGAGAGGGCACAGGTTTGTCTGGAAGAAGTTGATTTCTTTTTTAGATACTTATCTGTTCTTATGCATAACTCAAATCTTATTTCAAGCACAGATGCAAAACTTCTTGACTCAGTTGTAGCTTTTAATAAGCTGGAGTTGTTACTTCAGTGAAAGCAATGTGGAAGATGGGACAAATCTCTTTTCTCCTTGGGGGGCTTCTCATCAGAGCTTGCAGAGTCATAGCCTTGACTCAGTGGCATTCTGTTCCCTTTGGCTGTGCCCATTTGCTGCAGTGGCTCTTCAGAAAATACTGATTTTTTTTTTTTTTTTTTTTTCCTGAATTCTGAGTTTAGATATTCAAACCCAGTTTTCTTCACTCTTCTCAGAGGAAGGAGTGGAAAGGAAGGACAGGCCATGAGCTCCCAACAGCTCTGTTCCCTGTCCTGCATGTGGCATAGGGGGAACTTGCCTTCTCCCAAGCACCACCATGAAGGAGACCTTCAACTGGATGTCAAACTGGGAGAGAGGAGGCAGGGAGGGAAATAAGGTTGCTTTGGGGGACTTCATCCCGGTGGAAAGAGTGGGCAGCCAAGGGACATCAGGTGGCAGTAGTCTGTAACCAGAGAGACCAAGGGGGGAAAGCTGAGGCCCCACAGGGCTTGTCCAATGGAATGGAAGAGGGCAGGGAGCCGCAGGCTGGATGCGTGATCATGCCTAGGTATAACACGTATTTAGCACTGGAGTGAGTCCAAGGCTGTTATGAATTGCTTAATGAGGGTGAATCAGAAGGATGAAAAAGGCAGCTGTTTGCTGCCAGGATATTGTAGCAATGCTTTTGAAAATGCTTTGATGTCGTACTCTGTAACTGTTTTGTAGTTGGCCGAATTGACATATTTCTGAAAGATACAGCACATGGAAACTTTTTATAGCACTTACTTTAAACACTGTAGCCTTTTCCCTATCCCAGAAGGGAAGATACTGAGTGGTTGGATGAAGGCAGTGTGTGCATCCACGTGTGTGTGCAGCGGAGGGGTGGAAAAGCCCAGGGAGCAGAGGAGTGAGACACCATAGCTCAGCTTGTGTGCTGGGCCTAGGAAGGGATGGAAGGAGAGAGTCAGTCCAGTCAGGTGGTTCTGGGTGACAGGAGGACCTGAAGAAACCAGCATCATCTTCAGGGATCTCTGTGCTGCTTCTGGCACCACCACCATTTTGCTAAACCCCAGTATCTGTCAGGGGCTGTGTCCCAGGCAATTCACAGGATGGGGCCAGAGCTTGTCTGTGGGCATTGATTTCACCATCCCTGTCTTTCCTAGGCTGGATCCTGGAGGGGGCCCTCCTGCCTGTGTGCTGGCAGCCACGCTCATGCTCAGACCCAGCCCAGACACAGCTGCTTGGAGATGCTTCTCCACCTTGTCCCACATGGATCCATTACATGTGTGTGTGAGGGTGAGGATACCTGCCAGCCCCTTGGTCTCACCACTTGCCCTCTCCACAGCCACAGGTGTTGGTCTGTGCTGGTGGGTCCCAGGTTTGGGTTTACAAACTTGCACTGCCCTTGGTGAGCACTGTGTGAGAGAGGGCAAGGTGTGAGTGGTGTGCCTGCTGCTGAAGGTGCCAATTGTGGTTCTTTCTTCTTGGGGAATTGTTTCCATTATCTGCCATGGAAGATAATTTTTACCTCTGGTAAACAGCCTTAATTCCAGTGCTGTGTGATCTTTGGTACAACCTGCATGTAGGCCAACAGGTGGTCGCCCACGATTCAGAGATCATGATCTTGGTCTTGATTCAAATGCCCGTGGGATCTTGTTCTACAAAGCACGTTTGATGTGTTTTCAATAACTTCTGGTGCTGAGAAGATATTTTATTAAATCTGAGTAGGTTTAGATTCTCTGTTTGTTTAGTACCTTGTGCTCAAATATGTTGCTTTGCTCCTGTCCAGTGAGAAGTGATGAAACCTGGATGTCTGAGGAAAGGCTGCCAGCTTCTTGCCAAATGGGGTGATAGAAAAGAGTTCTCAGAAGTAATAAGAGAAAATTTAGTGTTAGCAACAAAGACTCTGTCAAACTGATTGGTTATATAAACATATTTCCATCCAGAAGAGCTGTGCCTATAGAAAAGAGTGTGACTTCAAGTGCTTAAACCATAGTTTTCATAAGGACGAGGAGCTGTGTTTTCAACTTGGTATATTTTAAGTTTGGCCAACACATTTCTACTGAAAACCAAAATTCCCTGTGGAAAATAATAAGAACAAAAGTAATGGCAGTATTGTTCACATTTTACAT
The DNA here is from genome assembly GCA_032173965.1 of Sitta carolinensis. Classification (NCBI taxonomy): domain Eukaryota; kingdom Metazoa; phylum Chordata; class Aves; order Passeriformes; family Sittidae; genus Sitta; species Sitta carolinensis. Next base: position 48,573,347 of record JAVUNC010000004.1, read on the forward strand.
TTGATAATGTGACTAGGGATATGCTTTGAATTCCTTACAACTTGCCTCCATTTCTGAGCCCTTGTTATATAGCGATGTGATATTTGTGAGTTTTTTAACTGATATTTAGTCATTAGTTTGCTCTCTGAATTGTCAGATCCCGAGCTTTATTCTACCTTCCTTCTATACCTTCTGACTCCTTCTTTAGCATGTGTTTTCCAGCAAATTTCAGTGTACCAGAGCAAAGAAAAGTCTTGCAGAGAAACTTGGAATTGAGAGCTGCAGCCAGTCTTCTCTGTGAGAAGCAATAGTTACTAGGACTTGGTCTGACTTTTTGGACATTACTTTGGTTCTTGTGGCAAACAAGCTTTTGTCATTAGCTTTTGCTTCATGGCAGGCAGAAAGAACTGAGGTAGCAAGGTATGTTTTAGGTGCAGGCTGATGCTGAGCCTTCTTCTCCTCAGCTGGAGTATTTGGATGGCCATGTTCCACCAGTGAAAAGTCAGAAAGCAGCATTTATGCTTTCTTGGCTCAAAAGATGTTCTGGTGTTAATGCTCTTGCTCAAAGGCAGATTTAACAAAAAACAAAAAAAAAGGAGTTTCCCTGGGAACAAGACCTTGTATAACCTCAGTAGAGGAGGATGGCAGGCTGAGGTCTCTCATGGTTTTGCCTGTATGCTTTCTGCAGAAATATAAGGCTCTGTGACCTGGACAGTCATCAGGGTCTTATCATGATAGCAAGGTCTTTACAGTTTTTTGAGCAGCATTTTGCACCACAAAAGATCCTTGGCATTGTACAAAGGTGACAGAGGCCAGAACATAGCCCAGTAAGATGAAGGCTATGTGAACACTGGACTTTCCATTTTAAGGAATTCATCCCCATGTGGTTCTGTAACTTTCCCTTTGTTTTTCCTTTTCTTCCCTAATAAGGGTAAGTTGCAAACCCAGCTCAGTATTGTAGTTCCTTTACTCCAGCTAAAATAAATGCTCACAGTTGAAACATGCAGTTTAAATTAATGGCCATAGGCAGTTCTTTTTTTTATTGCACAGCAGTTTGCTACACAGGCCTCAAGGCTGTCCTGTGCCCTGCTGGGAGTGATCTGGTTTTACACTGCCTGGACCTCTATGGACCCTTCTTTCTGTTCAGAAAGTTGACATCTCATCTACCATAATGCTCTTTATATCTTTATTCCTATTGCCAAAAGTTTTCATTAGAAGGTGATTTGTTCATGAGGTCAGCTTGCCTTTATCTTGAGTATTTTCCTAGGCATCCTAAAATCAATAGTGCTTTGTTAAAAAACTTGAACAACACATGTTTTTTAAAGCATGTGAAAAAGGAGATCTGAAAAAAACATATTGAATATGTTTTATGGTGATATGATTTTGGATCTATATCTCCTATTCACCTCTATTCTCAGCATGAACCTATGACAAAAATAAATAGCAGGCAACAAAGCTAGTAGTAATGCCAAAGCTTCAAAATAAATGTGGTTGCTTGTGAAAAAGCAGTTGAGTGAGTTGGATGAAATGGCAGTGTAATTATACGGTAGCAAGTCAAAGTTTGATAGCTTGGAGCTTATCTTAGCACAGCATGCCACTTCCCCCCCTCCTTGGTATGGCATGTTTCTTTTTCAACACTTCATTCCTAGTTGTTCCTTTTTAAATAATCCTATCAAACCTTAAGTTTGTTGTTCCTAATGATTTTGGAAGGAAATGCAGATAGTAATTAAAATGGCACAGACCAAAACAGTTTAACCAAAATATCCCCAAAAGGAAAATTTTTGGTAGTTAAAGTGAACATTGTGATTTCCCAGCTCTGCATGATTCTTTATTTTGTTAACACTTTTTGGATTAGCTTCAGTTTTGCCAAGATAAAGGATAACAGTATGCAAGATTCATATGAAAAGTGTGCCTATGCCCTAAATGACATGAAACAGAGGACTGCCTGTTACATGTATATGACACTAGTCCACTGTCACAAATGTTTCCATTATTTGGAAGATTGAGCAGGACAAAATGGCTTAAGCTTTAGTACGCAAATTTTAAGTTACTAGTATGCTTTTAAATAGTTCAGTAAAAATTGCTTCCTTTAGTAGTCAAGGTCTCTTATCTGATACCTGCTTCCTTCCCCCTCTGTGGATGCTTCCTGTTTTCCATGTCAGTCCGCACATCCCCCCATGTATTTCCATGTGCCTTTTCCTGTTGTCCTCTGATCTACTGCAGCTGTTCCTCAGATGCCTCTTCACCAAGGCAAGGTTCCAAAGCCAAGCTGGCTCCTATACAGTGCCATGAAGACACTCTTTGAGGACCCCTACCATCACCCCCTGAGCAGAGGCAGCAGCATGTGCATTTCTGGGCATGCTGCTGCAAAGTAGCCTGTGTACCATTAGCAGTGCACACCCTGCTTTGGAAGTCCCTCTTGTGTCTTCACCTGGTCACCTATGCTGTTAGTATTGTGCAAGTGGCGCAAGAAAAACAACAGGAAAATAAGATGTGTTGGTTCTGTGATAGTACGCAGTAAAATCATGTCTGTACTCTCATGAATGACTCAGTTACCCTCTCTGTGATGGCTATTGCTATGGAAATAAAATGCTGACTGATAACTGGGAGAAAATTACTTAAGGAAGGATCCTGCTTCTTACATGTGGAATTGCATCTTCAGGATTTTAGTAGGGTTTGGCTATAAAGCGGAAAGCCAGAGGGATGGTGTCTGTACATTACTGTCAAATACACCCTAGTTCATGAGTCTTTCCAATCCTTTCTACCGCTTTACAAGAGAAATGTGACTGTATTTATTTCACTTACCTATGTTCCAACAACAGCAGAACTGAGGTGGAGTATTACAAAATACTTATTTAAAAGGGAAAAGTGCAGAAGACATGATTATGTAGCCAGTATTTTCTTACATTTTTTTAATTGAGGAATGCATTCTGTTTCTCTTCCTTCCTGTTGTACTGCAGGGGATGGATGTGGGCACACAGTGATGTATCAAGACAGTGGGACACTGGCATCCAAGAACTATCCTGGGACATACCCAAATTACACTCTTTGTGAAAAGAAAATCCAAGTGCCTCCAGGAAAACGCCTGATCTTGAAAATTGGAGACCTGGATATTGAATCACAGAAATGCGAGTCCAGCTACCTTACCATCCAGAGCTCTTCAACTTTGCATGGTATGTAAGAGACCAGGCAGTGGTCAATGCATGAACTGGTAAAAGGGTGAGTAAAAGGCAAAATGCAAGGAATGTCAGCCTATGTCCTCTCCTCCTCGTTTTTGTATTCAAGTGTTTTGTTCTCTCTGTGGGAAGCCATTGTCCCACTGTGTGTAGTTCTGCCAAGGCTGGGGGTGCTGCCATGCTGTGCTGCAGAGGGGCTGCCACAGCTCTGGCACAGCTGTCCTGAGGGCTCTGCCTTCAGACCTGCAGAGCTGGACCATCACAGTTTTGGTACAGCAAATCCATAGATCTATATCAGCCCTGGTCCCTTCTTGTGTAGAGGAAGAGCTTCCACATAAACTAGACAAAGATGAGAAATTGGAGTCGATGATCCTGTGTGTCTCTACTGCTAGGTAGCCCGTGATTCAGAGAGGAGAAAACCTTTACTCTTGCTAGCTGTTAGCCACCTTACTAATGTACAGGCTTTAATACTTGCAGATATTAAATGCATATAGCCAGACTGCGCTCTTGTAAGAGATTTGCACAGGAAGATAAGCAAATAATCTGCTACAGCTGTGCACTTAAAACAATCATAATGGCAACAGGATTCTCCCCAGGGAGAATCTGAGGCCTTCCTCAGAATGTTTCCCAAGCAGTTGTCACTGAAACTTTTGATCTGCACTTTCTAGAAGAGTGAAACTGATTTTCAAGTTATGCACTCTTTTTCAGAAATCCAATTTAAATTCAAACTGCAAGGAGTTCTGCAATGTAGGAATAAACTCCTGAATTGACAGTTCATAAAATTTTGCCTGCTGGGAGTGGGCTGTGTAGCCTTTCAGTCAGCTGAGGCTAAATGTGCTGTACTGGACTTAAAAAGCAGAATGGATTCAAGGGAAAAATGTGATGAAGATATGAGCTGCACAGAGCCTCTGCAGGTTTTTATCACTGCTTGACTCAGAAAAGTATGTGATTCTCCAAAGATGAGATCTTATAGGGTGTCTTAGTAGTAAGGAGGGTTGATTGCCTTTCATTTCTCGGCATGATAGACTTATCACTCATCTGGTAAGAGAAGATCAAGTGAGGTATTAAAGGCTTGCACACAAAGGAAGGCAAAGGTAATTATTGTTCTCGTGGGGGAGGTATTACATTTTGAAGCAACCTTCACTGAGAGTGGGCAGTGACATGCTGATATCAGAGCCTGAAGAGAGCTTGATTTGAGGCATAAGGAACATCTCTGTTCATGTGTGCTGGGATTTTTTAATGTCATTTCTTTCTGAGAGTGGTGAGGCACTGGAACAAGTTGCCTAGAGAAGTTGTGTATGCCCCATCCCTGCCAGTGTTCAAGACCAGGCTGGATGGGGACCTGACTAATCTAATCTAATGGAAGGTCCCTGCCCATGTCAGGGAGGGTTTGAATTAGACGATCTTTAAGAACCTTTACAACCCAAGCCATGCTATGGTTCTGTGATCCATTTTCATAACTAAGAAATGAGTTGTGTTCACCTGAAGCAATCTGTCTGTACTTGGCCATATGAAATAGGTGATTATTGCATTAGCATATCTTTGAAAAATTTTTATTGATACTGTCTTGCCATTTCTAATCTAAGGATCTTCTCGGAAACAGGGATAAATCAATATATTACTTTTTGAAGTGAAAGATGAAGCTTGGATGTTGATCGAAATTCTGTCTCCTTACAGATCAGCCTGAAGGCATCTTCACATCATTTATACTGCAGTTATTCAGCCTATAAGCACAGAATAGCACTGTGTATTATGCAATCAAATCCACATAATTAATTTTTTTAAAGTATTCCCACACCCATTTTCAGATCTGATTGCTAACGTCTGATGCATGTGGACTGTAATTTGCATTCTCAGTAGTGAACTGCACAATTAGCAGATTTTGGTCATATCTGATTAATCTGATTAAACCAGTTTTATAGTTTAGGCAGACATACCATCTCTAATGGTTTTTGTGGTCTGCAGCTCACTGTAGACTTTCCCACCAGCATACCTACAGAGTGCCTAATTCTACATTCAGGTAAATCCATGTAGAATGGATGTGAGAATAGTTCTGTAAGCATAAATTCATGATGTTGCTTATGTTTTAAAAGAGGCATGAATTCTTAGATGAGAGCTCCTCTAAGTAATTTTCAACAGTCTTGCTATAGCTTTAGGTTTCAACATGCATTTATGCAGGCAAAAGAAGCCCTGTGAATAAGCTACATACATTCAGTCTGTTAAGTGTCCTTTCAGACAGCTGTTTCTGAACTCAGATCTCCTCTTTGCAACCCTTCCCTCTTCTTGAACATCTACAGGCAGGTCAACATCTTCCTGCTGGAGGAGGGAAGGAGATACTGACCTTACACTTCAAAATTCTTTCATGGGATGATGGAGAGTTGAAAATATTTTTCAAGCACTGAAAACATCTGAGCAATTAAAAACTGATTTTTGTGTGTTTTCTGTATTTGACGTGGGTGTAAAAAGGAAAACCTAAAAAGCAAAGTATGAAAGCTGGCAACGTGAATACTGCTCATGTTTCAAATTAGTCTGAGCAGCCTTTGCTCTTTATTTAGGAGGCTCGAAATTACAGGACAATAAGGACTAAAGGGAAATATGTTTTAAATATCATGTTGATTTCTTCAGCTCTACAGAAGACAACAGCATGAATGTCAGTATGAGTATAGACATCTGTTGAGTATATTGGAAGGCTCAGAAAATTGGTCAGAGGCAAAATGCTAGATTATGTGTACAAATATAAAATTAGTGTGAAGAAGACTCCAGATGATAAAGCATTGTTTTCCTTTCAGATTTCTTCCAATCTTTACATTTAACTGTGATTCATTCATCATTATAACCATCTGCAGGGATTCTTGCAATACAGCAAGGAGTAACTCAATTTGTCTTTGGGGTATTTATGTTCCATGCCATATAGGGAATCTGTTAAATACAGATGAAGGGATTAATTGATTTATGTTAGTGGTAACATTGATGCTACTTTTGTAAATTGGTGACTACAGATTACAGCACTTACATGCAAATTTTGTAAAAATTCAGGACATTCCTTGAATTCAGCAGATGGATAGAAGAGTATGATTCATTCCTAAGAAAGTGTGTAGTGCTGTTGTGTATGCTGACCTACTGGAGTCTTTCTCAGTCTCAACTAAGACACAAATGTGACACTACAGTTCTTCTCACCTTTGGTACTCCTCAGTTTTGATGGACCTGTGAAAGCAGCTATTGAATTTAGATTTCTCCAATATTGCAATTAAAAGATGATAATTAAATAATCTTAATGAAACTCTAAAACTGGAGTCATACAGTGTTTGAACATTGTATCTCTGAGTTATTACTCTGCAAATTATTTTCTTTAGTGTTCACTGGAGAAAGGAACCTGTGGCAAGCCTTTTCTTCAAGCTGTTAGCTCTGTATCCAGACGTAGCTGTGAAAATATTAATCATCAGTCAGCAAAGGGAGTCTAACACCCGTTTTGGTGAAACTGAGTCACCTTTGTCTGACAAACATTTAAATATTAGCACAGCTTTGCACATGTTGTCTCTAGGAGAAATAAATAGATGATCGTGTTCTGTTTCAAAGGCACAGCTTTTGACTGGATTAAAATATGGTGTTTTTTGTTCCACAGAAAATTAATATGAGCATAATCTCACAGTGCAGACAAGGTGCAGCCTTTACTGAAATGCTTTTCTTCTCGAGTTAATTGCATTATCTGAGCATATTAAAAATACTGAGCTCTGAAGTAGTGCTTGTGATTTTTTAATTAGTTAAAGGGATATGTGAAAACAAGATTAACCATGTCAGCCCTGTAGTTCTCAAGAACAAAATTTGCACACTTATGAAGGTGGATCATAAATGTTTTAAAAGTTCAACAGGAGCTGCTTTTAGTCTGCTGCTTTTCATGTCTCTATCAGATTTCTGTACCTCTTTCGACCCTTTTTTTTTTTTTCATTTTTTTTCTATCTCTTCCCTATCTAATGGCTTGGTATTTTTTCCCTTAATTTTGTGAGATGATCATCAGTCTTGACTGGAGAGAAAGCCAAAAGAGATAAGTGCCTACTTACTTCCTCATTCACTTGCAGTCAGTAGGAGGTTGATGTGTTCCTCTGGGGTGGATGTCAGAGCTGTTGAGTGACTAGTAATAATTTGGAGAGTTAGTGCAGTTGACTTGTTCTTGCATAATTTACAGCTGGTAACTAATGTGAAATAGAGAATTTACGGAAAATGCTTTCTTCTCCCCACACCCCATCACTAAAGGTACAGAGTGCCTTCAGATTCCTCCTACCTGTCATTATGGCTTGAGGGCATTCGTCAAACCAGTCACACCTTATTATGTATTGAAATAAATATATTGTTTCAATAAAGGGTGTGTCTGGGTTTCTTTTCCATCCCTCAAAGGAAACTTGTTATTACTGTATTGTTTCTGGTATTTCAGGAAACCCGGAGAAATGCCCAGACAAGTTCTTGCTGAAGATCAAGTTGAGCAGTTTCTTAACAGTCAAAACACTTTCAGCAGATGGATTTCACCTGAGTGGTTGCAGTATCCTGAGTTTTCAGCTTTGGAAGGATTGATGCAACACAGAATGTCAGACCTTTTTTCCTGTTATCTGCATACAGTGTCTTACTCTTTGGGGTTTTTTAAACTACAGTTCTTTACTCATGATTCCTAGTTGTTGCTGTGTTTCTGTCTTTGAATTTGGCTAAAACCACCACAATGTTAAAAGGGAGGATCTCACCTGAGGTCAAGCAGGTAGACCAGCCTGAGCAGGTGTCTCAGATGCTCCGTTTTTAACTTCCTCAACCTAACTCAGATGCCTTTTTCTTTATTTCAGTCTTTCTTTTCTTTATTGCAATCTTTGGCAACCCTTTAAACAAAAGGTAATGTTAACCAAAAGGTATATTTGTTTTTCCTAAAACAAGAAATTCTTACCACTCAGCCTGAGGTCAGACTGTGTTGCACAGGGTTAAATGTTGAATAACTAGGCTGTCTCATCCTGACTACTGTGTCATCTTGTGTCTGCAGAGTGCTAAACACCACCTTCCCAGCATCCTGCAAGGAATGACATAGAACAGCACTTTCTGTGTCCTTGCAGGGTCCTGCTGGTTCCCACTGCACATGTGCATGTCGGGTTTGGAGCAAAGAGGACCTCTCTTGATAAGGGGGAGAGGAAGAGTTACTGCTTATCAATTTGTGTGAATGTGGGATGGAGATGAATTTTGAGACTGAAGGTGTTTTCATACAACAGATCTTTGCTGGTTTTGTGAGCTATTTTTGAATTTGCACTCTGGATGAGTTTTTAGCTCTGAAGTGAAACAAGTGTAATCCATGTGCATCTTATTCCCTGTCCTTCCCCAGCTACTGAGGTAATTCCAAACTGATTTATTTGAGAAAAGGCTACAATTTAAAACCTTGTTTTCCCCAGACAAATGCATTAAGACGTGATAATCCTTTAGAGGCACATCCATGGGTTGTTGTTGCCTCTTGCCTGCCAACCACGGCTTACTCTGCAAGACTGAAAAAAGAGCAGAGTCTCTGAACAGAGAACATCGTTATTTAATATCCAAACCAAGTTTCTTAAAGACCTCTTCAAATGTCAAGCTGCAAATTCCAAATGAAGTTGAGGAATTTGAAAGCAGAATGAGCATTGCAAACTGGCCATTCAACAACTGAAGAGGGGAATAGTTGCTTCTAAAGGAAGCAAAAGCCTTACAGAAGAGGCACAATGTATTAAGAATTAGAGAAACATGCAGCATGTAGGCATTGCCAGCTGGTGTGAAAGAAGAGAGTCCTCTGGGCACAGTACTTCTTAAGGGAAGTAGAAAAAATAAAGGAACATAATTCAACAAGAAAGCTCAGGAGCTGTGCCAGAGCCTGGTTGACAGTAGAAGTAAACTAGACCTCATAAAACCAGACAATGCTGTAAAGATCATCAGATTTGCAAAACAACACTATTGTGAAAAAGACAAAAGCAGTAGGCTATTGCTAACATTTAAAAAATAAACAACATGTAAAATAGTCTCTTCAGTCTCCAGAGGGGCCAGCCAAAGGATATCCACGAGACAATTTACCGTGTATCTTGCAGGATGTTAATACTGCTTGGAGACAAAAGTGTTTTATTTAAGCTACCCAAACCGTACCAACAAATCAAATGTTCTGCATAGAAGGCATTAAAAGTTAATTATTGAGAGTATTAAAATTACTATACTTGAAATCCTTAGACCTCTAATATCTCTCCTGCAGAATTTTTATAAATTTGTATTAAAGGAATCTGGAGTGAACAGACGGAACCACAGTTGGGTCAACTTCTTAATGAGACACGGAAAGAAGAAAAGGCCCCAGCATCTAGATATAGTAATACTGAAATATGGAGAACACCTACTCAGCTTCATGATATAACGCATCTGTTTATTAAATCAAACTCTTTCCTTTGTTCTTATAAACAAACCAAATAATCCTGCCTACTTATCCGAGCAGAGCTCCAGCCAAGTCACTTTAACAGGAAGCTGAGAGGGATCAGCATTCATGACTCGTTTTTCAAGCTGAATATGCAAAACAACCCACCTCACAACTAACATTAGAAGATGAAAAACTGATAATGTGATCTGGCAGTTCTCAAAAGGGATCTTTAAAAACTTCTGGCTAAGTCCCAGGTTTAGGAATTAAATATTTATCCAGAGTCAAGTCCAAATGCTGCAGTAAAAGTTAACAGGGCCCTATAAGCAAGTTTCTCATTTTTATACCTGAGCTTTCTCCATCATCTCTCATCTTCACTATAGTTGTACAGTATTCATATAGATAGCCTAGGGAAATCAGTGAATCTTGGGTAGAATGGACAGACAAGAGGGGGAGCATGTATGAATGGGTTTTAAAAGTAAACGGTGAAAGTATTTTGTCACCTCAATTGCAAATGGAAAATACTGGGAAGGTTAAATACAGTTTTCAGATAAGTTCTAACATGAACAGATGCTGGCTGGATTTAGATTTCTAATGTCTGTAAATTCTCACAATAAATGCATTTGAGGTAATATTGAGTCAATGGAGAGCAAACTTACCAGGCACTACTGTGTCTATAGTGAGTGCATCTAGCCAGGCACACCACAAGCCAAAATGCAGAGAGCCTGGGCAACTGCCCTGTCTCTGGCTTTACAACATGTAAGGAAATAAGAGGACTGATGCATGGAAGTGCATGGGAAAAGAGTACATAAAAACAAAGATGTTAGTTTTCTAAAGAAAATTTAAAAACAGATGAAAGCATATCTCTCCTCTGTCAAGATTGAACCCAAGGAATTTTCTTGACTCTGAATCAGTTTTATTTTCTAAGCATTACTAGTTGTCCCCTTAGTGAGTTTCCTGGAATACCATCAATGTAAAATAAATTGATTAGGGGGAAAATGGGAATTTGAAGTTAAAAAGGCCACTCTGCAAAGACTTAGCAAAATGGAGAGAGATCCTGCTAACCAGACCCAGTATTATTAGGTAAACCAAGTCAGAGGGGTGCTTTTACACTGGTCATTTTAAACACAGTAAGCACCAAAAAGGGTGGATTAACACCTTTTCCTAAAACCAGACTGTACACCTCTCTAGTTCTTTCAGGGAGTAAAGAACCTCAGAGTCAAACTGATGTCTGATCAGTTTCTCTAAGAGCTGTGCTTTAGGGGTGAGATAATGCTTACACTTTTTTCCTGAACCCTCCCTCTCAGCACTTATTTCTGTATTTGGTAACATGGAGATAAACTCTGCTAGATCCCAGGCAAGTCTGAGGACCTGACAGTGTAGTGCTGATATAGTATCACCTGAATTACTGAGAAGAAATATATTGAAATATTTTGCAAGGCTTCCTCAGTTTGCAACAAAAGAACAAATGAATATTTTATTGTATTAATAAATTCCACTTCCCCCCCCCCTTTTTTTTTTCTTACAAATCTTTGCAGCAAACTTATAAATCTTTGGAAAATATTCCTTCCTGGAGTCTCTACTCATTCTTACTTCTATATCCTTTAAGGAATTAATCCTAGGCACCCTTTATTTTGAGCTACCCATGGGAATCTCTTGGTGTGCCAGAACTGCTCTCGGCAGAAGATAACCGTAGCCTGGTAACATTCTTGGATTTATTACTTAATAGTAGAAACTTGTCTTTAGACCCTGAATGTTGGTTTCTTAAGCTGGTTGCTTCTGAATTTCCTGCTTTCATTTGGATTATACAGCTCTGTATGTCTAGACTATTTTGTATTTTATTTTATTGGTTTTGCTCATGATGTATGATTTGTTTGTATAATTATCTGGAACGTATGTAGACTTGCTACTGGAGGAGACACTCATCCCTGATCCAGGGGATTTGTGTGAATCAGCCATCTAAATTATACCTCCAGAGTAGATGGGTCACTGCCAATCTCTGCGAGGGAGAAAGCCAGAGAACACTTGTGAGGAAATATGTAGAGACAGTCCTTGAGAGAAGAAAAGGACTAAAGCTTTCTCAGGTGTTTTATTTTGAAGATGTGCAATGCTCCCTGTCTTTCCACCATTTCTCTCTTTCTCAAAAAAATATCTTAAGTTAGTACTTTACTTCTCCCACTGCAACTTGACACAAAAGACCTTCTCAAATAAATCACTCGTGCAGTTGTCTGGTATGACACAGTGTCAGATGCTGTCTTTTTGATAAGTTCATTTCCTAAGCAATTTGTTTAACCCTTTTTATAGACATTGTTTTCTCTGACTAAGTCGTGAGTCATTTTTCAACACATGAGTACTCCAGGGAAATGTCACATTTGTCGCTTGTTTCTCTGCCTGCCTGGATTCAGCATATGATTTTTGTAAGCCAAAAGTGCAAGAGTTCCTCCTTTTGTTTGTCCCATTCTGCTGACAGCTGGCTATTGTTGGCTCTGATTGGGTTATTCTATAGTCTGACCTTATAGTTGTTATAAGGCAAATGAAGTATTTGGAAAAGACCCCCTTCCCTAACCCAGAGTATCAAGCAAAATGAAGACGCTTTTAGAAGCTTGTTACAATGGGCATCACTCATCAAATTTGTATCATGATGTGAATGTAACTTCTTGTGTCTCAGTTCCAAGTTGCCATAAAGTAGCCACCACCAAGATGAAGCTGCCTAGGAAAAATCAAAGTGATCATTTTTCATCCCAAGGACTTGCTTTAGGACACATTCACCTCAACAGAACAGATGGGCTGAGGGCTTGTAAAGGGTCATTTGGATTTTTTTTCCTCTGGGGAAAAAAGTCTGTTTGCCATCTTTATAAAGTCTCTTCTTTGCAGTTTATATTGTAAATAGACTCATAATTTGAACAAGTTTATCCAAACTTCTTTGAATTTTCTGTATTATCTGTGCCTGAGGGCAGCTAGGGACAAGTGTTTGCACCCAGGTACGGTAACAGAAGGCAAGCACAAAGACTGTGGCAGTCTCAAAGGAACACTCCCCTCGGGAACTTTCTGAGGAAGCAAATGTAATTACTAGGAGTCCTGGGCATGCCTGCTGTCACAAGAAAGGAGTGTCCCAAGGACTGTTCCAAGATACTGCAGTTGGTAGCTATAAAACCCTTATCTAATTCATTTGTAAGTGCAAGGCTGTTGTCTCCCTGTCCCACTCCTTTCATCTTCCCCTTTCTCTCCCTTTCTTTTTTTGTTTAAAACTCTAGAGGCTTGAACTGTATACTTTCTTAATGGTGTTTTTAAACGGAAAAAGTTTAGGAAGTGTTTTAAGGGAAGTGTTATTGCCTTGTAGTACAATTCCGCATGTGGCATGCAGATCCTTGAAAATCAGGTGCCCTGTTTCTGATCTTAATCCTTTCTGACTGGCTGCTGTGCCACAATGGCATGAGTTGTGTGTGTTTGGAGGGTTTATCTCGGGGACCCTGCCTAGATCCCTTGGATTGCTTTTGAATGTAGTGTCATTTTCTCTAATGAGTTACTGCTGCTTGTAAGCACGCTGTACTTCAAAGGTCGAAGGGCATTAATCTTTCTCTTAAGGCTTATGCGATGAGAAATGTGGATGCTGGAATTGCTGCCATGCATAGACCGCTGGATCCTGGCCACTCCTTGTCAGGGCAGCTTTAGAGCTCATACCCATAAATGACTGAAGCCAAAACCCTTTTGTCAACATTTGGGTTGGTACTGAAAGAGAGTGTGTTATGAAATTCCTTGCTAATCATGAGACTTTTCCAGCCTAGTTATGTCACCTAAACTTTTGAAATCTTCTTTGTTCTGTCTGTAGGGCCGTACTGTGGTAATGTGATGCCTGTCCCCAAAGAAATAATTCTAGATAGCAATGAGGCAACTATTCACTTTGAGAGTGGATCCCACGTGTCAGGACGAGGCTTTCTGTTGTCCTATGCCAGCAGTGATCATCCAGGTAAGACGATATCCAAAAACCAGTAGATTAGTGGCATAGCTCCTCCTATTTATCATCTCTGCACACATAGAGCTTTAGCCTTAATGTTTGTTCCTAAATATTTCCAGATTAGCTTGAGACATGGTGTTTTTAATAGTATGTGTGGGAGAAACCCATACTATTTGTGTTGTTGTAACATTAACCAGATACAATAGCTGCTGAAATTGTACCTAGACCATTTGCAAAACAGGGCCAATGGAAGGGAAAATAGTGCCTTCTCCTTGAAGCTCTGCTGTGTTTTGAGCTCCAGCATCCATCACACTGTGTTAGAGTGGAGGGGTAGGAGGGATTAAAGTTTTCATTCCCATGTTTAATGTTTTGGAGGTCTGTTCAACTTTGAAGAAGGTGTAAAGCATAAGAGTAGAAGAGGAAGTTGAAAAGAATGAAAGAAAACCATAGTTGTTGCTTCCAGTCTAATAAAATTGCTTAAGTATTATACAGAGAGGTCTTTAAATGTAATTTCATGTTCTGGCAAATATTTGTCTGTAATTTTACATCCTACAATGGGAATTGACATATGTAAACTTTCCACAGATCTAATCACCTGTTTGGAACGAGCAAACCACTACACAAAGGCTGAATTCAGGTAAAGAGGCTTTGCAGCTCTGCATTCCAGTTTGCTTTACAGTATCCGTCAACTGATTCAATTGTTAGAAAATGTTAAACAGTCTTGGTTTTGTGGAGAAGTGAATTTTTTTGAGCGCCAGTGCTATAATGGTCTAACACCTGGCTGTGAGAAGCAGTAGTTCAGAATGGAAGACTGTGGCCCAGAAAAATGATGGAATGGAGTTGCAGAGCTCTCAGCAGTTCTCATTAAGTGCATACATATACATGGTATATGTAAAAAGAGCTTCCACTTTGAAATTCAAAGTAGCCTCAAATTCCAGTGCTTCCTCTGGGAGCAGATCACGTCCCAGCTGATACAAGATTATCTGAGGACAAGCTATAATTTCTCGGTTCCTTGAACTTTGTGATAGGTTTGAAATGGAAATAAATTGTGCTCTACTGGCTGCTGTCTGGATGTGCATATAGGCTTCTTATCTTACTCTGAAAACTTGTGTGGCAGCATTTCTAGAACAAGAGAATTAAACAGAAATAAATGCCCTTGCTAAACTGTTTTTCTGGTTCTTTGTGTGCTACTGTGTTCGGTCCACCTATGAACTCAAGGGCCCATTTATTTAACTCCTAGACTCACTAATGGAGCATCACTCAGAAATTACTGCTAAAATATTTATTGGTTTGAGAACATTTCTTTTATAGGTATTTGTTTGTGTGCATTGTCACTACAGTTCATGCCTTAAGCATGCCTTTCTTCTCTCACTACAGCAGATACTGTCCTGCTGGCTGCAGAGACATAGCAGGTGACATTTCTGGGAATATTGGAGAAGGATACAGAGATGTAAGTACACAGGATAATGGGGGGAAATTTATGAAGACAAAAGAAACAAGAATAGAACAACTTGGTTTCAACTTTTGCTGCTTGACTTTTGTTTGTAATTATTCTGGGCTGTTTTGCTATACCTTTTATTATCAATATATAAGTAAGTTATCAGTATATAAGCACACAGAGACACTTTTCAAACAGACAAATCAATTGTGTGAGAACAAAGTCCACTGATTCTCAAATATACCTACTGACTTGTGTTTTCTGGCTTTCTGAAAAAAGCCTGCCTAGTGTTTGTCCTTCTTGAGGCAGGGCTCATCCATATACGAAGTATTTCTACGATTTTAGCTTTTACTTGTTTGGTATCTACACTGTGTAAAAGATACATTTCAGTAACACATGGGTTTTCTTTAAGATTAGGCCTGCACTATGCTGGCATATGTTCTGAGATAAAATAAATATTACACACTGCCTAACGACATGCCACTGGTAACTACCAACCTCCTAGGTTATTTTAACTTCTTGTTCTTTAAACTGAAAAATGTTGAAGTGGTTGCATTTATCCACATTTCATATCACTCAGAGCTCTGCCCCTCACCCTGGACTGTTCTCCTGTCATGTCTGTGAAATTTTTACCTCTCCCTCAGAGGAATAAGCCTAATCATACCACTGAAGAAAAATCACACTCTATCACAGTCACTGAGTTTCCAAAAAGTCAGTGCTCACGTTTAACCTGTTCATCCAGTTATTCAAGCGTGCTGGCTCCAGCCTGGAAAGTGGCAGAGCTGAAGAAACAAAGAAATGCCACATTACATTCTCATTAGCTGGAGTTATTCTGCCCTCGGTTCCAATGATTAGGGCAGAAAAGCAGCACACGGCATGACCTCATGCAGATTTTATCTACACTGAGGAATTTGCAAAAGAAATTTTCCCTCCACCATTAAGGAGGATTTTCTGATGGGAAGAGCCTGCAGGGCTTCCCTGGAGATGTGCTGCCTTTGTGCCTCCACTCTGCCCACCCCTCCCTGGAGGGGGCAGCCCAGCACCCCAGCTTGTCCAGTAGCATAGCCCATACTGGGCTGGTGTGAACCTGACCAACCTCTGCCCAGAGCCCCTAGAAAAGTCTCCTTTGTACTTTCCTCTGTCCTTTTTCCTGCTTTGCCCTAGCCCTTTTATTGCCACCTAGCTGGCAAATGAGTTGTCCTGCCTGTATTTTTCAGCACTATCCCACCTGAGATACTGGAAAATGGACTGCACTTAAAATCCAGCAACAGCTACTCCACACAGCCAAATCCCCTAATGTACACCATAACTCAAATCCTAAGGTGCAGTAATAGATAGGTCTGCCTTCAGGCAAGAACACCATGGAATTATTGATTTATCTTCCCAAGGAAGTGTTGCCTTGGCTTTGACCTTTTTTTTTTTCCTGAGGAGTGACAATCTTACAGCACCTTCTTAAAGCAGATCATTTGTTTTTTTTCTTTTGAAAAGAAAAATAACTTTGGGGTATGTGTATTTTTCAAAGATTACTGCTCTTTCCCCCTCCCCTGCCTCTTACTCCTCTTGAATTTTTGCTGGATTTTATGAGCAGTAACACCTGTGTACCGGTGGCTTGGACGGGGAGGCGTTAGCAGTTTGTCAGATTGATTTCCTGAGCCTCGGCTCCTGCCTTTCAGACATCCCTGCTGTGCAAGTCTGCGATCCACGCCGGCGTGGTGGCGGACGAGCTGGGCGGCCAGATCAGCGTCACCCAGCACAAGGGCATCAGCCGCTACCAGGGCGGCGTGGCCAACGGCATCCCCTCGCTGGAGTGAGTACCACGGGCGGGGCTGGCACGGGCACAGCGCGGCACGGGGCACTGCCCGCCATCCACACAGGCAGCTGGGGACACCGCTCTGGGGAGGAAAGGACGTTAGGTGTGTTTCTAGGGCTTTATTAAAATGTTGTTGGCAATGGAGATAGGAAGAGGTTCCAGATTTTCAGTGGCTCTATACCGTGTAGGGCAGTATTTTTGGTATTTTCTTTTTTTTTCTTTTTTTCCCTTCCGTTCCTTCCAAAACGTATTTGCAAATTACTTTGTTAGCAGATACACGAGAGTACGATGTTCTGCAACAAACAGCTGTAATCGATGTGCTAATAAATCATGATAAATTCATGTTGAAGTTTGAAAAAAGCTAGGAAAAATGAGTAAGTAAAAAGTGCCATTGAGCCATAAGGGATTTAATGAACAACTTCTTAAACATTGTGCTTTTGACATGTTCAGAGTTTTTCTCTTTTAGAATATTTATAGCAAGGGTGTTATATTTACTGCTTATCTTCTGACTTTAATTGTACTGCTGTTGAAGTAGAACTAAATCCTCTAATCTCTGTCCAGCACAGTAAGACCTTCCAGCAACTGTTTCTGTCATTCCTGTTGGTTTATAGTTTTTAATTTTCAAATGTTATCTGGATTTTACATGAGGTCTTTTTTCTCTTTTTTAAGAAGGGAAAGTTCCATTCCACAGCCTACGACAGCTAAGGCAATATGTTTTTTTATACTATTTTCCTGTTTTCTCCATGATTTCTCACACCCTCTTGACAATTTTACAATTATGGTTTCATTTATTAAAAAAAAAAAAAAGGCATTCATGTGCTCTGTTGCTGTGCTTAAACTTCAGCACGGACTGAAATTCTTTATATAATACAATGGCACTGGAGTATACAAAGCTGGGTAGTGTGTAGATCATAGCCAAAGAACTGTACAGCCTAAATATTTTCTGTTTTTCTTGAAAGTTAGTTGCCAAACAAAATTAATATAAATTTGTCTCAAGCAAAGCAGGACTGAGAAGGGTACTTGGTCAGGCACCAAGCCCCTCCATAAAACAAATAATTCAAATTCTTTCCATCACACATGCCAGCTTAGTGAAACCCTAAATTCAATATTTTGAACCTTATCTAAAGATGTTACAGAACTATTCATACACATTGACCCTTGATAATCTCTGTGGAGTAGCTCCTACAGTAGCGCATAAAATTTTGTAATGAAAGGGAGTTGTGATTCCCATTTGTATTTCTCCCCAGTAAAAGAGCCAGTGGGCAAAGAATGAAGTGTATAAGACTGCAAATGTACATGTGCTGGGGGTTTAGCCCATTTAATGTGAGGCCCCTGAGAGAGCGTGCCAAGGGGGAGAGAGCCCCTGGAGCTCTCCTGCCTGTAGGGGCAGACAGAAGCACTCCTCGAGCAGGATGCACATCTCCAAGGGACAGAATTGCCCCGAGGAGACAACCGTAGCTTTCGGCAGGTTGTACAGGAAGCCGCAGGCCCACACTGGGCTGTATGCCTGCAAACTACATGGCACAGAGTTTGGGAAAAATGGGAGTGTCAGCACAGCACTTCCCAGGATGTGTCTGCCACACCTGGCAGCTGGGACAATCTCTAGAACAGATGAACTGTTGGTGTGAGCCCAGGAGAGGGAAACAGGAGTATGGAGGGAAAAGTTTTTGTTTCAAAACGTGAAAAAGTGCTCCTACAAACAGTAGGCCTGTTTACTAAGAGAATGAACCAATGCATTTTGTGCTTTAGAAAATCATTGTAAGAAGTATCTACAAAGCTGAATGGCTTCCCTGTTCTGCAGTACCTACATGCTAAAAGAAAATCCTGCAGATGAGGCAGTGCCCGCAAGAAAAAATTGGTGCTTGAGCAGCAGTGCCTTAAGAGCTTTTTAGATGCCCTTAAATAAGAGCTTGCTCAAGCTTTTAAAATCTCATTTATAGTGGATTTCAGCATTAAAGGTTTAAATTATTTAGCGAGTTTAGCCGAAATTGACCCCATCAAAAGCTGCCCCTGGAGTGCATCGAGCTGTTGAGTATCTGTGTTGTTAACGTGGAGTTATGTCTCGCTCACCCACCACTCTGCAAGAGCTGACCTTGGCCTCTCCACTCCATTTCTTGGTGTTTATTATGCTCCAGCATCTGTGAGGTTTTCACTTCCCATGATCCATGGGCAAACTTGTACCCCCAGATGCTGTAATGAAGACCAAGTGGGTGGACTTATTGGGCAGCTCTGACACAAGGTGTGGTAACATTGCCTGGCCTGTGACTATACATCTGCATGTGTGGAATCATTTGCCTTTGAAAATTCAAGAGGCTGTGTGCTTGTCAACAGTGAAAGATGAGATTGGGGGTTAACCTGCACTGCTTAGGAAAAGCTTGTGTGAGACCAACTCTGGCAAAAAAAAATAAAAGGCAGGACACTGAAGCTTGTCAGGCAAATGAGGAACATGGGGAGATACCCTCCCTTAAGGGACAAAGTGGAACCTGTGTGACAAATTCTGGCAGTCACATTAGGAAACTGATGAATTACCACTTACTGAATTGGATTGTCCTCTTTAGTGAATTACAGTATAAATTTATCAGCTTGATTTCATAGCTTTGTAGACCTTAGAAGTGCTAACCTCCTCTATTTGCTAAATTTGCAGCCCTCTATTTGAAAGGGTACTGGTTGACTTTTTTTCATTATAAGTATTCAAGGAGCAAGGTGATTGCTGTTTTGGGTAGGTTTTACTGATTACATAGGTATTTATTTTCTTTTTTTCTCTCAAAATGAATTGCTTTGCATTCACTAAGAAATCAACTGTCTTGGCTGTGATGTCAAACTGGTTTGAAGTGAGCAGAGTGCATCTGATCACCCCTGAGGATTGCCTGTGGGGAAGGTGTGGGAGGGAGGGCTCGTGTTTCCCCTTCCAGCTACTCAGCCGCCTACATGCCCAAATAAATCAGCTCCCACCCAGAGCTCTGAAGGGCTTCGTTTGCCTGTAGTCATTAGTTTTCCCTCAGTAACAAAAAAAGGCAGTATTTTTATTGACCTTGACATGGGACTACTTTCCTATTCCCCATTTGCAGTGCTCTCAAAACATATAGCCCTGCACACCATGGTAAGGCTGCAAACAGTACCTTGGGGGAAATTTTCCTGGCCAAAAACAAAGAAAAGGCAGCCTGAAAGGGAACTGTCTCCATGCTTAGTGCAGAAGTTGTTTTACTGCTTAGTCACGCTGGCCAAGGCTTTTCAGAAGGGGCCAGTGATGCATGCAGCTAATCAAAGTGACAGCAGAGGGGCGGGTTATCAAGAAATCCAAACTAATTTTATGTTGAAACCCTGGCTTTTCTTTTTATTAGGCAGCCAGTTGGAGTTATTATTATTTCTGGAATGAAACCCCAGGGGCATCTCCTTGGGAATTAGAAAGCAGCTCCCTGAGAGGCCAAGGAAAACTCAGCTTTCCCTTAGAGTGGTGATTTTATCTTGTCCTGCCTTGTGGAGGGCTGTGTGGAGTGGCCCAAGAAATGGCTTTTCCCCTGAAGCAAAACGGTCCATGTCTGAAGGAGGAAGAAAGAGGGAGCCATAGATGTGGTTAATAGAGCATAAGGACCATTCCTGATGGGAGATGTTGACCGTGTTTATAACAGAGCTGTTTCCCACCCAGATTAAAACAAGGAGTAGTTTTCATCCCATTTTCATCCCATGACACACCTGTAGCCCAAGTAGGAATGGCCAGAGCTGGTGTGGTTTTGTCTCCATCAAGTGTAACTCTTTCATAAGCAGCAGGAGTAACAGGGTGATGCAATGGGAAGTCACTTTAAAGCTTTAAAAAATGCTCAAAACCATTAAAAAATTTCCTGAATTCAGTCACAGTAAGAGACAGGCTTGAGTGCTCTTAAAGGGGTCAGTTTCCAGCCAGCAGAGAAAGTGGCTGTCTGGCCAGAGATATTTTACTGGATAAACAGTGATTCTGAAGCTCTACCTCAGCACTCCTGAAAGGCTGAATTACCTTTTTTTTTTTTTTTTTTCTTACAGTGGTTCTCTATCAGATAAGCGGTTTACATTTACTTCAAATGGTAAGAATAATTGCTTTGTTTTTAGCTATTTGAATATTTTCTGTAAAAGTTTTTAAAAAATAATCAGGAGAATGTCAGGCTGTGTCTAGAAAGGATATTTTAGGACAGCAGTTTTTTAAAATTGGCAAGTGGATAAAAAAATTGAAGGGATGTGAAGTGAGCTAGAAAAAAAAACCCAGAATGTGTGCGGTCATATGCACATAGATGAGAAACAGAAATAGTATTCTGCTGTTACATTTCTGGTGCCAGCATATGAAAAATGACAATCAGATAATCCCATTTTTATGTACTTTAGGCCACAGAAAATGAAAGCAGTTTTTCTTCAGACATTTGTAATTTCTATCTTCATCATACAAGTGGAGAAAGAAAACACAGGAGAAATGAAAATATATTTACATTGCACTGATACAGAAGGAGTTTTTGTTTATGGCTTTCCAAGATGCGAAATCCTCTTTTAATCTGTCAAGCCATTTATTTGCATGAAACACAGCAAAGAGGGGAGTAAAGTTTGCCTTTGTTCATTTGAATTATATTTCACTCATTTGAGATAAAAATCATTTACTATTCTACTGAAAACTGTAGAGCATGTATAGGCCTTTAAATCTGCCAAGGAATTATTTTTAACTTCATTGAGCCATATTCCACTGGCCTGTTTTTCAAAGAACCTTGATGTGCAGAGACTTTGTGGGTTCTTTGGAGGAGTTTGTAGTACCTACCCAGAGATATTATCTTCATGATATCACATCTTGGCAGCAGTATCAAGGAGCTTCTCTAATGAGTAACTTTCCTAGCCCTAATTGCAGGTGGGAATCATGAAATATTTACAGTAAAGTATTCCTCTCAGTACAGCGCCTTCATCTGTGAAATGTTTTGTACAGCAGAATTAGTTAATGCCAATCTCAAAACATAAATATTATGTTTCAGAGGGAAAAATTTAAAAATAAAAAATGTCTTCACAGGAATGAGACAAAAGTGCAGAGATTAAAAAACTAAATGGCAAAAATAGCAGATGTAGTCAGAAGGTGTCATGTATGTAGGTGTTAGACTGGTAAAGGATTGGGACTGCAGCACTCTGGTACTGGATCATACACTACAAATTGACTGGTAAACACCACAGCTAATAGAGAGCATCAGGCTAGCACTAGATTCAGCAACGTCTGACTTTGCTGTTGTGGGTGGTCTTCAAATGTTGCTAGCCTATTATAAAAATATCCTGTGAAAATGCAAAATAACTCCTTCTGCCTGTCTGTGTGGGGACTCCTAGGCTGCAACAAATCTCTCAGTCTGGAAGAGGGATTCCTCTCCAAGAGCCAGGTTACTGCATCTTCCTACTGGGAGGAGACCAATGAGTTTGGGCAACTACTCCTGTGGTCCCCAGACAAGGCTTGGCTACAAGTCCCAGGATGGTCTTGGGCCTCTAACCACAGCAGCAACCGTGAATGGCTGGAGATAGACCTGGGAGAGAAGAAGAGAATAACAGGTATGTCACTCTCTGCTTATTAGAAATGGGTGTCTCAGCTGGAGAAGAAATTGAATGCAGCTGAAAAGCTGATAGTGCACTAATACAATGTTTCTTCTGTTAAATGTAATGAAATGTTCTGCACTCAGGAATATTATTTTCCTATTTAAAACATCATGGCTATTTACAAGACTGGTCTTCCTACAGGGATATAGGATTGAACTCAACTGTCATGCATATCTGATCTGTAAACGTGCTGACAGAACAAAATACTTACACAGGGAGCAGTAGAGTCTGGGTGGAAGATCTGGAATCAATAAGAAACATGAAAGTCACAGCCTTTGAAACAAGGCCTAGGTGAAAGAAATTCCTGGCCCATCCCCAGATTTAATTGTAAAAATGTAAATTACAGTTGCTGCTAAAGATGTAAAGATGGCCGATACAGACCATAATATCAAAGAGCAATTTTCATTTTGGAGTCACAGAATCACAGAATGAGTAAAATTGGAAAGCACCACAGTGAGTCATTCAGTCCAGCCTCAAGAAGGGTGATCCTAGAGCACGCAGCACAGGATTGTGTCCAGGTAGTTCTTAGATCTCTCCAGGGAGGGAAACTCCACAGCCTCTCTGGGCAACCTGTTCCAGTGCATGGCCACCCGCACAGTAAAGAATTCTTCCTCATGTTCAGGTGGAACTTACTGGGCATCAGTTTCTGCCCATTGCCTCTTGTCCTGTTGCTTGGCACCACTGAGCAGAGCCTGGCTCCTTCCTCTTGGCACCTTCCTTTTAGATACTGATGGACATTGATGAGGTCCCCTCTCAGCTGTCTCTCCTCAAGGCTCTGTTAAAAATATCCATTGCTCTAAGTTCACAATTTAAAACAGATTTCCATTCTTCACCCAACTTTTATAGTCAATTTCAACACAGTTTGAAAAATAAACTAACAACTTGAAGACCAAATTTTCTGAATTGTTTTGGCTTCTGTGTTTGCATTTGAAAATGTTCCCTTAAAAAAGGCACATAGCAAATGAAAATGTTTCTTGCATTTTCTTAAAAGCAATTAAGACCACTGGTTCTGGATCCATGAATTTCAACTTTTATGTGAAGACATTTACAATGAACTATAAAAATAACAACTCAAAATGGAGAACTTACAAAGGGATTCTGAGCAATGAAGAAAAGGTAAGGGAAAGTGGGAAGGGTAGGAAAACAAAAAACAATGATGAGTATGCTGTCTTGACAATGAAGGGCAGGCTTTCACTGTCAAGAAATACTAGGAGTTTCAAACTTGTCTAGACTCGGGCTGTCTTCACCAGTGTAATTTATGGCTACAGAGTAGATAGTGAGCTTGTTGGAACAAGGAAGTTGTCCAGGGATTGGTGAAGCTGTGGGACACACACAGGGAGGCATGTGTATGTCTGCACCCTTCTTTTAAAAAAGCGGTGTAATTGGAGCTGTAGAGCAGCTGTTGAGGTAGGTACTTAGCTCAGCTCAGTGTCTGCCCATGCCAGGGATGCTGTTGGTATGGGACCAGCAAAGCTGAGGATCAGCTCCAAGTGCATCGGGATGGTCAATCCACCTCCCTTACCAAATAAAACAACCCCTCAGGCAAAGGGCAGAGCTGCTGGTGGAGTTTGTCTGAAAACAAAAGAAATCCCAAAAGCCTTCCTTCCTGTCCCCACAGTGTTCCAAGTCAGACTGCGACTCATCATTCCTGAGGGATCTCAGCTTGCCTCAGGAGAAGGCTCTACCTGGTTCTCAGGCCTGATGGCAATTTTTGAAAACTTGGCAGAGCTGAAGAGAGATTTCCTGCTAGCTCTGATTTTCTTAGCTTGCATGGCAAGGAATTTCACTGCCCAAGATTAACGGAGTTAATATTTTTTTAAATGTTAAACTTAGGGGATGCTGGCCCAAAGAGTGACAAACCAGCCTAGTAGTGGGTGAACTGCAAAGACTAGCTATTTAAAATGTGCAGACTTGCACAATTTCCCACAGTGACTTCTAATATATAAATATCCTTTGAAAGTATTATATATGATCTTAGTTTCAGCTAAGGTGCATGACACAACCTGTCCCATCAGAACCCCACTTGGCCTGGCATTTTGTCTAAGATATGCTGAGCTCACTTCTCTATCTCATCAGGCTTTTAAGTTTTCCTAGATCATGCTGAAGCATCTCCAAGAACTAATATTGCAAGGATAACTGTTCTGCACAAGGGGCTGAGCTTATTCTGGGAAGTATTGTATAAGTGCAGTAACAACTGTGAAGTTAATAGTCATTCTTTAAGCTTGATATAGAAAAATGTCCATTTTACTAAAATGTCTAGAAATTGTTCACCTCAGTTTTTTGGGGTTTTTTTATGTCTCTATCCCCTATTTCCAAGAAAGAGTGCTGCAGTGCTCTTAAATAAAAAATGATAGCTTTATACCAGCATATATTTACTGGAAATTACACAGTCAATACTGTGAAACGCTGATAATCTTTTTCCTCCAAGCTAATAGAAAAATGTGATCATCTGGCACAACTAAAAAGATTATTTCTTTCCAGAGCTCTCAATTCTTACAATCATGTGGCTGAATCCCAGGTTATCAATGTGTTAGTCTTAGGATGAAAATCTTTGAAGTTGGATGTTAGGAGCACTTTGAAGTAAGAGACTTTTAAAACAGGGCAAACAATGTGTGCACCTTTCATTGCAGGTATTCCAAGGCAACTCCAACTCTGGTGATATAGTGCGCAATAACTTCATCCCTCCAATCGTGGCCCGTTACGTGCGGGTGATCCCTCAAACTTGGAACCAAAGAATAGCTCTGAAGCTGGAGCTGATGGGCTGTCGAATAATGCCAGGTATGGGGTGAGCAGAGAACGGTGCCTCTAAAGCCCACTGTGCTGCCCCAGTGCCACTGACATGCCCTTCTCTCTTGCAGCTAACAGCTCGTTTACACATTCAATGTGGCAGAAACCGAGTCAGAGCACAGAAACTTCCCTTGGAAAAGAAGACAGGACTGTTACAGAGCCCATCCCCTCTGAAGAAACTAATTTGGGTAACACTACCTAGTGTTGCATTTTCTCTAGGATGCATCATGTCTTCAGCCCAGTCTGAGTGAACGTAAAACTTTCTCACAAATCAAAACTTTTATTTTCCCTTCAGACTTTATTAATGACAGAGAGAAGAGGGAGGAGCAATAAGTTCTTTTTGTCTTAAAGCGCAGAAAGAGATTGAAAGCCTTAATTTTCCTTGATGTGTTAAACATTGGGCTTTGGTTTCCCTGTCATATTGGTTTATTTGCCTATGCTCGGTGGGTGGCTCAAGGGAATACAGTGAGCACTCAGCTGCAATTTTTAGGAGAGTTCTTCCTCATTCTCATCCTGTATTTTAGAATTTTTTAGTATGTGAAGTAGTTGTCTCACAAAAGTGTTATCTTCTCTCCACACAACCATGACTCCTTCCAGAGCAAGTTCCCAGCTGAAAGCAGCATACAGCAAGCAGTGCCTGATTGTGTAATTAAACACTCTTCCATAATGTCTGTCTTCATGGGGGCTCAGACAACCTTAATGTGTGTAATTGTCCCTGAATTTGCAGTCTTCACCCTTTAATATTGTGGACCTAACTTCTTAGACCTTAAAAAGCAGAGAAATAAAATTTCATGCTTATACTACTGTTTGGTGGACTCATAGCAAGGCAGGAATTGCCAGACCCACTGTACCAAATGCTACTACCCGTTAGGTAGCTGATAGCTGTAGAAACACCTCTGTGAAAAAACTTGTAAGAAACAATCGGTGGAAGAAAAAAAAAAATAAATTCTGAAACTGCTTGCCAAAGCAAGCAAGCTCAGTTCATCCGTGCAATGGTATGAGCAAACCATGTTCGCTGAAAATGAAATGTACTGAGATTTCATCTGCTAAATTGTACATACCCTGTGGACACTTCTACTGCCTTATTCTCACAGGTGGCAAGTGTCTGTAGAACAGGGAACGGCAGGCTTCTGACATGAGAGCCACCCCACTGCTAATTTTCAAATCCCTGCTCTAAAGCATGTTGTGTTACAATTTAACAGTGGCTAAACAGGCTTTTCCCTAGGTTCCCTCATGGAAATCTTTGAGCTATTTTGACTGAAATGTTTCATCCAGTTCAGCATGAGCCAGATACTTGGCATGCAAAATTGCAGTCTCCTTTGACAGATTTATAAGCAACTGCAAACAGAGCATGTATGAGTGGCTTTTTAAAAGTCATCTAGTGTGTAATAAGAAAGAACTGCTCTTTGTAAGAATGCATATAGATGCGAAGTCAAGTGTAATCCTTGAGAAAGTATATTCAACTATTTTGTTCCAACATCGTTCCACACAGGTACATGACATCCAACCATGGCTGAGGAGTGGTTTTTTATAGTTTTAAGTTGTACATTTTCATGCTCTCTTCAAGAAGCTTTCCTGCAACATTATCTACCTTTTGCTGTAGTAAAACTTACCAGCTTTAGAGTAATTTACCTTTAAACTTTAATCCCTTCTTTTTTCTCATGCAGGTTTAAAGCTTACAGCTATAATTGTCCCCATCTTCATCGTTCTGTTTCTGTTCTTGTTCGCTGGAATTTGTATCTGCGCAGCCCTACGCAAGTAAGATACTGGTTTTTTGTCAAAGGAGGCAATCGTGGGTACCTAGCTAGCATGTCCAACTCTGGGCCCTCTTTCCAGAGCATCCTTGCCAGGGAGCTGGGAATTGATCCTGTTAGCCAGTCTTTCTTTAGAACTTACCTGTCTCTGTAGATTGTGTTTCTTACTGTATGCCTCCTCTAGTCAGAGAAAAATGAAGGTAAAGCAGGTCAGAACTGTGCATAACCAGCTGTTCTCTTCACCCTACATATACCCACAAGCATTGAGGTGTAAAGCAGTCAAAGACAGGATACTTTCCACACTGAAGCCAAATAAAAATTCAGTGAAGGGAAGATTTGAGCTATCTATCTGGATAATTTTCTTTTATTTCCCTCCCATTCTGTTTCTGCTTCCAAGTCCCTTTAGTTAGAGCACTTAACCTAGCAGGCTGAAAACAGCTCGGCTCTATGGAGTCACACACATACAGTGGTGTAAGCAGCTAAAACTAAGTTATTTCATCTCACAAGACTGAGGGCTGGAACTAAGCTAACTGTGCTTCCTGCTAGATGCCCATTCCTATGAACCTGCACTTGCATGTTGAACCAGGAAATGCTTCTGTCAGCAGATGGGGATTTGGAAGTGTAAGCAATGCTCTGGTGATGCTGCTTCATCACCAGTGATACTCAGCTTTGCCCTGGATTCCCAATAAGTCTATAAAATAGCCAAAGAATTCAGAGGAGCAGATCCAAACATAGCCCAGAGTGACACATATAGACAGAGACACAACAAAATTGCTGAGTGCCAGCCCCAGCAATTTGAACACCAGCACTCACAGGTCAAAGTGCTGGTGTGCATGCCTGATGTTTTAGTAAAGAGCAACCTCCAAGAACTTGAAGTGAAGCCTTGTCCTCAGCCACTAAGTAAAAAGGCTCTGCCAGAGCTAAGGCATGAAGCTGAAATGCTGTAAGTACTGATGTTTATAAATCCTTTCCTCTCCTCACAGGCGAGAAGCCAAAGGACTTTCCTATGGATTATCCAGTACTCAGAAATCAGGTTAGTGGAGAATCATGCACTTTGTCCTGTCCTGTCCAATGGGCCAGCAGGAAGGGGTTTATGCAACTAAGCATTTAATGCTTGTGAAATAGCATCCACATTCCCTCATTCAAATTCACCTCTTCATACAAGGGAAACAGCAAATGATAGTCCCACTTGTGTCATTCTAGCACAGTGCCCTGAGAAACAATATAATTTGGTTTCTATGACAGAAAGGCAATTAACAAAAGATCTATTATACAGAGTGCATAAATTAGCATGTAAGAGTGCTCCCAGGTGCCCTCCTTTTCCTTCCCACTTCCAAAATACCTATTTTGCAGAAAATTGCTGCTTTTCTTTTCTTTTCCCAACAGCAGAGGGGATTGTCTTTCTCTAAGAGAGCAAGGGGTAATCATTTTTTATGGCTTTAATATTTTCTTCTCACTGCCCTCCCTGGTTGAAACTGTATTTATAAAGCCTAACAGTGAACTGTATTGAATGAGGGATTGGCTTGAGCACACTGCTTTAGGAGATGACTGCAAATTCCCAATGAAATATTTTCTTTGTCTTGCTCAATAACATTTTCTAGAGTGGGGTTCCCATCAGCTTGGCTGTTGGGGTGTTTTTCCTGGCCAACCAGTTCTGTAGAGGAACATCCTTCTGAAACTCGGCTTTCCATAAAAAACCCAAACCACTAAGCACTTCACATGTCTCTTGACAAGTCTCTTGCAATAGCTCAGCTCCAAAATTTCATCCTCAGCAGGTGCTGACGTCAGTGAAAGGAATGCTGTTACCCACTGCAGCTTGCCCTCATTAGAAAATTAATTTGTACTTAACATCATATTTGCTAATATGATTTTTCAAGGTCACATCATAATCCTTTCTCACTTGTTAATGAGGACAAATCCCAAGAAATTGGAGATAGCCTCTTACTCAGTGAGTTCATTTGTTGTATGTCTGCTTCATAAATCAAGCTCCTAAGCCCTTGTGAACCCGGCTTGGGACTTAGAAAGCTGTGAGTCAAACTCACCTCTCCACAGACCTCCTGGCACAGGCTCCAGCAAGTCCCTGACACAGTGGATTTTTTTCTTTTCTGTCTTACAAGGATGTTGTGAGAACAAGTCAATTGATGAGTGCAGGTGCTCAGATACCAATGAAATGGAAGCCACACTAATCTTCTGAAAAAGGGAGAAATTTCAAGCATTATTTTTGCCACATATTCAATGCCAAAACATAACTGACTTAAAGTTGGTATTTTATCAATATACTTTGTTAAGGCATGACTGTTAGGCACCTACAGAGTTTGCGCCCTTCTTGCCAAAAAATCTTATATAAACTTGGAAATCCCAGTTGATGATTCACTTCTTCCTTCACCCTCCATATTTAGGGGGCTTTTTTTAAACAAACGGCCCATTTTAGTCATGTTTTTTTACTATTTCAATATATTGACAGCAATGAGTATACCAAAAATTAAACTTACTGATAAGTCTTCTGATTCCAAGCATTTTACTTGCTGATAAGCCTTCTATTTTTATTTCTTTTTCATAGGTTGTTGGAAACAAATCAAGCAGCCCTTTACCAGACATCAGTCAACTGAATTTACCATCAGCTATAACAACGAGAAAGAGACACCACAAAAGCTGGATCTGGTCACTAGTGACATGGCAGGTAACAGCTGCTCCCCCTCAGATGCATCCCTTTTGCTCTATGTGCAGAGCCAGTAACAGGGGGAGGGATGGCCCAGCAATGTTACAAGCTTCAGCTTTTATGCAAATTGAGGACCAGGAATAGATTTATTCATCTTCATTCCAAATGTATAGAGAAGCAGCTAAATATATTAGGGAAGGAAAGACACACGCTTTTGGAATTTTGTTTTCTTGGAGTTGTTGGAAAAATTTCCTGACTCTGGAACAGTTAAAGCTGAAGGTAATGATGGAGAGCACTTAGGCTTGGATGAAGTGCAAGAATATGCCTAGGATAGGAGTCATTCCCTTTGTTGACTAATTTTTGTGTTTCTATTTAAACACAAGTGTCTCTGGAAATGGAACAAAATATGATGCCCCTTGCTGCTGATCACATAGAAAAATTACTTTCCTGGTTTATGGTGGGATTTCATGTCTAGCTGGAAGTTGTGCTGAGATCCCTGTGCAGCTTTCCTGAACTATCTGGGAGATGAGACCTCCTGAAGAGGAGGCAGGTAGATGAGAGAGAAGAAGAAAGCCAACCGCAGCACTTCTCTCCTGTGCTACCTTGGCTCCAGGTCACTATTTGGATAAAGCAAATCCCAATGAAAGAGCATCAGTACTATTCACATCCCAAAGGATGATTTTTTAATTCATCCTCTTAGCACAACTTATCCCCACCTAGTCTAGTCTGCCTGGTGAGGCTAGTGAGACCAGCCATTTCATGGGATCAGTGATCAGCATTCTTAAAGAAAGATTAGTTTGCTGTTTCCAGCCTCCAGACCTTAGAAATTCCTTAGAATTCCTTCATTTTGTTTGGCAGAGAAATACATTTAAAAAACAAATGAATAGTTACAGTAATTCCATATGGTGCTGCTCTCAATATCTTTCAAAGACAATTTCAATCCTTTTTTAGAAACTTTCAATGTAACTACGCAGAGACCTATAAAGCAGTTTTAAGGAAAGATAATTAATAAAGGTTGCTTACAAAATATGGTTATTTGGTTCCCTGGCCATGTCCGGGAAGTCTTTTCTCTCTCCACCATCCCCTCCTGCTGTGTTTGTGGGGAGTCTGAATTCTCAGATGCTCAGGCATGTTCCCAGCCTTACCATTTCACCTGCAGCCTCCTTAAAACTAAAAAAACCATGAAATAAGAAGGTGAATGCAACCTAGAAATGTGCCATTTAATAATTTAATTGCAGGGAGCACACGATTTGCATGTAGGTTACCACGCTACATGAAATTCCCTCACGTCAGACCCCCAGCTGCCTGTCGGTTCCCAAAGGCATCCAGGAGGAAGTCAAGATACTTCATCCTGAGCGAGAGAGATTTCTGGGGATGGTGGCAGCAACGCTGGGGAGAGCTGCACTACTTACTTAGTGAAATATCATAACACCTTCACCCTACATGCTGAAGTTTGGGACGCAGCCAGAAACTGCCAAAAAGATTCACAGGACATATGGGATCGAATTCGACGCTCATGTCAGATGAACCGCGATGCCAGAACAGAAACCGAGCTAACTTCTTCACGCCTGCATGCAAACACGATACTTTAGCAGTGTCATTTACTAGAGCTGTTCAGGCCACCGTATGTATCTGTTAGAGATTGTCACCGGCACCAAAGCGAGAAAGTTAGAACGTTCAATTTTCTCATAATAGTTTTACTTGTTTTTTTCAGAAAACCTTCTCGTTCAGATCTCCTCACACGGCAGCCTGGCACCTACCTTAACTAGAGGTGCAAACACACACTTCTTGAGGCCATATTTCCTCCATCGCACTCCTTGCTCCTGCTCAGGCCATTTGCCCTAGGCAGCTCTACCCCTGCCATCCCCCTTGACTGGGAGACTGCCCAGTTCCTAGGGCAGCCATTCCCACTTCTCCCCCCAAGCTCATCCCCCTTGGCATGCCTGCAGCCGTGCTGAGCTGGCTTAGCACATTTCACACTTCCATTGACTCTCTTGGCTGCCGTTTTGCCTAACTTCATCCTTCTTGTCAGTCAGCTACTGTGAGATGCTTTTTAAATAAAGCCGGCTTGTTAAGAATCCTCTGGGCATTTTAATTATTCTGAAAGTGGAACACTCGTTTTGGAGAACTTCTCACTTGTGGACCTTCATGTAATGTCCTTTGTCCAGTTTGTTGCTAATATTTTGTTGACCTCTCTCTTTTTTAGGGCTTTCAAGTATACTCAAGAAATGTTAATTTATTTGGGAGGGTAGGTAGGGAAAGGGAGGGAGGGTGGGAGGGAGGGAGTAGGAAAAAGAGGTGGCAGATTGGAGGTTCTCAGTGGAAGAGTTCCTGCCATGTTCCGCAACTCTTGCTTGCTGAAGGAGGTTACAGGATCGGTGTTGGAAAAAGGTTTCCTCACTTCTCCAATAACCAGATATTTAACAAAGTAGTTTTTCAACATAAAATACCTATATGTGCATAAGTATTGTGTACATAAGCAATCTATGCCTTATTGAGCATTTCATGCTTCCTTTTAGATTATCAGCAGCCTCTCATGATCGGGACTGGGACGGTAACACGTAAAGGATCTACTTTTCGCCCCATGGACACCAAAGAAGAGGGAAGAAGGGGGAGTTCTGAGTTCGAAAATCACTATCACTGCCCTCACAGAGCTAACAGGCACGAATATGCTCTGCCCCTGACCTGCCAAGAGCCCGAGTACGCCACCCCCATCATAGAGCGGCACATGGCAAGAGAAAGTAACTTCCCCTCTGAGAATGGCTACAACGTTCCTGTCGCCTCATCCCAGATACATTCCCTCACTGCTGGCAGCTTCTCCAGCTCATGTAAAACCGACACCAGGAACGGAGACTATCAGACACCCCAGAGTATCATAAACTATGACAAACCCAAAGTTAATGGTGTTCTGACCTCCGTGAGCTACAGCACAGACTACCAGAAACCCCAGCAAACTGCTCTCGGGGGCGAGGGTTACTCCACGCCCAGAGACTGCCTAAAGCCCATAAGCCAGACAGCAATGACAGCTCTCTTGTGATTTGCCGAGCAGGAGCGGCACGGTGCGCAGGAACGTCACTGCACAGCTTTCTGAAGTGAAAACAGAGTTTGGAGGGACTCTGCTGTGGGAGGCAGAAGGCAAACAAGCCCTGTGTACATAATATTGCTGTCTTGCTGGGTTCTGACATCTGAAGAAAGCATATGCTGTTTATCACTGTTTATAGCAAGAGAGATGTTATCAGTGAAGACTGTACATCTTATTTTCTGTAACTGATCTCAGTGCTCCATTTGCAATGTGTGCAATTTGTACATAGCTTTTATTTAAGGAGAATTTCTTAGGTTTCCTTTTCACCTGGGGGTTTGAAAGGATTGCAGGAATGCCTATTTAAGAAAAACAGTCCTCTTTTTCTGTCTTTATCTTACCTGCTGCTGTACTGGCAGCTGTAAATGGTGTATCTTATGGTTGTGTTGATTCATCTCCTTTCCTATGATAACATGAAGATAGGGCTGTAGTTCTAACTGGGAGGATATAAGTAAAACTACTTGCTGCATAATGTGCATGAGAGAAGGCAGCTGAATATTTAAATACTGTACTGAAACACAACTTCCCAGCTGCTTTTTTAGCAGCAATTCTCACATGCTTGAATTTGATCTAGCATACAAGCTGAGCCCATCTAACTTGCAGTACATGTTAGAAAACAGGTAGAAAGGCTGAAACTGGTTTTGGGTTCAAGCCATGGTTAACACTCCACAACAAGGGGGAAAAAAACCCTAAAAAACCAAACTAAACCAAACAACATATCCTATACCAGTTAATCTGGGGAAGTTCTTTTATTTTTATTTTTTTTTTTATTTAGGAAGTGTGTGTAACCAAAATGTGAATTTGCAGCTGAGAATTCAATGCCGTTCAAGCCCTAGCTGATTCTTTTGCTGCTAAACTATAAGGAAATTTGTTCCTTGGCACAAAGCAGCAAACTTCCTGAACTCTTCATTTCACCACTAGGTATTTTTCTGTCTTACAAATTTAGTGTAACATTTCTGTTAGAAGTATTTCAACTAACAAAAACACAAGTGTGTGTATGGGTTACTGTTGCAGTTAAATTTGCAAGACAGCAGATTAGCACTGTTGTTTTCAAATAGTTTTTCTTTTGCAGCTAATGTTTCCCTAGTTCTGTTTTCAGACAAACTTGAAAAAGCTTGGGATTGGGTGCAATGTATCGCACAGTAGCTGGCTCCTCTTTCAGCAGGGGCAGCTATGGAGCAGAACAGCTTCTGGTCATGACTGGGACCATCCACAGCCCTTCTACCTCCAGTGCTTGGGGCATTTCTTTGAATTCAAAAGGTTGTCCTAAAATGTCAAGAAGCTATATACTTCTGTGAAGAAAGAATGGTGCTATACGTAAAGCACAAGGCTGGGAAACGAGACCAGTAAAACCTGAGCTCTGGGAAAGTCACTCTTTGAAGACCCTCCCTTTATTTCCTTGTATATAAACGGGATGCTTTGCAAAGGATGCAACGAAGACTGATCAGTCTGCTCACAGAGTGCTTTCAGATCTCTGGCCCGAAAGTGCTGTCAGAGGACAGTCTGACTGCAGTGGTACTGCTCACAAATACTGCTAACTCCAGCCAGACCTGAACTTAAGGCAAGCTCTGAGTGGGTTCTTTGCATACCCTTGTTTTGCAGCCTCAGGTGGTGCCATTCCCCCGCGCTGCCGCACCGTGCATGCAATTCCCGTGCAAAGAAGAAAGAGTCAAGGTAACCTCGTAGCCTTCCTGTGTTTGCTGTCAATACAGTTTCTGTGAAATGTCTAAAACACCTCAGGTCCTGAAGTGAAACAGCAGCAGCCTGTTTGTTAGACCGAGCTGGGTGGTGTTGTTTACCTTCTGTTGTTTACATGTCTGTGTAAATAAAGAACACTGGTATTTGTAAATCAGCCACACAGGCCTGCCACTTCACTCGGTGACTCGATCATCGCTGCACACCCACTCCTGCCACACACCCTGCAGGGTGAGAAGGAAGTGTTTCTTACGCCCTGCAAAAGTGCCAGCTGTGCTGCTGCAATTCATGGCCCCTGCGTGACAGACTAAAAAAGAGATTCTCTCAGTGCCCCATTTAGCCCAGATTTTCTGTCCAGGAGCTCTAGAGAAGAATCCACAAACAAACTCACTCACTGGATGCCTTTGATTGAGGAAAGGGTGAGGATGCCCTCCTGATGAGCTTGAAACCAATCCTCTGCCCACACAACTAATTAGCTTGACTTGTCACTTGACAAACAAGTCAGTAATCAGGCCTACTTCTCATTTAATGAGGCAGCTAAGTAACTCAGCAATGCAAGGGGACCAGGCAGCAGATGACACTACTTGTATTATAATGAACTTTTTGCATATTTCTGCCACATGTTGGCACATCTGCAACACAGTACAAGTGTCAAAATCTTGGCAGCATCTGCCCATTTCTGCTGTCATTCAAACCCATCTTAATACAGCTGATTTAGCCTAATGGAAAGTTTGGTCTCAATTTGCACCTTGCCTTCATCCCCACAACCCCTCAAAAGAAACCCAACAAACCTGCAGAGGTGGCTTAACTCCCCAAATATCTTCAGCCTCCCTTCACAGTGGCTTAGTGCTGACAGAGGACAGAGGCAGCACATCTCCTGGTCACTGCTGTGGTGCTTCATGGTTCACGTCCCAGTGACTGCTGAGTGTGGTTAACTCTAAAAGCCTCGGCCACTCCACCTTGGCCTAGGAAAGTTTTTGCAACCCTAGCAGCAGATACACAAGGGAACTTCCTACCCTACGTCTCTGTATCCTAATGGTGGTAGAGATACAAAATCCTGGTGCAGGAATGAAAGGGGATTGCCTGAATCTTACCAGTGCCAGTGCCCGTCCTCTGAATGGCTTTTTACATACAGGTACACCAAACTCCAGCTTGTCTACATCAGCCTGTCCTCACTGCCAAAGCCAAATGTAGGTATCACGCAGGCAGCCTTATTAAACATCCCAGGTTTAAAAAACCGTTGTTTCACAGTGAAGGTTGGAGTATGCACCCTTTTGGGATATTTCCACACTCAGAAGGCCCGTTAGCCCTGGGTATCTTTCCTGCATCTCTAGAGATTATGTGAGAGCAGCATCTGATCCTCTGGTCAATGGAGACTTTCAGTGGCATTTTGGAACAAAACCTCTTCCCCAAGCAGGCACTCCCAGTGGGTTGGAACAGTAAAGCCAAGTCAGAGTCCACAAGAAGGTTAAATATTAACTGCTCCTGGCACTTAGGACCAGCCTGTCCCACTGCTAGTGACAGCAAGCTGCTGACTTTGCTGGCAACAGGGGCAGCTCTGTAGCTGCATGTCTGACCGAGGGAACAGAAGGAGGTGGTTCTTGAGGTAACAAAGTGTAAAAAATGGTGCCAGCTACCTACAACTCAAACAAAAAACATGACAGCATGCATTTCCAGCTGGTGCTTTATATTTAAAAAAAAAATTTACAAAAAAAACCAACTACAACAAAGGTTTCAAAAATACCACAGCAAAACCACAAATTTTGTTTGCCCTGACCTCCTTAGACTGGCAAATAGATCACAAATTCTTATTTCTTCTATCAAGTACCTTTCTAATCCTCAATACAAAAGCATTTTTCCCTATCAAGTGTAATTCTAAAGAGTATTTTTCTATTTCTCTTAGTTGCTAAACATCAGATATAAAACCTTATCTTAGTACCTACCACGATCTTTACACCCAACAGGCAATAGATGAAATATTAGCTCTAGACTGGAATTAGGATTTCCTGGCACAGTGTTTGTCCAGTGTTTGTCTAACACCTGCTCTCTTTTTATGATCTTTGGATCAACAGCCTGGCCTCACCTCCTTCTGCAGACACCATCCACAGGATGGGTTCAGCTCAGTAGCCCACTCATTACAGCAGTCTGCAGAGATGGCCCTGAGGCCAATCTGCACCCCTGCATCTGAGGAGTATTGTGAGCACTGAGCTAAAATGGCAGCAGTGTCTCTAGCACCTGTGTGTAAATGACAGATCCCTGCCTCCTTATTTTGAAAAAACACAGGAGGTTGGATTCCAGTTATTAGAAGCAGCTTGTGAATCCCATGGCTGGTCTGCATCATTGGCATGGCTAAAACCTGTGAGGATTAAGTTTTTATTTCAGACTTCCTTCAGATTCTTCCCATTGACTGCCAGAGAACTGGCAATCCCTCATTCCATGGGCAGATTTTAGTGGAACCCTGTCTTAAGCACAAAATATTCCCTACACAGGATGGGAATATCAGGCTATAGGTCCCATTACAGGAGCAGATACCTAACTGTGCTTACCTGTTTGGTAGATCACTATCATTAAAACAAAAAGTAAAAATATGAAGAGAGTTCTAAGAAGGGAGTCTGTGGTCTCACAGCAGTCCTGCAGGATCAGAAACTGAAAAGTAACCTTGTAGAAATCCAACTGTATTCTTCTGTCCACCCTCTCTCCAAAATCAGGTTAGCTTTGCTCAGCTAGTGGTCCTCTTAAAGGCTCCCCAGTCTGTAAAACAGGCCAGACCAAAGGAATGACAAGGTTATGTTGTTGCATTCCTTTTTCCTTATCCACAATAAAAATTGTCTACTGCTCCTTTCTTTCCAATGTCAGCTATGATGCAAGTTTTTACTGACCTCCAGCCTCCACTGTGATTAGTACAGTGTGAAAGCAGAATTTATCATTTCATTTGAAACTCATCAGTGTAGTTGATACCTACACTGAAAATGACCCTGCCAGAGCTGTGTGGGGGTTAACAAGACTACCATTGCAATGCCTATGAATTATTGAAGATAGAGAGAGTTTCACAGAGCATACTTATTTAAAAGGAAGGTGCCATTTCTGCACAATCAGTTTCAAACTTAAAATAGAAAGCTCTCCTGAGGGCTTCCTTTTTTTGAAGCCCCTTTCCTCCCCCCAGTACAGTCCTACAATCCATTAAGGACACGACAAGGAGTCAGATGAAGTATTTCTAAACTAGATAAAGACAAGAGGGAAGACATCCTCAGCTGGAGAAAATTCATGCTACCCGTGATAAGGAGGATGCCTCACATCTGACTTTCTGTGCTATCTCATTGTATAGTCTGGACATGAGAATTTGGAGATTTTTGATTCAAATGTCACCAATTTGTTTAGGCTTCGCCTCTCGTTAAATGCCTGTAAGTCCTGAAAAACCTTTGCCATCAACAGTAGGCAAAGATTATTCAGTAACCTCTTGTCCTGGGCTGAATTAATTCATTACTCAGAGACTCACAACACAGCAACTGCTCTGCCATGTGACATCCAAGAGATTATCACCCTGTTTATTTTTGTGCAGTCACAAGTATAAAAAAGAGAAATCCAGGAAGGAGACAACTTGATCAAGCTATACCACATAATTTTACCATAGTAAAAAATAAAAGTCAACAAATATGACATAGTAGTGTTACCAAGGCATTTGTGCCCTGAATAATCAGCCTGAACAGACCTCAAGAATACATAATGTTGACTAGACACAAAATTTTTAACAGACTTTACTGGAAAAGCTCTCTTAATGTATTAATATCTGTATTATTGGCTAACCCAAAGAGGAACAGTACCCTGAATACCCAGCATTTCCTCCTACTAAATCTGAGCTACCAAAAAGAACGAGAAAACTTACAAACATTACAAACTATTCAAAGCTTGTAACATTTTCTCAGCCAAATCAGATGACAACAGACAATAATAGACTTTAAAAACACACGTATGTTGCCTGCTAGAAGGCAGGCAAAAAGGTAGGGAGACAAAATTCTAGGCTTAAAAAAACAACGAGACCTATTTAAAACAAACAATACAGAAACACACAACAATGGGTGATGCCTGAGCTGTGACAGGGAGCTTATCAGAAGTCCTCCTGCATGAGGAGTGGCAGATAACAGAGAAGATGATGATGCTTGCCATGAAACAAGGGGAGAAACACCCAGAAAGACAGTAATATTACCCACCACCCCACCCCTGGTCTGAACAATTTTACCCCCTGTGTATACTAGTAACCAGTATTTACAAATGTGTTTTGTGCATCTTAATTTCTCTGGCCCAGGCAAACACCATTTCGCAGATGGGCGAACTGAGATATGCTGCCACCTGTCCAGAGCTGTAGCAACAAATCAAACCTATCCAAAATTCAAAGGCCTCTGAAAACACCAACCACAAACCTGTGAAAAGTCCTCTGTCAAGCAGGGAAAGACAGGGGCGATAAAGACTAAGACGAGCTAGCAGACCTCACTTGAAGAGGCAGCTTTTCTTCACATCTATGGCTAAGCTTTTTATCCTTAAGTGACACCATCTGTTCTGACAGACAGTTTTATAAAATTTGAATAAGGTGACCTGGATAAAGCATGCCTGCTATATGGAAATGACAGTGTCATTCATGGATGTGGAAAGGTTGTGGATGGTTCATGCATCAAGCGCTTTCAGCATCTCATCATAAGAGGCCACACAAGCCTTTTCTGACACCACAAGACAAAGCGAGCCTTGCTTTTGATAATAAGGCTGCAATAAGTTTTCTACTGTCTTACAAAGACCTTGCAGATGGCATTCATACTCCTTTAAGTTAAGTATTCATGTATACAGGTAACTTTTTAACATATGAAGTCATGGTCCATCTTCCCCCCTTTATAATACAACCACATCATTGTACAAGGACCAGCACCAAGGACATAAATATGTCTCTGCTGACAGGTCTATTGATCACCTGGTTAATGACTGGACTATCATTTGGTGGTCTCTGGAAAGGAGCACCCGTAGAGAAAAGACCATGGTGGGTCAACATGAACTGACCTTCCTCTTTCTCCAAGAGGCTTCCATCTGAACCTGGGCTACAGCAAAACACAGTTGTCATCTCCCTTTGTTTCCTTCTCCTCATCTGACATGACCATGGTCAGTCTCTGCTCCAGCAAAGATTCCAGGAATGTGACAAGGCTGGTTCTGCACCATGGTTGAAGGGCACTGGGAAAGTCAGGAGTATTTTTGAACCTAACCTGGCATCTCACTTCATGTTTTATCAGTGCATTCGGTCCCTCCTTTTGGAAAGCCCTAGCCCATCCACAAACAAGAGATAAAATATTTCACTGCTAGTCTCTGAGCTTGTAAGAGTGCAGAGCACTCATTTTTTACAGTAACTGATGGGGATAATCAAGTGGTTTTTAGCAAGTCATGAATGCAGAGCTGTATGCAATTATACATGTCTGTGTTTATATGTGTTTGGACATATGTTTCACTGATATACAGAGAGGACAATTTTCAACTGTAATATGTGCCATCAGCAAACTACTTGCTACAGGACATCAATTAGACTCGATGTTAATTATATTGATTACATGTTTCTAGAAATAATTCTGATGAATAAAGTTTTTCTTTTTTTTTTTTGTTTTTTTGTTTTGTTTTGTTTTTTTAATTAAAACCACAACCAGCCAACCAACCCACAAAAAAACCAACCCATGAAACAATAGGTTCTGTTTCTCACAGGTTCGTTAATGCTGAAGATTGGAAGGAAGCTGCTGCCCCCTCTTGGCACCACGTAAAAATGCAAACACTTTGCACAAAAAAAAAAAAAAAAAAAAAAAAAGAAGATTGTGGTCACAAATTGCAATTACTAAGTAATAAACAAGTTTGGATGTGGAAACAGAATAAAGCTGACACAGCCCCAAACACACTTGCCTACTTACACAGACCACTCAAGACAACCCCGTTAACTTAGTAAGACATGGGGGTTATAATACATATAATTGCCATGTCTTTCATTTTAAAATAAAAGTTACTAATATGTGACCTGGATTTAAAACAACACTTCAAATAATACTTAAAGAAGCACCCTAATTCTTCTGGCTTCCTGAATTGCCTTGTAACACCCCACATCTCTCACAAATTAGGAGAACACCTAAACTTCCACGTTGGATAAAAAAGGAAGATCAAATAAACAGGAAAGCCTGCAGCAGCACTCAATTAACAGCTATACAGAAATCCCCATTTATCATATATAAAAAGTTAATTTCTCACTGCCTGCCACCCTCAGAAGCTGAGGGTATCCACTTCAGGGTTTAAATTGTAGTAACCATGGGGAATCCCTTCTCACAGAACCACAGACTACCATGCAAATTATAAATCAAACCAAGAGGACCTGGCGCATTTATGGACACAACTCAAAGGCTTCACTTCTACAAGAGGATCAGCATGGGCAACCTATAGCAACCTTCTTCCCTAACCTTTAGCAGAAGAGTCAACAGTGGCAAACTCTCTACAGGTTCTTCCAACAGGGACTGAATAGGGACATTCCATTTCTCGCTGGAAGGAAAAGCATTCAAGTCAAAGACATTTCCAGCACTGTAAGCCCAGTGGACCAAATACGTAATTATCCCAGTTCAGCAGCATAACTTTAACACTTCCACTCCCCTAAAGAAATTAACGACAGACATTAACATTATGTCCAAGAAACACTTGGACAACAGCAAGTGAAGTAAAATTAGAAAAAACATTTTCATGGGAATCTGACTTCATTTGACAGAAGTAGTATCTATACAAATATTTAGACAGTTTATAGGCAAATAAAGATTTAATCAACAGGATTTACAGAGATTTACAGATATATTTGAAGACTTGCAGTACTAACAGAAAAATTTACCAGCTGTCACCCAAGCACCCCTGACTTCCAGTACTACAGGCAATCAAAACATGTCTGTGAATGCCTGTACTTTCACTTTAATTGTATTTACATTTTCTTAACCTCCTGATTGAGACCAGGCATTGAAAACCAGACAGTAGAGAGCTGGTGGCCACACAACTGATGCAGGAGAAACTGGGGAGCTGGCTAAGGCTGCAGTGCTTTTGCATATCAAAAAGGAAATTTGAAGAACTACAGAGTGCCAAAAACTCTGAAGGGAATTGTGATCACTATCTCTAGCAGAAAGTTCCAAAGAAAAACTGTAACCAGTTCTCCTGGGATCACTACATGGAGTTTTAACATACCTCTCACAGAGGACTGATAGAGCACACTCCTGCAGAGCCTTCAAAACATTGGCAGCTCCAACACTTATCTAGGTACAACTGGGAAACATAAGCCTTAGCACATGAGGCAGAAGGTTGACAAAGAGACACCAAATAATTTGGACAGCTGATTGATTGAATCAAACATCTGTATAGAGCATGGAAAATTTACCCAAGTGACTTAAAAGTTTTCACCTAGCAACTGAAAATCCTTGAAAAATACTACTTGGCTTTTTTTCAACCATTTGATTCTTAAGCATCGTGTCCTGCACAGGAGCAGGTACCATGAACAGATTCCAAAGTACATCTGCAGGAAGGGAACACCAGGTGAACAGAGTAGCTAGGACAAGGCTACTTGAAAGCATTAAAAGCAACAAGAGAAAAGAAAATCTATGAGAAAAGAAACTCCAAAGAAATTGAGTACTTCTCTTTCAAAGTCAGCAAGTTTTCCACTTCTCAACTTCTCAGTTTCCTTACAACTGTAAAACTTCTAAAGAATTGGGAACTGTGTCCTGTTGGAAAAGACACATGGGACAAGGTGATAATATTTTCCAATTATTGTAGTGTAAGTTCAGGCTTATAAAGACAAGCTTGAAATATATTAGCCCATTTTTTTCAGACCATTGAGCTGAGGTTTTAATCAGCAAAAACAGACTTCTTACACATATCCTAAGTCAGGATGCATTTCTTTTTTGTCACGTGTGGGTCTCTGGAAAAAAAAAAAAAAAAAGCAGAGGACTATTCAGTGACCACAGTTACTGGGAGCAACCTCTGAGCTCCTTCAGCAGGACACTGGAACACAAAGACATTTTGAATTATCTTCTTTGACCTCCAGTAACAAAGATGTAATTATTTCTCCTCTATCATCTTCATTCATAGCTGCCTCTGTCCCTCTGCTTGTTTTACAACTCAAGCTACATTTCTCTCCTTTCCCTCTTCATTCCATCTGCTGAAGCCACCCATATCTAAACCCTCCTAAAAAA
The DNA here is from genome assembly GCA_032173965.1 of Sitta carolinensis. NCBI lineage: Eukaryota > Metazoa > Chordata > Aves > Passeriformes > Sittidae > Sitta > Sitta carolinensis. The sequence goes on from JAVUNC010000004.1 coordinate 48,615,878, forward strand.
TTTAGAGCTAAAAAATAAATAGTTAACAGTTTCAGCCCTCACCAATTGTACATTCTACATCTTTTCATCCCACATGACTCAGCCTTGTCTATTGAGACAGTTCCTACGCTCACAGTTTTCTGCCCTCTGCTTACACACTCTCAATAAATCCCTAAGCACTACCATAAATATACTACTATCAGTTACCACACAATGCCTTTCACTTGAGCTCTCTGTTCATTCAGATGAACTTCATGCTATAGGGTGACATGACCACTCAAGTATAAGTGAAAGTTCTTTTAAAATATAATTTAAAACACAAACGGACACTCAATCTGAACAAAAGGACTCAAATACCAGGACTAAAAGTTGTAACTTAAAGTGGAAAATTTAGAATATTTCAAAATGCATGGAAAACAAACAAACATCAACCAAAAAAAACAGAGACAAAGAGCTGTTTCTGCAATTTTAGCCAAATTACTTAACCCTCTTGACAGGTCTAGGTCTTGATAGCTCTTCCTAGTCAAGGGCTTGAGAATATTTATGGTATTATTATGTAGTCAAACACTGAAAATATTTTTTAACTGAAAACCATTCAGCAGAAAATGCATCTCAATGAAATTTGAGACATGCCCTGTAACTGTCTTTCAAAAAATGTATTTTGCTCTTAACTATTGCCAGCCAAGACTAGATTAGAATCAAGCTTCACATTGTGTTGTTTTGGATTCCCCCATATTAGCTATTTGGCCAGGTGTGGACTACATGCTTAACAGACAAAAAAACACACATGGGGTTGGGTCTTTTTATATATAAAAAGAGAAGAAAATGAAATACAACTCTGAATTAGGTGCAGAAAGCACTGCAATACAGAAGAGTATATTTATTTACAGGCTAATAAAAATATATTCAACTTAGCTAGGTGTATACACGTTTTGCAAAACGTTCTATCTGCTACATACATGAGAGTAAGCTATGATGTAATTATGTTTGGACAAATACAATAAATATCTGTATTTTGTTTGATACAACTGTGGATTAACATATATTGAGATGGATACAAGCCCTCTTCACTGCCAAGAATACACTTCTACAAAGGAAATACTACATACAACATTTGATCAGAGTTAAATTTATTGCCATAAAGCACTTTCCTTATCTTACATGCTTTTCGTTAACATTGGTCCCAGATGCCAACAAACACTGTTCACCTTTACCTTAAAATACAATTGTCTTACTGAAGATTTTAATAGGAAAGGAATTATATACCAAAAAAATTGCAAAATTATCTTTAGAATATTATTTTATTTTTTTAAGTAAAAATATATATACACACACAAGTAAACTGTTTTTCACTTTAAAAAATAAAAATGAAGTCTGAACACTGACTTTCCTCAGAAATTCTTCCAAGTCAAATTCATTCAACCTCTGGGAATCAGCAGGACTGAGTCTTCCAGTTACTGACAAAGGGGAGAATACGCGTTTGTCCACTGAATCTGGAAATCTCAACTTGCAAAACTTTTCTCGGTTTAAATAGTAATCTCTAAGCATTTCGGTAAGATTACAAATAAACCAGTATGGAAAATCAGCTGGTAATAAGTACAGCGTACATGGAGACAGACTGTAATGTCTGAGCATATCCTTCCTAAACAAAGATTATAAAAACTTCTGGGAAGGAAATCTGGTGATAGTTTACTGCTACCTGATATGCCTACTCCCAGTGATTTTCATCAGCAATTGTTTCTTCTGTTGATGTCATATAGAGATAAAAATAAAGAAGGTAAGAGCAGAGAAAAGGTCCAGCAGATAAAGAAGAGAGCACAGCATCATGTGGAACTGGCAGACAAGGAATGTTAGGAAAATAACTAGAAACATTCTTCCACTTCAGGCTAAAACTATCAAATTCACTGAACAGAAAATACAGTGTGCCATGAAGTATGGAAAAAAATATAAATAAAATATTTCACTTTTCCCTCAAATAAAGGGAAACTGAACAGAAAAATCAAATGTCTTTTAAAAAAGTTACAAGACTAGTTGGACAAGTAATTTCTAAGAACTGCAGGAAGATTTTACACACCAATGATTTTCAAAGACAAGATGACCACAACTTAGCTTTGAACTGTCCCTTCCTGACAGAGAGTAGTTGAGAGCTCCAGGCCACAGGCAGTTTCAGAGTGCACTCTGCTTGAGTAGCTGTGGGGAAAACACAAATCTGGATGCAAAAGTTCTGGCAATGGATTCATCTGCTAACACTCATCCAATGTGTCCTCAAGTTTCTGAAGCTTCAGAAAAAGAAACATGCCTGAGGACCTGTTTCTTCTTCACACAGCTTTATTTTTAAATATCAGTTTCTGTTCGGTGAAAACTGTACAGCCTTGACTATTTTAAAAACCTTCAACAGTATGCTGTACGATGAACACTAGCATAAGAAATGAACCAAATTATGTTACTCCACTAAGTGGAACTCATGCACACGCACACACACACACACACAAAATGATGGTGTAAATAGCGAAGTTAAGGGATTTATAAATAGCAAAATCTTTGAATAAAGTATATACATTTTTAGGCTTTTTCTATAAACATATATATATATATAGTGCTCCTAGGAGAGACAAGGTAACTGTGTTCTACATCACAACTTGGAACGTAAGATTAATTGATGTTACTCTAAAGGCCTTTGAGGTTTTTTCTTCTGTATTTATATCCTACACAGTTAACACTTGCAAATATGACTTTTCACATTAGTTCCTCTTTCAATGTACAAAACCATTTTACGTTACAGTTCAACAGCCTGCAGAGCAGTGAACAGGAAAGATGGCACTGCATGCTGAAATAGTAAGTGCTAAGACAATGTAGAGCTTGTCTGTGGAGTGTGCTGCACTTCCCCAAGAGAGCTACAAATGGAGCATGAGAAACTGCTCGAGACACCATCCTCAACCTCCCAATCTGCAGCCATGCCGGAGGCCTTTAGATGCACACTAACAAAAAACTATTTTAAGATACACTGCTCTCACAAAGGGAGTAACATTTTGCTTCAACAGTAAGACAATTATAGGTTAATAGGACTGCCATAACATAACACAGATAAGGTCAGGCACCGTATGGTTCTGAGAACCTCCAGTAAAGTACTGTGCACTCAGCTTCTACTTCTTTAAGGATTATTTTAATGTGAAATGAGTATGTTCAGTACCCATCAAAAGCACTCATTTCATAAGGTCAAGCTAATGATGACCAACTCAAACAACTCAGCATTAGCAGTAACCATACCCATTCAAAAACAAATGCTAAATTGATGATGCTCAGAAAAAATACCAAAGGGCTCACATTAATTGTGAGTAATTTTTCAACTGATTTCATATTTAAGACCCCATACTACTCTGTTTAACTACTTTTGGAGCAGATTTCAAATGGAACAAATGGTGGTGAATTTAAATAAAAACAACAAATCCAAAAACCTCACTCATAAAATTACCATGGGTTGAATGATCATGATTAGCAAGCACTCCACTGCTTACGTGGGTTTTGATAGTCTTTGCTCAAATAAAAGCTCTTATCTTTACTATTCTGAGAAAAAAAAAAGTGTTTTTTAAAGTTACAGTTCAAAAATCCTACATAAAAAACACATGGATGCAATGGAAGAAGTGACACCCCCCCATCTGTCTACAGTTAAAGCATGTTTCACACTAAACTGAACATCAGTTGTCCCTTTAAAATACCCAAGGGTCAAAATTAGGCCGGTCACACATTATTCTGCTTCCTTAGGGACATCAATGAGATTAAAAGTGGAACATACTGAGGTCATCCACTTGAAAAATCCCACGCTTTGGTGGGACTACTCTTTCATTATTAAAAGAAATTCATTTCACATGCTGTGTGTTCAATAACTACTGTGTGTCACGCAAAAGACAGTTTTCCACATTTAGAATTGCTCACAATGAAGCCCTGAGGTAACCGCCTTTTTTCCAGGCAACAGTAATACAGTTCCTTTTGACATTTAATCATCCTTTTACTACCTACACTAGTATATGCAACTTTAAGCAGTCGATATTGATTGTTCCCAAAGATGGGATCTGTCCAGGTTTTGCTTTTCTGTTTGTTTATTTGTTTTTAGGATAAAGACTCAGCAGAATGAGCTAATTTGGGTGCAGTGTCTTCTAATGAAGCTTCAACTGAATTCCCCAGGTCTCCATTTTCATGTCCATCAATACTTGGCTTCTTATCAAACACTGCAAGTTAAAAAGAAAATTGATTTAAGGAAAGAAGCAATCTTGGGAAGGAGAGATCAGTGATCCTTGTTTCAAAAGCTGAAATGTTTGCTGAAATGACTACTAAAATTAAAGCTGACAGGTTTTTAGCAGAACATAGTATGGCAGGAAAATAGGAACTGTTTCTTTGCTTTTCTGATTTAAAAAATGTAACTGAAGAAGCCATCAACATGAAGTGTTAACGGGAATTAATGACTCCTACTCAGAGGTAGGAAAAGATAATAAATTTGAATTTTAACCTTTGGGAAAAGATGACCATGAAAAAAGTTCTTAAGTTAATTCAGTTAATTCAGTTGTACCTAAGTAAACCAGGCCAAACAGTGAGGGACCAACCAGATGAACTGATAGTCTATTAGTAGGTTTAGAAGGTTAATTGAATTGACAGCAGATTAATTTTACAATGAATATAAAAACAGTATTTTCCAGAAATTGGTTTGCATATTGAGACTTCAGAATTAAACTGGATGTAACACATTTTAGAAACTTTACCTTGTGAGGGTTTGACATCCACATTTGCATCTTTCCTATTAGAACCTGAATTTGCACCTTCTTCCAATTCATCAAGATATAAACGGTAACGGTGTCCACTCTCATCCTCATATTCTACGTTTTCATCATCCGAATCAACTTCTGGAGCAACGTACACTACTTCAAATTCGATTTCACCTCTCTAAAATGCAGCCAAAAATACAAATGTACTTACTACTGCACGACTACCCAGCAGGAATACCAAGATGAGCTAGGTTACTAAAACAAATAAATTTAACTGATGTAAACACATTTACAGTTGTGTTGAATATATTGGATAGGTATCAGAGTTAAGTTTTTACTGACTAAAGTAGAATAGCTAAGCTTTACAAAAACTACCCATATTTCTTATATGCCAGTATATATATTTCAAACGATTTCTAAAGAGGATGTTTTCTGATAAATTAAGCACACTGTTAACTATCTGAAAATGGAAAGCAAATCAGGAAGAAGATTCTAGACCACAAAGTATATGAGAAATATTGTTTGGCTGGAGCTGTTCAGTCAGAAGAGTAAAGCATATGTCATGAAATAGTTATTTCTGTGGGGCAATGTAATAAATTTATTTTCATCAGCCTTACTGAATAATGATTAGCCAATAAATGTTTCACTGAATCATTACTGACCCATCATCTTTCTTCTTAAACTGCAAAACATAAGAGGATTAAGTATAATGTGATAGAGCCTCAAGAATCACTGTAGCTTAGCATTACACTGTACTTAACAGGAAACATTAAAATTCAAGGTAATTCAAGAGGTAGAATGCAGGAAGCACCTAAATGTGCTTATGGATAACACATCCAAACTGACCTGTTGGGAAAGAATAGTTACAGCTTCTTTATGCTTGGCATCTCTTAGATTAACTCCATTTACTGCCAGAATAGCATCACCAACATGCAGTCCTCCACATCGATCAGCAGGCTGCCCAGGATGGATTTCAGAGATCAGTATTGGAACACCATGCTCCTTCCCACCCTATTCAAAAAAAAAGGCAAATTTTAAGTAACAAAGATGTCTTTTAACATAAAATTGACATTCTGACAGTAGTTCCTGAAAGTAGTTCCTGAAGTGCTTATTTCGACTTCTATTTAAAAAAATTAGAAATCATTCTTCAAACAAAGAATGTTTAAGAATGTGTGAGCTGCTTGCCTTAATTTTTCTTTTTTCTCCCCACAGAAGACTGGAAAATTTCTAATATGTACTCAAAGGACACAATTCTGAATACTAATAAAACTATAAAATCAAATACAAACTAATGAAAAGCAGAAAACCTCACTAAAAAAAGCGTGTCAGGCACCATATTGACTTGCAAGAAACAGCATTCATATTTAGAATAAAAGTATAATAGTCAAAGTTTTCCAAATTTGTTGTAAAAAGTTACACAGCTCTTGTTAGGTGAGAGATATCAATACAGATACTTTAAAAAAAGTTATAATCACAACAGCTAAGCTTTGGAAATCAGGTCTCAGATTGTTTCTACTATTCTAAATACTTACACCTGGAATCACCACTGGCTAATCTGCTAAAATGTCTACACCATACACGTAAGTCAAAATCCTAAGTTTAACATAAAGTAGCAATTATCTATTTCCTAATGTATCAAAATGAGTGTTGGACTTCTATGACCATAGTTATGGATTTATGTATGCTTTTTTCATTTGTTCCAACCACACATTTACTGATCCATGGATCTTACAGAAGTAGGAATACAAACGTGAATTGCTGCTTCTGTGTCATAGAAAATAAATGCAAATATTTACTGTGATTGAAATTCCTAGTCCTTCATGATCTTCTTTAACTAGCAAAACTTTTCTGATTGGACCAACACCTTGACTCTTCTTTAAGGCATCAGGATCCTAGTTTGATAAAAAAACCCAACACAGCACAAACATAAATGTTTGAACCAAAAATATGCATTTCAGCATTTTGTGGTTTTTTAATTATATACAGGCAGTTTTATGAGCAACAGGTTTAGATTAGCTCCAGGCAGGACAAACTTACAGTGCCCCTTTACAGAAAGGGAATGAAATCGGGAAAGATTACTCATTATGAACCCCTGATGAGGATAATTATTTAAATTACTTCACTGCTGATTAATGCACAACACAGAACTTAACTTCAAAAGAAGGAAATCAGACATGTATTAAAATACTAAGGGACTACATGAAGAAGTGCTGATCACTGCTGAAATGTTTTATGATGCAGACATCTTAAAAGTAACCAAATGACAGAAGATGATGCAATATACTCCCAAGGAAGAGGTTGCTTGCTCAAGTTTATTTTTACTGTAATAAAAATAAACCACACCAAAAGCCATGGAACTCAAATCTAAAAGAGAGATTAAATAAATCAAGAGGTTTTTTTTTCCCTTGTTAAGTCACTGATGCCATTATGCATACCTTTAAAATCACAAATACATGTATTTGTTCACCAATGTTTTATATACAATTAGAAAAATAAGCAGAAACACCCATTGGACCTACTAAGGTATTTAGAAGAGATCACAGTAAAGCACTTTGCTGAAAATGTCTGCGTTTATGTACTGAATACTGGGGTGATTTACCAGTCACCAAGCTGGGCAACTTCTACCAAAGATATCCATAGTGAAAAACTGTTTAAGGTTTTGTTTTTAAAAGCACCTTTAGGAGGAAGAAACCCAACTTCTAAATAATTATTTTACAGTGTCAATTTATCTGGCCTTCTAAGAAAATAAGTTAAAATCAATTTCAGTTCAATTCAATGCTAAAAACTTTATTCTTGGTTTTTGTAAATAAGATCCACATTTTGAACCTAGGTTACAAAATTCTGCTGTTAAAATTGTATATCCTAGGTTAGTCAAAGAAATTGTATCATCTTCTGTGGTCATTTAGAGGGATATGCTCTTCAGCACTGAACTGTCCCTTCAGCATACAAAAGAACAACACACATACAAGTGACATTTGGAAAAACACAACCCTGAAGTGACAACAATCACAAAGATGAAGAAGTAACTCATGTCTGGAAATCATGGAAGAATGGCTCATCTTTCCAACTTACATGTCCTGGTGGTGCTTGCATTGGTCGTTTGAGATCGTTCCGACCTCGACAAGCTCTAATAACAGTTTTGTGGCGGTGAAGGTGTATTTCTGCTTCCAGCTGATTCCACAGCTTGTCGTGAGCAGGTCCTTTCATATCCCGGCCCAGTAACTGAATCTGCTGGACCCTACATAGTGACCAAGAGAGTAAAACAAGGCTGCATTACAACCAAAAAAGCAATGCACTGTAGGATTCATATACCTCATCTGGATACAGCACATGGTCACACAGCAACCGGCACAAGAACCCTGGGGATTTTGTTCCTCCTTCAGTTAATTAACTGGAAATGTGAGGCTTTTCCTGCTTAGTCTTAACCTTGAACCTGCCTCTGGGGATGCAAAGGAAGGAAAAAACAACAACAAACATCTTATGCTAGGGGACATGGATTGACTTCACATACCTTCCAGCTAGCTCCTTATCCAAATACTTGGCTGCCAGTCTTGCTCCATAAACCTCTGCCTGAAGCACAGCTATGTGTCTACGGAGGGCTTCGTTCTCCTTCCTTAGCAACTTCACCTCAGCTTCCAGTTGAGCTTCTTTCACTTTTTCCTTCTTGTTAGCTTCAAGTTCTCTCTCCTTTACAATGACAAAAAAACAAAAAAACAACCAAAAAACCCCCCAAAACAAACAAGAATGTTAAAAAGCTTTTATCCAAGTTAATAACGAAAGAACACTGTTTCTGCATATATAATCTGAAATTATTTTCCTGTGTACAAGACATGCATGCAGGAAATGAAATTAAAAAAAAAATAAAAAGAAAGCAGGAACTCTGGCACTACAGCTAGTGGTTTGCATACTATCCTACACAAAGGTGGCAAAATTTAAATAGCATGAATATAATCCGTACATTTTCTTGTCTTGCAAATAGCAGATTCAAAGTTAAGCAATACTATTTTTAAAATTAAAGAGTAACTGTGAAGCTATAAAATATTTCAATTTAACTAAATTCTTTAGCTATTATTGTGATGATGATGACATGGAAATTAAGTCCATATGTTCTTAAAATAGCAATTATTTTCATGCAATCGACCAAGAAATCTCCAGCCAGAGACATTTCCAAATTAAAGTCTGAAGACCATATAAATAAAGCCAAGGATTCTACACATTAAAATGCCCACCCTGACAAAACTAAAAGAAAATTAGTGCAAAATAGCTCTGCTAAAAAAAACCCCAAACAACAAATAAACAAAACGAAAACAAAACCCACACTAAAACCACATTTTAAGCAAGCTATCTCCCTCTGCCTCACCCCCTGAGAAAGTAATTATGGAACTATAAATTAGTCCCACACTGTTCCATCCCAAATGTACAGACATTGGATAGTCATTACCTTTTCTAATACCCAAGGTACTGGTGCAAAAGGAATTAGATTGCTAATCTACAAAATCTACTTTAAGGAGAGCATGCTTGATAACTTTACTAAGAGGGGGGAAACTCCCACCACAAACCAGGAAAACAGTAAAGACGCAAGGTCTGTTTCCTTTCAAAAATGCCTGTCAACTGAAACAGCAATAAAAACTAAGTTCACCATAATGCATTTTTGAAGACATCTGGAGTACCCAAAAAATCCCATTCTCTGGACCAATACATTGTTAAACAAATAAAACCACAAAGTGCTACTAAAGAAGGAACAGGACAGATAGAAAATTCTACAGAACTGGCAAGACAAATCTGTTATCAAATTGTGCATATGCTATTCATTATTCCAAGCCTGGATATAAAACCATTAATATGGTCGATATTACCACATTTGAGAAATTACACAAGGCTCGTCCTTCCACATGGAGTTATTTTCACAACAAATATATGTAAGCAGTTACTGACTTTGCCAGAAATTCAACTCTGTATTTGATAGACTCTATTGCCTCCCTCACCAGTTAAATACTTATATCAGTTTAGAAGAACAGAGTACACACGTATGTACATGTTGGCCAAGAATTGCCCAGCACAGTGCTCAGGAGGAGCAGCTCAAAGATTGCTTAAAATTCACTGGCATTTCACTTCCTGCAACTGCCATGCTGACCCACCTTCAGATCAAGTTTGGCTCCATAGGCATGTTAGAAAACACATTACACAAAGCCACTTCTGGTCTCTGGCCTTTGGCTGTCTTGTGAGAATAACTCTGCAGCAAATCTGCTTCTGAACTGTAGGATCGCTCCTAAGCCAAGAATTTTGACTAATCTACATTTCAAGAACAGGAGTTTCTAAGATTATACCAGCTCTTTCTATCATAATTTTGGTCTTGGGCCACAAGAATTCAAGAGTGCCACCATGCTGTGTTGTCTGCCACACACTTGAGGAGAAAGAAGGGTCATAGTTCAGATTTCACACCTGTTTTACAGTAGCTACAAAGTCCATACACAAATACAGTGTTCCTGTTAGCTCTGTTCCTATTGTCAATACTGTATTAAGGTGATCTAAATAGTAGTATAAGCTCCCTATTTGTCCATTTTTAGAATATCTTTTATTTGACAAATATAAAAAGATAAAGACTAGAATGTAAGATAGGCATATTTCAATCTCCCTCAGAGAAGTCAACTGCTGAAGTGATCAAAGATTCTTGATTACACCAGCGAATCTCATGTAGCACATTTTACAGTATTTATACAAAATAGCCAGCTTAAACATTCTCAACCAGACTCAGATTTTCCATTGATTTTCTCTGAATTTGGTTTGTCATTTATATTAAACAGGAAGCCAAATGTTACATTTCTACATAGGATCACTTTTAGTCATGCATTTTAAATATTACACCTAAAATACAAGGCAAATGTAATCCCACAGAAGTGTTTTCTTCCTATTTTCTCCATTATTATGACTACTCTTTTGTGACAGAGGTGCAAAATTACCAGAAGCTAATCTTCTATAGACTGTCTCCAACTAATCACCACATGAGTTCAAAACAGAAAAAGGTTTGCAATACAGCGTCTCTGAAGATGTCCTGAAAGAGCATGTCTTATTTCGAATGACTGTCAAAATATGTGACAGACGTCTCAAAAATGTTTAAAGAAATCAAGGAAGTTAAGTTATAGAATAGTTTCATGTTTCTAGTGCTCATAGTATGGCATCTGTTCTGAAAACAGAAAATGTATTTTCTGTTGATAATATATTAAAAAGAAAGTTACAGCAAGGTTGAAAAAACAGTTAACAGCTATCCTGTGGCTCTTCAAAAATCTAAATATTGAGTAATGATAATGAAGCATGTAACATAATAAAAATGGAAAAGCTGTTTAAAAACTTTTCAAGTCTATCACTGTGAAAAAATAAAAGTCAAGTTTGCTTCACTTTTTCTTTATATCTATGTATTATTGAGTTCATATGCTCTTGGCTGTTATACCACTCAGTAAACCAGATTAAATGATGCCCATGAAAAAAATAAGGGGAAAAAAGATGAAGCTGACAGGATTTTTTAAAAATACAACATGCAGAATACTTCTTATTACACTCATAGATGTGTACAGTGTTTATGCTTTAGCAATTGTATAACACCTTAACATTTTTTGAGATTCTGCCAGAACAATCTTTCAGAATATCAAGCTGCCAGATATCACCCCAAACTAGCTGTAGCAGTAATAAACAGAATACATACAGAATTAGGAAAGAGGGCACCACTTCTAAAAAAGAAAAATGAAAATGCAAAGGAAATTCTTTACACAGCAACCTGCCAACTGCTGGGGAGAAAGAACAAGCCAGATCTGTTTTGCCAGTTTCTGAGGCTAACATATATATAAGTTGTCGCACAAAACAAAAGCACTGCTTAAATGTAAAAGGAATGGCAATCAGCATACTTACCATTTCATCCACAGAAAGGACAGACTTAAGACAGAAGAAAAGAGTTCCATAATTAGAGAAACAGGCAATAGGAACTTCAAGAAAATGCAACATAAATTACTTATTCCAAAAGGACTTCACCAGCAGACTGTATATTTCATTACATAGAATAAAGAACAAGCACACTGATACTATTCTATTTAACAACAATTTTGATACTTTGAAATTTATTAAAAATCTTATTAAAAACTTAACATTAGGGCAGTACTGAAAATAATACCTTCCCCTAAAATACTAAGAATGTCTGTAAAAAATAGCAAGGTGGTAACACAATATACATGAAAGAATTGCAGAAATTCCATTCTGTAGCATAATGTCACAGGTAATAGGTGTTTTTTCCCTTTCAGAAAGAACAACATAGTATGAGTTACAAGAGTGACATAAAGGACAGGCAGAAGCATCACAAAAGGCATCAAGTGCAAAAACGCAAAAAAAAAAAATTCAACTAAGCAACTTCATAATAACTCTCACAAAGAGTTATTATGATTGCACTAAGATGATTCTCCACTCCTAAAAACAAATTTGGCTAAAAGACACAAATTATTAATTGCTTAGCAATCTAAATATGTTAAAATGTCCTAGTTCACTGCTATGTGCATTTTAGACATTACAGTGTATACATTTACGCTAAGAGTCGAAAGAGTCTACATACAAAATAAGTGTCTGTCCCTCAAGAAAGCAGGAAGTCAATTAGAGCTTTATTTCCCCATTGCACATTCTGTCAATACAGTTCTTTGCCCTCAGAGACCTTCTGACTGCCAGAAGGTCAGCACAACAGTTTCATTTACCCAAACATCAGAGGTCCCATTTTATTGTCATTTAAGTGGCCTCAGTTTTGCTTGTTGTACCTTTGCAAACTTTCACAGCTTTCTTTATTTACAGGAGTTTAAAGCTGAGTTTCTGTCCATTAAAGCTATGAAATCCCTAAAGGCAAAGTAAAACAAACTCAAAACATTAGACCTCATATTCATAAAAAGGAAAAACTGAAGGAAATTCAGCAGAGAATATCAATCTAAGCTGTTAATAAAGTTCAATTTCAACACAGATAAACCTGAACCAATGTACATAAAATGTATTTATTGTCACCTGTGGGAAGAAGACTGCTGTCAATAGCGTGGAAATTTAATATATCTTTAGAAATTATTTTAAACATGGTAACAAGAAGCAAATAGCTTATAAATATTAGTCTCTGTGTTAGTCAGAAGTTAAGTCAAAGAAAATTTGGGGACCAAAATGACTCACAGTGATGTGTTACTTAAAAATTTTTCTACATGTAAACCTGCAGTTTAACATTTACAAAATGCTGGTGATATTTAACTAATGCTTATTTTGAAAGCCACAAGAATTATTTTGAACTCTAAATAAACTTCATCATACTGTAGCCATAATTTAGTACAGAATAAATTATTTGTGGACAATCCAGAAAATGTTGCTCTTACACTGATTATACACCTGTATAGCCCTCAGAACCTCTAATCAATTTCAGTTTTAAATCAGAAACACATAGAATTTGGGCTACTCCTGTTGTTCAGTGATTAGCCTAGATGTCCTTTAAAACTTGTAGTCTACTACTGTGTTTTATTGTACATTAATTAATGGGACAAAATAGCAAAAGAGACTAATTTAGTGTTCCACATATGTTGGGAAGAGGTATTTGCAACCAAACTGTGAAGCAATTTTAGAAAGTCAGACTTTGATTCATACCAACAGTTAGAAATCACATGTATACAACACTACTAAACTTTAAATTTTCTGTAGTGTGGCTAGTAGCAAGGCAGTCTATGCTCAGGCTATCAGTCAATGCCAACTAACTGCACAAATTAATTGTTAACTTTTGGTGGGCTTTGTAAAGGTCTGAATTTTAAAAAAACATGTGGTTTACTGAGTACTCCGATTACAGTCTCCTATTATCTTTTGCAACTCCAATTTCAGAAAAGCTTTATAAACCACAAAACCATTTTTTTTTTACTTTCAGAAACCATTAAAACTGGTTTATTTAAAAAAAAACTTCTTAAATCCTCATTCTTTATTCTGATATTTTTCATCTTATTTTTAATTGTTGCTACCAACCAATTATAAATGTTATTTAAAAGCAAAAAAGTTAAGATTTTTTTACATGAAAATTTGCAATCAGCTTAGTCACACCTTCCAAGGAAGAACTTCAGCCAGGAGAGGAAGAACAATAATATAATCCCACATTCAAGTTGCCATACTCACCAGTTTTGCCTTAATAGCCCCAGAGTCAACATTCTGACCAGTCTTGGCATGCAGCTGAAGCTGAACAGCGTGAAGCTGCAAAAGCTGATCATGCACTTCCTTTTCCAATACTGCTTTCTCTGCCTGTGTTTCTGTCAGTTCAGACTTCAGATCAACCAACTGTGCCTGTGAAGATATAATCCATCATAGTAATGAGAGCAAGGATTAAATGGGGTCACCAGAACTGACACAACAGCATTTGCTGGTACATGGATGCTGTACATGGCAGAATACAGGTTAAGAACGCCTGCTGTCACACATTCCTCTATAGCCCAGCTTTAACACTGGATCATTTGCAGGATTTTGTCCCCAGCTTGCCACAAAATTCATGCAGCCACAGAACCAGCATCAAATCACCATACTGCCAACAGTAACAACAGCTGAGCTTTCCCTCATGCAGATAATGGCATGTGATGCCATGTGATCCAAAACCAGACAATGGCATTAAATCTATGTAGGATGTACACCTGTAGCAATGTAAACACAATTTTAAACTGTAAAATTATTAAATCTTATTGAAAAAAAAATTCTCAAAGCAAAATGACAATTATTTATCCAATGCTGAAGTTAAATAATCCTATTTACAGTTGGTCTATTATCAACAGTTTAACTGAAATAGCAAATTAGTTGGGTAAACCAGAAGCTATGAAATGCCCCTAAAATGCATATGTAGAAAACAAGAAATAGTTTTCAACTCTTGAAAGAAGTGTGTTTGAAACATTTTTTAAAGTTCTCATTAAGGTATTATATTATAAAGCAGAAATCTGTAATGACAGAACAAATACTAACATGTTTACAAAGTTACTTGCTATCCAAGTTCAACTAGCATTTTGTAAGATAAGCTACATTTAGATAAGCTTTAAAGCTACTATTTGCCAAGAAAACCCCACAGATTATGATTTCAGGGGATTTTTAGGTAAATTCCCAGAGTATGTTTATGCATCCAAAAGATTTGGAACTAAAGACCAAAATGAAAAAGTGACTAATTCTTAGAAAATGTCCTCTCACATTTAAGCAGGGTACTTTAGGTATTTTAACATTATACTAACATTCAAATTAACAGTGAAACTCGTTGCAAAGCAGCTTGGTATAAAATGTCTGTACCTGTTAATGAAAAAAAAAAAAGCAGGAAGGATTTGGCTATCAGTGGGGAGGATTTACTGGGTGTAACTTTAGGTACATAATTTAGATAGACGGACAGCCTCCTCAAGCTTCCAGAGTAATTCAGAGATAAGCAGGAACTTCCAAAGGTGATTCAGAGCACCCTGAGTGCAATTGATGAGATGGTTCAAGCCAACCTCTAGTGCACAGCTGCCGAGAAGAGCCATCTCCCTTTCCTGCCTCTTGGCTATGCGCTTTAGTCCCACATCTCTGGGACTAAACAGAGCAGAACTACCTCCCCCTGTCCCTTGAGGCAGAGCCTCAGCACATCAGGCCAGCATGCACTTTTCACCAAAGAAACGGAGCCACATGCATTTCCACCTTCCAACTGACAGAACAGCAAAACAAACTCAAAAAATTTGCAAACCAGTGCAGAACTCTAAAGTAGAAACTGCCTTTTACAGTAAGAAGATATTTTAAATACTACAAAGCCAAGTAATTTCAGAGAAATTAGTTACTTACAAAGCTGCACTGTTGTTCCTAATAACTGGCCACAGTTAAAAGTCTCTCTGCTGTGGCTTACCCACCTTCTAACAAAAGCAGACACACACCGAACTAACACAGCAAATGAAAATATCACCAGCATAAAAGACTACGATAGAGTACAGAGCATATAACAAAGACCTTAATAATGAAGAAGGCACAGTTTGACCCAGTCACGATTTCATGTAATAACAATATTTTGTTATTATTTCATACTGTATATATTAAGCCTACTTTAAAAAAAATAACCACTACTGTCTTGCTCCTTTCTAATAGCTAACATGCTGATTTTTATTGCTTTTCTACATAAACACACATGCTCTCTCATCTACTCTAATTCAAAAGACCTATAGAATGGCAAAGACCTGTAGAACAGCTAAATTAGAGCAATTTAATATTGTCCAGCCTCACCTAATAAAGAAGGGCAACTGGAGTTCTGGTGGGAAGGAAAAACAAATTTACTTCCCTGTGTAAATAAGAAAGCAGCAAGAATGATGGCCACCAGCTTTGCAGGGTGAATTATGCCCCAAAAGTACCACAAAAAGACTGACTGAACAGTAAGAATTAAAAACAGTACTCTGCATACAACCTAACATTTAAATTCATATCCTGCTGTTTTAATCACAGAATCATTGAATCACAGAATGGCCTGGGTTGAGAGGAACCTTACAGACCTGGTTCCAACTCCCCTGCTATGGACAGGGACACCTTGCACTAGACCAGATTGCTCAGAGCTCCATCCAACCTGGTCTTGAACACTTCCAGGAATGGGGCACTCCAGATAATCTGTTCCAGTGCATCACAACCCTCACACTAAAGATTTTTTTCCTGTTATCTAATCTAAAAGTACTTGCAGTTTGAAACCACTCCCCCTCACTCCGTCACTACATGCTCTTCTAAAAAGTCGCTCTTCCATCTCTTTTGTCGCCTCTCTCCAGGTACCGTAAGGCCTGGATAAATAAAGAGCACAAAATAAAACAAGCAAAATGAGAAATGGTAAGAGCATATATCATGGAATTAATCTGTTTACACATTATGAAAAGCCATAAATCTATCCCCAGGATATGATGTAGGACAAGAGTCACACCAAAATGCAAACATAACAAGTGGCTTTCATATCCTGTCATCTACTTCTATGAAGGCTGACAAATCTTAACATTACTTCACAGAAGTCCTGACATTCTCAGCTTGGCTATCTCATTTAATTTTTCTTTACATTAATCTTACTAGCACTGGCTTTTTATCCAAATTGCCTCAATTTGTTATAAAGAAAATATATGAAAAGACTGTTGGAAATTCAACCTCTCTATCTTCAATTCTGGAAGCTACTCAGTAAAATCCAGGGATGGGGCAGAGACAGCAAAAGAAATCATGAGAAGAAACAAGCAGCATCAGTAAGGCACCATTCACTGCACGAGGCAAGAACTGTGCAGAAAAAGATGGTGCCAGATAATATTATATTTCAATTTACATAAACGTAATAGGATAAACACAAGGATAAACTAATGCTGTACAAGCAACTGTACTAATCCTTTAATTTGGATGTACTCTCCAACAAGAATGTCAAAGAGAGATGTCATGTATTTTGATGGTCATCTGCAACTACCCTAGAATTTCCAGAAAAGTCAGCTGGGAGCAGAAGTTACAAACATCCACCCACAGGAGACCACTGAGCTTCATGGTTAGATGAGTGCAGAAAGCACCACCGAACAACAAAAACAGAACAGAAACTTTGAACAGGGAACAATGAGGGGCAGAGGTTTAAGAGAAGGTAGTGTGTTCACTTCTATAAACTCCTCTTAACTGCAACTTGCAGATTCAGCCAAAAAAGGGACCCTTCTGGGCAGAATACAAGTGTGCAGATCAGCAATTACCACATCTTAGCAAGCACCGAACTGTAAGGTTACACCTTCGTTTCTCTCTGCTGCCTCCTTTGTGTCTCTGCCCCAGCCAATGCACAGCAAACAGCATGAACAGACTGTGGTCATGGAAGTAGAATTTAATCATGAAAACCTACACCTAGACCAACATGAATCAAGCAGGCAGGATACGAAGCTACTGCTTCGGATTGTCAACAGGCTATTTCTAAATTCTAAATAAAAGTCTACAACTCAAGTAAACTGGTTATCTTGGTCAAATTCACCAAATAGCAAAACAAAGCATTTATTTTCCACACAATCTAACATCCAGATGATACTAGAAAAATAGTTTAGAAAGGCTAACTAAACATTTAGTCAATTTGGGGACGTATTTTGCCATTTACCAGTGTTTTTGTATTTCTCAAAGGTCTTATAGCTATGAAAATTAAACACCATTTTCAACTGAAATAACTCAAGAATTTATAAACTACTCTTTTTGTTCTCATAGGAGATAAAAGAAAAGAAATCACAGCATTAAGCAATTAATATTCCTTCCATAGAACATGTCAAAAATTTAAAAAAAATAAAGTGTCAAGGCATAAGAGCCCAGACAATGTTCTATTTTTAATCAATAATTCTTATATCCTGTTCAAGCAGTTACAAATTATAAAAAAATAAATGAGTTTGCTACAATTATACTGAATATGTATTTAAAGTTGGCAATAAAATAAATGCCATCTTAAATGCTGGGGTTAATTGCATGTAAAGTCATGGAGTTCTTAAAGTCTCAACTAGTGTTTTTCATGAGGAGTCTTAGAACAAAATATTAGCATTTAAGTCTCTTCCAATTAATTTATATATTTTTCATATGACAATCTGAAGTCTCATCTGTATATTTTACCCAGAAAAGTGACCATTAATTATTCAAACATAACAGTTAGAATAACTAACCAAAAATAATTTATTTCTATTAGATCTCAGAGACATACTCAAATACTAAGTTTATACATTGTAAAGAACAAGAATGTAGACATTGCCCTGAACAGCTTACAATGTAAATACATCAAGGAAATGACAAACAAATGTAACAGAAAAGTACAAGTACAGAGGTAATTTTGTATAGAAGTGCACAACAGGAAGCAGACAGATGCTAAAACCACAAGTTACATATGACTGCTCAGAAGCATCACTGCTTGAATGAGGCACAACAAGACAGCAATACTGCAATCTCTGAAGATCTAAAGCATGAGGGGGAACACACAGAAACCGAGAAAACTTCAGAAAGCTTTGGGATGGTGGTGACTTACATACCACGGTGACAGGAAACAACCTCCTCTACTGATAGGGAAAGCACTTACAGGGCGGTGAGGGGCGAACTGAGAGATGGGCATCACTAGATACAGTAACAACAACAGGTTTAGCTTTGTAAAAAGCTTTTTTCACTTTCTGAGCTATCATTGCAATAACTTCTGCAATATGGACAAGAGTTTCATTTGAGTAAACAGATATAAAAGATATCTGTGACTTACACATTGCCCAAATGTGAGCACTCCAAGTAGAGCCAAGCTGAATTGGCAAGCCGGGTCATAGGCCTGCATACTACTAGGGCAAGACAGTGGCATTATTCACCACACCAAATAAAAATGAGAGGAAGACCTGAATTACCTCAAAGTGTAATGAATGCACTTACTGGTATATGACTTTCTAGCTCAAAAAAAGTCTAAACATAATTTAAACACAGTAGAAAACTCACAGATTTTTTCAGCAAAGGGAAGCTAGATACATACAAAAGTATCCATTACCAGCCTCAAGCGACTAAAAGTCGTAAGTCAAGCACTCATCAAATGCCTTTAGTTTTTGTTTAATTTCAGGACTTTAGGGTACACCTATTTCATTCTAATAGCCAAGCCTTCTAAACTCACAAAAGTCTCAAAATTGTCTTTCTAAAGATTATTTTTTCAACCACACAATCTCTGATTGCTAGAAGCTAGTTAATATCAGAATTTTCCAGTTATCTCAACAAGGCCACGTAGTGCCATCTGTATGTCTACATTTCTCCCTATTTTACCTTCCTTCCCTGTTGATTTGAACTGAATTAATTTTCAAGATACAAATGAATCTATTAAAGGGGTAAAGGTGTGTATCATTAAAGTTCCTACAACACACAACTTTTACACTAAACAGCTGTTAGTAGGAAAGAGTGACAGATTAGTGCCCTTTCAGAGGGAGACGTGGGAAGAGTCAGATCTTTAGCTAATTTGTTTAATCCACACAGAGACAGAAGCCAAGAGCCTGGTGTACAAGCATCACACGTGCAGTTCTGAGCTAAAGACTGAGCTGCTGTCTTGTGTCCAGCCAACTAACCAAAAAATGCAGAGATGAAATGCAAAGGAAGGGATGCTGTGATGTGGAAACTCCCAGATCATGCAAGAGAACAGGAACTGCCTGAATCCAAGGGTCTTATGACTTGAGAAAGTGCTCAACACTTCCATTCCCCACAAATCAAAAGATGTTCAAGCTCCATTGATTCTGTTACTAATAAAACACCTCTGGTGTACTTATATATATTTAATAGCTAATTTTAAAGGACAGGTCCTTATGTATCTTGCTATGGGATCAAACCAAAATTCACAGATATATCAAGTTTACGAGGTGCTTTTACTTCCTCAGCAACATGTCCTTATGTAATTTATACCAGACTCCATAAAGTTTACCTATATGCATTTATGTATTTCAACATACACTCCTGATCAGGACTATTAACCTTCTGATTTAAAGGCTGCACGACCCAGGATCATGAAACACAACAGAGCACACTACAGTGCTTCAATTACTCTGTGGCTTCTGTCCCAGCATATGCACAAAAAAGCTGTATAAATATCAAGATATGACACTAGCATATTTATAATTTCATTCTGGCGGCATTTTTTAAAGACAGAAACATAATTTAAAGGCAATAGCAGGTAAAAAAAAAAAAAATAAAACTCTTTAATTATGTTTTACAAACAATAAAACCATTACTCCTTAGTGTTCCCTTAACATGACACGTGTGCAGGACAGAAAACAAGTTTTCAGGACATGACAGCTGCAGCTCCTACAGCCTGCAGATACACACTCAGACACCAGATACACAACAATCACAACAGAGTCTGGCCTGCACAGCTTACATACTGCCAAGTTTTCACGGGCTCCCACAACTTTGCATTAGCCCCTTGATGTGAAGTAGCTGGAGCTCTTAATTATAACACTTGTCTAACTCCTTGAATAAAGGATTGTCTCCATTATCTCCCCAGTATCGCTTCACCACTTTGCATACAGCTCTCCAAAAGACAAGAACACTCCACTCCTCCTCAGTCCTGACTATTTGATTCTTCCGTCTACTAAGCAGCATTTGCTGCACTTTGTCACACAACCCTATTAAGTTTAAAGGACTGCTTTGAATGAGAAACCATGGAACAGAGCACAGCCCTGCTTTATCTCATGGTGCTCCCTGCAAAACTAAACAATGTGACAGCACTGCACAAAATGACTTTCTGAATAGATGATACACTTGGAAACCGTATTTTTTATGATAAAACTTCACCACAGTGCTTACCACTTGGCAAAGATGAAAATGATTCAAGATATTATTGGAAAAGACTGTACTGACAGATTATTAGATTATATTAAATGTCTTTATTTCATTATAATTGTGACCCCAAGAATGACCTTTGTGACTTCAATTTTAGCTAATGCTAAATATAACAAAACAGTCTTTATCACATGGCTAATAAGAACATGAACAACAAAATTTATGACTAATGACTCCCTAAATAAACTCCCTAAAAGTATGGTAGTGAAGCCATTTAACTAGTCTTGGTAAAAATGCAGTGTATGATACTGAAGACACAAATGAATCATAAATTACTTTGAACCATTTTTATTATGTCTCATACAGAAGACAAAGAACATAAGACAAATTAATTTCTCCATTTCTCAGAGTCCATTCTAGACCTGACAAAATATTCAGGGTCAGCAAATTAAAAGGATGCAAAGCAATACTCCTACTTTTTTATCTTCTCTGCTGAAGACCATTCTTCAGAACTGCATTCTTGGCATGCAATTATCTGCATACTTTTCCTCTCAACAATTAAAGGATAAATAATAATACCACATCTTAAATAAAGCATCTTAAAAATCTGTTTTCCATTTACATAAATAGATACATCCACCAACATTTTTATGCCTGTGACTGATCTTTTTCACCTCTATAACTAAAATACTGGCTACTTTTTCTTGCTACTGTTTTAATTTGTGCTTGACTGTTTTATGCTGTTTATACCTACTTACAGAAGAACAAACAATTTTTTTTTTAAATCACTTTGTTGACAGGGACAAATTTCTGACTGCCTCACAATGACTATTTTTGTCAGGTTGCTCATGCTTCTAGTTGCTTATCAGGAAGACAGAAATCTGTTTTTAGAAGTCATATTGATAGTTTTATTATTGTAATTATTTTGAAATCACTAATATCTACGCAACATAACTCAGTAAAAAAATCTAAGAAGTATAAATTAATATACTGGTTTCCCGTCACTTTCTCTTTGGCAGCTGCCAACAAATGAGACAGAGAAGGAAAACACTTTATCACACACCGACTGAAAATGAAGTAGGCTACTTAAATCTGTAAAGAAGTATACAGCCTTCTGATACAGGAAAATATTAATTAAGTATAGGCATAATGGTAATTAGAAAGGGCATAATGATTCTAATAGAAGTTATATGTATCACACTAATGATAACTTAGTATACAAAAGCTGACTGGAAAAATGCATGTAAATCTGTATTCCTGAATGTGTGAAAAATGCTTATGTTTTAGGATATCAAACTAGCTGGACTAAAGCTCACTCCATTGATATTTCAAAAAAATACACTCTATCTAGTACTAACAGATTTCTGCTCCAAAAGACAAAAAGTATTAAAAGTCCAATTAATAAAATAATACCTCACTAACTACTGGAAATATTAATGACATTTGAAAAAAGTAAACAAGCCATTGCAACTATTCTGTATGTATGTATATACATACATCACATGGACAAAAATACCTTGGTCTTCATCAAGTGCATTTCTCACTATAAAATAAATTAGAGAGGAAAAAAAAAAAAAAAATCCAGACAGACATTCCTAAGAAGGTGTATGGTCCTACCTGGATTAAAATACTGCCAAACAACAGAGCAGGACTGTACCTCTGCAGTGTGTCCCATAAGGTGGACTTGCATGCTTATGGAAAGTCACCATACACATAAAGCCACCTACATTTAGTTTTTCCAGTTTGTAGATGGGTTTTTTTATATATATATCTTCGTATTACCCACATCATTCTATATGTGCTTTAACTGAATAGGTTACAAGTTACTTAAAAAAGAATTTGGCTTATAGAAACATGTTCCTCTAAATGTTGATTCCGACTTAATTACAGACATAAAACTAGACTTAACTTCTTAGACATACATGTTTTCCTTTGCTTTAGCATATACACAGGCTTAACACATCTGCCAAGATACAGGGTGTGCTCCACCAAACATTCCTTTCTAGCTTGTTCATTTAAAATTGCAGAATCAGATTGGCAGTCAAAGCGCCAGAGTTAAAGTCAAGCTCAATTTTCACTGACACATTGACCTACTTCTTTTATTTCTACAAAACTGCAGATACACAGAACTTTCATTTTTTGAAATGGACATTTAGACAGTGTCATAGTCAAGTGACAGTCAAACAGAAAAAACAAAACCTATGAACTGCTTCTCAGTTAAAATTTTTCTAAAATCTCACACACTGACCACCAGCCAGCATCTGCAGATTTATATGGTTTTCCAACAGAGAATCACAAAAAATGTCCTTTACAATGTCTGTCACCAGTGGTAAAAGACTGAGATCCTTGTTACCCTATTAACAAGGTAGACTTCTCCATTTGTTCACCATGAGATGAGGCTGATCTCAGAAAAGGCAGTGGCTTGTACTGCCAAACCTTTTTTTCTCCTCTTTGACAAGCTACTTAATTCAACTCTGTCCTACTGTGACCAGCAGGAAAATGATGAAAACAAATCCTCCCCCCAACATATTGTTAGTTTAATTTAAGACTGCAAATATTATTAGCACAGTAGTACATTCATGAACTTCCACCACCCTAAGCACAAGTAAATTTATTTGCATGTATCCCCTGTGCATCTGAAATACCTTCAGGCTCCTTCTAAAAATAACATGGCCCAGAACTGCCAACATATAGCTGCCTCTTTGGAAACTACTGTATTCCTGGAACACTTCTTACATGATCCAGGAACATCCTTCATACAATATTTTACCTGGACTCCTCTCTCTAGCACCAGAAATACAGCAAGATGGCAACAATTTTTTTGGAAGTCCTACAGCAGGAGCTTCCATCCACCAAACCTCAAACTGTGCATCTTAAAAGTGATTGTACCAATCAGAGAATGTGTATTAAGCTGATAATGTGGATAAATCAAAGTCTGAACAGCATTTCTTTATTCCCCCGTGCAATGCTATAATAAGACTCAAAATTTTGGTCAAGGAAATGGTATCCACAAACAACAGAATTATATTTGTAACTTTTTGTTGTTTTCCTGTATGAAATAATATCACTTATTCAGTAAGACAAGTCCAGTCAAATGCAGCTGCAGGAATAAGCTTAGACAAACTTAGATTCAGTCCAAGTATTATTTTAAACCAAATAAAGGACTTATTTGTAGTATTCTAGTATTTTTCAAGATGGAACTAATTTATTGGCTTGAATAAGTATACCTAAGTAAATTATTACAGAGGACATTTTTGTGACTGCAACAAAAGCTTTGTATTAAAATGTACAAGCAGTATAAAGTTACAATGGTGAGTTATTAAGAAATTATTGCGATCTTAAAAGTTATATCAAGTACACTAACTCACATTATAAAAAAGAAGTAAAACCACCAATCGCATCCTAAATGCCAGTATTGATATTAGTGATTTCTTTCAAAACATGTAAATGTATTCTTCATACTGGTCACTGGAGCTTTGGACTAGAAATCTGTGCACATAAGAAGACAAGACACTCATTTTCAACAGAGCAGCTCCATCTCTTGGAGATTTTAAATGGCAGCTTTCATTTCAAGTTTATGACTCAAATAAACATGACATCCTAAAATTAACAACCTTCAAGGCAATACTAAACTCTTCTGAAGGTCTATTTGAAAGATAAAAACTCTTTTATTGTATGAGGCTTAATACTGCTCATAGTAATAAAAACACTTTACAAAGTAAGACCTTTTATTCACTCCCGAAGCATTCACTCTGTATAATTTTTATCAAACAATTACCTCAAGCATGTAGATATACACAATAATTATGCCAATTATTAATTACTGCTAACTGGGCTCCTTTGTTCTTCAACTCATAAGAGATTTAGGAACAGATCTTCAATTCTTTAGGAGCTGTTGATGAGTTTAATTAGATACAAAAAACCTTTCAGTATCTGAGTTATATAATCTCCTTTCAAAATATTTAAGCTTGAAACAACCTTTCAAAGAAATCCATTCTCTTAACCTGAAAACTCACTTGGTTTACAGGCCTGTACCAACAACCCACCTTGCCTGTGCAATATACAATAAATTCTGATTATCTACCGTAAACTCATAAATCTCATTTTTCTATACTTCATGAAGCCTACATTATAGGTTGGTATTGTGTGTGTATATAGATATATGTTGTCCCAATACATAAAAAAACATAAAACAGCATATCAACATAAACACAGAAGAACATAAACATCAGTACAGTGAGCATTCTGGTGAACTAAAGAATGAGGTGAAAAAAACTCCTACTTTAACGAGATATTTGTTCTACTCTGAAAAACCCTGCTCCTCTGTAAAATTTCATGGGCTCTTTAGCATAACAACGTCTTCATACCAGGAATAAACCCGATTAAAGCCAAAGACAATCTACTTGCTTCCTACTGAAAGGCACACCTTCAGAAGAGCAGGTTACTGCTTGAAGACTCTAAAATACTTTTATTATAATAAGTGCAACACAAAGGACTGAAAGAAGTGAACTCTGTCTATTGAAGCGCTTACAAAGCACATTTTCACGGTGTCTCAGTATTTCCCCTCTTTCTTTCTAACATTACAAGTTAAAAGAACAAGCAACATAAGTCTAAAAAGAATGGCCTACAAGAGACAATGAAGAAAATGGAAGGCTTTAGTCCAAGGGAAAGCTAACTGAGGAACATCAAAAGCCTTCTAATTGTAATTAAAAAATAAGAGGACAGCTCACATTCATACCTGCTGAGGACACCACAAAAAACACCTACTAAACCAAAGACACTCAGGTTGGACAGAAATAAAATGACCATGAAGTTCTCCAGAATCTCCTTCCAGAGGAGGCCAAAGTACCTGCAACCGTGCCTCTCAGCACCATCAGGGCCAGATAACTTGGCTCTGGCTTCTTTTCTCCCTCTCTAACTTAAACTCTGTAACAGGCATGAAGAAAATCTTCCAAAAGGAAGGCTAGTTGTTCTCCCAGAATGTGTGACCCCTGCTATTATTTTCAGTCACTATGCTTGACAGAGAGGTATTTGATCTGCTTTTAAGTGTGAAGGAACAAGAGGACCTGTCAAAGTCCATCCCCAATCCACTTTTCTGTTTCCTTTACTTGTAAGAAGGAACAATGTCCTCATTTTGACTACGGACTCTAAGCTTTAAGGACCTCGATCTTGTCTTTGTCCCTTCTTATACAAGTTTTTCCAAATTCACAGAATCTAGGAATCAATTAGGCTGGAAAAGAACTCTGGGATCATTAAGTCCAACCTGTGACCAAACACCACCATGGCAATCAGACTAAGTTTCCTAAAATAACTCCAGGGATGGTGACTCCACCATCACCCTCGACAGCACATTTCACTGTCTAACCTGCCGTTCTGTGGAGAACTTCTTCCTAACGTCCAACCTTAACCTCCCCATTCGGAGCTTAAGACTGTCCTGACTCACTGCACAGAAAAAAAACAGTCAGCAGCATCTGTTGCCCAAGATTCCTGCTTTCAACATCACAGAAAACTCCTGTGGCATTCACCGCTCCATGCCAGAGCTGGAATTATCAAACCCAGAGGGAAGGATGGCCGCGGCCAGGCCCGAATCATAAAACGCGGGGCCTGCGGAACCTTCCTCAACTGCTTCTGGGCAGGCAACGAGAGGGAAGACACTCAGCGGAGCTCCCGCTGCCCCGGGACAGGGCACAGCCACGCCGGCATGTCCGGGGATGCGCGCCCGGCCCGGCCCGGCGCCAGGGCAGCCCCTCACCTCCAGCTTGTGGTTGATCTGGGACACGGTCTGAGCCTTGTGGCAGAGCTGGGCGAAGCACGAGCTCAGGCTCGTCATCTTCTGCCGCCCCTCGTACGTGATGTCGGCCTGGTCGGGGTCGATCTCGCCCAGCAGCAGGTCCACGTCCACGAACGCCTTGTCGAACTCCTTCTCCAGCACCTCCAGCCAGCGGAACATGGACACGCCGCCGCCCGCCGCCGCCGAGGCCGGGCCGGCTGCGCCCGGACCGCAGGGACCGCCGCCCGCCGCCGACATGCTGCCGCCCGCTCGTCTCCCACGGCCCCGCTCCCGCCGCTCCCGCTCCCGGCCCGCAGGACGCGGCCCCGGCCCCGCTCCCGGCGCCGCTCCCGGGGCAGCCACGCAGGGAGCGCGGGGACGCGCGTGCGCGGCGGCCGCGGGGCCGCCCGGCCGTGTGGCAGGCAGCGCCGGCCGAGCGCCGAGCCACCGAGCCACCGAGCGGGCCGCCCGCGCCGGCAGGGGGCGCTGCGGGCCACGGCGCGGTTAGCGGTGTCAGTACGGCCCTTGCTGTGCGGACTTACGGTCCGTACGCACCTGCGCTGGGTTGGTACTTAGTGAAAATACGCACATAGTAAAGAACAAGAATGTAGACATTGCCCTGAACAGCTTACAGTGTAAATACATCAAGGAAATGACAAACAAATGTAACAGAAAAGTACAAGTACAGAGGTAATTTTGTATAGAAGTGCACAACAGGAAGCAGACAGATGCTAAAACCACAAGTTACATATGACTGCTCAGAAGCATCACTGCTTGAATGAGGCACAACAAGACAGCAATACTGCAATCTCTGAAGATCTAAAGCATGAGGGGGAACACACAGAAACCGAGAAAACTTCAGAAAGCTTTGGGATGGTGGTGACTTACATACCACGGTGACAGGAAACAACCTCCTCTACTGATAGGGAAAGCACTTACAGGGCGGTGAGGGGCAAACTGAGAGATGGGCATCATTAGATAAAGTAACAACAGGTTTAGCTTTGTAAAAAGCTTTTTTCACTTTCTGAGCTATCATTGCAATAACTTCTGCAATATGGACAGGAGTTTCATTTGAGCTAATAGGTATAAAAAATATCTATGACTTAACCATTGCCCAGATGTGAGCACTCAAAGTGGAGCCAAGCTGGTATGAAAAGCTGGGTCACTTTTTGAGTGTATATGGTTATTTTTTTCTATAAAGGAGGGGGAGAGAAAAGAGGAGTCTGCATTACTGTGTTCACCAATGTGCTGAGCAAGTCCAAACAACACAGCGGGACTTACAGTGACACATCCATTGCTTGTGCTCAGAAAAAAATACAAGTTTGCAAGTATTGTATGAAATTGTCGAACCATAGAACATTAAGGGGTGGAAGGAACCTTAAATATCTAGCCCTCCCCCCCACCATGTGCA
The DNA here is from genome assembly GCA_032173965.1 of Sitta carolinensis. NCBI lineage: Eukaryota > Metazoa > Chordata > Aves > Passeriformes > Sittidae > Sitta > Sitta carolinensis. The sequence goes on from JAVUNC010000004.1 coordinate 48,644,067, forward strand.
GGGACAGTTCCCACTAAAACAGGTCGCTTGAGGTCTTATCCAGCCTTGCCTTGAACACTGCCAGGGATGGGGCATCCACAAATTCTCTGGGCAACCTTTCCCAATTCTCAGCAGCCACAGAGTAAAGAATTCCTTCTTAATATCTAACCTAGTCCCAAATGGACTGCCGCCAGCATTGTTGTATCTCTAGAAGCACCAATGAATGCAGTTGTAACCGTATTAAATGTATTTGCTTTTTCTTTAGCTTATCCTGGTTCTGAAAATTAAAACAAATTTCAGGAAACAAGCACATGGGTGCTTTCTCCAAGGCACTCTCATTGGTTACAGCTCATCCCCTTTGAAATGCTTCAACTTTGATACTGATTTCAGTGGGAGCTTTATTATGTTTATTTCTCTTGTGGAGAACACATGCAGGCTGTTTTTATTACACTGAAGTTGTAATTCCACCTCAAAAGAGAAAGCAGATCACTTCAATCCAGACCAGGACCCTAATCCTGCCTACACAAACTACTTTGCCAGCACCAGAGAGGGGGAAGCGCAGGGACCTCCAGTCAGCAGAGGGAATACTGAGATAAGGGTGAGGACACCAGCACCCCTCACACACAGCCCTGGGGCTGAAGGGCATCCCGGGGTGAACATCTTTCCTTGCTCCACTTTGCATAAATAATTGATTTGAACACAGATTGACAGAAAGATACCACTTTACAGCTCAGTGCTTAGACCAGTCACCTGGAATGCAGAGATATGTCAGAGCAGGAAGGAATTGTACTTCCATCAATCTGTGCTTTCAGAAAAGCTTGATAAAAGCAAACTTTGCCACTAGCAGTAGGTATCACATTTCCGCTGGGACCTGCTATTGTAGGCTTGACAAGGAGCTGACAGAGTGCTGTTACAAACCTGCTCACTTGCCCTTTACCATTTTTTGTGGTTTCATCACAGCGCCACATAGCCACTCGCTCTCAGTCCCACCAGCAGGACTGGAGACAGAATCAGGAGAGAAAAAGGTTGAGAGCTCGTGTGTTGAGACAAAGACAGTTTAATAGGGAAAGCAAAAGCTGAGTAAGCAATCAAAAAATTAGCTCACTGTTTATCATGGGCAGGCAGGTATTCAGCCATCTCCAGAGAAGCAGGGACACATCACATATAATGGTTACTTGGGAAGACAAACACTCTCACTCCAAATATCCCCCACTTTCTCCTTCTTCCCCTCACTTTATATACTGGGCATGATGTCATATGGTCTGGATCTGATCCCTTTGATCAGCTGGGGTCTGCTGTCCTGGTTGTGTCTCCTCCCATGTACTCCCAAATTCCCTTGCCAGCATGGCAGTACAAAAAACAGAGTAAGCCTTGGTTATGTGTAAGCACTACTCAGCAATAACAAAACCTCCTCTACATTATCACCTCTGTGTTCAGCACAAATCCAAAACATAGCCCCACACTAACCACTGTGAAGAAAATTACCCCAGACAAAACCAGCGCACCACCCAAATTGTCTGCACTGCTGTTGAAGGTAGGTAGTAACAAAATGGGCAACTTATGGGGATTCTCTCACTGTTAAGCACATCCACGAAAGCTACAGACACCTCTATACACACCTACAGAAAACATTCTGGCTTTGTAAATCGGTGTATTCAAATAGTAGCTGAGAAAAGGCTGTAAGTGCTTTGGAGAGAACCTGGCTGCACAAAACCTTTGGCTGACCTTCATCCTGATTTTCATTCATCACAGCTGTATCAACTGTCTTTTTTGCACAACAACGTCCAACAGAAAATCAAAGTATTTGTTGGATCAAAAGGCAAACTAATTTTATTGTTTAAATTAGTTCAGCCACACAAGTGAATTAATTACTTCAGGACCGAGTTTTTATGTTATCTTTGACTTTGAGTCTGGTACTGCACTGGAGAAGTACCTATAGAATTCTGTTAAATTTTTCACCTTCTTTTAATGAAACAGTAATGTATCACTTAGCCAAAAATTGGCAGTTTCTGCTCATAAATCTCTATCATTCATTTGAACAGTATCTCCTTATCTTGACATAGAAGTTTCCCATAGTTACTATGTAACATATCTATAGCAAATACTGCCCTCAAAAAATTAGACCTGTAATTTATGTACGACTGCTTCTTTTGAAAGAATCACTTATTCTCAGGTTTTAGTGTCCTTTTCCTTTAGCTTAGGGGTTAGTCCCACTTTATCTTTAATTGTCTTTATCTACAGTGGTATCAGAGTTCTGTGGTCATTACTTTTAATTCTTTCATCCCTTATCAGTGCTACCTTTGCTTTGCCTGTCCTTACATTTCATCATTCAAACAAGGTTTTGTCTCTACCTATTCCACTCAAAGATTAGCTTCTTACAATCCTTTTAGAAGCTTACCTGCAGCATAATATCTGTCTAATATGCGCTGGCTTATGGATAAATGAGAACACATGTTTTATATTAAAAAAAACCAACAAAACAAAAAAAAACCAAAACCAACCAACCAAACAAACAAACAAACCCAAACAAAAACAGTAAATGTAGCTATCATTAGCTACTATTTATATTCCTCACCAGAAATACTGTGTAAAAGAGGGGTTGAAAGTAAAAGCAAGTATTACTTGCTTTTAAGAGTAAACACATGAATAATTTAGTTATCTCAAAACTATGCTTGCAGGTCCCCTAGAAAATTCTGATCAATTCGTTACCCTTGAAATGCTTCCCAAAATCCCCTAGAGCAACTGTAGCTCTGTTCTGTAAGGAAGCTGTGTAGTATTTATGGAATTGAACCTAAGAAAGGTTAGTAGTTTTGGCCCTCAATTAGATTAAATCAATTTAGAGTAAACTGTAGCATACTACACCCTGATAACATCAACAAAGTAATTGAAGAACATTTAAAGAACAGCAGTAGTCCGAGTCAGCTGGTCTAGCAGTAAGAATCCTTTCTACAAGGCACATTTCTAACAATCAAATAGTTGAAGCAAGTTATATGTCAAGAAGAATTTGGATTTGCTGCCTTTAATGACAGAGATTTTACTGAAAGCTTTGTGATCTGCTCCTCTGACCTTATCTATGAAGTGATAGAGCTGGCGAAGCTAATCACCAGATAATTCCTCCACATATAATTTATGTACATAATTTCAGTAATTTTAGACAAGGAGTAGGGAACATGAGATCTCCTCATTACACTGCTATGAAGTACATTTAAGTACAAACAGTCCTTCATAAATTTAAACCTGCATACTTTAACTGATTACTGGAGCACCTAATTAATCATCTGAAAATTTGCTTTGAGCTTAAATCGTAAATGACCTTAAGCATGAGGAGGACATATTTTCAGACAAAAAAAAAAAAAATCCAAATTAATACCTGATTCAAAATTTAAAAATAAATTACTTGGATCAACATCTCCACTACTGTAGATTCAGTATCTAGTGTCCATGCCTAGACTGGGAAAGTGTGTGAAATACAAAACAAACCTTTGGTTAGCCCCAGCCTCTGCACAAAGAATTTACAATACAAACACGTGTGTTTGCACATGAGGGTCAGTTCACCCTCTCTAATTGCAGCTGCCCAGCTGTGCGTGCCAGGCTGCAGCGCCTGCACATGTCAAGGCCGCCTCCTGTGTGGTTTGTGCTGAAGCGTCCTGCATGGTTTGATTGAATAGGTGGCTGTGCAGTTACAAGTGGGGGCACCAAAGGGGAAATGGAGACAAAATGGGTAATATCTAAGAGTATCAAATTATGGGAGAAAGTAAGAGATGGTAAAGCAAGATTTTCATGTTCTAAAAGAAGGAGTTAGAGAAGATGATTAGAATGTGCCTGTCTGAAGCACAGTCCTTTCCGAAAGAGAGAAGGGAGTTGTCCATCTGTACTGATACTTGAGGGGCTGTACATTTTCGATTGTCTTCACAGAAAACGTCTGCTAACAAACCTCAGAGCTTTTAGTTTTTATATTAAAGGTGATTCCTGCCTTGCAAGCCTAGCTAGTTCATAGCTGGTTGCATTTTACAGTCCACGAGTGAGTCCATGGGTGCAATAGTTTACTGGAAGTTGTTCTGAATATTCACCCTGTATTGGTCTCACAAGTCACTTTTCAGACCAGCTTTTCTTTTTTAGAGTGCTATTGTGATCTTAGTCTCATGATTATTTCTATATATATACCTGTGCTTAGCAATTTTCATTCTGAATTTTTGTTTCATTTTAACAAATGAATAAAAGACATGCCAAAAAATTCAGCTTTACAGCATGCAAGAATGAAACCCTCTTTCTATGCACACAGTGTGTATAATTTAGAAAACTGCTCTTTCAGAGTCCTGTGCCTTGCAATCTGAACAGCAGACAATTTTTACAGTTTAAGCTCCATTCTGATCCTGTTGGATGCTCAGTTACAAGCAGGCTACTTTAAAACTAAAGATATTCACAGGAAATGGAAGGGCCAGAACTAACTTGCTTCCTACAGGACTAGCAAAATTCCATTGATTTTTTCTTTGTTCCCTTATTCACTCGATAATCATTCCCTGCCACTTAACTTTTAGGTGGTACTGCATAAGACATGATCTCACATGTGTTAATTACAGGTCTTATGGAACTGTTCACATACAAAAGAACTCTGTGTTTAATTCTAGACTGAGAACAGACTCAGCTATCAGATCTACCCTTTTTATTTCCCCCCTCTTCATTCCTTTTTTTGAGAATTACTTGTAATGTCGTTAATGGGAAACTGTCATTATAGCTTACCCTAATCTCTCATTTCACGGGCAGAGCTCTCTGTGGCTCAATTAATGAAAAACATTCCTCCATCAAGTGGATGCCATTCCCACAATACTTTGAAGGCTGGTTACAGCATCATTAGTGGCATATGTGTATGAAATTATTTAAATTTACCTCCTCCAGGTGGGTTGTTTTTTGTGGGGTCTCTGCCCCGTATGCATCTGATCTGGGCTAGAATCACTTAGCACTCATAAAACTGGCAATGAGTAAAACTCCTCAATATGTGAATTTCCTTTTAAGAAAATTTCATTCCTTTCAATCTGTTCCACCGTGCTAGTTCCTCTGGAATGCAAATGTGCTCTGGACAAGAAATTCCAAAGGGGTTATCACTTGCATCTCCTCTATGTTGCCAGCCTGGAGGAAGAAAAGGAAACCTACCTTTTTTTGTGGAAGAAAAATCTGCTCTAACTCATCCAGCAACTGTTTCCAGTGTATGAAGATGACCTTGCCTGGAGTTAGAACACACCTTCTCCACATACCATGAAAATGGATGAAAATAGTTCTACAAAATTCTTGGTTTAAGAAAATTGAGATTTTTTTTCTCCCCAGATAGGTCTCTGATTTTTTTTTTTTTTTTGTGAACCTCTGCATTGTAGGATTAAAACACAAAATAATTTTTATAAATTTATAACCTGAGTATTAATTAGGTCTTATTAACTGGCCTAGAATCCATTTGTTAACATTCTTGATCCAGTGTAACCCTCTGAGGCTCTTTGTTTAGGAAACATTTCCCTAAAGCATTTCAGGATATTTCAAGAGATGATTAAGGGAAGCATAATGTTTTGAAAAACCATGTTATGATTGTTTCCCTTAGCAGCCTGATCCACTCTGAAGAGAGGTGCTTTTAACCTTTGCAGCAGACAAATGCCATTTGCTGTCCCTATGAAAAACTGGTCCAAATCCAAATTAAAATACTCCAGCAAAAAATAATTATAAATTCACATGTACTCAGTGGCAGGCACTTGTTAGCATATGGCACTTAAATATGCCAAGGATTCTTTAAAGTATACGCCACCACTTAGCAGTTCCTACTTGCCAAACTGCTTCTGCTTGTGACATCCCTCAGGGATCAAGCTCCTGCCCGTGCCCTGTGCAAGCCCTGAGCTGGTCTTTTGCTCCAGTTTTTCCTTTCCATAGGCAAGAGACACCCCAACTGCAAGAGCTCAGCTGCTCCATTGTCTTTTATAAGATAGCATCTTCTCTGTGCCATCAGGTACATTACAAGGGATCCACCTGCAGGTTTTATGTGCTCTCTTCAGACATTTCTAAACACTCCATAGCAGGAGTTTTGCAGGTTCATTCTTCCCATTTTAATGTCATCTTACTTTTATGTCATTTTCTAAATCTCAGGTAAAAATGTTTTGTCTTGAGCTAAATATATGTGCTTTTGTCAAACCTGTGACTTTGATGAAGAAAAGGCCCATGCACTAGTACTGCTGAAATATTGTGTGAGGCAAGGTGTAGTCTGGTTTTTCAAGCCTGAATTTTCTGAAATTCTAAAACTCTGTTTTTCTTATGCTTTAGCTTGCTGAAACTCATTCCCAGCAAAAGAGCATAAACATCAAGACATTATTTTTGTAACAATATTCATATTTAAAATTCTTTCTGTAGGAGAAATTTTCTTTGATGTCCCTCTAGTTTGACCAATGTGAGTGAAAAGATTTGTCTTTCATTCACCAATCACAGTGGTCTGTAGAAAATTGTATATAAGAAAACGATCCCTAAAATAAACAGAATTAGACTCATTTCTTCAAGCAACCTTGAAAGAGAAATTCACGAAAAGTCCGTGTTTCGTGTTATTTGGCACAGTGACAGCAAGGCTTTTACAAAAACAGCAGATTTTTATTTGGCTAACTAATATATTTGGGAAAAAAACACCAAACTTTACAGTCCTTTATGAGCCTGATGCCTGCTACTTCAGATTTGAAATAAAAGCAGCAATCCTGAAAGATCTAAATTCCAGCAAATCAAGCTTATGCTTTATCCAAATTTGTCCACTATATTTAATCAATGTCCTTATTAGATGCCAACAAGACAGTGTCTGACACAGACTTGGGATTTTGCAGGTTTTGATCAGAAGTGTTTACCTTTGGTTAAAGCACACATCATCTAGGATGTCCCTGGGACTTCTCACATGGGCAGGTTTGAGTGTGATTGCTCATTCTTTCTGACACAGGAGTGATGGAGTGCTGTATCACGCCTTTACTCCCGCACAGGAATCCCCATCAAAAGCTGGGGGGAGCATAAAAACTGCTGGCAGGAAATGGCCACAGCGATTCACCTTCCTAATAGTGTACTGTGAGATTGTGCAACTCATGGGCCAGTTGTGCTATGTCCAGTACAGAGATACTGGAATGTTGATAAATCTTTTTTGGGGGGGTTGGTTTTGGGGTTTTTTGGGTATGGTTGACAGTGTGGGTTTTTTTAAATTGTTACATAGCTCACAGTTTCCTGCTAAGCTTATGCTCATAGAGTCCTGGTACTCTTTGTTCTGTTGCCATCAGGTCTCCTAAAGTCAATAAAATTCCCACAGGTCATAATTTTATGCAAAAGCAAAGTCATCAGTTCTGCTGTGACAATTTTTACAGAATAGGTTTAAAAGGACATCATCTTTTATAGCTATCACTTTAAATTACCTCTCTGCCAAAAGCAGACATATATGGGAAATTAATGGATACATAACATCATTCTCAGTTAAATCATTGTTGTAAATATAATGGAAATGAACTATTAAACCAATAATATTTCCTTTCATTAGTTTGAAAAGACCAAGGATAGAGACATTACACAAAAATGCCAAGAGTCAAGAATATTGCACCTTACTATGCTGCAATTACCCTGTAACCACAGCTGGGAATTCTGACATCAACTGACTGACCTAAAATTTACAAAATAGGGAAGGATGCACTCTGTGGTTCGTGCAGGAATTTTCAGACTGACCGCAGTACTCTAGAGTTCTCAACACCAAGCCATAGGGTTGGATCTTCATTTCTTTTGACCCTCCAGGAACAGAAAGCAGTTGTTTTTGATGACATTTTTAAGCAAGACAATTTCCTACATAGGATGCTGAGCATTACTCTCTTAGTTGCATCAGAATGTAAACACAAGTCAGTGGAAAGATGGAATCAAACGAATATACCCTAAATAGTTGTCAGTATGCAGAAAGGATTTACACTTTTGCCTGAATACTTTGACTCTTGTAGGGGGAAAAATTCAAAGCCACAAGCCAAGAATCAAACCCTAGACTGAGATACATTAAAACCCTTCTTTTAATGCACAGTTGCTAAAGCTGCCCACTCACTCATTTTTGCTCAAGTGATCACTGTGGCATAAGTCACAGTGACAGTAAGCAGGATTTTTCTGCATAGCTTGTTAAACATGCCAATTTCACAGGCTTCTTTTGGAAAAGGTTTCTGCTCTTGCTGCTTGGTTTAGAAGATGCTGGCTTGCAGTTCTGCACTCACAGCATAGAGGATTAAGGAGACAGAAGGATCTTCAGGAAGGAATATGGCAATTGTCCAGTGTAAGCCCAGCTGCATCCAATAGGCATTTCCATCAAGGTCTGCCCCCAGTTCTGTTATCCACTTGTCAAATCAACTTGACATTATCTTCTGCTTGGAAAAATAACTAGCCTAGTCCGCATTTAAGGAATAGAATTACCAGCTTCTGAAGATACAGTGGAGAGGATGGAGGTAAGCAGGTAACAATGCAAAGCAGATGAGTGTGATAAGATACAAAGGTTTCAAAAATACCCTGGTTTGTATGTTGTAAATTGCTTGAGTGCAAAGGAAAATGATCGCAACCGAAACCATATGCCTTTCAAAACTTTACATCTCCAGCTGGCACAACTAGCAGATATGTCAGAGAAGTACTAATAAGCAGAGAGAAAACTCTAGGGGAAATCTCTCTGTTCTCCATCTGTCATGGAGTAAATAGGTCTTATTGATTATCTACTGCTTGATTTATACTAAATGCTTTCAAGCATTTCCCATTTATAATTTTCAAATACAAGAATAATTAAATTTTGATTTATGGGAATTACACAAGAAGAGGTGATTTTTGTCCAGTCAGCAGCACTCAGCTGTACTATAGATATCAAAAAACTAATAGAATTTTTTAGCTTTATAATAGTAGTAGCCTGAGTTTTGATGTTTTGGGTGGTGGTCTGAATAATGCAAGAGGAAGAGCAAAAAAGCTTCAGTGTTGGCTGTAGTTGTGTTTTTACTGTTTCTAATACTGGGTCACAGAAGATACAAAGGTTTTACAGCCCCACTATAAAACAGCTCTTTATCTTTTCTCCACTAATTCCATGGTGTCACATTTAACAAAACTAGGAAACTGAAGATAATATGGATGTTTGCAGATTAGCTGTCAGGTAATAAATAACGCTAATTTCACATACCTACAAATGGAAAGGCACCTTATCACTGTTTAAGTTTCTCATTCTTTGTAATGCCTGCCAACATTTTAACCCAGGCAAATTACAGTATTGTTTTTGCTGTTTTTTCTCTGGGATAAAATACACAGTCATAATATCCTTTTATCAGATTTCATGGTATAAAAGGGCTTTGGTGCTAAATTCAAGCTGTATGTTACTGAGGCAATTCCAGAATTCGTTTTTGGAAGATGTATTTGCCTTACCTTTTAGTTGCCTTTTCTTTTTGCAGTGCCCTAAGTGCTATTTGCCCGAGAAGATGCAGCTGTGACCCTGCCCAGTCAGTGCAATGCTACAGGGCTACAGAGATCCCCAGAGAGATTCCTTTTACCACCAGGAAACTCTACATCAGCCACAGCAAAATTAAACAACTCCAGGTAAGAAAATCCAGAAAAAGTACTTTTTGGAGTGCACTGTAACTGAAAGCTGGACTTCCCAGATGGTGGTGGTATCTAGTGAGGAGAGAATCTTATTCCATGTTCTAAAAACTGATGAAGTGCTGCCAGATCTGGCTTTATTTTTACTTACTCTTTAAGGATATGTAAATATATTCCTGTAGTGTTTTCATGTTCCTGCAGTCTCCAAGCACTAGTTCACACTGTCACAATTATATTTTGTACGTAACTAAAAAAAAAATAGTATTTTATAACTAGCAGCCAAAGGTTGACTTGTTTTATATATGGTCAAATAACCATTGACTTTGAGAGTAATTTTTTAATCTGTTAAAATCTTTTTATATTTTTAATACAATATAATATTTTTTCACAGTAAAATGAAAGGGTTTATATCATTAGAATGATTCCCCTAATGAATGAAATTAAAGCTCTTTTTCCCCTCTGGAGCTGCAAGTGTCAGGTACAACTGCTATTAGAAATGGCAGATGAAGTAAGTTTGAGTCTAAGGCACAGCATGGGATGTTTCTAAAAGAAAGACCAGGCCTATCTAATAACACACATACATGAGAGCAGCTTCTAACCAAAGCTGCCAACTATTTGTGCTGTTGAGAAAGTTTATTCTGGGTTTCTTGAGACACCATTGGTTCGCATTACTAAAGGCATCAGCTTATGCTCATCTTGAACTACCCTCTGGAGTGGTCCTTTTTTGTTTCCTACCCTGAAGCATCTTATTTAATAAATTCACCTTGTATAGGTAGACACAAGGGAGATAGAACCACCTGTATTAACAAGCTTGCTGTGCATCAGTTTACTACAAATAATAAGAAATGTGCAATTTGAATGAGATACATTTTCTCCTACAAAGAATTTAACTTCTCTGAAATGCATCTTTGATTTTGCTCTCAGGACAAACTGAAATAGGCTGGAAGGTAGCTTAGAGCAGCATCTAGAATACCCATTACCCACTGAGAAATAGTCAGTGATTGTACAGTTTTTCTCCTGAGAAAGTTTACTCTTTTAGCTGCTACTGTTATCTCTGGTTTTCTTGTTTTTTGTTTTATCTCACACACCCACAAGAGTCAAACATTGGTGTGATTTAGCTATACTTGGGGTAAACAAAAGATTTGTCAAATGAATTCTGTATTAGGAAATACATTTTCTGTGCAAACTCTTCCCTTCTTCTCCCCATTATTTTCTTTCCAAGATAAGTAAGATGAGCCATTTTCCATTTCTTAGGCTAGTTGTCCATCCATACCTGTCAGCAACTCCTCAGTTACAAGTAAAGTGGTCTTAGTTTCTGCCTAGAGCATAAGACAGGTGTCATAAAGCATTTAAATGTTGGATATAAGTGAATGGAGTAGTGGGATAAATGTTTTATATCCAATCAAAACAAATGGTGTGTGAAGCCATCTAAGAAGAGAGTTTTTCACTTTATACATTAATTCCACTGGCTATGAGCCTGCCTTACTGCTACTACTGTCTTTGCACTGAATGGAAAGAAGTCCTTTCACACTATGTCCTTGTGTGTAGCCTTATGTAGGCTGTTTCCTTGAGATTATACTGGGTCTTTGGGTATATTTTTTTATTTTTTTTCCCATGCAACAAATTATACTTCCAAGGTATTGACATCATAAATACCTATGCTTAATTTTACACAGCTGAGCAATTCCACTGGCAAATATTATTGTGCTTAGGAAAACATTTCTGCTCATAAAGCATATGCTTGCAAGCACTAAAATAACTCTATAGGATTTTAGGGTTTTGGTGTAGAATTTTTGTTCATTTGATTGGTTTGATTTGGGTTTTTTAATTTGCTTGCATTTTAAAATTCCTTTATTTACCTACTCATAGAGAAAATTACACTTTCCTAAAGAAGTTGAATAGAGGTCTAGAGTTCCCACAGCTGACCTTCAAGAGACTTTAATATGTAAGCATCCATAAATACTATGGTTCAGCAATTAGCTGCCTCAGAGGAATAAAAAAAGTGTTTCAATTACTTCTGCACCTTAATTTGCTTTGATTATTATTAAAACTGTGAAGAAATAATAATTTTTAAAAGAATATATGTTTGCCTGTTAAATCCAGTATGCTTAAGCAAAAAATCCAAGAAAAACAGTAGATTTCTTTTTTTTACCCAGGTCAATATTGTATTTGTTCTGACAGGACTGATTAGCATTAAAAACAGTGGCTGAAACTTTTGCTTTGGTAATTTTACAACCTGGGGCTTGTTATAAACAGACTATAATAACAAAACTAGATTAATTATAGCATCTTTTTTCAATATTTTCTGCTTTTTTCTTGATTTGAAGATCAACTATAACCTGTTTACTCTCAATGAAAAATTTATTTTATTTCTAACTATATTAATAAGTGGGGCTTTATCTGCTAAAAAAAATATCTATCTTGCCTCCATGATAGGGGATTGTTTTTAAAAAAATTGTTTCTAACATATCCCAGGTCACAGCAATCCAAAAATTAAAAAAAAAAAAATAAATATATAATTAAAGTGACAAATTCCTTAAAACATTTGTATTAAATAACAGCATATTAGATCCACTTTCAGGAGATCAATGTTTTAAAATATAAAATTATAATAGTATTATTTTACAGGTAATGCAGTTAGAGAATAAAACATTGCTTCCTAGCAAAAAAAGAGCTGATGGGCTTCCAAATATGTTTTGATTCATATTATAACAACTGAGTGGTTTATAAAAGCATGGATAAATATTTAAGTCTCAAAACAGCATGGTCACAAATCTTAGCAACGCATGCCAAATAGGTGGAAAATAGAAATTATAATAATCCACATTAAGAAGCCTAACATCATTACAGAGCAAATGTCTGTACATTGACCTTCATGTAGCACTCTGTCACTTAATACGATGAAAATTAAGCCTCTTATAGACATACTGAAATCAACTGAGGAAAAGCAGAAAATATTGCTTTTGAATTCATAGGAGAAAATGTGTTGAATTGTGAAGGTCCATTATTGTTTCAATAAGATGGTTTTAAAATTACATGTGATTATGTTTTTGGGCTCTTGACCAATGCAGCTCATTCCTATGCACAAGATCGCCTTCCTAATCATGACCAAAACTGAACATCAGCAGTTCTGATATTTCTATATCTGATATTTCTACACAAAACACTGCATTATAGAAAAATAAAATTATATAATTAGGACAGCTTTGTTGTTTACTGTTGAGAATATAAGTTTTTTAATCGAGGCACATTCCCTCATTGAATTTAAATATAATTAATGGAGAAATCTGCTTCAATAGAGGTTCCATATCTATATTTTCTCAGTAATAGCATCAGATGTTTCAATTCAGAAATTGTTTTACAAAACAGAATGAAGTTAATCAGAAAGATAAACTAAGGATACCACAGCAAAATGAAATCTGACTTGTCTTAAAGCTGTGCAGGCTTTAATTTTAACAGAAGCTAAAATGCAGAGTTTGTAGCTAAGATAAAGCGATACAGCCCAAAACTATGCAAGAGTTGGACAAATGAAGCCATAAGACATCTTTTAACAGTCACGTTTATGAGCTGATTTCATATACACAAGTATGATAGTCAAATGCATCCACCCAGGATCATGGAACAAAATTACTACCCAGCACTTGTACTGCAAAAGGACTTGTACTGTCCTCCATGCAGGTTCCTGACTGGGATGAAGGGTTATGCTGTAGAACAGGTTGTACAGCTTCCCCCACTGAGAGTAAAATGTGCTGGGAGCTACCAAGCTCTGGGGAAAATAGCATGAAGAATCTACCTTACTTTGGCATCTCTAACTGGTGTGGCACCCCTGAGACCTGTAGTGGGGTGTCTCTTTGGACATGGGAAGGGAAAACAGATGAGGACACTCCTTCCCACCACTTCTGTGCAGAACATGTTGCTTTCTTGGGGGGATTCCCATAAATGATTTTTTAAGACTCAGTCTCTGAGGTCAATGTGAAGCATATCTGGTAATTTAAGAAAACCAATATTTTAGCAACTGGTGTTCTTGGAGAACTCCCTGGATCACCCTCATTGCATGCTTCCTCCTATCTCAGCTTAGAGGAAGCTGCCAGACTCACTTAGGTTTGCTGCTTGAGACACAAAATGGCAAGCTTTGTAAACAAGCACATTCTAACAGAGCAGAAAAATAATGAAACAATTGTGTGCCTCTCAATATTATAGTCATAGTCAACATCTAAGAACCATTTACCACTGCAAAGCATCTGTTTATTACCAACTAATAAAAACTAAGTTTCTGTGAAAACACTGTTCCATAGAGGTGATTTTTCGGTTGAGGCTGATCTGACACTTTTGGATCTACCATATTAATATCTGAGGGTTTTATTAAAAAAAATAAAAAGGTCGTGGGGGAGAGAAAAGTGTTGAATTTTATTTTTCTGCCAAAGCAGTTTCAAGAGCTAAAGATATCCACGTGTACACCCTCTGGGGAATACATGCTGCAGTGACAGTACTGTTGATATATGGAAATGGCTGTATCATGAACATAAAACTGCTATAGCAAGCACCATTGAGCACAATGAACATTAAGAACCATTAACAACCACTCGCTGCAAAGATTTCTGCCACTGGTGATGTTAGCTTTCCATTTTATAGAGGCTATCCACCAGGAGGAAATAAAAGGAATTTTATTTCTTCAAATGTATGTTTGCTCAAAACATGACACATCATAGACTTAAACCACAAAATTTTAGAAATGTAAGTAAATACTGGCAAACCACAGGCACCTATAGTAATACCTCTACCATTACCACTTATTCTAGTTTCTCATTCTAAACATAGTTTTTCAGCATATACTAGCAATTGTCCAAGCATCCAGAATGAGTAACCAGTGAGAATATCTATAAATATACTATAACATTTTTATTTTCTTTTCTCTCTAAGTTTACTGACTTCAGGAGAATGTCAGTCCTTGAAGAGCTGGTCCTGTCATGCAGTGGCACAGAATTAATAGAAAACAACACTTTCAAAGCTCTGAGCACCTTGAAGTCCCTGGAACTATGCAAAAATCAACTAAAGCAAATACCCACCTTTCTCCCGTCTGGCCTTGAAATTTTAAAACTCGCTGATAACTCCATCAATGCTCTGCATGAATCTGATTTTGCAGGTTTAATGAAACTAAGGGTGCTCGATCTTCGGAACAACTTGATTGCAACTCTGCTTCCAAGTGCATTTTCTTCCCTTTACAATTTACAAAGCCTGATCCTGGATGGCAACAACATGGAATCTGTGTCTGCACCACTTAGGCTTCCTAGGCTGAAGTATCTGAGCATGGCTGATAATAAACTGATTTCATTCCCAACCAACTTCTTTGCATCTTTCCGAAGTCTACATTTTCTCAGCCTAAGTGGTAACTTTCTGACAAAAGTGCCTCTTGACCTACCTAAATCCCTGCTGTCACTAAAATTAGAGAAAAACCAACTTAAAATAGTGAGGCTGCGAGATGTGAAACACCTAGAAAATCTGTCTGAGTTCCTTCTGTCGGAAAATCAGCTGACATCAATAGATGGTGCCCAGCTTCTTCCTAACTTAACAACACTGGAGCTCTCTAAGAACCGGCTCCACACTGTGCCCCTCAGGCTGCCCGGCAGGCTGCAGAAACTCGACTGCAGCAATAACCTGATCCAAAGGGTGACAGTACAGGACTTTCAAGGACTCCAAGACCTGAAGCACTTGTTCCTCGACAACAATGCTGTCAGCACGTTCGAGGCGGGAGCTCTCCAGCAGTGTGCACAGCTTTCCAATCTGGCACTGGAGCAGAATCTCCTCAGTTCTATTCCACTGAGGCAAGTGAATCTCAGGACAGCTGGTTCCAAGGTGTCATCTCTCTTCTCCTGCATTATGAGAATGCGAGCCAAAAATTGGTATTCAGACCAGTCATGGTAGAATTCTGTCCATACCATAAACCCATTGCTGTAACTAGCACTAATTAACACTCCTGTTAGCCATCTCAGTGTAGACCGCTTTCATTACATCTGTGGCCACCAATGAATCTGCTCATTTTGCATCTCTCCCTGCCAGTGAGACCACTTTATTTAATTAGCACACCAATAAGAAGAACCTGCTAGGAGAATGCAACAGACTTACTACCAAGGTTATACTGCTACTTAGATTTACCTTCCTGGACAAGAGAAATATAATAGAGCATTCAATAAAAAGGATAGATAGCAATTTTAAAGCTGATGTTTCTACCAAGCCACATCAAGCTTATTATTGTTAAAATATTAAGATTTTGCGAGCTGAATCTGATCAAAAGGTATCTGATTTTTCAGTGATATTGGCATTCCTAACTTCATTAAATTCACACATTGCAAGGTATTTGGAATGCATATAAAGTCTTCAGCTTCAGGCTATAAGAAAAATTCCAGCCAACAGAGCACAGAAGAAACATCCCTCGGGCACGCTGTGTTCATTACTGCTCTGCTTAGAGGATCTCTCACATTCATCTGAGTGTTGGAACTGGCCAGTATCAGAGATTGCATATTAAGCCAAATGGAGGCTGTTCTGATATTAAGTGGCAATTTTATTATTACAAAAGGCTGTGAAATAAGATGGCATAAAAATAGTGAAGTAATTCCATTAACATAACTTCTTTAACAAAACTGGACTGTTAAACTTTATTTTTATGGCTTGTAGACAGGTTTAACTAACCTAAATAAATAACACAGTAAAATTTCAATTCATTTAGCATCATTCCTTCAGCATTTGAATCTCTTTGGCAACAGCTTTACAATCAGAGAGTGATTTAGTGGTGTACAAATATTTGGTTTCAGTCCAGCTTGACAAGAATGTTTAATACTTTGTAGTTACTTTAGCATTGTCCAATCATTCTTATTTTAAAACCTTCATAGTCAAGAGAATTAACAGGAAGCAGTTCTCTACTAGCCTTTAAACAGTATGACTTTTAAGGAGATATTGGGGACTTTTAATTCCAACAGTAAATGCAGATTTTCAGGGAGGGCTGTAAACATAAAAAAAGTAGGAAAAAAGGACAAGAAATAAAATTTATGTACCTAATTTAATTGTCTGATGATGACCACATGGTTATACAGAAAAAAAAAATTACTACATTTGTCTTTTATCTGGGAATTCTGTCAGGTATAAAAAGTTAGAAGATATGACTGATATGCTAAAGTGAATAGGTCTTAGCAGGGTTTTTGCAGGAACGAAGAGAAATAAAACTCCTTTCTCTTCTTTTCTGAAAAGAAAATTATCACAAGTCAAAGTATTTTCAGGACTTTTAGAGAAGGCCTGGACTTCATAAAATCCTACAGGGTGTGGTGAAAACACAGGGAATAATCTGATGATATTCCTTAGAGTGGCAGTAGCATAGTGTGGCTGCCACAGTCAGCTCCCAAGTGAGCACGGCTCCTCTTCCAGCTGCACTCAGTCATGTACTCAGTGGCATTATTTCCTCTAGATCAACACAGTGTGAAGTCAAACAATATAGCCATAAAGTTTAAGTATAACATTAGTACAATAAGACTCTTCACAGGTTTAAAGACATGCTGGTCAGGCTTTGGAATGTAATCAGTCTGGATAAACCTTTTGGGTGATTTCCCACTGCCTTTGACATCAGTGGCACTAGGGTTTTACCTCAAGAGTACCCTTCTGACATTTCAGTGTCATATGGGGCAACTATAATTCTCTGCAGATAGGTTTCAAAACTGATTTACTGCAGTCACAAGCATTTTTTAAGGTCAGATTTTGTGAAGTGAATCACCATATCGATATGTGAAATTCTCATCTCCCCAGGAAAATAGCATAATACAGAACTGCCCTACTCTTGAAATACTAAGATTAAACTTGTCAGGTTTTCACAAATCTGGAAATCATCTTTCAGCTTAGGAGGTTCAAATTTGGCTTCGCAAACAACAGTGAGTGAGGGTCACCAACTACCCCATAATTTTACCGGTTGTAATATACTGCTGCTCTATTCTAAATAGATCTTGGTAATAGGATTATCATTCATCTCAGAGTTTCAGTCAAGTTTCCTTAAAATCTATAACCTTGACTCTTAATATCATCACCTTGCATACTACCATATTAAGGTGATTTTTAAGATAGTTTCAAATAAATTTTATTAAAGATATTCCATGCCTATGTTTTTCTATTCAGCACTTGTCACTAACTATATCAGAAGGAAATTTAAAGATCATAAATTAGCAAAACTTTTGAAATTAAGGTATTTTCATATACATTTCTAAGGTATATGTAAATAGAGTTATACCGACCTGAAATATGATACCTGGGTATCATACCCAGAAATTATCAGCTTTTTCTCTTCTTCTAAAAGCAACCAGTTCTAAGTCTCAAAAGTACTACTTTAAAAGCATTTATATTTTCCCTGTTGCTGATTGCTTAACAGCTTATCGTCAGATGGATTACTGCTGTGATGATTAATGTTTGAATCTGATGGGAGCAGGAGAATAAGATGGAAAAATTCTATTTTTTTATGAACTAAAAAATGCTTTAAAACAAATCATGTATAGAAGTAGTTGAAGGAGCAGTGTTGCCATGATTGCTTAAACTTTTGATCTGTCATGGCGCTATAGTTTGGTCATTGGCATTGAAAAGTCCAAAAAGCATTTTTAAACTTGACAGCAATTATACAGCTAATTTTACTCATAGTACAGCACAGGACTGCTGTTCAGTTCAGCTGCATGAACAGTCAGTACAGGTTAGAAATGCAGTAATTTGTGAAAACAGTTCAAGGGTCCACAGACAGTACACCTATGACATAAAAACAAAGAATAAACAAGCAAACAAACAAACAAACCCAACCCAAACCAAATATGAACATCTGTTTTTGCAGAAAATTACATTTTATAGTGATATCTTTATTTTAGTACATCAGATGTGCCTGGACAAATACCCACCGACAAATACCACTTACAGAAACAGTACTATAAGCATAACATCTTTGTATTGTTTGTTTTTGTTCAGTCTTCCAGACACCCTTGCCAGATTGGATCTAAAAGGAAATGGCATAGAGGATGTTGGAGAACAAGAGCTGAAGGACTTGAAACAGCTTCAGGTTTTAAATTTACGGAATAACAAGATATCTCTCTTGGATCGCAAAGTCTTGGACTATTTACCTCGTCTTCGTCATCTGTATTTAGATGGAAACCCTTGGAACTGCACCTGTGACCTTCTCAGGACCAGAAGAGCACTGGTGGCCAAAGGGACGGATGTGCGGGGAGGGCAGTGTGCAGCGCCAGCACAAAGCCGAGGAGAGAGCTGGATGTCTTCCAAAAAGATTCTGCAGCAGTGTGAAGACAATCTGTCTTCCATAGAAAGAGGCAAAGAGGACAGAAAGAAAATGAAACCCAATGAGGCCTCCAGTGTTGGAGTGAACACAGATGATGATTACTATGATTATGAATTAGATTAATGTCACAGTTTATCTGTAGTGAACCTTAAAGTTGTCTAGAGCTGCCCACTGCCGCCAGTGTCGCTACCAACAAGCCATCTTCTCATCTGTCATTAGCTTTTCCTGTCCTATTTGTACTACAACAAATAATAGCCAGTGACAGAAGGGCTACAGTAAGGGTGCTATTGTGAACTGAATATTGTAAAAAAAAATTTAAAATATTTGTTTTTCTGTACCATTAGTACTATGTAGTTTGAGAGAAGAAAGAATACAATTACTATCCCTTACAAAAGCAGTCTGTAACTCTGCATAGACCTTTTCATAGTAGAACATTTCTTATAGTTGCATAAAACCCACACAAATAAAATTCTGCAATACTACAAGACACTATTACTAGGAGTCTGGCATTCAACACATTTAAACTCATGAGTCTGCAGGTTGACATGGAATTACATTGATGTGAGCAATTTCTTGGGATTGTTCAGAAATTCTTGCTTTTGAGAAATTGATTTCAGTTTTCCTGAAACATTTCCCTTTTTTGTTTATTTTAGACTATTTTAAATGACATAAGACTAAATTAACTGAGCTTTAGGCAAAACACAGAAGGATTATCTTCATCACAGCAAGTGAAATAAACAGAAGAATTCAGTGTCCTGGTTAATGAGATTTAAAAGTAGTTCTAAAGTTATTTAATAGTGAGGAATGAAAACACTGGGGTTAAGTTGACCTGATTCTGTTGTTGGAAGTAAAAGAAGGGAGATTCTCAGGAAATAGATCCTGGCAAACATTAGGATAAAATGAAGCAAGGTGAAGCTTCTGTAAGAGTTTATTTTGGTACCTGAATAGCTAATTTGCTACAATATAGCTCAATATACCATGTGTATACTTTTAGGTTAGGTATACTTAACCTGCAAGTACACATGGCAAGTGTGGCCCTTCACTGGCCAGAACTTTCCAGACTTTTGTGCACATACACACAAAACATGACTAAATGCTATATAATTAATGCATTAACTCTGATACACATACAAATTTTATCAAGCGGTTCCTAAAGTGCTTGAAAACTAAACAAAACTGGATTAGTGAGACCACTAAAACCAGTGACTTACAAAGAGTCACTTAAGTTAGTTCATGATCTCAGGTGATAACTGATGAGTAATTACATCAGCAATTTACTTTTCAAAGCAAACAGTTTCTATTATTTTTATCTTCCATTGGCATTCAGTAACTGAGTAATCACTCATCTCCGTGGAGGCTGATTTTTCAGGTGTCAGAGTGCAGCTATTTGGTTATGTCTCCTATGCAAATATGATGACACGTGTTTCTTAGGTCCCCCAACACATTAAGCTATGCAATTGGAATAGAGAGACCTAAGGTCATTTTTCTTTACGTTCCCTTATCATCAGCCTCTGCAGAGGGATCTGCACAGGTTAGATTAATAGGCTGAGGCCAGCTGTGGGAGATTGCACAAGGACAAGTGGCATACCCTGCCCTTGGGTCACGACAACCCCCTGCAGCACCACAGGCTGGGTCAGAGGGGCCAGAAAACTGCCCAGCAGAAAAGGACCTGGGGGTGCTGGTCAACAGCTGGCTGGGTAGGAGCCAGCGTGTGCCCAGGTGGCCAAGAAGGCTGATGGCATCTGGCCTGTATCAGCAATAATGTGGCCAGGGGGACCAGGGCAGGGATTGTCCCTCTGTACGCAGCACCGGTGATGCCACACCTTGAATGCTGTGCTCAGTTTTGGGCCCCTCACTACACGAAAAACATGGAAGTGCTGGAGCGTGTCCAGAGAAGGGCAACGGAGCTGGTGAAGGGCCTAGAGAGTGAGTCCTGTGAGGAGCAGCTGAATGAGCTGGGCTTCTTTAGCCTGGAAGAGACTCCAGGGGGACCTGATCATTCTCTACAAAACCCAGAAAGGAGGTGGTAGTAAGATCGGGGTCAGTCTCAGGAAACAAGTGGCAGGACCAGAGGAGAGGGCCTCAAGCTGCACCAGGGGAGGTTTAAATTAGATAATATGAGAAATTCTTTCATGGAAAGCATTGTCAAGCATTGTCACAGACTTCCCAGGGAAGTGGTGGAATCACCATCCAGGACATGTTCAAAGGATGTGGATTTGGCACTTAAGGACATGGTTAAGCAAAGGACTTGGCAGTGCTGGGTTAACAGTGGAAGCTGAGCTTAGAGGTCTTTTCCAACCTTAATGGTTCTATGATTCTAAGGTGAGTCACCCAAATTTTTGGTAGCTAAAGATTTAGATATTTATGAAACAGCACAATCCTTCCTTGCAGTTCAGCTGTGTTATTTTTTCTGTCTAATGCTGGTCTGTATTAGAAGCCAGGAAAGTGGTTATTTTCTGAGCAAGAGAAATATTTTCGTGATACAAAATTCTTCATTCAATTTTATATTGGCAGAATCTTTTAACAGAGTGCTTTAAACACCTCCATGCCAGCTCTGCCCACCGATCTGTCTGACAGCATTAGCTCTAACTTCATCTTCCACCTGCAGCGGTGTTTCCATCCTCGGACCCGTGGGCCGCTACAAGCCAAGGCAGCAAAAGCCTGGGAGCCGCGGCGTTTGCGGAAGACTGCAGATCGGGTGTGCACCCTGAGGCCGCGGGTCGGGGGCTGCGCTGGCCCCGTGCCCCGAGCCGTCCTGCGGGACCGCCCGGGGAGCACCGGCAGCGCGCTCTGAGGGGGAGACCGGCATCTCAGTAAAGACACGCCCGGGGCTCAGCCGCTTCCTCCCCCACCTCTGCTTCACACAGCTGCGCGAACGAGGCGCTGTTGACTCCAGGAGGAGCAAGGCTGGGATGGGCAGAGGGAGGGTCGGCAGATGGCTCCCTGAAACGGCGGATCGGTTGGGCAGAGAACAGCTGGGGGGAGCTCCTGCCCCGCCCCGCCCCGGCCCCGCAGGGCCACCGCCGGCAGCGGCCGCCAGGGGGCGCGGCCCCGCCCACCCTCTCTCCCCGAGCCGCCCCAGCCCCGCCTCCTGCCCTGGCCCCGCCCTTCCCGTCTCGCGCGGCCACGTCATTCGCGCTCGGCGGGCGGAAGCGACGTCACCCCGCCCGGCGGCCAACGGGCGGCTCGCTAGTGGCGGGTTGAGAGGTGAAAGATCAGGCGGGGCGGCGGGAAGATGGCGGCGCTGGCGGTTGCCGAGCGGGGGACGCGGGCTCCGTGAGGGGATGGCGCGGCGGGCGGCGCGCAGCGGCTGAGGCACCCCCGCCGCTCCCCGGCGCGCTCCTGTCGGTCGGTCCCATGAGCGGGGCGGGCGGTCTGGCGTGGCGCGCGCTGCACGCGCTGGTGCGCGCCTTGCTCTGCCTGCAGCGCGCGCTGCTCGCGTGCCTGCGCGGCCGCGCGGCCGCCGCCGCCGCCACCTCCTGCGCGCTCCTGGCGCCCGCCGCCCGCGCGCTCGGGTTCCGCGAGGCGCGCGCGGCCTGGCGGCGGCGGGGGCTCGCGCACGGCGGAGCGGCGCGCGGCCGGCAGCGGTGGCGCGCGGACGGGCGCGCCCTGCGGAAGCTGCCGGTGCACGTGGGGCTGGTGGTGACCGAGGAGGAGCCGAGCTACGCCGATATGGCCAGCCTGGTCGTGTGGTGCATGGCCGTGGGCATCTCCTACGTCAGCGTCTACGACCATAACGGTGAGCGGCGGCCGGGGTGCCCCAAGTCCCCGTCCCGGGCGGTTCCTGGCGTGCTGCCAGAGGGCCGCGCTGCTCTGGGGTCTTCCCAAGTCCCATGCTGGCCTCTCTGCTGTCAGCTCCTTTCCCACCCGCTGGAGCTGCTTGGCCGCTGCAGAGCTCCTGTCCCCGGGGAGCCTGGGGAATGACCCGGTTGCTCTTCTGGCCCAGCTCCTGTGTCGGGATGACCCGGTCCTGCCTGCTTTCTAGAGCCTTTTTCACAGCCTTGGGCTGACAGGAACTGTTGATGTCTGGAAGTGTAGGACAAGGACTGTTAGTAGAGATGAGCTTCAGGCTACCTGCTCTTATGAGTGCTGTTTATGAGCTAGGGTTGAATCTCCAGAAGTGGATGAATGAAAGTAGCCTTCTATTTTCAAGTACTCCTATGAGAAGAAGCAAGATGGATGAGCAGCTAAACGTAAGCACGTTTGGCCTGTGTGCTGTCTGTATCGTGAAAATAAATTGCGTGGTCTGCACTTGGTGCTGCTTGGCATTTGAGTTAACACTGAGCCTGATCAGGAAGCTCTTTTTATGTATCTGCTGTGTGATTTTTATTTATTGCTGGGTCTCAGGTGTAAGACTGTTGAACTCTGGCTCTTGCAGGTATGTTGATTCCACGTCACTGACTATCATAAAGTTAAGCTCAGAGGTTGGATTTCACATATTGTGGGGAAATTATGGAACAAATCTGGCTTCCTCATGCCTGTCCTTTCCTAGTGAGGAGCTAAAACCAGCCGTATTCAAGATATTTTTAGGTGCAGTTTTCTGTCCAGGTATTGAGAGATGATCCCTAACTTGTACTGGACAAGCTGTTAACTCAGAAGGGTTAATAGTATGTGACATGGACTGTGTCTTGTTTCTGTCCTCTGCAGAGGAAAATACTTTTTTCTGAAGATCTCTGTGCTCTTGCTGTCAGGGGTGAGACTGTAGGCGACCAGGGTTTAACTTTTTTTGAGCCACTTCCAGTGGCTGTTTAGAGGTGTCATTCAGGTTAGGTGAACTGTATAGATTTATACTATGTTAGAGGTACAGTTGTCTTCTAGGGCTCTTTCGGGAAATGCCCAGCAGTGCATCCCACCAAGAAATCTTTTGTCATCAACTGTGCAAAAACATCTGAGGTATGCAGGCCTTTCATCGAGCATAGGCATTTGTGATTTAAATTTTTTTTTTTTAAATTTATGTTAAACATTTATAAACATTTATGTTTCTGTTTCATGGTTCCTTTGTTTCGGTTTCATGGTTCCTTCCTATGCGATAAAAGACTCAGGACTTTCACTAAATTCTCTAAGATCATTATGATAAACTGGGCTTAATACCAGTCACTTAGCAGTTTAAACTGGCCATCTGTGCAGGGCTGTTGTGGAACTTGGTTATGTTGTATTTCAGAGGGAGAATGCTTCCTCATTTGGAAGTCAAAGAATGATATAAAATATTTGCATAACACCTCAAGCACACAGAAGCTCTCCTTCTGAAAAGTCATTTATATGTTGACAGCTTTTACTCCCAACTTGGAAAGCATTCAACCAGGTAAAATGCTGCGGAGCACAGTACCAAGGAAGAGAGAGAGTTTCCTCATAGCTTGACAAGAGATGTTTTTATTGTACCGGATCTTTAAGTTCTGTCAAACCTCAAATAAGCTATGGGCAGTATTGCCTTATGTGGTATATATGTGCTTAGTTCCTTTTTACATTCCAGTACTGTGCTCCACGAATTACATGTATGAGAACTGAACTGAGGAAGAGATCAAGATGACAGTCATGTTTCTTGGTCATCTTGGTTTTTAGCTTGCTTACTGTGCAACATTGAGGAGGGAGGAGACACCAGGCAATGCTTACTTAGCCCCTGTTGCTGAGCTCCTGTCTCACAGTAAGGAGCCAGTAAGAGCTGTAGCAGTGTCTGAAACATTATTTTTTGAGATCCTACTACTGCTTCTCCAGCGTGTCTTGAAATTCAGTCAGATATAAGATTGACTGTTGGAAGACTAAATATGATGACAAGAAACTGTAAGGTTTTGTCCCCTGGAGAGTTGAAATAACTTCGCAGAATTATTATTGCTAGCAGTTCAGAAAAAAACAAAACAGCTTGGGTTATTTGCTGCTGTATCTATGTATTGTTTCATTCATTCTAAAGTTACTTATGCAAATTGTTCACTTTTGTTCTGTGTTGTGAGGATATTTTTTGTTTAGGTGTTGACAATTTTTTCTTTTGTTTAGTTGTTTTTTTGTTGGTTGAGGTGCAGGTTGTGTGATGAGTTTGGATTTTAATTTTTCATTCTAAAATTACATGTTTAGAAGTTTTGCTGTCACCTCTGAGATCTGAAAATACAGCTATTATCTCATTATTTCAATATCAAGACATTTTTCAGTAGCTTGTTCTTCTGTTGGTCTTCTGATACTAGAATATGTTTGTTTAATTGCTAGCTTAATTTCCCATTTGTTGGAGTAAAATCGAAGAAAGCAGAGCAACTATAAAGTTTTAAATCTGTGGCTTTTGCCAAACTTCCAGGGTTGCTGAGAATAACCTGCCATTACACATCATGTTCCACACAGGTGTTCTGTGGGCTGTCCAGGATAGCAGCAGCAATTTCTTTGTGCACAGCTGAGCTTTTTAGAGTGACTTCAGCTTCAGAGAACGAGCACGTAGTCATTCATACAGCTCTAGTGTATGCTTACTGCTGGTAATAGCACATATGCTGCCTTCCTTTTGGTGCTAAGCTCCTTAGGATGTCTTGAACATACACCATTTCCAGATAGACTTGTCATTAAGTAGGATGTTGCAGCTGTTGCTAAATCTGTTGCTCAGTGGTGGTGGAGTCTGGAACCCTTAGCTGACACTGCTAATAGTGAAGGTGAATAAAGTCAGGTGTAACTTGCTCTTTTCAGTAGCAGAGGGTGACCTTAATTAGGTGTGTACTTGTTTTCATCCCCTGAGATGGTGAGTGGTGCCTTTGGACTGCTGAGCTGCTTCTGCGAGGTTTGTGTTCATACAATTGTATCAACTATTGATTTGTCAAAGTCTCCAGTGGTGCTGGCTGTGGTGGAGAAGGAAAGCTATTTATGAGTGCTCTAGATCAGTGTTAGCTATAGTGAGGTAGATGTTAATTTGTTTCTTTTCCTTCACTGCATATCTGTAGTACTGAGATTCTTTTGATTGCAACAGAAAACCTCATTGACTAGCATGGTCTTCCATGGTTGCCTTCTCTGCAAGAAATAGCCTGGCAATTTCCTGCAGAAGGGTTGAATTCAAAATATATCCTTAATTGCCCCTTCTGTAAGAGCAAACGGAAGCATGAAGTTCGTTACAGAAGTGCTAGATAAGCTATTTGTTTATAGTAGTGAATTTCTATATTTTTTTACAAACTTGCTAAAGAGAATGTTGTTCACTTACTCTTCAGTGTCAAAATAAGTAGGTGCATTCCAGCTGACGCTGTTTTGTTACAGCAGCTGCAACAGTAAGGGTAAAGGCAACTTGGCTGGAGTTGTGCAGGGCTCAGAACTGAGACTTTCTCTGTTGCCTCAGCATGTTTGGAGGCACAGAGTGGCCTGGCTTTATTGCCCCTGGTGTGTGTAAGCCCTTTTTCTCCAATATTTGTTTACGTGCAGCATCTGGAGTCTGACAAAGCCAGCTTTAGTCATAACAAAGAGAAATGGAAGAGGTGTTCAATATATGGAGAGAGTTTCTCACCAATAGCAAATCTGGATCTAATAGCAAGTTGCAAATCAATGAAGAAAGATTTAAGTTTAGAACTGTCCTAGAAAATGTATTAAATTACTCAAATGGGGGCCCTGGAGGGAGAAGAAAGAAGCCATTGATGGTATAATCCTCAGTAAAGGAGAGGAAGAAATACCATCATGAACATACTTCTAGCAAAAGACTGGGAATGCTAACAAAGTGTTTCAACCCTGGTCCCCTGCGTGGCCTGGCTTTACTGGCCTAGTGTGTGGAAGCCCGTTCTCTCAATTTTCGTTTATGTGCACCATGACAAAGCCATAATAAACTCAATACCACTGTGTGCACCTGGGTTAAATAATGTAAGCTAAAGTTCCAGGGTTTTGATCAAGAATTTATTTCTGTTGGCTTCTGTATTGTCAGTTGTATTACTTGGTAGAAATCCAGCCAAGCTTGTCAAGACCTTATCTCTGAGGAAATACTGCAGCCTTGTTGCAGTCAGAATGCATTGATTATGCAATAATGTAATAGTACTTAAAATACCTTCTGCAGAGGTATTTACCTTTTACTAGTGCTGTATGCTTTAACTTTCTTTTGGTAGTTGTTTGCCATTTGGGAGAGTGTGATTGAGTGTTACTTCTGTGAAGCTTTCCTGATAGAGTTTAGGATGAATCTAGAGTGCTTTTTGGGAGCTTGCTGAATCTTGGCATTTGGGTATTCTGGACTCCTAGATAGATGCTTCATGCTGAAGGTTTCTTAAAGCCCATAATGTTACTGTATTGAAAATTTGGAGTTATTCATCCTGGGGTTTAGCTTCCTAGTGAACTGCTTTTCTTCTGACTGCTTTTCTCTTAAAAACCGTTTGGAAGGATGGAGTATGCAAAAGAAATTATTTTATTACTCCCAAAAGTAGTCTTCTAGTCTTTTCTAGATTACTTGGTAGTTTAGCTGATTTGATCAATCCATAAAGTCTTCTCTGTGTGTAGCATTTCACTGGGCAAGATAAATATTTTGTGGTTTTGTGTCACTGGGACACTTGTGAGATACAATGTCACATGGTGTCTTCTGTGGGCCTTCAACTGCATGAAAGTCCATGTTCAACAATTGCATATTGGTGTTGAGTTGAGTTTTCAGACCACATTTATTAAAAGGGATAACAGTAATCTGTAGAAGGTAATCTCCTTAAAGGAATGGGAAATACGAAAGAGGTATCTTTTCTTTTAATTGCTGATGCGCTCCTGTTCTCTTAACGTACCACGTCCCTCCAAGAAGAAATGTGGGAGGAATGGTCATCTATGAAGTTCTCGGTTCTAAGTCAAATTCTTTGTTTGGTTAGTGCTGTCTTAAGTGGCCTTAATCTGTCTGATATTTAAGTGACTTCAGCTACATTCAAACTTGGATTACTTTTTTTCCCTAGACTCTTGGAATAAAGGAGGTATTTGTAGCTTTCCATATCCTGTGAGGTCCAGTGTAATGGTATTTTCCTCCATTATCAACCAGCATGATCCAACAGGATGTAGGCAAAAGTTAATCATGTACTAAAACAGTTTCTTGCATATGTGTTCTTTGAAGTGGCTTATTTTTTGATATCCTCAAAATGTTAATACCTGATAACAATTACAACTTTTACTCTTTTCCTGGTCAGTGCTGGAAAAGTTGAGAAACCAAATAACTGAAATGTTGTGGAGATATGTTCTTTACTAGACTCCACTTAGGTAAGGTCTTCCCTTGCAAGGAAGAGCTGACTGTTATTTTGTGTTTACCGGATTCTGCTGCTTTAAAAAGTAGGGCAATTAAGAATGTTGAACTTTGAGATACCATTAAAGCATTAACAGGTGGTGGCTGTGGTAGCCTAGTCAGACAAACAAATGGTTGGCATCACTTGGTGTTTCACTGTGCCATTCAAGAATGTCAACAGAATTTCAAGATTCTTGTCACTTCTACGCCTGCTGAACTTGAAGCCTCTTAATTACAACTTCATTAGTCAATAGCTAACCCTAAAATACTGAATCACCACGGTTGCAAGCATAGGGGCAGGGCTCGTAGCTGCTGTAAATCTGAGCAAAAGGTGCGTGCCCTGGAAGAGACCAGTGCAGCTGAGGACTACTGCAGGAAACTGAAACACTTCTGGTTTGCCTCTGCTCTAACAGCAGCAGATGACCAATGGCATGCTTGCAGCTTGTGTTGTAAAAACAAGTCATATCCCTGATAACAGCTCACAAGTTCTCAGTAGTTAAAAGAAACAAACCAGGACAGAGAGTTTTATATTCTTTTGCTTTGCGAATTTCAGTGCTTAATATATGTAATTCCTAGAACACTTACTTTGCAGGAATATACTCATTTGCACCAGTTTGGAAAGGTTCTGGAGTTCTGACCAAACAAATGTTTCTGCTTTTCAAAACCAGAAAATCTTCTGATGAGAAGTAATAGTGATAATTTCATGTTTGTGTTCCATATGAGAAACATGATTAGTGCCCCATTTTTTGTCATGTAACAGCACACAGCTGTTGTATTGCTAAAATTTAGTAGACTTTTGTCAAACCATAATTTTTTATAATGTTAAAATTACATTATGGGCTTGCTTTAACTTGTGTGGAAGACTGTGAATAAAATTGGAGGGTGGAAGTAAATCAAGAGTGAAGTTTCACTGCCTAGAAACACATAATTTTGTTACTGAGTTGGCCTACTCATGCACTTGTTTGCTATATTTGTCATGTTTAAATTAAGCAACAGCATCTCCCAGAACTAACTTGGGTGCATTTACAAGGTTTAAAAATGAGCCTTTCAGATAAATGGGATTTTGAGATACTGTAAGGGAAAGGAGAAAATAGCTGAGTCATGACCATGTAAAATTCCTGAAGTTGAATACGAATTTGGCCTGTGAATATTGCGTTTGGCAGGACTGTGTTTGCAGTGATGTTCATTTAGAAGTCCCTTGTGCACTGAGAGACAAATGTTGAAGGAGTATTCCCAAATGCTCTTAGTTTTTAATTAAGATCTGAGTTAGTCTGAATTTTTACTACCTTCTGCTATGCTTCAGGATATTCTCTTCAGAAAAATTGTGTGTGTGTCAAGGTTGATGAATCAGTGGGAATTTAGGTGTGGAGGCCTTTTTTCAAGGAAGGCATACTGTAGCTACATGGTATGACTACAGTAGCTTATGATTTGTTAAACTGTTTTTCCAAGAGCCATGCAGTCCCCAAGTTTGAACAGCTGAGGTGGTGGGTGAGATAAATGAGCAGAATAGGAGGGTGATACTCAGGTAAATCTTAAGAATATATTTATTTAGCAATTCTATATCTGTTGTGTGTGTTAAGGACCTTCATTTTGGAGCTGGACCTATTCCATTATCTGATGTATTTTTTAATAAGAAGCAAACACCTTGGTCAGTTCTTCTACCTGTTGTCCTTAATGTCTTAATCTACTTTAGAACTGGAGTGTCAAGTCTTAAATTAGTTCTTCCAGTCTTTGGAAGGAATAGGCAAAAACCTTTTGTGAGAAAGGATTTGATATCATTAGTGCTGGCTGGGAAAGGGGAAGAAAAGCAGCAGCTTATTTCCCTAATAGGAGTCTTTCCTAATTATGTCTTATGTTTGTCTGGATGTTGAACATAGTTTTATTTCTCATATTTAAAACCGTATGGAAGTCAAGTGACTCTTAAAGGTGAGACACATGCAGCCTTGTACAGATCTTCCTTGAAGAGGGTGCAGGATTAGCAATTGCAGTGGCTGTGCTGCTGCTGACCTTGGGAGTAAGGAAGACAATCTGTGCTAACCCCAGCACAAAACAGACTGAACCAAGCAGAGTTGTATCAAACAGTATTATTTAAAGCAGCGTTCTCTATTTTTGTTATGTATATGTATACGCTAGAACGCAGGAGCACAAAGAGCAACAATTTAACTTTAGTTTGAACTTGGCAAAAGTATTCTAATGCACTTTTTCTGTAGAGGCTTGTGCTTTACCACAACTTGCTTTCCTGTAAACATGTGAATCAATTTTAAGCATCACTAACACTTCTATAATAAAATTATTTTTTTTTACAGGATGTATGCAGGATGAGAGGAAAAATAGATACTTTGCCAACTACTAGAACCTCTGATGAAGGTTGTAGAAAAGTTCTAATTCATGAGGCCTAAAGGCCAGCATATTAAATAAATTGCGTCACTTCATATTGCAAACTAACTCCTAGTGTATTACGGTCTTAATCCAGTGCTTATATACTGTTTGATCGATGTGGGAACTGTTGTAGCAGTTCCAGATCCTATAGTCAGGTTTTGGTGCTGCGTTCTATGCCTGATCATAAAATTGTGTGTCTTACATTGTCTTTTGCACAGTCTACATTGTAAGATTAGTGTGTGGGCATTTTTAGACTGGTCAACCGGAATGTTTGACATAAGGTTTCTCAATGAAGCTCAGTAAAAGCCTCTGAATACCATGTGGTAAAAGTATTATCCAGTTCCCGAGTGAATATGTCTAGCCATGCTTTTGGATTGTAAATATTTAAGCTGTAACATTTAGTTTGTACTGTGGCATTTAATTAGAAATAATTGAGTTATGTTTCTCAAAAGCTAGAATTTATTTTAGTACAGGAACCCAAGTGTGTTTGAAGCAGACTTTTGTGATATCCTGCATTCAAAATGTGTCTGCCTTAAATATGGAAGTATAAAAAGGCCTTGGGGACTGCATGAACTCCTTGAAACTTACAGCTTGTGAAATTCTCTTATTAGGAAATCCATGCTATTGGGTGGCTTAAGAGTGGACAGATACTGAGACCTGAAATGCTGCTTTAGGGGCGACTTGCTTTGTTAGTTAGCCTGCAGCCTTAGGGATGCAGCAATAAGTAGTAGCAGACTTAAGCAGTGTAGGCATTAAAGAAATTTGGTGTTAATCTGACTTGGTTGTTCTTTGCAGATTATTGCATTCTCTATTTCTAGCATAATAAGGACAGTGAAGTAAATCTTAAGCCATCCCTTGTGCAGTTGCAACTTGCTGCTGAAGTCAGGTTGGGTGAAAGAGGAACAAAAGCACGAGTTGTCTTTCCAAGGTCACTCACATTAGTCATGTGCAGTTGCATTCACTTTGAATTCTTACCCACACTTGTGAACTCCAGTCTGAAACCAGTACTGACTAATTTTTTCTTCTTGCCTAGTGTCAGATTTATTTTGTAACACCCTTTATAGGAATTGGCTGATATGCAATGTGTTTTGGTTTTTTTTAAAGGTATTTTCAAGAGGAATAATTCAAGATTGATGGATGAAATTTTAAAACAGCAGCAAGAACTCTTGGGACTAGATTGCTCCAAGTACGCTGTGGAATTTGCAAATCATGACAAAACTGGTCAAGGTAAGATGAACTACAAGAGGGGCTTGGTATGCCTCTAAATAGCTGTATGCCAGTCAAATCTGCTTTTACTTAAACACATTCTTATGTACAGTGACCTTTTTCTTCATTAAGAGCCAATTATCAGAAAACATGCAACCTTCCTGGGTTAGTATTAAGCTTCCTTTGTGCTTATTTGTTCTTAACTAACAACAAACCATTGCTCTCTCCTTGCTGTAGTAATCATTACTGGGTGGTCTCATCTTCTCTTCAGCCTGACTATTGTGCCATGACCCCTTCAGTGCATCAGTGTGCCTCCACTCCCCACTGTTTCAGTGAAATAAATTCTTTTGCTGAGAGTTGAAAAAGCACAAAAATGTAAGGGGACTGATGTCTAGATAACCATGTGTGTGCTTCCATCTTTCCAAACATACACCTCAAAGTGGGAAGGAGAAAGGGAAAAATTAAGACTGCTGATTGTCATGGCAAGGTATAATGCCATCAGGAAGGTAAAGGGCACAACTTAAAAAACCGAATTTGATAATAATAGCTTTTGCACGTAGTTAGATGTGGAAAGTAGCAATAGGTTTCAAGGTTGATGTTCCTTATACAGTAGTATCTGCTATAAGTACTCATCTGCTGCCTAAGACAAATGTTAGAAGTCTGTTCAAAATATAATAAATCATGGGCATGGACTTGAATCAGGCCTTTGTCTTAAAGGAATGGGCTGATACAGCTCTCCTAACTACAACACATATTTAAGTAGGTCTTTTGAAAAAAAACCCTAAACAACCCTTCTGTTTTAAGATTGTCATAGTTCAAAGACTTAAGAAAAGACTGCACAAGTTGTTGTACATTTAGCTGCTTTTAAAATGCTGCTTTCATTTTATGCATCCCCTATGAGAAATGACTGGATACCGAAATAATTTGTGCCAGTTTTCCAGTGTAAATTATAATATTGTAACATGAGCTTTCTTATGAACAACTTAACCTAAGATGCTAGCATTTATGTGGAAGAACCCAGGTTTCATGCTGTTTTTTTTCTTCCTATGAAGGTTGAAGTAACCAGCAGAAAATTGGGTAGACAGGCTATTAATGTCTTAAACTCCAGCATGCTTAGCTGCACTTACCTAATTTGAGATCTTTTTGTTCACACCAAACAAACTACTGAAAGACTTATCAGACTTTCCATCAGAAAGAGTGCATATAAATCTCAGGAACCTTTTGTGCTGGAAACTGTCAAAAGCAGAGATGTTTTCTGTTCTGTTTTAAAATTTTAATTTTTTTTTTTTAGGAGGCTTCACAGACAGATCAGATGCTTTGTTTTCAACTGAATAAACTGACATCTAACCAGTTTATTGTTATCTGCAATTTTTCACTTATGAAAAACAAAATTGCATGTATTATGTTTAGGGATGCTGTTAAATATTTTTTTAATGTAGGATGTTTGATGAAAATTTGCAAATCGAGCAGTATTAAGGAACAATTACTTTCATTGTGGTGGCTTTGGATAGATGAACTGAGGGGTTTTAGGTGTTCCTATGAGTTTTGACTGTGCTGTGTGGCATTTTAAAGTCAGGTTCGCGGTTTTAAGAAGCGTTATTTTTAATTATCTGGTTGTAACTGTCATAAGCTTGGTATCAGCCTAAAGTGTTGACACTTTGGTATTTAGCCCACTTAACTTCAAGCCAGCTATAATGTACCATCTGTGGCCTTCAGCTTCTTTGGCAAGTTTACCTCTTAGGTACCTTACCAGAACTGACAATGAGATAAGTCATGTAGTATGAGAAGACTCTTGCCTCTCAGTAGTGTAGGATTAAGATAATTATTGCTGTGAAATGTCTTCTTAAGTCACAGGCATAATTACAGATGAATAGATGAATTCTGGACTATTATCTTGTTCCAAGATTTAGTATAACAATCTTAGATCTTTACTGGAATTCTTGCATCAAGATGCTGTGATCAGATTGAGGGAAGCCCCCAGCTTAATCATTATGTCACAGGAATGTATACAGTAGCTATTAAAACACCTTCCTCTTCTAGGGTAGAAATTCGTTTGTTGTTTTTTTTCTTTCTTTCACTCAATTCCTTAAGTTGCTATGCAAGCACCTTTCTTCTCAGTGTTTCACCTGACTGTGTAAGAGCTAGTCTAGATTTCCTGGAAAACTACATTTGACGACTGCATTAAATCTCTTCTCACAGGACTTCTCAAAGTAGCTGTCTTAAGCTTGTGCTTTAGTAATGCAGCTTATCCAGAAAACTCTTACCTCATCTATCTCTTAGAGAAGTGGGTATATCTGCGACAAGTTGTAATATATGAATTAGTTACTTTCAGCTGTATCTGTGACTATCTAAAGTGCATGCAAAACAATTATATTTCTGTTGCTTTTAAACTATGTTTTGTACTTTCAGTTTTAAATTGCCAATCTACATTGAAGGTGCTGTCCCCGGAAGATGGAAAAGCAGACATAGTCAAAGCTGCTCAGAACTTCTGTCAGTTGGTAGCACAGCAGCAAAGAACACATTCAGACCTGGATGTGAATATGTTAGACAACTTATTAAGTAGTAAGTATAATATGGAGCATAACATAGTAAGCATAATAACAATTTGGTTACTAGTGTATATTGCTTGGAATGTATGCATCTTCATGCTTAGTTCATCAGAGTAAGTTATGATTATTGCTTTTAGACTTCTGTTTAAAAATTCTTATTTGTTTATTGCCTTTTGAGCTGGTTTTCTAAGCAGAAAAATTGTTTAGTAGAAATATGAAGCTAAATTGCAGCGTTTTGGCTTTTCACAGTTTACAGCCTCTGTGGTATATTCTGCAATGAGCTTTTTGAAAAAAGTACTGTTGGGATTACCTAAAACTAGACTGGTCTAATTTAGGTTAACTTCCTGCGAATTGCAAGCTGCAAGCATGGATGGGCAGAGTCTTCTCCTCATCTGGTTACAGTGATTAAAGCTGTTCCTGCTGCCTGTTCTTACTACTCTGAGTGCAAATGATGGAGCACTTGCTGTTCTCTTGCTGCTCTATAACCCACAGTAGCTCAGTTGTCTTCATTACTAATTCATGCAGATTACTGACTCTGCACTGAGATGTGTGGCTACATGCAATAGCTATGAAAAGGGCAGGACTGCCCTAATATCACACCTGGGAGAAGTTTAGAATTAGCATCCACTTTTCTCATGGTACTCTGGAGCTATAATGAGTTGCTCAGCTTGCCTAGGTGATCCACGCATGTTAATTGCAGCTGTAATTAGCTTGGCAGGGGTCACATTTCAGATTGTGTGCTTGAACTTGGATGCCTTTAGGTGCGTTATTGTAGTGTGGTTCCCATTAATTGGACTTCAGAGGGTGATTTTTTTCTTTTCATGTGGGTGGTCAGCTGAATTGTTCTGCAGATGGACTTTGATGGCAGTGTGGCCACTTAACTTCAAATTGAATTCCATCCCTGTTGTCAGCATCCTCCTATAATGTATTTAATATGGCACCTGAAGAAGACCTTAGGACATCTATTCTGTTATACCGCAAAGGCAATTAAAGGAAATTAACAATTGCTTCTTCAGAACAGTTGGTAATTTAATGGAGAACCAGTGACAATTGTTACCCATTCTGTGTATTTTGGCTTTGTACTTAACTGGAGCTTTTCAAACTTGTTGGGGATCTTCTGTCAGGATATATTTAAAGTATGAGGTCCAATCTTAAAATTAGCAGATTTGTTTTTGAAGTATTGCATGCTAGCTGAGCACAGAGAGGTCTCATCTGTCAAAACTATGAACTTTGAAACAGGCTGCTCCATGTATGTAGCTAATAAATAAGGGTAATATCTGTAACTAGTCCTGGTTATTAATTTGTTTACTTAATGTTTAGGACGTTGTCGGAGGTGAAGTATTCTTTCATGACTTACTTAGCAGCAGCTTTTTAGACTTCGTTTTATTTGTAGAGAAATTTAGTTTGTGTGCGTTTTTAGTGGAATGGAATTGAAAGTAAGCATCTGTGCATTACTGATTTGAGAGCATGTTCTGAAAAGCGGTACTTGAGTAGTTACATTCTTAGAGTTTGCATTCATGGTGTCTTAAGTAAATCTCTCGGGTTTTGCATTTTGATTTAGATACCTGTTAATGTAGTTTTTCAACTTTTTGTTCACGTTTAGGGTGCAGTTATTGAAGCCTAGTCCTAAAATGGTATGATTCTAGCTTGTCATGTGGCTTTTCTTGTTCTTAATTCAGTCATGCACTTAATTCTTACAGCTTGAGTTTTCTGCAGTGTAAGAATACTTTCTTCTGAGCAATGCCTCAGCTAACCAGCTTGTTTTCAGAAAAGTAGGTGCCAGCTGCATTTTAATATTCTATGCTTGCTGTCTTGTCTGCCTTCCAGCAAAGAACATGACTATCAATTAAGGTACTCAAGTTGCCCTGTAAAACCTATGAAGAGAAGGGTAGAGTTATCAGCTTGAAAATTCCTTCATGTTCCCCTTGCAGAACTTGTGACTTAGAAGGGATGTTGACAGATTCCCATCATCTGAGTGTGCAAGTCTTTTGGCCTCTTTTATTTTTTAAAGTCTGCTCCCAAATCCTTGTGTGTGCTAAACTTGACTGCTGTAACTCTAGCAGCTCTGAGGGAGCTTCCACATGTAAATTATCTGTAGCACTGCTATGTTTAGGTAGAGAAATAGATGCATAGTGGAAAGCACAGTATTGTGTTTTTTATTAGGCTGTTGTGACAGTAATACTACAGTGTGCATTTTCATTTTCCTTCAGATAGGATCCAGAAGGAAATGTTAGCATTAACTGGGCTCTCTGAAGGTCTTTTCCTGTTTGAAAAGCCATTGCAGTGTTGAAGATCCTGCCGCTGTACCAGCTGAGGAGTACTCAGCTACTGAATCAGCTGATGAGTAAAGCTGTCCACTTCCTCCAGAGTTCCCACTTCTAAGTATTCGCTGCTTCCCTGCAAAGATCTTTTGTACTAATATGTTAGCTTCTGAACACATAAGTGGCTTTTGCTTTACAATTTATTTTTTCTTAACTTTGAAATAAGATTTGGACTGTGGCACAAGACACTCCTATCTAAAAATGCTATCCTTCCTTAGAAGTGCACATGCTTGGGAAAATGGCTTCTTTACCTCTGGTAGAAGGTATCATCAGTATTGTGGTGATTCAGTGGGGAGGGAGATTGTGAACTCTTTGAAAAACCTTCAGTTTCAAAGCCTGGGTGGAGCAAAATCTGATCTTAGTTTCCTTTTCTGTTATTCCCGAAGTTAAGTTCCTCTACAGCTACTCTGAAAATTGTACAAGGCTCTTTATTGCTTTTGTATAGTGGGTTTTTTTTTTTTTTTTCAGTTTAAGCAAATGAGGGAAGAATTGAGAAATAACATTTGAAGATTGGATTAAACTTTATGTGCTGAAGGTAGTCATTACCTAGTATGAGCACTCATGCACTTAACCTGCAGAATTGGTGGATAGTGGGAGGGGTGACAAGAATAAGAACACCTGCAATAATCATGAATGATTGCAGCATTACAGCAGAACAGGGTTGTGATTGCTGGAATGCTTTTCAGATGAGCTAGGTAGGTGCAAGAGGAGCAGTTTAGCTTTTTCTTGGGTCCCCTTGGGGTGCTCTATTGGTTTTCACATGTTGCACTAATCAACTTGCTGGAATTAGCAGGGAAATCTGGACTCAGACTGCTCATTCTAAGCCTATTTCCTGTCTGTCAATTTTAGCCTGGAGTAGCTTAGGCACTACAGAGGTATATGGAAGGGAGACAGAGGCAGTGGTGTTTGGTGACTAATTGTCTTCAGCCTCAGAAGATGAGTAGGATGCTCTCATGAGGGAAATGACTGGTTGGGTTTTAAGGTATAGGTAGTGAGAGTGTGCCCACCTAGTGGAATTCATCAATATTATCTAGCTCTGTCCTAGAATGGGTCAGGTTGTCCACACAGTAACAGAAAAAGATATACTGCCCTGTTCTTCCTCACTCATCTAACCAGAAAAATGCCAGCTGCAACAGTGTCTTTGAAATTTTATAGTAGGTTGATTTTCAAGTTTCTATCTAGTCTCATACTGAGAAAGAGAAAAGTCATCTAACAAGTTGGTTTTTTTTTTTGTTTGTAGTAACAAGGTGTTTTTCAGTGAAACTTTCTTAAACTTTTTTTTGTGTGTTTTTTTTTTTTATTAATAGTCCTTTTACTTTACTTCACTGCAGCTCCACATAGTTAAGTAAGGACTATAGTATGTAGAGTCAGGGTACAGCATGTTCTGTGCTACTAAAATTGAGTTTGCCAAGATGAAACTAGACCAACTCAGATGAAACAGCATTGTTAAGGTTTGCTGTTATTCAAAACAATGCAACTGTTCCTGTTACTTCCATGGAAAGTCTTTGTAAACTACCTGACATAAAAAAACAGTCCATCTGCACCTGCAGTGGCTGCCTAAGCTTTTGCTTAGTTGGTCATTCAGGTGTTGCAAGACCAGTCTGTCCTCTTGGGCTTTTAATTGTTAACTTGTCCTTGAGAGCTTCATTTAAAAAAAAAAAAAAAAAAGGCATTTACTGAAAAAGCAGATGTCTTAGGGTTTAGAACTAAAACAAATCCTCTGATGAATTTAATAAAAACTAATATAACTCATTATTACAGGTACAAATGGATTTCCTGATCCTGACTTAGTCTTGAAGTTTGGTCCTGTGGACAGCACATTAGGATTCCTTCCGTGGCACATCAGACTGACAGAAATCATGTGAGTTGCTTATAAATGTTGTAAAAGAAACTGGAATGAAAAATATATAGCTAAACAAGTCTTTGTGACATAACTTTTGAAACTGGCCAAAAGAGGAGATCTGACTAAACAGGTGTCTGGAGATTGATTTGAGGGTGTTTTAAAATTATTAAATGAAACCTGTCAAACATTCATTGTTGTTTTTTTAGCCCTGACTAGGCAACTGCAGGTTTCATGCCTCAGGTTTAAGGAATAGCTTATGTCACCTTCTAGTCTGTGGTCCAGTCCCATTTGATAGTGTTGCTTACATCAATGTTGATTTTCTGTGGCTTATGGGTTTCTGACAGGGAAACTAAGGATATGAGGGAAAGGGGATAGTACACGGAGACTGCACCTGTGGATTACTTTTCAATTTTAATAGTAACTGAACTGACTGGATTTGCTGAACTTCTTAAATCTGAGTGAATTTATAGCACACTGAAATGTGTGGGCACACCTCTGCTGCTCCAGCTTTTCACTAATTTGAAGGGCCCTGTGTGCTCTAGTGGGAGGCTTTGGTTTAGAGGGTGACTGGTCTAGTTGTTAGAGTTGAGTGACAGTAACCGTGTTGAGACACTAGCTTGTTCTTAGAGATATTCCTGAGTGGCTGTATGAATAGTGTGGTGTTTATAAAAGCTTATTTTAATATTTCTAACTTGCTTTCTCAGTTCTTTGCCTTCCCACCTAAACATCAGCTATGAAGACTTTTTCTCTGCCCTCCATCACTATGCAGCCTGTGAGCAACGCTGGGGAAAGTGACTTCGGGCTGAGTGCGTGGAGTCAGGCTTTCTGTGGGAAGGAATTGATGTCTGTTTACAAGCACCTGTGACCCATAAGTCTGGTTCATAGTCCTTTCTTAATTTATCAAAAAAATTCAATAAAGTGTCTTACCTTTCTAGAGAGTCTGTGTGAATGCGTGAGAGTTTATGGGGAGGGGAATTCACAGATTTCCTCTTTGAGAAAGACAGTTACAAGTGTCAAAATGAAGGTGCAAGATTTAAGTGTTGTGAAATCTACAGGACAATATAAATAGGAGTTCTGTGCCCTGAAGATCTTTAAAACCAAGAAAAAACTCCCATCTTTGTTTCTTAATTCTGCTTGGTCAGGCATTTCAGAGCTAACAGTTTATCTTCAGATATATCTACTATGTAATATGTGAATTCTAGGGAAGTTGATTTTGTTAACTGCAAATAGAGACTGCAGCTTGGCTGGGATGACTAAGCCAGCTGTAGGTGTTAAGTTCTAGAAATACTGAGAAGATTCCATAAAAAGGGGTGGAAACTTCTATGGTAAGTGGATTAGGCAGTGTGTTGCACTATCCAGCTTTTTTTTTTTTTTTCTTTTTTTTTTTTTTCTTTTGTGGAATGAAAGTATTCCTACAGCCCTGAGTGAATGCAACATCTCTCAGTGTAAGGTAAATTTTCCATTGGGAATAAGCATAAACAGTACTATGTATTGTTTGTATACATATTTTTCCCATAATGTGCTCACTCAAGGTAACAAGCAGGATAAGGCTCTGGCAGCATTTGCTGAAAGATTTGAAAATGAACTGAGTCAACTTCAATGGCTAAGTGTGATTAGCTGCTTGCACTTGTGTGCCCAGCAAGGGAGTCTGCTTAAGCCTTTTGTTATTATTTGTTCTGAACTGAGCATTAAAAGTTTGAATGGGACAAAGAAGGAAGGTTAAGTGAAGCTGCCCTACAGTATTTCACCACTGAGATAACTAAGTAGAGATGTTGGCTAAATGGTCTTCATCGTGAAATGGCCTCTTTGAGTTACATTCCTATTGTTGGAAGCAGTTTAAAATTGCAAGTTTATGGCTGCATTTGGACAAAGCAATATCTTTAGATCTGTATTACTGGAGACAAACATTAATACTGCAGCCTTCTGCCCTGCAGGCTGCAGAACTGTTGAATGCTTCATTCTGGAAGTGTTTCCTGTTTCCCCCTCCCCCCCACTCTTCAAACTGAGCCTGGCTTTATCTCCTTTGGGGTAGCCATGTCACTAGAAGGGAAAACAACTATTTTTAAAAGGGAATTGCCAGATTTTAAATGAATGTCTGCCTCATTGTGAAATGGTGTCTTTTAACTTGTTATTGCTTGATGTAATGTTATAAAGCAGATGGCATAAATTCTTAGATGGGATATTTCATCATACTAAGGTTAAGTTGCAGTTACAGAGGGAGACCTATGGTCTACTTTATCTCAGAAAAGAGCAAGGGATATTCAATAAATTAACTAAGGGTTTTGACATAAAATAGTATTCCATAGGAGCTGAAATACTTAGAGTACACTTTGTAGACTGGTCTTGTGTGTGCCAGGTCCTGTATTGCAGAGAGGTTGAACAGTTGTGCAATGTTTCCTGGGCTCTGTCATTGACATGGGCAAGTTTTCTCACTGAGTGTTAAATTTAACTTCTTTGTGGGGGGTGGGTAGCCTGTTGAAGGGTATCTGGAGTATTGACGTTCATCTGTAATAGGATTTTTTTTTCATTAAAATGCAAGGTTGTAATTAAGTTCTGATATGTGTTACTGTGTCACTGAAGCAGTTTGGGTGCTGACAGTAATGGGAAAAGCTTAGTTTAGCCCTCAAAAGTAATGTATTTTTTATATTTGTAACAAACTGCCAAAGAATACTTCTCATGCCTGAGTTCCCTCAGTCCTCAAACTTCTGCGTATCTCAGATAAAATGATGTGTTTAATATTGGAGACAGATCTCAAGGCCTAGAATTTGTCTATAGAGGGTTGCTTAATAAAACTAAAATGATTAGTTCAGCTGCATTTGATTCAACTTAAATCTCTTCTGATGGCTAGTATAATTGTGAATTAAGTGTTCCTCCTGGAATTAATGTAGTTGAACTAATCCATGTTATCACTTAGTTGGGATTATTTTACTGTCCCTGTGTGGGCAATCTTCAGTGAGGTGTGCCAAAAGCACTGTGCATATCCACAACTTGATCTCTGAATGTATGTCCTTGCCCTTAACACCTCTCCCCAGCTTGTTCTGTGTGAAGGTCTGTGCTATCGCTGTGACATGTTTGGGTACCTGTACATAATGTGTAAAATGAGTTTTTATGATTAGGGAATTGATTTATTGAACTTTATTATTGAAAGCTGAATCTGTAAAACAAGAAATCAATAAAAGACTATAATCTTTCTACAGGCTATGGTGATACATGAATACTTTTGGAAGTTTGGCTGGGGTGCTGTAGCCTGATTCATGTTACTACATCACTCTGGGGAAATATAGAGCTTCAAATGTTGTGTTCTTTGTATTGTATTCTTTTGTGTTCTTCCTTAATTGCATTTTAAAGTGTAAGAACTAGGTGGATTTTTCATCTACCACTTCCAGCTCCTTAGATGCTTTTGTGAAAGCTTTCATAGTAAAGCATTTACTGTAAAAGTACTTCTTTGATAGTCCTGGGAGCTTGCTTAACTTGTTCCTGGCTACTAAAAAGCTTGCTTCCTTTTCCTGCTGCTGAGTCAGTCCTGGGCCATGAGCTGTGCTGGGCCTCCTGCCAGCACTGTTGTGGAGCAGGGTGGAGTGAGGGTGTGGTGTTGAAGAAGCATCTGCAATCTGAGTGATGCCTGGATGCTGAGCACGATGGGAAGCTTTTTTGTTCAGGTGAGTTCTGAAAATGCACTGTGAATCATGGTGCCAAGCTGACCTTGAGCCAGCCTACAACATAGGCCAGCAGTGTCCCAAGGTTGTGTTAGAACAGTGTTGCTGACACATCAGAGAGGTGGTCCATTCCTCAGATATGGTGAGGTATCTGCAGTGCTGCATTCAGAGCTGGGCTTCCTTGCTACAAGAGTGACACGGATTTATTAAAGCTAGTCCACCAAAAGGTTGTGATGATTAGGAAGTGGAGCATCTGTTGTACAAGGAGAGGTTGAGAGTTGGAACTGCTCAACCTGGAGAAGGCTGAGGATGGACCTTACCAACATGCAAATGTGTGATGGAAGGGAGAATGAACCCAGCCAGGCTCTTCTTGGTGGTGCTTAGTGGCAGATTGAGAGGCAATGGGCATAAATTGAAATACAGGAAAATGTTGACACATCAGAAAAACCTTTTCCTGTGAGGGTGGTCAGACAGTGGAGCAGACCCTAGAGGCTGTGGAGTCTCATTCAAAATATGAGTGTAGGACTAGATCACCTCCAGAGATGCCTTCCAACCTCAGCTGGAGTGACTGTAGAGCAGTGTTAGGTGTGGTGCTGCTGGGCTCGTACCTCAGCTGGTTTTTAGTAGCCATCAATGGAGGCTTCCTGCAGCTAATTTGCCATTTCAATAGCAAAGAATAGAACTTAGAGTACAGCAGAAAATTCATCAATTGCACCAGTATGAGAGCTCCCCTTCACAATAACTGCAGCTCATTAACAAATTATTCTCATTTCTATATATTGCCTCTTTTTTACCTCTTCCAGGGGTGCCTGGTAGCTAATCTGGTAAAGGAGCTAGATGAGATTCTGAAATAATTGCTTTACAGCAGGGATTTTGGGGACATGGACAATAATCCAGATGTTACAGAAAATAGGTCTATGAAGCAGTTCTTGAAATTAGAGTGCTTTTTAGGACTTGTATGAAGATGCACTAAGCAACTGTACAGCATGGCATGCTGCACCG
Source organism: Sitta carolinensis (assembly GCA_032173965.1). Lineage (NCBI taxonomy): Eukaryota > Metazoa > Chordata > Aves > Passeriformes > Sittidae > Sitta > Sitta carolinensis. The sequence goes on from JAVUNC010000004.1 coordinate 48,687,075, forward strand.
AGTTGAAGACTGGTAAGTGAGTAGAAGGTAAAGTAAAGGTCATTCTTTATGGAAGAGCGTATGCTCTTACACATTTGCACTTCTCTAAGTGCTTTCTAAAGTACTTCACAAAAATGACAAATATAACCAGCTGATTTGATTTCCTGTGTATTTCATGAATTCAGCTTTTATGTAAAATCATAACTGTCCTGAATAGTCCCATATGTTTAAGACAATGGTATCTTCTTTTCTTTACTGTTGAAATAATATTTCACTATTATTCATGCTTATTCACTGGTAGTGAGAGATGGGTATACCTATAAAATCAGAGGGTGGGTGCAGACAGTTTTGGTCTTTGCTGATGCCGAGTCACCAGCTGCCTTGCAGGTAGGCTTTGTCCTGCACTGCCAGCTGGACTGTGCTGCCCAGCCAGTGCCTGTGCAGGAGGAGCGCTGGGGGCATGGGGACGGTGCTCTACTTCATGCTGTTACCTCTGAGGGCACAGCCCCAACTCAGTCATCTGCTTCTTGGAAAGACATTCTCTTTGCTGCTCCCAGGCACTTAATGCAACAACAGCAGCTTCAGCTCAGGGGGGAGAAAAGGACCGGAGAATAAGGATGTTTTTTTGCTCATCCTGTGCAAAACCTTCTAACCAGTGTTGCTGTGAAGGTTACTATTTGTCCAGTTTTCAGCCCATCATGGATGAGTGTAAACAACTCCTAGGTGTCTTCTATGAGCTAAGCTACTTTTGATAAGCTTGAAATGTTCAAGCAAATGAATCCAAGGCCATGCTTTAAAGCCCACAACTTTTTTTTCCTCAGATCTGCCAAATTAAAAGGGAGAGAGACTTGCAAGCCCTTTTCTGCTGTATGTTTGTCTGTGTTAAATGATGTGAGACCTCCTTGAATTCCATTGAATCACTGCTGAGAGCTGTAGGATTATTCCCTAATTGCATCCAAAACAACTTTTTTAGATGATAAATAATATCATGTATTATACAGAAGCATGCTTCAATCTAAACTTTGAAGTGCTTCACAAATTAATGTTTAATGAAACTGTTCGCCTGGAGGTTTTTGCTGTACCGTGTAACTGGCTGAATACACGTAAGCCAGGGCTCTTTCATCTCCCTGACAAGCCTTGCTGCTTTAATATAGCATGTTTTCTCCAACTGTGTAGTCAGTCAGTTCTCAGTTTTCTATGTGTCTCCTGGCCTGCAAAAATACTACCCTGTTCTCCACAAAAAGCCCACACATAACAGGAGACCCTAATGGATGGATCATATAGAAAGCACACTTTTGGGGGAATGTTTAATTGAACAAAACATGACTCATAAATGCTTTAGTAATACAATTCATCATGGTGAACTATACTATGTTATTGTATAGTGGGAGTGCTGGTTGACAGCCAGCTAAACATGAGCCAGCAGTGTGCACAGGTGCCCAAGAAGGCTGGTGGCTTCCTGCTTTGTATCAAAAATGGTTTGACCAGCAAGGGCAGGGGAGCGATTGTCACCCTGTACTCAGCACCTCAAATCCTGTGTCCAGTTCTGGGCCCCTCATTATGGGAAAGACATTGAGTGGCTGGAACAAGTCCAGAGAAGGGAAATGGAGCTGGTGAAGGGTCTGGAGCACGAGTCCTATGAGGAGCAGCTGAGGGAGCTGGGGTTGTTTAGCCTGGAGAAAAGGAAGCTCCAGAGACATCTTACTGCTCCATGCCTGAAAGGAGGTGGAGGTTGGTCTCTTCTCCTAGGTAATTGTGATAGGACAAGAGGACATAGCCTCCAGCCATGCCAGTGGAGACTCAGACTGGACATCAGAAGAAATTTCCTCACAGAAATGGTGGTTAAGCATTGGAAGGGGCTGTCCAGGGAGGTGATGAAGTCACCATTCCTGGAGGTGTTCAAGAAATGATTGAATATGTCCCTTAATGCTGTGGTATGGTTGACAAGGTGGTGATCTGTCAAAGGTTGAACTTGATCTCAGAGGTCTTTTCCAACCTCAATGATTCTGTGAACATTAGAAGCCCAGTAGCTACAGACTGAAATAAAATGTTTGTCTTAGTACTTGGCTGCAGGTATTTGTTGTGATTTCAATGGAAAATTTCTCTCTGAGCTAGCTATCAAAGCCTAATGGGAAGCTTTTAACTTTATGTTGTATGACTCTGCAAATGTTGCCACTTTGTTTGGTAGGGTGCCTAGTATGTTTTTGCAAGCACAAAGGTGTCTGAAAATGAAATTTCCAAGGCTCTCTCTCTCTCTGGCAGTGCAAGTGTGATTTTGTTAAACTGATATCATGAGTCATTCTGTAATTTGCAATATTTAAATTTGGCATCCAAATAAAATATCCTCTTTTTAGTGTGACAGGAGTCATGCTGTTGGAATTGGAACCCTAGGAGAAGATACTGGCATTATGAAAATAACAGTGTCTTACACAGAATTAAGTGCTGTGCTGGTCCTGATTCTTGGTAGTACAGTGAAACTGAAAGAAAGCAAACCTGGTGATGAGAATTACAGAATAGCAGGAAAACTTTGCTCAGAAGGAAGGTGGCTGGAGATTACCTAGTCCAACTTGCATTTCAATTTTTCATGGTTCCTTTTCCAGTACTTCATCCCTGTGAAGTCTCTTTCAGAGCTGAGCTGCTGTAATTCAGTACCAAGAACTGGCAGCTTTAAGGTTTGAATGAAAACTCAGGAATGTTTCAGAAATTAGTTCAAGTGTTTTGCCTTAGACACTGTAAGATTACATACTTCAGGGCTGGAGAGGAAACATCAGGAACTGAGAAGCTGCCCTGGAGAAGGCCCTGGCAGTCTCATTTCAATGCAAGCAGCCCCTGGTTATCTATCTTTTAGAACAGAAGCTTGGATTTTCACAGACTCAAATTTTACGAGTGACTTATATATTTTGAAGTAGTTTTAACTGATCAAAATATCTAACCTCTTCCATGCAGCAACTGAGAGCCCCTGCAGCCTGTCTCAGGAGCTCACTGGCAAACCCTGTGTCAGCTCTGCGATGGGCTTAGCTCACTGCCCATCCCATTGCTTCAACACCAGGGGTGGTAGCACCTGGCTTGCAGGACTGGCAATGTCCAGCAATGACAAAACCATTTCCAAGTCCTTGGCTTTATTACTGAAGCCCTGTTCGGTCTGCTGAGCCCCTGTGCAAGCATTTTCAGGAGGCATAAAGCAGCATGCCTGATTATGATGGTCACTGCCTTGCAGTTATCTCCATGCAGCTGCTTCTGGCCACATTTTATTTAGCTGGCTGTCTACAACAACCTCTGCTCTACAAGCCTGCAACTTCCTCCAGCGCAGAGAATTCCTCTGAACATTGTGTTGACTTAGTGCTCTGACTTGCTTGTGCCCAGGAAGGGAGCTGGGCAGAGCCTGCTTGTTACAGCCCAGGGTGGATGGCAGAGGTGAGGGCAGTGCCTGCCAGTGCATCAGCAAGGAGCCCCTCATGGCAGTGCCTTGTGTCCCAGCCACAGCTCCCTTCCCCAAAAACACCTGTCACCTTGTCCCCACCTTGGCAAAACCCCACTTTTCCTGTGTGGGCATTTTTCCACTGGACCTTACATGTCCCATCTGCTCTCAGATAACCAAACCTGCTTGACAAGACAACTTGTTGAAGAGCAACTTCTTTGCCTGGTGGCCCCCTCATCCTACAGGATCCCCTCATGCAGACAAAGACACAGGAGGAAGCTCCTTTCCACGCAACAGGTTCCCTCCCAAAGCAGCCTCTCATGCTGCAGCTCTTGCTAGTAAGGCTTTCAAGTTCTCCCAATTAAGAAGTCTACCCTCATTAAGAAGCTTTTTAAAAATTATTTTTCAAATAAATTAAAAGCTGACTTACTTTGAATGTGTGTGTTTTAATTCATAATGAATCTTTAAAATATGTGAAATGTGTGGGAGGTGACAGCAATGCTGGGAGATGAGTTTTGGGGGATGTCTTTCTTTTCAATTGAAAGAGAAAAGAAAATTAAGTTTCAATTTATGCATCATCTCCAGTATGAATTTAAAAGTGCATAGAAATGGGAGTAAAAAGATAAAACTTATTATGCTGACACCAGCTCAGCTGCATTGCGCACATTGTCTATGTGCAAAACGAGCTCATTAGTACCACAACAGTTGTGCAATATAATGAGTTTAATACTGCTGAGTTTTATTGCTTCCTGCTCTCCCTCATTTTACTGCTAGTGGCATTTAAATCCTGATGCACTGAGATTGTGTTTACCCAATTTATCCTGCGTTTTTATTGTGACCAGGTCAAATTAATCCATTCTTCTTGCAGTAGAAGCAAGACCTGTGACTGTTACTGTGGTTGAGACTGCTAACAGGGTGTTTTGCCTTAACGAGGCTTATACAGAGATGGGAACAATGTTTCTAGGGGACCAGGAAGGCAGAAGTCACGTTGAACAGCAAGCTCCTCAGAGTTGTTAGATTGTCCTATGTACGGACTAAAATTAATTAAGATTAGAAACATAGAATCACATAATCAATAAGATTGGAAAAGACCTTCAAGATTGTCAAATGCAGCCTTTGACCAAACACCACCATGCCAACTAAACCATAGCACTAAGTGCTGTATCCAGTCATCTCTTTAATGTTTCTAGGGACTGTGACTCCACCACTTCCCTGGGCAGACTGTTCCAATTCTTGACAACACTTTCTTTGAAAAAACTCTTTCCGATGTTGAACCTGAGTGTTTGTGGTGCATCTTGAGGCTGTTTCCTCTTGTCCTGTCACTAATTGTCTGGTAGACGCAGCTGAACCACACCTCACTACAACCTTCTTTCAGGTAGTTTTAGAGAGCAATATGGCCTCTTCTGAGCCTCCTTTTCTCCAGGCTAATCAACCCCAGCTCCTCAAATACTCCTCATATGATTTATACTCTAGACTCTTCACCAGCTTCATTGACCCACTTTAGACACTCCAGCACCAAAAGTGCTTCTTTTCTTTTTGAAGTGAGGGGCTAGATAATCAGTGTAACACCTCCTAGAGCCTTGCTAAAAGTAATTGTAGACATTTGTGGTAGTGGATTACAGGAAAGATGCAATCTCAGTCATAAAGCAGAAGCAATGCTTTCAGCTCTTAAGGCACTCTACCCCAGTTCCTGGCACTTGCTATTTGCCCTGCTGTGCTGTAAACCGGCGAGGTCAGAGTTGTATATGAGGATAGCAACACAAGAAAGGAACCATCATCTCTGAAAAATAACTGCAAGCTTTTAGAAAGCTCCTTGTACATGAAGTTTATAGCCCTCGGCAAGCCACCAGTACATTAATTGTAATAGCTGTGTTAAACTGTGGAAAGATAACTATAGGAAAAAAGAGAGCATACAAATCTCAGGATCACTTGCATTTTATTCATAAAATTAACTTTTTCTCATTGTGTTCAGTTCTGAGGATGTTCCATGTTTCAAAATGTGCAGAGCTCCCAAACCCCAGGCAGACTGTTTTAAGGTATTGATTTATCTCAGGCCTTTCTTTACATGATATCATGAGTTGATTGTGGTATAGCCTTGGAAATGGCTTTATGTTTTGGAGGTTTCAGGAGATTTTTTTCTTCCCACCTGCAGAATGCAGCTAAATGAGGTTTTGGGAAGGTGTAAATTCTATTTAGGCAAAGCTCTCCCACCTCAAACACTGCTAAAATCTGTCTGAGCCATCACAACCCTTAATGGTTCACTGTGGTATTGTTCTTGGTGTGTGGGCCAGGTTTATCCATCTTTTCCAGTTTTTAAGGAACTTGTCCATGTAGCTATGCCCATTCTAACCCCAATTCCAAATCACTGTATTGTCGGTTCCTATTGCTTTCAACAGCCTTCTTCAGGCTGCATCTTTAGGCGCCTAAATTTGTTGCACATCTGATCCCAAACCTTGCTACAATGAATAGGAATGGTCTGCTGGTAACAAAAACTGATAGTTGTTTGCATTTTTCACCATCTGAAGAATTGGTATCAGTGCCTGTAAGGGTATTATGTCTATTTTTATTGGAGAAATGTGAAAAAGAGCTGTTTCTAAACTGGAATCCCATTTCCTCTCACTACATCCACAGTACTACTAGGGCAACATAAGCTGTTTGATAAACTGCAGCCTCTGGCTGCTAGTTTTCTCGCTGGCATCTCTCAGAGCACACCTCGTGCCTGGGGAGGTAACCAGCCCTGTATTCCCAGGAAGTATCAGTGCTGTCACCTGTCACTTTGTGTCCATGGTTTCTGCACTGACCAGACGTGCAACCCTGGCTGTGAGCCCAAGGCTCAATTCAGCTTGCAGACATGGGCACAGCAAATCTTTGTGATTCCATGTTTTGTGGACGCACTATACTGCCTGTTTCTATCACCAAGGGATAGCACCTGGTTTGAATTACTATGCAGTAACTCTAGGGTGAAGGTCACTGGTCCAGAAAGACTAGTCAGATGGTAGAATTGCTCAAATTCTGCTGGGAAAAAGTACCCAGAAGAAAAAATAAGGGCATATTTAGGAAACTTGCATGGGTAGACCCAGTCTTACTGTATCCCAAAGAATCATATCTTGCTTTGGCCCAAGGAGAGCATCTCTTCTTCAAGTCCTCATCATTTTGCTGTTTGATGTGGAAGAATCAATTCAATTATTCAATTATTGTTTTGTAAGCAACTAACAGCTAGAAAATGTAGGTCGCCAGGACTTTTAGAGTAAGACATTAACCACCAGATAGCATCAGCTTTGACATTAAATCAGTGAATGGGAGATATAACCTACTCTTATTCATTTTTATTGTGGCTGTAAAAGAGATGGTTCAGGTAACTCAAATCTCCATGGCCAGAACATATCTGACGATAGGCCCACAAGTGACTGATCGTAACATTATTTTGACCTTAAATTGCTCACAGTCATAGTCTTCAGGGCATTGTGTCAGCTTATCTTGATCATTTCACCTCTTGAATTGGGATTCAATTAAATGTCATCTGATCTCTCCAATCTGTAGTGAACAGTTTATTTTTATGCAGGAAATAAATACTGCAGCATGATCATCCTGCACCTTCAATTTTCACTGTATACAAATACTGAATAAATACTGCTGCTTTGGCATGTTTAGAACAATACTTCCCAAAAATATGTGTTTATTTTCAGTGGCCTAGCCTAGTTTTCCAGATGAAAAAAAAAGGTTGTACTTTTATTGAAGCAGAACTACAATATTCCTAAACAGTGTGTTAACATATTCTTATTAATAGAGTTGATTATCTATCTAAGGTTATGTCTGAAGAGTCAAAGAGTAAATAGTTGTGCAACTGGGTTTTTTAGAAAATTGCTTTGAATTGTTTTGGTATGTTAGAATACATTGCATGTTAAGAAGAACTACAGCTTTTTAAGAAAAAGACCTTTATTTTTAAAAGAAAAGAAGTGCTAATGTTGAAAAGGTAATGTGAACATAGAGGGCACCATCACTTCTCTAAAAAGATGAAATTCTAGGAAGGCTCTTGAAAACATATTGAGCCATAGTATGCTGAGAAAACTAAATTCTTTGGTTTAAATCTGTACCATTTTTAAGGCATAAAATTCTGCAGATTTCAGGAAAGGAAAAAAAAAAAAAAAAAAGGCATAAACCAGAAGCGACAAACGTCCAGATGTGAAACTTTTGTTATCTGACTTTGGGGAACAAGCAAATGGCTGCAGAGCATCCACTACTGCTCCACAGGGAGCAGGATCTCTGCAGAGGTGACTGTGAAGGTTATGGTATTGTCAGACTGAAAGCAGGAAAAGGAAAGAATAATATCATATTGATTCCAGATCATGTTTGGGGATTTTTTTATTTATCTTTTTATCAAAAGACCCGTGATGAAAGTCCACCTGGGGCTGTCCTGTGGGAACATGACATTACATGTGTGAGCTTAATTCAATCATCTCTAGGCTTTTGCAGTCAAGCTCCACCGTTCTAGGGGATAGCGTCCAGTCTCTAGGCTATTAAAAAGTGAATCTGGCTCCCTCTTCCTTTCATCCTTAAAGCCTCTTTTGTTGTTTTCAGGCTGATAGGATAAAGTCACTTGCAAAGGGATGGAGCGAATTTCTTAACATCAGAAAGAAGGGCAACAGGAGGGCATCCTATGCTGTAGAATCTGCAAACATGCAAAAACTGAAAGTTAGTGATATTTAAAAGGGAAAAAAGAAGGAAATTGCTCAGTAACACTTTTTTTTTTTTTATCCACAAAAAATTGTGAGTGGGGATGGGTATAGCAAAGTGTTAAGTTTAGAGATAAGACAGAAATTTAAATTACAAAAGAATAAAAAATTTCTTGCTGAGAGAAGCTGCAGATCTAATACATCCCATCCACACTCCCATAAATAAATAAATAAAATGGAAAAAAAACCCCTAAAAGGTAAGTTTTTTCAATGACTAGTCATAATACTATTTTTTATGTTTTGCACAATGCTGAGTTTGCATCCAAAAACACCCTTGCTTGCAAGAAATGAACTTCCAAGATCCATTCATGCTCAGGGACCCAGCCTGAAATAAATATGAGTTTTTAAGAAGCACTGAGCATACTCTTTCAGAAACTCATGTGTTTTGGGACAATAAACATTACTGACCATTTTTGAAAAATTTGTGTGGAGCCTTGGCTGTCCTTAACACAGTGCCTTCTTTTATACTACCCAGAGCAGCAGCAAACCTGAAACTGCAAGCATCAGAGTGCTTTGGGCAATTTTCCTTCTTCCAAGGAGCTGCCAGCTTTGGGTCCTGTGGTTTTAGTACTCAGCTAAGATCACTTATTATGCAGTTTTGGTCAAGGAAGAGTTGCAATAGTAAAATACAGGGAAAAAATAAAAGATTGCCCAGTGTAGCAGATTTCAAAGCTATGGAGAATGTGCTGGGTCTGTAAGGACTCTTGCGAAGTGTTTGACATTCCTGGGTTCAGCACTAGAATTTCTAACATTATAAATCAACACTGATAAAATCAAAGGGCTGCTGTGGGTATAAAGGAGGATGGAGACTGTTGTTTGGTGTATCCCTATTGTATACAGTGTTAGAAAGTCTCAGCTACTTGTCCTACCAAAAAAAAAAAAAAAAAAAAAAAAAAAAAAAAGGAAGCTGTGAAAACTGGCCATGTGCTACCACCTCATATTGGGAAAAAAACCTAGTCCAAAGTGTCTTTCAGCTTTTAAAAACATGCTTTTGGGAAAATAACCCTACTGTCACTCAGATGCCAATGGAAGATGCCCTTCTTTTTGCAGTCATGTCTTGTCCTCTAGCTGGGCATGCAAACTGTGGTCAGAACACAGCAGTTTCCTAGTCCCACTTGCCTCTGAGTCACAGTGAGTTTGAGAGAGGCAATTCTGTTGACCTTGCTACGCCTCAGTTCTGCCATTCAGGGACTTGGTCTTCCTTACCTGACCTAAGGTCATTGTGAAATTTAAAATCTACCTTCAACTTCTGAACAAAAATTCAAAGAAATGCAAAGAAAACACCTCTAACTCAGGTGTTGAATACAAGCAGGGGCTGGAAGGGTACCATATACTGTCACCTAGGTCTTCCCTAGTCACCTGCTGCAGGCCATTGCCTGTCATATTGAGTGACCCAGCAGTGCCACTCAATATGTTCTTAAGTTCTTATTGCAGCCAACCTAGAAATCTCCTTAAGCAATCTCCTATGCATTTGGCTGACATGCTCTGCCCCTCAAGGACCAGAACAGCATTTTAAGTTGTAGCTTGAAGAGTTAGCAACATCCTGAAGGCCTTTTGAGTATTTTGTTCAATTAGGACAATCCTGTTCTCAGTGACTAAACATTTGGGTAATGCTCTCTTTCCAAGATGTTTGTTGAGAGCACACTGCATTTACAACATGAGCTGAAAGCTCTCCAGTCATGTGTTATTTTAACCATAGGGTCTGAAGTTAAAGTTTACACCACAAGAGATGAGTGTCAGCTGGATAACAGCTGGGTCATTTGGGTGAGCTGATACAGACTGGCTCCTTCAATAACTGCTTCTCAGGCATGCATACATGTTCTTGAATTTTTGTGTGGAATTTTTCATATAAAAAGTAATATTGAGTTTGGCTGGTATCTGGGGTCCACTGGAAAAAAATCCATTTTTTTTTTTTTTAATTATGCTCAGAAATTTGTCAACATCTCTTTTCGCTTGAACTTCTGGAACTGAGGCAACAGGGGAAGGAACCTTAAACCCAAATGAAAAACAGAGGAAACCTTGAACATTTTTTTTGAAAGAGCAGGAGACAAAATGAATATCCATGTTCTTTAGACACTTGATTACATTGTGTTTTCTTATGCTGTGTAATTTTGCCTCTAAGCTTCCTCTCTCACCTTTCCTTCCATCTGCATTAAGAAAAAGCAGTAAATATGTTTCTAGGACATATAGGTCTGACGGATGTTCAAGTGATAAATATTTGCAGGCAGGGTAATTTTCAAAACTGGTGTCATTTTGTTGATTTAGGATTTTTCTCTACTTTGTATTTTTGTGCAAACACATAACTCTGGAAAATAAATTTGTCTTAATCAAGGAAAAAGTAATTAAAAGGATTGTAGCTGAAACTGCTGATGTGGCTTCTGAACGTCACAAAAAAATGGGATTTCCAGTGAGCCATAATGCTTTACAAGTAGATTTAGGATATACAAAATGGATTGAAAATTTCTCTGTTTGAAATGATATATGTACTGGAAAGCATGGACACCAATTTACTGCAAAAACTAGCAAAGCAGATAGGAGAAAAATATAGGTAAAGTAAACAAAGAGATTGAAAGAGATGAGTAGGCAAAAGAGAAACTGCCTTAGAGAAACACTGCTCTGAAGTCAGGAAGACAACTTGTACACAGCTGAAAGAAACACATGTTAGGGGATTGCATCACTGCTGCAGTGCACTTCCCAGTGCACTTCCAGGCCAGCAAAGCCACAAACAGTGCAAAAAAAGCTGCAGTTTTTTCACTTTTTTTCCTTAAACTTATTAAAAAAAAAAAAAATTAATTCTTGTCTAGATGTTTTATTTTTATTGTTTATTACCCTCCAGTCTTCTGACTCAGGGTTAAGCAAGAGTGGTTACAACAGCCAAAATCTGGGCAAAGAAATTTTACCTAAGCCAGTGGATGAAACTTCATGTGGACTTTATTCATCACTGATGGGGAATATTTCTGTGCACTAGAAATTAAAAGACAAGGAGCCTTTATTTCCAACTTTTAAAATTTTTAAAATCTTTTCTATTTTGGATATATTGGCTTCTGAAAAAGCAAACACTAGTAGATTTATGCTGTGGTGAAAAGAAAATGTGTTCTTCACCTTTTCCTTGCCAAAATGCTTGAGTTTAGAAGTGATCAAGGCCACACAGGCAGAAAACCTCTGCATTCACAAGTGAAGCAATCCTGCCTCTGCTGTGGGAAAGTAATGGAAATGAATTAAAACCACCTCAAAGGCTAGAAAAGTCTATATTCCTGACTGCTTTACTGCAGCAAACAGCACATTTCCTGACTGACACATCTGAAATGCTGTGTAAAGTGTGGTGAGGAGGGAAGCTTTGGATAGGGATGCCTGGACCATCAGCAGGCACCACTTTTTAGCAGGGGGAAAACTGTTGTGGGAAGGATAATGCCAGCAGCACTCTTAGCTGTGGCTTTCATCTTGTCTTCTGTGCAGGGAGAGAGGGCAGGGCCTGAATTACTTTTAAGACTGTGGATGGCATGGGAAAGACAGCACAGAGAGGTGAAAGTTCCTCTGGTTTCCATCGGGAACCCAGAGTTCCACTAGGAGAGGCAGTACCTTGGAGGAGCAGGTCCTCCCCAGGCTGCCCTCCACCTGAGGCCATCCCACTACCCATGGGGAATGCAGGAGCCATGATTCCCTAAGGGCAGGCCACAGAAGACAACCCCCCTCTTCCCAAGGTTCCAGCCCCTGGCCCCACTGCTTCTGCAGGGCTGGCTTCTTCTGGGGCCATCCCATCCCACCTCAGAGGCACAATGATTTTCTTGCTCTCCCTTTCACCCTCCACTGACTGCTCTTCTCAGCTCTACTTACGGATACTTTCAATCTGTTAGCATTCTCTGAGCTCTTGAGTAATGTTGTGCCTTTTAGAAGGAAAAAGAAAACTTCTATTTCATTTGGGTGACTGCTATTATTTTAATAAAGGAGTCTAATTGTAAAATCACAGAATAGTTTGGGTTGGAATGGACTTTTAAAGATCATCCCAGTCCAAACCTCCTGAGATGACAGAGTCAACTTCAACTAGACCTGGTTGCTCAAAGCCTCATCCTTGAGCATTTCTGGGGATGGGACATCCACAACTTCTCTGGACAACTTGTTCCAGTGCTTCACCATCTTCACATTTCTTCCTGATATCTAATTTAAACCTACCTTCTTTCAGTTTAAAACCATTGCTTCTTGTCCTATCATTACATGCCCTTGTAAAAAGTCCCTTTCCACTTCTCTTGCAGCCCCTTTAGGTACTGCATGGCTGCTCTAAGGTCTCCCCAGAGCCTTCTCTTCTCCAGGCTGAATGAACCCAGCTCTCCCAGCCTGTCTTCATGGAAGACATGTTTCAGCTCTCTGAGTGACTGCATGGCCCTCTTCATGTAATGAATCTTGTTGTGCAGGTGCATGCAGGGTGGAGGACTGCACCCTCTGCTGGGTACCTTCTGAGAGGGGAAGAGTGCTCTCTTCTCTTCCTGCAGCTGATGTTTTGCCCAGGTCTTCACTTATCTCCCTGTCCTGAGGGTGCTGGGAATAAAAGAACGTTTTGCTAATATTATTTCTGGTGTGTTGTGCTCACAGGCCATACCATGTGCCAGGGCTGCACACATCTCAGCCAATGCTAAGAGCCCAAAAGACACAGTGAAGCAGGACTCAAGACCCCTTGTTCTAGCATCTCTAGAAAGGACGCCTTTCTCCTCCAGCACTGAGCCACATGCCCCTGCCCAGGTGCTCACAGCTTGTCCTGCAGGAAGGGAAGCCCTAGAGGAAAGCTTGGGGGACAAGAAGAATTTGTGCAGATATTGATTACCTTAAGTGCTCCTAATCTGGAGGGAATGTTGCCAAAAACTGGGAGGAAGGAAAATTTACTCCTTGTATTTTGTTGATTAAAAAGAGAAAATGTGTTTTGTATCTCAGTTCTTAGACAAACTTGATTTTCCCTGTCATGTAAGGGCCTATAACTTTCAATAAATTCCTGACAGTACCCTTAAATCATGACAGCATTTGTAAAGACCTACTTCCTTTTTCTCTTTTCCTTCCCTTCTTTGAGAGGAAAATCTTGCTATGTTTGCAATACAGAGATTATTTGTCCAAAAGTGTTAATTCTTTTGCAGGCATCCAGCACTTTTTCAGTACAAGATTTTTGTATCCATGCAGTCAATGAACTCTTCACAAAAACCTCCCTCCATTTTAACCTTCTGACATAACTCCAGATATTTCTCTTCTATTTCTGCCATAAGACAACTTGGTCACATTAAATCAGAATAACACACCCAACATAAATATAGTAGGCACCTATTCAGAATGAAATGCACGATAACCAGGGGGACCCAGTGGCACCTGATTTCTCCTGGAAGTTATGTGGGCTCATGAAAGGTCCAGCTTTCATGAAGGTTGTGACAATACTAGAGCATTTTCTAGTATCTGCACTCTGTGTCACAAGAGCTTTAGCTTCTCCAGGTTGGTGAGTGGAGTTACCTTCAACATAATATTGTAATGGTGTTGTTGAGAGCAAAAATTACTGAATTAATCTGAGGCTGAAGGTAAGCTGAAATTTTATTGGTTTTGACATTAAGGCAGTGAAAGGACTGCTTTGTTCTGTTTTGGTTTGGTTTGGTTCCTTTTTATTTTTTTTTCTCCAGAATTAGACAAAGGAAACAAAACATTTGAAGATGACATTGCGGTTGTTATTCAGCTACTGAGACTTCTCCACTCCTTTCCTCTGAAAGAAGAGGGTTCTCTGAAACTAATTTACAAATTACTAGTGGGAAATGGAGGAAACACAGACAGAGGGAGGTACTGTGATAGGACCAGAGATAACAGTCACAAGATGCAGCAAGGGACTTTCCATCCACATATGGGGGAAATGGGAAAATGGAAGTCTCAATGAGTGGATCACATGCTGGAAACAGGACCCAGGGTGTAGTCCCTGCAACCCTGAAGATTTGTTACACTTCATTAAACAATGTCCCAGGCAACCCTGGGATGCCTATGTAACTTTGAAGCTGACTCTGGTTTGAATAGCAAATTGGATTACATGACACCCACAGTAACCCAAAGTTTTCTTGGATTCAGTGGAATTTTGGATACATATTTCTTTTAATGGTATGGTTTCCCTCCTGATCCCACCCCTGTCTTATGAAAATCAAGTATTTAAAAAAAAAATTTCCCTTTCCTAAATAGCCTTAACCAGCCCTGTTTATCCTTGTAAGGACATAACCTCCCTCTACTTAAGGATGCCCATATCATATTCAGCTTTCCTCTTGTTCTGGGCAATAACCAAGTCTTTTATGTGCCTTTTTCAAGTTTTGGTGCCTCTGGGCACTACTATAGCATTGAAAATGCATTTCTTCAGACAAGCCCCAAGGGGGGGACTGAGTTTGTTGCTGAAGAGCATAAGAAGTTTTCACAAATCTGGTTCTTCTCATTCCCCATCAGGGCCTGTGCTCCCTGCACTGCTGCTGCAGTGTTCCTATGCAGTACTTCAACTGTGGCCCTGTGGAGTGCACATGGGGCAAAGGACCCCTAATACCCAGTGCCACAGAGAAAAATGCTCAGATGCCTGAGAATCCCTGGGGGCTGACTCCATGTCTTGGTTCTCACATGCATGAGGAGAACAGTCCTGCTTCAACATCCCTCTCTGGGACAGAATCAGCAAAAACAATTTTAATGACCAGCTGGCATCAAAGCAGTTTGCAGTGGTCCATGAGGGAGCAGGCTGTGGCAAAGCTCCTGACAGCATTTCAGCCCGGGCTGCTCATTTGTGTGGTATTTCAGGGCAGGGCTGGAGGGAGCCTGCATTCACTTTGGCCTGGGAGAAGTGGTCCAGAAGAAACAAAGGGAAATTCTTACAATTGACAGCGTGGCTTTGAAATCAGCACAAAAAGTCGGGTTGCTAAGTAAGGGAGATCAAGGTGAGAGCATAATGTGAAGTGTTGATTCAGCCTCTCCTGTAACAAAGAGAAACAGCCTGTCAGTGCCAGACAGGAATGCTTAAATCACATGCACCTCAATGAAGCCAAAACACAGAAAGCATCCTACAGGATAATAAATGCCATTAAAGGTATTTATGTATGCTCACACTTGGCTTGGTGAAACCTGCTCATGCCGATGTTCAAACTGAGCATAATGTGTGTGCAAGGACACTTCCACCCAGCCATGACACAATTGTTAATAGCAAAATAATCACAAAGGCTTTTTGCCCTCTGAGATCTGTTAGGTGCTACACGCCTTGGCACTGTACCTGTATTTTCCAAATGTCTTTCCAAAGCTGTGGTTCTCCTTAGAGGACGCGAGAAAAGGGGGTGCAAGGAGGGTGTTTGCCTTGGGTGGGAGCCTGGGCACATCTGCCCTGAAGTGCTCCGGGGGCCACTGCCCCAAACCCGCCCAGCTTTCACGGCAACCAGAGCGGAAAGCCGAGTTTGTCCCGCATTCTCCAGAAGATGGAGCTCAAGAGTCTCCCATGTGAAATGGTAAAAGGCGCTCTGTGTCTGGGGAATACGGGCGGACAGACAGTGCTCCTGGGGAGCTACCTGAATAATAATTTTGTAGCAAAAGGCTTAAAATATTATCTCCTGAGAAAAGGAAGTACACTCCCTCCCCCTGCTCCCCAAAAGCATGTCTAGAAATGATACAGAAACAGTGAATTTTAGACTACTGTAAAAGATAAATGAAAAGTATAGTTTATTTGTGAGAGAAACAAAGTAGGAACTAGACATTTTCTGAAGTAATTTTGTGGCCTACACCACCTCCCCCCTCAACTTTAATATTCTCACTGGCCAGAAACTGCATTCCCTGGAAAACAAACACAAGAAAATAAGAAGGAGATTCTTACTTTCTTGAGACTGAGTTCACCACTAAAAGTCGATTTCCAGAATGGCTCAAAACATTTTCCAAGCGCTGCAAGAGGAATGACAGATGAGGCAGATTGAACCACCTCCTCAGGAGAGAACTATGCACGTACAAGAGGTCAGCAGGAATTTGCAGAGATTAACAATTAAACCATCTGCACTCTGGAAAAAATCAAACCGGTACCATATATTGTGTGGGAAATCCATGCAGTAACACCAAAATCCCTGGGGGTCCTATTAGTCAGACCACAAGATAGCCATGAGAAAACAGTCAAAATGAAAATTATTAACAGCTTGCTCTCTTCAGGTCCACCATAGAGCAGTCTAATATAACTTTTGAAAGAAAAATATGAGGTAATTCTCTGTTAAGCTCTTTGGGCATTGATAAAAACTTCATTTAAACCCAGATGAATTTTTATATCTGATTTCAGCCATCCAGTTCCATGCAGAAGTATACACACTCCCAACCTAACTGAGATGATGTTGATGTAAAGTAATAAATATTTATTTTTATGCTACTGTTTTGGTATCCATGTACATTCTATAGTATACAAAGAAAAATTTCTACAACTTAACTTTTAAATACATCTGAGTAAAGCTGAACTAATAAAAGTTGGAGTGAATTCTGCTCCTATAGAATACCTGAAGGCCGAATACAAAGAAGTTTGAAATCTCACAATGCTCATTTTGCAACTGTGAAAAATACTATCTATATATCTATAAATCCATAATGCCAAAGAGGCTGCTTTTACTGCCTGGGGTTAGGAAATTCCCAGACTTATTAAGTCCTGTTTCCTTCCCACTGCTAGGCTGAAAACATAGAAGTCTCTGACAGGTCAGCTCTCAGGGATTTCTTTCCTCCAATTCCTTTCTCCTTTGGGCTTTCCCATTGTAAAAGATCCAGTGCACCTGCCTGTTTTCCCTCTTGGAGGAAATGTGAGTGCATGTTGCCAGGTCATGTCCAGCCTTTCATCCACCAGTATCCCCAGGGTTAACCACAAGCATGACTCAGGCATAGCAGAATCCCACTGTATGATGGGCCTCTCTTTTCAGCAATATCACCTCTATAAATTGGATTGGAATTCCTCTCAAGTGAGCTTTGCGAGAATACCTTTGGTGTCTTAATACATATCTTTACATAGAATGAGCTAATGGAATGAATGAATCAGACATCAGCCATTTCTTTCCAAGGAGGAGTGCAGACACTGCTGCTGCAGACAAGAAATACCTGGGACTAGGGCAGAGAATTGTCCTAAGGAAGTGCTCTTTGCTCAAGGCTGCACATAAGGAAAGTCCCAAGTACTGACTAAGACAACCAGCCTTTAGATATTCAGTGCTGGTGAGCAGAAGCCCTTCTTTTTTGGTAGAAATGTCCTTTTCGATGTTTCAAGAACAATTTTTATGATGCACATTTATTACTGGACCTTTTATTCACATCCATTTGATGCAAAGTCAGCTAAAGACAAATCAATTTACTTACTTTTGTAACAAATGGTTATTACTTGACTTTGCTGCTAACCTTTTTATTTCAAAATTAGTGTTGAAATTGAAGATTTTCAACAAACTTCTTAGATTTGCTGCTGGAGGCCAATTACTGTGAGTTTATGTAGAGATCAGTGCAGAAGCAAACTATTCCTGAGATACTGAATAAGTCGTGCACTCTCAGGAACACTGAGTAAAAATGATAAACAAGGCTGAAAGCAGAGAAAAGTCTGAGGATGATTTTACCTGCTGAAAATGGTTGTGGAAGGGGGGGGCGGGGAAAGTAAACCAAAAGCATAATAAAATGAGATTTAGTGAATTCCTCTTTTGTAACTTAATGATAAAATGAACAAGACATATACATCAATTACCAAAGAAAAAATTAAGCATCAGACTACACTGAATCAGACATGGACAACTTGCAAAGCAAATTAGGTGAAGAAAACTGCTTTTGTCTGGATAGAAAAAGATTTGTGTCAAATATTTATTAAAGCACAGTCTCAGCATCCTGCCCCTTCAGTTCCTGTGTGGAAATGAATCTCCCTCCAGTCCCTAAACCTGCAGAGATAAATGTATTCCTGAGATCTGAAAACAAAGGTAAAACCAGATTCTGCCAGAGACTTGAACATCTTCACCTAGTGCTAGTAGAGAGGTACTTTTCCTTGTAATACAGATTTTTGTTGAAGTCCGGCTAATGAAGTGTTAATTACATGTCAAAAAACACAGCAGATTAGACCTATGAAGGCAACTGTCTTTAAGTGGGTAAAGATAAAACATGATTTACTGCTCTGTGATAGCTTGAACCTTGCAATGCCTTTCACACAGCTAAGGACAGTCACTCCTGTTCTTTAAGCACATTTCTTTCATTTAATTTTTTTCCTCCTATTTTCCCTTTTTATTTTTACAGTAAAACTTGTGTGGTTTGCTTAATGGCATCCAGATTGATAATCTGTGATACAGACATAGAGATAGATAGATTCTTAACAGCAGATATAACAAGTCTTGAGATGGACACATTCAGTCTCTCTGCCTGCACAGTGAAGACTTCACTCACATGCTGTGCTGGGGCACATGGGGGTCAGAAGAGCAATATCTTGGACTAACTGTCTCTGAAACTACTTCAGATTTCCTGTTACTGTGTTCAACATGACAGATAGTTTCTCTCCTTTTCAAAATGATGACCTATTTTTCTACTGTCACTGCAGAATACATTATCATAAACTAGAGTTTTCAAATTTATTGCTCTGGACCCTAGAATCATTATTTATAAGAATTATAAGGTTGTCTACATGTTTTATTTTAGCATTAAACATGACAGAAGCTTAGAATGAGCTATTTTCCATTTTTACCTTATTTTGTAGACCAGAAGTGCTGTGTGTGGGTGTCAAAATACAAAAGGTTTCACAGTTTTCAAAATTATAGCATTTTCCAAACTATTTCCAACATTAGGCTTTGAAATAAAGTTGAATACCATTTCATGTGCATTTATTTTCTCTCTTAAAATATAAAATTAAAATAATATCTGCTTGCAGAGTGAAATAGCTGTAGACTAGGTCTTTAGGTTGGAAAAGACCTAAATACTAAAGCAAACCAGTAATTCTGTACTGTACAAAAATATTTTCAAAACATTCTTTGAAAGAATTGTGGCATTTAAGCCATGCATCTTCATATTCTTGAAGTATCCAAACAGCCTCATCTCTGTCTTTTTTGCAAGGCCAAACTCTTTTTCTTTCCTTCAGATATGTTTGCCGGTCATTTGGATACATGTTCTTCCCTTGCAGGGAAAGAGCCCTCCCACTGAATGACCTCTAGACTAGAGAAAATTTGGCATTTGTCTTCATTTGCTGGCAACTAATACTACAAGAAAGCCTGGAGGATGAGTCTTGTTCTTTTCTTGGGATAAAGTGGAGAAGGAGATACCTAACTCCAATATCTAACTTTGTTTGTCCCAGTGGTGTTCTTAGGAAAAAAATCCTCTCCTCTAGTTCAGTGCGTGCATTTTGAAGCAATAAGTCCAAGCTGGCTGTGAGGCAGTTGAAGGGAGTTTTACACCGATGGGATGTAGCATCTTTTGGAAGTGCCTGAATATCAAGCTGACTAGAGAAGGAGCCCACTAACTGCAATTAGATAAGACAATGTCTTTCTCTGCCCTCAAGGCGAGGCTTGTCTGTAAAGGAACAGCAATAAACAGGGTTTCTCCCCAAAATACTGTTGCTGTGAGGGAAAAAAATGAAGGAAGTATTTCAACATCAAGTACCTGGAGACAGAATTAGAGCAAGTTCAAACGAAGTGCTTCATGGTCACTGACAGGAACTTTTGTTCTTGGTTGCTGATCAATATTGCAACCAGGTCAGACAAAGGCAACATATCACTGATTGTCTTGGGCTATTGTTCACTTCACTTTCACTGAGCACTCCCACGACTCTGTTTTCTGTATGTTTTAACAGAAATCTGGGGCTACAGAAACATCCCAGATTTACTCTGAATTTGTGAATCATGCCTCTCTTAAGTGTCTACATTTTGACACAGAGGTCATGAAATCTTTTCATATGACATTTAACAAATTTCTCCCTGAGGAACTGTAAAATTGAAAAAAGTGCTCCCAAAAGTATGGTTTTATAAACCAAACAGTTCTTCAAATGGTTCCTGTACTGTAACATGTTAATTGTATCTTTATCCTTGTTCATACTCCTGTCCTGCCATGGAAAATAACACTTCTAACTGTTTTTCTGTGTGCCACACTTTCACAATGTGTTTTGCTGATAGCAGAATTCCTTAGCTAAAGTTAACAATTGAAGAGTAGTAAAATATCTAGAAGCCACAGACATCCTGCATTTCTAAAATTTTAGAAACATTTCACATTTGTCTCTATTGTGCAAATGCTTGAGTAAACGCAATATATCTGTGCTAAGAAGAGTTCATATACTCCAGAACACAATCTGACATTTACTTCCATTTATTTTGAAATGCAAATGAAACTAGTTTATTCAGGATTCTTTTGCAGCTTACCGTCTTATTAGTGATCATGCTGATAACTTGAATTTCTGAAATGTTGTTGCTAAGCAATGCAACTTCAGGCATGTAATGAGGCTTTCCAGTGGCTACTTGAAGATGAAGAAAATTATCTCAGCTTCACAGGTTGTTTGATCATCAACCACATTATAATGGTTGGATGATAAATAAGTTTTCAGCTTGCCCTCATTCTCCTGCAAATAATTTATTTTTATATGGTAACTGAAGATCATACAGTGTCAAGAAGAAAGTTGTATATTTTGGGATGCAAAGGCAGAACCAAAGGACTTGTGTAGTTCCTTTGTGTAACTTTCTATAAAAAGAAAATTCCTTTCTGCAACTCATTACTTCAGGGAACAGTAGAAGAAAATCAGGATTCAAAATTGTCCCAGCAGGAACCCTTCCCACACAAGGTGATTTTTACCCCTGGCAGTGCGGATCTCCTGTTGATGGGACCTGACTGAGGAGACCCTCCAGCTGTGACAGGAACAGGCAGCTGGGCTGCCAGATGGGGCAAGTCTTCTTGCACAGGCTTTGTTCTTGGGAAGCCAAAACCATACATGGAACCAGGACAGGTTCAATGCCTCTGATGCAGCACAGCTCCTGTTCCAGGCGCTCCATAATGCAGCAGTGCCAGCTGGAGTCTGGCTATCCTTGAATCATCTTTCCATCATTTTCCTTCATCCCTGCAAAGTCCACTCACTTAAGCCTACTATCAAGAATCTGTCATTCCCCTTTTTCTATGGGATATCACTGGAGCTCTTCCTTTTCTTTGTCCCTCCACCATTGTAGACACTCTAACACCTGCAGCTGAAGTCCATGGGAACCATGTCCTGAACAGCTAACTTACTCTTGTGCCTGCTGATCGGGGCAAAGAAGGTCCACCCTGATCTTCATCTCCCAGTGTTCAACTCTCCACCCACCAAAAGAGGCAGGATCTACAAGTACAACCAAACTAGCATCTGAAGTATTCAGAAGTCATAATAAGGCTAAAAATAAAAGCCAGGAGAAAACAGATAAATATTTATTCAGAACTGGTTTGAAAATCTGCAATAGACAAGGCCTTGGGTTACAAACTGGAGAAAAAAGGAAACAAAATAAAAATAAAATAAAATAATAAAAATAAAATAAAATAAAATAAAATAAAATAAAATAAAATAAAATAAAATAAAATAAAATAAAATAAAATAAAATAAAATAAAATAGAATAAAATAAAATAAAATAGAATAAAATAAAATAAAATAAAATAAAATAAAATAGTGACCTCCTGCTCAAAAAGTGCCTTACCTTCTCCTACGCACTTCAAACTGCAGCAAACCAAGTGAGACAGGTTGTGTAAGACTGTGCCACAAGAGTGATGCAAGTGGATTGAAGTTGTACAAGTAACTGATACATTGTTTCTTCAATGCCTCATTTTTGCAGACTAATATTTTTGAAGTAGGTGGGTGTTTTGCGTATGTCCGTGGTATTGGTGTACTGGGCTTTCCTTGAGGAATCTTGCTAGAATAAGGATGGCTCCTACAACTGAAAGCTGCGTTTGCTAAATGAGAGAGCAGTCTTACACTGAAAAATTAAAAGTGTCATGTAAGATGATGCAATTTCTTGCCCCGAAGGATTTATTTTTATATACTTTTTCCCCATAACATATCGATGTTCAGAGTGAGGCAGTAGTTTTAGAGTAGTCACCCACCCAGCCAAGACACATCTTGCTGTGGGTGAAGGAGTGACATTCTTCTGTTCTCATCAAGAGAAATTTTTGGCTGTTTAACAATTAAAATTTTAAGAATTTAATCCTGGAAAAGAGAACGTTTTAAAGGTTGTGGGTTTGAGCATCTTTGATTTCATTTCTGGCCAAAAAAACACTAAATCCATACTTTCAGTGTGTAGACATGAATCTAAATATCAGATTAATTTCCTTACCTGTGGGCAAGCAAGCCTTAAAACTCATGCAGCCAAACGTTTGTGTTATATTCAGTGGACTGTTCTTGTCACTGCTAAATGTTTGTGCTCCAGGAGAGATTTCTGTTCATTTTGCTCCTGCATGTTCTATAGATGCCACTGACAGTCAGTAGGTGCATTGTTGGCAGCATCTCATTATAGTTACAGCCAGCTATGTTGAATCACATAAGGAAGGGAAAGCATGCGGGGAAAGGTGAGATGATAGGAAGATTTTTTTCTTTTAATGAAGGAGGGCAAATTGGAAATTTAAAAAACGCATACTTCTAAGGCTTAATTCAGGGCTGGATGTGCAGCAGCACAGGATACTCTCATGCACATAAACCTGGCATGAAAGCCCATATCCCTCCTTTCCTGTGCTGAGAAAGCCAAGTGAAGGCACAGGCTCTGAGCTTCTGTGGAGAATGTCACCCCAGGTAGGCAGCGCACCTCATATTTCAGCCTCGCAGCGTTGGCGCTAGGCGAGGAGCTCAGCGACTTTGATCCTCATAATGATTTTTGTCTTATCACTGCTGTTTGCTGGTGCAGGAGCAGTCAGGTTTTATTGGTTTGCACAGTTCCCTTTTTCAGTGGCACACACGGTCTGTGGCTACTGAGAAAGGGATTTATTTTCTGTATCTGTGATAAAATGTTTTCAGTTAAGTCATTAATCTTCTAGACTGACATTTAACTCTATACAGGCCTAGGATTTCAGCAGCTGGAATCCTCTGCATGAAAAGCCTGACTAATTAATATCTTCCATTTCCAGTCAATTAGGAGGAATATATTTTCTAACACAGAAATAGCGCTGTCAAAAAAAAAAGATACAACAACTAACATTCAATGAGAATAATCTGATAATGTAATCAAAGATTCTCTCTAGCGTGGCAGTTAAAATTAAACATTGCGAACAGTGCATAATGTTCCCATCTCTTAACAAGTTCATAAATACTTTAACCCTTAGCAGCCTGGATAATTCCAGCATGTTAAACTTGTTGGGCATCGTTGAGACACACACCTGAATATGTATACACGCACACACAGACAGGAGAAAAGCAATGCATTTTAAAGATAAAAATCTCCTTTCTATACTGTTCTACATTTTTACATTTCTTTATATTTTTACATTGCTTTCTCTCCTGTTTTACTGTTGGTTTTTGCTTTCACTATCAGCACTTCTGTATGCTGCTCTGCTCAGGCAGCCCAGCCCATGCTTAGGGAACTCTGGCAGGTGGCAGTGAAGGAGATGGGCCAGGGAAGGCAATTGGGTGGTAGGAGGATGTTGCTCCCCAAGCTCGAGGCCACCCTGGGGCCAGCTACAGGGTTAATGTGGAGTGGAATATGCAGAAAAATGTAGGAGACGAGCCTGAGGAAAGAAAAGGATCCATAGCAGCCCAAGGACTGAGCTTAGTGATCTGTGTCCTGATCCTCCCAGGCCACACAAATGCTTCCTCCCCGCCATATGGGAGGGAGCGACTTAAGTGGTTCAGGCAGGTCTTGCTGGGGGCTCCTCATTCATGAAGAAGCTGATCAAAGGAGTCAGGCAAACGGCTTCTAAACTTGGGGTGAACAAGAGGATTTGTATTGCCTGTGCCACCTTCAAGGTCACTGATTTCATTACGAGGTCAAGCTCGTGACAATGATCAGTTCGCACTGTGTGAATGACAAAGGGTGGATGGGAGAAATTTTAGCTTCTGGTCCTCTTGTGAATGGACAGAAATGCTTTTTAGCCATTGTAATTCAAGAATCCTCAGTCAAGAAGGAGACGGTGCCTCTAGAAATAAGATTAACAGCTAGTGAGCTTCACAAGAGAGCTTGAGGATTGATTAATACACTGGGACTTCTCGATAGCATAGAAGTGCTACATATCAACTTATCCAGAGAACTGTCAATGCTGCATGAGATTAGAGCATGAGTCCATGATCCTCAGATATACAATCCTTCTTGAAGTGTTACACGCTACACCTTGTAATACAGTGATTGCAGATGAAGATGTATGGAGGGCTAGTGACCCAGCTGAGGAAGGTAAGGCCCCCAACATTTAAACACAGAAAACCTTCAGCTAAGGAATAGTATTTTATGTGTTTGTATGTGTGTATTTCCTTTTGCATAAGTAATTGATAGCTCATTAACAACCCATTAGAGTGAAAACTCCTGGGATAAAGAGCATGCTTGGTGTTTGTATTTGAAAACCTGATACAAATAGAAGGAAAATAATTTTGGAGTCTGACATAGCTGACTGCTGTGTAGCAGGATCTTTCTCTGGCTTCCAACTGCTATGATCCGCTGACCCCAGGGAGACAGGGAGTTTCCATCCTGACCATAGGAGCTCCAGCTCTACTAGATCTGTAACTTTTTTGCAGTAGGATTTTTAATGGTTTGCAGTACAATGTCCTTCCTGCACCCCAAGGGTTCTGATCTTCATAGTGGCATAAAATGTTCAAATGGTTTTCTTCTGGCTGCAAACCTAAGGGCTGGTAGAAGGAAAATAAATTCCGGGTCAGAGACATTCAGTATTTCAAGTACAAACATGAAGGGGAACCACCAGCCCTGTTGTACAAGGCTTGTAGAGGGTTAGGGGCTAAGGAAACAACAGCCTGGACCCGGAGCACCTAGTGGTGATGTTGTCAGCAGGGGCATGCTCAAGGCTGACAGAAGGAAAATGCTGATCAGAGAGCAACCTCTCTTTGGCAGGTGGCTCTATCCACAGGCCAGTGCTATGCAGCATATGAAATACTTTACCAACATTTGTCCGAAGGGCTGAGCAAGGTTGCTGCCTTTGAATAGAATGGCTACTCCCCTCTTGCCAAGGGTTTGGCACAGTCACCAAGGAAATGGAAGATTTAGGTCCAAGTCACAACATGCACCATCCATTTCATCCAGTAGCTGAAACATAAGCTTGGAAAAAATGCAGGGTGAAGGAACCAAACTCAGCTTCCCCTTCTCCACCCTCCCAATGTCCAAATGATGCACTGCTACTGTCCCCACTTTTCTCCTCTTGACCCAGCTCAAGGTGTCTTGTCCATGATTGAATGAAGAAAATGTGAGTGCCTTCACAAATACAGCTCTCAAAAGATACCCCAGTATATAAATAGGATCCATTTTCCAAAAAGAATTAATTCTATGCAGTTATACATCTGACCAGCCAAGGTATCTCTTTTGGAAAACATTGATAAATGAACTAGAAAATAATGCTGATCCAGGGTCAAAAGCATCGTTTATTTCACAGGAGATCAGGGAATAATGGGAAGACTGATGGAGGAAAAAACAGAAATGCGTACCTTGAAATATGTCAGACAGAAGTTTTGTTTTTAATGTGTCTTGCAATAAGAAAGATCACCATGTCTCCCACTTTTCTAGCATGTAAATCGTTTTCAGATTTTAGCATAAATAAATTTTGCATAAATGGAATCTTTTATTCGGCAGACAAGACATTTAAAAATTATGGGAGAATTATTTGTTTTCTCTGACAATTTCTAAAATCAAAGGCATGCATTTTGGAATAATACATACTAACTAGGAAAATAATTTTTAAAAAGTCTTTCACAAATGTTACCAAATTAAATATAACCTTCAAAGCTGTTTCTGAAACACGTAGTTTCTTATCAGAGGCTCCCCGTGTTCAATTTATTGTTGTGTTCCTTTTACATCATAGCAATGACAATGAAGTAGTCAATGACTGGAAAATACACATTTATGCAGGAGAAATAGGTGCATCAACACTTTCTTCTGAGTCTTTGAATGCTCTTTATCACTGTATTTAGCAGACAAAAACAACATTTCCTTCATAACACGGGAAACTTCACAAAAGGCAAGCAGATATCATTGCTATTCGATCCTTTAAAATATTCAAATGGAAACAATGAGTTGCAAGTGAAGTAAAGAAAATAATCTTCATCTTAAAAAGAAAGAGGATGTTATTTTTGACAACTGGACCAAACCTAGTAATACATTTCTTTTGCGAGGAACTGTGACAGGGCAGAATGGGAAAGGTCAGTGTGGAGCCCAGATTGCCTGCAGCCACTGAACAGCAGCGTTGTCTGGGGCGGGCTGAGCTGAGTGGGGCGCGCCAGAGCCTGGAGCAGCGCCAGGGACCAGCCAGCCCCGGGCAGCGCCGGGCTCGGCAGCCTGAGCAGGGCTGCAGGCGCACGGGGAGCTCAGCCCGCACCGTCCTGCAGCTGCCTCACAGGCCCAAGGGCAGGAAGGGCCCTTCCCCTCCCCCCAACACAGATATTTCCTTTGAAACTGTGAAAGATAAATACAGAATTATTAATGATAAAGCCTGCAGACTGTGGGGAACGTGTGAGGGCATCTACCCTGGAAGGCTTCTAGTGAAACAGAGGTGGCTGCTTTGCAGCTGTGTGCTGGTTCTGAAGAGACAAGGATCACAGATTTTGAATCTACCCCTTTCCAGGTTAAGAACTTTTTCTTTTTTTTTTTTTTTTTTTTTTTTTTTCCTTCTAAAGCTTCCCTTCTGCTATACTGAACACTTTTCTCAGTTAAAATTTCAGTACAGATTTTGTATTAAGCTTCATCACAAAAAGCATTTGCAGAGTGCCTGGAATTAGTCAGAAATTCCCCTTTCATCGTGAGTGATTCCACATCCATCCATTATTCAACCATCTTCTCAGATCAGTTTTAACCCCAGAGAGAAGCAGATGAGACAGACCACCACTCTGATCAAGCCTGAAAATTCTGATAGTCTTTCTGGCAGTGTTAATACTATACAAACCACACAGGCTGGATTTTTTTTTTTTTTTTAAGGTATTTAGGCACCTCACTTACACTGCAATAATTTAAAAGGTCTTTGAACAAATTCTTATGCAAGAAACTCATATTAGAGAAAGAATGCTTGTCCTTCTCACTTAAAATGAAATAAAAGATCTAAAGTCTGCTAATGAGCAGTGATATTCTTGAGTGCCAATTTAAATGGAAAAAAATGCTTTCATTATGCAGATTTTGATGCTGGCCATGTCATGACACTACTTTCTCCAGAGGATTAATTTAAGTCCAGTAAAGCAGAAAAGAATCCCCTTGAAAGTGATGAAGTGAACAAGAAGTGAAATTGATTTATGCAAAGTGAGAAAGTCCTGAAAGTGTTGTAGATTATGCAAACGATTAAAAAAAAAAGAACAGGAACAAAGTAATTTGAAATTTGGAGGAGAAAAAATCAAATTACATTTTACAAGAAATAGTAACTCTTCAGTTAAGTGCCTTTTTATTTGATTTTGTAAATGGAATAAGTTAATAATAACTTTAAAAGAAATTAGGAATGCAATGCATATTAAAATGAGCCCAAGTCTTGCCTGGGACTAGACCTTTGCCAACTCCTGTGACAGAAATATTGAATAAGAACACCCATGTGCAGGTTTTTTTTTTTTTTTTTTGGTTTTTTTTTTTAATAGCATCACTGCCTGCTGGCAACATGAATTGCAGTGCTTTAGAGAGCACAGAAATAGGAATCTGATTAGTATCTAGTACAAGGTGCAAGTTCAGGCTCATTAGCCAGTGGTGATGAAAGCATTAACGCCCTTCAAGGAGTGCGTTTACTCTGAACTCGTTTGCTCATTAGGAGGACGAAGGTCTCTTTTTTCACAATGCATCTTAGCTGTGAAAGAGCTTAAGGAAACTCTTTGCTTTATCAGGAGCTTTGTCTCCTCATGCTGAAAACCAAAGGGAGGTCCTAGGGCACCACCGTCAGGGATGGGACTGAATTCTCTTGGCAGTGCGGCTCACAGGGCAGCTGCCTGTACCCAAGGGGTCAGCGAGGTTTTCATTAAGGTACAGAGAGAGGAACTGGAACTTCCAGTTACTTGAGATGAACTCAGTAAAAACGCCCCTTGTAGAAAGAGAAAACTCATTGCTATGAGTTCACAGAGAATTGTCCACGTTACCCTTGGGCAGGTGAGTCACAGCCCTTCTGCCTGGCACAGACTCATTGACACTTTAGTGACTAAGTAGACATTATTTTCCTGTGGATCAAACCAACGTTTAAAGCCAACAGGACTGAAAAAAGCAACCTCCTATTGCATCCTGAATGGCAGCCTTCTACTGCATCCAGTTCCATAGGTAGAAGAAATGAGGGAAGCAATTTGAAAGTGGACCCTTCAAATACTATTAGAGACAATCAGGAGTTTCTTGAGCAAAAGGCCCGGTCTCTAGCAACAGAAGTGCCACCAGTAATTGCACACATTTGAATGAAACTTTTGCCCCAAGACACTTTCCATCTTTGAGACAGGATCAAGGCTGGACAGCAAAACAGGCAATTAATTGCTCACAGGACATGTCCTTGCTCCTGTCCTTATTCACCTTCAAATAAAGGGATTTGCTTACAGACCCACTTGAGCTGACTACTATTTTCTTCCTTGTCTTCCAGAAAAGAATTCAAAAGCTATCAGCAGAAGTGTGGCCATAGAAAAGGCACTTTCTTAATTCTTAGTCTCATCAAATTTAGCCGAACTATTGTGTTAGCTTTATGGCACATGGCAGAGTAGCTATACATACAGAAGACATGCAAAACAAAGGAATTGTTCCATGTTCTTTCAAAGCTGCTTAAAATTTCTTCCCACTCTGCAGCCTATCTGTTCAGAGAAATGTGACAGAGTGACACACCAGCTTTTTTAGCCTGGTACAAGTATTTCTACAAAAACACTGACTTTTAAAGAGGGTCAACATACAGATATATTTGCCCAGTGAAAGTTTAGAGAAAAACATTGCAGTCCATGCTCTAAGAAAGAAATGCTCTTTTTTTTTTTTTTTTCCTTTATTAACCCTCTCTTTCACAAGCTTCCAATGTCTTTGATTACAAAATCTTCTCTTCAGACATGATGAACTACCAAGCTATTGTGTTATTGTTGGGAAAGACACTGTCTTCATCAGCTTTGTCAGCATTTTGTGTTGTGAATTCCATTATATGTGGCAAAAAAAGAGTATATTGTGCAGGGAAAGATGCATATATAAGCAACACAAAATCTCTCTACTGTGCCACACTAAAAAAGGGGAATTCTATTATCCAAGAAAATGATTCTATCTGTATCTTTCATCCTTCTGATCTCCAATTAACTATGCATGAAATATATTAAGGCATTTTATTATTTTGGGGAGTATTAGTTTACATAAAGTTACGTATGATTTAATCATCACCAGATACATCTCTACAAAGATGGTGACTTTGTGGAAATTGTCACAACAAGCAGTTACTCCAATAAGAGTTTTCTAATGAAAGGGAATTATACTGATTATTAATGAGTTCCAAATGAATTCAAGTCCCATGGTAAGGGCAAGCTTAAAATAACACAGAGGCAAAAAATACTGCAATGAAAAACGGTTGATCTGATCAGAGGAGTGTTGAAATGTAGCTTCAAAAGAGTAATCAGAGAGAACTGAGCCAATTTTACTTGTGAAAGTAATTATTTTGCTTGTGTCATACTCACCTCTCAAAACTGTTCAAAAAAGAACCTCATGCTCCACCAATCATGGATTTTTGTACCTTCTCAAGAGACAAACGCAAAATAATATAAAAGAGAAAAAAAAAAGAAAAGACAAAAAAAAAGGGTTGAATACTCAGAAGAAGTTAAAGAAGAGTGAGAGATGAGTAACAGACCCTGACCATTCCCAAAATGTGTTAAAACCAAAGAAAGAAGGTGCAGTACGGAGGAGGTTGGTTGTGCCCTGAAGCACGCCAGTGAAGTCTGAAGATAAATTCGATGTATTGTCAGCACAATGCTTTGTTATAAAGAAACTGGTGCCTTTGTTTGCCATCCTGTATTGTAGGCACACACAGAATGCAAAGACAAAGGGAATAAAACTGTTAAATGTGGTCACATAGTGTTTGAACAGAAGAAATACTAGTTTTCTATCCTGGGAGGCAACTTCTGACATTGTAAGATTTACATGGCTGGCAGCCCCAGGCACTTCTGTTACAGTGCATCCTATGGTATGGAGGTGGGCCACCAAAAAGGCAGAAATAATTTCGGCGAAAGTAAAGCTGAAATTTATGGTACCCAGAATTTCTTCTTCAGTGTGAAATGAATTTCTGCTGCCTCTGTTTTCTATGCTGGGCTGTGTGAAGTGCGCTGCCTTCAGCATCGAGCTCTCCCCTAGGCAGGATGCACCATCCCACCTCAAGTGCCAGGAGCCCTCCATCCCCTGACCCCTACCTCCAAAAAAAGCTGATGAGGAAGATTTAACATCTCACAAGTGAAGTTACCTAAAGGGAAGGAAAACGAAATTTACCAGAGGATAAACAGAATGAAAGTGCCTCCATCTGTTGCCACACTCCATTAGGCTTCACTGAGATGGACAAGGAGTGAGATGCATCTCTGCCCATGGGTCTCTGGATTTTATTTGCTTTTTCTTTGTGAGGTTCTTCCAGAGAAAATGGATTGTGCTGTTTCTCTGACATTGGGTGCTATGGTCCCCCTCTATGGTAAAAGGCTGTTTGATGAATACAACAGCCTAAACCAAGGGTGGTGAACTTGGTTGGGTACGAGTCCTCTTCTGACTTAGCTGGGCTCCACATACCACCTGGACTTGAACCAAGTAAAGGTACACTGGGGACAAGGCAGATTACTGTGGGGTTTGGCATCATGAATAAATTCATTACTGAGCAGATCCCTTGAAAATTCCCTTTCTCCTCTTTTTTCTTTCCACTCCTGAGCTACTCATCCGGGAAGCAGCCACATGAGGCAGGCAAACCTTTGTACACACAGCCACTTTGCAGATTATAGTAAAAATTGGCGGCTGGTAAATTAAGTTGCTAAAGACAGTATTAATCTGCTGGTGATGTAAGTATTCCCAGCTAAGACTGTTGTGTCAGTAAACTTAATCTGTAATTAGCAGAATGCACAACGTTTATTTCTGTTGGCATTAAGAATCTGGATTCTGATGACTGATGAAATATAGGTATGTCCCTTCCTTTTATAGAAAAGGGTAATTCTGGTTTGTCATTCCTACTCTGTCTGCTTGAAGTTGTAGGATTCCAAAATCAAGTGGGTAAGTGTTAGGTGAGAAAGCTCCATCTTCCTGTGATTTCTTAATGCGTGCTGACATTATATTTTGTTTCATTATGTTAGCTCATCCTCTCAGTATTACATGAATGCTGCGGAGGAATACTTGTGCTAAATAGCATTGCAAATCCAGATGTCCCATGGGGCATCAGAATGTTTGAAATGTTAGGAATTTGGGAAATGCCAAGAATCTCAGCTTTCTAAGCACATGCAATATATGTCAGGACATGTAGCTAACCAATAATGATGGATGAATACAATAAATTTTCCAAAGAGCAATGGAGTACTAAAACATTTTAATTTGAAACCAACAGCAGCATCTTTTCTTTGTCCCTGACAGATAAACAAGGTATTTCAGTTGCATTTCCTTGTTGTGTTGACCAGTCTCTCTGGAACTCTGTGTAGTGCTTAACAGGCTGGCATGGCTTATGCTACTGCAGGAACAGTGTGACCTTCCTCTTCTTCAGAGGGGCACTGGGCTGAGGTCAGGACCTGTTCTTTGATGTGCACAGTTGCTGGGACTGCCTTTCACATGCTCATCCCTAATCCATCTGCCTCCTTTTGCAGTTCATGGCACAACAGAAGTAATTTGCTGATACAGAAAGGAAGCTGAGAGACACAAACCTGCAAGTTTCTTGGTCTTTGTCAATCCTTTTTGACACAGGGAGTGTATGTGGCTGTCATTGATATTTTTGCAAGTCCAGTGCCTGAACAGAGGAACTCATGCCATTCCAGGCACACTAAACATCTGCACAAGGCTGAGAGCCATGGCACAAATCCTGCTACACAGCTTGGACCAGCACCTGGGGGCTGGTGTGGTGCTTTACAGCAACCACTGCCCTTGAGACAGCCCTGCATGGCTATGGTTAACTCATGGGAATCTCACACTTGGAGTAAAACTTGGAAAATAAAAGATTTTGCAAATAAAAAACATAAGTCCTAATATTTCAGTCATAATTGCTCACTCTTTGTTTTCCCACATTCCAATGCATAGTCTCAATTTATTCCTCTGGCTATTACTTGATTCAGTATCAGTGGGGAAAACTGCAGGCAGTCGTAGACAAATTGAATATTTGCTTTGTGCTTGATAATTACTTTTTGAAGAAAAAGTTATCTCACATAAGGAGAAAAAAGAACTTGACTAAGAATCTGATACTCCTAATGTCTTTTTCCCAGTTGGAGTTAGTAGATATTTTGCATTTGCTTGTTCTTTTATATATATATATATGTGTGTGTGTGTGCTACATTTTTCTTAAACCATGCTTCTATTAGTAACTTTTTAAAAGTTAATTTCTTTTCTCATTTGTCTGTCTTTTATTGCTGAATATGAAATACTAGTAGTAGTATTCTTAGATTACTTAGAAGTGATTTATTGTCTGATGTCAGCATTTTATTTTTTCTTTGGGAAAATAAGCTTTTTCATAGCTATTTTAGAAGCTTAAATTAACCAGGAAAAGGACCAGTGATTTTGAGAAATAAAAGAAAGAGTCAGAAGGAAATTACTGTGATGAAAGGAAGAAAATAAGAAACAGGAAGGAGGCTGAAAGAAAGGAGAGGAAGTTAGGGATGAAGTTTAGGCAATATTTATAAAAACCTGTGTTCTGGCACATTCTTGCTTCTACCAAGTGCTATTTTGACAAGTAATAAAATGTAAGAAGGGTATGGAGGTCTGGCTTCAGCTCTCATGTTCATAAGGTATGCAATTCTTTTATAAAGAAAAGATAGAAATGTCAGGGTTTCTATATTTGGGAAAGATGAGAAATAACAAGGTGACTTGTCACAAGATCCATCATCACTATAATTATCTTGTTTGTATTCTTCAAGCTGGTTTTGAGCCTTGTGTCCATTTTGTGATCAGCTATCAGACTTGCATATCTGCTCCACAGGTGGGCATTGCCGTTATTTTTAAGCATTCTTGGGAAAGATGGGATCAGCTGGAAATTCAGAGGAAAAGGTGTGAATGGGTGAGAAAACAGGAACATCTCATTGGGCCTGGCTGATCCAGACTTGTTGTGAGCTGGGCTGGACTGTGCTGTACAGAGGGAAACCAGAGGCTGAGGGGAGCAGCACCTCCTCATGGCTGGGCAATTGCAAGGCCAAGGTTGGAGCACTGTGTGTGAGAGAGATTGACAAACAGCATTGTCTGGAATGGTCAGGGGAATTAAGCCTTTACCAAGTGAGGAAAGGCTTGAGAGGAGTTTTATTTGCTGAGAATCAGGCATTAACACAAGAGGGATAACTATTAAGCTATATAACTAAAATTACAGATGGTTAAATGTGTGCTTTAAAGACTTTTAGATGGCTCTAAAGCAGGAAGACCTTGGAGTCTGAGCACCATCCCTTCCCCCTTGCTCCTGTGCAAGGCCACCACAACACACGACTCGGGCTGCAGACGATTTCTGTCTGCGTAGCACAGTCAGTAATGTTCCATAGTGCTTGGACATAGAAATACTGCAAGATGAAGGTGGTTCATTGCCATCACTTTTCGCACTTGTATTGTCAGAGCTGATTTCCTCAGTGAGGGACAGCTCTTCCCAAAGGGGCGTGAGCTGGGACCTGAGGATGGCTGCAGCACAGGCCATGCCCTCACTAGTGGATGCTGCCCCACAGGCTCTGGCTGTAACAAAGTCCAGCAATGGCTCCTGGCATGGGAAGTGAGCAATAAGGGCCAAGGACCATCCAGGAGCTCCTGTCAGGAGCTGAAGGAGAGGATGCAAGAGGCAGGATGAGAGACAAGGCTGCAATGTACAACTGAGGGATCTCAACACAGAGCCAGCACCACTGTGGTGTCAGTGGGGCAGGGTCTGGCCCTTGGCTGGGATGAAATGGGTCTTCTGGCCCCAGAGGGATCCAGCAAAGGCTGGGCAGGAGCAGTAGCACCCCTGGTTCCCCAGGCCCCTGACATTTGTGTAGCCAACTCCTTGTGAAGAGAAGTATGAAAGCTGTCCAGTAGTTGCTCAGTTGGACATTGCTTCAGGCACAACTGGCAGGGAAAAAAAAGAAAAGTAGGTCTTTTCTCTCTCTGCAAGTTTTCTGGTGGATGAAATATGCAGCAATCTATTTTTGGAGGTGATCAAATAATGAGTGTGAGGAACTCTTGTGCTCACTGCATGGGGAACAAGGAGAGTAAAAAACACCCTTTCCTCACCAGGTAGTTAACCAAGAACAGCCATATGGAAACTTTGTTCATATTTCACCTCAAAAAATCTGAAATATCAAATAGGTTTTAAAGACACATTGCTAATGACTGAGATTTATTTTTGTGGGGAAAAAAAAATCATGGTGTTTCCCACAATGTAACGCTTTTGTGTTCTGGTTTGCCGTGTGTGGCTGAGGTGTTGGGCAGATTCAGAGATATACACCATGGGCCAGACCACAGGAAAACATGTACTCTACTTGCACCCTAATATAAAAGTTCCCGTGTGGGCACTCAGCAGCTAGAAAGCCACACCACAGCCCATGCACCCTTGTAGCTAACAGCTGGCTCCAAATGCTGACAGTCAGGCCACAGCCTGGCCTCAGACACAAAAGCTGTATGGTGTGAAGAGATGGTGTGAAGCCCTTTACAGGGGAAGACATGCCTCTTCTTCACAGCACAGCCTGGAGTCCAACTACCCCTGGGCCACAGCCCTGTGTTACTGTGCCATGGAAACACAGCAGACCTACCTGAGCTGGGCTCTACGAGACAATCCTCCTCTGCCAGTCTGCCTCTTTGTAGTGGTTCAGTTGGTTACTCCAAACCACAGTTGCTTTTTACCTGAAGCACACCCAGAAAAGGAAGGGGGGAAGGCAGTGAGAATATGTAGCTGGGTCTTCCTGAACCTCATCCTTTCCCTTCAGATTTTAGGTAGGCTGGATTCAGCTCTCTTTTCATGCCAGAGGATGCAGAAGCAGTGGATGCTCTCGACAGCTGCCAAAACTTCACCTTGAGCAGGTGGTGCTCCCTCCCTCCCTCGCTCTGTCCCTTCCAGCAGTGTATGTCTGGGTCTGACATCTGGGTCTGAGGTGTGCCTCTGGGAAAAATAAACCTGTTGGCTTGGCTGCTAGGCCAGGCAGCTACTTTGCAGTGAATTACAAAACTGCTGCCCTTCCCCGGAACAGAGGCCTTTTCCAAGCTGTGTCCACAGCCTCAGGGACAGTTTAGGGGACAGCAGGGGCTGCCTGGCACTGGGACTCAGCCCAGCCTTGCCTAAGCAGCAGGAAGTGAGTGGCACGGCCAAGGCTGCTCCCCTCCCGCCCTTCCGCTCTGCTGCATGCCAGACAGAAAATATCCCTTTGTTAATTTAAATAAACAGAAACACAGTGATGACAGGTTGTTTATTATAGGCTGTAGGCAAGAATCCATGTTTTCAGGATCATGTGGAATCCTGTGCTAACAAAGTGAGGCAAACTGGAAAAATGCCTGTACAACCCTTTGATTGCTCCTCTTGCCCCCTCCCCACATTTCCTACTGTGGCTTGTCTGAATTCATAGAGTTAATTGAAAGCAGGCAATAAAGGGATTTTTACAGATCTGAACAAGAAAAAGTAAAATAATGACCTGGTTAAGCCAGGCTCAGGTACTCAGCTTCAAAGGAGTGAGGATAACAATGTCTTGTCTCTACGCAGACAGGCTGGAAGACTCCTCCATTAGCCAAGCCTGCTTTCAGAGGAGCCCCTAACACTTCCAAGGTTCCAAAAAAGGGCAGGGAATTATGTGAGCCAGGAACAGCTGACAGGCTAAAGATATGTTTGAAAAAAAAAGCTTTAATGTTGAGAAACAGGCTGCAAGCCTGATAACCAGCTTCCAGTTCTCCATATTGGGGAAAAATGCCATGTCTGCCTATGCTCCATCAAGGATGGAGTTACTCTATTAAGGATGAGTAGAAATATAATGAATAAGGTACCTCTATTAAATTTGTTCTATTATGATCTGTGCAACTTTTTGGCATAATAAATAATAATTTTATTTCAGTTAAGCTGCTATTGCAGGCTATCAGCACACTAGTGCTTGCAGCCCCACATCCCAAATAATCGGGTGAGAATACCAGAATTTCATGAAGGAGGTATTCTCCTGGCATCTTGGGGACAGAGATAGGGAGAGGGGATCTTAGAGATGCTCACAGCAAGGATAGTAGCAAAGCTAACCCAAAAACACTGGTGCAAAGGATTTAAGGCATCCTGGGTGACATTGTACATGCTCTGTCAAGATCCTTCCTGGACATTGAAAGACCTGTCCTTATAATCCTACATTGTTGTCCAAATGATAATATTTTTCCTCTCAAACCAGCCTGTAATTCCTCATAAATCCATCTCGCTATCTCACAGAGATTGCATTGACTTTTCATTTTTCACTCCCTGTGGCATTCTATGGTTAGAGAAAACACTGTGGTGAGCTGGTCACGCTTCAATAGCTCTCTCACAAATGGTCTTGTCAATAATTAAATTAATATATTTTCAGACAATGAAGAAAATATTTTCAGCAAAGCTGTGAGTTAACAGTGTTCTGCTTTCAGAATATTTTGAGACCACAAAGGCCACTGCAGAATTTGAACCTAGCGCATTAAAAAAAGAAACAAAAGCAACCGAGTTTCCACAGTCTTCATTAATTTAATTTAGCTTGAATAATTCATGTAGCATAACCTCTCTGTAGTATATTTTATCTGGAGATGTAAAGGTTCTTTAGAAAGCTGTGCAGTGTAATTATCTTTTTACAGGTGAGGAAGAAGAGATAATCTCCTTACTCAAACCTCAGACAGCAGACAGGATTTTCCTGAGGCAGGCACAAAGCCTCTTTCTGCCAGGTGTTGTTCTGCAAGAAGGCAAGCCTGGCCTCATGTGTTAGGAGAGTAACTCCAGAAATTTGGCTTCTAACCCTGAATGTGACACATGTAGGAGCTACACTTCTGCAAATGCGGTCACTTAATTGACCTTAAGAGTCAAGTATTTCATTTAGTGCCACTCTGTGCCAACTGAATAATTAGAAATCTGAAAACCACAAATGATGGTGGGTCTCTTGGCAGTCTAGTGGCACCCAGCCCTTTGGCAATCCTTCCCTCAGCTGCGGTTGCATGGCACAAAGTCTCCACACCACAGCACAGTCAGCAGCGCCAAGGTGCTGCCACCCCATTGCTGCTGCTTGCCCAGCTCTCCTCACACACCAGACCTTCATGCAAACCTAGCACAGAACTGGCCTAGCCTAAAAATGACCAACTGAAAACACTGTTGGATCAGGTCTGCTGATTCCTTCATCACATTCGCAGTGTTGTGGATCAACAGTGCCTCAGGCAGAAATCTGTTTGAGCAGAACAGAAGGAAGAGACAGGGTGGTGAGGAAGAGGAAAGGCATGCCACCAAATCTTCAGGCTGGTACTGCCACTAAGGACCTTATCTTACAAAGCCACAAAATCATGGCCCAACTTTTAGTAGCCCCTCCCTCATTTGAGAACACAATTTTCAATGCAATTGAGCTTACTGGTCCAGGATACCCAGATTTGGGGTTGCATTTAGAAGTCTAAATTTTTAGAGCCCAGCTGAACAACACTCCAAAAGTATTTTCTTAGCTATTGCCAAGAGTCCTCATATCTGAGCCTGTGACTAACGATCCAGACTGGTTCAAGAGATGGAGCTCTAAATATGTTTGAAGATTGTTTCCTGATAACGGAAAACACTCACTGTGAACCTTTCATTTTTTGCCAATCAAGGCAAAAGCTCAGTGAACCTATAAAATGCATTCCACACAAAACTCAAGCTGGCAGCAGTTACATGTGACTTTGCTATGGTAGACAAAACCATTTTAGCCTAAACTGCATGTTGCCAAGAAGAGTGAGAGAAGCAAGTAGGACACGAGGAAAAACGTTTCCTAGAAGAGGATGGACAAATGCATTACACTACTATTGCAATAGAAGTGTTCAGCAATTAAGAAGTCTAGCACTAACAAAATGTACTTATTTGTGGCATAAAATATTGCAGGCAGTCCTGAGGGAGCACTGTGATGATCAATTCTGTTACTAGGAGAAAAAAATGTTAAACATGGTGGGAGGGACTTGAGTGCAACACTGATAGTTTCCTAGTCTTGCTTCTTTTCTTTTGTGCCTGTTTTACCATGCATTTCACTTTACTGTTACTCAAAATCTCATCTTACTCCTTTTGCTTTTGCTCATAGTGTCTGTGTAGCAATTAGCTGGACAAGACAGGAGCTATTTGCTGTGATTTGCTTCTTATAAATCAGACAGACTCTGGAGAAAAAAAAAAGTCAGAAACCATGCAGGAAGAAGTGGACCAAATAAAATC
The DNA here is from genome assembly GCA_032173965.1 of Sitta carolinensis. Classification (NCBI taxonomy): domain Eukaryota; kingdom Metazoa; phylum Chordata; class Aves; order Passeriformes; family Sittidae; genus Sitta; species Sitta carolinensis. The sequence continues at coordinate 48,725,770 of JAVUNC010000004.1, forward strand.
ATCAAGCAGAAAAGCAGTAGTTGTACGAGAACATTTGTGGGCTAAAGTGAAATCTTACATATTCTCAGAGACAAAATCCTGATTTTGAAATTTTTTTAGGACTTGTTATCATAGAGTTTAGAATAGTTTGGGGTTTTTGCTGGGAAATAAGACTGTGTTAAAATTAATTTAGTCTCACCCAGAATGAGAAACTTTGTGTAAACAATTAGTAGTTTGTGTTAAAAGAAACATCAGTCATCAAGGCACTTAAATTATTTCCCCCATGGGTTTAGTGCAAGGAAGAAAGGGCAGACAAGCAACAGAAAGTCAAATCTGTGTAACACATTCCGTCAGGTTCACACAAATTATCTGTTCTTCCAAAGTGAATTGTGCGCTAGAGAAAAAGGAGATGTTATTTTGGGAGCTAGGGAATTATAAAGCAAATAGGTTTGTATCATTACGTGGTCTGTACACAAAAATTCCCAACCCTTCTATGGGGAAAACTTTAAGTTGGTAACGTCACCTCAGTGTCTGATGTGAGCCTCTGAGTGGCCACGGTACAGGCAGAGGATCTGCCAGCAATAATGACATGACAATTAGTCAACTTTGCTGTAATGGAGGGGCTTGGAAATGATGTTTGCTTGGAGGTCATCTGTCGATTGGAAAGGAAGGATGATGAAGAGTTCTCACATAAAGACATTCTTAGTCTTATTGCAACAGACAAGCTCTACAAAACTGGATCTGATAAATATAACCCTTGCCATAAACAAAATGTTCTCCATGGAAAGGGCCAGGCTTCATAGCCTACCATGCCTGTGAGCATTTCAACCAGAGATCTCTGTTGTTCATCCCAAAATATCCCCTGATACAGTAATTGTACATAGCAGCCTACTTGAAAGTATTGCAGGGAGACAACAAAGTCTAGGCTGGCCTAGAGAGTTTAGGAGACTCAAACTACAATTTAGGAAGTTCTCCCTAAACATCTGAGCTGAACTAAATCACCACGTGCCCAAACTGATATAAATTTTAAAGTAAAACTTGTAGCTGTGTGATTCCACCTTCACCAGGGGTGAGACTTAGCTCAGAAACAAGTTCTTTAAAGGGGAAAGTGATTTAAACCAGTTAGTTTTACTTTGTAAAGTGGCCAGTATTAATATGCAATGATCAGCTGTGCTGTCTCTGTCAGCAAGCAAGGCTTTTTATTTTGCTAAGAGGTGATTGTACACCAGAGGCAAGGGTTACAGGGATGTTAATAATGCACAGGGTTAACAATTCAGGCTTTGTTTATTACACAGCACTACACTCTAAGGAAAATTTCTTCATTTTGATTAATTTTCTTCTTTTAAGATCACATCCAGCTGCCTTCACATGGTTCCTTCTCCATGACACTACCAGTCACTCATCATGAACCTGAAAGTCGTCAGCCACCCCTTTTTTATTATTTTAATTCAGTCAATGGATTAAAGTTGGCACACTGTAAAGCCTCGTCTCTACCAGAAAGTGAGCCAGTTTAATAAAATTGATTTAAACTTAGGGAAATTACTATGATAGATGTACTGAAGCTGGTTTAGCCCATGTTGCTATTGATTCATCTTGCATCAGTTCTGCTCCTATCATGAATGCCAATCATGATTCTTTTTTAACCAATGCACTCAAACTGGCAAAGTCATAAGGCAAAAGAAAAAAGTCAAAGATTAGGTTTTCTTCCTTTGCAGGAGACAAATGGATCTTGTTGATACCATCTTGTGTGTTGCAAAAAGCAGTGAAATGTTGGAAGAAGGGAAAGAAGATGGAATAGAGAAATGGGCAAAACACACACAGTGGGCAGGGTTTGAGAAATAGGAAAATTTCAGGACAACACTGATGGTTGTAAAACTGTATTTTCCATCCCATTTTAGATGTTATTTCTCATTGTTAATTTTTGCTGTACATAAGCAATACCTTGTGCTGAAAAACCTTTTCAGCTGCTGCAAAATCATCCCAAAACACCACAAGAGACCCCTGAAGAGCTCTGTGTCAGAAACATCAGCAGTGCTGACCTTCAGGCACATGGTAGGGATTGTAAAAAAAAATATGGTTTGGCTCCCAGAGTATGCTCAGGGGTATCCAAGCTTTATGCTGAAAGCCTACAAAATTGTCACACTGACATTTTCTGGGTATGTTTTGTTCCTATATTGTAGCTATTAAACCCTACAGACCTTTCAGAAAGCTACTGCAGCTGCTTGCACTGCTTACTGTGACATAACCTCACAGCTTGTAAGGGGTCTACCAAGATTTCTGTCTTGCTCTGTGCACAGATTACTGCTGCATTACCTTTGAACACAGCTCCAGAGGTCATGTACAACTACTCATTGCAAACACTTCATTTGTGTACTGCAGTCCTGAAATAATCCACAAAGCAAGGAGACAATGTCTCACTCTGTCTGAAATCCAGCCCCTTGGGAAGGACAGGCACATAGCTTTTATTTTACTTGTGAAATTCTTTTATTTTAAGTAAAATGACTGGAGTATGACTCCTGTCAATGACTCTTGTACTCATCCCCTTATACAGGGATTCCTAACCCAGCAGCTGGTCCAGCAAGTGAAAATACCATAACCAATTATGGTATTATTCATAGAATCATAGAATGGTTTGGGTTGGAAAGGACCTTAAAGATGATCTAGTTTCAACACTACTGACATAGGCAGGGACACCTTCATCTAGACCAAGTTGCTTGGGGTCCCTTCCAACCTGGCCCTGAGCACTTCCAGCAATGGGGACCAACAACTTCTCTGGGCAACTTGTTCCATTGCCTCATCACCATCACAACAAAATCCCTCCTAATATCTAATCTGAATCTCTCTTCTAATTTGGATCCATTCTCCCTTTTCCTGTCACTACATGATCTGTCAAAAGTCCCCTCCATCTTCCTTGCAGGGTCCCTTGAGGTACTGGAAGGCTGCAGTTAGGTCACCCAAGCCATCTTTTCTCCAGGTTGAACAAAACCAATTCTCTCTGCCTTTCCTTGTATGAGAGGAGCTCCACCCCTCTTAACATCTTGGTGTGTCTCCTCTAGAAATGTTCCAACAGGTCCATGTCCTTCCTGTGCTGGGCCCCCAGAGCTGAATGCAGCACTGCAGATGGGGTCTCACCAGAGCAGAGCAGAGGAGCAGAATTCCCTCCGTTGCCCTCTGGCCACACTGCCTTTGATTCAGCCCAGGATACAGTTGGCTTTGTGGACTGCAAGTGCACGTTGCCCAGTCATGTCCAGCCTCTCATTCACCAAATTCTTTGAACTGCTTTCAGTACAAATTTTGTACACTTTCGTACACTCTCGATTCAATGTGAATGGACAAGCTGCTGTCTTGTCATGACACATGGCTTGGACACATGGCAGATTTTTATCACACAGGAGATCCTCATCTGGAGTAAATAAATATCCCATGTGCAGGTATTGTACTGACCACTTATGTTATTTTAAAGAACTGAAGAATCTCTGTTTTTAATCTACAAAGCACTGAAATGCTGATGCTCACTGAATGGCAGATGCTGTACTGCAGGGGACTTGTGGTTTCTTTGCTCCTTGACCACAGTTCTGAGGTTGCATCTTGCATCAACCCATCAGCTCTTCCTTGTAATTTCAAAAGGACTGAGATTAAAATCCAGAGGGATTCAGACACAAGTTGGGTTATGTTTATTATATCACAGATATAATAAACAGAATCTTTACTAGAATTCTTGGATGTAAAATTTGAAATGTTTTTGTGCCTCTCACAGATTTTTGAAAGGACGTTTCCCCTTCAGTAACATTAGCTTTGCTGCCCATTTTTATTTCTGGTAAACTCTTTGGAAAGGTTGGGATGGAGGGAGTTGAATCTCAAACTGCAAATGCAGTCTGTGCTTGTCCAAAGAAGGGGAACAAGCAGAAAGTCTGGCATTATCTGTCAAGCTTTCATGAGGAAGTAAGCAGTAGTTTATGGGATTAAAATGTATTGTCAAGCACCCATTTTAATGGGCGCAAGTCAGTCTTCAAGTGATGCTGTGAAATCTTTTGCATGTCTACCACCCTTCTGGTACTTTCTCTCCAGGGCTCTGCTGGGTTACTGAGTCAGAAAAAGCTGAAAAGCAGTCCCAGTCATCTCAGCTGGATTTCAACTCTTACCCAGGCTGTGCTTCCTTGAGAAGGATTTCACAGTATGTACAGGAGCACATTATGGTGAGATTTACTTGCTTTTTACTTCAACACAGGCATTATATCTGTCTGCTAAGTAGTTCTTATCACTGAGGATAGCTCTTGCTTCTGTTGGCATGGCAGTTAAATACTTTCCAGAATATGATAGGCATGTTCATTAATCCCAGTGTAGGAAGAAGCAAATCCTGGCTGCTTGTACACCAGGACAAGCACATTATTCATCCTGTTTCCTTGCTCTCCATCCTAAGTGCAGAGAAGGGCGAAGCTCCAGCTCTGCAGTTTGGTACAAATGTGTGTGGAAATCAGAAGATCTGTGTTTATGAGAGCAGTTTATACACCTGCAGCAAAAGTCTTAAACCAAGTAAAATTTCCACCCAAGTCCTGCATCAGTTGTTTAACATGGGAGCTAGTTGAACATACTCTGAAAATAAGTGAAAATGACCAAGTCAAGAGAGGTTAACATCCCAGTCATCAAAAAGAGCTGAATTTGGTCCAACACTTTTGCCCATAGACTTTGGTTTCCATATCACTTTTTGAAATTCAGTGTTCATTCAGATAAGCCTTTATTAACCATTGGCATGTTCTCAGGCTCCATGTGGGACATGACTTCTCCAACCATCAAATCTAACCTTTGTAATTAATCAGGGTTAGCCCTGGAAATAACTCCACTTTCCATGTATCCTTTTTCTTGAACACTGCTGATGATGCTGACATAATGACCTCATTAGGTGATACCTTCCTAAGCATGAGTTGTCCTGTTAATCATGTCTCGTGCTGCTATTTCAGTAATTCAGAACTAATATAATAAATAATAATTTAATAAAGCCTTGAACCTGACAGTAACTTTCATTAATCACCCAGAGTTCACCTACTTGCAAAGTGTGACTAGCAGGTGTTATTTTCTTGCCCCAAAATGCTATGTAATTCATCTTTAATTTCTTCAGCATGCTAGCTTTTGGACTTGGCTTAACAACAATCCCTCCTCTCATTCACTTGCAGAATTGCAGTTATGTCTTGCCAACAAGGCCTGCAAAACAAATTGATGCATGGGAAAAAGATAACAGGGAAAGGCACTTCACACTTTGAAAGGAGAATTTGTTAATACCTGGAGATCAATCTTTATTTTTAAAAGATTAAGACATTTCACAAAAATGTACCAGACATAAAGAATCACCAGAAACCAATAATAAGTATCCATAAAGAGTGCTGCTTCCAAAGGAAGTCTTCTGATTTTTATCTGTTTTTTTTTTAGTTGTTACCCCTGTTGATGGATACACTAGAACAGCCAGACACATACATACTGAATCTCACTGAGGCAATAATTCTAAGAGGTGTTCCTCTCTCCAGTCCATCAAGGAATATGGCAAAAAAAAAGCTGAATCTCTGCTATTCCTTCCAATAAATTTGAGTAATTAAGAATTTGCATTTGTCAAGCACTTTGTTGTTAATTTATTTACACACATTTTATTTTTTTTTTTCTTAAAGAATGCCATGTGGGAGTACATCACATTATAGATCCTCATCCTTTCATGTTTTCTGTAACTTTATCCTAATAAAATGAGAAGTAGTGAAAAGGTTACTTTTTCCATCTATTTCCCCTTCTGGATTTTTCTGACCCCACCTTTACACACACACACATACTGCTGAAACATAACTTGGCACAACTAAAATCCTAATTCACAGGACTGTATGATAACTTTCTTTGGAAGGAAACACAGAAAGACTCTGGTCCAACCTCCTGTGAAACCAGGTACCTTGTGATTTCATTAGTTGGATCTTGATAACCTCCAAGGATGGAGACTTTCCATCCTGGGCAGTCTGTGCCATAACTTGGTGGAGTTAATAGAGCATCTGGCTTGTTGTAATCTCTATGCTAAAGATGTTTTGATTTGGTGTCTTTGAGCATTGTTGTGCTAGAAAAAGAGCAGGTTCGTTCTTGTATTTCCCACACTCTAGGGCAGCCTCAAAGTGTAAGCATGATTCTGACAGTCCTGTGAAGTCTCAGGAAGTTAGAAATGATTGAAAGGAGGAAAGGCAGAACAAAGGTCAGGTGTTCTCCTCCCCTGTAACATTAACTAAAGTGTTGCTGTGTTGTCTGTCACAGATTTTTGGATCAGCTCTGAGAAGGTGGGACGACTGTGCAGGGGAGGTGAGGCAGGTGGGACTAGATCTACACAAAGCCAGAGAGAGAAGACATGAGAAATTTGAATAGGTGGCAAAGGGTAGGCACTGCCAGCAAAGACACAGCTGTGGTCACAGCAGTGATTTCAAATGGCCGGTTTGTGCAGGTGAAATAAAGAGGGAAAAGCTAAACCTGCTTTAGTCATGACCACTGCTTGAAAGCACAACCCTTCTGCTCCTGTCTTCTGCAGCCTGTCCTCAGTTGGACCCCTCTCCCCATGGCCCTGGGGTAGGAGGGAATACCACTCTGCACCCTCACTTGGTCAGGGCTGGGGCTGCACTCCCTGGGACCTCGCCTGCATTGCCAGTGTGTTTAATTTAGGTTTCAGCCCTATCATTTTTTTTCCCTGTGGGATATATGACAGCAATAATTAGAAGCCCACAGGCCTCTGTTGTTATTAACTGGGACAAAAGTCTGTCAATGAGATGTATTACAATACCGTTACAGCATACAATATGTATGGTTGGTTTTCTCTAGAGGTTAACAAATTTCTGTTTGGGAAGCCCCTTTAATTTCTCCACTGTCCATCTAATGGCTTTTCTCTCTTACAAAATTAACTCTCATTTTGCTCCTGAGGTAATTTGTTTTAAGTGTTAAAATCCCTTTTCCAAATGCAATTCTTGTCCAGCAAAACTGCTGTGTCACTTTGCCCTGGAATCTGGCGGTCCTGCCTTGTATCAGGAAGAGTGCGGTCAGCAGGACCAGTGATTGTTCCCCTGTAGTCAGCACTGGTGAGGCCACGCCTTGAATCCTGTGTTCAGTTCTGAATCCTCACTAAAAGAGAGAGACATTGAGGTGCTGGAGCATGGCCAGAGAGGGGCAGTGGAGCTGGTGAAGGGTCTGGAGAACAAGTCTTACAAGGAACAACCAAGGGAGATGGGGTTGTTTAGCCTGGACAAGAGGAGGCTCAGGAGGGACCTTATTGCTGTCTATAGCTGCCTGAAAGGTTGCAGCAAGGTGGGGGTTGGTCTCTTCTCACACGTAATAAGCACCAGGCTGACAGGACAAGTTGCACCAGGGCTGATTTAGATTGGATATTAAAAAGGATTTAATCACTGAAAGGGTTGCTCAGCACTGAAAGAGATTGCCTAGGGAAGAGGTTGAGTTATCAGCCCTGGAGGCATATAAAAAACATGTCCATGTGGTGCTTGAGGCTATGTTTTAGTGGCGGCCTTGGCAGTGCTGAGTTAATGGCTGGATTTGGTGATCTCCTAGGTCCTTTCCAACTGAAATGATCCTGTCATTCTGTATCTCCTGCCTCTCACCTTGAGTGTTTGTTCGGACATTGCTTACCCAGAGAGGGTGTGGCCAGGAGGACCTCGAGGTCACCTTAAATGATCTCATGTACATCACAGGCCTCTAAGTTCCACTGAGCTACTGCTATATGGAGATGGTGTGCTGAAACCTGGGCAGTGAAACGCCTCTCAGTCCAAGGGCAACTTCATTCTTGGAAACCCAGGCCTCTCCTTGACAGATTGTTAATTATCTGGCTTACAAATGGACTAATAAACCACCTCTGTTGTGAGGTGTGTAATTTCCAAAAAAGTTTCCCAAGTTGTGTGTTGAAGCATGCCTCCACCCTGCTCCCCAAATCCCCCAGGCAGAGAAGGTCCTGCAGGACAGGGGAATTTTCTATAAAGTACAGAAAAGTAAGGAAATAAAACAGTATCAAATTGTCATATTTCTCCTGAAATGGACTTTTCAAGACTTGCTTCCTCGAAATCAAAAGGAACTGGTTTGATTTTTCTCATCTGTGTATCACATTTTCTGACTGCTGAACAGTAACAGATTGAAGAGTTGTTTTTTCATAGAAGAACAGGATTATTTAAAAACCTTATATTTCTAGACAATAGAGACACTTAAATCAGGGTATGCTGTAGGCTAACATTTAATAATGTAATGAGGAAGGACAGGAATCACACAATAAAACAAATAAAAGTAATTTTAATGTGGTTTATTGAAAAGACCAAGTAGATTGAAGATGCTACTGAGCTAGCTGCACAAACCCAGCAACACACAATTTATTATAAGTTCATTTCACTTTTGCTACCAGGAAAGGGACTTCTTGCTTTTTCAGTACTGAATATCAGCAAGGGAAATAGCAGTCTGCCTCCCCGCAGCTTCCTGAGCTGATGAGCTGCCGCTTTCGAGATTCAGCTCTCTTTCCAGTCTGAGGTTTTGAGTCTGAGTGACCTGTGCTACAAGCAAAGCAGGAAAGTTAATACTGTTCTTAATTAATCTCTGCAGGATTCATTTGTGTTTATGCAAATTAGTTAGAGGACAAGCAGGTAAACGTCTGCAACTGTCAAAAAACTGCCAGTGATTGCACGGCTGTGGCAAAGTGCTGAAATGATTGCTGCAGCAGCGAAGCAAGGAAATCTTAAAGAAGAGGCAGTCACATGTGAGGCAGGAGCTCTCCCATTCTCCTCCAGAGAAACTGAGCTATTCCAGATGTTCTGCTTCTGAACTGCTTGTGAACCTTGTACTATTGTAAGCTCAGGCATTTGCAGATTATTTATTGTACTTTTTATTGTGCCTTTGCTGCTCACCCAAGGTGATGGAAATGAATAAATTCTATTTAATTTTACCTTTTCTATATTGTATAATCTATCTCCTTTATATAGATGCAGCTGCTTGGTCTCAGGCTCCAAAAGCATTGCAATGCAATTTTCCCTATCTCTGTGCATGTGTGTGAATATTCCCCTGCAAGAATGAAAATTATTAGGCAGTTTTTATATTCCCTCCTGCAACTAATGAAAAATAAAAAGTATTTTTATGATGGATGTGAATAATAGACATTGCCACCCACAGCCTTCCTCACTCTCTGTGCGATGCAGGTGGGGTGTCTCACACTGGATGCAAGGCAAGGAAGTGAGAACCAGTGGGGAGAGCAGCTCTGTCTGTGCCTCCATGCTCCTCTCCTCATTTCATGAGATGCAGAGTTCTTGGCTGGGAACTGTATGTGAGCTGTGTGCTGATATTCCCCACAGCTATGTTGCCTTTCCATGGATGCTCATCCACTAATGTGTGTGCATAGACACACTATGCTCATGATTCATGACTGTGGCTTCTCATCTCATAACAAGTTGTCTTGTGAGGCCATGATTATCTCTAACAATGGTGCCAAAATGGGGCAGTGGCACATGGAGGCTGAGGAATAACATGAAGGTTGTGCTGCTGTGCTCTACCTTTCCTTTTTTTTTTGCCATAGTCAACCTCCTATATTGGAAACTTGTAATTTTCGTGAATTTTTCTCCTATGTGTTGGGAGGTGGTTGGAGTAGTTGGTCTCTCTTAATTAACTCTGCCCAAGACAAGGCTGGGAAGGATTTTCAGCAAAGGACTTTTGGGCACACTGACACTTTGCTTCCGTGGCTGTTGCTTTTTCCCTCAAAAGCACCAAAAAAAAGGCTGTCAGCATTTCCCAATGCAGCTCTGCCTGTAGAGGTACCTGTGTTTCTTTCAAATAAGTTAGACAGAAGCACTACAGCTTCAGGATGGTGCTCAACCCAAACTCACCAGAAATATGACTAAACCCTCTCTGGAGCACCAATGCAGGAATAAGTGGGATGAATTGAAGCTCTGAGCTAATGTTGATCCATCTGGTGTTGCAACAGTGTGTTAATGAAAGATCTCATTCCCTCCAGCTGCAACTATTTAATTCCAGGCATAAAGAAAATAAAAGTAATATTTGATTTCTTAGTCATAATCAAGCAATGTTTTAATAAAATAAAAAGGCTTAAGATAAACTGTTACATCAAATATTAAAATTTACGTTGCAACATAAAATTTATATATTCAAAATAAATCAAACAGGAAATCTATAATAGTCATTCAGAGGGATGAAAAAGATCATGATTCTTCCTCTTGGCATCCTCGGTGTTTGAATGAGAAATGACAGTCATGGCTAGAGCTGCTTCAGTACCTCAGTTTTCCCATCCTTGAAAAAATGTGACAGAGGAGTCTAGTTTATCTGACTGAACCCACACAATAAGACAAACAGTCTGGAGAGTATAACAACACCCAGAGTTGTTCCACAGAACTGCAGCCTTTGAAATTTGGGGTTCTTTTCTTAGACCTGGGAAACAAGGGATGTCAACAGAAAAAGCAACTTCAGCAATTCCAGGAGACTCAGCTGGAAAAGGAAAGAGAGTTTCAAATCCCTAAAATTCGGCTAATCTGGGGTGAGAGCCCAAGTCCTCACATCCAGGGAGACTGTTCAACCTACTTGGAGGTATAGGGGCATGCCTTTATAAAAAATTCTTTGTTAGCTCTGCTGCCCTACTTTTGCCCTACTACAATTTTACTGGTACTGTGTTGTCCTTCCAGATACTGGTTGGCCTCTGGTCCTGACACAAGTCCTTCCAGATCTACAAGCAGGATCAGTGCACAGCTGCCAGATCGGAGCCCCAGGAGAGAACTTCCCATCTAGTTTAAGGATTGTGCTTCAGGCACAGAGTTAGGCTTAGGCCAGGCCCCTGGGCAGTGTGTTAGGCAGTCACTGAGGTTGTTATAACAGCTTTGTACACCTTTATTGACAGAAAATCAAAAGTTAAAAGGACTTGATCCCCTGTGACTCTGGTGGCTATGGAAAGTTTTTTCATTCTTCTCATGGAGACTGTTGGAGAATCAAAAGGCTGAGACAGTTCAGTGCCTTTGACAGTCTGGGTTTAAACACATATGGCAATATTGGAAAACCTACACTTGAAACCAGATTCAATGCTAGAAGGTAAATTGCTTCTTCAGGGTGAACAACAAAAAGAAGTCATTGGAATAATCCCTAGTATGTTCACCTGGGGGGTGAAATGCTCAACAAAAAGTAAATTTTCACAATTATATGGACTCTATGCTTATATTCTGGTAAAACTACTTCGATTGGGTGTTACATAAATGAAAATGCCATGGTTGAATGTCAACACGGGAAATAACAGTTACAAGGGAGCAGAGCATGCTTAGCACTTTGTTTGAAATCAGGCCAGGAGTGCTAGGACCGATACTAAGCCACAGGAACAGCATCTTGAGCAATTATTTAAATTTAGTTTATTATTTATTTAATTATTTAATTTAGTTAAAATTATTTAAATTAGTTAAAAAATGCTGCTCTCAGTCAGTACCTACTGATTATATATCAGTCCACTGCTGATATTAACTAAACAGAATGCATCCTGTATAATTGCTCCTCCCAGTATTTTTGTCTAACCATGGAAAATACCCTGCATGGCTAAGCTGCAATATTAAAAGCATGAAGCCATGGGATGGTGTAATGCTACGTGTGTGGCGTGGCAGTGAGACAAAGTGAAAAGTAATTGGAAACAATTTCATTTGACACAGCAAAAGTTTGGCATCGTATTTATGATGGACCTGCATGTGCAAGAAATCCATTTGTCACAATGGCAGCAGGGCTGTTTGCAGAGATCTACAGTTTTTCTATGCATTGCCAAAAAGGGGGCTACAAAATTAAGGGGGCTGCTCTAAGGACAGGACCTCCCTACAGATGCCCCCGCCCCCCCACCGCGCTTTTTTTTTTTTGGGGGGGGGGCAGATCCCAAATTTGCCTTCAGGTATGCATTCATTTGGTTTAATCAACGGTAATAAAGTTACACAAACACTGTTGTTCTGATCCACTCAGCTGTCGGATTAGTCAGAAATGGCCACTGAGCGCCCAGAGCAGACACATCTCTGACCTAAACCCTCGCACACCGTCACTGTGAGTGCTTCCAGAATACTCATCCAGCCGCAGTGTGAAGAAGCAGCCTGTTTAACAGAGGGCATGGAAGCATTAACAAACAGGTGCGAGAGGTACTGAAGGCACAGATGATTGTGCGAGCTGGGAGATGCTACAGCTGGACCCAGGCGGTGCCTGCTCTCACTCAGCACGGACGGCAGCACCGGGCTGCCAGCCGCAGCTAGCCTTGTACCACCCGGCTGCAGGGCACCGCAGCTTCCGAGCCTCTGTCCCTTCCACTTCCAAGATCTGCCAGGGAGAATGAACCTCATCTTCTTTCCACTTATGGAAACATGTGGTTGCCATGGGGGAAGAGGAGAGAAGAGGATCTTTTAGTAGCATAATCCGATTCAACCGAGGTTCAGCTCGCGCTGAAAACAGCTGGCTGTTTGCCCAGAACAGAGAATGAACTTTACAGGATTTCGAGTGAGCGAGCTCCATCTTCAAAAACATTCCTCTGGTAAAGCAACATGCTCCACCGGATCTCATCTGAAGACCTGTTAGACGGAGGCTGCAGAGGTACTCACAGTAAACCGACATATTAAACATGGATATTGGCAAAAGGAAGAGTTCCTAAAAACAGACATTACCGACCTGAAACCTAAAAGTATAATTACAAAAAAGCAAATATATTTTTGAGTATCACATTTATCTGATTACCCTGCAGAATGCTGCATGGCTTTGCAACCACATTTCCTTTTTTATTATGAATGTCCATCTCCACAGTTTTGTGTAAGGTTCACACAAACAGAAACACAGAGGAATAATCCTTGACAAAAATAAGTAGAGGAAAACAATAGAATGAAGGAGAAATTTCAAATGTATGTCACTTAAAGGACTTAGAAAAATTATCATGTAATATGTTTCAGAGATCGATTAAGAAGACACCTCTTCTAAACATAAATCTATTTTTGAAGTGAAATATCTTTAGAGTAAGAAATATTGAACCCACGTTCATTCCATTTCTCTTTGGGGAGTCTCCCAGTATTTGAAAGACAGAAACACACTTTAACAAGCCTCGCCCAGGCATGAACTTCAAGTGCACTGTCTCTATGAAAAATGTATGTAGCTCTGAACTTTACAGCGACTGCCATGCCTCCCTCAGTCCCTTACGCGCCTCTGGCAGTGTAAGAGCCAGGCCATTGTTCAGAGGCGATGTTTTCTCTACACTTTTCCCAGTTGTCTGAAGACGACACCGGCCGTGCCGCGCTTCAGAAGACAAGTGTACGGCAGCTCGCGAGTGTTCACACAGCACGGTCCAGCGGCGCAAGTGCCGTGACGCCCAGCTGTGTGCATCCCCAGCCCAAAGGCACAACACCCCAAAAAGACAACTAAACACCCCTAAGAAAACCGACGAGCATTTAATGGGGCAAAGTTCGGGGCCCAGCCGCCGCGGCTCTCCCTGGCCCCGCGGCGCGGAGCTCAGCCGCCGCCGGCGGAGCCCTCGGGGCGGGCGGGCCCCGCGGGACCGACCCCGGCCACGCTGCCCCGGGGTCCCGGCCCCGCGGGGCGCTGCCGCCGCCGCGGGCTCCCCCTGGCGGCCCCGGCCGCGCTCGGCCGGCGGCACCGCGCCGCGCAGGGCTCCGGTGCCGCCGCCGCGCCGGGCTCCGCGCCGCGCCGAGGGGCTCCGAGGGGCTCCGCGCCGCGCCGTGCCGCGGCAGCAGCCGTGCGCCAGGGCAGCGCGGGGCGGTGGCGAGCGGGAACAAAGGGGATCGAGGCGGCGCAGCAGCGACAGCTCCGCCGGGGGGAGGCACCGGCTGGGCGCGGGGGGTGTGGGAGGAGGAGGAGGAGGGTCGCCAAACTGCTGCCACTTCGTCGGCCGTGAGCGGCACTCGCTGGCAACGGCAGCAGCATCCCGCCCCTCACTGCATGGCAGCCCAGTGAGGGAGGAGCGGGCGAGGGTCTGGCGCTGCCCGGAAGCCGAGGGAGCCAGCGCCGGCGGCAGCAGCGCTCGCCGCCCTCCCGCCGGGATGCGCCCCGCTCTCCGCTGAGGCGCAGCCCCGCCGCGATGCTCTCCCCCGAGCGCCACCGCCACCACCGCCACCCGCCGCCGCCGCAGCCGCCGCCGCCGCCGCACCACCCGCCGCAGCCCAGCCATGTCGTGGCCACCATCGAGAACCTGCCGGCGGAGGGCGGCAGTGGCGGCGACAGGAGCGGCATCTCCGCGCCCTCCTCCAGCGTGCGCCAGAGGATCAGGAAAGTGCTGAACAGGTGAGGCCAGGGGATGGAGCAGGGCTCTGGCTATACAGCACGGTGCCGCTCGCCTTGGGGGCGCGCAGGTCCCGAGGGACGCCGTCGGAGGGACCCCGACCCGGCCCGGCCCGTTCGGAGGGGTGGAGCGGCGGGGCACGAAGGCGCCGGTGGGGCGGCTCGCTCGGCTTGGCTCGGTTCGGCTCGGCCAGGCCGGGCTATGCTGGGCTGGCAGCGCCTTTCCTCGCAGAACCCCCGGGCGGACAGGCAGCGACGGCGCGGAGCCTCCCCCGGCCCATTGTTGCCTCCGAGGCGGCGGCGTGAGCCGCCAGCCCGCGCCCTCGCCGCCGGTGCCGATCGCACCTGCCGTGTACACGGGCACAGCCTCCGCCGCGGAGCCCCCGCCTCCGGCTTTCCTGGCCCGTCACGGACAGGCTCGGGGCGGCAGGAGGACGGGGCAGACATCCCCGCTGCCGCAGCCCGGCCGGTGGCGGAGGCGCCGCCGGGGAAGTTGGAGCGCGGGCGGCGGGCGAGAGGGCAGCGGGGAAGGGGCGGCCCCTGGGGCTCCCGGCCGGGGTCCGCCAGCAGCGGCCGGGCGCGGCCCCATGCTCCGGGGTGCCGGGTGGCGTCGTGTGGGATCTCTGCCCGGTTCCGAGCAGCTCGCGTGCCCCCGGAGCAGCGCGCTGGGGCTGCTGGCGAGAGGCGAGCCGCTCAGTTCGCCCCTGCGTGTGGCTGAGAGTGGTCAGTGCAAAGATGGGAAAACTGCAGGGTATTCGGAGTAAATGATTTCATCGAAAGCACAAGAAAACGCTGGAACCATCTTAGTTAATCCTTTACGCTCCCCTTTCTGCCAGTTGTTTCTTTTGCGTTTCATTAGGGCAGAGTGTTTTCCTACAAAACAGAGTCCACCCAGTGCCTAACGGGTTGCCTAACGGGTTGCTCTTCTCCGAAGGAGCTCCTGTCTGAAAAGCCAGCTGGAGCCATCGCTTCTGTCTAATGACTCTTACGTGCTAAACAGCAGTTGCAGCAATGGGATGGTGCGGACCGGCCTTGGCCTCATTGTCCCGGCTTTAGTTTCAGATTCAAGTAACATGGACAAGCTACTGAACTCAGCTATTCTAAATGGGTGTATTAGGTTTGAAAATGAAGCTTTTAAATATTAAAACATTACAATTCCTGCAAGTGTTACATTGTTGAAAATACATGAAGCTATTTGCTCTCAGAACATCCCTATTATACGCAGTTAATTAACTGTTAACATTATGAGGATTCCCCAAAGCTTCAGTGACAGAGGAAATACTTCTCTTTTGTTATTTTAGCATGACGAGGGTTGAAAAGAAGTTGAAACAAGTAAGAGCTGCTTCAACTCAGTTACACATTTTCTTGTACCAGATGCATTTTGCAACTCTTCATATTGTAAGATTGACTCAAGTCCTCAACCTGACAGTCCGTGTCATCTTAGGTGTCCTGTGCTTGCAACATAGCTCCCTCCTTCTGCTTGGTCATCCTGAGGTGTGTGTCAGTCCCGAAACAAGACACTAGAGAAAAGATGTTTTCCCAGGGACACCAAGAGAAATATGAAGATGTGGTGAAGAGGTCAGATGCAAAAGCAATAGGCTCTCCTGTTAAAGGGGGGTATTAAAGACCTCTAGGGAGTCACCAAATTGACCACAGTCTTTACGGCTGGGAGGTGTTGGATTAATTCATACATTTTAAACAGTTACCATGCTTATGCATGTATGTGACTGAGCTGTAGATAAAATGTCAAATCAATATTTGTTGTTCTTTATATATGATTGTATGATTGAAATGAGAATACCTAGGTTGTGGTGGGTTTTTATTTGGGGTTTTTTGTTTCTTTTTTTCTTTTTCTTTTTTTCTTTTTTTTTTTTTTTAAGTGGGGGAAGGATAGAAATTTGCTCTGGTGGCCGAAGTTCAAATCTGTTCTGATTCATAAACATGAACCTAGAAATGAGATCTCCCATAGCCCAGAAGCGCAGCCTAAGGAACAGGAATCACTTTTTGTCATTGTGTTCTTATCTCCTCCTCAAACATGAAATAAGAATAAAAATTTTCCAAATTTATGTGGTTTATGGAGAAGGAGAAGACATGTTACTGAGATGTTTTAATTCTTATCCAGTCCCACATTGTGTATCAATGGATATTTTTCAGAAGTTAGATTTCCTTAAGCTCCTTTCAACTTTATGTGGTAACTGATGTCTCCACATAACATCACAGCTTTCATCAGTATTTCTTTTGATACAGTGAAATGAATTCTGACACAATGTTTATATTTTCATCCTCTATGGAAACAATAGCCTGCGAATACATGTGGGAAAGACAGAAATATGTATGCCATTATCCCTAAAGAAGTAGGAGACCCCAGCAAACCAAACATTAGCTTTTCCAATTGTTTTTCTACCAGAAGAGGGTAACACTTTCTCTGTGGTTCCTATACTTTGTGTGCACCATTTCCTTGAGACCCATTAGTGGAAGGTTCCTGACCCATTCATTGTGCTTCTGTTTTCTGCTACACAAAGTAGGGGATCTTCAGGCAGACATCAAAATAAAAACATTGACAATGACTGGAGCTGCCAGAAACTTGCTTGTGGGTGGTGGAATCACAGAATGGTTTGGGTTGGAAGGGACCTTTAAAGGTCACCTAATCCAACCCCTACTGCCATCAGCAGGAACATCTTCAACTAGATCAGGTTGTTCAGAGTCGCATCCAACCTGACCTTGACTGTTTGTAGGGATGAGGCATCTACCACATTTCTGGGCAACCTCTTTCACAATTTGACCAACCTCATCATAAAAATTTTTTCTTATATCTCATCTTTTAACTTAAAACCATTGCCCTGTCACAAGAGACCCTGCTAAGAAGACTGTGCCCAGGAAAGGGACAGACTCTGGTGTAGTTGAGGAGGAAACAAGACATCAGGAGAAAGTACATAGACACTGGCAGAAACTGATCATTGTTTCTTTCTCACTTTCTTTGTAGTAGTTAGGTTACCCAGGCGCTTGCTGATTCCTGAATTGCCTTCCATGGCAATTCAGGAATTAAAATTGAACAACTAAAACAAATTAAAATTGTTTTACAAGCTATGGAAGCTTATTTTAACTTCACCTTCCAACCTCTCCTCTCTGTTCACTCAGTAGATCCCAAGGTAATAGAGAAACACTGGAACAACCCCTGCAGGGTATTTGAGAGAGAACATCTTGAAAGCAGAGCCGATTGACTATAAAAAGCTATTTCAGTGATCATATCAAACACTACACTCTGAAAAAATTTGTCCATAACAAGAAAGCAGAAAGAAATTAAAACACAAAAGTGAATGGTTAGATGCTCAGCACGATTATGTGATTTACTGGAATAGTTTGTGTATAGATTCTGGGCTGCCAGTGATGGTGAACAGGACCTGCTGCAACAGGATCAAACTTGCTGTTATCCTTGAAGTAGCTGTGGTGCTTTGGGATGTGGTTTAATGGTGGACCTGCTAATGCTGCATTAATGGTTGGACTTCAGGATCTCGAGGTCTTTTCCAGCCTTAATGATTCTGTGGTTCTGAGCTGGGACAGGATGGCTTTGAGTTGTTGCATTTGGGGGAAATGTGCTGCAGATATGTTCCTGGATCTGTGACTTACACCCATGGTCCATAAAGCCCATCTGCAGGGCCCTGCCTGGTACCTTCCTTGAGACATTTGCTGAGCAGATGTCCCTGACTGACTGTGCCCTTCCATGTTGCAGGGAAGAGCAAGAAGAATGATGGCTGCTTGATTGCTTGCTTTCCTAAACTTCTGTGAAGCCAAAATTTGACTCCACAAACTCTGTCTGCTTGTAGAGGACCACTTAATAAGCAGTGACTCACTTGCTCCTCATTGACTCCCACTTCTAGTGGGAAGACAGAAAATAAATGATGTGGTTTTGAGTTCTGTGGTTCTCTGTGCCTCCACCCCAGCACCTATGTATTTCAGATATCTGTTGGTGGGTCCCAGCTCTCTCCATCTGGCTGTATTCCAGCACAAGAGGCAGCTTGTCTCCCTTTCTTGCACCTCCTGGGTGATCTGATGGGCAGAGAACTCACCTGGCAGATTCTCCTGTGGCCCCTGAAACCTTTTTAACTAATTTACAAGTCGATCTCACATTGGGAAGTGTGGTTATCACCTCTTGAGAGGAACAGGACGATAAACATTGTTGAAACACAGAGGGAGCAGGTTGCCTAGTAATCTCTTTGGGGGATTCTTCTAAATTGTCTCTAAATGAAAGCCAACAAGTGAGATACCTGCTTATGCACGGACATTATCTCTGTAGTCCTGGGCATCAGGACAGGGAGGGAAAATGAAGTTTCTGCAAGCAAAATGAGTTAATATCTTTAGATACTATGACAAAGTTATTTTAGCTAAGTAAATGAGATTATTCCTGGAAACAAAAAATACCATAGCTGTGTTGATGAACTCAGGTCTCCAGGGAAATGTCTAAGGCACTGCTATTGTATTGCTTTCCTTGACAAGGACTTTTTTAGAAAGCACATGCATTTTTCTAGGTTTACCCACTTCTATCTTTTAGTGCTTCCTTAAGGAATACAAGTTATAAAGTCTGGCTGTGCCTTATCTTGCTGTTTCAAGGTTGTCTTCGTCGGCTTTTTCTTGCTGGCAGTTGCTGAATGGCACTTTGTATTTCTCAGAAGTTTCCTAAAAATCATATCAGAATATTAGAGACATACTCAACTTGATCAGAAAATGGAATAATAGTTATTTCAGCCATTCAGTCTCATCTCATCTTTTAAATAGCTTTGTAGTTACATTCTCTGCACTAGTGAATTTCAGAAGTTGTCTGTGGAGCAGTATGACTTTATCTACTTCTTTGCTCACTTATTTACTTTGTCAAATAAATTTCAGCCTTATGCATAAAACCAGTGAATGGTCTAATTCCTGTCTTAGGAAAAGGAAGAAAAAAATGTTCCTAATAAGTGTAATTCATTAAATCAGGCAGTGATGTACTGAAAAAAAAATTCTGAATAAAAGCAATTTAGATTCTTTTTGAAATCAAGGTCATCTGTTTGAGTTCAGTCGAGTAAAACTTTTGATGTTAGTGTGTTACAGGCTCTATTCCTCCCTGATACTGGAGTTGAGGAAGTTTGGCCCACTAGCTGACTAACTTTGAATTTGCACCCTGTGTCAAAGCTACTAGCTCTTCAGAGATGGAAGTTGTTTAAATGTATCAAAAGCTATAACCCAATGCAAGTATCAAAAGCTATAACGCAATGTGTTTTTTTTTTCCTAATAACATGCACCTGCATAATAAATCAGATATAGGGATTTTATGTACTAAAAAGAACTTGGAGCCGAATAATAATAAATCGAGATGATGTGTTTCATTGCCCCAAAGCAAAAACGTCTTTCAGTTGACTGATCAGAGAGGCAAACAAACCAAATAATTTATGGCATTTTTCCTTAATGAAAAGCAAGTCAAGGATCAAACGTATCATTCTTGAATCCAAAAAGAAGAGTGAGTATTCATGACCTTCAGTTGCTTTGCTTTTTTCTTCAAAACAAAAGAATTTGCTTCCTTTGGGATTTTTATTCTTAAAAAATACAAATAGCTCCTCAAAGTCCACCCAGAATAACTGTGACTAGAAAAATGAGCCTGAGCTCAATTCAGATAGCCACAGTTCTTCTTTTAGGTAAAAATATTTATACCATTCTGAGGTAAGTCAGAGAAAATGAGAGCAGAGCATAGATAAAGCAACTAGGTTGGCTTTCTTGTGCCTGTTAGTATTCTTTTCGGTTGAGGAAGTAGGAAGGTCATACCTGTCTGTAGGAAAGCATCCTGGCAGAGGATAAAGAAATGAAGTGATGAAAAATTGTCCATTCCTTTTTTCATTAGTTTACTTGTAATCCCCATTTTGTAAGCAAACGAGTTCTTCAAATTAGCTGTGTTCCAAATGATTAGGGTGCATAAGGGAAGTATCTGTAAAACTGGAGTAAAAGATGATCTTCCTCTTCTCCAAACAACTTATTTCAGTGAATGCACATTTACTTATTGGCATGTCATATTACACTCAAAATGCTTTGATTTAAGAGCGAAGATCAGCTGAAGTGCAAAAAGCTTCCGTGTTTTTGATGTAGCACGCGCTGGAAATCTGTCCAAGTTTGGTTTCAAAGTGTCTCAGTATCATTTCCTAACAGGTTTAGAAGCCAGGACTGGGCATCTTTGTCCCTCTTGCCTTGTTTTTGCTCCTGAGATTTGCACTTTAGGAGATAAAAGCCTCGCTGGTCCTGTTCTGAAGTGAGAATTGTTGGAAGTGATGTGACACCGTAAGTGCACCATAATCCAAACCAGACAGTCCCTGTACTGAGTGGGGAAAGACTTTCCTGAGGAGGGGCAATTCGGCAAGGCAGAATATGTGGGGTGCCTTATGTCTACCTATGACATTCAAAATGCCACCACTTACTGGGTGCCTGTCTATAAGTGGGAATTTTTGACACTGGCTGTGCTGTGGGCTTTGGGAAGGGGTTACTGCCTCTTGAACTAGGGGGGTTTCAAAGGAGCAGCACCATAAATGGCTCCATAGAGAAAGCAGGAGGAATGGACAGAGTGGCTCTTATGGGATGGACAGAGCAGCTTTAATGTGCTAATGAGGGAAAGGCCAGATGCCAGCAGCGATCAGAAGGGCTCTTTGTGACTCTGTCTCTTTGGAGATGGCTGGAGTCTCTGTCCTTATCGGGGTTGTTTCTGCAGGCAGAGGGAAACACTGGGGCTATTAGTGAGGTGTTCCCTTCCTTTAAGTCAGTAGATATCCTTACAGATTAGCACTTGAATACTGATTAGGGCTAATTACCAGGAAAGCTTAGGAAAAAGAAGTTGCTGAAGAAGCTTGACATTAAAAACTGCAAAAAATCAGCCCCCAAACCCAACAACAACGGGAGTCTCATGCTCAAAGGCTTGTGAGCTGAGCTCAAACTCAGGTGAAATCACCTGTTGCAAGAATAGCTGTATGGGGACTCATAAATTGCTATGACTGTAAAGTGTGTAAGTATTGGTGGTTCTAAGATTCATGTTGTGAACTGCCTACTCTACCTGTCTGTGCTTATTTATGTCTGCCATTCATCTCGCTGAGATTTTTACTGAAAATACTTCAAGTTTTGAAGTTCATCTTTCAGCTTTCTCCAACTCGGTTTCTCTTGTGATTTAAGAAAACATTTCTTCAATCCATATTTAGTCTCAGTCACTTTTCTCAGAGACACCAAATGATTGAGATTTTCACTTCCATGCATCCCCTTTTCCTCAGTGCAGGAGGGAGGGCCCCCACAGCCTGGCCGTGCTGGGCGAGCACACCTATACAGCAACACTGCCGTACATCTGTGTTATAGGTAAAAAAGAAAAAGACCCAATCGTAATAAAAAAGAAAAAAGATAAAAATTTATTCGTGACCGTATTACAGTCCCGACACAGCCAACAACCAAACTGACAGCGCAAACCCCCAGGAGAATGGCTGGGTGGACGTGGACTTGGCCTCTATCGCACCAGGTCCCTTCTGTCCACACCGACCGTCCCGAGGGGACAGTTCTTACACTCTTTTTCTAGCCCGCGGCAGAGTCCATTGTTTCTTTTCAGTCAAGTTGGTTCTTTTCTTCCATCTCAGCTACACAAAACCTCGTTCGGGATTTCATCTCCGTTTCCCGGAATCCTGTATTCAGGTTGGAGGCGTTGATGGCCCTGGTTCTTGCTGGGCCATCATCGCAGGGCGTCCCCGGGTACATGCCGCCGTGAACGCCCATCTCCTGTGCAGCCGAGCTTTTCCTTCCTATGTTAATTTCTGTGCCGCCCATGTCAGCCTGCCGCGGTCTCGCCATCTGAAAATGCAATCCCTAGCCCCCCCCGTACAGCGCGTTTGATTCATATACCCTTATAAGCTATATATAGATTTTATTAGCACGAATTACAACCACATCCTTAACAATCTGCAAGGAGTGTGCTGGCTTTTAGGGATGTGCCATGGCACACGGGGATGACCAAATAATTTCCTAGAGGAGGTGGCTGACCCTTGATCTCACCAGAAAGGTCTGTCCACAAATGATGCCATGCAGGCTCCACAGTGAAAAATAAGGACGCATATTAAGCCAGTCTTCTGTTTGTAGCTGATGCAGTAACTTCAGTCCATAATTTCAGATTCCCTTTGGTGTGGTGGTCACCTTTGCTTCCTTACACTGCCTGTTTCCCATGTAATAAGAGAGGTCACACTCCACCTTTAGATAGGTCTGACCTGTGGCAACCTATAGGAACTTCGGAATGGGACAGTGAATATTCTCTCTTGCTACAACTTTTTTTCCTAACAAAAAATGTAGATGAGTCAAAACCTTGTCAAGAATAATTGGTCTTTCTCAAGACTGCATATTTAGTAAGGTTTCTTATGTCCAGACTAGATTTTTTTGGTTGGACAGCAAGTAAGACTTCATTGTAATCTGGTGATGGGAGGCCATGTTTAATTCTGCTTTGCTGCATCCTGAAGGCTGCTGTTAGCACATGTACTGTGAGGTTCCCTTGGGATGAAGAACCTCAAAAGGTCATGGTTTTGTCTTAATGCAAAACAGGAGAAATTTTGCAAAAGGTGTTTATTTACAAAAGCACACTATGCTTGAAACATTGCTGCATCTCTAATACAGATAAATTAAGTAATTTATGTCCAATAGCAAGACTATAACCCTAGTGTTAATTTCAACCTGTATAATAAGCCAGTATTAGCTGATAATGGAATGAAAACAAAATTTGAAACATTTATAGTGATGGCCATTAGATTAGTTAACCCTCTTTGGTGTTATTTGTCAAAAGAGCTGTTGCATGTGTCCAGAATCTTCACTGTATGTAATTTTGCTGCACTGATTTTAAAAGGATGGTGTCTTCAGTGCCACATTTATTCTCATTAGTTTTCTCATCTGGAAAGTATTTTTGATAGGTATTAGCCCTTTCTGCTTTCCATTTGGTAGAAGTGGAATATGAGTTAAGAGGGGTGTAAATCTTTCCCCCTCTTTAGTGAAATAGAGAAGCTGTTGGCATTGTGGGAGGGAGATGCCAGAATCTGTTCCTGCTCTGATACCACTTTATCAACTCTTCAAAGCAGAACAGAGCTCCACAGCTCCACTCCTGGATCTCTCTAATAACTGAAATCCTGATCCATAATGTAGCCGTGAGGTGGCTATTTGAGAGCTTTTTAGGGAAGCAGGGAGTTTGAGGGAGCTGGGCTGAGTTGAATAAGAGTAGTGGCTGCAAGGTAGAAGTTGGGAGCATTGTCTCTTTTTTTTTTTTTTTTTTTTTTTTTTGAAGAGAAGAGGTAGTTGTCTAACTCTTCAAGAGGAGGCCTGAAGTGAATCACTGAAAGGTAGGGGCCAAATGCTCCAAGGAGGGGTAAGGCATAAGCTGTACCCTATCTGATGCTTTCTGATTTTTACCAGGATTTCAGTCTTTGTCTACTCAGGTGCCTCTGTAGCTTTTCCAGAATGCAATATTATTTTGCGTGGATTTTATGGGGTTTTTCCCCTATGATGGTGAGACAAATGCTAGAAAGTACTTATTAAAATTAAATTAATTATCTTGTGATTATTTAAGTCCTGGTATTTTATGGAGTTTAAACAGCTCTGTATTTCTGGTGGCTCCTGAAGCCTGATTTGGGCTGTTTGCCTTCCAAAATCTCTTCTTACTTGAAGCTGAGTGCTGTAATGAAACTAAGGGTTTCTTTTCTGTTGCTGCTTTCCTTTTCTCTCTCTGCTGCTGCTGCTACAGACATGAAATGCTTTCGAATATTTTTTTTTAACTCCCTTCTGCCAGTATATTGAGGTCTGTAGGGATTGTTCTGGGTGGGCTGAAAGTGAGAAAGGACAGAAAATAGCAAATAGGATGGGAAGAGTTGAGCAGGGAGCTGGAAAATATTTTAATGGGTATGGGATTTGATACTTGAAGGAAGTAAAACTTTAACGTTGTAGACATAATTTTTATCAGGCTGAGTGTGAGGATTAAGTACCTTAGGAAGAAAAAGTTTCCAAGCTTCATCCCATATAGTGGGGGAAAAATCCATCACCCAAATATAAGTAATGACCAACTGAAGTGCCTCCTTGTCCTGCTTTGGGACAATTTGGATAGGAATTCCTAAAGGGATGATTCTCTAAAGGGCAAAATTCAGTGGCCCTTCCCCCCAACTGGTTCAGGAGATAAACCTCCTTCGGAAAAGGTGGAGAAAAGTGTTTATTCAACAAGCAAAATATTCACAAGCATAAAATATTAAACAATGGAACCTTTCACTGTTCTGAAGAGATAGCAAATTCAGAAAGTCCATCTGTAGCTCAGAGAGAGTCCTCTGTGGGTGTTTCTCAGCTCACTGAGTATCTCTCAGTCCCTCCAGTACTGAATGCAGCATCCATGAGAGAGCCGAAGCTCT
Organism: Sitta carolinensis; assembly: GCA_032173965.1. Classification (NCBI taxonomy): domain Eukaryota; kingdom Metazoa; phylum Chordata; class Aves; order Passeriformes; family Sittidae; genus Sitta; species Sitta carolinensis. The sequence continues at coordinate 48,750,450 of JAVUNC010000004.1, forward strand.
TATCTCTCTGTTTTTGAGTACAGCCGTGAAGAAACTCCACCACTTCTCCTTCTTCCTCCCTTTGCACTTGGATATAGTTTTAAAGGTGCAAAACTTATTTCTGGCCTAAACAGATGAATGGGGTTACAATTCAGTATCATGAAGTCACCCCAGGACACTCCTTTTCCTGAATAACCTACCAGACATGCACAGGTAACTTCCAGTCAGGTTTTGATACCTGACCTCTGCTGTCAAGGGCCTGATGTGCTTAGTGGGGCATCCAGTTGGGTGGCCTTGTAGACCTTTTTCCATTGCTCCCTCCTCATATTCTTTTGCCAAAGCTCTTGTCTCTTTGGGTCTAGTCTGTGGTGGGGGAATCATGTCTTCAAAGACATTCTGTAGATTCCAGGACATTTGGAGCATTTAATCTAGAAGCACAGGGGCAAGGTGGTGTGATGGTTATCATACATGTATGAAGGCATCTCTTACTGGCACTGAAAAAGAAAATTCCAAATTTTCTCTCATTTAAACACAATGGTGACAGCAGAACAGCTGTGCAGCAGCAGAAATGTGCTCAACAACTGAGGCAGAATGGTCAAGGCAAGATGCAGTGCCTTGATGGTGGTTGAAGGGTTGCCAGAAATGAAAGAGTTACATTGGATTTGTATTGGACCCAACCAAGCAAAATCTCTGGGATTCAGAGTTGCTCCTGCTCTAGAGAGGTTACTTGAGTTTAAGACACCAAGTAATTCCCTACTAATTCACTTGGAAAATTCTGTCTTTTACTGTGTGTAAGCATGTGACATCTTTTAGTTACCTAAAATTAAATTCCTATTATAAATAAATAAATTCTAGTTCATTCTAACTTGTAGAAGAATTTCTGTTAAATTTGATGTCTGAAATTGTCCATACATTATTGATTTAGTATGCATTACTGTGTTAATGGAACTTATTATTACTCAGCTAGATTAATTTATTAGATTTATCCCTACATTACAACCTATAGATATATTGAGACATGAGCCCACAGAATCAATATCAATTTCTTTTCTCATTTATGAATTTTCTTACTAACATCCAAAACACTGTTACTCTCAAGAGTATTTAGCTGCCATTTATTATGAAGCATTACACTCCAACAACTTTAAATTTGTCTTTTTCCTTTGTCCTTTAATCATTTTTTTTTCCATTTATGTGGGCATTTGTCTGAACAAAATCCCATGCATCAAGCTTCAAATGAGTCATGATCATACTTCCAGTCATTTGGTCTAGCAGTAATTTAGGTGTGCAAAATCAGGGCTCTGAGACCAGACCTAATCTTTGAGATTAGGCCACTGTTCTGTGTAGCAGGCCCAAAGAGAGAGAGGGAACAAAGGTACAAATGTAATTTATACTAAGGTGCCTGCCAAATGTGGTGTATTTGCATGTTTTCCTTTGGGCAGTGGCCATGTGTGCATTTATCTCTCAGAAGCAGCAGAGTTTGGCCGAGGAGCAGTTGCAAAGACCAGCTGAAATGGGTAACTGATGTGGAGCTCATTCACTTGCTTCCAGAGCTTGAGCTGTTGAAAGCTCATGGTGGGAAGTAAAAGAAGTGGGGTTAAGAAAAAATATGGGGTAAGAAATCTGTTTGACCACCTCTGCCTGTGCTGCAATTCAAGACTGGTAGACAGCAGTAATGGCAGGGAGAGACAAGTCTTCAGACAGTCCTAACACTGGCATTTCTATTCCCATCACAGCTCCAGTGGTGCTTGGGGAAAATGCCCTTCCTTTCTCTAGACAGACCAGAAAAGTTCTGTAACTCTCAGGAAGAGAATTGCAGAGATTGTTTGGTCTCAGCCCAGCCTTTAAATGCAATTCTAAGCAGCTCACCATTTATGTGGAGAAATCTCCAGCAGCTGCATACACACAGAGATAATGTTTCATCCAGTGGTCTGTAAGGTGAAACTCTGTAAAACTCACTCTTTTCCAGACAGTCTTTCTTTCTCATTTTCCAGTAAAATTTGCTGCATTCACTGAGTGTGATGCTTATCAGTCCAATTTTTTGCTCATATTTAACTGTTGCTGCTGTAGCTGCTGCTTGTGCACCACTGCAGTTACTGGGCATTAAAAGCTCAAGCCTGATACACAAAATACAGCATGCACAAAAGGATCAGCCAGGTGATAAAGGGAAACTGAGGGGGGAAAAAAATCACCCCCAAAAATATCATATATAAGTAAGATGCAGAAGTAGGCATCAGAGTTAAGAAAGTGGTGAGTTGCCCCATGAATACTGTATGCCTGACCCAGGTGTGGGGGTTGGGACCAAAGCCAGAGCAGGGTGATTTGTGTCATCCTGACTGCAATACTAAAAGTTACAGGAGAGCTGGTGGACAAAGTGCAGCTTTACCAACGTGTGCAGTGTAGGACAGGGAGGAGTAGGCTTTTGCCTGTTTTGTTTTCAGGAGCTGTATTGCAGCAGTAGATGACGAAAAATAATGTTTTAAAGGACTTGGAGAGAAGGCACATACAGTAGCTTTTGATTTACAGTCTAGAATTGGACACCATTTGGTTTTTTTGGCTCTGGGTGAATCTCTCAACCTTACTGGGTCTGGTTCAGCACCTCTAAAACGGGGATGATTAAACTTAAGTACCTGGAAGAGTTGTTGATTAGTTAATGCTTGTAAAATGCTTCACAGTGCTATAAAGCAGAGCATACTACTCAGAAGCATCTGGTTTGCAGTTACTATAGTGCTGCTCTGAAACTTTATGGGCAAACTTCGCCAAGAAACAAAATGATTAATGTGTGCAGTACATGTAGGCTTTGGGAGATGAGGGACAGACAGCTTTTCAAAAACATCTAACTTTCCTAGATACCTTCTCTCAAAATACAAGAGGTTTCCCAAGAGCACCTGAAGTGGCCTGGTACTGAAAGTAGTGTCAGGTGAATTTGGGGCTGTAGAATGAGGCTCTGGCAGGTGGCAGAAGAGCTCCTTGTACCAATCCTATCTTCTTGTTCTTATTCTTGACCCTGTCCCCAGCTTCTTCCCCGTTTGTTTTGCTGGTGGAACTGTTAGCACAGTACCATCGAAAAACAGGTTGGTGGTGTGATTCAGATGGGAAAGAAATGGGGAAAAGTTTCCGCTATAGTTGGTTTGTGTTTCCAGATGGATCTTATCTCCAGTGTAGTTTATCATGTGGCTTATACACATGTGGACTATGAGGCTTGGACATGGGTGAGAACAAGTGGAGTCTGGGGCAGCTGAAATTCCCCTGATGCTGGAGATGGTCCCACAAGCCCTGTTACCCAGACACAAAAGGTGTGGCTATCACAGAGCTTAGAAGGTGTGTTAGTGGGCTAACCTTTTTTTCTGCCTCCAAAGACAAGTAACACTGATTTCACTGGAGATATGTATGGCAGCAGAGAGCAATCATTTGGTGAAGTGCTGATCCTGACTGAAGCTCATCATATTGGGTGTGAAACTCTGCTAACAAAAGGGAGGGAACTAAGAATGTGCTAGAGACAAGCTTGTAATAATTTCTGAGATTTACATCTTGACTATTATTTGAGATACTTACAATGTGAATATGTGCGCTATATAAATAATGCACATGCATACACATATTGATTTGGTTTAATAGGAGACCCTTTAAAAAAGTAGAAGCAGTGATGGAGGGAAGAAACCATTTCCAAATCCATCATTCCTTCATTGATGCCTAGAAATTATTAAGTGAGGGTCACAAGTTACCTCATGTGAAGATTCATCTTCTCAGTCATTTTAGAGCTAGGTAAGATAAACATGAGCTAAGGCTGAGGAATGAGTTTGTTCTTAACAGAGTATCATGAACTGCCAAAAGGAGGTTGCACTTCTGTCTCTTCCCTGCTCCCAGCCAAATTGCTCTTTCTGCTTTTGCTAAGCCAGGTCTGGTTTCTGTCACACGCAGATCACTAAAATCACAGGTCGTTAACCCAGCTGAAAGAGGTTTCTGTCGTAGCTGGCTTTTTAGCTAACTTTTGATTAAACTAGTGCCTGGACTGATGATGATAGGAAGGAGGCTATGAGAAGGGAGCAGAGAAGGAACAAGGTCAGAGGCGGTGAGGAAAACAGGGATGGGAGGTAAAAAACCGGAAAGAAGGAAGAGTGTATCTTTCTATGGTATCAAGCTTTTTATTTGTCTCTCTGTATCATAATACCATGCCTGAGCTAACTATTTATTTCTAAAGTCCTCAGATTCCTCCTGCCTTCTTGTTGCGAACCTTAGTGCTGGCGTCCCTGAGAGGATGAATACATGTGGGACCTGTTGGCTCTTGACAGCTGGTAAACAATAGGCTGTAGCCAATTCCTCCCTCAGGTAGGAATTGAAGTAGTGCGAGTATACGCAGAGAGGAAAAAGAAGGTTGTCAGGTACCAGGTAGTGTGATTCTGAATGGGGCTGGTGGAAAAGTGTGCTGTTAGACCTGTAAGTACTTGCTGTTGGAGGTGATGGTGGAGGTGTGATGCAGCCCTAAATAAACCGTGATCCTCTTTGTTACTAGGTTAAATTTGTTTATTTTTAGGCAAGCCTGAGTTCAGTGAGGATAGGCATTTGTGAAAAACCTTAGTATAAGCATGCTCTGTGTTTCCCTGTTGCTAGAAAATGGGAAGGGAGCCTTATTCATGAAATAGTTTTTTTCACAGTAAATAAAAGAGGAGGCACATGTTCAGCAGGTCTAAAATAATTATATCTGGTGTGCAGCAGTGCTCCTGTGTGCTTTGTGACTCACTTCTGCCTCTCTACCAAGGTGTGCAGTAACTTCTTTGCTGTAGCTGACTAGAGAAATAGCCAAATCAGTGGTGGCCAAAATCAGTGGCCACTGAACTGGTTTGTCTCCCTTTCCATGAAGTCATGTGATGTATTATAGCATTCTCCTATAGTACAGTGTGATTAGCTGTTTTTATTTGGCTGATGTGATCTCGGAGGCTTATTGCCTCTGCCTCCAAAGGCAGAGGTCAGGCATTCCCTGACCTCTTTCTTCCTGGAGCCAGCAGCCATGCACAGGCTTTCCCAAAACTGTGCCTCTGATCTGCAATCCTGTAACTTCAGTTACCAAAATAATTCCTAAGAGCAAAATATCCACCAATTTGGCTACCTTGGGAATGGTCATGAGATTGTACTGACATAGATAGTTTTCTGAAAGCATTTCTCTCTTAGTCCTGCTTCCCAAATCGATCCTGTATGCTTCTAGATATTTCATTTGCAGTACTGTTACATAGAGATGCTGCACAGTTCCAATGTATCAGTTCACAACTTCTCTCCTGCAGCAAGCAAAGCTTTTGTATTTAGAGCACCAAAAGCACAGGTAAGGAGGAAAAGGCAGTGATCATCTTCAGAGTAGGAAGGTGTCTATTAGTAGGAGTACAGGCTTTGTTGATTTTTCAAGAAAACAAAATAACAACACATCACCCTTCTCACCCCCAAGCAAAAAAATCAAACCCCAGAAAAGCAAATTAAATCCCACTAAGGAAGAAGCTTTCAGGTAAATTGTGCCCGTGTTTGAATCCTGTTTGCTGGGCATGGAGAAATGCACTATGACAAAAACCTCCATCTTACTTTGCCTGTCTGTGTTCAAGTATGCCTCTGTGGTGTAGAAATAAATTATCATGGAGGAGAGGACATGCTCCTTGCTGTTTTGGTATCTCCTGATGACCGTGGTTCTGCTCTGATCTTAGGTAGGCAGAGATTGCCAATGAGCTAGCTTGCAGCTGTGCTGTGGTATAACCACATTGGCTGTTTTTATAAACTCAGTGATGGTAATGTCCTGAAAGAGGGAAAGAAGATGAAAGATGATGAAGTATGAGTAAAGACAATACATTATCAATGCAGGAAAAAATGCTATTTCAGTTCTTAAGATGAATTCCTAGCTGGATCCCAAAATACATGATAATCCCCAGTTTTGTTTCCTTTGCCTGTCTGACTGTCCTTTCCTCCTCTTCCCCTGACATGCAGCCTCCCTCCACAGCCACAGCAGCACCATGGTTTCAATAGTTCCTGTAAAGGAAGGGGGAGTAAGGGGAGAGTCCCCCTTGCCTGGTTAAGAGGGTCTATTATAGAGGATTAACTGTGCCCAAACAATGAAGCCCCTCGAGGAGGAGCCCGTTACCCTTTTGAGATGCGTGTGTGGGTAAGAGGGCACACTGCTGTCCCTGTATCCCAGCCCAAGTGCGTGTGGTTTGATGCCCTGGTTGCTATGACAATTAATCGCGTCTTTTAAGGGCTGGTGCCGACTACAGTTCTCTGTAAATTGCCTGAAAGACTAGTTAAAGCTGTTCCTTAGGCACCTTTATTTGCTCTTACCCCCAGAAAATGGGATGGAGAGGTTTTCTGCTTCCTACTCGTAAAAAAAGCCAGAGTAACTTGGTATATGCTTTTAGACTGGCTTTCACTTTCCTGAGCCTGGTGAGACATGAATTTTTCTGGAGAACAACTGTAAAGTAGACAGGGATGTGGTGCCTTCCAGCTCTGTGCATGCAGTCTTTATGTGACCAGCAGATGCCTGGGAAATGTAAGAAGTGTAGTCTTCAAGAGGTGTGCATGGGTTGTTTTGTGTTTGTTTGTTTGTTTGTTTGTTTGCATTGGAAGGTTTGTACTAGGCAATTAATGTGTATGTCTGTGGCTTTTCTTTGTACCTTAAAAAAGAACAATAGGGAGTTACTGTGGTAATTCTTAACCCACAGCAAGAGTGTACTGTGTTATCTTCCTGTTTGCCAAGGTAATGGGAGAGAAATACGTTTCCCATGTCATTAGTCCAGAAACCTGAACAGCAGTGAATGCAAATATTCTTAAAGTCTTCCTGTAGGTTAAAGCCTTGTTCATTGGAAAGGCAGTCCTAACTCCCTCAGTACATTATTAGAATGGTTGGAAAAATAGGTCCAGAAGTTTGAGAAGATGTTTTTCTTCTTTGAAGGCACTAAAGCCTCTGTTACCTTTAATATTGCTTCTCAGGGAAGAAAAATCCACCAAAAACAAACTCCAGAAAGGGAAACAAGTTTAAAGGGATAAGTTATCAAATGCACGATATTCTCTCTTAAACAAAAGGAGAGGTGCAATTCAGCACAGTCTCTTTTTTTTTTAATGAATGTCACCTTGATATAAACACATTTGAATGCACAATATATGTCTGAAGAAACTTAAGATTACTTTTCCTGTACACAGTGGGCAAGATGCTGGCGTTGTTTGGTACATCATATCATAGTCAAATAGGCTAAAATAAATTAGGTGACTTTTATTATCAGAGATATTAATAGCTGTGTGCCTATAGTGCATGTTATGTATCCTAGTTTAGGGTGACTAATTTAGTCCCACTGGTCACAGAGGCATGAATGTACCATCTGCAGGACCATAGGTGTATAATATTGGCTTGCTTTTCATTTGAAATGTCAGTACTTGGGGAGTATCAGGTACTACTGATAAATAAGTAATTAATTATTAAGTATTAAGTAATAATCAGGTACTAATTGATAATTAAGCCATGGCTGAAGAAATAGTTGTGTTCTATCTTGTGTATGGCAAATATGTATGATCTTTTGGAATTGGTCAAGCTAGAGCAGCTACAGGAGAAGCATCAAAACAGACCCAACCCCCAGTCTGGCTCTGCAGCCATTAGTTCTTTCCCTTATCAAAGAGTTTTAAACTGGAAGTGTGCAGGATTGCTGCTCAAGGCCTGCAGGCTAAGGTCTTGTTTATTCAGTTTGTATCATCCAGGATCAGCTTTCCTGTGTGGAAGAGCAAGAACCAGTTAAATAGCAGTACACTCCCTTCCTTCCTTTTCATGGTGCCTGTGGAAAACCCTTTTTCAAGTCTGCATTCTTCCTGGTCAGCAGAGGACTGTGAAAGGCCCCAAGACAGGTGGTGTTTTCAAGGTAGTACCTATTCAACTTACTAATAGCCCTGGAGGTACTATTCAGAGAAGAAAATAACATCCTCTGGCCTTGCCTTGCCATTGACAGTCAGAGCCCCATCTTGGGCTTGCAGGGGATGTGAGACAGATCAGGTTTCAGTTCCTGTTGTACTTGTAGTGGCTCTGCATCATGATGATTGTGATCCAGACAAGGACCTGATCTTGTGTATGCTCACACCCACGCTGCTCTCAATACTCTCAAACAGCCTCTTGCTCTATTTTTCCCATGAAACTCTGTTCAAGCCCGTATCTTTTAATTTGTTTTCCAGTACAATGTGTTTGTTTGGGTTTTCTCCCCTTTAATGCAATGTAATAGTACAATGGGGTTCTTGCTTCGGGCAGCCCTGCATGTGTGAGCAGTTCTTGCCTTGAATACATCAGTGTGATTACACAGGCCCTGGTGGTGTGCAGTGCATCCTAGTCAGCCATCACTGTGTATCCTTACAGAAGTCCTGAAAATTCTTTTCCTCCTCCTACAGCCACTGCAGTGCCAGGACTCCCCTTTGTGGAAGTCCCTGGTGGGCCAGGGTCTTAGGGATTTTTCTTGGGTGGTGTTCCTCCCAGTGGGACTGTCCTGGCAGGTTGATGGAGGCTAGGAGGAGATAGCCTGCTGCGATGGCAGAAAGCTGAGAGTGCTCTCCAGCTGCAGGACCTTGAAGCCCAGCAGAATGATAGATAACAGCTTCTTTACCTCTGCTGGAAATGCAAGAAGAAACTTGCTCTTGTTTGATAACCCGAGTTCTCATAACTAAAACCCCTGGGTTCTCATCACTTTAGGGCCACCAGGCATCTGGCAGGAGCCACTGTGTTGCATGGCCAGAGCTGCTGCTGCCACTTGTGTCACTGCTACCAGCCACAGCCCATCTCTGCTCCCACGGGGTGGCTTTAGCACAGACTCCTGCAGCATTATGACGGCTCTATCTGCCCTGGGAAACAATTTTATTGTATCTTTGTCCTTTTAATTCTTTGACTTTTGTGAAGCTCTAGCTAGTTGTCCCTTTTCCCCTGCTCCATGTGTGGCTGCTGTTCCCTTCACCCCTTCACCTGCAGCTTCCCCTTTCCTTCTTTCTTCTCTCCAGCCTGGCTGCCTCTTTTTCTTGCCCTTCTCACAGACGAAGATATTCTTAGGCAAGGGTCAAACGCTCAGGTCTCTTGGGGAAAGTACTTCAGGGTTCTGAGGCTGAAATAGCACAGTGGCTTTTGGTGCCTGCTGGGAGGAGTCACTAGCCTGTGTCCTCTCCCCCAACTTCTTTGGGGTCTCATGGAGTTGTTTGGCCCTAATTAAATGTGTAGGCTTGAAGGGGTTCTGAAAAGCAGAAGTGAGCTGAGTCTGTTTTCCCATGGCTTTGATCTGTCTAGAATGTCTTATAAAAGCAATGTGTCTAATTAAAAATAAAAGCAATTTACATGAAGTTTGACTTTTTGCGATTAAAATTGTTTGATATGGCAACTGTTGGATTGTAAATGATGTCTTTGTGGTAGCAGCCTCACTTGTCAACACGTGCAGGGCTTTGCACTGCTGTTCTGGCTTTGTTTGCTCAGGGCTATGGATCTTCCAGCTGCAGAGAAAATCAGGTGAGGCACAGCATCTCCTCTTGTGGAAGAGCAGTTTTAACATAACAAGGGTATGCATAAAATCAGCTATTTGTAGCTGGAAAGATTAATGCTGTAATGGGATAATTACAATGTAGTGGTATGAACAAAGGAAAAAATCTTATTTGGTTTTAACTCATGTTCTGACATGCAGTCCCTGCCTTTTGAGCAAGGCATTTTCTAGGTTTGCTTCTGGTTTTCCCCCTTGGATGAAAACATTAGCCCTTCATCAGGAGACTTGGACTATTTAAAGAGAAAACAGGAAAGATATTTATAGATGCTTCTAATTCGTATTGTAAATATTGGCTGGCAAGGAGAGCGAAAGGCTAGAAAAGGCCATGGCACAGACAGGGAGGAGTCTCTTCCATCTCACTGCAAGCTCAGAAAAACATGAAAGGGCAATGTAATTTGGATGCTGCTGAATTATGTATAATATTGGCAACAAGTTCTCTATCAGTTTAATTTTGGTAATGCTTTCTTTCTTGCCAGCAGAATAGTCTCTGTAAATAAGCTGCCTCCTTGTTTGCCTGCATGGTCTGATTATATACAATTATCCCTTGACTGCTATGACTTTTTAAATTAGTAGTGAGCTCAGCTGGGTAGGTATTCTAGTGTTTCATCTGAAATATTCTTTGCTTTAACTGACCAAATAAACGCATGTGACCACATAACCCCAAAACTGGGCAAAGACATTATGCTGTCAGCTTCATTGCCTTCCTTCAGTTTTCTTACTACTAGAATCACTTGCCACAATAAGAATGACCTCCATGGTTTAAAATAGAAGGTACTCTCTGAACAGAGGTAAAATTGAAAGTATTCTATAAACATAGTACTTCTAGAGCTTTTACGTTTTAAAGTTGACCTGGTAACAGCAAAACAAACCTGGGCAAAAGGTTTTTGTTCAGCCTCACATGCAGATGTGTCTGTAAGAGCATTTTTTTTTTGCCTACTTTGCAGGGCATCCACATCCTCCTTAACTTGTGGAAAGCTCTGTTCCGTGCCTCAGTTCCACATATTTGAGGCATTATTATCTTTACTGTTTCAGAGATGGAACACAATTTTCTCCTTTATCAGAGGGAAGTAGCCATCTACAAATGCAGTGGTCTGGCCATGATATGAGACTAATATGTGTATTCATAAAGCCAGAAAAACTAGATTGGGATTCAGATTTCAGGTTACAGAAACTTTCTGCAGACAGTTGTTTGAATAAAGAGACAAGAGTTGGCAAATTAATGTTAGCTGCAGTTAATGAACCTGAAATTTTAGTTTTAAATATTTGAAAAATATCATCTTCAGCATGTAGAAAATAAAGATCATTGTGGAACTTGTTAGAAAATGTGTTTTGTAGTGAAACTTCCAATGTTTGGGCCTACAGAGCTTGGAAAAATAAACACTTCCATTTTATGTGGTGTCTGAAGAAGGTAAAAAATCAGAATACAATTCCCAAGTGTTTTGGTTTCTCTGTGGGGTGGTGTGGCAAACTCAGCTTCATCACAAAATTTGCCTGTTCATCATGTGCTATAGTAATAAGCTTAACACAAGATTTATTAACTTCCTAAATAAAATATTACTTCTCTATATTTTGAGTTGAATTTTTGGTGCCTGATCTAGAATAAAAATTAATCCCAAAATGCATTGAAAGAGATTTGTACCCTCCAGTATGTCAAAGATTGATTTAGCCCCCCAAAGCTCCTTAGTTTTTAATTAACTTTTCTCCATGCTTCTTTCACCAGAAGTTTTTGTGATACCATCTTTTTCTGTGAAGTCCTAGCTCTGCATGCTCTTAGGAAAAAGGTTATATTTATTTTTTTTGGTAGGGACACTGAAGAATGTGAAAGAACATGTACTAATCAACCTTATATGCTACTTATTTTTAAGGGACAAAATCTGAAAATCTTACTTCTTTCTGTGCAGTAGTAGAAGGCTTTTGGGGCATCTCAATAAAAGGACATAATTAGAACTACTATGATAGATACACAAACTAGGTAGTAGAAAATGGGATTCGATGGAGGTATCTGTATGTGGACTAATCTTTCAGAAGAAGAGGTATCATCCAAACTAAATCCTAGAAAGCCCTCCCAAACCCATTTAGAGGAAATAATTCTCTGCTGATGAGACGAGAAGAGAAGCACAGATGATATAAAACATCCTTTGTAGCTCTGATATCGACATTTTTTTTAGCTCTTTGTCAAAACTGGCGTTTTAGAATTATTAAAGAGAGGGATGAGGGATTTGTATAAGAAGCATCAGGTCCAAACGTGGCTGTGGCGTGCTGTTTGCCTTTGCACAGGAGTATAGTTTATCACAGGCATCTTCCCTGTGCCCGGGTTAGCGACCCTGAGCGGTGAGCTCTGGTCGTCCTGCACAGGCTTCTCCCCGCCCTTCCCTGGAAGCAGTGATGGGGATCAGGGTGTCCCCCAGTCCTGCGGGGCTTTCCTGTACCTTGGGTGTCCCCCAGCCCTGCGGGGCTTTCCCGTGATGGGGTCAGGGTGTTCCCCAGCCCTGCGGGGGTTTCCCGTGATGGGACCAGTGATGGGGTCAGGGTGTTCCCCAGCCCTGCGGAGGTTTCCCGTGCCGGGAGCAGCCGGGGCTGCCTCGGCGGCTGCTGCCGGGCGGGAGAGCGCCCTCGGGAGCGGTCAGTGCTGCCGCTGCCGTCCCTGATGTGCTGCTGGGCTGCTTCGAGCGGCGCGGCCCCCGGTCCCCTCCTTTGTGGCACCTAAACCGCGATGAAAGCCTCAATGAGCATCCCTGCGCTAGGCAACGCGGGGAACAGCGCCTGGAATGCGCTCGGTTCATTGATGAAACCCCGGCCTGAAAGGATGATGATGCCTTTGTGCGAGTGCACCCAGGCCTCGGCAACAGGCTGCCCGCCGCCAAATTCCGCTGCCCCGGCCCTCTGTCGCTTAATCTGAGCTGCTGGGAAGTTGCCTCTTAGGACTCGCTTTGGGGTTTTAAATCTCTTGTGTTAAAGTAATGTACCCTCACAAAACACTGCATGAACTTAGGGGCCCTTGAGGACTTTTCCATAGAATTGAGAGCATTGGGAAGCAGAAATGTAGTAGAGACCTACTGCACAAGGAAGAGAAACAGCATTTTGTAGCTGCTTTGAAAGATTAAAAAACACCCCAACAACGTACCAGACAAAAAATAGTGTGTTGTTTGCGGGTTTTTTTACCCCCAAACACAAATGTGAACAAAGGCAATATCCTGGCAGCCAAACAATAAATGAACTGAGTGTGAGGTATGTATTTCTTTGCCTGTCAGCCTGAGAGCAAGTATTGCATCTAGAACAAATGGGTGAAATTTGACTGAATTAGCAGAGAGGCACTGTCTTGAGGTCTCATTTTCCCCACTCTAATTATTATTTCTTATGGAAGCCCCAGTTGTGCTCCAAGGCTATGAATGAGTGGAATTTTTCTTCCAAAGCAGATAATCCAGCTGCTTGGCTATAAATGGAGAATTGCATGTCTTTCAAATTATCACACCAACTCTCAACACATGATGATTTTCTGAGACTTACAAGTGGAACTCTTAAATTAGTTTTAAATGGAATTTTAAATTTTCTTCCTTTGAGACTTCTCTGGCTGTTTCTTTTTCATGTGCTAAGCAGAAAAATAATGCAGAGCTTGCACCTTTTTTCCCCCCCTTTTTGTTCTTTCTTTTTTTCCCTGCCACTGTTGTAGGGCCTGAATCCATGGTGCCTTGACCTTCAGCCTCATGGTGCTGATGGATAGAGGAGGCTTGAGAAGTTTTCCTTGTAGACATAGTTTTGTTGTAGATATAGAACTGCTGTGTAGAGTATACATCTTCATCCTGGAAGAGAGGAGGAACACTTCGGCTCCCTAAAGGTGGAGAAAGAATAAGCATAATGGAAGGTCCATTTTTTTTTTTTGTTATCTCAACATGCCAGCTGTGGTGCAACCATCAGTTTTGCCGTCTGTTCTTCGTGGTGGAAATGTTGTGTTTTTCACCTAAGCAAGCTCACCTACATGAAGGAGACTTGTCACAATCTAGAACATGAGTTATTCCTGCAAGCTGGAAAGTGCTGAAAGCTGAGTAATTTTCATTGATGTATTGCCAGTGTGATTTTTTTTTAGATTTGTTTTATATTTATGTACTCTAAGCTCCGAGCTTAGGTGCATTTTTAATAAATACATGTGCCTTCCCCTCTTCTTTGTGGAACAGTGAGAAATAATTTTTTTTATTACTTAAGTTAGATGGGATGAATTCCACTCCTAAATTAATAGTTTGCTCTTGTCTTTTGTGGGGAATCAAAAATCTTTGACGAATTCTACTTGATGAGACTCAGTCTACTTCCTCCCCAACATATACCCAAGGTAAACTTGTGTTATGCAGGAGAGCCCTAAAGTTAAATGAAAGTGCCCCCAGACACACACACACACACACACACACACACACACCCCATCTGGAAACAAATGAGTGGTGCCTAGAACAAGGTTTTGTTGTAATAGGTAGAGTATGGCTCCTTCTGTGCTATTTGAACTGGGGAAAAGCACCTCATTAGCTTTAGCAGGAGTATGAAAGGGTGAAATGATGCTGGCAAGAGCATAGGAAATGAGAAAGAAGATTGGTGTTTTTTATAAAACCTTTTAATTGATTTTAATGTGTTACTTTTAATGGCAGCATTTAAAAGCCTTTTAGTAAATAATCTCCTCAGTAAAGGCATTTATTTGGAGAAGAGACATCTCTAAATGAGAGATTTTTAAACGACAGTGCTTCATGCCATAGGTAAATCAACTAAATGGTGTTTTAAATACCCATTGATTTCCTTCTTTCAGCCCCTGTACTTCTGCCATATTTCATGCTGCTTTGCTGTGTGATAATATTGGGCTGTCGTACAGCTAATACAGTCTTACTACTCTGAACAGCAAAAATAAACCCATGTTTTGCCTTGTACTTAAAGACAGATGAGGATCTTTCCAGTGCTGGTGAGTGAGTTATTGGGGAAAGCTGGCAGACCTAATCCTTGTTGCTAATAGATAATGTGTTCCTTCAGATTTAATTTCTATCCATTTTAGTTAAGTTTAGGTGGGTGTCTGTGTTCTGGAGAGGCAGCAGTGAGTACTAGACTTATATCACTTAATAATTCTTGTAGTTTTAATGGGAGTCTCCCATCAACAGAGCCCTTTAGATCTTTCAGTGAGATCTTAATACTGAGTTGGTGTGAAGTGAGTGGTGGTGGCTGAGTGACACCATCCACTTTTTTTTTTTTTTGTGAAAAGTTGCTTTAATTTGACCAGGAGTCACACATCTGAAAAATCACAAATCACAATGAGATGTGCTACAATACAGCTTGAATCTGACACCATGCCAGACTTAAGTGTCCATCTGCTAACACACAAATCTATCTTCTCCTTGGAAGTGTGGTACCATGAATAACAAGAGTACAAAAGAGAAAATACATTTAGATTTCCCATTGATAAAAAGAAGGGGGGGATTTTTAACGACGCATGATAAAATTTTCCATAATGTGAAAGTACCATCCTCTAGCCTGCTAATGTAAGTCCAGGATCTTGCAAATAAGCAGCAAAGTTGCGTAAAAAAGATGGGTGCTGTACAAAATGGCTAGATAAAATTAATTCGGCTACTAGAAAAATAAGGTACATATCTTTACCTCAATGACTTTGCAGTAATTACCCTCAGCTACTGCCTGCTAAATCTTGGTTAGATCTTAATTGACATGCTCAATTATAAAGCTATAAATTTGGGAGAGGAAAGATCTCCCTTGTCTTTAGCTGCAATAATGTAGCTAATTCTAATAACGGTTTGTTATCTCACCAAATACGTTTAGCAAAAGATTTTTCTAATAGTTTAATGTCCCTACAAGAAGAAAACAGTATTAACAATCTCTGAAGAATATAAAACATCCAATTGATGAGTTAATCAAATTAATCGTGTCTGTCGTAGAGGGGTTGGGTCTCCTGCTCTCTAACGCTGTAGTAGCTGCAATCATTGATAGCTAAAAAAAAAACTGGTGCAAAACCTGAGCTGTGGGTTGGTAATGATGCTCCTTTTAGATATTGAGAAATTTTGAGTTCTCTGGACTCTTATTATATCCCATTACAAGTTTTCCAGGTTTACAAATGGGATTTTCTTTAATCGTTGTCTTAAAATAAAAACAAGCAACAACCAGCCACAGAAATCACAATGCTAAAAAAAAACAAGCATGAAATTTAATGAGGAAGTTTAAAGCCTCATTTAAAAATTTCCATAGTGGTCCTGTAAAATGTAGTTGTTACCCTCCAGAATATTTAGAGCAGCAGTTTCTATCTTTAAGAAAATTGAGTACTATTTAGACTCCAGAGGGGTGTGCTGCTACCAACAGCTTTGAAACATTTCCTTGGAACTTCTCTAATGTGGGGGTGCTTGTTGCATGTTTTGAGAAAAGAGGGATAACAGATCAGGCTATTTTCTATGTTGTCGTAATGTTCGAAGTAAAAAGTTGTGATTTCCCTCCCCCGCCCCACTCCTCCCCCAAGGAGGGGAACTGTAACTCAACCCACTTGTTGGCTCTTCTCCACTGAATACGGATCATATGGTGTAAATCTTACTGAAAGGGAAGTTGTCATTTATTATGAACACATTTCTCTGAAGGGAGTAACTAGTGAACTGTAGACACCTGGATGTACTGAGTGTGTGACTAAACGCATCTCTGTGTGCCTGCATACAAATTTTTGGTACTGTAAAGATCACACAGCAAGCCTAAATAATTCGCTGTATCATTTTGGGGATCAGCATTCCCCAGAGGAGGTTTTACAAGATGAAACTGGCTTCTGCTTCCATCTGCACTCTATGTACATGTGTTTTAGAGTGCTGATCTCTCCAAGTGACAGCCAGATGTGGCTTGGAACTACTCCCCTCCTCTTTGTGTCCTTTGGTTTTGACTCTTGTGGTTCAAAGTTTGGGAGTCCCATGCTGCCAGGCTTCAGTGCTGGTGAATGAGGTCCAATTCCTGCCAACAAAATCCCACCTCCAGCACTGTTCAGGAGAGCTGTTAGTGCTGGTACCTATAGTGGCAGCCAGGGGTTGATGCTGGGATGTGAGCAGGCCTGCAGTGGTACTGATAGAGCAAACCAGTGGTGGGCACCTGTGAAAGCTCTGTGGGCAGCATTCCTAGCAATAGCAGTAAAATTACTGAGTGGCCAGAGCCTCTGATGTTAGACACAGATGGGCTATGGGCTATATTGGATTCTGAATCTGATTTGTGCTTTCAATTTAAAATAATGTTGCTACAGCTGCTTTTTTTTTTTTTTTCTTTTTTTTTTCTTTTTTTTTTTTTCCTTTTTATCTCTTGAAGGGCTACATAGGAGAACAGAGATTCTTTTTACTGAAGTTGGCATTGCCCTTTTTTTTTTTTTTTTGCTTTTCTACGTGATTTTATACAGCAACCACAGCTGACTTTCACGTGAACTGGACAGAAGCAGGAAGAAATTCTGTCTCTGGCATTATTAGCTGACTTCTTGGCATGGGAAAATAAGAGAGTGTGTAGACTGCTAACACAGGCAGTATTTCTTGAGATGAGTTTGAACAGGAGCAGCATCTGATGAAGTGGAAAAATGGGCTTTTCTGTTCCAAAGGTTTCATACTTTCTAGGGCAAGGCAGGAAGTGTTCTTTTCCAGAGAGAAAGGAAATAGGAAGGAGGCTGGTGAAGTGATATGCATGCTGACAGAAGAATAAAAAACAAATAATACTTCCAAGAAATATTATAGAACCCAAAGGATATATTTGTGGATTTTTTTTTTGTAGAAGTGATTTACTCACTTTGATGCTATTAAAATGCAATAGATGACCACATCAAAACCTGTCATTTGAAAAACAGTTTTCTTCCCCTGCTTGTTTCTTCATGTGTTTCATTTTATGTTCAGTTATGTTTTGTACCAGTGAAGATAAAATTTGAGCTTTGTAAGCAAGGACCATGTGTGCAGGAAGCATTTGCCATATTGCAGTAGTTGTCAGTAATAAATACAGTATTCCTAGAAACCTTTATCCACAGGATGCTTCTCTGCCTATCCAGTATCATTCCACTACTTGTTTGTCCAGTGAGTTCTCCAAAGAAATATTTTGCTGTGGCTGAAGTGATGCTGAATGCTTTTATTTGGCATTAAAGCTGCTAGGTTGCTTGGTCTGTAGCTAATGCAGGTCTTCAGGCTGCTATAAATCCTGGGGCATCAGGAAAGTCAGCCTGCACCAATGGGAAACAGTGATTTATTCTCATTGATCCCTTTTCTGAATAGTTAGCCATTTCATAAAAATGTCTAGATACACAGCGGCATTGGCTCCCTGGGTTAGTAGCTAATTATAAAATGCCCTGCAGTTCTCTTTTAAAGCAAAATGAATTCAAAGTATTTATGTCTTATTTTTTGTGCAAGGTAAGAGTTTAAAGTGCCCTCAGTTTCAGGAGCACCTGAAGAGACTTGCAGAGGCAGCACAACCTGTGCTGTGGGGCAGGCAGCTGTGGAGGGGCGCAGATCCCATCACCTGGATAGCAGCCCAGGGCAGAGTCTGAGTCAGTATCTTGTGTCCCTTTGTGCATTTCATATTTTATTAGCTGTAAGTTGAAGAAGCAGCCTTTACCTTGACTTTAGTGGGACTGGGATCAGGTACAGTGTGATTTGGTCTTTCAGTGGTGATTGAAGCACAGGAAGAAGTGATTCTGTGGCCAGGGTCTATCCAGGACATGTTGCAGGTGCTGGATGTCCCTTTGTCAGGATGCTAATAAATAAGGGTGGGTCAGTCACTTAGGCTTTTGCTTTTTCAGAGAAAATCCCACCTGCTGAGAGAGAAGATTTTCTAGTGGTTGGAGAGGAGAACATGCCCTGGGGTTCCTCCCTGCACAGCAGTAGGGTGAACATTATATGGGGCATCATGTTCCATCTCTGATTTTCTTTCAAATGTTGTGCCTTTTGGTTGTCTTGTGAACTCCTAGTCCTGACCTGCTTTCTGTGTGGGTTTTTTTCCCCCTGTCTTTGTGCCTGGCTTTCTATATCTCCCTAGGTTCTCTGGTCCTTTCTGTCACGCTTCTTAATCACCTTGTTATCTTCATGCTTGCCTTCATGCTTCTCTTCTTTCAATTAATGAATTTATCATATCTTGTTGCTCTTATACTTCTCCACGTCTCTTTGCTTTACCAAAACCAAGCTGTAATAATAATAATAATAATAATAATAATAATAATAATAAATAATAATAATAATAATAATAATAATAATAATAATAATAATAATAATAATAATAATAATAATAATAATAATAATAATAATAATAATTTCTAAATAAAACCCAAAGAACTATCAGTCTCTCTTGCAGATTTCCCATAACTTCAGCACATTTAAAATGCACACAGAGGTATTCTAAGCAACACTTTCTGTTTTTGAAAGGTGTAGCTTCTAACTCTGCAGGTGAGAACAGTAAATAATTTTTTCCTATATCCTGGTGATAAATAGTCCCTGTCCATTTGGGAACATTCAGAGGCCACCAGCAGTAGCTACCGCTGTGTCCCAGCTTGTGTTCCTTTGCTGTGTTAAAGACTAATTATATTTTTAATCATTGATATGAAGTAGGGTTACTCAGGATTTTGTTTGTAATTTATGGATTTGATAGGAAGGTTTCTGAAGGAGGGTCTCTCCAAACACATGCAGAACTTCATTAAAATTCTCTCCACAGTGCTCACACACACATTTACATTATTTTCTCTGTAAATGTTGGAAGGAAAATGAAAACAAGTTAATATTGCTGAATGCAGCTTAAGGGTAACAGGATGTATCTCAATGTACTTATGCTGGATTTTGTCCAGGACTCCAAGCCAATAGACTAGTGAAGCCCAAAACTGCATGGTTTCTTTAATGATCATAAGTAATCGGGAGATTTCATATTTGCATTTTATCTTGGAGGCAAGCATTAGAAATAGGTGTAACCAACTGTCACGTAATCCATCTTAGAAGAATGCTGTCTTTCCAGCTGCATGGATGCCTTGCTGGCTGGAGGGTTTTTCTGTGCATTAAAAATCCCCAAAATAAAATAAAAACACCACCTGTCAATAGCAGATGAAAATACTTCAGTGTCTTTAATCTCCTAACTGTCTAAAAATGTGTTTTAGGGACTATCTAGTAGAAATAATTGGATTTTTTCCCCTTAAATGCACATTAAAGTGTTGCGTTAATCACAATGTAAAGCTGATTTTTACATTGATACAAGTTGCTTGTGAACCTCTGGTGTTATTTTTAACCTGGAGGTGGAAATGGTGTATTAAGTGTGTGTTCCCATAGTGTTTCCTTTGGCTTGACTTTTACTATCAAGATGTTTCATTGATGCATGTTTCAAATGCACATCAACTTGCTGTCAAAGGCTGTGGTGAGAAGGAGAAACAATAGATTTTGAAGGGTTACAGGTTTATACATCTTCCATCTGACAGTTATGGGAATTTATTGTATATCCTATATTTTTTTCCTTCCTGTCTTTTTTAGGCTTATTTGGATGAAAAAAAGCTGGAGAACTGCTGTGTGTGTATATATAACATATTAGAGACAAAAGTCAGTATTCATTTGAGATCCAATTTAGCTTCTTTCCTCTGCAGTGGAGCCCCCTTTGTACCTTTGCATTGCCCTGGCTTTACAAACAGTAAGAACGGCCCTTAGGTCAAGCCTCAAGTCATCAAATAAACTTTTTTTAAGGCATCAATTAATTTATTTTTTTTTTTATGTAGTAGAAGTACAATTTTAATTCTACAGAAAGCAGCTAGCTTTCAATCTGAATATTTGGATTGGTTTTGCTTTTCTTTCATTAGGTCTTGCTGATGCAGAATGCTGATGTATTTGTAATTTTATTTTCATGTGCGGGATAAAATTCTTCCATAACATGCAACTACAGATTAATTTATCTGTGACCTAAATTTGCTTTGTTATATGGTTATCTCTTTGCAAATTTTAGGCCTGGCTATGACTAAACTAAAGTGATACAGAAAAAGCCTTGATTTAGTGGGAAATTGGGTATTTCCCATCTTCTTTATGTAAACTGAGAAATGGCCTTACTAACTACTTCAAGAATAAGTACTACAACAGCATATATGAATTTTGGTTTTGTCTGGATTTCATTTTACTGTTTGTTTTTAATACACTGTAGTACTGATGGCTAATTATGTAAATACTGAAAAGAAAAAGATGAAGGGGTTGATTTGCTTTTCTATAGAAATGCAATATCCTACGGGTCTGTTTTTGATGAGTGTGTAGCACCCCTCTTCATAGTAAGGGATTATCCATTTACTTTTAGAAATGCAGGTAAATCTCATTTATGTTGCCACCATGGTACCTAAGAATCCCTGACCTCGAGGCTGTCCTTTAGCTCCCCATCACACTCTTCCCGTGGATGCCTGTATTATTTGAACTCTGCTCCACTCCTTCAACTCAAGCCCTGTTTGCTCTGACTAGCACAGGGCATAAAAAGGAAAAAAAGGGGAAGATAAGGGTGGGCTTTTTTTTTAGCAGGCAGAGTTTCCACGAGGCTGGAGGTACATTTGAATGACTCTGAAGGTGAGTTGGTTGGGGCTGCTGGCTCTGCCTGTGGTGGGAGCCTGGCACTTGTCCCCCTTGGCTCATTTCTGCCCTGGGGTGATGTCTTTCTGGACATGTAGAGAAGATGTGATGTAGAAGACTGAAGAAACTGGTTTTTTTGGGGATGAGGGCAAGTCTGAGACAGACTGTGGTGCTCAAGGGTGATAATTTGTCAGGGAGCTTTATGTAAAAATGAGGAATCAGAAAAATATGGGTGGGCATGGGAAAGGAGAGTGATCCAACAACAGGAACAGGAGATGGAAACTGGGCACAGGGCAAAGGTAAGAGTATAGGAGGAGTTATGGTTTCCAGATGTGGGCAGAAGCATACATTGGCATGGCAGTGCTGTTATCCAGGTCTGGAAGGAGACATGATTTTTCTGATCTCATCACTGCTGAGCTTCCATCTAACTTGGAATCTCATGGCAGAGAGTGTTTTCTCTTTGCAGTGGTGATCCACCAAGAGAATGACACCCATTTCAGTAACTTCATTAGCACAGATGGCAGATGAGTGAGTTCCCACTGTGCCTGTGAACCGTAGCAGATTGGTCAGTGAGGACATTTTGGGTTTGCAATTTGTTATTGGAAATCTAAATGACTAATTGCAAACACTCACATGGAGAGGGAACTTCACATGTTAGGGTTACATATGAAGGATATCAATTGCCAGAATGAGTGACCTGTAAATGCTGAATTTGCTTCCCCTTTCTAGAGCAGAGCTTCTGATAATATAGGCATGTGCTGCAAATTCCCTACCCTGTCAGTAAGCTGAAGGGTTTGCTCAGGACCACTTTGGGTACTGTGCTACAGCTTTGTGGTGGCTGCTGCCTTTTCAACCCAGTCCAAGGATCAGTAACTGGAAAACATGCAGCAAAGGAGGGAATTTCAGTGTGGCAGGGGAATACTTTGGCAGTTTGGACTGTCATAGGCTGCCTTGAGGGATGAGTCATGCAGGATTCAAAGTTACAAGCATTCAAGTACTTATGGATTTAGTGTTTTAGCTCGTAATGTTAAATACAGAGTCAGGGTGGACATCTCTTGGGCTATCAAAACTTACTGTGTTCAGGCAAAGCTGCTGCTTAAGAATCTGGCCAGAGTGAACATGAAAAAAAGAAAAAAGAAAAAAATGCCTTCAAGACATGGAAAGTTAGCTTAGGCAATCAATAATGAAGCATCTTTAAAGTTTCTAAAACCGCAGAGATTAATTTCTAACAGAAGAGAATTTTGGTGCCACTTGTGACAATATCTAGTATCAAAAGATAATGAGTACGTTTTATCCTTTGATCAAATTTTAATAATGCAGTGGGTAGGCATATAAGCCTGTTATACTGTCAGGTCTTCAGAACCTCTCTGGGCAACCTATTCCAGTGTTTGACCTCTCTTGCAGTTGTCTTAAGATGTTTCAGTAGGTGCCCACCACCCCTTGTCCTGCCAGTGGGCACCAGGGAGATGAGCTGGACTGCAGCTGCTTGCCAGTGGGATTGTGCCATTCACACTGCAGGTTTCAGCACACGGAATAAAATAACTATTGCTGTTTTCCCTTTTAGTGGTGGTTCAAATTCAGTCTTGTCACTTTTAACTCTCTTCCATCTGCAGTATTGCCAGGGAATGATTACACAATTTTTAAGGGTTTCCGTATTGTCAAACAGGTTGCAAGATTTCAAGGGTTGGAACAGAATTTTTGGTTCCATGAAAAAGCACTGGTTTGATGCTCCTTTCATCTGAACACCTGAAAAGTTACTTGATTCCTTTGGAAAAAAAAATGTAGTAATAGTGACTTTCAGAATTATTATTTTAAAGTAGTCCTGTCTTTCAGTGTTGTAGTATTCTGTTGAAATGGTGGCTTTTTGAGTTGCTTTTTGGAGTTGAATATTGAGGTACGCAAAGGTAAAATAATTTTGTACTGACACAGGTTAACACATCCTGTGTATGAAGTCTGGGTTTTTTTGTGAAGATCTCATTAGCTTTAAGCTAACTAGTACTCCACTTAAT
This sequence comes from Sitta carolinensis, assembly GCA_032173965.1. Lineage (NCBI taxonomy): Eukaryota > Metazoa > Chordata > Aves > Passeriformes > Sittidae > Sitta > Sitta carolinensis. The sequence goes on from JAVUNC010000004.1 coordinate 48,773,496, forward strand.
TAAAAAAAAAAAAAACAAAACAAACCTAAATCTATTTCCAAGCAAGATCATGTGTCATGCAGTGTATCAGGGTCATGACATGAAGGCAGGTGGGCTCCACCCTGTGAGGTGCTGGCACTTAGGTCTTCCCTCAGCAGAGCACTTTATTTTGTGCCAGGCTGTGATTAGTAAGTAGCACACACTGCCATGCTTTGCTCGAGAGGGGCTGGACACACAGCACCCCGCTGTATCGAGCCCAAGAATGAGCTGCATATTAGAGGGGAAAAAACTACATTGTACTCTAAAAATACTACCTTTTTGCAGGTCATATTTCCTCTCCGTATTCCCTTTCAGGTCTCTCTGGTACCTGATATTATTCAGTGGTGGTAGATAGAGAGGTTTGCTGGACAAGTGCAATGCTTTTATAGAAAGAGTCATTCTGCGATTTCAGATTGCTCAAAGCTTTTTCCCTTCACTGCACTTATTGAGGGGAAGGGAATCTAAATGTATAAGGGCAGAAATAATTTCCCCTTTCTTTAACAATTGCACCCATGATGTCAGCTGCTGCTAGTAATGTAGAGTGATAAATTGACATTGAACTTGAACAGAATTCATGGCGTGCTGGAGACAATAAGAACCTCTGTGGAAATAATTATTTTGCTGCCAGGAGCTCATGCATCTCAAATTGGTTGGTGGGGGGACTTTAGAGTAGCCTGCCTGCCTATTGACTGGAGTTGAGAGGTGGTGCTGCCAGCTCTGTGTTAGTGCAGGAACTCAAGCTTTGTGGTTTGCTCATAGCATGTCAGAAAAAAGAAAAGAGAGTGACAAAGGTCTGATGTTGCCCATTTTTGCTTGCTTGCTTGCAGGGAGAGGCAGTGGGTGTTGAAAACTAAGTTCAGTAATATGTTTTTTCCTGTGAATATAGGACTTTGATACTCACAGACTTGGTTATAGGATGATTCCTAACAACTGGGAGGTCAGTTGCACACTGCAGCAGCTAGAATTCAATTTGATGTTCATGGGCTCAATCGATTTGGGGAGGGCACAGTCCCTCTGGTCAGGTGAGAGTTGTTACTGATTTGGGTCACAATAATTAAATTTCCCATGAAAGTAATTAGTTTGCATTGTACACAACACTTTGCTAGGTTTTTTTGGTTTGTTTTGATTTTGGCCTGACAGTCTTAACTAAAAAGCCCAACCATGCTGTTCTCCTCCTCCCCTCATTAAAGTCAGTTTGAATGTTGAAGATGCTCCATGATGGCCTGTAATTAAGCTCTTGCTTTTCAATAGAATAAAGCATAAATGACAATCTGTCACTGAGTTCCTCTTGACTTTCACGGAGAGTCATGCATCTTGATGTCTTTTCTGACTTTGAAAATTTTGCTCTTTATTCAAAGGTCATATTCGTGGAGAGAAATAATCTTTCAGTACATATTTCAGTTTTCCTAAAAGTATTAGTACCTGCAAGGGACAAGAAAAGGTAACTTACCAAAGTTTGTAGCTTTCTTATATCTCAAAGAGACCTTTCATTTGAATTTTGACCTCTTAATTCAGGATATGTTATTTTGTACAGGTCATAAAGTTTTGGAAGGTTATAAATTAGTGTGCTTAATCCCTATCCAAATAACAAACTTACAATATACAAGCTTGCATTTTTCAAATAATAGTTTGGGTCAGAAGGGTCTTTTAAAGGCGCCATCTAGTCCAACCCACCTGCAATGAGCAGGAACATCAACTACATCCCTTTTTCTGAGCTTCTTTTGTAATAAGCATAATAGAGCATGGATCCTTGGCGTCATCTTGGCTCCTGATTTGGGTTTGTCTACAACTAACAAACATCCAAAATGTGGGACAAGCAAAACAAAATTTTCATCTGTGAAAACCAACATCATGCCTTCAATAACAATAGCTTTTAATAACAGTTAGTGTTACAGCTCTGTGTTTTTCCAGTGTGCAACTTTTAACAATGAAATTTTCAGACATCCAGCGTGGTGGGAAGCAGCAGCTTGGACAATAAGCTTGATGTCGTCTACTGAAACGTGGTTGAAAGCTATGTCTGAACCACCAAAGGGCTGTCTCCTCTGATATTTATTACTTTGACAGTCATAGTTTTTAATTGATGCATTTCTGGCTATATTTGGTTTATTCTGTCCCATCAGTTATGGTGCTACACTGGTTAGAATGAACTTTTGGGGATAATTTTTAGGCATGTAACAGTATAAAATCATGTGTCATTGATATATTCAGTGGCGGTGCTTTTACTGTGACAATTGAGGGTAGTCTCTGGAGCAACAAAAAAAAGTCTTCCAGTAATATCTGGGTGAGGAGAGTACCATATATGTAATCTCTGACCTGAGTTCTTTGCTTTGTTTGGTGCTTTCAGAGATGAATCCTGTGTTCAGTATCTTTCTTTCCTTTCTTCATGGTACTGAAATCTTTAAAAATGAAGATGTTCTATAGTTTGTTTACCAAGGGAAATGATACAGCTAAATTAAGTAGTAAAAGGTTAGAAAAACCCCTTAAAATTACCTCATGTGCAGTGAGCTGGTTTGGTTACCTGCTGATGAGGCAACGTGAGCTGGCTTGAATTACCTGCTATAATCCAGACTTTGATGTTGAGACACAATGGCATGAATGAAAAAGTTAAAAATCTGTAATACTTTCACCCAACAGAAGTGGCCCACAGTACTCTTTTTAGGGGAGTTTTGGCCAGTCATTGGGGGAAGAAAGCTTTGATGCTGCCTGTGCTGCAGGGCAGCACTTCTGTCACCAGAAAGATTCAGTGCGTCCTATCCATTTTTTCAGCTGAAGCAACAGTTCATAAAGTGATCTCTTAGTATTGCTTGGAAGTCTGTGCAGTATGTAGTGGCTTAATTTTTCTATATACAGCTCCATGCAAACACCCTGGGGGGAATTCAGAACAGGAGAGTTTTAGTCACCAGAGGATAATAAGCAGAGAGAAAATAAGGGCTTAAGTACTGTGTACCTTACTTGGGTTGATGCAGCAGTTATAATCCCTTCTCTTTTCCTTTTAGCAGTATTCCATGTAATGCCAAACTCATAAAATGGTCCATAAAATAGAAAGGTGAAAGGGTTCCTTGTCCTATATAATTACTAGACCTTAGCTCCTGTTCACTTTCTCCCATTGTAGGAATGTTTTGGCTCTGGTTCCCTGCACATGTTCTTTAATGAATTGCTGGCATTTATACTGAAGAAAAAAAGGAGAACACTATCCTTTAAACTTTTCTTCTATTTTCATTTAATTAGTGCTATTTACAGAAGTAAAGAAAAAACCCTAAAAATCCAAAATCAGCTAGTTTTTCTGATGTGGTCATAAATATCTGGGATGCAAGGCAGTAACCTCACTGATGATGATAGGAAATTATTTGTTTGTTAGTTGCCTGTCCCTGGTTATCTGTTCTTCAGACTTTAAATTTCTCTGGAGTCTCACTGGTGACAGGATTATAAAGAGTTTTTGCATGCTCCATTGTACTGACCCATAATTTTGTGCTGTGGCTGCTGGGTTTCTGAGGAAGCGGGAGTGCTTTTCAGAGTTTCAGTTGGATTCTTGTTTTTGCAGGGGAGAGGCAGAATGTGCTAATACTCAGTTCTTTTTTTTCTGTATATTCAACAAGTGTCAGCGACACAGATAAATAAGTAAAAATGTGTCCATAGTTAGTCTATGAGATCTGGATATGAGATGGGAAACCTGACTGGTCTTGTGTTGCAATTAAATTCCGGTTCATCAGATTTTTAAATTTTTAAGCAAGAATCCGAGCGCTGTGATTATTACTGAGGCCACCCAGTTATCTGAGAAACACCTCTTTTTGGCTTCTTGAAACCTCCTTACCTGCAGCAACCTGACCTGACCCCTTTCCCGACTGGAGTCAGCCTCATCTTTTCCTCACACTTGTTTTCATTTTGCTAGGGGCAGTTTTGATCAGCTGGAGACTGCTCATGAGCTGCAGCTCTCAGTCGGTGCTTTGGGGTTTAATCTCTCACACAGCAGAAAATAGACCCACAGCATCTCTGTAGGCCTGTGTGTGCAGTTTAGGAGTATTTTGGAAGTGCAGCATGCATTTGTGGTGCCACTAGGTGAAACTACACCTTCCGCTTGAATCTCCATGTTTGTTTTGCAAAGATTTGTTCCTTTATGATGCAGAAAATGTCACCACCATAATACCATATCTGAGTGCATTTTCCATAGAGGAATGTATGTGAAATTTAACACTAGGGTTGTTCCTATTTCCCAGCTAGGGACTTTGAAACCCACTTCATTCTTTTCATCAATTCTGGGCAGAAATTTCAGTTTGAGTAACCGGTAGAGATTGCTATCCATCTGGGAAAGAGAAAGATAGCCAGACACAAACTGCGTGTTATGAAGCTAAAGGTTTGATGTGGACCCTGTGTGTCAAGACTCCATGAGAAACAGCAACACAAGGTAAGAGTAAGAACAAAAGAAGGTGGCCACTGAACTAACATGCACGAGAAAGGGCAGAATTAGCACTAGGCAGTTTAGAATGTTGAATGAGGGAAACTTAATGCTTATAACAAAGCAAATAATCAATGAGTTGTTTTATTCATAGAAGATAAATCACCTAGCTAGCTCTCCTTTACAAACAGTTAGTGTGGGTTATTTATGCTCCTGGAGTTGTGGGCCGCCAATTTATATAATGATTGAAGAGCATTAATCATACTTCTTCGCACAGACTTTATCCCTGAACAGATGCTGGTCGATTAAATTCTGCCCCATTACTGCTTTAAGTAATGACTGTGCTACATTTAGGCTTCATTAGGGGAAGAGTGTTATAATAGCTGAAGTTTTGTGTGGTTTTGGGCAAGCTAAAGTCACCTGAAGGCTTTTGTGATTTACAGCATAGAAGAAACAAGTGGCTTGTGCTGCCAATTCAGAAGATGCCAGAAGTGAACTTTGGTAGGGAGCCTGGTCACGTTTGACTTATGTGGGTTACAATAGTATAAACTAGTGATCAGTTTTTACCTGTATCTAGTGGCATAAGGAGTTTTATTCTTATCTTCTCTTAAGTACAATGCAGCTCGAATCTAAAGCAGCGTTAAGCTATCAGGCAGCACAGGTGAGTAATATCTCTGGGTCACTCTTCAAGAGATAATGACAATTTTACCTTTGTTTAAACTGAATCAGACCAGCAGGTGGTATATCAATATCTGCAGCTTCATTGCCATGCCAGCAGCTCACAGCTGCTCTTGGTGGCTCAGACAGCACATCATCTGTGGTATATTAAGTGCTGTACTTGAAGCTGACTATCAGGGCTACAGTAGACAGATGTGTCTGTGTTAAGTTATCCACTGGTTAATGTACATTGTTGTTAAGTGGTTTATAATATAAAGAGTAGGATACCTAATGCTTATTGAGATGCATGTAAATGATTGTCTGTATCCCTGATGCTGTTCTGAATGTCCTGTGATGTGCTTTTTTGCTGATGTGCGGGAAATGCATTTTTGGATTTTTTTTTATAGGAGGTTAATCAATGTGCATGTAGGCTGTGTGCCACATGTAGGCAATTTATGTCTCAAACTTCACTGTAATCAATATTTTCTCTCAGACCAGTAGTACCTTGAGACAGCATGCTTTACATTTATGTCATTGTTTTGTTAAGCAAAGTTTGTCTAGTTTTATCAGTAACAATATTTATTAGTGAGTTTTTCCTTGCCTGACAATTTACTTACTTGGAGGTAAATTAATTTTCTGTGTTGTCATTCTATTTCTACAGCTTTAGCCTCTTCAGTCAAGCCTGGGATTGTATTTTTGTTTAGCTTTCTCTTGTATAGATGTATTTTAGCAGAGACCTATTAAATGAATTCTGATATCGCACATAGACACGTATATATACATATATGCTCATGTACAGTTTTCTGTTAATGTATGTTCTTGTAAACAGTGACATTTAGTCATCACAACTTCACAAAATCTGGTTAGATTAGGTTATGGCTATGTGCCATTTAAAAGTGAGTGTCTTCAGTTTTCTGGCTTTTTGAGTTATTGTAGTCTAGCTAAAAATTCATCTGAGAATATACATCTACAACACTGATTCTAATGAAACAGTATGATTGCATGTGTTGTTATTCATATCTATTTATGTATTCAAAGGTTTTTAAATTTTAATTATATTTATGAAGATATTATATGCAGTTCCTTATTAAGATATAGAGTGTTACTAGACCTTAAATGTTTCAAGTATATACCAAAATCTCTGGTTGCTAAGAGGAGCCTGTTAGCTGCTTGCTACCTTACAGCTGGGATTATCTGGCAAATATATTGAAACATAAAAATCTTTAAAAGATGCTGACCATCCGTAAGGAGCTAAGTGCTGAGGTCTGGCTCCTGCTCGCTTTACCCCATGCTTGCATAGAAAATGTCTTGCAGTGTTGAGTTTTTCTAATAAGAGCATTGGCTAATTCAAAGCTTGGCAGATTCTGAGGATTTGAGAGATCTTGACCCAGAGGTTTTCTTTCTCCTACCCTTTTTCATGTAACCTTTAAAGGGAAGTTCTGGAATTTTTTTGGTGGCTGTTGTAATTATCACTTTGAGTTCAAAAGATGTTTTAGCAATTCAGAATGTTTTAAGCTGACATTTGTCAGGGCAGGCCCAAAAGGAGAGACAAAATCCTGGGCTGCAGCAGATAATAGATAGAACAGGTTGAGCTCTGCCCTCTATCCAGTTTTATTAGCTCCCTTGATAACTCAAGGGCAGCTGACGACATAACATTTTTGAAACATCACCTCCTTGGAATGAATACCTGTGTAAGCCCCACAGCACTAACTTAAAAGTTCAACAACATGTTGAGAAAAAATGGACAAAGGTCTGAAATGTATCATAATTGAAAAAGCACTTCTAAGTGCCAACCTAGTTAAATTACAGGAATTTGCTCTAATTAATGCAGCTGTAATTAATACAGCTGTACTAGTGCCATAATTAGTATCTTTTTCAGCCATGGCTTGTGTTGTGGAAACAAAATATTGTGTAGTAAAATTCTGTTCACATTGGCTGCTTTGATTTAGCAGTTGTTTGAGGGGCTTTTTCTTTAGATGATGATAGGAAGCGCTAATAGGAAGCCCTTTAGACATCATCTTAATTTTCAGCATTTTTACTGGATCTGTTGTCTTCAGTAGAATTACTGTTTTGGTGCTTTCCCAGATTGAGCCTGGGTTAACTGGAGTATTTGGTGGATAGGCAGTGTACCTATTGCATGCAATTGGGAGGCAACTAGAATGAACAAGTCTTGCAAATCTTGTACAACACTGGGGTGGCCAGGGAGTAGGTAGGGCTAATGTACAGTGTCCATAGATTTGAGGATATATTTGCTGGCTCTTTGTCCTGTGTTGTAGTTGAAGGCTGTCCACTCAGCACCTTTCCTTACCCTGTTGTGCAGTATCACCATGCCTGTGCTTTGAGTCCTACTGTGAATCACAAGCCAAAATAAGCAAAGAAATAGAAGAATTGCAAACCCAAATGCCCTACTGTAAACCAGACCTGGGTACCTGTAATGGAGTATTTTTATATTTATGTTCTTTTTCTTTTGCTGAGGCACATAAGTTTCAGATACAGGATGCACACAAGTTAACTCTGTGCCATTGTGATAATATGGCATGATATGCTTACTAAAGCTTTTAAAAAACAATTTTTTTTTGTTGCTTTTTATATGCCACTTGTTGACTGGGATTTTCAGTTTTGCCAGGTTCAGTTTATTGTTAGCAGAAAAAGTATTTCCTACTCACTCTCCCTTGGAAATGGTGTATTTTAACAGGAAATAGCATAACAGACTAATCAAAGAAAGTCTGAGGAAGGTAGCCCTGCCCTGATGGGGGACTCTCAGTTGTCCTGGCTCCCACTGTGCCATGACAGTGGAGAGAATATGCTGCTGCATTCCCTGAAGTATGACTCTCCTAAGAAAAAACTTACTGATTAACTAATCTTACAGGTCATAAAACACTTTTTTTCATTAGCTACCTTGCCCTAGCACCATTTTTGCAGTGTTTGAGGTATTTTTTGCCCCAGGTTGTATCTTGCTATTTAGACCATGTCTGTTGTAGAAGAAATTAGAAAACTCATGGTTATGGTGGTGGTCTGAGTGCTTGCTAGAAATGCCTCTGAGCTACTGTTTTGTCTAACTTGCATGGATGACAGTAGTATCTGAAAGACAACTTTTGTGCTTTGCTGCAATAAGATTTGAAAATAAGGAGCTCTTTGTCATAAAACTCACAAAAAGTATTGAGATACAGTTTATAATTAGCGTTTTTCCTGTAGTCACCAGTGTAAGTACTCACATGAGTCCCTTTTTTAATACAAGACATAAATGAAATCAGAAAATTGCCATGGATGTTTAGTTTCCCTGTTTGTTGTAATGAAATAGTTTGTGCTGTTTTGGTTTTTTTTCCCCTTTGTCTTGGAGAAGATCTATTAGGATACAATTTAAAGTGATTTTCTGGATATTGTAGTAAAATTGCCAAAGCAGATTAAAGTATATAATAGAGACAGCAGTGTGATGAAAAGTTCAGTTTTATTTTTTCATGAATTATTATTCATCACAGGAGTAATTTAGAATCTCCAGGTATATTCTTGCTAATTTTGCATGTATCTTTGAGATTTTTCTGGGGTTATAACTTAAAAACACAGGAAGCTTTAAATAATTAATTAATTTCCTTGATGGCATTAGTCCATGCTTCATTTCTGTTCAGATAACACAATAAAGATGTGACTTTTTCATCCATAAAACCTTGTAGATGTGCACTGAACGTCTGCACATAATGAATCCATTCATGCAAAGAAAGATAAGTGACTTATTTATCATGCTAGATTTGCAAAAATTTCTCCGTTTCTACAGGTTCAGATGTTTGCTGTCATTGAGGGCAAAACTCCACATTCTGCTCATCCAATGAGCAAGGTATAGGATGGATCCTTAGAAAATGTCTATCTTGATTTTCAGATTAGCAAGTAAATATTTGTATAGTGAAATGAAAGAAAGGCAAATGTTTTTTGCTACTGTTTGCTGAATTACTTTGACAGCCACAAAACACCAAGAGCTGCCAGTGCACCCTGGATGCAGCAGGTGTGATGTGGGCTGGGGTGAAGACAACCACCCTGAGTGTTACAGTTTGTAAGGGGCCAGAGCTTTCAGCCTGTATGGTCAGCAAAGCCTTGGGAGCAGTGGTTCAGCTGTTTACCAGTATGGGCTCGATCCCATTACCTAAACTTATAATGGCATTAGAGGTGTGCTGGAGAGGATCTGGGACATCTTCAGGGGCAGGTAGGTGCTGTACAGGCTTTCAGGAGACCTGCTCCAAGCCCTTCTGGACAGGCAGCTGGGAGCTAGGAGGGGTATTCTAGGGAATATGACACTCAACAATTACGTCTAGTGACTCATCTCTGTGTGATGTTTGTGACAAGTGGGTTGTGCCTTAGTGCTGACTTAAACATTCCTTGAATCATTGTCCACTTACTGTAGTGACTGGATCTGCATGGATCATAATTGAACACAGTTATGTCCAGGGCATCCCTGGACACCTATGCATAGACCCCTAAATGGAGGCATCTTGCAGCCTGCCCACCTTCAGGTCTACAGAGCAACGTGCGGAGTGGGAAGGATTGAGATGGGTATGTGTCCATATCACACATGTGATATTTTAATTTATTGATGGCAGAATAGGGTCGAGGAGAGAGAGTGGTGTTTGCTGAAATTTATGTCAGAGGATCTCCATAGATAGAATTAATCTTTCAGAGAGAAATAGGGCAGTATTTGGATACAGCCTCTATGCAATGGATCCAGGAAAGTGAGAATGTGGAGGTTTCCCAAATACTGATAGAAGGATGTTAAAAGTGACCAGGGCTGACCTGGGTGCAGTTACCACTGTTAACACAAACTTCTGAATGGCAACAGATTAAATAGAAGGACATAAACTATTCTGTTCTACGGATGTGTGTGAGGGTGATGAGGCACTGGAATAGGTTGCCATGAGAAGCTGTAGGTGCCCACCCCTGGAAGTGTTCAAGGACAGGATGAATGCTACTCTAGGATGCTCACCTGGCTTCCTCCATCCTTCCCATATGCATATCTTACTTTTGCATGCTCTGTGGCTTGGAAGGTTTTTCCCAGGTTAGCATAGCCCACTGCTTTTGGGGAAGGAAGAGTTTTCCACTCTCACTAGTGACTTCCACCCCCTGCAGCTTGCACAGCTGGGAACAGGCAGGCAGAGACCCTCCCTTCCTGCATCCCCCTTGCACAGAACAGCCTTATAATGTACTCCCTCGGGAAACTAAATGAATAAAACTGGAAGCATTCACCCCAGACTTAATGAGATGAATGGAAGGGGAGGAAGCAGTGGAGAAGTTGTGGTGCTTTATAGAGAAGTGTACCAATAATCATTAGACAAGACTCTGGCATTGAAGTAGCAGGAGGTGAGTAGATGGTATGAACTGGGGTGTTGTATTGAGTGGCAGCTGTTGAAAGTCATAAATGGGCCAAGGGGCATGGAAACTAAGCCAGAGCCTTGGATTTGAAGGAATTTCTGGAGACTTCAGTGGCAGCAAAACCAATAAAAGGGACATCCATGAAATTGCTGGAAACAGCAGATGAAATGCGAGGAGTTAAATGTAGCTTTTTCACTGCTGAATTTACGTTACAGATCACTGGAGGAAGGAATCTGAGAAGCAGCTAAGAGGGGTGATTAGGATCAAATGTGGGGTTTGGGGAAGGTGGGAGGTCCCAGCAGATAGGCACTTTAAATGCAGCTCGCCTGGATATATTGAATCAGTCTGCTAATGCTTCCACTTAGCTGGCAGCAAAGTTGCTAGTTTTAGGATTGTATTTCTCCACCACTTGTTAACAAAAGTCCATTCCTGCTGAGTATCAATAGCTTTTATTGAAGTCTATGTCTCGGGAGACTGGGCACAGAAAGGACAAGGGAAAGGCATTCCTCTGCTCTTACACAGATGCCTTCAAGGCAGAGATGAATAACACAAACCTTGGCACTGTGGTGAAACTAAGAAAGGTGGAAATTGTTTTCTTCTTGCTACATAGTATTTTTTAAAAAATCTTTAATTGCACCAGTCTGTTAAATCTAGTCTGGAAGGGGAGAATTTCTCTGTGACAAAGAGTTTTGTTATTGTAGGATTTTGAACACATAGGTAATCTGTTTGAGTAATTTCTGTTTGTGTGCTGCACTGGAAGTGGCTGTAACTTTTTTCCAAACTCCAGGGATGGCTTTTGAGCAAACCCACAATGAGTGGTGGTGTTTTGAGTGCGAGGGTTTAGTCAAAGGAAGAAGCAAGAGGCTTTTTGGGGTTCTTTTTGCTATAGTGGTCCTCTTAGTTGTATTGCACTGCTGTAGCACAGCACACAAATGTAAAAGGGAATGAATGAGGCAAAAATAGAATAAAGATGATTTTCTGTTTTGTACAATGAGGAAGTTCTGTCATGAAAATGTGCCAAGAAGGTAAGCTGGCTATGCTCTAAGATTTCGGAAAAAAACCCAGTGATTTCAGACACCTGAGTTTTTATGGTTCAGGAAAGTCAGTCCCTGTTTCCATATGTCAAAATGAATACTCAGAGGCACCAGTCTTTTGGTAATATTTAGGGATTATCCCTTGGTTCTGAGCCCAGGGTCACAAAGGTTGTCTGCAGTCTGGTAATTCACAACAGAAACAGGAAAACTAAGTCAGAAAAATTCTTAAGGGATTCCCATTTAATGACATTGAGGCATTGGTGTTGTCAAACCACTTATGATTTCAAGTGGTGTTGTCAAACCATTTATGATTTCAAGTTTTTTTTCTTTTCCTTCTGTGTGGCAGATGATTTTTGAAAGTACAATCAATTGCAAATTCAGGCAGCATGGGAAAAAGTGTCAGTAAGTATGGAAAATCGTACTCTTGTATGCTGGCATGCTGCAAAAACACCCGAAGTATCTCTGTCCCAGCCACTCTTGGAAGGTTTTATTTCATCACATTTCTGAGCTGATAAACAGCTGATATATTAGAAAAATATGTTGGGAGGGGTAATGCATGGTTTAAGACTAGCAGAAGTGCCAGGAAAGATCAGTGTGAATGATGCATTTCATCCAGTAAGTGTCAACCCACTACAAATGAGAAGGAAAAAGAAAATTAATAAATTGTTTCTTAAAAGTACTTCTTCATCACCACTGAATTTTAAGGGTGTTCTAAAATAGCTCATGTGTAATTGTCTATTCCTTGTCTGATATTTATTGTGTTCTGGGAAACATCCCAGAACATGGGAGCCCAAAAGAGTACCTGGAATGATGTCTAGCTGTTGATTTTTGGTTACTTAAAAAACAGGGGAGGAAGCTTGAACTGCTCAGCTTCACTGACATTTTCTAGGCTATAGAACATGAATGTGCCTATGCTTTTTAAGCTGATTGCAGGAAAAAGCACAAGGAGGTGAGATCTATACACAGCTCTGAATAGACTTATTACAAATCAGAAATCTTGAAGCCTTCTGCAACCCTTGCTGAGAACTGTCGGCTTCAGTGTGACTGGAGTGGAATATTTGGAATGTTATTTAATTCTTGTGTTACAATAACTCCTGTAGGGTCCAGAAAAGTCAGGGCTTCATTGTAGAAATGCAGACAAACCAGATCTCTCAGAAAATTTACAGTATATATGCATTTCTCAGATGTATATTTACTTATTTAAGCTCTCTATCCTTGAGTTGAATGTTATACTCAAAGAGAAAAGCTCAAATATATAAATTTTCTTGCATATTTATGAAGTTCTATGTGTTAAAAACCCCTAAAACTTACAATTCTCATATATCGAAAGGCCTTTTTATATACAAACACCACCACCTTGCAGCAGTGAAAAATTTTAAGTGTCAATAGAGGTGAAGGCAAAGCAGTTAACTTAAGCAAGTACTTTTATACTTAATGTTAGCTACTTCATCCACCATGACAAGCTCAGTTTGGAGAATATGTATCAAAAAATATAAATCCATTTTGGAAGATGTTATAGCATCATTGAAACGTCATGTCAAAGGGGATCTCTGACAGCCTTTAGTCCAGACTCCTGCTCAAAGTCAGACTAAACTTCAAAGCTGTAGCAGGTGGCTTGTGGCCTGGTGTAGTGGCCTGGTTCAGATCAAAAGGTCTGCAAGAGAGTCCACAGCTTCTTGGGACACCTTGTTCCAGGCTTTGCCACCTACAGATCTCCAGTGATTAACACAGAGCTTGCATGTTCTTTGGTTTTCTTTGAAACTAATCCATTACCATTAAGAGAAAGTTGCTAAGGACTTGCTTCCCAACTCTCTGATTTTTTAGCCTGGAAATGACCTACAGTGCATTATGGTAAGCTGTGCAGAAATAACCTATAAATGTATTAATCCACAGGCTGGGAATTGTTGCAGGCCACTTTGCAAAGAGGTTGCTGCAGCTTTTTGAGCAAGGCTTTTTTGTTTGGAATACAGAAAAGATCAGCAGTGGAGGCAGGCTGGTGACTAGAGGGAATTGTCTCTGAACTGCTGATACCCTTTAAAAATTGTTTTACTTGAAAAAACTATTTGTAGGAGTTTGCTGATTCCTTACTTCCTCGTCAAGGAAGGCCTAAGTGAGGGGAGTTGGTTTTATATTTTCACAAACTACTGTTTCTTGGAAAGTACTAACTCAAAAGGACCATACATCTTGGGGAACACAGCAATCCTGGTAATGCTTTCTCCAGGAAAGGCTTTGAAAGTGCCAGTAGGCTATCTGGTCAAGTCAATAAGATCTGTGGGGAATCAGGATTTTCCTCTATAGTGGTGGATACAGCTGTGCAAAATATGCAATTAATAACCTCCTAGGAGACACCTGTCTTATCCATGAACCACAGAGTATGCACAGATGCAAATCTTAGGTGAGACACTTCTGCAGGGCTGAAGTCAGAAAGGTCAAATTCTTTTTTTGTAGTATATTTAAATGGTTAGTATCTATTCCTTTAAATATTTTGTGGACATAAATTGCTTTGGAAATCTACATGGCAATTATAATAAAGGAAAGAAACTGATCTAATGTGCTTCTTAAAGATCATGTGTTGTGAAGAGTTCCCCTCCTTAGGGAGGGCACAGCTGGACGTCATTGCTCTTTTGTGACATTGACCTGGCAAATGATCATTAAGGACCCTATGGAGAACATCTAATCTCTGTCATGTACAGAGGTAGAACCACTTTTGTTCTGAGCAAATTCTTCCCATAGCAATGTCTTCTCTGTTAGCTGTTTAGCCCAGTCAGTGGTTAGAGGAACTGAGGCCTCTGATCCCTCAAGTTAAACTTGAGAATTTTTAGTAATCTGAGAGCTTTTCCACATGTGCCTTCTCAAGAAGGATAGTGGCTTTTCACATAGATGGCTGAACTGGGTCCCCACCTGGTTCAGTTCAAATGCAATCCACAGCAATAAGAGACTGCACATGATTTCTTAAGGATGAAGAATTGCATCATGTAACTGTGCTTTCATGAAGAAAGCAACTTGGATGCTTGTTTCATGTAAAACAAGTCTCAGAATGAGCTGAATGAGCTCAAGTGCTATTTTAGGTTCATTCATAGTCTTCTGTGATCTTGTTGACCTTTTAGTCCTGACATCCCTGGTGCCAAATAGGATGAAAAGACAGATTCTCAATGAAAATGAGATTTTTGTCTGTGATTTAAGCTTTCATTAGTGAAACAGATACAGCACTGAAGACGTTGTCATGTGAAAAGAATATATTTGACATTAGTAGGGACTTCTTTTATTGCTCTCTACAGCCATGGCAGAGCTGGGCATGTGAACAGTATATGTGTTTTCAGATGTTTACCCTTTCATTTCCTCCAAACCATCAATGCTGCTAAAGTAGCTTCAACGCCAAGAGCATTCAGAGCTAAAACACAGGATCAATATTGAAAGTATTTGTTTGTTGTTGTATACACAAACATCTACTTTGTTGATCAGTACAGATTTTAAAAAGTAACACTTTTATTTGAGTTAACTTTTTGTCTAACCCACCCTGTTATTGGGGGTGTCTATGTTTCTCCAGAGTTTTGTGTTGTGGCTATATCCTTTTAGAAACCATTTGTTCATTAGTGCAGCAGTAATCATGGAAATAGGTCACAGCCTCTTTTGAGTTAAGCTGTTACGTCCCCGCAGAGAACGGCACTTAAATATCAATAGCGTAACTGGGAAAACTCGGCAGTTATTTCCCTGTTTTCTGCAATTCAATGAGGAGTTGTTCGATGCAGACCCCATTGCACTCCAGATGAATGGTGGTGATTGTGAGAAAATGATCTTCTATTAATGCAAGATGTCACACTGAGAACAAAGACTAGTTCTTACCATGATGGGATGAGCTCACTCTAATCCCCAATTTGGGAGACTTTGATGCTTGTTCAGGTGCCAGTTTTTCCATATATGACATACCAGAAGGAACTTTAAAAAGAATGCAGAACAAGGCAATGTTAAACTGATTCATGGCTCCTGAATCTCAAGGTCGTATTAGGTGAGATGTCATATAATTATCCTTTTGCCTGCAATTTCTCAGTAAACCACCTTTCCTATCAACAGTTGGAGCTTTCAGAGTGCGATGAAAATCATCCATATTAGATTTGCCTTAAGTAAAGAAGTACAGGCCTTTTTTTGAGATCCCCTGTTTCAATTTATCTTGCATAAATGTCTAAAAAAAATTAATTTAATTAAAGGCAGCTTTGCCTCCAGGTTTTTTGAACTGCAGCATTTTACACCCCCATCCTGGGATTTTGGTGTGTGGTCAGTGAAATCTAGGGAGGACTCATTGTGCCTTCCTTCCTGACACACTGTTTCTCTGCAGTGCCCACCTATCTATCAGAACAGGAAGGGCCAAAACAATATGAGGGCTCTGGTTCATGAGTTCTTACAAATGCCGTGTGACAACTGGAGATTTTGTATAAATTTACTTAGTTATAAAATTAAAAAAAAAAAAAAAGACACTGTCATTGTGACTTGGAGATTTAGAAATAGCGAGATAGCCAGTGGAATTTCAAACTCAATAATCCCATAAGCTTACAGTTTCCTTTCTCTGTTTCAGTAGTGTTTTATGGTGGTTTCCCTCTTCCACTAAGATGCCCTTCTGTTGTTTCATTATCTCTTCAGCACATAGCTGTCTTTTGCCCAAGATCCCTAAGAAGGCATTTGGGAAGTCAAGCAGCAAGTTCAAATGAAAAAAGGACATGTACTTCTCATTGTTCTAAACCTAACTTTTTTCCCTTGTTGTCTGATGCAGGTGGGAAACAGGAGGATCTGGTGGGTGCTGTCCCATTGTTCTGCTGTTCCACCTTTTTATTGTGCTGAATCCTTTCTTTGGGGAAAGCAGGCAGAAATATTTCTTATCCTGTATATCTCACCCGAGCAAAATGTGAACATTGCATAACCAATAGGATCAAAGGTTGTTAAAAACCTCAAAGAAAGAGCATAATTCTTTTTATCCAAATTGAAGGTTATAGGGAATACTTTTTTGGTTGGTGTATGCAGGGTGTCAAGAGAATAGAAAATAAACTCCCTGAGGAAAAAAAAAAAAAAATATTCAAAATAGTGCTGGAACTGCCAGACCTGTATTCCTTACAGAACATGAGTTTTTATTCTGTAGGCTGCTTTGTAAGGACTAAACCCTTAACATTTCTGTTTTCAGTTCTGAGTTTATTTTAATGTATATATGCTGTGATGTAAAGTAGAAGCAGATTGATTAGTAAAGTAAAAGAATTAGGTTGATGTGCCAGAAAGATAAAAAGCAAAGTAACATTCCTTATACCAAGTAAAGGCCTGTAAAATTCCAGCCTAGATTTGTGGGGAAAAAAAAAAAAAAAAAAAAAAAAAAGAAAATCAATGTCAGAGTAATTGGCATTTCAGAAGCACTATAATGGGAAGATGAGACACGTTTTGAATATGACAAGATTAGATTCAGAAGCAGAGAAATTGCAAGAAGACATAAAAGAAATCCAGTATTTACTTCAATTTTAAAGGTAACTTAGAGTTATGATTTGTGTTTGTGTTACCAAAGGTGTGTGGTTAATGAAATGATAGAATGAGTCTGGCTGCAACACTAATTTCTGGAATATTCTTTTGTTTACCCTATTACCCTAGAGACTTTTTCTACCTACATTTCATTAACTCTGGATGCAGAATCTTTGTGGGTTAACATTAAGTTTTAGCTCAGGAACTTTCCTGAAGATTTTATAATTATCACCTTTAATTAGTACTGTTGGAAAGATTGTCAGCATCTGTGGCTTTCATCACAATAAACAGAAAAACAGGAGATTGGAAAAGATACAAAGATCAGCAGTCCTGCTCAGAGATGTGTGTGCGTTCTTCTCAGGTGGTCCAGAAGGAGTTTGACACCTGCCATGGCACCAGCCCATGCTGGGGCCCGCTGGCAGTGCAGCCACACCTCTTCAATAGCCGTGTAAAGCAGGAGCAGACATTGCAGCACTCCTTTAGAACCCAACTCCCCTTGCCCCCTCCTCCCTTCCCAGCATGCTACAAAGCCCCAGGTCACAAACATACCTTGCTGCCAGAGCTCCAGCAGCAAGGCCTGGTGTGTGATCATGATGTCAGCTAATGACAACCCTCTGATTTCAGATGATGCTTGTGAGCTCCTCTGGGACACTCCTCCTCTGGTTACTGCTGATTCTCAAATTCAGAGCGTGTCAAAAGCCCAGCTGCAGGTATAGAGGGCTTTTCTAAATAATAGTCATTTAAGCAATGCTGCAAACTCCTATTAATTACATTTCTATCATCAACAGTAGGCTTTTTGTGTTAGCCCTAATGCGAAAGTGGCATTCTCGTCCAGTGGTGTTATTTTAGTGCTCTTCTGTAGAAGGTACTCATTGCCTGAAGTGCTTGAAATCAACCTTTTTTATGTTGTTTTGCTGGAGCTGTTGTAGTCTAAGAAGGAATGAGAGATGTGTGAGCCACAGCAAGAAACAAGTGGCTACTTGTACTACAAAACTGAAGGCCAAGCAAAATTTAAATGCATGAGGAGGCAAGTTACTGTACAGGATTCAGATCTGACAGATGAAGTTGCATAAGTTACATTTTACTAAGTGATTGTAAGTGGATCTGGCTGAGTCTGAAGGAGCAGAAATGATAACCTGGAAAAGAAGTCCTAATTACAGCAGTGTAAGTGATGCTAGAACAGTTTTAAGCACCAATCATGGAGAAGATTATCTTAGACGACAACATGCAAAAGTTACATAGAGCTGCTGGGAGAGAGCTACTCAATTGCCACATTTATCTTAGTTTCTTTCATTGCTGAAATACTCTTCCTGATTTTCTTGAAGTTTGGATTGCTGCATATATGGTGCACAGAAGATGCTGTGTTCTTTGCATTCTCTGAGCCTCATCAACCTTGTCTGATGGCTAACTTTCTGCTCTGTGCAGGTGGGATGTGTGTTTAGGGAGTGGGGAGGGCTGCTGCTCTGCTTTCAGGCATTCCTGGGGCAGCAGAGGAGCACAACGTGCTGCTTCTGTCCTGCATTTCCTTGTATGTCATTAGCTGTCAACTTTCTGAGCCTTGCCATTTCCGATTACTGCTGCAGAACGTGTCAGCCAAGGCAATATAAAAGGTAGTAGATAGTATCTGGGATTTTTAAGATATAGGCATGTGTTCTTAGACACAAAATCCTAAGTACTAAAGAGCCAGTAAAGGAAGAGTTGGTTTAGTCTCTGGTCTTTCTTCAGTGAGAGCCCAAAGAGCGTAAAACTGCCAAGACTATGCTGTCAATAATAGTATATCAATTTTGTGATCTTAATAAAAGTTTTCAAGGCTTTGCACACAAAAAGGCCACGTGAGACACTTTCTACCTCATGCTATTTTTTTACTTGCTTTTCTCTACTTTCTTAATGCAATAATAATAGAGTATGGGGATCAGTAAAGTAGTTCTCTTTGTTTAAATATGCCAGGTCAAACATCAACGTTGTTTCTGCTCCAGTGCCCTTTCAGTTCTAGTTTGTGCAGGATTATATGAAACTCATGTGTACATTAGTTGTTAATACAACTAATTTTCTCCACTTCATTGCTTGACTGAGTTCTGCTGCCTCATGACACCAGCACTTGACTAGAATTAGATTTGTTCTTACTGGGGCAAGGAGTGATGAAGAGGTGGGTCTATATCGGAGAAGCACGTGCTTATCCATGGATCACTGATGCATTTCATTTAGTTGGCAAGATTTGTTTTGGATTGATTGGGGGGAAGGAGAGAGTACTTCAACTGCTCTCTAGTTCTGATAGCAAAGACAACAGTAACCTTGGCAGCTAAGGATGCTGAAATACCACTTAATCCTTACTCGTAAGTCAATAGGGTTTTGCTCAAGTAATAAATTATCAAACCTCTCAGCATGTGGCTGAAGAAACTATAAAACAAATCAGGTGCTTCAGTTCAGATAAAGTATTGGTGCAGCCACTAACTGCATGCCTGCACAATTGAAATAAACTTTGTCAGAATTTTCCAGCTAGAGTTTTTTTCTGTCTGAAATTGCTGATTCACAGAAACCAAAACTGCAGGAGAAGATTTGTTTTCAAGTTTCTCATTTCAAAGCAAAACCAAGTAGTTGTTTAAATATCTTTCTCTGACATTTTCTTAACAAAAGTGTTAAACACTTAACAGAAACATATTTTGTTAGGTAGAAGACTGGAAATCTAGCAGCTGTGTATTACAGAGTATTTCGGAGCAAGCAGGTGCCCAAGAAAAAAAAACCTGCTCCCTGTCTTGCTGCATAGGGTTCAGCTAGGTGAGGTCGGAGCTGCTTCACAGCTGTGGGAGTGCCAGGTCCAGGGGCAGGAAGAACAGTAAGGATGAGAGTCACCCCTTCTGGCTTCAGCTCCTGCTTCTGCTGCATGGAGTGTAAGGTGAAATCATGCTTTGAGTTAAGGTTTTGCTCTCAGTAACTCTTGGAAGACCTTCTCTTTGTCTCTCCCTCACATCTGTTTCTTTTGTCTTTGGTGTTTTCTTTTTTTAAAAAAAATTTACTTTTTGTCTCGCGAACAGAAGCCCTATATCCTCCTGGTCTTGGAACAGTTTCCATGCTACATTTATATGCACAGTAAATAGTAAGGAAGATCCTTAGATATTTATAGCAGTGACTTCTGTTTATTATCCTGAGAGTCGTTCAACATGATCAAAGGTATTAATTATTTCTTTATAGCCCGAATGTGAGGGTGTGGAGTATAGCTGCCTGTAAGAGGACCACAAGTGTAGAGGACAGGCTCCTGCTGAGTCACACAAGCATGCACAGTCTTTCATTTACTGCCACAGCCTCTTAATGTAGGGAAGATTGCCGTTCAAGTTAAGCTGCTGTGAAAATTTTTACAGTAGGGGGAAGTATATCTTTTTTCTTCAGACTACTCCTTAATATAAGGATGGCCAGCCAAATAAATATCAGTTTGTTTGAGAGGGAAAAGAAGACACAGCAGTATGGGCAGGGTTTGGGGTCAGGCTAGGCAGACAAGCTGAGTGGAGTGAAGGTGGTGGGGTGGGCAGGAGGTCAGCCAGGGTGTGCTGCCACCACCTTGACTTCCAGTGCTGCTGCCAAGCCAAGGCTGGGTGCAAGGAGTGGGGAGACACTGGTGCAGCACCAGCCAGGGGAGCACTGATTGCTGAGGTCAACTTTTAGTTGCCAGTTTTGGAGCTGCCTTCTTAATTTAGCAGCCAATTTGGGTGAACCAAGCCCTGTTTGTTGACTTGACATGTATAGGTATATGGAGCTGATGCATAGTTTTTGTGACAATATAAATAATTTTGAAATAAATACAGGTATGTTAAAAAGCTTGAGAAATTACTTTTTTTTTTTTTAAGGTTGAGAGAATGACAAACAACTTCTATTTTGTTTTCCTTGTCCTTCCTGTATTGCTGTCTCATTCAGTTATTCCTCAGTTCCCCATTTCTTGCTTCATTTTTAGGCTGTTTTCCCAGACAAGGTTTGGAAATGTTTTCAGGTCATCTATAAAACCCTGTTCCTTTGGCTTTTCCTGTATTCGTATATACACACATATAAAAGAGACATTACTATTACAGTTCCTGTCATGTCTTCTTCAAAGGTATTTTCAAGGCTGGAGAACAAGATGTTTCATCTTTTCACTGTTGTACATTAGTCCCACCTTGTGAAGCTAATCCATCTGCTGACTCCTGTTAGCATTGTCCTCATTTTATTCCCTTGGTTTTTCTCTTTTAAGCATCTAATAGGAATTCAGCTCAGCCATGGAGGCTGTATTGAACCTTGCAATGCCTTGCTGTATTACTTTGCCAGTGGGGATATAAGCAGCCCAATATTCATATGAAAGATTTACCTCCTGTAGGAAAATCCTTAAAAACCTAGCCAAATGTTCTCAGAACCAATGGAAATAAAGCTGGGATCTCAGAACAGCTAATTGGATCTTGTGCTACCCCTGTTATCTTTCAACAAATGAAAAGCATCAGTAGTGTTTTTGTGTGTTTTGGGGTTCCTTGTTCCCCCTCAAATCCCTTTCTTGGAATGACTTTTTTCTTAACAAACAGGATCCAGATGCCTTAGGAAAGAATAATAGCTACTCCTTAAGTCTGGCTGTCTTTTCCATTTATTTTGTGTTGAAGGCCTGTTAAGAAAGGTTTATCACTTTAAAAGGATATGCAAATAGACATGAAGGAATAATTTTGCTTTTGTAGATAATAAGTGTTAAAAATAATTTTTAGAGTTCGTAAGGAAAAAGATTCTCAAGGGTGATTGTGCTGTTGTGACAGATTAAAAAAAAAAAAAAAGGAAAAAGGCTGGAAATGGGAATGTTCTGAACTTGTGAGATGAGCTTTTCAGTTGTGCTATCAATATCCTGCATGCCCTTCACTCCAAATTCTAGGTGAGTTAGTGCTGAAAGAGAGGACAGAAATTGGTCTCTCACACTCCACCCTGTGCCCAAGCAGGGGCTCCTCACTCTCAGGCTGATTTGGCTGGTGCCCACACTGCTGCCAGCACATTACTGGATGCCTAGAGGCTGCTGCTCATGTTTTTAGGAGAACCAGCCAAGGTTGCAATAGTGCTCCATCACTCCCTTGAAGCTTTAGGGGGAAGGAAAGTTTATTTGCTTTGTTGGTTGATCAGTGTGCTGCTGCTTTGGCTTCATACCAGTGTGACTGTCAGGTTTGCAGCTGGGCAAGTTCTGACCTCACCATCCAAGGGGGACCTTTCCTTCTCCCTGGCATGCGTTCAGTGCACGTGTTATGCTTGTGTTTGCATGGACATCTTCAAAACTGTGAGCATTTCAGATCCCTGCTGAACTGAATTCCATTCCGTTTAATTACTACATGAGCCATAATGTTACTTTGTGCAACTGGGACTTGTTTGAACAAGTCCTCTGAATCTTTAGGGTTGTCTTCTGCAGTACCTCAAGCAGTTGCTGTAGCAAAGGGCCCCTAGGACTCTGTAGCATCCCTCATCCAAATGTACTATTATATTGGATATATTTGCTCTCGCAGAGGGAGCTACAGCTTGTAAAAGAGAAATTTAATGAAAGGAACCTAATAAAATGGTAGAGGTGGGAGGTGAGTTATTTAGAGAAAACAGTTTTGTACTTACTCTAGGTCTAAGGCTGCCCTAAAGGCTGAGTCAGATTTGGTAGATTTTCACATTATAATTCTGACTGGTGCATGGTGGTTCATGATTGCACTGCTTGGATTATGACAGCAGCACTAGTTGCCCTTTCCTCTTTTGTCCCCTGATAATGTACCCCAGGGAAGGCGTTCAGCTGTCCATGCTCAAATAGCAGTACTGGTCCTCCTTTGCCTGGAGTGATGCATCAGTTTGGTGCATGTGATTGCTGTGGCAATTAGGCTCACTGCAGATCTTTAATCTTATGGTAAAGATCTAAAACATTTTTCTCAAAGTTTTCTTCTTTCATGGAGTTGGCTTTTATTTTCTTTGTGTGTTTCATGATGGGGTTCCCCGTCCCCCCCTCCGCCATCACAGTCACTTCATTTTATTGCAGTATGCTACAGGTACAGAATTTGGAGTCTTATAATTTTTATTTTTTATAGTTTTTATTTTATTTTAGTGCATTTCCTACAGAACGAGACCCTTTTTTGTTTTGTCACTAAGTCAAAGGGCTGAAATGAAAATGAAAACTGGTGACTTCCACAACACTCAAATTAAAATTAGAGTTACCTTTATGATTGCTTGGACTTTCAATTGATAGAACATTTAAAAAGAACATTGATGTCCAAGAATAATAAAGTAGAACATTCTAGAATTAGGCAAAAAGAGCAGTTTAAAAATTGTGATGAGTTTTGAGGCAACTTTTGGCTGTATGAAATTTCTGTCTAATCACTTTCTTTAAATGAAAAGTGACAGGTAGGTGTTGTATCACAACACTGTCACTCTGCTTCTAAGAGTCCTTTGGTAAGCAGCAATCCAACATCAGGCAAACACAACCATCCAGGATACAGTCTCATTTCATGCAGCTACTAGATAGGCTTATTTGCTGTAGCATCTCAGACCTGACTTCATTTTAGTTGGGATCTTCCCATTCAACATAAAGACTTAAGTGTCTTGTTTATTTATGATGAAACTGAAAAAAAGGGGAATTACTGAAATTGATGCAATCTTTTTCAATTGACACAATCTTTTCTGCCTTCTGAGTTTAAAATTGTGGAGGTAATTCAGGAACCTGGATGAAACTGAACATCAATGAAAATCAGAAAGTCATTTCATAGATGGATTCAAAAACTTTCGGGAGACCCTTGTGCCTTTTTGCTTCCAAATGAATTAAAGACACTAGTGACAAATCAGCCTTTTAAAATATCCTCACTGCTGTGGTTTCATCGGTTAGTTCTGAAAATCACTGAATCTGAGTCAGTAGAAAAGTTCTATGGTTTATTTTTTTTTATCAGATTTGGAAGTATTTTTGCCTGGTGTGACACAGGTTTCTTCTGCATACCATGTAGTGTGCAAGGATGGGAGGGTGACCCCGTACCTTGGAAGCAGTTGCTGTGTTGTCACTGGTTAGACACTGACCTGTGTTCCCTAAATGCAGTGCCACCCATCTCAGCTCTCCTACCTTCCCATTGCTTCCCTGAGTTTGAAAGCCATCAGTTACTCTCCCATTTGGGCAGAAGTAGCTCCATAAATGCAGCAACTCCGGGTTTTTCTTCAGTTTGATTTTAGTGTGCGCTTATAGACGTTGCTCGTGAAGTGATGAATGTGAGAAATCTGGAAAGTGGGAGCCAGCATATGGAGCTAGCAAATGAAGATGGGAACGATGAACTAAATGTCACTTTGGGGAGACATGATGTTAAGCATTTGGCTTTTCAGCTTTACAGCTTAGACGGCATAAAGCTAATTTATACTCTTCGACCCAGTGATGTCTGTCTTCTAACTGTTTATTGGAAATGTGATTGCAGTTTATGTAGATGTTTTCATACAATAACTGTGTTATCAAAAAAGGGGATAGCATATGGCTCCCCCCAAAAATCCCATGGCTCACAGTCACTTTTCACATTTTCCTATGACTACATTAAATTATTTCTTTACTTTCTGTCTATTGGAGTATCTCGTGTCCAAGATTCATGGACTCTTAACATAATGCACTTACTACTCTTAATGATAAACATATTATACAGAAGTAGGAAGAAGAAAAAGAAAATAACTTCTAATGTTCAGGCCTTTATTAATTTTTCTCTACCATCCTCAGGCCTTCTTTACACATTTTTCTTTACCTTTCTTCAAGTTTTCTCTAAGTATTAATAATGTTAATGCTGTTCTCAAGTACTTTTTGTTGAAAATGGTTTTATTTCTTTTTCTTACTTTCACTGAAGGAGCAAATCATCTCCCCTTTTAATAAAGGTGTTCTTCTTTTAACTTTTTCACATACAGAAAGCTTGCAACATACTTTTGTAGGCAAAGTTAGAGGGTATCAGTAATTATGGGAGGAAACACCGGTAAAAGAATTAAAGCAACAGTTAATCAGATTGTGGCTCTGTCAAAAACATAAAAGAGGACAAGTGTAAGTGAAAAAACCCCAACAAAATGCAAATCCCAAAAGCTTTGCTTTCAAGCGTTTTACTGGGCTATTGGTAAAATTGTTCAAATAAATACCACTGAAATACATGATGAAATAACATTTCTGAGTGCTCTTTCAAAATTGCTAGGGGCTTGTAGTGTTAAGTGCCTTTCTGATACCGTAAAGAATTAAAACAGATAAGGACATTACGCAGATTTTGAAAGTAAAATAAATTTATTTCTGGTAATGGGACTTAAAGTGACATGCAGGTTTCCAGAAGCTTTATTACCTGGGATTTTTATTGGCAGAGTGAAGAAGGATGCCTAGTGGAAGAGTAGCCCTACAAGTAGTTACCCACCCCTACATGTAGGGATAATTGAGTCTCACACAACGCTTAGATGGCTGTTTGTGTCTGCCTCTGGTTTTCATTAATGCTGATAATATCTTAGCTAGTATTCAGTGAGTTAGATCATATGGATCTGCAAATTGTACTTAAGAAGCAGGCATCAGTTTCAATGGCAGGAGTTTGCTTCCAGCCACCAGCCCTGCTGAAGGCACCAAACAGCCGTGGATGCAGTGCTTCGCTGGGCTGGCCTCTCATTAGGAAGCACTGTGGTGTGGCTGGCTGCAAGCCTGCCAGGCTGAAACAGTTCATGTGAAAAGAAAGAAAAGTCTCATTTCAAACACAGTCACTTGAGTCTGACTCCTGCTCACAGGCATGAGTTATCTTCTTGAGAGAACGGGAAACTTTCCTTGAGAGATTGAGTCACAAGGTGAGTATGGCTGCACTTTCTATAGAGATTCAAAAGTTTTATTTAAGTTTAGATTGGGTTTTCGTTAACCTCTGCTCAATGTTGGATGATTTCTAGACAGTAAAGTTATTAAATATAGTTCAAAAAAATCTTATTTTCTCTAGTAAATTACCTGGAACCATTGTGGGTAAAGTTGTTTGGCTTGGCATAAACTCCTCTAAGAGGGTTTGCATGTGGATATGGTGGCCGAGACTGGTTTCTACTGAAGGAGGCTCTCCTTACAAAAAATAAACAATTTAAATCTTCTGGAAGAGAGCCCAGATTGTTTATTCTTAGGCTTAAAATGATGGCCTTTCATAAAAATCTGGAGACACTCAATCTACATATTCAAGTAAGATTTGCAATACAACTGAAGTGAGCAAATGCGAGTCCATATGTTTGTTGCAAATCTTAAAGGAATGACAGGAGGGCTCTTGGTTTTGTTGTTCTGCTGGCAGCAATGGCTTTCTTAAGAGTCTGACTCCTTTACACAGGAGCCCTTTTCCATGAAGGGTTTGCTGCCCTTGTGACAGTGTCGAGACAGCTTCTTCCTGACTGACAGCCGGTGTCAAATACCAAGCACTTTTATTGAACTGCTACACCTTTTTGGTCTTCCTATCACTCCACTCACTTCATTCTGAGGCTACAGACTGCTCTTAGGATCTCTATGGAAACTGAGGAGGACTTGCTCTTTTTACACTAATTGACAGCATTACCAATTGAAAGGTTTCTTTCTGGACTCTACAACTTTTATGATGTTTCTCTTGTTCTTTCCATTTTGATGGCTGTTCCTTGTTCTCTGCTCTTCAAAATGGGATACATGTTACAAACAAAGTTGCTTGCAGGTAGCAGGAATCCAGCTTACTATAAAGCTCATTATAAAGCTTACCTTATTCCTCAGTCTGTACACACAACCAGGGTTGCCTCAGGTGCAGAATCCAGCACTTGCCCATCTTAAAGTTCATCATAGTTGGTGATTGCCCACCCCTCTGATTTGTCCAGGTCTCTCTGCAGGGCCTCCCTGCCTTCAAGGGAGTCAACAGCTCCTCCCAACTTAGTGTCACCAGTACACTTACTTAATATCCCTTCCAATCCTGCTTCCAAGTCATTTATGAAGATGCTGAAGAGTACAGGGCTGAGGATGGAATCCTGTGGAACCCCACTAATGACAGGTCACCCATCTGATGTGACCCCTTTCCCTATAATCCTTTGTGCCAGCCCTCTGAGCCATTTGCTCACCCATGGCATGGTGTGTTTATCCAGCTGTGTGCCTGACATTTTGTCCAGAAGGATACTGTGAGAGACACTATCAAAAGCTTTACTGAAGGCCGGAAAGGTCATGTCAGCTGGGTTCCCTTGATCAGCTAGATGAGTTACCCTATCATAGAAGGAAATTAGTTTTGACAAGCAGGACTTCCCCTCATGAAATTGTGCTGGCTGTGACCAATGACTGTTTTGTCTTCCAGATGTTTTCCAATACCTCCCAGAATAATCTTTTCCATGGAAAGATTCTGAGGCTTTGAAATAAAATATCATATCTTCTGTAGGCTGGGACCAGATGTCTATAAAAATTGAATCCGTTATCTGAAATAGTCATGATTTTGTTCTTTTCATTAGCCACTTACATGCAGTAGACTTTTTTATTCTTATGCAATCTCAGAAACATAGTTTATTTTCTATATTTTCTATATAAGCCATTTGCATTTCATGCTCTCCTAACACCACTGTGTACTTCTTTACTTTATCCATACATTTCTTCTAAAATTGATGCATCTGCTTCATATAACCCTGATTTTATGCCTGACATATTCTTTTGATTGCAAACTATTGCTGTGGCATGTTTTCAAAAGCTTATTTTTAAACTGTATTCTTAAATCAATTTTACAAATATATTGGAAATAATAAGAAAATCATATTTCAAACATAAATTGGTTTTCACAAGGCTCTGTTAAGGGTTTTGCAAACACATTGCTTACTTCATAATTCACTGGAAAAAATATAATGAAAGAAGTAGTATTAATGCTGGTATCAGCTCATGATTTTCCACAAAAATGAAGTGAGGTTGCCTGCTCTTGGTCTTGATCTCTTATATGTCTACCTGTATGAGAATAGTGCCAGTGCAAGAAGACATACATTTAAATTTAGGTGCGTAAATTTCCTCACAATCTGGGATGAAGGTCTTTTGTGCTGATGACTGAGCATTCACTCAGGAATGCCCAGCATCAGTCAATGATCAGAAATCAGGCTGTTTCTACAAGAAACAGGTGCTGGAGATGGACTTGCTCGGGATCAAACCAGTACTAATATTAAACTGGAAATGTAACACTGAGGCAAAAAAGACAGATCACTAAACACCGGAAGGTAATAGTCCAGCAACAATGTTAAGAGGATTAACATTGTCTCATTTTACATATTTTTAAATTGTGTAAAATATAGTACAATGTTGAGATGTACAGTTAATGAGAAAAGCAAGACAAAAAGTACTAAATATACATAATAAGGCTGAATTAATATCAGTAGTGGAACAGATTTTTAAAAGTGTACTGACACTTCTGACTATTGATGGGAGCCTATTAATACTCCCTTTACTATTTAACTCCTAATCAGTAAGAAAACCCCAAACTCAATGTTGTCAATTTCATGTTTGATAAGTAGAATATTAGAAAAAGAAATAGCATACAACCTTAGTCCTTTTTAATTAACTTACTTTAGGGATAAAATTGGTGCTAACCAGATCCTTTCAAGTGATTTGACTGTTTGAACTCTTTGAATGTTCTGGTCTTTGTTGCAGTCATTTGTCTTTTCCAGGATGGGACCAGAAGATGGATCCATGAAACTTGTAGGGCAGGGGCTGGCAGTGGGACATGGAGACAATGCAAGCTTCAGGGCACAGGGAGAGGGGTATGTGTCTGGATGCTTCCTGCTCCTCATTAAGTCACATGACTGTAGCAAGATTAACAACTTTCATTTTGAGGAGAAAGCCTCAGTATGCCAAGCGTCAGAAGACTGCTAGCTTGAAAATATGGTTATCGTTTATTTAGCAAGTATTAAAGGCTTGAAAAAACCTCCATCCTCTTAACTGTACAATTTCTCTCTCCAGATTTTCAAATAAGGCATGCAAAGTTGAGAAGAAATGGACCACGGAAATTTTATATCTGAAATGGATTCATTTTTGAAATTATCAGTACATGACTAGGAGTCCCTAATGGAAATTGCTTTGTAAATGCCATGCCTACTGAAAGTATTAGTGAAAGGCTGATTTGCATTTTTATTCCAGTCACTCTGATGAAATTGAAACAGACAAAGATTAGCAATAGATCAGTTGGAAGAGAAAACTTCTCACACTATGTCAGAGAGATAATTCTGAATTCCTGCTTTCATCTGGGTGGACATAGGTGGTGGGAATGTTACCTGTTAAATTATAGGACACCTCTGCTCCTCAGGCTTTAAATTGGTACACAGCTTTAAATTGTTACATCATTTTACATAAAAAAATATGCATAAATGAAGTCTCTGTCACATGCCTGACAAAGTCAGCCAAGCTGCAGGGAAGCTGTGATGGAAATCGAGATTATCTGCCAAAACTGATGGATTTTAATGGAGGAACTCCAATGACAACTTAGAAGCATCCCCTTGACTATTTGTATATAAAATGTTCTTTTTACCTATGAAAGAGGCAAAGTGGTAGAGTGATTAAAAAAAAAAAAAAAAAAGTAAAAATCAATGTTCTGATTCTGCTAAGACATTCTCAAAACTCTTATTTCTATATGTAGTATATATTACTGTTATTATCATAAAGGAACTAAAGGAAAGTCCAAAAAACCCCTCTTTCTTATATCAAGAAAATGTCAAGTTTCCATAGTTAAATCGTTGTGAACAGAAAGTATCCACTGTTAAGGTTGCACAGAATTGGTATCCAACTCACGATATTATTCCTTCCTAAGTTTTGAGTATTTTTCTTTTTATTTATCATCTTCATAATGGTCTTTCCTGTAGACTAGCTAGAAGTAAATAAGCAGGTAGAAGAGTTGAATAATGTCTTTGCAAGGTATTCTTTTTATCAGTGGGCTTAGTGCAGAATTAGTTTTCATGTTAGGAACAGCAGAGCGCTAGAGCAGGTGATGGCCCTTGTCCTTGTGAGATTTGTCATTCTCTTTAAAAGCAGCAGAGCATTTCCAGTTTTGGCCTCCTCCAGGCAACAAATTTCTCTCTCTGCCTTCTCATTCTCAGGGCCCATCCATTACCAAGAAATTTTTTCATATATTGCATTCTAAGGCAGTATCAATTTTTCTTTGCATAAAAGCATGCATTCTGCTGTTGGCAGATGCTACATGACCTTATAAGCTCCTGATTCCCACTGGCTACACACTTAAAATAACTTTTTTTGAGAAGCTACATCTTCCTGAAGGCCACAAGTACAACTTATGTGATTTTTGTTGGCCCTGATTACTGTATTGAGATTCCTTACCTATTTATCACATTTTTTCGACTGATTGCTTTCAGAGGAGCATACATAAAATGCCAAGTATGATGGAAGTTGGCAAAGACAGCTGGTGCTATGTTGGAACCTGTGCTAAGTTGTTCAGCATGAGGTGTCACAGAAATAGATTATGCAGCTTTTGGGGGGAGCTAAGCCAAAGAGCTGTGTGATGGATTGCTGGCTCCTCAGGAATCAAATTACTGATACATGCAGAGCCTTGCTACTGTTCTTGTCACTCATGTTGTCAACTGGAGGAAAAAATACTTGAGTGTAGTACTTTGATGGAAAGCCTACAGGGATTGCTGTTCAGGTTGTTACTTGGGATGGTAACTAAGAGGCAGAACAAATTTTCATGAAAGTGATACGAGGGCATTAAAGAAAGAATTTTCATGTGATGTGAGGATGAGCACATGTTCTCTGTAAGGTTTAAAATATGATTTTGTTTGTTTGCCTGCCTTCCTTCTTGGGTCATCTTTTTCCTTTCCTACTACCCAGTCTTCCTTGATTTTAAAATTGGTGAAGTTGTAATGTATGTCTTCATGAAAAATGGTAGACGGAACATTTGTTTCTCTACCTCCACTGGACAAGTGCCTTCAGTTGTCTGCAGACTGCCAAACTGTATTAGGTCCCAGGAGCTCAATATATCTGGCTGTTTAAACTAAACAAGAATTTAGCTGGTTTTAAAATTACATTTGAGAGACTGTCAAAGAGGTTAATTAGTAAACTAATTTCCTCAGGACTGGGAGTAATACTGCCTGTACAGCTCTTCTACCACAGCATCTTGCAAGACTGAAACCCATAATACATTACTGACCCAAGAATTCAAACTTGCTTGAGGGCGATAAGAAAGTATATTGAAGATGGCCTTAGTGAGTCTTGTGGGTGGGGGCACCTTCCCTGGGCATAGGATAATGAGTTTTCTTTGTATTCTATTAAAAGGATTCATAATAGAATCAACAGATACTTTTTAGTTTGCTGACCAACTAGATCTTTTAGCTTACCAGATTTTCACGACTGGCACATTCCACATGTTTTTGTGCCATAGATTTCTTCCCTCTGTGCAAGGTGATGCCTGCCCCATTATGCTTTAGGTTAGTTTCTCCAGAGTTTCTGGAGTTCCTTCTCATTCCATGACAATGTTCGCATCTCAAGTGACTCGTGTTTTATTGCATAGTTCAAAAGCAGATTTCTTGGTCCGTCTTGCAAAGAGCAGTGACACTGGATAAGTTGAATGCTGTCATTTCTTTTTACCTCCTCTATTCAGTGGTCCAAAAATTACTAAAATTAGTTAGACATTATTCTACACTCGGTTTCTCTTGGCTACAGTAGAACTAATTCTGTCTAAGATGTTAATTAGTAAACTAATTTAATAATCTTGTGTTTAGAGGGTGGGGATGTAAAGATTGACTAAATTCTTGAATGTTATGTCTTTCTTTTTTCCCCCTTATCTATGTTCTGTGCTTTCATTTTTAAGTTTCTTGCTCTCTGCCTTGGCTCAATGAAGCTCACTTCTGCAGCAGACCTTGTACACTGCAGAAAGCAGGAGGAGGTGTGCAGTGGTCATCTCAGGAAGCAGAGCCAGAATCCTCCTCATACACCACATTTGGAGCGTAGCCAGACTCTCTGTGTGCTGTTTTCTGCCTTCTCATTCCCTTTTCTGCATCTGCTGGCAGTTGCTATTAAGCAACTGCTTTGCTAAAGATTTGAATTACTGGCAGCGAAGAGTTGCACTTAAGTAGGTGTCATGTTTGTTGATCTGTAGCAATAACCTGTTTTCCTTAATAGGTTTTCTGATGTAGGTGATTCCTTTTGAACAGGGTTTTCTTTGCTAAATTTACCCTGTGCTATTTGCACTGCTGCATGTGCAGTACAGGGGCTGCTCTGCTTGTTCCCGACAGGAATGCAGTAATTACAGACAGCAGAGGATGAAAAGGGCTCTTTTTCAGCTAACCTGGCTGCCCTAAACACTGTTCACCAGCAGCATTTTATTGGCAGATTAAATGTCAGGTACCTGGCTTTAGAACCGACTACTGCTGTGTTTTGATGAATACTAGTACTTTCCCAGTTCACAATAAAAGAGTGCCAGGAGTGCTTTACAACCCAATATCTGAAACAGTCTGCAGTATCATGAGACTTTTGTCATCTTTCCCATATAGCCCACCTGAAAGCATTCCTGCCTCGGAGCAGATTCTTAACATGTACAAGAAATTAGCTCAAGCTCTACAAAAAACACAAAGCCATGTGTTCTTTGTACAGAACAAGAACATTTGCAGTAAGAACAAGTTATGAGAACTTATCAAGAGCAAGTTATCAAGAACTGTCTCTTGAACACAACATCTTTATATAGTAATTTTCATATAAACTGGCAAAGAAGGCTTTCAAAGTAGTCTTCTGAGATGTTAGCATAGGCTATAGAGGATAAATCCAAGTTGTAGGATGGAGATTCTGATCTTTTTTTTTTTTTTTTTTTAATGTTGCACATATTACCACTCAAATCCATTAGGAAATTTGTTTCTTCCTTAGTAGAAGAAGGCTCTGATGGTTGATGTGTACTCCTGCCCCCAAACCCCTTCTTTTCTCCATTCCTGCCCCGTGACGTGTTTCTTCAATGCAGACAAATAATTACGTGCTTGTGCAGTTTCTGGTACTCAGATGAGACCATAAATCAAGAGGTTCACTGTAGTTCCACGCTTGATGTTGTAACTTTCATCAGTCTGCAGTGCAAATGCTGTAATTACAAAAACTATTACATTGCTTTTCCAGGTGCTGCCTTGAAAGAAATGTACATCCTGAACTTGTTCATACTGTATTTCCACTAGATTGATTAGGAGAGGGTATAGTGCCCCAGTGACCTTTTCACTCTCCTTGCTAGCACCATTTTTTGACAATTAAGGTCAATATCTACACCGTGCCTTGCTTTGTTGTGGATGTGTAGAGATGCTTTATTCCTTTATAGCTAGACAGTATAGAAAGGAGGGTTTTCCAGGGTAGGCAGGCATTTAAACAGGCTTATAGGCATAGCCTGTACCTCTTTTACTGATAGAGGTACTTTACACTTGATAAGTAAATTGTAGGCTCAAATCAGCCCAGCTGAACCCTTTGTCATCAGTTCTTCCCAGGTCTGTATAGCTGCTGTGGCACCACTTTACACTTGTAGCTTACTGATGATCAAGAGTGGTGGATAAACAATGTGTATGAAAAACCACGCTTTCCAAAATGAGACTTCTCAGTCACCTTAAGATGTTGGTGAGGAAGATAACTGGTATGTTTTTCTAATGGAATGAATATATCTCACTTCATTGATTCAATTAAATTAAGCTGTGGCAAATATATACTCTTGGGCCCACAGAGATTCAGGTTTGGGTTTTGTTTGGATTTTTTTTTTTTTTTGGAAGGTTTTAAAGGAGTTTGAGTGCATTAATTTGAAATGCTCTGAAGCAGCTAATTATTTTACAGACTATTATCTAATGGAGTCATAGGCCTATTTTTTCCTGGATCATTAATGACTGCACACTATTAGCAGATTATGGAGTCCAGTTCATAAATGCATTTACATATTAGACACCTGACAATGTAAATGTGCATTTGTTCGTCATTTGGTTTTACTGAGCTGTTGTGTATTTAGTCACACTGCTAAAATCAGTCAGGCATTACACAGGCTTTATGAAGAACAGTATTAACAAACCTGCTAGGACACATCTCTTAGAGGTCAGCATTTTACTCTGTAGTCTTAAAAAAGAACAAGTGAAGGAAGAGTAAATTTTTCCATCTTTAAAAGTTATGAATATAAAGTAAATGAGAAGTTTTAATTAACCATATTAATTAGTTAATTCTTTTTTTCGTAGCCTCTATAGTTTCCATCTGTGAATGTGCCCTGAAAGAAAAACATTTTTCCATTGATTTAGATTCTTTGGGATTTTTACAATAAAAGAATTATTAACTTGATAACTTCAAGAAGATCTGATTTCAGAAGTATTTGTGCTATAACCTTATAGTAGTCTTAGGATATTTTCTAGTATGCCAGTCTCTAATGGCTGCAGAAATACTGTGTGACAGGTATGTCAGGTGAGGGATCCCTTACAGCTGCTCAATGTATTGGGACACACGTAGGTTTGTGCAGTATCTCACTGTTCATCATAATTGTCACTGATATTACTAATGGGGTCAATTTGAAGTCGGTTTTCTCTGCTGGGCTGTAACTTCTGACCAAGTGGGCTGAAGTTTTCACATCCGACTGCTTCTGTCAGTGGGAGCTAAATCTGGGTGTAAGAGGGAGTTAATATCTGCTTGCTTGACTTCTACAAGAGCCATTCAGCTACATATTAGAACAGATTTAGAAAAAATATATTTTAAAGATATTAAAATGTCTTGTAATTCTAGGGTCTGGACTCGAGACTTGAAACATGGCAAGGTTTAAAAAAAGTTTAAAAAAGTTTAAAAAAATAATACTCTATGAATAATTTCTTTTTTTGTAAGTTATCTTACTAAACTGGAAACAAATATTTCAGGTCAGCTACAGAATTATATTCTGTTTTCTCACCAGACTAGAAAAGAAAATAGCTTTGAATAAATATTTAGTTTAACCTGCCATTCTTTACCTGTAATTTTTCTAATGTTGAAAAGAGTATGCTTTTAACTTTCTTGACAAGCTCTTACAAACTTAGCAAGTATTAATTGCTCAGACAGGTTTACCACATTGCCTTTGGCAGGTTGGGCTGAGCAGATGCTGTGGTGTGGTGTCTGGTGGGCTCAGTCTGACAGGCAGCCCTTCTTTCTGTAGATCTACAACTCATCAATACCCACTGCGTATTTTTAGAAGCTTCTAAAAATGGTAAGCAGTATAGGAATTTTCTGCCAACGTTTTGATAAGACACCAAAGTTTCCATGACCTGTGTGGCAGCACCACTATCCAGAGACTCCTGCATAGTTAGGTGTGGCTCGTACTCCTTGCTCAGTTCCAAAGTACATTATGAAATATGACAGCAACAACTCCTTGAACTCTCTGGACCACACAGAGCAGCATCACCTCAGCTGTCCCCCGAGGGCTTGTGCACAGCACTGTGCAGTCAACCACAGGCAGGTGCCTGCCAATGCTCTGTTTTCAGTGCTCTAGCTCCTAGTTTGGGTGCTCTGTCGGGACCAGCCTTGGTTTCTTTGTGCTGTCTTTCTGCACTGTAGCCATAACTATTGATGTACTGTTTGCTACAGATGCACAGAGCAGCAACAGCCTGGCCCCTGCACTGAATTTGGCAAAATACACTTTGGGGGACCTTCCTGCTGACTAACGAAATTGTGTTATTTCCAGTTAAAACAATGTGTATTGGGGCACTGGCATGGAGCACACCGGTGTTTGTACTTTTTATAGGCACTGAAGGTGATCCAGGGTATTATAAACTGGTGTGTCCTGTCCCAGTATCTTGCAAACTGATTAAACTGAGAAAGAAAATACTGCTATCAAGCAGCTGGAAAATCACGACAAGATGGGGTCAAAATAGCATGACTTCTGCAAAGGCAGCCTGTGCTTTGATAGTTAATCTTCTTAAATTGTTTTAATGTAGCAATAGAGGAGCAAATAAAGGTAAATGGCTGGTACAGTTTATGAAAACAAGGGAAGCACAGAGCTATTAGAGCAGAGAGCAGAACAGAAAGGAGTGAAGGCAATTAGGCCATCAGTGTAAGGCTGTAACATCTCTGATACAGAACAACAACTATCTTACCTAAAATCTAAGACTTCTAGCTTTTTCCTAATCTATAAAAAATATTGCAAATATTAATAATGGCTGTAGATTTTTAAAAAAAGTCAAATAATTGTAAGAGGAAAGAATGTAAAGAAAAATTCTGAACAATTTTGAATAAAAGTATTCAGGTGTATAGAGTGAAATTTGCTTTAATGGTTTTAAAATTTGAATGGAAATGTTTTCCATACTGTGAATAGCTTTGGTAATCTATACCCATGATATAATAAAAATATACAGAAAATGTGAAGGATGCCTGTGTTTGAGATAAATTTTGAATCTGTGAATTCGTCCAAGGGTGGGATTTAGAAGTTCTTGGTCAGTTATTATAAGGAATTTGCGTTGTGAACTTGACTTTTCTCTTTTCAATCTAAAAGGTGATACACAATCGCCACTAAAAAAAATGAAATTTTCATTTGAAAAGCCTTTGAAAAGCTACAAAGCTGCTGTTTTCTGGTTTTCTCTTAGTCTGATTAATTCATTTAACTCCATCTTGGCTGCTCTGTTCTTTAGCTGATGAGAAGTGAGAGCCAAGGAGGAGTCTCTGTTCTGCTGCCAGGCTCCAGGGAGACAGTCCTGTGGTGTCTGTACGGATGAAGAGGTGCTCAACCCAGAAAGTCATGCTGATGAGCATGAGATGAAAACTTATGACAGACAATTTTGCTGAGTTTTCTCTTTGTGATAGCACAAATTTGATTTGGAGTCAGGCATGCCTTCCTGGAGGGTGCCCAGCTTTGCCTTGAAGAGAGCACAGAAGGAAAATGTGGCGTCTTCCTCAGCTGTTTGCCTCAGCAGCCAGGATCAATTTTTCTGGCTTTTCTCCACATTTTCTCAACTTAATTAAAGAATACTTTGCCAGGGAATAGTCTGTTTTTATAAGAGCATTTATAGAGTGTAATCAGGGTTTTTTTTATACTAAACCAATTACATTTTCACAATGAGGTGTTTTCCAAGATCTGTAGCCTTTTTACTGGCTTTTTATTAGACAGCCTTTTCTGCACTGAGTCTTTGGGAATGCATCAAGGGAAACATGGCCAGCAGGTTGAGGGAGCTGATTCTGCCCCTCTTCTGCTCTTGTGGGAACCCACCTGGAGAACTGCAGCCAGCTCTGGGACCCCTAGCATAATGAAGGATGTGGACCTTGGCGTGAGTCCAGAGGAGAGCCATGACGGTCAGAGGACTGGAACACCTCTCCTATGGAGACGAGCTGAGAGAGTTGGGGTTGTTTAACCTGGAAAAGAGAAGGCTCTGATGGCACCTCACAGCAGCTTTCTGATGGGACCACACAGCTAAAGGGGGATGCAAGAGAGCTGGAGAGGGACTTTTGACAAGGAGTAATGGCTTTAAACTGAAAGAAGTTAGATTTAGATTAGATGCTACAAGGGCATTCTTGACTGTGAGGTGATGAGGCATTGGAATAGGTTGCCCAGAGGAGATGTGGGTGCCCCATCCTTGCAAGTGTTCAAGGCCTTATTGGATGGGGCTTTGAGCAGCCTTGTCAAGTGAAAAGTGTCCCTGTCTATGACATAGGGTTAGGAATAGATCATCTTTAAAGTCCCTTCCAATCCAAACCATTCTGTGATTGCAAGATATGTAGCCCAAGGATCCACAGCACTTCCTCTCACAAAAACACCATCAACTTTTCCTCCTATGCTTAGCCCTGGTTCTGGCTTCTCTTTTTATCTCCTTTGTTTGGGGTTTTCTTTTAAATTTATTTAGCATTTGAGTGACTTGGGTTGCTACTATTTCTGCATTTCTATCTCCCAAACATTTATTTTATCCCAGATCTGTTAATTAAAAGATTATTTTATTATAATTCTGGATTAGATTTGGAGAGTATTATTACTTTAAGTATATGTGTGCAAAAGCACCAGATTACAGCATATTTTATTAGACTATACCTTTGCAAAGGTTATCAATTCAGCTCTTTACATGATAAATGTTATTTCAACACACCAAAAATTCTTAGTGTTAAAAAGACTGCTGCAGCTCTAAAGCTGCTATCTAAGCCCTGTATGATTATGTTCTTTCTACAGCTCAGCTAAATTACAAATTACAAAGCCAAACTCTAATCTGAAGCCATATTTTAGTGTGTAAAATAATTAAGATTTTCCAATGAAGCTTTGTGGTGCATAGTGCATGACCTCTTATTCTTCTAAAGGAAGATATGTTGATCATATTGTCAGATATTTAGAAATTTTTTACACAGAGAGAAAAATATTTTCAAATAGTCTGGGATTCCCCTTCCCTGCATACTTACTGTCAACTTGTGTATTTGTCAAATGCTTTACATTTTGTAAATATCTTTACCAGTCACTAGGTTTGACTTGTAACCTAGTACTGAGACAGTTTTTTCTCTCAGCTGCAACATCATGATGTAAATCATGTCACAGCATTGCTGCTCTGAGAAAGTAGCCTAGTGTCTTATTTGATCCCATCAGGATGAAGCAGACATCTGCCCTGGGACTCCAGCTCGCTAGGACTGATGCATGGAGTTGATTCATTTTCATCTACAGTGAAGGCTTTTACCCTCTTTCTTACTTTCTAGAACTGGTAGCTGCTGAAATGATGTTTTGGCCTTTACTCAGAAATGGTTTGGTACAAATGTGATGTACAGGTGTGTCATGCTCTACTTTCCCTTTTGTTTTGCCTGTCTGCCACCACTTGAGAATTTGTGTGCACTCATTAGAGGCAGTATGATGAGGGACAAGTGAACAAAGCCCTTCCTACTAAGATTTCACTCTAAAGAACATTTTAAAATGTGACAAATTTACTTCGATGTTTTGTCGTTTGGGATTGTTAGTCTTTCAGTACAGTCTTGCTGTAGAAGCATAGACATCTTGTGATTGCTGCCACAATCAAGTTTACAATTTTATTTTACAAATTACACAGGTTGCTCAGAGTAGCTGTGGATGCCCCTTCCTTGGAAGCGTTCAAACCCAGGATGGGTAGGGCTTTGAGCAGGCTAGTGTAGTGCAAGGCATCTCTGCCCAAGGTAGGGGGATTGGATCTAGTTGTTCTCTAAAGGCCTTTTCAGCCTGAATGACTCTATGAAATTTGAAAAAGAGCTTACTCAAATGCTCTCAGTTAAAATCCCATTGCTGATCTAAAATTGCGGTGTTCTGGCTGAGGGCTGTATTTGATCACAATAATATCTGGTTCATTATCTTCTAATCTGCAGCTTGCAAACTGGCTGTTTTCCTGTGACAGTGATGTATGGCCCATGGCATGTAACTGAAGTTAACATTTATATTGAGCTTAGTGATTTAAGTGCAGTTAATCTCTCTATTAATGCTGATTAGTACTCTGCATGATCATGTTTTCATTTCTAGTTGACAGAGAGAGAACATATGGTTAATTAAATGGTGAAAGCAAGAATGTGTCTTTTTACCCCAATTGCAACTATTTCTAGCAGTTACTATTGTATTTTATAATTCATAACAAGAAGAAATAATGAAGGAAAAAAGCTATGTACCACATTTTAAACAATTAGCATGTATCTTATTTTTGCCTTAATGCATGAAACTCTCTTCTGCAGCTTGATAATATCACTGAAAAACAAGCCAAGGTGCCTTACTCTGCTTTGGCTTATATCCTTGTATGTAAAGAGAAGCAGCAGATCTTCGAGTCTTTGCTCTGTCCTCAGCAGATTGTGATGACCTTAGGATTTCTCCAGGGCCTTTACAATGCAGGCTGTCCATTCAAAGTTGTCTTGGCACAATTGTTTGTGCTTGAAGAAGGTTCCCCCTCTTTGCCCTCACCCTATATCATGAAGTGGTGTGGAGTGTTTTGGCAAAGTTGCCGACTCAATTAAGAAATGCTGTCAGTCTTGCCTTTCTCTTTGAAGAGACAAATTGGTGCTTATACATCTGGGAGCAAACCAATATAGCATGTTACCGAATGTTAAATTTTCCATCTGAAGATTTATTAAGTGTTCAGAAGCATTTTGCTTTAGTTCTGAATATTAACAGGGTAATTGTATTTCTGGAGTTGTCTGCGTTTGAGGTACAAATCACCAAGTGTTTTAATTCAGGCCAGGTAATTGTGTTGCTTTGATTGATTGCATGTTTAAGGCGAAAGAGTACTTTTTTTTAATCCAGGCTGAACATTTTAGTCAGTTTGCTCTTGATTAAAATTGCCTCGTGGTGAGGTATTATCAGAAAGAGGTTCTTTCACTAACTTCGTGGCTAGTAAGATACCACAAAGTAACAACTCCTCAACAGTTTTTCCTGTTTCTCTCCGCATGAAAGGTATTGGGAAAATTCCATGCCCTCCTAAAACGGCTGAAAGGGAAAGCTAGGGATTGTATATATATACACATATTTACACACACATATATACACACACACACATATATACATACATGTATATGCGTATATACTTATACATATATATACAAATATGTAAATATACACATATACATACACATATATAAATAAATTTATATGTATAAAAATATACACATATATATGTTCATTTTCAGAGGACAGTGTTTCCATGTACTTCAGAAGTGTTGCTGCCAGGCCATCACTTGCAGGCTATGATAGAACCCCATTGCTGTGCAGTAGCTGGTGAGAGTCCCAGGCTGTGCCAATGGAGGGTGTTGCTTCGTCTATATTCACTGAGTATTGTTTTCAGCACAAGTTTTCTCCATCTTGAATTACCTGGATGTGTGCACTTCCTTTCCTGGCTGCTGTGTAATGTAGAGTTGTTAATAGATGCTGGATTTGGATGGGTTAGGAGAAAGGAGCAGGAGGGTTCTATATTGCTTTCTTATACTGATGGAGTCAGAGCATCACAAATCCTGCTGCTGCTGTGGAAGAGACAGGTGCTAATCTCGTTAGCAGAGCTCGAGGCCTCAGAGTTTCACATTATGGGCAGTTGTTTAACAGAGGCAAGGCTGTAGAGGGTTTATGAGATTACAGTGAAGGTGAGAGTGATTGTGATGGACACAGGACAGACAGAGTGAATGATCAAGTCAGCTGGACTCAAACTCAGCAGTGTGTAGGAGAAGATGAGAGGACAGCTAAATGAAAAACCACTAGGTAGAAAGTGGCACATCTGGGATAAGGGAGTAGTGTAAATAAATGCACACATTAAACAAAAGCCCAAACCAACCAACCAACCAAAAATTAAAGAGAGAGGCACTCTTGGGGAGCTGCTTTTAGTCCTGGCAAAGATGGGTGGACTGAACCACCCTGCTATGTGAATAATAAATTATGCTGTTGTAATTGGTACAGTCAATGTGCCAGGTGGCAATGGAAAGGATTTTCCTGAGCAGGCAGTTGCCAGAGATGGAAATTGAATGATGAATTTCAGGGATCACTCACATGGTGTTTTCAAATTACACTTTTTGGCCAATAATCTGTGCTTGACTCCTATTTCTGACTTCAACAGAGTCACCTTTCAGAAACATTTTCATACCAATATCGATGCAGAGTGGTGTTGGTGGTGTTTCAACTGTACTGTTGTAGTTCAAATGACAGCCCCACAAGTGTAGAAGAGATAAAAGCAACTGACAGGTACAGCTGGTTAGTGACAGTAGCCTTCAGGCTTTGAACACGGTGTTAATCAGCAGAAAGCAAGCAG
Organism: Sitta carolinensis; assembly: GCA_032173965.1. NCBI lineage: Eukaryota > Metazoa > Chordata > Aves > Passeriformes > Sittidae > Sitta > Sitta carolinensis. The sequence continues at coordinate 48,815,049 of JAVUNC010000004.1, forward strand.
CATTATGTGAAAGAAAGGTGCAAGCACAACATGGCCCAAGATCTCATGAGAAACCTCATCCCGGAGTCTGATAGCTGTTCTATCAAAAGCAGTGGAGAAAGGATTTCATGTCTGTGCCTCAGCTTGTCCAGATGTAGAATAGAGATGTGAAAAATATTTTGTGCAGTAATGTGGGGTGTGAGAAGTTATCTTGTGGACAGGAGTTCCATGCCAGTGTTTGTTCTTGGCAAGAACCTTTAGAAATTTTGAGATGGCAACAACAAATGTTCACCTGGATACTTCTCTGTGATGTGGAGATGCGTGGTAAACTTATTAATAAATATATTAAATATTAGTTTGGTTATAAACATGTTCTTCTTCTGCAGTGAGCGTACCTACTAACCAAGATTTCAGTGTTCAGAGGGGATTAAATAGATGGATAAATATTCAAGAAGTTGAATATTTCATGTCTTCCTGTTGCTGGAGTTCATTTTATTTCTTACAGATGAGCATAGCAACAATGAAGTAATTACATTTTCTGGTGATTAACATTGCCCTGGTATAAAGCATAAGAGCCACAGCCTCCAAGAGCACTGTCTTCCAAAGTTACCCTATCACATGGCCCATTGGCAGAAGCAAATGAGGTTAAGTAATTTAATTTGCTATGATTAGCATTTAAAGCTGTCTACCCAGAAACCAATAAGGAGGTTCACAATTCATCCTGTATTATTTCACATAAGGCTTTAACAATCCTAGTTGAAGACAGTCTAGTTCAGGTAGGTAGTAATTCAGTCTGTCCTTCCTCTCTGAACTCCTGGTTTAAAGCAGTAATGAGCAATGAAAGTTGTTACTAGGCAGCTGTTATAGGTCTGGTGGTGAGCAAGTAGGTGACAGCAGCCTGGTTGCTCCAGGACAGCAGTATATATGACAGAAAGTGTCATCCAGGGTGACACTGAGCTGCCACCTGGGGTTGCCACCTGGGTTGGCAGGAGCAGCATTATTCCTGGCTGGCCTCATGCCTCCGCCTGGCATTGAATGGTGCTGGAGAAGGTGTGGGAAAGGCTGCTTTCCTCCCACTTCCCTTGACCAGGCTGCAGTTTAACACAAGTCTGGCTCTCTGAATTGCAAATTTGGCTTCTTCAGAACCGATTAATTCAGTTAGGAAAGCCAACACCCCCATCCCACCCCCTGTCGCAACTTTAAAGGACGTGCCAGTTGGGCACGCTGCAAAAGCCATTTACAGTTGGAATAAAACAGGACCTGGGGTGGCCCTGCCAGGCCTAGCTCCTTTTTGAAAGGAAAGGCTGCTGCAGTGTTGGTGCCTGTCTGTACTCTTTTGTGCATTAACATACGTGCCAACTGGGCAAGTGTGGGCAAAGGCAGAGTCTGGCTTAATAGCACACAAAGCAAATGTCAGCTAAATAGGTTTTCTTTTTCTTAATAAGTGATGAGATGTTGGCTGTGGCACAGCCGTGCTCAACGGTGGTGCAGTGATTTCCAGCTCTGCTCTCTGCCATCCATCCCAGCTCGTTGCTGAGGCGGCACTGCCTCCCTGGGCATTCCCCTCAGGGGCAGGTTAGTACTGCCACCTGGTTATCCCATTAGAAACACTTGGGATGCACGCACCAAAATTCTCTCCTGAAAGCCTAGTTCCACGATTTTCCACCAGGCCTATTGCCTGACCCAAATGGCACCCTGATTTTCATGTTTAAATGTACCAACAAACAGAAAAAAACCCGAGGTCAAATCATACTTTAATGCTGTTAGGATTTGTCACCCCCCAAAAAAAAAACCATGAGCAGAGCTGTTAGTCAAGGTGTTAATGAACTTTTTAAAAGGATTAATCCTATATTCTTTTTAATACATTTTTTTACATTTTCACAGCCCTTAAAAATAGCAGGGAAATAAAACAAGCTGCTTCTGCTTACTTTTTGCTGTGAAAGAGGTTTCTAGCCCTTTGAACCAGCTCTTGCATTATTTTCACCTCCCACCCAGTACAGAGGAAACGGGATGTTGCATGTGTAGCACAGATGGGGACTCGGCATATGGGTCATGCCAGTGAGAATTAAGAGGGGGAGTGAAGCGTGAAGACGTGTTGCCCCTGACGCCTCGGTGAGAGCTGCTGTTTGGGATGGTTTCTTTCTCTGCCCTTATGGATTGGCAGAAGTGCATGGTACAAAGCCTTTCTCTAAATTTCCTTGCCTAGAGGAGAAGGGTTTTCCCACTTTAACAGCTCCAGTGCCTTTTTGTAATCTCATATGCCTGTCCAAAACCACCATTTCAGTAGCTCAGTGCATTATTTTTATACGGTCTGTAAGTATCTTAAATAGACGACATTCAAAATGTGCCATTTGTCTTTGTAATAGTGCTTTCATTTTTAATCATGTTCCTTCTTTGCTGTTTTTCTGCCAGCCCTTGGCAATGTTTCATTTTAGCTCAAAGTGAAAGAATGTCCTCTTAAAATATTCTGTAAAACTCAGCTATTGTTTGATCAGTTTTAATTCAATTTCACTGCAATGAAAATATAATGGGAGGATAAAATCCAGAATGTGCAATTCAAGGAAAGTTGCTGTCAACATTACCAAACCTGCAACCAACTTTTGAGACAGCGGTGGAGATCTAAGCCTAGCATCTCTTTAAAGCATGGTCTGCAGCTCTCTTATTTATCTGCTCGAGTGTGAGTCACAGTTTTCAAAAATTGTTGAAAGTAATCTCTTAAGTTTTGAGTAGATGCCTTTTGGGATGTTTATATGAAATGCCTTGAGTGTGCCTCTCTGGTAGGCTAGATTGCCTTTTATTCAACAGCAATCCTCAAGCCTCTTTATAAGCAAGCTTTGAAGACTTCATCAAAAAAGTTAGCACTTGTTCAGCATGCTTTCAATGCAGATAGAACTCAGAAATCTCTGATTATCAAGACTTCTCTGCTCTTTTTTCTCTTTTTTAGCCTTGTGTAAGAAAAAAAGAAAAAAAAAAAAAGCCTCCTTCTCCCCCAGACTGCAGCTATTCTATGTTGTCTGGGTCCTCTGATATTCAGTAGCATTGTCGTGACTGCTCTGTCTCTGATCTGCATGTCCTCCATCCAGCTTCAGCCTGTCTGTTGCTCTGTCGGGATTCAAATGCAATTTCTCACTCTTCACAGGAATTATTTTTGGAACTTTAAAAATACTCGATCCGTAACACGGTGTTCCTACGCGAGCTGCCTGCCTCGGGAGGGTGACTTGGAGGAGGAAAGCAAAGCTACAACCTCCCCAGCACAGCTGATACAATGCTGCCTTTGTATCTGGCCCCTATTCATGCATGACTGCGGCATAAAAAGCAGCCCCAAACTAGTCCTGATCTTGGGTCTGGTCCAAGACCTGCTTGGAGGTGAGAAGGGGGTGCCTAAGGGAAGGATTCTTTACAAGTAACCTGTACTCTTGCGTCCATTTTATGAGCAGCTAAAAGCTCTTGCTGGAAGATACAGAAGTTAATTTTTAGTGCTGATGGTGCTTGTTAATTAAGCCTGAGAGTAGCTCCTGAGTAAGACGAATGGTGGAAGGGCATGCTCTTTTCTCATCTTTCTTTGGTCTTTAAATAGCTTCAGCTAAAGAAGTAAAGATTAGGTTACATGCTCAGAAAGGTGTCTTTTCCTGTGAACCCACCAGTGGTCAGTATGCCTGCCTGGGAAAGTGTCCCTGCTCCTGCTGGCCTGAAGGCCATACCATGCTTGGGAATCCTGCTGCCTCTAATCTGAAGAACAGTGGAATGTATCTTGGTGACCACTGGATAGACCTAGAAGCATCCCACCATTCCTCTTGGCTGGTCATAGCTTCAAGCCAAGTTCAAGGACTTTTATGGTTTCCTCTTCCCTTAATGCACTGAGTTTCTCTGTTAAGCAACCAGTTGCTTTGATTCCACAAATAGAAATTAATCATCTTGCTGTGCAAAAGGCAGATACAAGAATAGAACTGATCCATTAGAGTGCCATCTTTTGGTTCTTGTGTGATTTTTTTGTTTGTTATGTGTGCATGTGTGTGTATATATATGCACAAATGCAAGTCATGAAGGACACTGTTGTTCTGAGCAAGAGCATTGATTCTGAGATGTTAAGAGGTTGGGGTCAAAGAGAAGGGAAATCAGCTTTCTAAAACAGAGGCCAGAAGAGATATGTGCCATTGATGAGGTAGAAGCAATCAAAAACTAGTGTGAAAAGAGAGTAAGTTACAGAAAAACGTTTGCAGTCTCTGGGAAGACACACTGGTACTACACAAGCTGTTGCATAGTAGATCCAGTTGATGTCTCTTTTGGGAGTGTGCTATCTACAGGTCTTTTGACAGCAGAATTCCCAGTTCAGAGGGGCTGACAGTTAGAATCCTCTTTGTAAAGCCATGACATGGGGGGGGGGGGGGTGGGGGGGGGGGGTATGAGTGAAAATGGGCTCAGTGTGTAACCAGCCCACACTGACACTTTAATTTTGATTAATTTAGAGAAGAACCTGCAAGTAAAATTTAGTGTGAAATGAGATTACTTCCATGAGTTATGCTTGACTCCAGCCAAAGCGTGCATGTGATATAGATGCTTATCATCCTTTAAGAAATGTCATAACACTGGAGGAATATAGGATCATAATATATAGTTAAAGATTGTGGCCCCAATTGCACTCCCTTGTCTAGGAAGGCTACATAAGTATCCACTTAACTGTAAGCTTGCACTTATATCCTTTTCACTTCAGAGGGATTTAATCATGTGCTGGAATAATTTCCTGTACTAATACTCTCCAGATGCACAAAGAAGCAGAATCAAAATTTAAGAAAGCAGTTCTTTGCTGTATGTTTTTCATTAGTGTGGGTCGATTCCTGGTAAATATTTTAGCCTAAGTTCATTAATACTATTTCAGATGTAAATTTATTGTCTGTACATGCTTTTGCAAAGTCTACAAATGCACCCCATACTTGCAAACTCAGAAGGAAATGCTGTCTCATCTACTCACCTGATCAATTTGTGAACTGTCAACCAGCAGCTGTGAAAACATCACCAGTTGCTCCATTGGCCAAGCACTGGTGAAGGGTGTTTGTATCTTAAAATTCAAAGAACACACAGTAATTGTATTTATTTGCCACCAGTGTGGTTTGACCTGCCTTGTATGGGGTAAGGCTGATGTTATCAATGATCAAAGGGGAGTTTAAGTAGGTGCCACCTCTGCTCCAGCTTGACTGAAGTCTCCATCATCTGTGCATCACCTGGAATCGCTAATGCACAGCAATTAGAGTTAATGAGGGGAAGCTGCTGATATTTTAGACATGCTGACAGAACTTCTGTTTATTTTTTTTTTAGGGTAACTGATTATGCAACCTGTTTTTTCACTGGAGCTGTGTTTGTGTTTCATGAACTGCCTGTTTTTTTTTTTTAATGAGTTTAGATCTTTCGAATCATAAGCTCATGTGCACTCGAAATTTCTTACAGATTTCCTCAAGTTATTTTGTATTGGGTTTCCTCTTCCTGGGTACACAAAAATGGATTTTGCAATCCTGATTTAAGAATAGGAATTGCTCATCTACAGCTTCTGTCACACATCTCCTTCCTGACAAATCTCTTGTGGGTCTGCCGACTCCTTCATTTTCCTGCTTGCTGTTTGTTATTTGTTTTGGTGGCATATTCTGGGTGGATAGCACTTCCTTGCTTGTATGCTTGCTGCTGGGGTGGCACCCACAACTGGGAGCCAATGGGAAAGCCTTTCCTGACATCACCCAACAGCTGAGCTTCACTTCTGGGGGTATGGACTCCTACTGGGAGAAGAGCATTTGGGGTTTGTACAAAGAATTGCTGCTTAAGTACACCTTTTATATCTTACTTGTTTCTCAATGGTATTTAAGAAACTTTCCCCCACCCATTGCCTATTGTTCAATTGGAGGCACAGTTCTGACAGGCTGCATGAATCGCTCACATCAACTGTTAAAGCTGTGCCACTTAACCTTGTGCTTCATCACCAGGAAAAACATAACTGTATTGGACATCTCCAGATGTTCTCACTTTAAAAAAATGGCATGTCTGTATTGCTTTCACAACTCACAACTGAGACTGATGTAGTCTTTCCAGGTACTGGAGCAGCTTGAAGCAAACTTCTCTGCCATGGGTTCCAATGACTTTTTCTGCAGTCAGAAGTCTCAGGACCCCATGAGTGCTTTCAGGCTCCATGGTTGCTACAATAGGAGTGAGTGCATGTTGGTAGAGCCACTGCTATCATTATTGTCTAAGCTGCCAACAGGGAAGAACTTCATTATGAATTCTGGGATTTTGTCAACCTTGTGGGCGTTACCCTGAAAATTCCAGACACTATCACAGGGCTTCATCAAAGCCATGGTCCCAAAACACATAGCCTAAATTTTCCAGGATGTATTGTAGAATTAAAACACCCCTGTGCAGCAGGTATTTAACACCTTAGTCTGCCTGTTTCTTCCAACCACCCATCTCTAAGATTCTCTCTACAGTTCTAAAGGTCATATGCAATACAGTGACAGTTATTTCATCACAAGATGCAGATATTTATCATCACCTGTGGCATCTGGTTTCTGGTTTCTCTGTGTATTGGTTTGTGGAAAGCACATTCCACCAGCATTCTTCAGCTGCTGGGGCTGTTTTTTGTGGAACTCCAAGGCTTTGCTAACAGAAAGGCTGGATTGTCAGAAAGTGAGAAGTTTGGTTATGGGTTGTTGCAATCAGATGGGCCAGCAAGAAAGTATTCCAGACTCTGAAAAGTCATTCCTGTACATTATTGGCTGAAATGGCTAACATATTTATAAGATACATATGAATGTAAATCTTAAACAGCCCTGAGGAGCTTGTATGATTTGTCAGGTGACAACAGTAAATGAACTGTGAAGGGAAAATGTATAATCTTTTGTTGGGAAGACTAATTTGGTTTGAAACGGATGTTTTACTAATAGCTTTTATGTCCTAAATATATCCTCTGATCATTCTGTGTAAGGACATATCAGTAACAGCATAAGGCTAGAATTAGTAGGAAATTTTAAACCAAAACATTTGGGAGTGCAGATGCCTAGATTATACCCATCAATTTTGTCTAATTATTCTTATATGTACTATTCTTAGTGTTATGTGTTTCTATCACTTCACCATCTCAGAGCTACAGTAGTAGTTTAATCTAAACAGTATATTAAGTATAGCTACATTTTGGTGAACTTCAGTGTAAACATAGAGATTTCTTTATTATTACCTTGGAAGTCACTGGAAATAATCCTCATTTAATCACAGTGTGCATCATAATCTTGAGATTCAGGGAAACAATCATGCAGAGGTGAGTAACTATCTGTTCTCTGAAAATTCTTCTCTGTTTGCTTCATGTTCCATCTCATCAACTACTTTATATGCATGGGGATATACATGTGTGTCTATATAAAGAGAAAGCACTTAGCAGCAATCTTTAACAGGCTACTGAAGTTTTAAACTACTTCATTTAGATATTATAAAGATAAGATAGATCCCACCCACATAGGGAAGTCACAGTTAACTCTGATTATTCACCTGTTCACTTACTGTGTTCAAGGAGGCAGTTGTTTTTTCTCAGCTTGAAAAAAGGTACTTTATACATTAGGTAGAGTTGGAAAGAGAGACTTGTTTAAAAAAAGAAAACAAACATTGGTATGAACACTTCTAAATTTACTTTCTTGACAAAAGTGTCTGTTTTGTGAGGATGGAGAAAGAATTTCATGCAATTCTAGTCTGTAACTTGGGAAAAGTTGATTACTGCAGCATACGCGATGTCTCTCTCCAATCAAGTAAGTAAACATGCAGATGTAGACTGAGTATAAATGCTCGTGAAACAAGAGATTGCATATATCCATGTTTTGACATTAATAATTTGTAGAAAGCACTGGGATGTGGGTTCAAAATCAGTTACTACAGGTTACATATAATCAAGTAACACAAATTACAGAATACTTCTGTGATTGTTTATATACATAATGATTTTTTTTTTTTTTTAATTTTAGAATTTAAGATCCTCAAAATTATTTTTGGGCAGGTATGGGATCTATTATAGTTAAATTCCAGAACTTTTAAAATTAAATTAAAAATTTATTCAGAGGAAGCTGAATAAATAAAGGAGTAGTCCCAGAGCAGGAGCTTAAGAAGTGGTTTCTGGTGTTTTTACAAAAAACCCCTGACAGTTTAAAAAGCCAAAGAGGATAACCAACTCAATGCTGAGCTTCTCCAGAAAGTGAAAACCTGTCTGTCAACCATGAATTACAGCAATCTTAAAACATATACTACAAACATTGCTAGTTTACCTTAGAGATCAGATTAAGCCAGACTACAAATATTTGCAGTCCATTACAAATGTTTGGGGAGAGTTCTGACTTTTTTTCTAAATAGCTTCAGTTAATTGGCAGTCAATTAACTTGAAATATTAAAAAGAAATAAAAAATCACCAAGGAATGAACAGGCACAATTCTACAGGAAAATTACTTCAGCATGAAGACATAGACAAATAAAATCTCAAACACATTATTTGCAGAAAAAGGAAAACTTCAGAAAAACTTCCCCTAGGTATCAATTTGTGTTAGGTACCTTGCAAGTGCCCTAGCATCACATCAGGATTTGTGTTTTACAAATGTAAGGCCTGTGTTCCTAGCAGGGTCTGGCTGTGGAGAGGAGGTGCTGGCAGTGCTGGTCTGTGCTGACCCCACGTGTGTGTGGATGCGGGTGCAGGGGAGGTGATGCTCCTTCACTTGGCCTTGAGCAAAACTGTGTCAGAGCCCAGCAGACTTTACCCCCGACAGGAAATCTGACATTATTTGGCCCTTAGAAACAGGAAGCCTAAGGATGATTTTCTTCCAGGTCACTTCTCTGAAGCTCATTTTTCCCTGGGCTGTGCAGCACAGGAGACCAGCCACATCTAGAAACAGTGTCCACCCAGCTCTTCCCTTACCCATCTTTCTCATAACTACAGAAGAGAAATTACTTTACACAACGGTTTGGTTTGGAAGTATTTTTTTCAAACTAATAATCCAGTTCTTTCCCATATAGTTAACTGCTTTGAGAGGTTTTCTCTAATCATGTAAACAGTTCTGGTTAAAAAAAAATAAAATTTGCAATTTATTCTTTTACATTGTGATTACAAAATTAAGTTCATGGTAGTAATATATGATATGGATGCAATTAAAATTTTTTTGTTGCCTTTGTGTGAGTTCAGCTACACCACTAAAAGAATGGGTTATGTACTTTAGCATACAAAAAATGGGGATAACCTGTAGTGGTGTTAATTGTATTTTTCAGTAGAGAGGTCTTGCAAGTTGAACCCAGTACAAGGAATATGCATAGACAGCACAGCACTTGACCTTGAAATTTCAAGACATACTCTCATGTTATAAGAAATTAAGCTAGAGAAAAAGCTAAATGTCAGCAAGAAAAGGGACTTTAACAAATGAAACCATACATAAAATTTGTTGCTGTGTTATTTCATGGTTGGGACATTACTCTTTCTTCCTGCCTTGCTGTCAGCTGGCCTGATATACTTTTGTTCTGATTAATTGTGGTACCCTTTCGGATCAGACAGGCATTGCTGGTGGAGCCTTGCTAGGATGCGTGGCAAAGAAAATTTGCAGTTGCTGTCTGAACTTCTAGGAGCAGAGATTGTATGGTATAAGATGGAGGAAAAACTAATCTCACCAGGACTACTGCTAACTCATTCGGCAGAAAATATTTTTTAGTCTGTCAGGGGATATGGCTGTGCTGGTTTCCTATTGCACTGCTCTGAGAACTGGATGGGAAATATCTGCAAGGAGTGATGAGAAATCTAGGCAATATTTTGAATTGCCTGCAATATCCATAACATAAGTGGAACTCTTCAAAGTTTAAGGTTTGGGGGGAATTTTTTTTAAGGATGTATATTTTTTAAAATTCAGAGCTGCTTCATACTGTCAGTAAACACCCTTTAACATCTTTTGGTTGCTTCCCTCATGGATAGAAGAGGTGTTGAAGAGGTGCAGAAGAGGTGTCGTCTCTGGTTTTCATTATTTGTTTTCTCATTTTGCTTAATTTAAGGTCGATGGCTAAGCTGTTTCCAGCATCCATGGGCACAAGATTTTCAGAAGTCCAGAGGCTTTTTTACTCTACTTAAGTCCTTAAGTCCTCAGCAGCTAAGTATTGCAGTAGGTAGTGTAGGAACATTGATCACTGTAGAGTTTGTTCTTTTGTCTCAGTGGAAGAACTGTGTTGTGGTCCTAAATCACTCCCTAAACCTGACTCTTAGGTCAGAACTCAGACCAGGCTGGCATTGGGTATATCTGATTTACTGGGGAAATCCTTGTCCTTATTAATAATTTAACTATTACTTTAAAGCTGCCATTTGTCCTGTGGACCCCATAAAGTTCGTGGGCAGTCTTGCATGGTTTTCCAGCTTTTGCCACCTTTCCAAGTGCTCTGATGGGATTTTAAAGTCTTTGATTTTGTTACAGGAATGCATGCTTATGGCAAGTGACAGAGGGACATTTGGAGAGTGGGTTGCAGTTTGACATCTCTACCACTATCTAAGCTGCTAGATCATTATCACTTGTGTTCTGCAATGATTTCTACTTCCTGTGGCTCTGTCATAGAGCGAGGGCTGTCTTTGGGTTTAGTCAAGAGGAATTAAAGGGGATCTGGGCTACATGCTCCCTGCTGTGAAGAAAGCAAATGATCTGTTAGACAAAGAAATAGCTCAGGGCACCCTTTGTTTTGCAGCCTGGCTGAAGCATCCTGAATTGCCTGCAAAAATATTTTTGTTTTTCTACTATGATTAAAAAAGATGAACAATGGCTAATTTCTCTAGTGCCTTGGATATTCTGATGCAAAAATGTTAATTTTGAAAAGTGAAAAATATGAAGCATGGCTTCAGCCCATTTGTTGAATGGGACCATACACAGTAAAATGTCACTGCCTGTTTCCCTCCTCAGGTTTCAAACTATACATGTTAGGCATGATAGACACCTTCTTTCTTCAACCTCCAGGGAGCTGTACAGTCCTGCCCAGACCAGTCAAGTCAGTGGAAAGAGTTCAATTTAAACTGCAGGAAAAGGATTTTTGGCTCTTTCTGTCAGCTTTTCCAGAACATGGTTATGGTGTCTCTTTGCCAATTTAAGGTGTTAACTCTAGGACTTTGGTAAAGTAAATCAGCTCATTTTATTCAGTTAAAAACGTTCTGTTTTATTCCTAATGACACAAGTACATAAATCCTTATGTGAATGGGTAGCTTTTAATTGGTACAGTTCTGCCCATTTGGAAAAAAAAAATCACAGAATCACAGAATTAACTAGGTTGGAAAGACCTTGGAGATCACAGAGTCCAACCTATGACTTAACACCACCTTGTCAACCAGACTATGGCACCAAGTGCCAGATCCAGTCTTAAACACCTCCAGGGTCAGTAACTCCACCACCTCCCTGGGCAGCCCATCAGGTAAAGGCTTTCTGTTTCTTGCAGGACTGGATCACAGACAGTGTAAGTTGGGCCAAACCTTTGAAATAAATTACTGTGATTAAGACAGTGATGGAAAAAGGGTAAATATCAATGTGGAGAAATGTGTTGAATTAAAATGAGTCACATAAAAGCAAATATTTAACAAAAAGAGTGGGAGGTGTCACTCTGTTCAAAAGCCTCTCCAGCTCATCATACACAATGCAAATTTGGAGAAAATATTTGTCATATTGTCCTGAAAAACATTTGGACTGTTTATACATTTAAGCGGGAAATCACAGGCTTTGTATGTGGTAAGTTAGTTGGTAAATCTTTGTAAATTCATGGGTAAGAATAGCTTTTTTCTGCATTTTTTGTCTTGTACTAGACCTAGAGAAGCTAGAACTGGATTATTGATCTGACAGTCACCTAGGACTTTGCAGTTATTAGGGAAGGTGGAGGCTGAGCAGTTCTAGGAGAAAACAGTGGCTTAAAGTAACTTGTGCAGCACCAAAGACACTGATTGCAGGGGGGCAAATGTGTAAAACAAAGCTGTAAGACAACATCCCTCTCTGTGTGGCAGGGACCAAAAAAGTCTCGGTGGAAAAAGGAGTGTTTAGAAGGTAAATTTAATATTTTAAGGAGAGTATTTTAAGGTGAGAAGTGCAATCAGTGAAGAACAAGAAGGTAATGTGAGCATAGCAAAAGGCAAGTATATCTGAAAAAAAATTTGTTTTATGAATAACATAGGTAAAATGTGGAATTATAAAGGCTACAGGTTACAGAAATCACATTGGAAAGAGGGATAAATAGGAGCATATGCTATGTGAGCAGTGGAAGCAGGCAAGGGTAGATTTTAGACATACAGGAATGATCAGTAAAAATAAGACCTAGGTAAGGATATGTGGAGGAACTGAAACTGCAGTGGCTAAGGAGGTTGGAAACCACTTTCCTGGGAGAGGATGAGGAGGTGAAAAGCGAGTATCTGCATCCCTCTGGAGCAGAAGCACCCTGGTCTCCCTGTGTGGGGGAGGCTTTGCACATGCTCTCCAAGCTGTGCCTCCTCTTGAGAAATGCAAGACTTGTTTCTTCAGACTGTTGGATCAGCTCTCCCTGCACTTTATGGAAGGGAATGGGAGGCAAGAGAAAGAAAAGCAAAATGTTTTCTTCCTTTATATAATAAATACTCACTGTTGGATTATGAACAACAGAACATAGGTAATGTGGATGTCTGAAATGCCTTCAAAGTCATTAGATTAAATGCAGAAGAAATGTAAAACACTTGCTGTGTGCATTTCAGAAGAAATTAAACGCTGTTTTCTTGCTTAGACCATTCTGGCATTTCTGTATTGTGTTGAGAACAGACTGCTCTGCCCTTTAGGGGAAGAGGGAACTGCAGCAAAGACAGCCATAGTTCATAGCAGCACACTGCTCTTGACTGCTTGTGCAGTTGCATGAGGGTAAGTGTGATGGATTTTTGATGCCAGGTATGTTGACATTGAAGCCCAGCACCAGTTAGGAAGTTTTGTAGTGACTAGATTACAGAGCCTAAAAATATTTCCTTCGATGCAGAAAAGTAACTGAAGTCTTTTATTTAATTGCTTTTTTTAAAACACCACCAAAAAAGAATTTCATTACACCAGCTGAAATGCAATCAGTCAAATTAGAACTGGCAGAGTGTCCAGAAGATATTTATTCTCTAAGGATATTTGTCATTAGCACCAAGAGTCATTTGGATTCTCCATCGGATCATACAGTGGGCTACTGAACATTAGTTTCAGCACTATAGTAATAATAGAGAAATAACTGCTTAAACCACAATTAGGTGGGAATGTAATGCTCCCTTCATGAAAAATTTAGTCATTAATTTTATGTTGATATCTTTTTAACATTATTAAACTGCACACTGGAGACAGTGGTACCATAAAACACATTTTTCCTATAGGAGCTGTATGACTTAGATGACTGCAGCCCAGTATGCATTAGAAAGAGTAATGAAAATGTTAAGATGAATAATGCTATAATTAGGTGAGCAAAGAGCATTGGCAGGCAAACACCGACTAATAGAGTATATGTGTTTGTGTGTACACATATACATTTATAACACATATTTATTTGGTTTTGCTGGGTTGCTTGAAGCCTCTGAACTCTAATTAAGAGATTTTCTAATGTAACATAATCTCTTCAAATACGTACAAGCATATCATGGCGAACTGGGGCCTGCATTCAGACATGTATTTCTTCTTTACACAGCATGCTTAGTCTGAAGAAAAGAGCTGTGTGCGTTTCACAGGGCAGAAGTGAAATTGTTCTACAATGTATATAATTTTGATGTTACTTAATTTTTTTTGCCTGACTGAATGTACTCCTATATAAGTCTTATTTGGAAAGATGACTTCCAGTTCACTTTTGGCCAATGTGAATAAAACAGGCACATTTTAAAGGTTCATGTCCGCATTGCCCTGAGTTCGAAAAAGCACTGACAAATGGCATCTAGGATTTTTAAAGCTCTCAGCTGGATTTCACTTATGTCATCAGGTGTCAGGTTTTCTATTTGGTGTATATGATGGGTTTGGTTTTTTTCTTTTTTTTTATGTTGTCAGTCCTTGTCTTTCCTGTCTTTTAAGTGAAATGTTTATGCAAAAGCCATCTTCATGGTCAGCAGCCTAGAAGGCTTGTTCTTCAGGTGTTTTCACTTAAATGATGAAAGGAAAAAAGTAAAAGACATCTATAGGTATATTAAAAAAGAGAAGACCACAGACAGTCCTTATAGAAGTAACTCTAGGCTCTAAATGGATCAATCAGTGAATAAAATTAGTGAGTGATTAAATTGTCAAAACTGTTCTTGCAGTACCTCAAAAGCCTTGTTGAAACTGTGAGCATTGCAAGCTGTAGCTTAGAAAATTTGTCTCTTTTTCAGAAGTGTTTTTGCAAAGTAGTATTGCATTGCCCTGTGATCTGGCCACCACAGATGTCTCATCTGAGAGGACTTTGCTTTTCTTCTGCATCACACTCATGTTTGGTCCAGGATCCCTCCACCACTCCTACTTAACTGAGACCACCCCCTTCTTCCCTACTACAAAGACAGTCTCTTTCTCCTGCCCCAGTCAACGGCATGAGGTTGTAGATTAACCTGGCCATGCCACTCCTAGCTACTGTAAAAATTAACCCTGTTCTGCCCAAAACCAGGACAAGAATCTAAAGACAAATATTAGAAGGTGATCCCAAGCCTGCACGTCCATATGGATTCATACATGGTAATTTCCATGCCCTCGCTGGATTACAGAATATGAAGAAACCAAATTGCAATAAATCAGAGCCCTGCTGGAGGGACCAATCAAAGTCCATGCTGATATTTCTTCTGGTTGATTGATACTGGCTTTCTGGTCCTAATTGAGCTGTTAGAAGTTGAGCCAGGTTTGAAAAAGCACAGAAGTGCTTGCAGCATTTTCTGGTGCCTTTTCTGTGGTTGAAATGGTGATTGATAAAAAGGTGGGAGGCTATTCTGTTTGGCCTGGGCTCCAAATAATTGCCATGCCTAAAATGCATTACAACCAGTAACCAAAGGTTTATACAAAGCTTAGCAGTTGACTTATGTAGTGGTTTTTTTCTAGTGTGGCTGATGTGCTGATGTCAGCACTTGGATAAGGCATATTGACTAAAAAGCATTGCAGTGCAGTAAAACATGGAGTAAAACTTATGTAAGAGTTGGTTTCATTACAAAAGACACTGAATCATGTCAGACATTTAGAGCAACACTGGTGTACTGCCATTGGAAATCTGAGATTGAATCAATTTTGAGCTCTGGAATGCAAGATGAGAATGATTTGTGTTTGGAATTACAAGAGGGCTCAAAGAAATGAGCTGCTAAACGTGTCACTCTGCTTCTGGGTGGTAAAATTCATAATTTGGATGCTGGTGTTACAGATTCTGTTGAAATACAAAAAAAAAAAGCCTTCTCTCTCTCTCTCTCATTTGCTCTGTTTCATTTAAGAATATTTGCCTAGAGGCTTTCCCAGTTTTCTTTGCCTTCTTTCTTCTACAGATTTACAAAATACTACATGAATTCCCACAGGCTGCTTTGTATTTTTTTCTTCAATTCCCTGTTCAGCAGCAAGGGATGTTTATGGCCTGAATATCAGATGGGTGTGCACACACAGTTTTACCTACAAGTGAAGAGCAAGAGAGAGCTTTCATGTAGTAGCACTTGCATACATAGGCTTACTCTGTGGGAGAGTTTATATAAATCTCATTTATAGAATTATGTACCTGGCAGCAAGTGATAGCTGGTAAACCTGTGATAGCAATGCTTGACATCAGCTATGCAAAATATGCTAATTCATAGAACAAACAAATATCACCCAGGTAAAAGCTTTAATAATCATCATTAAAAAAAAAAAATATCTTTTACACAGTAGTTATTCCAGAGTGCAAATGTAAATCTTCTTGTGACAATGTGGAGTTTTTGGCCCCTTACTACAAGGAAGACTCTGAGAGTGCCCAAAAAAGAGCAACAAAGCTAGTGAGGAGTCTGGAGCACTGGTCTTAGAAGCAGCTGAGGGAGCTGGTGTTGTTTAGCCTGAAAAATAAAGGAGAATCTTATCACTCTGTACAGCTACCTGAAAGGAAATTCAAATAGCACCAGGGCATGTTTAGATTGGATATTAGGAAAGATTTCTTCATGGAAAGAGTTGTCAAGCATTGGAAAAGGCTGCCCATGGAAGTGTACCTCCCTGAAGATATTTTAAAACATTCAAGTATGGAGCTTAGGGTCACGGTTTAGTGGTAGACTTGGCAGTGCTGACTTTAAGTTGGACTCAATGATCTTAAAGGTCTTTTCCAACCTAAATAATTCTGTGATTCTGTGTAGCACTAATGGAAGTTGTTGCACAGCCCAGGCCAGTGTGTGCTGAAGGTGACAATTTGGTGGTCCTGCAGCTGCACCTGTCTTGGCTGTTCTCACTGCTGGGCTGGATGAGCGCTCGTCCGGACAGCCAGCTTGGCTCCAGCATGTGACTGCTGGCTCCAGTGGGCTCAGGAGGGGAAGTTTGTGAGGCCCCATGGGAAGAAGCTACATGCAGGATCTGTGCAGTGCTGAGGCCAATGCAGTGGCAGGAGTTGCTGATTACACCACTCTGAAGAACTGGGCATCATAAAGGAGGGGCTGCTGGACCCAGCCCGATTAGCTGCGAGGCTCGTTCACCCACCTGCAGTACAGTCCTAGCTCTTGTGGCTGCCCAGGTCTAGGCTAACGTGGACAGCTGTGTTACACTGTTCCTTGGCCTTTGGAAACCTCAGGGACCTGCCTTCTTTCTACTATGAGGACATGCCCAGTGGCTGCCCAAGAGAGGGTAAACTTTAAAACTCACACAGCAAAGAAAATAAAGACTTCAGCTGCTGAGCAGAAATAAAAAAGAACAAAAACAGAACTGCAGATTACCATGGCCATAAAAGTATGTCTTTAAAGCTCACTGTTTGGGCAAGAAACAGCTGACTGAAGTACTTACCATTACTGAATCTTTTTAAACATAGCTCTAAGTTTGACAGATCTTCTGGTTAATTGATTTAGACCTGGAGGAAGACCTCAATTTAGACTTTGGTTGTTTCCTATTTCATACAGCTTAGTCTAGAGATGAAACCTGCTCAGTCAGAGTCCTTAATTTCATTTGCTCGGCTCCTGCAAGACGGCAGAATGTGCTGTAGAAACAGAATTTGCAAATGAACTCAGTTGGCAGAGCAAATATAAAAAAGCCTTGCAGGTGTGCAAATGCTGTCAGCTGATGCTGGACTGCTGCCGTGTTTCTTGGCACTGAGGTAATGCACAGCAGTGTTTTCTGGCTAGTCCCTAAACCAAGAATTTACATTGTCTTGGGAGGGGGAAAGTAGAAGGCAGGGTTTACTATTTGGAAAGCTGAACCCCTTCACCCACACTTGCTGCAGGAGATGCCCTCAAAATACCAGTTGGCACCATGTCACCACAGCTGTAAACAGCTGTTTCCAGTGAGCTACATGACAGTTTATTAATTAGATGCTGCACAAACTTTAGCAGGTGGTGAACATGCTCCATCACTGACTGTGTCAGGCGTAGGACAAGGGGATTCACAAGGCTTATTATATCTTTCCTGAGTAGGTTCATGTAAAAGTCCAATGTGGCAGGTGGGAGGGAGAGTGTGGAAGGCATCTGGGATTGTTGTGTGGCATCTGTGAGAAGCTGCCATATCTGGGTCAGACTGTCCTGTCAGGAAGTCTGTAGAGGAGGAACAACTGATGTCCCTCCATGATCTGTTTATCCCTTCTCTGAATCAAAGGAAAGTAAGGCTGAAAGAGATTGTGTACTGCAGAGATTCCCAACACCTCAGCTGCTTTGTGGAGCTACTAGCAGTTGCAGTAGCTCTTCAAGTATCCCAGACCATACAGCTTTGACATTGGAAGGGGGGAAGAAGGGAGGGAGTGGGGAGGTAGTGTTGTAGGATGTGTCACAATCTGTGGACACCATTTTCTGCTGTCTTTAACTCCCTCTTAAAAACCTTGAGTGAAGCAGATTTTCTAGCCTTCTTAGGAAATCTCTCCTGATGCCTCTCCTTCCTCATCATAAGAAAGTTTTGATGTTGAAAGAATGTGGAGATGTGCACAGAGGCAAAAGGATGTCTGGCTGTGAGACCTGTGGAGGTTGTTCCTGGGAAGATGTCTAGGAGTTTGAGCAGGCAATAGGAGGTTGAGAAACAGATTGGCTGCGAGAACCTCTATGCAGTGTGGAACCTATTTGCAATTGCCTAGTTACAATGCTGGTGCCACTATATGACCATTATGCTCCATCTGCTCCACCCTGCCTCTTTGTTGATTTCCCGTCTGTACCTGGCTTCAACAGTGGCAGAGGAAGAGAGGCAGAAATCTGCTCTCACTGGGCCTTCAGTCTGGTGCTGAGTGCAGGTGACTGCAGGTGCCTCAGTCCATGCACAGTCAGCCTTGCACACCCAAACCACAGCTAAATCATGCTGTAGTCTCTCTACCCCAATTTGTCACCTGCAAAGCAAAGGGAGCCCTGTCCTGGGTGCTGGGGGTTTTGCTAGACTGAGTGTGTGGAACTTCCAAGCCAGTGGTAATCAGTAGCAATCTGATAGGTAGAGTGTGGCTGCCAGAGAAAAGGCAATGTCTCTTTGCCTGCTAAAAACAATCAGTGCAGTGGCATCTAGTGCACAGCGGGCAGAATTACAGATGTCCAGCAGCCCCCCAGCCGATCTGGGTGTCACTCAGGAAGGACTGTAAGCTGCCTTTAGAGGAATCTCTGGAACTGGGAGCATATCTGTTCCTCTCCTCTGTTCACCTGAGTGGAGCAGGGAGCCTCAAGTTTTAGGGCAGCTCAGAGTACCACAAGCTGCTGTCGTCTTTTGCTCATGAGCACTCAGTCATCCAAATGAAAGATTCTGGTGTAGGATTTAAAAAGAAAAAAAAAAAAAAAAAAAAAAAAAAAAAAAAAAAGGGATAATCTAGTTCAGGCATGTAGAGAGGGTGGCAGGAGCTGCTGATGAGCCAAAGAAGCTGTGGGTGTTTGAACTGACAAAAGGATAAATGATAAATGTCCAGGCACCCAGGATCTCAGTCACAACAGCAACTGAACTGAAATGCACTGGGTGCCAAATAGGCACGTCACAGAGTCTGGCCACAAAAGCCAGTGCAGTGCTCTGCACTCTGCTCTTTTTTTCACATACAAGAAACAAAATCAGCATGTAAAATGGCAATGAGCAGGCCTGGGTCAGGACTGTTGAGCAAGGAGGCACCAAAAAGGTCAGTGATGCAAATAAGAAATTTGATGAGTTACTATTAGGTGCAAGTGAAGCCTATTTCCAGTTGATGTTTTGGTTCTTGTATGGTTAAATAATCCTGGTGGGTGTCACAATGTTTATTTCTGTAGGGACCTTGTGTGCTTGTTTTGAGCAGCAAAAATGTATGTGCATACATGTGCACACATGCTGTGTTGTGTGTATGCTGTGTTGCATTTTTGTAGCAAAGTACAAGTCATATCTTATTAATACTGAGAACTGTTGTTGTTGGGAGGTTTTTAACATATAAAATGTATATGAATGTTCTAGATATGCATAGAAATTTGAAAGAAATGTTTACTGTAGAATAAATACATTTTTATCAATGGAAGACTTAATTTTGCTCTTACTGAAGTCAATGGTAATCCTTCCATTGTAGTGGTCTAGGCAGCATTGACCCTAGAAACCTTCAGTTTCTAAATGATCTCTCATTAATGACAATAGGTCAAGAAAATCCTCTTATGGAAGTACTGGAAACTCTTGGATTTTGCCCTAAATAGGTGGGAGATGAAGTCCCCTCCTAGCGGCATGGAAAATCAACCACATCCTTATTCATTTTTCTTTCCTGTGTATTAGCACACATGCACAGCTTCTAGCTACTGGATGAAGCCTTCGAATCCTATTGATGAATCCTTCAAATACTATTGGGGTCTAAAGACTCAAGATTCTGAAGCATGCAAATCAGAGCTGCCTAACACTGAAGAGGAAGGGAATAATAAGTTTGTCAAAAATTCAGCTTCATGTGTCACAAAGCAGTACATTAATTCTATTGGAATAATCTGCGAGATAGTTTTATTTTGGAAATTTAATGAATTCTTTACTCTTCATGATGAGTCTTGTCCAAATATCTCTTAGTTTTCAAAATACTGCTTTATCTACCAAGATTCTAAACATTTCTGACCCTTTCACTCTGTTCCAGCAAATCCATTTTTCATCCACCCTGGTGTACATGGCCTTCCTTCCTTTCTGACAGGAGTGAAAAAAATGGAGCCCAAAGTGAATATTGTTTTAAAAGTGTTATTTCCCTGGGCTGTAATATATAGTTAAGAATCTATTTTCTCAAGATGGAGAATGCCCCAAAGATTACCCACAGCTGTTTTTCTGGTCTATACACATCTCATTCATTTGATCACAGATGATCCATGGAACAATTTTTAAATGGAGTGGGGATACAGTGGGTGCCTTGGGAAGGTGCCTCTTCATCCAGTCTGGGTAAGATGGACTTGAAGGTATGCTTTACTTCTGGAAGCAGAGGAGATAAGACCCAGTTTATTTTCTTTCTTTGTCTTTGTATTAAAGGATTAATATAAAAAAAGAAAAAGGAAAAAAAAAAAAAAGAGGATTTTATAGTAAATTACAGATTTCTTTTGAGTTCTTTATAATCCCTTTGGCTATCATCAGATTGGGTATTGCAACACAGGAAGTATTTATATATAAGATGGAAAAATATTTGATGATGCTAGCTGCACAGTTGCTTATCTGGTGGAAACAAATTTTAAAAGTTACAATGGTTGTGAATTGAATTTTTTTAAGCTCTGCTTGAGATCAAAGGTAAAATCCTTCAATTGTTTAGATAGAAAAACAGCCACAGTGCTGCAAGAACTCGGTTATCAATAGCTCTTGGAGAAATTGTTTTCAGAGTTTGAAAAACTTCACTTCATAGCTATCTTTTCTATCTGAAGACTTTACTTGAAGCATCTGCAACTGTCTGTACATTGCTTTTAAATGCAGTTAGTTAGGATGAAAAAATTTAATAGTTCTAGATGCTAAATTTGTTATATGCAAGACTCTTCCTGCTGCCTCCGGGTGTAAGCAGCAGTTACTCTACCCATTCTGCACTTCCTTTTCTTTTCTTGTGTCTACCACAGGCATATTTTCTCTTACTAAGTAAGATGAAGTAAGTTTTCATCATTTAAAAAACCCAAACCAATATGCTCTTCTTAATAATAACCCATTTGTGATTTCAACAAGGAAGCAGTCTAATCACAGTATTTTTTATTCTGTCTGTCTCAGCCATTGCAAATCCGAGAAGGGCAGATGTAAGGTAGGGCTGCAGTGTGCACTGCACCAGCAGGGGTAAAGCAGAGCGCAAGTGGGAGGTGATTGCTTAGCTGTGAAAATAGGAGCTAGCAGAAGAGGCTACATGTCAAGGGAGTCTGAGAAGGGTGGGAAAAGACCCCCTCTTGTGTAGTAAAAAAGCTACTATTTTATATTTATTTTCCAAATGTGCATTGCCTGATGACTTCTAGGTTTCCTTTTAAATGCCTTCTTACATGGCTATTTTAATCACTTTTCCTAGTCCTCTTCTTCATTTTGTGAAGGCATTGCAGATATTAGGGTAGACAAAATGGCTGTTTGAATAGCATCTAAAAAAAAACCCAACAAAAGGTGTGAGACAGAAGTGCTCAGAAAGAACATTTCTCTGACTTCTGTGAAATGAATCTTCTATGTCTGGAAAATCAGGATTTGAACTGTAAGGAGATTGCAGATTACACTGCTGTCTGTTTATGCCATGCAATGAAAGTCCCAAAGCCTACTAAAATATGAACAGATGAGATGTGTTACAGTTATGAGAAAATTTCATATGAAGAACAAAATTCTCTGGTAGCATAATCTGATACTTCTCCAGTGTTGTTGGATGAGTAATGACATTTATGCTCTCTCTTATTTGATCCATAAGTGATATAATTGTCCCCTGGCTTTTGTTTATGAAAACAAAGTCTTTCAGCAATAATGAAGTGACAGCAATATGATAACAACACAAAGGAGTGGAGAGCCAGTGTGTTTGAACACACTATATTGACACTGATGGGGTCAGAGGCAAAGGTCAAGAGCCAGTAGAGTAGCACTGGGCAGAGAAATTGTCCATTCTTAAGGAGTGCTGCAGCAGAGATGTGCAGCTGAGATGGTTCCTGATCACCATCAGAGCAAAATGACAACGCCAGAAGCATGGTGAGGAGTCTACTCACAAATATACTGTAGCCGTTGTGTGGATTGGATTGAATTAAGAATAGAGCAGGCACCACTAGCCTGCACTTAGCTGACATACGAAGCACTGTGAGAGCAAAGAGCATGTCAGCTTGACTCAGCAGTTATTTAGGTAAGAGGATAGGGCAGGACCGAAGCACAGTTCATGTAGCTCTCCATTAAGCCAGCAACGTGTATTGTTCAGAATACAGTCTTGAAACAAAAGTTCAGCTGCTGTACCACAGTAAGGAAACCACAGAGCCCTAACATGTGGAGGCACAGCAGGAGTTCTGCTAGGGATGTGCCCAGTGCCTGATGACTGTGCTGTCACCTGTGATTTCTTTGTCTCTATTGTTGTTTACTTGACTGATGGTACCTGCCAAGGGCAATACACCTACAAATATTACAGCTTTTGGTGTGCCTGGTGACAGCCTTCTATGATTCTCAGGACCAATGTGTCCAGTAAGTTAGGACTAATTCCCTTTCAGAAGTCCAGGATGTTCCTTTTCTAGCTCGTCTTGATTTCACTGTCCTTGTGCTAGAGATTGTATCCCTGCTATTTTCTGTCAGTTGGTGACTGTTGAATTTTTTACACTATATGTGACATTTGCTCTTTTGTTGGGTGCTGGTATAGTGCTATAGAGCTAACTTGTAACTCCGTGGCTCATAGGTAGGGCAGAACTGTTTGCATCCTTGCTAAAATAGTGGTAAGACATCCTGACACCTTTGTAAGTCTTCTTTCTATACTTCTTTTCCCCTAATTTTCCCTTTCTTTTTCTCTCCTGATAACCCTGTTGAAAAAACGTTGGTGGTCCAAAACCAGCCAGGGCTGCTTGCTTTTCTTTATGTGCTGGGATAATTATGCCCAAATTGCCAAATATAAAATATCATGCATTGCATGCATTTTGGCATGTATATAGTCTTAACTCATATGTAATATGGAAGGATGACAAGTGTTTTTCAGGATTCAGCTGAAACAAACCTTAGCTTGCCTACAGCTGCTCAGGGTTTCCTTCAATCTGTGCTAGACTGTTTTTGGTCCATGTGTTGCAAATGATCAGCTTGTTAGTCCTCATTCAAGTATATTTGGGCAATTCCTATTGTATTTGAGAAAAAGTGAGTTTTGCTTCCTAAATTTGAATGATATAATATTATGTATAATGTTACCCCCTAGAATGAAAATTGTGCTTCTCCTGTTGAGTGGTTAAGTGGTATTTGCTGTTTATTTTTAAAATTTTGATAGAAGTCAGAACCCTCCCCCATGCCTGCCTTCATGGCAGCAGCAGGAATTTCTGCAGTGGTGACTACTGAAGGTTGCTTTGGCTGTGAGATCCTGAAAAAGAATGCCTCTTGAGTGGTTTGTTGGTTCCCCCCCCACATCCCCATTTCTTTTCTTCTGGTTCGTATGAATGCCTGAGCACAATCTGGCTCATCATCAGGATGTTTCATCTTGGTGTTGACAAATGCCATCTTTTGTGCAAAATTTTCCCTTTGAAAGAAGAAAATCCAACTGTCTCAGTCACTAGATGTGGCTGTCAAGTTGCAAGTGTCAGAGCTGCTGTAGGTGCATTGAAGACTGCTGGGAGGGGGACTGGCCCCTTTTCATCACACACCTGTACACACACACAACCATGGAAATAAATTCAGCAGGCATTTTTTGCAGCTCTTTCTGAATAGTGGCAATGCCTACTGGCCTTGAATCTCAGTACCTTGGATAGTTTGGGCTTTAGAAATTTCACAGTAGATATGTTTAAAAGGCAACAAAAAAAACCTGACATAATGCTAAACTAGAAGTAGGGTGCTATTTGTGAAAAGGACCTGCTTCCAAGAGAAACTTCAGCAAAGGGGAGGAGTAGGGGTTTTGTATGAGAATGTGCTAAAATTTTGGTCTGAGAAGACTTGGTGCCTGTGCTTCTCTGCTGTTGCTGTGTTTTAGTTAGTCATAAAATAAATGACCAGTGACAAATGCTTGCTCTCTGTAGTTACTCGTACAGTGGCATGTTTTAGTCTTGCTCAATGGTTGTGCTCTGAAAATGAGAGCAGTTCATGGTCTGGAACCGATATCTGCCCTGCTACAAATAACAGAGGTCAGGCCATGCACCCCAGGCCTCTCCTGCCAACCCTTCTCTTCCTTTTCATAAGCCAAATCACTCTGGGTTTGCTGTCACCATGAGTTGGCCAAAAGGAAATTTTCTCACCTGCTTTCCTTTTCATAAAGTTGTGTTATTGCCTGGCAGCCCATCACAGGCAGGAATGCTCCTGTTTCTTCACACACAAGCCTGCCTGCCCTCTGCCCTTGGGGACCCCTGGTGCCCCTGGGCAGCAGCTGTACCCTCTCTCCCTCCCATGTGTCATCAGCCCACAGAAATACAAGTATGGCACTCCACAGGTGCTTGTGGAACTCCTGTTCAGCGCTGATACACCTCCCACCGTCTTTAGTTTGGATACAAGCCCTGCTGGTTTTCTCTACACAGTTGCAAATAATTCCTGGATGAATAGTTCATGGTCCCTTGGCTGTGAGCCAAGTCTCTGTGCCCACAGCATTCTTAGTGCTGTCGAGTAATGAATCTGCCAGCCTGCTGTGGGGGGCAGTGAGGGAAGAGTGAGGTGAACCTGTAATGAAAGGGTAACTGCAGCGCCGTGTCCTGCAACGCTGTTTACTTATCAACATCAATGCTCTCAGTGAAGTAGATGGTCAGAGTTTAGTGCTGGGCTTTGTGGATGCCTTCAGCCTCATCTGCTCAGTTTGAGGCTTTCTAGCAAGCTTCTCAGAGAAAGTGGAAGCAGAGGATTTCAGCAGGAATTTGAGAAGCTAAGCTGGGCACAGCTGGAAAGCAGAACACCCATTGCCCCTCATCAAAGTTGACCCAGCCATCTCTACTCATTGTGAAAGTACGTGGCACAAACCTTCCAGTCTTCCTAAGTTTTTCAATGTCTGTTAGATTCCTCTTCTTAATAATAGCACAGGAAATTCAAACTATCTTTGGACAATTGCAGCAATTTGTGGGTGGTTAATATTTAATATCTTATCCTGCTGTTTGTGGTACGATGTTGATACCCACATGTGTTTTTCTGACATGTATTGTTGCTTAATTATATCAGTTATGAATTAGTCAAAAGAAGCAACAGAGTAGGCATAGAATTAATTCTCAATTTAGATATATAAAGGGATAGAGGAAAGAAAAATGTTGGTGCTCAACTTCTTCTAAAGCAGGCTGACCACTACACACCAAAAATTAAGGGCAGAGACTTCAAAATGGAAATTAAGAAGTGAGTTAAATGAGGCTACTATACATTGTAATCAGAAAACTAAATTTCAAAAGTTTCATCTTACTTTGGGCCTTTCAAGTATATGTCAAGCTGCAGATTTTTTTGTGTTGCTCAGTGTAGTGCCTGGATATACAAATAGAATTTATTGTGTAATATACCAGCTGTACAAGACAAAATCTTAAATCTCTTGCTATTCAGTTCTTCTTTTATGTTATTCTTCCATATCATCTCTTAAATCTTCATTTCCAAGTTCCATTAATAATAAGAAGGAGAAAGCACATTGTTTTGGAGGCTAGATAATAAAAAGGCAGTTCTGTTTCCCAGAATGTGTGTCAGGTTGAGATATGTATTTACAAAGAAAGAGAAAAAAAAATATTTTTGCTAAGAACAGAGCTGAACCTGCAATGCCACCTGGGGAGAGGAAGAGTTATAATGATCACATTAAAAGGAATCTTAAAAATGTGAAATTAGAAATCCCCTAACCCTACACGTGTCTGAAATTTTAATGTACCCAAAGGAATACCCAAATATGCATTCACACTGCAGTTTCTGCTGTGTGTGCCTTTGATTGCAGCATCTATATGGCACAGTAGAAGCCCGTGCTCTACTAGGAAAGAACGTGCAACAAAGCTGATGAGGGATCATACTCCAGTGTGTCACATCACAAGTGCATGTTCCAACGTTTAACCTTGAGAATGCAGGTGGGCAACTAGTAAATCAGGGAATCCCTAAATGCAGAACTCATGTTGCCTAAGAGAGCCTTGAAGACAAGGAGATGGGTGACCAACTTCACGTGAGCTGAGTGGGCAGTAGACTAGGACTTGAGTAGATTGAATAAAACCAGTCAGTTTTGACTCATCCTGCTTATTAGACATATAAATATCATTCCTTAGAGCTGACACGGAGGCTCTGCAGCATCCTTACTGCATTCACTAGCACCTTAAACTTTCTGACCCACAGCATTTCTCCCAAAGCCTTCAGCTGCCCTTCTGAGAGCATTACTCCTGCTTTGTTTGACAATGTCTGCCCCACGTGACAGCAGAGCCTCTGTGGCTTAATGCAGAGCTTCAACACTTGCTGATAGGACAGGACACCAGGGAAATTGTTCTCCCTTCTTACAGAGAAAAAAACAAAACCCTCTGATTTTGTTCAAGCTCTTCTATTTTAAACAGGAATGGATGACACCAGAGACACAAAGGTTGTCCTTAACAAATAGGGGATTGGATGTGGACTTCAGGAAATGTACACTTGCTAAAGTTCGGAGCCTCCTGAGAGTCTTTCAGGGCACACACACATTTGCAGTGCGTGAAAGAAGAGTCATTACGCTCATCTGTTCTGTGCTCAGGGCATAAAAGATGCCTCTCAAGGTCAATTACTATGTCAACAAAAGTAAGAAAGTATGGTTTTCAAGTTGGTTGAAATTGAGATATCTCAGTGGACCTAATGGAGTGGATCACTTAAACATGAAGCTTAACAACCTCGTCTACCGTGTTAGAGTTTATAAATTGTGGAACAGAGTGCCAAAGCTTTCAGAGCTGTGCTAGCCAGCAACACGAGTGCTGCAGTCCCTTGAAATATTGTCCATGGACTGTTGTCGTCCATTGAAATCCCTCACTGAACTCCCTGAACACACTTCTGAGGGTGTCAAGGAAAAAAGCAATATTTTTTCAGTATGTGAACTACATGTAACATGTATCACAAGTATTTTCTCCAGAGCCTGAAATGAACTTTTTTTTTTTTTTTTTGTCTATAAATAGTTCTAATTTTTAAGGTAAAATTTTCAAATGATAGTTTGGGCTATTGGTATATTTCAGCTAAGAGTTATCTTTTCTTCTATGCTTAATCGTTTTTGGGTCTTTTTCCTATTCTCAGTATGAATAGAGATTTGCTTCTTTTTAATAATGGGATTTGGGCTGCAAAACATGGGCAAATAAATTAGATTTTTATATAAATATATATAAAAATACACATACATATAAATATATTGTTTTTGATATCAAGCAGAGAAACATGACCAAACAAATCCAGAGATTGTAAAAGACTGGGGGAAAAAACCCACAGCAACAGTAGCAGGGAGATTATGTTAGCATAATGGAGAGAACTTGATAAATAATGGTCAAAAAGGTAGAATTTAATTTTATTGATAGCATATACATGTAGTTCATGTCTTCAGGCTTTTGAGTACAGAACTTCAAAGCAGCCAAGCTGAGAGTAACTGATAGTGGGGCAGAAGCTGAGGGGTAGAAAGATAGAAATAAGTAGGGAACTGGTGGTGTTTTAGCTGACAAAAGCACAGGGATTTTATGTGATCTTAAAACCCTGCCCCTGTGCAGTACATAGGGATGGCTGTAGGAAGATGGGAGCAAGGTTATAAATAAAATAATAAACTTTTTTGATCGCTCATCAAAAACATGTGGGTTTTGGAAATTAATTTAAAACATGTAGTTTGATATGATAAAATTATCAAAGAAGAGTCGCTGTATACAGTGAGACTCAAAAGCAAATCATCATTGTGCAGACTTCATTCCTCTTCTGGGACAAAGCGTTTGACAGGAGAAGCCTTTCAGGGACTGTGTGCAATCTTTCTCTAGTGATGGTTTAACATGTTCCTTTCATCCTAAACTGCTGAACAAATAAAACTGCATGTAGGAAAATCAACCTCCCACATAAAGGCGATAAACCATGAAGAGAAACCCTATTCCTTCAAATTTATAGAAGATCAAATGTAGATATATTTCTTCGTGTCAGATAATGTCTTTCCATTCTGTCTGAGCAGTCGTGATAGAATACATGTTTCCAAATGGAAGTCACAGTGCCAAGTCCAGCAATGCCATCAGTCACCTGGTTGTCTGGCTCTCATGCATCTCAATATAATCTGGTTTGGAAGAACATGCTGGATTTAAAATACAAAATATTTCTATGAAATAAATAGTAAGCTTAAACTAAGTAACAGTGATAGGAAATACTCATTTTTGCATTTCCCTCCTTTTCATATTTGACATTATTCACTGTTTTACACATTCCCATGTTTGTGCATATGAATGTACAATGAATTGCTGTATAGAGTTGTGCCATATGTGTATTTTAAGAACCTTAGTGCGTTTTCTGAGCTCTCTCTAATGCTTCTGGGAATTCATCCTGCAATTCTTTAAAAAATGCCTTACTATTCCCACCAGGACCTCTGAGGAGAACAGTAATCCCATTTTGAAGGAAGTCCTTCACACTGAATAAATCCCCAAGGAATTGCAGAACCAACAAAAGGATCTCCCACTTTCCCTTTGCAATGCCAGGCAGTGATTTTTTTCATTTGGTATCACATTCAGAGCAAAATGATGCTGTAACAATGTATTATAGCAAAATAATTTGTTTTGTAAGTGCATTTTCCGTGCAGTCCCCTCATTTGTTTTTCTCTCGTCTAGATAGAAATTTAAGTACAACAATATTGGAATGTAAACTCTTTTTTTTTTTTTTTTTTTTTTTTTTTTTTTTTTTTTTTTTTTTTTTGTGGTTATTGAAAAAACACATATGCAGCAAAGATTAAAGTAGCCTAACAGCTTTGGTCCTGCTCTCTGGCTTATGCTATACATACTGGCATTAAAGATTCAGTAAAGGGAGAATAGCCATGGAACGTTCATTGGAATGTTTAAGTAGGGGCACCTCAGTGCCACCTTTTGGGATGCTGCACCACCTCTGTCGCTGAAAAAGACACGTGGGCTGAGGTAGGCAAGCATGTCCCACCCTGCACAGCAGCTTCTCCAGCTGAGTTCTCCCCCATAGTTCCTGCTGTGCATGGCCAGACATTTTCTCTCCTGCCTGATTTTGTCATGCTGCCCAGTGCTGTTCAACAGCTGTGGATTTCCACAATATAGATAGTTAACGTGAAAGGGTTTTAACAAGATGAAGTGATTAATATATACATATGTTTTTGTCTGCTGTTGCTGAACGTATTTTGTATTCCAGTGGATTAAAAAATGTTATACTTGCAAACTGGGAAATTACATGGGCCTTAATATTAGGGAGATCTGGCAGTAAAAAAACGAGATGTGGTGCCTGCTGATTGAACACCATAGGGGATGGGCAGATCTGGATCTTCCTGGGGCATTTGATGGTATTGGTAAAACAGACCAGGCTGTGTATCCCAGAGCCACACTGACCTCCTGGGAGCTGAGCCGCAGCTCAGCCAGGCTTTTAGTACCTTGAAGGGGACTCAGAAAAGACTCAGAAGAGAAACTGGACAATATTAAAGGGAGAGGTTTGATGAATTTGTTCTATTCGGTTTAACTTTTACGTAGATTCAATGACTAGAAATTCGTAGTCTCAATGTAGGAGATGTTATTAAAATTCTGTGAGTTTAGAATACTATTCAAAGGGGAAACATTTTTTTAATTCACTACTGTACCTGATGCTTGCTGGAAGGAAGAAACATTAGAGAGAAAAGATAACTCTCCTAGAGGCTGTCTGTAAGTCGAGACCTAAATGGCAGGAAATAATAGTAGAGAAATTTTTAGTCTAAAAAGGGTGGACAAGATTCAATAGTAAATGAGTCAAGGTAAATGCAAATTAGATCTTGGACAGTAAAAATAATCTGATACTGATAGTTTATGGCAACTGTCAATTACCAGCAGTGGAAATTTAAAAGTTTAAAAGCTGGATCTATTTTACTTCCAAATTAAAACCTTTGTGTATGTAATATTGTATTTTTGCACATGATTATCCACTTGATACAGATATATCTCTTCAGCTCTTGCTGAAATCTTTGTATTTCCTTTTAGGAATCTTGTATACTTCAAAAATGAGTCACTTTTTGTAATTACTTGTAATTAATACTTCTGGTAAATGAATGACATGTCTGATTATTTTTTGTTTCTTTGCTTGCTTCTTTTTCCAGAAATGTTTAGGAGAGATGCAATGCATTCATTATCAAGACGTTAACATTCATTTAACATAATTACCATCCTTTTTCCTAAGTGGAATGATTTCCTTTTCAGACCAGAAAGCTGTGCTTTGAGCTGATCACAACATGGGGAAACTGACTTTGGTGAGGCAAGAGGAGAACACTGAGAAAAACCTGAGAAGGCTTAGCATCAACCAGGGAGAAAATGGGGGCAGAGCACTATATGCAAATACTTCCTTCTCTTAAGCATTAAAATGTCAAAAGCTTATTCATCCAGAAAAATCATTACCTTTCACCAAGAGCAAAAGGAAAATTCATAGTTTTGTTCATTGAAATATTGCTGCGTTCCACACAAAGAGCTATTGTTGCTCCCCAAAAGAAGAGGACTTTATGGCTGCGTAGGATTCACATGATATAGGGGGTTTTTCAGTTCCATTTGCTAATTACCAAATTCTTACAAGGTGCCAACTGGCAATTTTCTCCAAAGTCTGTTCACTTTTTCTAAGGTGGACTAGAGCATCCATTTGAAAAGATAAACAAGGAAAGCCTAGGCACCATTCAAATCACACTTAAAAAGTGCAGCCATGTTATAGACTTTCACAGATATAGACGTGCAGGTGGGTTTCACTCATTGCTGCTGCTGATTCATCCAGGGCATGGTGAATCAATTATCTTTTTCTCTATGTCTGCTAAGTCACTTCATATTTGCCTTTAGAAAAAGACCCAGTGTCAAGAAGATAAAGAAAGGCAGGAATGTGTTCCTTGTCTTTAGAGTATGTGGATCATGGCCCCTTTCACAATGATGCTTATGAAGTGGAGGAAAAAGTCTGCGAATTGAAAAAATTGGTAAAAGAAGAGGACAGGGGTATGCCCATTTAAGCTTCATCCTCCCCTAGTGCTGGAGATTTTTCCTAAAAGTGATGAAGCACAGATGACTGAGTCCCCCTTTTATCACATCCATTTTTTATACCCTTTCATAATGTTTGTTGGCTTCATTTTCAGCACCTTTTCCTAAGAGAAATAAAATTTTAATATTTGTTTAAGTTGCCCTGCAAGCATATCTGTTTTTGTGGTTGTAGTTCAGCTCGGAGCTGACCTGATAAGCACGCTTAGTACAAATGGAGGACAAAACACAGTAGTGGCTGGGGAAGGTCTATCGACCCAGAATACAGTGACACATTCTTTGCAGGTTTATGTAGCCTTTCAAAAAGCTGAGAGTGTTAGGAGGAGGAGAAATTTGCTTCTTGGAACTGTTGAAATCAGAAATACAAATAATTCTAATTACATTCTAAATGGTAGTTCTATAAGAGTTGCATGGTTGTGCTTTGCTTCGTCTCCTTGCTATTTTTCTATTTTTTTTCACTCTTTACTGCTAGTCTTGTATATCCATATCCACAGTTCTTAAAAAAAAAAAAAGGGCAGTGGGAATAAAGAAGCTTTTTTCTCATCTCTTTCCATCAGCCAAACTTCCCATAAAAGCTAAACAACATCCTCTTTATCAAGATTATGGGTTTCCACATCTTGGAATACTATTTCTTTCCTTTAGTGCATGCCAGCAAACTCAACTAAGAGTGATGAAAGTAGAGAATAAGGCATGTGTAAGGCCATATTTATTCACTTACATCAAGAACATTTATTTACATGAATGGGGCTAGTGGGATATAAAAGTTGTATTGGAACTATGAACAGCATCTGTGTTTCAAAAGATGACACATCTGTTACATTCTGCTTTGCACATGAAAACAATTGGTATTATTCATGGAAATATGAATGAAAGAATGAAAGCTGTCAGCCTTTTGAGCCATCTTAGAACAAAACCAGAGCCCAGTCCTGCACCATGCCCAAAGTGCAGCCTTGACTTGTATTCACAGGGGAACGTAGTGCTTCCACCTGGCTGTTGTGGGAATAGGGACTGATGGCCATTGCATTATTCATGTTAAATACATACTGCTGAATCATGGAAAAAGCCTCTGAGAAGCCAACCACTTTCTGTTGACAGCCTGAGTGCTATTTAATTCCCATTCACTTATGTGGGAGGGTATGGCAAGCAGTGTCCTGTGACATTGGGCCTTTTATTTGGTTCCAGTAAATTGAATCACTCCAACGTGAAAAGCCACAGTAGAACAAATTGTAGCTTGGAAGGTTTGGACTTGACATTAGGGAACAATTCTATGCTAGGAGGGTGCTGTAGTACAGGAACAGGTTGTCTTGAGAAGTTATAGATTATCTATCCATGGAGGTTTTTAAGTCTAGGATAAGCAAAGCTAAGACTGATCTAATCTGCTCTGGTGATAGTGCAGAAAGTTGGACTAGATGACATCCAGACATCCCTTTGAATCAACATTTCTACAATTCTGTGATTTTCTCAGTAAAATACAGATAAATTAGGCTTCTTTTTTTTTTTTTTTTTTTTTTTCACTACACACTCTTTCTCAAAATCAAAGTATAAACCATTATTTTTAGAGAGAAAGTAAACCAGAATCAACTCATATTTTTATGGGTAAAGTGCCATTATTTTTAACAGTGATAATAAGGTTTGTTCCCTTGGATCACTGAAGAGCAACACAACTATTATTTCACTGGAGCAATAGGGAGAATGATTTTAATTTGAATCCAGCTGTTGTACAATGAAATTCAAAAGGTCATAATAAGGAGCTAAAACCCTGTGGTTCAATAGTCAGCATTGATCACTCTCTTATTGATCTTAGGGAAACCAAGATTTCATTCTATGGCATGAAGGGCCTCACAGGAACTTTCCAGCAATTAATTTCCTTTTAAATCCTCTGATGGCTCAAGGAGCATTTTAAAACTAATTTTGCTCATTCTTTCTGCAAAGATGATTTTTACGATTTTTAAAAAAATTTTAAAAGTATAGACTTCTTACAGGTACAGGTGCAAAACCTCTAGTTTGCTAGAAGAAAGTGAGTCTTTTATTACCAGTCTATCAGATCAGTTAGATCAGATAGATCAGTTAGACTCCTGTAACTCTCACCCTTCTCACAGTTATAACATTCTTTACCTGCTGTAGGGAATTATTTAAGAAGAGTTACTCTTATCTATCTTGAAAAAAATTTCAAAGTCTGAAATATAAAAGCACAGTCTCTATGGATCAACATAGAAGAGTATTCATCCCTATGCAAATTATGTTTTGGAAAACAGTATTCAGTCCATATAGTGAAAAATCGTGAGGTAGATCAGTAAAATTTCATTTGGACTGCAGTGAAGTTTTCTTGGGGTTGAAAGTTTCCTAACATTTGATGGAGCTGAGAAATGCCACCAGTCTTGACATTACTTGCATTTGAATGGATTTCTCTGACTGAGCACATCTCTAGCTATTTCTCATGTCTTCTTTTTTAGTTTTTCTGAAAAGTGTTTCATAGTATTTCTTAAAAGAACACTCAAAATATTCTACCTTCCAGTCAGTTTTTCTTTCATGACTACATTAAAAAATGAAAAAAAGACTTAGAATGTATAACCAATGAAAGAAAAGTAGAGCAGATGAGAATTGATGTGCAGCAAAAGGTGAGGACTGTAGGAAGCATGTGAGGCTGGGAGGTGCAGAAAGCAGAAGTGGTTGTGTTTTGCTTGGGGGTAGGTGGTTGTGCTGTCTTTGCAGGGAAGGGGGCAAGTTGTTTGGTCCTTTTGCTTCAAGAGAAAAATTGAAGAAGTGGGATTCTCTGAAAAATCCAGATTGTGTATTTTATGGCAACAACAGAACAATTTCTGTTCCTGTGGTAGCTAAGGAAAGAAGGTATAATCCAGAAGCTGGGCACCTGGAAATGAGCAAGATCGTGCAATCTGCATCTAGAGGAGTGCTCTGTGCTGCTGGCACTGGCTAGCAGTGAGGAGGTCCAGAGAAGAGGAAATAAGTTTACTGTTGTACTTGTTTATAAAAGACCAAAGAGGTGATTCAAATATTCATTGTCCTATCACCTTGCCACTGGTCTGACATTGCAGCAGTTCTGGCATCTGAGTATTCAAATACTAAGGAAAGGTTAAAGTAATTAGTTTTAATCAGTGTGGGTTTATGGTGAATACCTTTTGTCAAAATAGCTTTGTGCCTTTTTTGAGGTTGTAGCTAGTTTAGGAACAGTCATGAAATCATCTGTTTTAACTCTTAGCCTTTTCAACTTGCTAATACACAATGTTTTGATTAAGAAAGTAGAATGATACAAAATCAACATTTAACACATATTAGGTGGTGTTAAAACTGGCATAGTGGCAGTTTCTAAGCATAAACATGTTTCTCAAGCACAAAGGATGATGAATTATGTGCCATTTTACATTATTATCAGTGGATATGAAAGAAAAGAGAAAATTATTCCACATAAAATTTTCAGATGACACAAAGTTAAAGGGGTGTGGCAATAGTTAACAGAATGAGCTGTTGTACAGAGTGGTCTGCTCTGATTGCTATGGGCAAAATGCAAGAAAGCAGTAAGAGTTTGTATGAGGCCATGTAAAATAACTATATGTAGGAGTAAATACTGTGGACCGTGCTGATAGAATTGCTCTATCTCCTAGAAAGCAGTATCAGAAAAGGCTGAGACACTGTGTGTGGAATTAGCAGGGTATGACCTCTACTGTGAGTGTGTGATGCAAAAGGGATGATGAGATTTTTGATACGTGAACATGGGAGTATTGAGGAGGTCTTGTTTATTGTATGACTGGCCTTGGGACACTGACCCATTCCATTGTTCAACACTGAAGAATGCTGATAACTAGAGAAGTTTTAAGTGTGAGCCACAAGAGTGTTGAAAGAAAGTTTTATAGTGAAAAGCTTGGCCTGCTTAATTAAACAAAAAGAAGATTAGAAAGTGACTTGATAGAATTTTGCATATTTTTAAACAAAAACTGGTAATAGAGCATCAGGAAGCAGTAGTGGAGTGAAAGCTGATGTTACATAAATTCCTCTTTGAAATAATAGACATAGATTTTAGTAGTTAGGTAATTAATCTCTGCAGCAACTTGTCAAGAGTCTCAAGTCTCTCCATTGCTGAACAATAGACAATATTGGATACCTTTATAAAATACATACTCTGATTCAAACATTCATTAATTTTGAGATGTCCTGTGGTCTGCCTTATGCTGGAGGTAAAAGTAAATGAGCATGTGGATCCCTGATGATGTTATTACTTATTATGTCTATGTTCTTTTGTTGGAACTTACACACACCTCAACCTGGAATAATGCAAAAAAATATAAAAGGGAGAAAAAAAAATAAAATTAATACCTGCAATAATTGTATTCATTTTAGTTTTCTTTTCAAACACATTAGCTGTCACTGTAACAGACAGCTTCACTGGAAAAACCTTTATTTGCAAAAAACTGTACTGCAGCTTAGTCAGGATGCCAGGTCATGCCAAGCACAACTGGTTACAGCATCAGCCAGCTGCTGGTCCATCATAAAGCTCTTCTGATAAAGTGATTTTTCTTCAATGTATTTTGAGCTTTATTTCTGATTTATCAGCTAAACTTGTAGTTTGTAGATAATATTTTTTCTTCTTCCCATTTTTACTTCTTTTCATACAGCAGGTAGGTGACAAAAGCAATAATATCACCTGATTGTACAAAGTTGAAACTACAAAAATTCATGCTAGAAATAAGGTTCAAATAAGCTTTCCTTGAAACAACTTAATTAGGAATCTGATGGGTTCCTATAACCTGAATTAAAACAAAACTGAGTGTCTTTCTGAAAGAGGATTTTGTGCAAGAAGTTCTGATTTCAGTTCTAGAGCTGCTCTGTAGAATATTTTGGTGTGTGATATCCAAGGTTGGATTGCATGAATGGATTGTTTCCATTTTAATTATAATATCATTGCATGAAAAGTATCAAACGGTGTATTTTTCTGAATACCCTGTACTGCTCAAGTTAGCTGTTTGATGCAAAGCTGCCTGAATTCTAGAACTGGGATCAAAAGAATTTTGTTAGAAAAAATTCAGAAACTCAAGCAGATTTCTTAAAGAGGAAACAGTTTTTTTATGAAAAAATGTGGAGGTTGCCTTCTGTCTTGTCTGCATTTATGCTGTGATGGTTTACTCCTCTCAAAAGTGATCTAAGCATTAAATACTGTATTGAACATTAAAAATTCTGAGATAATAAGTGCTGTGAGGTGAGTTTGAGGGCATTCACTCAGCAGGCAGCCAGGGAAATCTGAGATATGAAAATATGAAAATGTTAGGTTTCAGTAATAGATCTGGAGTTAGCAGATGTAGGAAGAACTTTTCTTTTTTCCTGTGGGAGTTTCAAATAGTGAGCTTTGCATACTTTGGGTATGAAATTACATCTTATTTTTGTTTTCTTGATAAAGAAAAAAAAACAAACAAACAAACAAAAAAAAAAAAAAAAAAAAAAAAAAATAAAAACACTTACCCTGGCAGTGTTGCCATTTTCTCCAGAGTATTGACAATGTTTGGCTGCTGAGACTTTCAACCTGACTCAGATTTCACTTTAAAGAATCTGTTTTTCTCTGTGTCCTTTTTCAATTGATTGAAGTAAGAAATAGAGACATAACATCAAGTTCATCTCTAGCAAGACTGGTCATGCCATCATTAAATTTTGTCAATGTAAGATTCTTCCACAAGTTGCATTCTGACTCTAGTACCTGTGTATTTGTGAGAAAAAGAAGTTGCCTATAAAATCCCATATGTATAGATCACAATTGTAACCATCATACTTACATCACAAAATAGAATTGTAAGACAGTTTGGGTTGGAAGGGACCTCTAAATCTCACCTAGTCCAACCCACCTGCAATGGGCAGGGCCATTTTCAGATAGATCAGGTTGCTCGGAGCCACATCCAGCCTGATCCCAGACCAGGGATGAAGCTGGTACCACCTTTCTGGGTAACCCATTCCAGTGTTTAGTCTGAATGTCCCCCATTTTAGTTTAAAACCATTTTCCACTCTCCTATCTCAACAGGCCAGTTATCTGCAGAACAAGTTCACCATGGTAGCGATTTTCTTTTGAAACAAAACCAGTCTAGCTTATATTCAATCTCTGTCCTGCAACACTGGGAGGAGGATGGAAGAGATAAAAAGAATGGAGAAATGAGGAGGCTGGAGCTGAATGGACATAATTTTTAATGCCTGATGAGCTTCATTCATTTTGATGAGAACTGTTTCTTCAGTCAGGAGCAAGGGGGAATGGAATTGTGAGGTTCAGCCTAAGCTGTGTCAGCAAAACCATGCAGAAGAAGAAGAAAAGCACAAGGTT
Source organism: Sitta carolinensis (assembly GCA_032173965.1). Taxonomy (NCBI): domain Eukaryota; kingdom Metazoa; phylum Chordata; class Aves; order Passeriformes; family Sittidae; genus Sitta; species Sitta carolinensis. The sequence goes on from JAVUNC010000004.1 coordinate 48,852,626, forward strand.
TCAGGAAACTGAAAATCAATATATCCAGGAAATGAAAGCATTTTGATTACAAAGAACCAAAAGGTGTCACACAACAATAGGTTTGTTGAAAATGAAAACCAGAAAAACGTAAGGCTTCAGCTTTCACAAGTAAAAAATAAATTGTAGTAACAAAGAAGACAATACAATATACTTTTTCCAGGATAAGAAGGTCTTGCCTACAAGGAGTTAGAAGGGGTAAACCTCCAATACTGGAAGGTGACTTCCCTTGGTTTTCTTGTGAGACTATTTATGTGTTGCCCCTCCATTCCTATTCTGCTTCCTACATAAAGGCTTTCCGGTAGGTGCTCATTTTATACAGAAAGAAGTCCTTTCTCTGAGATTTTTTGATCTGAACAGACACAACAGTGGAAAGTAAATTGAGGTAGGGAGAGCTGAAGATATCCATGGGAGGTCTGTGGTACAACTGGGTTTAGGTGTGCTGAAAAAATCCCACAGTTATAGACCCCTGCCTGCTTTTCCTGATCCCCACTGCAAAGGTTGGTGAGACTTCTGGACCAAGTACCATAGTTTTCATCCCACAAGCCATCCTGGATTACTGAAATGCTTCATCTGTCTGACTTTGCAGAAATAATCAGACACAATAGAAAGTCTAACATATTTGCCACAGGGTCAGAAGGTGCAGGGTTGCTAGGTTTTTTTAACTGCTTGACTCTGATATAAGACAAGTTCAGCAGACAGAGTGGCCTCACCATGGTTGCTGCTGCTACACCTTCCATGTTCCTGGTGTTGGGCACAGGCAGAGGGAGGGCAGAAGTGTCTTAAGGTGAGACAAGAGGTGCAACAAGATCTTCTCCTCTCCTGTAGTGGATTGACCTTGTCTGGCTGACAGGTGCCCAGCAAGCTGCTCTTTCACGCCTTCACTTCAGCAGTTCAAGGGAGAAAGATAAAAAATTCATGGGTTGAAGCAAAGGTAGGTAATTGATCCCAGCCAGACCCAGGATGACCCCCAAGGACCCTGTAGGCAGGTTGTTCTCATCTAAGATATTTCTTCCCTTTCTCACAATAGTGCCAATTCCCAACTATTCTCATTTCCAGACATTTCTTCTGAAATACGGCAGTGTACCCTCCCAATTGAGTAGTTCAAGAATGCCCTAAACATTCATTAGACTAACCCAAAGATTAAGAAAGCAATTTAGCAAAGATTAAACAAGTGATTGCTTTGATGTTTCTCATTGAATTGATCTCTTCCTGTGCTCAGTCAGCAGCTACTCAGCACCCCAAGCAGTCCCATCTCCATTTTAGGGCATGAAATGTTTTGAGTAGTATGTGCAGACAAATTTGTATAAATCTGTATTATCTTCATTTTCTCAGAATGTCGTCTGTACAGAGCTGTAAAATCCTTGACCTTTGTACAAGGTTTGTGTTGAAATTAATATTATTGTTATTTCTTCCTTCTCAAAGTCTTCTTGTAGTTTGTTCCACAGTGTAAATTAGATTTTTAATTCTGATCTCTGACTATGAAAAGACATTGTTCATTCTGCTATTAATGTTCTTTCTTGAACTGAAATACTCTTGAATTTAAATGAAGGAGTGGTTTCTGAAGCCACAGGTCCTGAACTGTTTTAAATTCAAAGAGGATAAATTGATGATATGAGTCTTCCTAATATCTGATTTCCATAGTTTGATGAATTTCAATATAGAATGTTTCATTAATATTATATAAAGAAGTGATTTGCAGGCAGATTAAGTGGTTGACACAGGTACTAAATAATAAAAGCATATAAATTAAATTCAAGCACACAATTAATTACAAGATTAATCTGTTCTTATCTGGTCCCATGATATCTCTCAAGTATTCATGCATATTCATAATCATGCTAGTTGAGCTCAAAATTATTTTTTTATAAATATATTTATATATAACCTTAACATGATACTGGTGATAATCTGTACCTCACATAGTTGTCCAGTGCACACAGGTAACGTGTGATACTTCCCAACAGCGTAAACTGTAACTGTAAACTAGCAAAAAGTAGTGTCTGTGTCTCAGATTGCTGTCCTGTTTGAAGGGCCATATACTGCCCACACATGCATGCAGTAAGGAAGCTGTAGCAGCAATGTGGTTTGATACCAAAATTTTCTCATTGATTGCCACTGTTTTGTTTGGATAATTTCCCCTGTGAGGCCCTCTGATGTCTGTCCAGGTGCTTTGCCTAGTAATCAGACTTGGGGAGCAATAAGAAAATATTCACTAGGCAAAGAATCATCCTCATCAATTTCATTTGAACATTTGAAGGGCCATTGTTCTGCCAAATTTGGTTTTGGTTGGTAAAGATATTTTTGCATCTGCAAACATTCTTCTATGATGTTCTTTTCATCTTCCCAAGAAAATAAATCATGACAAAGAACATGTTTGGAAAATTAATCCACAATGCCAGAAGTTTATGCCCAAAAAGGAAACAGAGGAGTCCTGTAACTTTATTTGAATAAAGGGAGAAACCATGAAGCATTTTCCATGGATTTCTCAAATTGTTGGGTACACAGCCCTGGTTTTATCCTACATTCCCAGCTGTATCACTCTCTTCCTTTTCCTCATTGGCTGAGGTACTCAGAAGGTACAGCCTTCCCAAATTGCCTGCTCTGTGCTCCCCTCTAATATGAACCACCCTTTCGTTATATAAAAGAAAGAAAGAAAAAAGCTATTCAAAATTCTAGTAAGTGTTCTTTTGCCCTAGGTTCAGGGATTTAACATGGCCTTGGCTGAGCAACACTCCATGTTGATTAGTAACATTTTCTAGAACTAATATTTTTCTCCTGTTACTTCTCTATAAGTACTTGGCCCTATCTACAGGCAGATTCACACAGTCTGTTTGTAAAGACACATTCATCTTATTCTTTTCAGACAGAATCTGAAGAAGCAGAATGACATCCTGTTTGGTAAATCATGGTATGGTATTTCACAAGTATCACCAACTTGTCAGTCTTGTCTGGATTTCCCTGATCCCACTTGGAGTGTTAGACCTGCAGCAAAATTTTCATGGGGAAACTGAGTGGTGAGGGCAGTGGCCTTAGGAAAGCTCACTCCAAAGTCACAGCAAGCCCTGTCATGGCCTGTTGCACCTGCTTAACTCAGATATAACCACGGATGATCCATGTGTTCAAACTGGGCTTTATGTACAAGAGCATTTGACTTATACAAACTAATTTAATTCAAATGGAGTCAAATTTTAGTTTATTCCATAAGTAAATGAAGGCAGTAAATTAAAGGTAGTATGTTACATCTTCAAAGTATTTTAGGTACTTTACAGCCTTACATGGCCCTTGTCAGATAATCCCTTCCACACATAAGTTAAGCAGTGCATGTTGCTCAAAAGCAACATGTAAGATATCTGCACTCATGTTGCAGGATGGTCCACATGAAATAAGCACTTAGCCCAGCTGTGCCCTGTATATGATGGGTGTGTCACTTGATTCGCTTATGCAGCTATGAAGGAATTTCTGGCTTTTCTCAACTTGTTTTATTTCTTACTAGGAAGAATAAAAAGCCGTCAATGGAAAACTAATGCATATCATTACAGTGAAATCCGATTTAATGGCTAACTTCAATTCCGAAACGCAAGGGAATGGAGAGCTCTGACTGGGATTTTATCCTTCAGTTATATCTACAGCCTTAGATGCCTTTCAGAAGGGTGATTTGTGCAGAGCAAATGCTATTGAATAACACAGAAATTCTTCCTAATCTTTTTAATGCTAATGATAGGTTTATGCATGCATTTTTTTGTAATAGTAGCAGTCTAAAGCTTTAGAGCAGTGTCTCAAATGCCACGCATACACAGAATATGATTTCATCCCTGATTTTTCCTCACACTTTTCAGCCATCAGACTGACCCCCTGCTCTCTGTGCTGCAAGCACAGATGTGAATCGTGCTGGGAGGGAAAATAAAATAAATTTGCCAGCTGAAGGTTGTGACCATGCTTGTATATGGCTGGTAGGCAAAAGGTCGTCTGGGTCCTCTGGTTCTCCTGGGTCAGGGTGTGTTTTGGCATGCCCTTGGGAAGCATGGGAAAGAGATGGCATATCAGCTGCACACACTGAGGACTCCCTCGGTGGCCTGGTTACAGCCTGCTCATTGCCTCTGCATGACTCTACAATTCACTGCTGGCAAGGCAAAATTGTACCCACTAAGAAAATCTTTTACATGATTGATTTTTCTTTTCTTTTTTTTCATATTTGAAATTTAGATGCTACTGTTGTGAAGAAATTGCAATAAAGGAACCTGGAAGGCAGGGAGCAAGGCTCTGGCAAATGTCACTTGGTTTATTTCCTTCAAGAGGACTTTACAGATCCCCTTTTTTCACAGTTTTCATTTTAATTTAAGTGATTCATCATGTCTGCTTCTTTAGGTCATCAGTGACTTTGGTCATACATTCAGCACTACAGCAAGTTCCTGTAGGCCAGGAATTCTCTATCTTGACTCTAAAAATCTGCAGCTGGCAACTTCCCAGACCACTTACAGTTTATTTATTTTTATTTATTTCAAACATCTTGAAATTCTGAATTCTAATAAAACAGGGAAATTAGATAAGTGGTCTTATGTTTTTTCAGCTGAGCCTGTTCCATCGCTGTGTGTCAGGTCTGTAGTAAATGTACAGTGTTGACAGAGGCAGTTGCACTGTTTCACCAAATTGAAAGGAAGAAAGGAAGGGGGAGATTTATCTTGGAGCCTAAGGGTAAAGCAGTAAACCAGAACCACCACACTTGCTCTTAAAAATGAAGAACTTAGTGTTGTTGGACTTTTCATTTAACAGGAATTGAATTCTCTCCAGTTGTAATTTCCACTTAAAATGGCTTTTGTCTTTTTGAATTATAAGCAGAATGCAGAAGAATGCAGACGCAGAAGTTTGGACCGCTTGTGTAGGTTTGTCTGAGTAATGATTAGCACTGCTGTGTATTGAACAAACAGCAAAAGCAAGAAGTACTTGCACTCCACCTCTGTAAACCTGGTTTTGCTGTGCCCCCTTTCACCATGTGCTTCCTTTTCTGCAAGACCCTTGTGTATTTGAGAAATAGGAAAGCAAAGAGGACTGTGAGAGCATCCCTGGATACTCTGAATCAAATCTGGGAACCCAACTCAAAATACCTTAGAGGGACTTGCTTTCAGAACGGACCAGTAGCAGTCTGAGAAGAAAACTCAACACCTTTCAAGTCCTGCAAGCAGGGCACTCTCAATTGATCCAGCTGGGCCAGGAAGGGTGTTGCCTGCTGAAACCCCTCATTACTGTAGTCCTGGGGTAGTTACTTACCCAAACCAGGAATTCACTCTCCAGCTGTGCCTCTGCAATTTCTCAAGAGCCAGAGCACAAACTCCTCTTCCTGAAGGTGACACCCAGCTCAGTAAAGCAGCCAGACTCTTAAATTGTTTGCCTAAGTGGCTTCAGGGGCCTTATTTTGAGGACTTGCACCCACAGATTCTGCCTCCTGTGGTGTATCAACCACCAGATTAGTGGTAGATCTATTGAGGGTGTTTTGCTTCTCCCTAAAGAAGTTGTGCCACCCTGAAACTCAGCATACAGCTTCACAGGCAAGAATAGAATAGAGAAAGACACTCATGCAAAACGGAGAGAATCCCAGCCTCCACGCATTAGAGAACCATTGGAAAAAAAATGCATAAAATTTTAATGTCCTGTGTTTGTCATAATATCCATGAGCAAGCAACTTTGAGCATTACTCCTGCTTGAGGGGCTGCAGAATGAAGTACCAGCAATATAAACCACACATGGGAAAAAGCAAAAGAAGGTCAGAGCCTCAAGGAGCTGAAGTTAGAATGAGCCACAGGCACATGAGCATCTCTCCTTTGAAGTAGATGGAGATTTGAAAAAGTGTGCAATGGCTTAGTGCTGTCCTTGATGAAATGCTAATGTGAGCATCCTTTGTCTTTCAGTACCAGGGGTGCAATTAAGGGACAAATATTCAGAGGCCAATTTAAGGACATTTTTCTTAAGGTTTCTTTTAAATACTTCAAGCATATAGGTTATGGAGTGGAAACTCATTGTAAAAAATGATGCAAACTTATGGGAATTGCATATGCCTGCTTGGGGATAAAACGTCACCCACAGTGGCAGGGATTTTTTGAATTCTGGAACAATTTTTGAGATTTGCAGGGAAAAAAGAAGTCACTGTTGCATTTTGAAGTTTTAAATGTAGTTAGTTTTATCCAAGCAAAAGATTTTGCAGAACCCAGACAGAAAAAATTTATTTTTAAATTAAACATTTACAATAGATACTAAGTGCTCTCTAGAATGAAAAATCATTGTTATGTATTTTGCAAATGATCTGATATTAATAAAATGGAAAAAATTCTACCTCTTGTAATAATTGAATTAGTAAGTTTAGTTCTTCAAAAGCCAGTCATGATATTCATAAATGCATTTTTGGACTTCCAGGATTAACTCCTGTCTTTTTTTGAACTCCAGTTTTACAAGTAAGGTATAATTTTTTAGTTGCCTAATTGTAAATAAACAGTCTGTACACTCTTTATTTGTGCATGTGCTTAGTTATGAATTTTATGGGGACAGAAATTCAGAAACAATTTATGCTACCTTCATGAGCATCAGGAAAAATCTGAAATCATCCATCATCCTGACTCACATGAATACTATTTTCTAGGAACTCTAAGCCCATACTTTTGTGTTTCTGACAACACTGAATTAAGTTACAGTAGCATCTATCACTTGAGGAATCTTGAGTCATTTGAACTTGTTTTCCATCAGACCATTCAATCGAGATTGGCTTATCAGTGGCAGGGGTAGAGCAGGAGCTGTAATGCTTTTCATCTCCTCCTCCTTTATCAACTGTCCCTCAATAGCTGTAAGAGTCCATAAACCCCATCAGTTTAAACGGTATTAGCACTGTACAGTAATGGCAAGAGAGCAATAAGAAGTGATGTTGTACTACTTTGGGCACTGGTGAGCCATTTTTCTTGATGCTGGGAATCATCCAGGTCTATTACTGTAGGCTTTCAGCTCCTCAGAGAAAACTGGGAGCTGATGATGATCTTAACTGAACTGAAACTTTATAACTCACTCTCATATTATCTAAAGATATTCGTCACTGTATTTATAATGTCCTGAGCCTTAGGCATAAAAACCACTGCAAGTGAGATGAGCTAATGCAATTTGACAGTGAATTTCTTTTCTACAAGAAACAGAGAGCCATCAGTCCTTCCACATCCTCATTACTTTCAACATCTGAAAGCTCAGACTGGTGCATTTAAAAGAGAGTAAAGATAAATGTCTATCTCAAAACCATATCTATTTGTGTGCTTTATTCTTGAATGATAAAAATAACTGATCAGCAGCCCAATGACTGCCTAGATTTCAGTGGCAAAAATGTGGTATTTTCAACAGCTGTCACATGGATTTCTAGCTTGAGAAATTACAGCTCACTCTTAATACATAATTGAGTCTCTTACTCTATTTCTAAGACTAGAAATATCACTTTTGAATTAATTTCTGGATAATGATGGAAGAAGTTACTTTTTCAAAAGTACCATATTAAGCAGTTGGTGTTTGTAACTAGTTTTGTAAGCTCTTGTATGGAAAGTTAATTCTGTCATTTATTATTCCAATCTAGATCTAATATTTACATGTTTATATATTTATATTTCTTAATTTCTCTAGTCATACTTGTGTAGACAAGTAGACATGTATAAAATTTTATGGAACTGCAGCTAGCTTCAGTCAATTTATTTGACTAAAATAACCTGAGATACAATTCTTTTATCTCATGGTCATCTATACTTGTACTTTTGATTTCATCAGAAAGACTGAAAATATTTTCAGTCTATCCAGTGTAGACTGAGAAGCTGCCAAGGACTGTATATGGAGAGACCATCATTCTTAAAGAGAAAAAGCCTCTGGGTCTCCAAGTCTGGTGATTTTTACCTGAAAAGGAACCAGGAAATTGCTGATTGGAAAGCAGATGGCTGTTTCAAAACCTAGGCATGTTTTTAGGAGAAGCATGCTTTATTTTTTTCTGTCAGCTCACTGGTAGGATGAAGATGACTATAAGCAAATTGCACCAATACACACACACACACACACACACACACATAGAGACATACACACAGAGCATGCCCCCAATTTGCTTGTAAGGATTTAGCACTGGACTCCATCAAGATAATAGCATGGAAGTTTTGTCACCACACTTTCCTTTGCTATCTTTAAACATATATCTTATTCAATAATAATAATTTAAAAGGGAGTGCCTTCTTTGCACTTAGGGTCAGTGAAGCAGATGTCTCAACAGTTTATAGTTAACTGTCAAGTGCAGAGATATGTTTTATCTGTGTAAGAATAGTCTTAAAAAAATTCCAGTTACTAAAGTGTTGTGAAATACACATAACTATGAGCATGTTGTGTGTATGTGTGTGAAGTTGGGGTATAAGTGTATGGTAAATTAAACCCATTTTCGAGAATTGCAGTAATTGGCAATGTACAAGAATTGGGAAATTTATTAAAGCTCACATTAAGAAACTTCTTTTGAGACTCCCAAGGCTTGCTGAATGTGATTATGATTTGTTTTCATCCAAAGTCAACAATCTGGGCTGATCCCTCAGCTATCACTGAAGAGCAGCAGAGCCTGAGTCTGCCACAGCTTTGAGGCAGATGTACCTACACCTTGCTTTTAAGTGATGTCCCCAAAAGGCTCTTATAATCAAGCTCAGATGTATTTGAATACAAATTAGAACATTAATGTCTTGAATAGAAAAACCTCAAATCCACTAAGAAAGCCTAAAAGCAAAGGATAAGAAGCATGGGCAGCTCTCCCCATGTCCAGGGTAGACAGACATCATCAACTTCTCTATGGCATAGCAGTCGTCAGCCTTCCAGCCAAGGCAGTGGCTGCCGAGGTTTCTTCAGCTCCAGGGAAGTGCTGGCTGCGTGTCCAGCTCTGGGCTCTTCGCTGCCCCTCGGGGCTGTCCCTTGGATGCTGCAATGAGGTGCTGGCCCTGCTGAGGAAAGAAGCTGTGGAGCTTGAGCCAGAGCTGCAGTGCAAGTGACAAGTTGCTGGGGAGGTGACAAGACAGGATGATTAAAATAAGGAGGTGCAGAGCTCACCTCTTACCCCTAGCTTATGGCACAGAGAATTTGTTTTGAGCCTCAGTGGGAGTTTGAGGTAGTCTGCAACTCACTGTGTGGAAAACCCACCCTTTGTGCCAAGATCCAGTACAAAGCCTGTACATCACATAAAAGCAATAAAGATTTCAAAATAGTTACTCAGTTGGAAGTAAGTGATGAATAGGCTTGGTGTTGTGTGGGTTTCTCTCTCTGATTTGTTGGTTACTGTTAGTGTTGTTTGTATTTCAATGCAGTGTATGGCTTTAGTTGGGATTCAGACTTTGGTATTCCACTGTTCAGCAATGGCTTGATACCTATATTCTGAAAATATGCCGGTTTGGTCTTCCTTGCCAGAAATATTAAGTGTCTTTTATTTAGACCTACCAATCCACTGTATTTTCTTGAGATGTTATCTAGAATGCTTACAGAAAATGTAGACTATGGTAGTAGTTGATCAATAGAATACCATGGCATATCAGCCCATGATGTTATTATCAGTATATGTGTTGGGCAATGTGGTTGCTATTAGTGCTGTGAACATTTAATTACAGAATATTGGGACTGCTTCTGACTTGCTATAAAGCAGTGTACAGCAGCTTTGATGCATTAACTGAAGATGCTTCAATCCTTACCTTATTTGAGAGAGGCAGAAAGGAGGGAAGGGGTGCATGTGCCAATTTGTAGAATTTCTCCCCTGTGTAACAGGCATGTCAGAAAAAGGGGAAAATTAGAAAAGACAAATTTTCATGCCAAATTAGTGTAGAATCTTGTTCTCTAAATGCAATCAATTTCAGAGCAATGCAGGACTAATAGGGGACTTCATATACTTCAAAACTATTAGAAAATCTGCAGCTTTAGCTTTCAGTGAGAGCTCAGTTGATTGTCCAGAACAAATCTTGTTAATTTATTCTTTCACAAGCTGCCTATGACAGTGCTAAGTGTGAACCACGAAATATGGAAGTAATGTCCATGTCCTCATTAAGCAGCTATTCAAATGAGGGTGGTGTGGGAACTTAGGAACTTAGCTGCAGTGAAAACAGTCACATTCCATGCTGGTGATGGTAGTTAGTATTTGTGATTTTGACATATTATGCTCCTGTTTTTTCTGTAGTAATAAGCATCAACATTTCTACCAGATAAGTAGAATTTTAAAATAAAATTCCACATCCTCCTGTAAGCATTTAAATAAACTTGACTGGATTTCTATGGGGGCATAACTTCAGCTTACTTTGAATCAATGTGAAGTTTTAAGACCTTGTTTTATTTTTCCTCACGCTTTTATAGAAACACACTAAAATGCACTCAAGTGAAGAAGCTTGGCAAAGTCACAGTGCTGTGACAGACATCATCAACTTCACTATGGCATAGCAGTCATCAGGCTCTGAATGAAGCGTGTCTGTTTTTTCTTTTTTTAACTACACGCTTGGAACATTTGGAGTGGTATCTTCGTGTGGCAGTCATTACCATCCTGGAGGAAGCGCGATCCTGCCTGCAGGCCCTTTCTAACAGTGCCATAAAGCAGCCTTTACAGATGTGTTCCTCTAGTGAAATTTTGGCTCAGGAAACAGACTGCCAATCTCTTGTCTGCTGGAGCCTGTGGCATGCTGAAGGATTAACACGCCTCATGCTAGAGATTAAAAGTAGTGGTAGCCTCTGTTCTTTACCATCTGAGATACTCTAGAAGTGATGCACTGGGGACTTACCAGTGGAAAGATACCAAATAAAGTGCAAAAGAGAGGAGGGAAAGCAGTTAAATTAAACGGACATGGAGAGTGCTTTAAAACAGGATTTAATGTCAATTAAATAGGCCTGAATGTTTAAATCACTTGGCCACCCTCTGCACGTCGCTGATTCTCCAGCATACAGTAGCTGCGATTGTCTGGCTCCTTCTGAATGTTGCGCTGCCTTGATTTTGTGTTGTGAAGAGTGTTTCTTTGTTCTGGGGAGAATATGGGAATGAAGTAGTATCCAGAGCTGAATATTTTAACTTCATGAAAATTAACTACAGGATAACCTGAAGATAGCTTTATTACACCAGTGTGTATGTGCAAGGAACCAAGCATTAGCATCAGAGTTGTTTGATTTGAGAATGTCTGCCTTCAGAAATTTGGCTTTGTCATGGCTGATAAAGAAGGAGATACTCAAGTGACAGAAATTTCCATAAGCCTGGAGGAACAAGTAAAAAGGATGCACAGCAGCTACCAGCCCAGACATTTAAATAGAATTAAATGGCACCCAATGTAAAGATAAGGCTTTGTCTTCTGGCTGCACTTCTAAAGAGACAATAAAGTATTTTTTAAAGTCTGTTAGTATTCTGTGAAAAACCCATTTAGCAACGTGACACCTGGAGGTTTAGCAGTAATTCTGACCTACTTCTCACTTCAAAATACCCATCTGATCCTAGGTTAATGGTTGGACTAAATGACCTTTTCCAGCCTAAATGATTCAATGATTCTATGCATTTATGAGATCAAGCTTTAGCTACAAGCTGAAGATCTTTCCCTGTTTTAACTTGGTTTGGGAAAGTACTGTTGGTGTTAGTGAGGGAGAATGGGATTTTTGAAGAATTGCTTTGTTTTGATTTAAATAGAATACACATAAGAAATAGAATAGCACTCAGCTAAAGAGAAATTGGATCCTGAAAGGCACTTTTATAAAGCTTTTTGTAGTGAGACTCTCTTTCTGGTGTACTGTTTGAAGGCCATCAAACGACACAGCCTTTCTTCAAGATATGAATGAATGTTGCTTCCTCAGTGAATGAATGTGCTACTGAAGCCAGCACGACTGACCAAATGCTTAGGGAAGAAACCATCCTTTGTGCTAGTCTTTGAGTGGTTGAGCATATGAAAAGTAACACAAAGTGTTGCAGGTAGGATCCATGTTGCATATTTCAACAGTATTAAGATTTTTGGGGAAGATACTTTTGAGTGCCAGAGATGACAGCATGGAGTCAGTGTCTTTTTACTTTGTCTAAAGGAAATAGTAGGTTTTCCACAGCCATTGAAATCTTTTCAGTGTTTACTTGCTGCTTCTTAAAAAAGAATGGGTATGTTATTATTTTTATCCAGGTATTAGAGGCTCAGGAGTTAAAACTTGTACTATCAGATCATTGTTTTCAGAAAAAAAATTAAATACAGTTAATGTTACCAGCATTTTTTTTTGTAAGATTCAGGTATCTTACATTGGTTATTTGCTTTATCAAAAAATTTTATTTTTCTATATTGCCACTGACATTGTCACCAATTTAAACAAGTAATTTAAGATTTGTTTCCACTTTTCTGTTTAGAGAAAGATGAGTTATTCTCTTCCATTCAGCCAAGGAAAAAAATTATCATTTTATTGATCTTGCGATTTGCTTTCTCTTACTTACTTTTCATTTCATTGCTGTTTTCCATGGTAATGGATAGTGTGTCACAGCCTACAGTGCTGAGAGAAGGGGAGGACACAAAATGTTCTCTGCCACTGTTTGTCATGTCATTCTTGTCAGTAATGGGCATATTACTAGGCATGGCAGGAGAGTTTAATGTGGGCATGAACAGTTAAATTTTCGAGTGTGAGCATTTCGTTTGAATTTGAATTAGTTCTGCTTAAACATCTAACATGCTACTCTTTGCACTGATGAAATAAGAATAAAAGATTTTTATCTTTCTGTGTTATCCAACAACTGTGAAATGTTTAACTAAGTCCTGACTGGAAGAGAAGCACAACAGCTTGATTTCAGAATGAGTTTTCTTACATAATTAGAAATAACGAATGTGTGCAAAAAAAAAAATCAAAGACAAGCAGTACGTATGTATTCAATATCATTTATGTAGTCAGTGTTTTGAAATACAATGACATTGACAGTACTACTTGGACTCCCAAAAAGTAGTTCTCTGCAGTTTTTATATTCTGTTTTTGTCTAAAATACAATTTTTACTCAAAAGCTCTTTCAAATTACAGAGATCATTCTGATTCAACCTTTACCTACAGACTTGGAGGTGTTTAGGTTCACAGTCTTGATTTTTGCCTATGTCTATATTTACTGAATTCCAATTACTCTTTGTGTTCATTGATGACTTCAGTAATACAATAGCAAGTGGATTTTTGGACATATTTTGTAATTGACAGAAGGCATACAAAGGGATTCTCAATGACTTTCTAGGAATAAGACCATAAAATTTGAATTACCTTCTTCTTTATAAGTTTATGAAATGTAAAATACAGAAGCTGAAGACAGGCTGTATGTATGTGTGCGTGTGTGTGTGCTGTAGACATTGACCCTTTAGGAAAACTGCCACTTGTAGATGATGTTGAATGACTTGGCAAAGTATCAACTATGAAAAAATATGATTGTTTTATAAATTGCAAAATAGAAGTTTCAAAATCAAAATGTACACCAGAGAAGGTTTCAGTTATCAAACACAGCTTTGAAATTTACCTGGTGTTTTTCAGGTTTTGTTGGTTGGATTTTTAACACAAATATCAGTACAGACTGGCTAGGCCTGGTGACACAACTGAATGTAGACAGCTGAGCTAAAAAAAATATGCCTTTTGTAAGACCTCTTCAAACTTCCCACCAGTCTGAAAACATGTAGTGATTAGTGTGGTTCCCAACAGGGAGCAGCCCTAGGAGCAAGAAATATGTTACTGTGGGAATCCTTTCCTGAGAGAGGGTGTGTTTATGTAAATCTAAGTAGCATCCAAGATGCTTCTCTTCAGAGCAGGTGCAGTCCCACAATGAATGTAATACAACTTCCACTCACAGGCACAGCCGAGATACAGGGACACACCTGCATTTCATGTAAAGCAGGCAACCGATTTGCAAACATCTAATTTACTAATGGAATGAAACTATAGAAATGGCAGTAGGCAAGAGGACAACCCTGCATGAAACTTGATTATAGAAGGATGTAGGAAACAATATCCAGCTAAATGAAGAACTGTAAACAAATGTGCAAGATTAATATGTGGATTTAAACTGCAGTCACTATTCAAATTTCCTATTCCATGTCAACAGCAGAGCAGGTAACAGCAGGAACTGAGGATCAATAGTGTAGGCAGCGTTTGCATCATGGTCTTGGATGTCACCACTGTTGAGCGTGTTTGTTTCCCATGATTGTGTTTCACAGTAGAGTGAGTAATTGTGAAAGTGGAGGTAGCAGTAGTAGTCTTACTTGCTACTTATCCAGCAGTCTCACATCAAAACACAGGGTTTAGTACAATAAAGTTTGTTCTTTACTCTCTGTGTCAGGCTGTTTGTCAGTGAGGTATGTTAGCTGAGTATAACTACCCAGCCTCCTGTGCTTTCCAGTGTCTCTTTGGTTAAATCATGCCATGACTGACACCACGACACATTAGTGGGAGGATTGTTTATGAGAAAAAGGGAAACAAATTTGACACTTGAGTTTACCAAGTTGTGGAAGCACAGATGCTCATCACTGCCAAACACACAGAGCTGAGGTCAGGGAAATCTGTCAGGGAAAACAAAGCAGCCTTGAAGCAATACTTTTTTTTTAACTGTCTGGCAGAGAACTCACATGAAATACTGTTATAGCTGAGCAGGGTGCTGCCCTCCTTCTTCTCTTCCCTTAGGATTGCCTAACTCCCTTTCCTCATTCCAGACTCAAACGAGACATTGCAGAACATTCTCCTCTCCATGTCTTCCCCTAGGGAGCTCAGCAACAGCAGCAGTAGCAGTGGGCAGGGCTCAGACTAGATGTCCCCTTTGGATGCCCTTTTGCTCTCCCTGGAATTGTTTTTGCTTGCTTCTCTACCATGTCAACACTTTTGCATTTCACTCTTCTGCTTTGGAAGGAGTAGCTGTAGAGCAGGCCTGGTCAGCACAAGAGTAATGACACATGGGGGACCTGGAAAACTCTTTAAGGGTAATTAAAAAATACAGCTGGGAGATCCTGTGACAAAATTTGGAAAAGGAGGATTCTTTGGACTCAGTTGGGCTGTGTGGTTAGCTAATATATTCTACAGTAAGAGTAGATTCTACAAAAAGAGATGGAGGTATTTGGAGGGAAAAAATCTTTCAGATATAGCAATTTCTGCAGTAAAGAGAAAATTACAGGAAGACAGGGAACATGCACAAAAGAAGAAACTATTTGAGACCTGTGGGGAAAGAGAATGGGTTTGTAATAGGAGAATGCAGAAGATACTGGAGATGAAGAATAAGAAAAACAGAGTAAAGCAAAAAGCCTAACCAGAAAGTACATTTCTAACAACCAGAAGGAGACAGGAAGGGGAAAATTGGAATTTCCTGTTCCCATCAAGCAGAAGAGAAAGTAAGCAATCAGAAAGATGAAAGAAAATATAAATGTATTTGCATAGTAGATGGAAAGAATCGTTTATATGATGAAATGTATAGTCATCTTGATGATGAAACATGATCCTTTATCTTCTTTTTCTCTTTGGCTGCTAAGTCCTGAAAGAGCTGTGTTTCCCACTGTGTCTGAATGATACTCCTGGGTCTTTCTGTTAAGGAGGATGCTCAAAGGAAGCAGTACTGTGTTTTGGTTGATTTAAATTATCATTTATCCTTTGTGAAATGTGAAATGCAAAATTAAATGGTAGGGACATACCATCTGCTGTTGTTTAACATGTGAATAAAAGCTACTGTGTTGGCGCAATGTTTATGCTCATGATAAGAGCAGAAATAATGGAAATGTTATGTTGGCTGTACCCAGCAGGTCCCCTCGTTGGCTGAAGCATCATGTTTCCTCCATGTCCTAGAAATGGTGAACATGATTCCTGGAGGAGGATGAGCATTTCCTCCTTAGTGAGGAGGCTGAGTGTTTTATTTCTGTTATTCTCATTCCTTTCAGGGATCTCTTGCTGTCTGTGGCACTTGGCCAGGTGCTCTCCCTCCTTATCTGTGGCATTGGTCTCACAAGCAAGTATCTGTCAGAAGACTTCCATGCCAACACACCTGTTTTCCAGAGCTTCCTCAATTATATCCTTCTGTTCCTGGTCTACACGACAACACTAGCCGTCAGACAAGGTAAGTGTCTCTCTTTTATAGAAAACAGTGGGGATAAAGGCTTTCAATTAGCAATATGATTTCAACACATATCCCACTAATATTTGTTCCATATTTGCATTACCTAGAAATACTTATTGGGTGAACTGAAAAAAACACCAGCAAATCTTCATTTGCAAAGAATGAATCATTAGATCTCAAGGACTGGGGTGCTACCTAAAAGCTAAAATAGACATCAGTACTTTTGAATTCTGATTGTTCTTGCCTTGCTGGGAAATACTAGTATGTTCTATATCTTATGTAGACTAAGGAGTGTTCAGATGCAAGCAAAGAAGAGAGCTTCCTGATCATGGCAATTCAGTAGTTCACCTACTAGACAGAAAGAAACATGAGCCAATTTTTAGCTCTTGGGAAGTAGGAGATGAAGGGAGGGATTTTGGGGTACCTCTCTCTGGGGGAATGTTTGGGCAGAGCAGCTCTATGGCTCTATCATTGCTTTGCCATGGGGCCTGTAACCTGTCCAACCTCCAAAATGAGAAATGCATTATAGTATGCTTTGGTGCTGTTTATCTAATGATCCTCTCTTTGACAGTCTATATATAATATGGGGGGTTGTGCCTTTCCTGCATATCCCTCCCTTCTTTGAGATTTCGTTTCTAGATGAGGTGAGGAAAGTGAATGCATTTAAGTACATTTCTCATCCACTCTTCTGTAATAAATTTATTTGTTCATCTTCACAGGACATGTAGATTAGAAGCTAAATAAAAGAAAAAATATCATGTGTTTTCCTGACATAAGGAGGGTAGGGATCTGTGGAGGATAACAACTACAAAATGTATTAGGCCGTGATACATTTTTCAGTATACTATAAAGCTCATGTTTTCTTACAGGAACAATGATTTTTGAATTATTCTTTGATGTTACATCTTTTAATGTTTTGGGAACAACCCTGAAGCTTAAGTTCTTTACTCATAGTACAGTCTTGTGATATAATGCTAAAAGTGTTCCAAAGCAGCAAGGACTTAATTTCTATGCAAAAAGTGAACAGTCAAAAATATACCCCTGTACTCCAGCACAAAGCACTTAAGCATATTACAACATAAGTTATATAAACATTGGTCCCCACTGATGTTTTTCAGAGGTGATAAAAGCCAATGTGCAAAGGAAATGTTGGCTCTTATATAAGGAGAGATTGCTCAGGCAGTGTTTCACTGTCTTGGTATTTCAGTTTGTGTAGGGGGAAACATCACCTCATAATTTTCTTTGCCAAAGGTTTAAAATATGTTATTAGTAGCAGCTTTCTGAAGAACTTTGTTTAAAAATAATTATTCTGAGTGTAGGATTGCCTAGATGTTCACAAGTTCTGTCCCAGAAATGTCCTTCTCTGGACTGATTTAGATACTGTAGAAGGCAAGTCCCTATACAGACTCTTAAATAGATTTTACTTTTTGAAAATGCTGGCTTATGAGAGGGTATACCCATATAGATACTGCATTCTGCTGTGCATTGCAGAGGCTAACTTGGAGTAATGTTTGATGCCTGGTGTATATTGACATCTAAAAAATACTATCAAGCAGTCTGCCTTACTCATATATAAATATGTATTAAAAAGGTACTTTAACAATAATTTTCTGACTGTTTAAAAATATAGTGGTGGACTAAAGGGAGTTTGTCAGAGATATCTGTTGTGCCAATAAGCTAGATTTGGGAACTAAGTGATAAAGTGTTAGGGATATGTGGAAAATAATTTCTGGACAAGTGAAGAGGGCTGGGGAAGGTGTTTGAAAAAGCCTGTGGTTGCTTACAGAACGTATGAACAACTACAGCACATGTAAAGCATACCAATAGAATTGTACGGAAAAGAGCCATCAAAAAAAAAAAACAAAAACCAAACAAACCAGAAAAATGGTTTCTTCCAGAAAAATCCCAAATAAAATTGGCTACAGAAGCCATGAAAGCAGCGATCCAGACATTCAGCATAGCATTCCTGCTGGATGGTATAGTGCTACATAAGCTATTTATTTACTCGGCGTTTAATGTTGCTAGCTGACTGAGCCTGACATTGTCTTTTCGCTTGTATATTTATTCAAATCCGTTATCTGCATTTGTTCCATTAAGGCAGTTTCTCTAGCAGCTCTAATCATGTGGCTTCGTTAACAGATGGAAATCACAAAATAATATTAATGATGATTTTGTTCTGACTGCTGACATCATCAGTAAGCTGTTTTTCAAGTACGTTCTTCTACTCTGTCTGCAAGACTGAAAATTTTTTAAATCATTCTCTTTCTCCTTTAGAAATCAAACCATCACAAATTGATTTGTAGTAAAAGATAATTGTATCCCTTTGTCTTTTTCTTTCCTTGCTTTCTTTACCCTTGGGATTTTTGAAGAAATGTACTGTTTAAGGAGTTGTCACTCGAGGTAGCAAAATACCCCCCTGAATTCACTGTAGGACTGAAAGCTATAATTTCCTCAAGACATAAAGAGTTCCTCTTTCTTTAGAGACTTCTTCCAAATTTTCATTTACTCTGGATGCCCTTTGACTTAGCTGTCCCACACTGTTCTTATATACCCTGAATGATAATGGAAAGGTAGAATTTGCACTGGTCTCTGAAAATTGTCATTAGCAGATGATTAAAGCTCCTGAGCTTTTTGACTAAAACCTTCTGCAGTGAATGCTCAGCTTCCAGCAGCAAAAGTTAGCCGAGCATCAGCAGCATCTGCTACGTTTTTATATTATGAGTTGGGATTGTTTTTCA
Organism: Sitta carolinensis; assembly: GCA_032173965.1. Lineage (NCBI taxonomy): Eukaryota > Metazoa > Chordata > Aves > Passeriformes > Sittidae > Sitta > Sitta carolinensis. The sequence goes on from JAVUNC010000004.1 coordinate 48,871,454, forward strand.
AGATAATTTTACCACAGCGTTTGCTCTAATGGATACTAAAATTAGGACTGTCACCTTGCAATGAATCAACATATCATCAGATAGTGGAGAGGCACAGTCCTGCCAGTGTCAGAATCTCTGAGTGTTTAAAACTTCATTTCATTTCCACGTTAAGAAAAACCCAAAAGAACAAAACCAAACAACAATTCAAAAAAAAAAAAAAAAGAAAAAAAAAAGTTTCAAGGAGTAAAATTAGACTCAGTAGGACTCACAATAGTTTTAAGCAGTGAAGTCCATGTAAGTAAAGCTTTTCATCATTATTGCAACTTTGTTCTCATGACCAGAAATAAAAAGTGACAAAAACATTGAAGGAGATCTGTTCTTGTGAGACTTTTGTATGGGCCTTAAAACATGGATACCACTCAGGCACAGATCATGAAAAAATGAAAGAATTTCACCTGGATTTCAATTGGATTTTTCTGATGAAAAATAAGTCTGCTAAACATTTAACAGGTAAGGAGGATGTCCTCGGTTCCTTCTCTTGAGGTAGCTTCCTCTCATGCCTGTTGTTTTCATAGCTGAAACTTGTATTTGTCCATGGTAACACCTCTGAGAAGGTTTTAACACATATTATCTCACCTCAGTCTCCTCGTTAGCAGAGGATTCTGCTTAACAAGATCTTGTAGGGATACTTCCCTGTATCCTCTGGGTCGTGTGTCATTATTAGTCGAGGAAAAGAAAAACCTTGGCTATCACTAAGAAAAGCCTCAAATGGCTGAAATGGAGCTAAGGGACATAGAGCTGGTGGAGATTAGTTTTAACACCTTGAAAAGCAGTAAGTGGGAAATTGTCCATAGTGGACCAGAAGGTGTTAATTGCTAACAGCCAATGTGGGAGCAAGTATCAGCAGCTTGCCACTAAAAATAAATTACTTCTAAAAGCCACGTCACATATGCTACAAATGAAAACAACACATCTACTAGACATCATTAAAACCAGAAAAAAATATGAAACTGCTATTTTTTTGTTATTCTGGAAAACTAGAAATGAGGGAGCAATGAAGGTGTCTTCTGAACAGACGGGAACCATAAAGCCTTGAGGGCCAGATTCTGCATGAGTAGGGCTCCACATTGCAAGCTGTTCCTTGAATTTTAATGCAACAAGTTACTGAGCATTTTCAGCCCACTAATACTAAGGGATGGCAGTAATTTGCTAGATCAGAAACATTTTTTTTGAATCTCTGTATTTCTGGATGAATTCTGCTTCTAGGCCAAGTGATGAGGTTATATCATCTGTCAATGGAAATAGAGTTGTCCCTACAGTAACTATAATGTCTTAGATTTGACATATAATTAAAGGTGATCTGTGTGTGCCCCTGAATAAGCCAGAGAGTCCTATGAGACTGGTTGCAGACCTGGTACTGGCATACCATTTTTTTGAGCGTTTCCATCTCAGGGTGGTTTATGCTGTTAGTATCTCAGCCATATGTAATTTCCTGATGTGTCTGCTATCCAAGCATGTATTTCCTTTTAGATAATGGCACCCCCTCCGCAGCATCACTCCTGCTTCACCAAAGTTGACCAAAACCAGCTAATTGAAGGAAAATAGAGCACTATAGCTGCTTTTTTTTCACTGCAGTGCTTGTCAGCTATTTATTGACTGATACAAAGGGTAAATGTCTCTTTTTACTTAATTTCATTCCACTAGTAAAGGTATATTAATACAAAGCTAGTAATATGCACTTAATTTAGGTAGACATAACAGAATTTCTTTTGAACCAACACTTTTTTTGCCACTAAGAACAATCTTGATTGTCTGGGAAACAAACAAAGTACATGATTTAAGCTGATGAGACTATATTAGGTATCATGTACTTTGGACAATATATGTTGTAGCATTGAGATGAAATATCTTCTGGAAAAGCATTGATTCCATCAGAGTTTCCTCCTCACTGAGGATGACAGGATGATTTTGATTAGAAAAGATCCATTTCATCATTGTTCAGTTTCCTAAGTGTGCCCATGCCACTGCTGTAAAACATAGAGCTTGGTTATCCCTCCAATAAAACAAAATATTCAAAGCTGCAGCCAGGTAGATTTATTATCCTATCTACCTGTGATAGAAAAGGTCCTTGGATTCTCAAGGCAACAACTCAGCCCACACACACTGGCCCGCAAACATGTGGCAGATGTTGCAAGAAGCTGTGACATTGCCCCTGAAGCACAGGGAAAGGGCATGTCCAGCTGGCCCATCTCTTCCATTTGACAAAGCTTTGTAGAGATAGGACAGGGGAAATGGCTTTAAGCTGAGAGAAAGTAGGTTTAGATGCCCCATCCCTGAAAGTGTTCCGTTCTAGGTTGGATAGGGATCTGAGCAACCTGGTCTGATGCAAGGTGTCCTTGCTCATAGCATGGGTGTTGGAACTGCATGACCTTCAAGAACTTTTCCAACATAACCATTCTCTGATTCTGATTCTCACAGCCCTTCCAGTGCAATGGACCACACTCATACTGGGTTGTAAAAATGAAACACAGCAGCAAGTGTGGCTTGGAACCAGTGAAAAATAATGACCTTCAGGTCTTTGGTATTCTTATAGCAGCACTGCAGGATCTCCCTGCTGTGCTACATGTTGCTGCCTGCAATGCATTTTCTCCTAATTACTCTGGGCTTCTAATTAGGGATGCCAAACCATGTGGGACATGTTTATTATGAAAATGGTCAGCCAAATAGTCCCTTTGTTTGGGATCTGAAGAGCCCTTTTCATATTCAGAGGGAATTCTGTACTTTAGGGGAAATGAAATTAGAATGCTGCCTGTTTACAGACGCTTCAAATTGCAGAGATCTTTTTTTGTAATATGCAATTTTCAGTTTTGGATAGCATGCTCAGAGGAGCAAGGATTATGATATGTTATGTATTTGGGATTTGCCTATCACATCATGGACACCACAGCAAGCTAGCTGGAAAAAACCCAGTATGACTAAAGCCAGATTTCTGTTCAGTTCCATTTACATAATAATTGTGTTTGTGTTTGAATTTTCATTCTACTTTCAATTGAGTTTTTAAAATTTCCTGCTATAAAATGTTGACTGCTTCTGCTACTGCTGAATGAACCTTCATTATTTTACTCTGTAGGTGATAACAATTCACTGAGGTGTCAAACTTTTCAGGTATTTATAGTTTTCATACAGAACATTGGAATTTCTTTTCTTTATGATAGTTGCTCTAAACCGTAGAATTTCCCTTCCCAATCCAATGAATTCTTCTTGCATTCTTAGCCATAATACTAAACCAGGTGCAATTTCAGCGCAGTATGATTATTCTACATAGCTGGAAAGGCAGGGAAAAAAAAATAGACCATGTTGCAGATACAAATGCAGGGTTAAAACCAATAGACTTGACCTCTGTCTTTTGTTTTGATTTGTTCGGCTATTCCTAGCAGAGAGGTTGGATGGTATTTTTTAATCCTCAGGGGGTTTTTTTCACTGTCAGCTGTTCTAATTACACTGACCAGCAGACAGATGCTTTCTGCTTTGGCTCTGCTGCTCCTTTCCACCCACACAAAGGACCAGGCATCTCAGGGCTTAGTCAATTTTCATTTTCATCGGGTGTGTTTTGCTTTGGCAGCTGTTTAACAAGGTACAAATAAACACTTACAGAGAGGAATCCTGGCCCCAAACATAGGGCAAATAAAATGGCAGGTGAAGGCTCAAAAAGCCCCTCAGCTTTTTCTTTCTAGAGTTATTTCTCTCAATGAGGTGCTTCTGATTGTTAGGTGAGGCACCTGCTGTCCAAACCCACAGCATGCATCCTGTGTTACAAAATACCTTTCCTTTTTTTAATCCTGGCCAAAGTAGCATATTCTGTGCTCTTGCATGGTATCATTGGAATAAATCATATACATCCCATAGCACATTCAAGCTGAAAGTTGGAAAGCTCTGTTCATCTAGAATGCAGGTGGCAGCAGTTAAGCGTGGGCACTGTATATGATGGTTTAATGATGCAATCACTAATACAATCATGATAACCCCAAAGCAGTAAAGGCCTGGCCTAATCAAGCATCCGTGCTGTAGCATTCTCTGTAGCAGTATCTCTTGATCCCTGATGCAGCTCATTCAACCCTGAGAGACCTCTTGTTACCAGGTTGCTTTCAAGATAGCTGTGGTGCTCAAGGAAGTATCCTTTGTGCCATCAAAGACAAAAGCTGCAAGAGGGCATTGTGTGAAAGGATAGGAACACCTCATTTTTCCTGTGCCTGCTGATGCAGACAAGAGCACAGGGAAAAAATGAGTTCTCTAATCATTCGCTTGACCTAAATGGGGGAATGGGAGGTCTTGTCCACACAGAGAATGTATGTGTTCTAACATTGCACTAGGGGTACCTCTCCTTGTAAAAAAGTCCCTGGAGGATTCAAATCAGGCAGCTCAGATCACTCTCACTTCGGGAAGCTCAGACCTGGTCATCTGTCTGGCTGCCAAGTTTGTGCCCTCAGCCAGTACCTTCCAGACACAGCATTCAGATTTGCACCATGGTTCAAAGACTGGTGCATATTTTATGAGAGCAAAGCTTACAGGCACTGAGTGCAGTGAGCCTGAAAGAGATGCTGAGCTTTAGGCTGGCCAAAGTCCTGGGTGATGAACCATGTTTGCATCAAGATGCTGCATTATTGCTGTGAGGCAATGTCTACACTGAGTATACTACTTGAGAAAAAGGCAGTTTTACCCTGGAGGTAAATGTACATTCATTTTAGGAACATTTAGCCAGCTGTGGCCATTTCATGCCAGTAAGTCCATAAATAGAAACCACAGATGCAATAAAATGGGAAACATTGCAGTTACTCAGCTCACAGCTGCAAAATCACAGGTAGCTAATGGAATTTAGCAGAATCAAAAAATCATCACAATGTGGCATTTCATAGTCATGCTTTTCTTAGTAATGCCATCACCTAAGTCTGAGAAGCAAATCTGCAGCATATATTTGCAAGTATTTATGTTTGGATCAGAATTTAGATTTTGTTGCTGAGCCTGGGAAGTTCCCTCCTTGCTGACTTTTCCAGGAGCCCTGCCAGTCCTTCGAAGGCAGTGCCAATCTGAACACAAGTCTGTGAATCCCTGTTTGAGGAGATAAACCTCATCACTAGAAGGATGAGTGGGCAGGCTCGAGGAAGCTCTGAGGAAGTGCAGATTGTACCATTCATGCATCTTGCAGCTTGATTTCTGTCCCCATCTCTGCAGATGCCATTACATGTATTTGTACCACAGGCTCAGATAGGGGCACAGATGTTGTAGGTGAAAGGATCAAGGCTTTTGAGCAGGTAGAAAGCAAGGTATTGTATGGCACAGCCTTGGAAGTGCTGAGATACTGTGGCCATGAGCACGGATTGAGCTTTGAAACTTAGTCCACAGTATCAGGGTATTGCAGAGGGGTGAATGTTGTTCTCAGTAATTCTGTTTGAGGGTAATGAAGCTCCCTATGTAGCCCAGATTGCCTCACAGTATGTCACATAATAAACTGTCTCATAAGGATGTGAGCTGAATCACAAACACTTGATTTTTTGTAGAATTAAGGGATAACTGTCCTTTGTAGAGGTAGTATATGGGTTTGCCTCTTGTTAATACATAAACATCTCAAGTACTGTGTACAAAACCAACCATCCCTTCCCACTTCAATGAGGAAAGTTAATGGTTCTGATAAAATAGTGCACCCTTGATCCTGCAGCTGTAAGCAGAATGTAAGGGTTGTCTCTGCCGCTTCATGCAGTATCACAGTATTTCCCTGTGATTTATGGAATATTTAAACATTCATCAAGCAAAACAGCTAGCCAGGGTAGCAGGATCCACATTCAGCACACGTAGCTCCAGCGTTCATATGGGAGATTTGAAGTGTGGTTACAAGATGATAACTGTATTGCCTGAAGGAGATAAGTCCTGCTTTGCCAGAATGGTGCTTTGTATGTAATTAGTGTAAAAATTCAGTGGAATAGAGTTTATCCTTGCCATCGTCTTTCTCATTAAAAAAGAATCATAATGAAAGAACAAAGAAGTCCCTGCAGTGAATTGAATTGACTTCCTAAGTTTTCATTAAATCAAAGACTCAATAGCATCCCATTTTGCAGAGCCCAGTTGTAGACTCTACACAAGACTTGCAGCAAAGTCCCTGTGAAGATCACATCCTTTCTGAAGGTTTAGAAGTACTACCTTTTCTAAAATAAGGACTATGAGACAGCATGGATCAAGGGAATAAAAAGTTATGCCAGTAGGATAATGCTGTATTCTCAACTTATTCTTCTGCCTCACACTTAATACTTAGTCCTAACACAAGCGGTGATTTTGTCTTCTTTAATGTCCCTTACTACTAAGGTATTACATATATTTATTGTTACAACTAAATACTTCTTTGAAGCAAAAATGTACAAATATCCTGTAAGTTTATCTACCACTTTGTAAGCATTTTTTTCCTTTATATTTGGTTGAATTGTTAGCTATTGGCATCTGGTTGCCTTGAATTCCAGTTACATTTCTGGGTGATAGTACAATAGTAATAGTTGCAGCTTCATCTGAAAGAATGTTTAGAGATGTAGCACTCAGTATTCAAGTTGCAGTTGCACTGTGTGCTCTCCCTTCTGCTCTTGAGGTGCCAGGCACAGGTCGCAGGACACCAAGTCACTTCTGGAAGGTGCAGGGACCTGGGAACTCACCTCTTAGTCTGTGTGTCCCTTTGGCTGCAACACTGCCTCACAAACCTTGCAGATTCTATAGACCCAATTCACTACAGAGCAGAGCAGCTCAAGGTCATTAGCAACCAGCTCTGTTAGAACCTCTCCCTACATTATCTTTCCTGATTTAACATTAAAGAGAAAAGGAGAAGGATAATGTATGCTGTCTATCAGCCTCCTCCATTTCTTGCACACATTTCCCTGATGAGGGAAGGGAGCTTTGAGGTAAAGGTGGGAGCTTTACTGACAGCAGTAGTGAGGGCTCCAAATACACAGGGGAGGGAGAGGCCATGAGCATGTCTCAAAGGAGCACTTACCCCTTAGTTTTCAGTTATATCACAGTGACAGTCTTCACAGGGATATTTTTGCAGCTGTTACAGAAGTATAGCAAAAAAGGTTTCAAAGGAAAATTATGCATCTGTGTCTGTTCCAAGTTAAATAATAATGAACTTGCTTCTGTGCAGCTACTAGAATGTTTACAGAATATCACTTGTCCGTGCTACTCTGATTATCCTTGATCCAATACTTGGTTTTGTTTTGTCCAATTCTGAAGGAGGTTTAGTACCCCAGAGCAGAGGTCACTATTTTATCACTATTTTAATAAAATGGATCTGCACTGATTTGCAACATTGATGACATAAGGGAAGGAGTGGCATGTTCCTGACCATAAATTTTGATATAGGCTGTTTGTTTTCCTTGCTAGTCAGAATCTTTGGTTTGAACGTGCTTTCAAGTGTCCTATTAAGATTTCAACAGCTTGGTGTAGAAAAAGAACAATCAGTGCCCTTATTTATTAAGTTTGACATGTAAAAGATTTGTTTCCATTTAAAAGGACCTGAGGTGGTTTATATTGATGGTTTTCCCATGCACATGCATCTAATTATATACATGTGTACATATAAAACCCCTCAAACGATGTGTTTTTGGAAGAATTTTTTTTTAGAATTATTTTGTATTGCATATCATCTCAAGATCCCAGAACTTCATGTTTTCCTGAGCTAGGCTTCATGCTCATTTGGGCAGGCATGTGATAAGAAACACGGCGAAGCATGACCAGGAACATTTCATGTTCACTCACAGCTTTTATAGCAATTCAGAGAGATGAAATGCCACAAGGGGAACAAAAAATTGCCAATTGCCAAGCTTTCCATGGGAACTATGGAAACAAGTGAGCTCTTCCCAGGCATGGATGTGAATTCCAGAATGCATGGATGCTGGTGAAGGACCCAATGGAGTCTTTTGCAATAGTGTGCTGAAACTAAATTGGGTTACATTTTGTCTTAAGACAAAATATCTTGTGTTAAGATTGTATTCCAAAGCTGAAGAGAGCATCAAAAACACTTGAAGGATTCCAATGAACTTCCAACTCTCTCATGACTGAGCCAAACCTGATGTAGAAATACTTTTTGGGAACTGGTCCCTGCTAAAGCTGGAGATAAGAGGTCTGCATGAACTTGTCCATTGAATCAGCCAGCCAGCGGTCACTGGGATGAGATCATAGGGTTGAGTGCTTTCTACAAAAAACAAGGTAGCTCAGGGAGTAGGCTGGCAGGAGCTGGAGTTACAGAAACAGCTTCACAGTAGGAAGTTCTGAGTGAATTTGAAGTGGATGTTGGACATGGTCCTGCTTTCGTGTGTGAGGAACCACAGCATGTCAGATAGGCAGGGTGAACAAACCCTGCCAAGGGCCAAGCACATTGCATCAAGAAGCATACTCCCTGATATTTAATTCCTCTTTCAATGATGGCATGATTGGCATGTAGCACTGTCACGTCCCAAGTGACATGTTCCTCTTCCCACTGGTGTTTTATACCTATGGCAGACGCCTCTCTCTGGGAAAGCACTCTGCTGAGGATCTGTAGGAAAGTAATAATTGCTAGAAGTTACTGAGCAGAAACAGGACTAAAACTTTTACATTTCTTCCCACACTGCAGCTGTAACACTGAAATTGCAGGGGTAATAATACTTGGGAATGCTTGTGGATCTGCAGAGCATGATTGTTTGAGATCTGTGCACTCAAACCCACCTACTTTTTCTCTGATGAATAGAGTATTAGAAATGTGGGAATCTAGCCCATTTTCATTTAGCAAGGATATTGGATGTGTTTGTTCCTTCTATTGTTGTTTGTCTAGAAAATATAAAATAGTCTGTTTTTATCAGAAGACTTTCTCTGAAGCATGGAGTAAAATAAAGCAAATAAAAAGTAAAGTAGTTTTGTTTTTTTTTTTTCTTTCAAGGATATAACAAACTGCAGAAATATGTTGCTGCTTCAAGGTGAGAGAACTCAAGTCATACCTCAGAATAATCTGCCTTTAAGAAGACAACTGACAGTATTTACAGTAGTATTTTTTGCCAATAATATAATGACTGCTCAATAGAATCTTTTTTCAAAATAGAGAGAACACTCACCAAGATCTTTTCAGGAGCCTATTGAAATAAATATAAGATACAAGGCAACACAGAAGTTTGGGCATGTATACATACCTACTTCCCCTTGTATATGTTTAATTTTCTATTAACAAAAGTGTGTGTTGCAAGGAAGAGTTCCCAGAGTGTCTGTGAAAGAGTTGTGCTGTTGCTATGCCTGGATGATAGAAACATTTTTAGCAGGGCTGTCTCATTTCATACATAGGCTGTATTTCAGTGTCTGTGACTATAAGGATTGTATCCATGCCTAAAGCTGTATGAAGAGACATCATTTTTATGGCTGATTAATCTCTCTTTAAAATCACCTTTGTAAAAGCAATCTTTATTTAAAAGCAAGGTGCTTGTTTCAGTTGTCTAGCAGTGAAGACAGTGATAGCCCTCTTTGTAGAGAAAGGAGGGAATCTAAAATGTAGAGGTGCTGTGTCAACAAACTTGTGCGGAAAAGCACAAGGTGCTTTCTATCAATAGATCTAAGCGTATGTGCACACCAAGTATTTAAAAAATATTTATAAGTATATGCACTGGAAATTCAAATTTAAACAGTCAAGTAAGCACGAGCCAACTGCTACAAGAAAGAAAATCCCATCTTCAAATTTACACAGGATGTTTCTGCTTGAAATTTCCACAATTACCTTCATTTTTCTTTACATGTTCACCTGATAGTACAGCAGCAACTCATTCTAGATTGGAAGCTGCTTACTGCAAATTTTCAGGTTCTATCAGCATTCCTTCTCAATGTTTTCACTAAAGAATAATTTTTTTTCATCCAATATTTCAGGTTTTGTAAGTAACCTGACAAAATGGCATCTCCTTTTTTCTCAATATTTTCAACAGTGATATAAAAATGGAAACTCATTGTCATCTGTCCCTGTCATGTGCATTACAGAGCTATTTTTTCACATGCATTTGGTGAAGCTTTTGTTTATTTTTTATTTTGTTTATGTTTTATTTTTTTGTTTATTTCCATAATTTTAATGAATCCCACTTTGGTGAGGGAACTGTCTATCTTCTGTTAATGACAATATTGAGAGATAAAATACTTAAGTATATTTTTTCAAAAATTATCTATCATACTATTAATACTTTCCACTTTTATTTGTACTTTCCTCAGCTCTGTTTAATGTTTTATGGATTTAATCTGTTATGTACAGAGTTGTATTTAATGGACTTGACCAATTACTGGTTTCAGATGTAAGCAACACTTAAAGAAACAGAATTTTTCACAGAAAATTTTTTCTCTCTGGGTGTTGAGAGAGAGACTATTGGCAAGTATAAAAAGCTGTAGGATTAAGGAAGTAGCAGTTGATGGGATCAATAGCAGTGATTTTTGTCATTGCCTTTTGCAAAGATTAATATTTGTTAATTGGAATTAATTGGTTGTAGAAGCCAAAATTTATGTCTTCAGTGAAGATTTATGAACAAATTACCGATGGTGATTTTCAACTGAAAATTATATCCCATATCAACAGTGCCATTCAGGAATAAAGCACTCCCCTTCAAGGAATTTAGTAAACTAAATTTCTTCATTGCAACTTAATTTTATTACCTATTAACATTGCTAACTTCAAAGCAAGGACAATAGAATATTAAAATAGATGCACTGGTAATAAGTATTTCAGAGCTTTAAATGATAGTGAGAAAGGTTTTTCATTCACTTTCTTCCAAAATTATATCGACTGGTGATAATTATATGATCATAAAAAGTAGTAAGACCTCCTAAGTTAAATTCGCAGAGGAGATTTTGTGACCTAGTTGAACCACTCACTGCACAGCAATCACCTACTAAAATTAAGAACCAGTATTAGAAAAGTATATTCCAGAGAAAATATGTAGTTACAAGAAATCATGTTGCTAGGTTTTCAGTTAGGAGCTTTATATTTCTGTAAATCTTTTGCCAAGTACAACCAATGCTTCTCAAAAGTGGGTACCACCTAGTAGTAAGGAAAATATTAACATGAGAAATTGAGTTTGGTGAGTCTTCAGGGAGACATGGTCAGAGAAGTTCTTAGGAGCATTGTCAGAGATCTGCATGTTGGGAAAGCTCAGAAAATACAGATATTTGCTCTGATATCTGCCTTTTCAGGCCAACAGCATTCTTAGCAAGAGGATTATTTTTGTTGTATTGGTCCATTCACTATGCCCTAAGGCAGTGGGTGTGTGGCAGAACTGTACAGTCCGCAAACAGACACTACAAAGATTGCAGTCTGCCTTTTCTTCTTAGTAGAGAAGACACAGGAGTGTTTCCACCAGCACTGCCTAGATTCCTCCCTGAGACCTGTCTAGGTCATTCTTCCCTTCTAGTGGTCAAGTGTTGCCAGCATGGGAAGTGGTACTCAATTAGCCATGTGTCACTGCAGAAAGGGTTTGATATATCACTGCTGGAACTCTGGTTTTGCTGGTTTGATTGACAAAAGGACATTGTGAGGGAACTGCTGGGGAAAGGGACTGCAGACAGGAGCACTTAAATGGAATAGTTTCTCAAGGACTATTTCCTGAAGAACTGATCTCTGGCTTTGCAGCTCTGAATGGCACCGGAGTCACAAAGTGACATTGCTCAGTGATCAGTGTAAATGCTCAAACTGCCCTGTTTCCAGTGGTGAGATGACCGAGAGGAGCAAAAAGGATTTTGGTTTCTGCATGTGGAAATAGAAATCTGTGGTTTGACTCTGTTGAACTCAAAAGCAGGCACAGGCTGCAAAACCAAATGCTCTGGATGCCTGAAATTGAAGATGGCACATTGTCCAGATGGTTACATGGTGGCTGGCTGTTTGGGCAGTCACGTTTGGGTTTTATATTATCACTAACCAGACCAACCATATCCGAATTGCAAATTTGTGTGAGGTTTGGCTGTTTATGGACAAGAGTTGATGGTACCCTTTTCTAAGTCCTTGATGACTGCCTCAGGGAATAATTGTTCAGGGAAAAATTGTGTCTTTATCTTGTCCAGTTCTGGTTGAAAAGACTGGATGATATTAAGGCTGAACTAGAGGTAGCCTCAAAATTGAACATGGAATTTTTGTTTAGAATTTGGTTGAACCTGGCAAAAAGCCAAGTGCAGCAGAAACCAATTTTTTATTTTAACTTCAGAACATAAATACATTATCATCTTTCTGTAGCCTTATGGAAAAATTTGGAGGTTGCATACAATGGAATCTGTGAAGAGATTGAACAGACAAACAGACGTCAAGTAAATCAAGGAAACAAAGCTGTAAAGAGCCGTGGGAGCTGAGACCAAAACGCTGGTGTAGGCTTGCAGAAAGCTGAGTGAGTCAGCATGCCTGGAGAAGAGCAGTTCACATCCTCTGTGTAATTTGAGAGCCCTGTGTCACATCTGTGATCAGAGGAATTCCCTGCTGATTCCATTTATCCCTGCCATACCAAAATAATTTTTATGCCACTTATCCTACTGTCAGTGCCATCCAAAGCTTTATTTCTCTTCTTAGTTTTGATTTTCTCTTTTAGAGTCCTTTCATTTGTGTTAGACTCCATTCCTGCTTCTCTGTCTTTTCCCTATAACCATTTTTGTAATTTATTCCAAATATTGCCTATAGATGGGATTGCTTCTTAAATGATCACATCTTTGAAATGCATCCTCAGATGATGCATTTGATTCTGAATGAGGCATTAGCTTCTTTTGTACTTATTCCACATTAGTATGTTAAGAACAATTTTTACTCCAATACAGTTTCATGTGGATAGAACTTGTTTACTACTTTTAGGAGGAGAAATTAAATAATCATCAAAGCAGTATTATTGGGTCATACAAGCCATGCTGTTATCAAAATAAATGATACAATAAGACCAAATTATGAGGTAATTTCTCTGGGCCTTTGTCTGAAATAATCAAATGCATAAAGATGAAATATGTACCATAGAGCAAGAAAAAAATAAAAGTACCTTCTTTTTAGAACGTTTTCACTCACAGAGTTGCATTTTCACTGTGTTAGTAATGGATTGCATCCATATCCAAAATAGAGACAAAAATTGAATGAAATTTCACAAGGATTTGATTTATATATAAGCTGTAATGAGAATTTTTCATATAGATGACTTTTGAGGAAGCATAAACTATTTTGAAGTCAGGAATTTTATTAAAACAGAAGAGTCCAATCAGCTTTTGAGCTATATGTTCTAGTAACACAGACAAATTTGCATTTCTATTCTTTTGAAATATAGTAAATATGAATAGATCTGATAGGGATTTGATGATTAAACATTTCATCACAAATAGTGGTGCAGTTAATGTGAGCAGGATAACCTTTTCACATCTGCTGCCGTGGAAATAAAACCAATGAAGTTATGTTTGAAAGGTGTGCCCCTTGTGGTTAGAGTTCAGTCAAGCATGGTCTGAGGGAATTTGCAGATTCAGTTCTCTACAACACTGGTTCCTACAAGGCAGTGAATCACACCAGAAGCACACAGGTTATCTATCTGTCCATCCGTCCATTACTGTGTTTGCTGAGTGCCTTTAAAAGCTGTTTTATTCTAGATGCCATATGTTCAAATGCATTACACAACAAGTTTAAAGTGTCAAAATTCTATTTGTAGCTTTGATTCAGTATATAACACTGAACAAGTTGTTTAAAGTATAATCTTATTCTTGTTTCTCTGCTGTGAACAGGAAAGAAAATCAGCTGAGGCAGTGAACTGCCAAACATTGTGCTTTGTACAGAACACAGTTGTAAAGAGATTCATGATAATAAATGTCCCTTTTTTTCTTAAAACCTTCGTTTAATTTTATCAACTGAAAATACATCCTCTGAGGTATTCTTTCATAAGAACTATGTTTCTTACATGGTAGCAAAGAAGTTTTCAAACATGCAATCTCAATTTCTTTTTATAATATCAAGTTTACTATGTTCAGCATGATGAGATTCTGTAAGCTTTCTCTCAAATTTTGTATGAGATATTTCATCTAAAGAAATTTTTGCATTTTTGTGGTTAACTGTACTGAGAAGGGTGCCTGATTGATAGGTTTGGTAGCTGGCACTCCGAGAAGGAGACGGACTACACATGCCTGTGATCTTTTTGGCCCGGGGAAGATAAAATAATGGCAAACCAGTGAAAAGACTGAACAATGCTGCTGCTGTTATGTCCAATGCATGCAGTTGGTCCACTGATCCAAGCTTTTAGAAGGATAATAGAGTGCACAGCCTTCACTGTGTGCAGATGTGTCCATGCCACCAAAAGCACACAGCCTGCTGAAGGTGTTACGATGGCTGCCTGCTCCTTCCGCTTGTAAAAGGAGGAAAATCTACTGGCAGCAGGTACAGCTGGTGAAGGAGGACAAGATGCTGTTTGCTGCTTTTGACAGTTATCTTGTAGAACGAACTCTTAGGAATGTACTGAAGCAATTTTGATTACCTACATGCCTACTATGGGTCACAAGGCATTTCAGCTGGGATCCAGTATCAGAATATCCTGCAGGTCTTGTGGCTTTAGTCGTGCAAAGGGTAACGTAGGTACAGCGATGTACTGGGTGACATACATTTCCAACCCAATTTATAAGATCCCTTTCAGTCTTGGTGTCCTGATGCCCCAGCAATGGCCCCAGCAGTTCATTCTAAGACCAGCTGTAATGACTTTATCCTCTCACCCTCCCACTCAGCAACAGTATGTGGCAATGTGTTCCCTCCAGTAACAGTGAATCCTCATTTCCTGATTCTGGATGATCACTGTCAATATTTTTGTCTGGCCTTGGCAGACTGCCTTTTGTCTTCTGGCTCCAGTAAGTGAGCAGCTCCTCCTTCCCTGCTGTTCCCAGTTGCCTTGTTAAATCCATCATATTAGCAAACTCAATTGCTGTGGTAACATGCAAGAAAAGCCACCTGATTGAGTAGCTCTCCTGTGTTTCCTTTTCACACTCCCTGCTTGGTTCAAATGCCCCACTGGCAACTCTGGCCAGCTTGTTAGAAGATTTCTTCCCCTGCTGATGAAACAGCGATGATCTGCTTTCTGCGGGACGGTTTTGGCACAGGAGGTAGAACAATGTTGAATGAATTCAGGGTCTTCTTTCTTGTACCATGTAGAAATTTAGAGTTCCATGAAATTTTCCACCTTCAACTGCCTACTTTTACTCAAGGAGTTGAAATAATCTCTGGGAAGATTTCTTTATTTTCTAACACCAAATAGCACTATTTTGACACTTTTGAATTTATCTGTAATATGGCCTAGAACCCGTGAAGTGTTCTACAAAGCAATATCATTAAAGCTTGTGTGTATCCTGCCTAAATTGATCTTCTGCCATTTCTGAGTCTAGATAAAAGTAAGGTCATGTCTCTTTATTAATAAGAGGAAATTCACACAGTAGAAGATGAGAGAGTTTTTAATTTTCCAGCTGAATATTGCAGATTGCTCTTGATGTCTGACAAGGTTGGGCACAGCTAAAGGAACACTGCTGGCATTTCAAATGACCATAGAAATGAGAAAAAACCCCTTTTGATCTTTTCCATCTCTAAACAGGAATCCATAGTAATAATGTTTTTCTACTGTAGCTGCAGGATTAGACATGACTTAAGTTTGCCTTACAGCCAGGTGAGAATTGTCCTGTATCTTGTTGGCTTCGCTAATTGCTTATGAATTAAAGTAAAAATAGAGCACATGGAGATTGGCTTTCCAACACCATCCTTTAGACAAAGCCTGCTAGTGTCATGCCGTGGTAGTAATAATATTGAAATTTATACTACCTATAAACCTTTTATAGCAGTGTAATTAGTCGGGCTATTAGTACTACCCAAGCTTAGTCTTATTTTATTGCTATGAACACAGCCTGTAATCACATAAATGGTAATAAGTAATAACACTTAAGGGCACTGTTTAAATGCAAGCATTTTAGTCTCTCTAGCAGTCCTCTTTGTGAACAAAAGTAGGGGATCCTATAGATTTTTATCTCCTGTGAGTACTTATCTCCATGCTCACCTTACAAGGTCCTCTAGTGCAAAGTAAGATTGTAAAACTTTAATCTTTTTAGTAATCTGACTCTGCTCTGACTCTGCTGACTACTTTGCTAGGTGCAAAGTAGGCAATAAATAGAAGAAAAGAACTGGATTCAAAGAGCTTGGGGACCATTTCTGCAAATCAGAGGTATGTTAAAGTGTTCTCAATAGAAGATTATGCAAATGAGCTTCTTATTGTCTTGTGGTTTGTGCTGGTTTATAGAATTAATATTAGTCTATAAATAGGGCAATACTTTGGAGAAGATGCAACTTTTAATTTATGTACCTTCTTAGGTACATAAATTAAAAGCATAGTCCATTTGGCTTTTCAACTTGCTGCTAGGTTAGTTGTATGCCATGTAAAGGAAACTGGATGTCTATTCCTGTTGTGCATCCCTCCACATCTCCAGTTTCCCTCCCAGCTGGCCTGTACCACCATCTAATGATATTTCTGCTGTTTCTGGATCTCTAGTGCAAGTCAGCTCATACAACATCAATTCTGCGGTTTAACTCTGGTGAGAATAGAATGTTCACAAAACCAGAATGGGGTATTTCCTTCCAAAATGGGATATTAACACTTCTGGCTAGTGTTAATAGCCAGAAGGATATTCACTGTGCTGGTGATCAGGTTTTTGAAATGAATTAGATAGGCCAGGGGCTAACTGCAAGCAAATTGGTCAATACTCATCATCCAGCCAGAATAAAATGAAATTTAATTAAGTGGCCTAGAATGACTGTGTGTCAGTCTTGGGCATTCTTCCCACATTAATAATCTAAATGCACTAGGGAGGGAAAAGAAGTCAGTACTGATCACTTGATTCAAAAGGAATTTAAAAGCATGTTTTAAACAAAGTAGAAGGTGAGAGGCAGGGAATAACCCAGACTGTTACACCAACCCTGACAGCAACCCCTGCTGCAGCTCAGGTGACAGCACTGCCACAGCAGTTGGCATTTGTCTTTGGTCATCTTTTTAGCAGTATCCATCACAGGCCCCTCAGGACTGCTTCTATGTCTTCCAGAAAAAAGACCCCAAACAAACTCATATCTGTTTGAGAATTCAATTTCTTTTGTATTTATTAGTGCCACCTTCACAGCATTTTGCACAAAGCTGTGATAAACATTAATATCAAAGAACATAGTTACTGTCTTTTAGATTTCTTACTTCCAATGTTACAGCTTAGTTGCATAAATGCTTACTTAACACTTCTTATGCCTGACATCTTCCAACCTTGAGGATTTTTTAGAACGCCTCAATCCGTTTTTTGGGTGCGTGAAACTACCAATAGATGTTTCTTAAAAGCATCATGTCCTTATGATTTCCTACTCTTGAAAAAAAAAAACAAACTAGAAAGCTGAATTCAAAACATAAATATATTTGTCCACAAAACTGCTATTCTTCTGAGCACCATAATCAGAATTATCATGGTAGAAGTTGTACAGAAAAGGTGAACTTTTGACTTCATCACACTTTTGGAATGCTTGAAATTATAGCATCATGTCTACTATTCAAGAACTTTCAGTGCTTGTGGATTTAATGAGATTTTGTTTGACATCTTCTTTAAAGATCAAATTTTGGACTTCATCTCTATTTTGTAGTTTCTTACCTCTTATGGGTTGTTGCTTCTCGGCTGGATGGAGGGTCAAGTCCCTTGCTGTTTTCTCATAATATTGTCCTGCTTTTTCAGCTTTTACATGCTACTGTTTAATTTTAAAGAAGTTTTTAGTGTTTCTCAAGAAAAAAAAAAACTATTATTAAATTATAGAGTACTCTGCTACTTGGAAAATACTTCAGAATCATGCTCCAGAGACTTAAATATTTTTAAATTGTTTATTTTTTTATACTTTTTCTGCTTCATTACAAGTTCAGCATGCATAAATTGGTCTCATGCTAAGAGAGCTTCTAAACCCTGAGGGCCTCCCAATATAGCCAATACTCTAATTGCTCTTAAGCACATCTGGGGTGGTTTCCTGGTGAGCTCCAATACAAAAGGCAACAAATTGTGGTTGAGAGACAGTCACTTCTGCCCATGATGTTCTCTTGTGATGCAGTTACTCTAAGATGAGAGATTAAAAAGTAATGTAGGAGAGGAAATTAAACAAAGAACAAAATAGAGCAGCTCATTTAAGTTTTCCATGACAAAATCCTTATTAAAACTGGCCAGGTTTCTCAGGCAGGTATAATATGAAAGCAATTGCTGTAATTGAAGCAGGTGTGATATAGTCACACTCAGGAAGAGACAGACTCCAAAAGACAGCTACTCCTGACTTATGGTTCATCTATATTTGCATTGCAAAGAATATTCTGAAACTTTCCTTGAGGATTATTAGGGGTTTGCAGTTTGTCAGATTCTTTTTGGAGTTTGTTTGTAGAATAGCTGCTTAATATACGATGAATTTTTTATGAGTAGAGAGAAGAAGCATTTTCTGTTCATCTGTGTAGTGGATTGTTGGACATACTTGCCTCAACATAAGGTTCCGTGAATAGGTTTCCATTCACATTTGTCTCATCAGTTAAAACTCTTTG
This sequence comes from Sitta carolinensis, assembly GCA_032173965.1. Taxonomy (NCBI): domain Eukaryota; kingdom Metazoa; phylum Chordata; class Aves; order Passeriformes; family Sittidae; genus Sitta; species Sitta carolinensis. The sequence continues at coordinate 48,890,032 of JAVUNC010000004.1, forward strand.
AGATGAAAGCAATAAAAATTGCTATCTTCATTTAAAACTTAGATATCTAAGAAATGTTGTTTACCAATAGATAAATACTAATTTTTTTTTTAAAGTGCATTTATTTTTGTAACAGATGTTAAAAATGCTTGTTTGACCAAGAAACTGGAACTACCCTGTTAAAAAATAGATTATTATGTCATAATATGACAGACAGGGAATGCAAATATGTCTGAAATGGAAAGAGGCCTATTCAAATAACACTGTGAAACCATTTGACTTTTGTGTTAGTGCAGTGCGGATTTATATAATGTAATTATGTAAGAAAATCTGCGCAATATAGTCCTTCACATCCTGAGCTGTAAAACACATGACACCAATCAGGCAAAATAGTGTTCAATAAGAAGGTGTTAAGGCAGTAGATGTTTAAATCCAGAATTTCACATTAAAGGAGTTTCCCAGAACTTTCTAGCTGTGCCTACTGCTTGCCAGCATAAGAGGACAGAGAGGTGCCTTCCTTGCAGTATAATCTGTCCCATGTCAGATTCAGTGTTGCTCTATCTTTCCTTTTTCTTGCGCTTTTATTCCCACGTGGTCTCTGGGATCGGCTAAGGTTATTCTTATCAAGAAGCAGCTTCATCTTCTGTCTGATATATGTGTTTCCTGCAGTGTGGAAGAAAAGACAGCCTAAGGCTGGGACCAAGCCTGGTTTCACACATCCTTTGTCAAAGGGCATCCTTTCCCTTCTAGTGGGAGTCCATTAGTCACCAGTTCAACAAAGAAAACTGTCTCTTTTAGGTGATGAAAGAAAAACAAAAGAACCTTACATTTGTTTGGTTGGTTTGTTTGGGATTTTTACCAGTCTCATTAAAAGCTATTACTACTACCAGTTTTCTGTAATTGCTCTGTCCACAGAGAACACTCAGAGTTTTGGCTTAGGCATGTTCATCATGGAAGTGATCACGGTTATCCTATAAGGATTGTTTTGTCATTGGGCAACAACTAGACTTAACCCTAGATTTAAAAATCAATCTCAGCCAACCTTTTTTTTTGATCTCACTTAACACTAATTAAAAGGACAATTTGCACATACTGATTTTTGAAGGCTCAGTCACTTCTTTTCACCTGCTTAATTTACTGCTGTGTGCTTGAACACAATCAGCTGTTACTAGAAACAATTCAAATGAAAAATTGCACTTGAAGATATAAACAGGTGTGTTAAATGGCAGCGCCTTCATCTTCTTCTGATGAAACAAAAAATTGCCTTTGCAGTTCTATACAAGAAGATGTATTATAGATCTGGTTGGTTTGTATTGTTTGCCAGGTTACTTTTCAAATGTTATTGCTAAAATTATAAATAGTTTTGAATTTCTCTATATTTTGTTGAGTTCTTTAACTAAAATATGAATTGGAAAACGAACTCTGAACTTTAGCTTTGCTTCAGTTTGGGTTTGAAGAGAGTTTATTTCCCCTTGTTCTGTGCATGCAATGTTTTACAAAGGAAATATTGATCAGCATCAGTAAAATGTTTTAGGAACTTGTTATTTTTCTCGAATGTTTCACACTGTTTCATTCTTTAAGAGTCCCAGATTACCCTTTCAATATTTTTCAAAATGAAACTGTTGGGGTTTATATGTGAATTGCAATATATAAATTTTACATCAAAAAAAAAAAAATGGTTGTAGGTTCTTTCAAGTCATACGCTATGTAGCCATGCATGATCTGACATCTCATGTCCTTGGATTACATATCTAATAGTGGAATAAAGCATGATTTATTTAATTTCTTACCACTACTCAAGGATTATTTACAGAACTCGGCACTAACACTTTTTGTCTTCATTTGACAGAAAAAAGAGGAATTACTACATGGCTGCTATACCACTCAAATTTTTAAGGCAGTTTAACAGCTAGAGATGATTACATGCTGAATAATCTGTTAAAGTTTTCAAAAACTTTTAGCTTTGGTAATGAACACTCCTATCAGATTTTGCCTGATACTTTTAATTGAATTTAATAGAGGGTTGTTTTTTTCTTTCTTTCCACGCTCCCCAATCTTTCAGTCTTTCTTTGCTTTCTTTCATGTCTAACACTTCAGGCATCTTATCTGGACCTTGCAGTGCAAGCTCTAAGAAGACGAGTGTCTCTTGGGGTCACAGCAGAAGCAGATGTTCACTTCTTCCCGGACAACAAAGCTGTACCAGTGGCTCTTCTTTCACTGTACTGTTAGGAGAACAAACAAACTTAGTGAGGTTTCTTCAGCTGGGTTTTTTTCACTTTAACTATGGTATAATAGCAGGTTTGCTGAAAGCTCATTAAAAACCTCAGCGCTGATGAATTCCTTACCTCCATTTCCTGACACGAGTCCTTATAAATGCTCTTCTTTTGCCTCTTTTCCTCCCATTCTCCAGCCTCTTGCTTCATCTGTTTTCTCTTACTGGGCAGCTAACTATTTTCATTTGCTTAAGACATGGCAGTTATTAGCAGTAATACTGACCACCAGAGATGATTTCTTATCCTTCATCCCTGCCATGATATTCTTGTGTTTGACTCTAACAAACTGCCTTCTTATTACAAAAGCTCCAAGGCTTTAATCAACAGTAATGACAAACAACTGATAATGGAAACCTAGATTATTTTTAAGCTTTATCAAGGAAAATTTTGTTAATACTCTGGCTGCTTACAGGAAGATTTGTGTTCAGGAGTTAAGAACAGATATTAATTACATAGTATAAATCAACAGTTACTGTAATTTAGCTACAACGGTTTGTATCAGATGAGAATTGGATGTTTGGTGTGGTTTAGAGGAGACCTGTTGCAAGTGATAAGCATCACAGGGCCAAGAAGAGTGAAGTTGTTGCAGGTCTCTGTTGGTGGCACTGCTGGTTACAGTCGTTTGGAAGCCAAGCTAGAACAGCCAAGGAGTCAGTGGCCAACAGATTGTGTGAGCTTACTAGCAGAAATATAAAATGAAAGGAATATATGAAATGTTCAAGTTTCACTTATAGAAGTGGGAAGAGGGCATATTCTTAAAGATGACTTAAGAGTAACTTTATACGACAAGGGAGGCAGACCATAAGTAATGAATGTTCGGTGACTTTCCCGAATACTTCACCGACTTATTGATTTCTTAAAATTTTGTCTGTGATTAATTGAACCCTTACTTTTGTGTTACAAAGTCCTTGAAGCAAATCCAGTGTAAATGCACTCATCAGACAATGGCACTGTTCATTTCCTTTGTCTTCCACATAACAATGACTATCAGAAGAGCAAATAAGCCTCAGCAGACTTCAATACTGTTTCTTCTGGTATTTTAATCAATTTTATGTTTATTTTAGATATTCTGGTCTTAAAGTGTAAATAATATGCTAATCATTTTCTGTTAAAACTGAAAAGTGAGCCTCTAAGTTTTCATGGATAAAGGAAATGCTTTCAGATAATAATCTGAAGTGCTAAAAAGCAGAAAGCAACTAAAGAGCATTGTGATTAACAATCTAGAGAAAAATAACTATGTTCACTCTTATCATTGTAAGGACAGCCCCATTTTGATTTTAAAGAAATGGAGTTAGTGAACCTGCCTTTTTCATGTGTATAACCTACAGAAGTTCAGCAGTGTTGGATCTACATAGCTCCAGTGGGAATAAAGCCTATTCTTTAATCTGCATTTACATCCAATACACTTCAGTTGTGCACACTCTGACTGCCAAGCACTACAGAGCTAAATTCTAAAAAATAATTTGGTAACATTCATTTCCTTCTGCCTGCCATCTCATCCATGCTCAGCACATTGATGTATCTCTCAGCTGTTTTAAAAAAAATAAAAGTAGATGCACATTATTTGACCATCAATGTCTCATCAGTTTTAACTATATGCTTTCTAAATTGCTTATGAGAATAAATATGAGCCTGGATGCCAGACTTCTGAGTTGGCCATCTGTGGGCTAGCAGTTGAAAACTGATGCATTCTTTCATCAGCAAAATGCTGGCCAGGCTCTTGCTTCAGTTGGCCATGGTAGCAGCAAAAAAAAAAAAAAAAAAAAAAAAAATCAGATAATCCTTAGCATTTATGCATATTCAGAAGAGGTCACCATGTTCACTCAGTGTCAGCTGCACATGTGCTCTGGAAGAGGCACAGAGAGGGGGAACAGCAAGCGGGGAAAGTGAATGATATTACTGAGAGGGATACTTTTATTCTCTGCCAGAGTCAGCTGAAAGTGCTGTCAATAACAAGCACCATAGGAGAGTAATGACTGCAGAAGACCTCTCTCCCACAGTGAGATGCTGCAAAGTCTGAATGCCAGTCAGACCCCTCCTCTTCTGGCTGAGCAGCAAAAAACATTCCCTTTGTTTCATGCATGTGTGGCTGATTGAAACTATTGTTTATACTGGCTCCCTTCTATTTTTCGCTCTCTCAGGGAATAGCAAGAGTTGAATTGAGGCTTTCCCTCCCCCGAGATCAGCCATGAAGGGAATCAGTCCCATTCCCAATTGAAGACTGCAGTCCCGCAGGAGACCGATTTGGCTATTGCCTTTCATAGCATTCCAGGTTGGGAATAACACAGAGATGGTGGAAGGAAAAACTGCACAGTAGTTGCTGGATTTCACCACTTTCAATGCAGAACATTCATAAGGTTTCCCTAATTTCAGAAATTTTCCTGATTTGGGGTACTAAAACCAATGTTATGCTGTCATTATGGGCTGTGGAGAAGTTTAGTCTGGGTGGCAGTTAGCTGCCAGATACCACTCAAAGAAAATTCTGTAAAACAACTTAGTATAGGTTAAGGAAACAAAGCACTGAACAGAACAAAAGAACACATGGATAAATTACATTTATTCTTAGCAGCAAAACCTGCCTCTGGTTCTGTTGTGTGTTCTTATAGACGACAACGAAAAAAAGCCCCAATCTCTGTGTCAGGCTTCCTCCTGGATGTCACTTACAGTGGCCTATGGTGCCACTGTCAGGTGAGCAGGTAGAAGGTTGTCATTTTCTACAGAGAAAGGAGGATTTTATTTGGTTGGAATAATCCTTTACGTCTTTAAGAACTGGCTGAAAGTCTGGACCAGCATTTGTAGATGTATCTTAATAGTTACAGTTAGAGGTAGGACAAAAACTAAAAAAGAAAAAAACCAAAAAAACACAGTAAATGGTAGAAATAAGACTGGTGCCACGTTCCTTGCCTCTGGAACCTCCATTGTAGTTCTATTCAATCCAACAAAACCCCTTTAGGCTGATGCTTTCCCATCACAGCCCTCTGGGCCTCACTGATGGGCAGCAATGCTGGGATCAGCCAAATGGGCAGTGAAACAAGTACAGGTGAAGCGACTGTGCAGAGGTCCACTCACAAAACCAGAGCAGAATCTGACTGGCTGCTAGCTGATGTCTGGATGTGAAGGCATTTCAGCTGGTGCTCACTGCTCTCTTCCTCTCTAGTTCTCCAGCCAATCCCTCTCAAAAGAAAACAGATGTCTTCTCCTTTGCTTTCCTGCTGTTGTGTCCCAGAAGTGGTGAGAGTCTCTCCTCAGCCTGAGCGACAGCAGGGGTGCAGAGCAAAGTAAGCAGCTGTGTTTGGGCAGCACCAGGCTAAGCTGCTCTTTGCTGGAGGGTGATGTATCTTTATGACACAACCCACCTATGAAAACAGTGGCACAAGGGTTTTCTCAGTTAGTGGTCCCCACCATGTGTTGGAATACCAGATCCATAGCTTCAAATCAGTGTAAGCATCCCACAGCCCTTCTTATTCCTGCTGTCTTTCCCCAGGGTGGGAGATCAGTCCTGCACCTCCCACATGTCCTTTGTAGAGACCCACAGAGAAGAGAAATCCATTCTCCCTCTGAGAGAGACTGGGAACAATCTGACCCATCTGATATGGAATCATTAATTGCTGAGACTTTCCAGTTGAAGTTCAGATCTTGCACTCAGGGCTTTTTGGTCAACTAATTGTATTAGCTGCCAAAATTTTCTTTTGCTGACCTGCAATTATGCATCTCTTTATTTTTGAGTGCTTTAGCTCCCCACATAAATGGCTATTTCTGAAAGCTTTATTCTTACTGATCTTGGCCTTCAGATGAGACATATTCAAACCTTGACATCTGTGTTTGTGAGAGTCTTGGCTTAAAGAAGTGACATAAATTCTGTGTGATGCCTATAGCATATTAGAAAATAATTAGCCATTGAAATTGTCATGTTAGGAGAGAAGTTATGAAAACTAATCAGTCTTTCATGATTTATATTTCTCGCATGCAGATTTATGACGTAGATGCCCTGCTGGCAATTACTGTATTACAGACATTGTCTTGCTTGTTTCTGTTCAGCTTCAAGTTTATTTTAATGGGCACGATCAGCCATAGTAAAGAAAGTAGCAGTAACCCATCAACAGTGTCCCTTTATTCTCATGTTTTCTTTCTCTACAAATTCTTAATAATATATGGCTAAGAATCCACCAAAAAAATCACAAAATATTGGAAAACACAGACTCCTTTCCTAGAGAACTGTAATTATCACCACAAACAAGCATTATTGTAGAGTTATTCTATCCATTGCTATCCAAGCTTGACTCTGCTTGGGTCATGCGCAGTCGGGCCTGGGCACCACCTCACCCAGTGTCCTTTTGCTGAGCCACTGTCACTTCACCTGGCTTTCCATCCACAGCATATTCTTAGGAAGACAGAGATAAATATGGTACAGGAATTTCTTAAAAGCATAAAGAACATGATTTGTCCATGACTGTCCAGGCTCAAAGTTCTTGTCCTTCAGTTATTATATTCTGGGATCACACTTCGTCAGCTCGTCTCAAGTCAGCGGGCAATTTAGGCAAATGCTTAATTTTAATAAGGAGTTTAGGCTTCAGCAGTATTCTGGGGTGCTAAAATACTATTGGCAGAAATAGGGTGTATATGCTGAGATGGCATTTTGTGGTTTACTTGTGCTTGTTTCTATGTTCTTTCATGTACACCCTTGTGAGGTCAGAATATCACTCAAGAGCCACTCTGATGCAGTCCTGGGCTACACAGTCTAGCAAGACCCTGCTTGAGCAGGGAACTTCTAAATATGATATCTGGTGATCTCTCCTGTTCTTAATACTCCTTTTTCTGTGACAGAAATAAATGTGCTCCTGCATGGGCTTTTTGACAACTCTAAGTCCCTGTCACCCATTCTTGCATTGCCTGCCCTTAGCACTGCGAATCCTCCAAGAGAGCTAATAGCACTTCTACCTCAACAGCTGTTTTCAGTGGCTGAGGACAGTGCTTTTTGGAGTCAGCTGATTTTAAGGCAAAAAATTTACCTAAATCACTCCAATCTATTCTTTTGCTCTTTTTAGCCCAAGCTCTTCCCTCTTTGCAACCAGCAAGAGCTGGTGAGGCCCTGGAGCTTCAGTCTCTTCTGTAACATGACAGTGGCTTCTGGAGATGCCTGTCTCTGTGAGGATGTGGATGTGTATTATGAGAGGTGGCCAGGGAGCCTGCCCAGAGAGATGAGCTTGCTTAAAGTGGTTGAAAATATTATTATCTGTTTTACAGATGGGAATTTGAGAGGAACTGAAATTAAGTGATTTGTGTGTGATTACAGAATCTGTCTCTGGCAGAGGCAGAGGAATTCTCCCTTTTTTAATATCTTAGGTTAATATTTAATAATGTAATTGACAATATTGATTTAATATAAGCACAGTCCTGGCTACCATTTGCAGTGCTGGTGATTTTCCAGGACAAGTGCTTGTCTTTTACAGACTGATACTCCTTTCAGCTGGCCATTCTGCCTAGGCTACTGAAAATTGGATAGCTATGAGCTCTTCTTGATTTTGCTCACCTGGTGGGCTGTTGGTGGGCTTCTGGCCTGGTGAGAGTAAGAGTTTTACTGATCTGCTGGGCACTGTAGTTCCTTCAGCCTTTCAGCTTTGATTAACAGGAGTAATTAATCGTACACTGATGAGGCTTGTGATGACTAAGATGCTGCAGTTAGGGGAGCAGCATGTAGATGCTGGAGAGCCAATTATGAAGAAAGTAAGAAAGAGAACAGGAGAAAGACACCATGTGTACTTTTGTTCCTTTGAAGTGACCTTTCAGTGCAGGTTCTTTACTTTTTCACTTCCTTTATGTTGTTCTTTTCCTTATTTGTTCTGAAAAGAGGGGAGCCTTCCTTGCAAAGCAATTCATATGTAAAATGTTTTCACATCACATTGGGATTCATCTGATAAAGTCTGCAGAGGGAACTTATTTGCACTGACAAGTTGGCAGCCAGACAGCCTCTCCATTTTCTAAATGAAAGGAGAGTAGCAGCAGGACATCTCCTACCCTCTCTGCCTTTCAGCACTGGAAGAGAACCAAAATCTGGCCAACAGCCGTCTGGGGGAGTCAGCTATTTAGAAGCTGCAGAAGGGTACGGACATTGGGAATGTGACATACGGTTTGCCTTCTGTGAGAACCAACACAGACAAGTGACATTTGGGTTGGTGATTTTCAGGGATGGGGGATGGGAATCTTGACCTAGCAGATGCAATTCGCTTGCCTTTATTTTTTGTAGCAGGACCATTCCAAATGCAAAGTAATCAAAATGTATTTTTAATTCTTGGCTGTAAAAGAGGAGGTAATCATAAAAGACCAGGTAATTTTCTTTCCCATTCAGTCTCATATTCTGGTATGTATCGAGATTGGGATCACTTTCCTATTTCCTTCAAACATAGGAAAAGAGGATGAAGGTGCCTTAAGATGCCATTTCCTGGTCACATACATGGCACTGCAGACTAATGTCAGAAAAAATAATTATTGTCCTGCCCAGGCTCAGTATTTCTGTATATATTTATTCTGTAGAAGCTAGAATTTGAATTTTGCCGATTGAGCCAGGCAAATGACCTGCTTTAATTAAATACACTGGTGTGCATTTTATGGAAAGGTTTTGCCATAATTATGATAATGTTAAAATTAGTTTGTTTTCTATGAAACCCAAACAGAAGCTGTTAACTGCCTTTTGCATAGTTACTGGGCTGTTTAGCTTGAGAGGAGAAGAGAATAGCAGCCGTATGCCTAAACCAATGTCCTTTTCTACTAAATTAATTTACAGAGCCTAAACAACTGCCTGTAGTACCCCAAAGTCTGGTCATGGCCACAGCATGAGCCTGATGCAGGCAGCTGCTAAACAGCAAGCAGATCACAGGCAGTTCCAAGGGTTCAGATGTACATTTTCCAGAAGGGACCCATGTGTCGTAGCAAGTTCATGCTGCTAAATTGGACTGTACATGGGTGTGAATCTCAGTGGGAAAACATGATCTTTTCTAGTCCCACTGCCAGTTTTCTGTATTTGGTGGTAATAGACCCAACACTAGAAATATGATTGATGTCTGTCATCCAGTAAATGGTGCCTGTGTACAAAAGCTTTCACACCGCTTCTGAAGGAAACAGAAGGTCCTTTTGTTATTGAAGTGGGAGCCTTTGGTCAAGAAAACCAGAGCAGGAAGTATAATAACTGAAAGATCAATGTTACCCCTACTATTTTACATTCAAATGTCTCTGCTGCCGTAAGCTGCAAGAAAAGAAGGCAAGTGATGGGAAAAGTATAAACATAAAATAAAATCAATTTAAAGAATAAGGCCCATAGTAAATTTACCAGATCAAAAAATGAAGTATTGCTGAATAAGCCCTTATTATCCAGTGTCAAGCACAATAGCATGTAAATGAATGTAATAGAGATGATGAACTGCTCAAACCTTGGCTAATGCTCTTAGGACTGATAGAGTTGATGAGAATTTGAAGTACAAAAGGGGTTTTTTTTAGAACAATATGACTGCTCGTTTTGAAAGATGTTATTAAGGGAAGCCAACAGACTCATCAAAATCTTTTAAAGCTGTGTTCCTCTAATGAGCAGCTAAATGGCAGCTTATGTATAAATGACAACAGTTAATTTAAATTGCACCTTGCTGCTCAGACTGATGGTCAAGCAGATACATAGAAAGTAAAACTGTAAAGCAGGCATAGCAATATTTGAGTAGACACTTCCTTTTCTCAGTCTCTGGCTTGTGTTGACGTGCTAGATATGGAGTGGATGAGAAATGAGAGTTCAGGGGTTGTCAGTGGGAGCTCCCATGAGCTGCCTTGCTTGTTTAAGGAGGAGGAATTAAACATGAATATAAGCACAGGACATTTTTTGAGGTGTCATTTATAAAATCAGGAAAGGGTTGGATGAGGGAGTTGTCTGGAGTGGTGTCTTGCAGGGCATGGAGCCAGGCAGCTCCAGTAGACATGTGGCAGTGGGACCTGTGTGGAGGAAGAACAGGAGACTTTGCAGAGCAAACACTTGTCAGAGTATACACTAGGCTGACAACCTGGCATCAGAAGTTTCACCTATTGCAGGAAATAGCAGAAAAACTTTTCAAACCCTGGGTGAGTGTAAGGCTTTGGGCCTCAATGACCTTTTCATACAGGCACTGCTGGAAAGTCAGGAATGACACATTTCCACAGGAAGAGCTGTTGTGCAAGGAGATGCAAAGGGAAAATTGAAATATATTTTTTCACATATTTAGAAGACTGATAACCTGAGAAATTCACCTGGCAAGATATTCATTACCTGCAAATTCCCACTCTAGGATTTCCCATATAACAAGCAATTTTTCCTTTTTGGTCCATAAGCCTCAGAATTTGGGCTCCCCTTTGCTTGATTTCCCATATCCAGGCCAGCCTCAAAGAAAACAGGTTTGCAAAGCAGGAATAGCTGGATAGGAAAGTTTGCATTCATCTCTTATGATGAAATTATAGTATGGTTCAGCTGAAGGTAGTGGTACTAATTCACTGTGGTGTTTAAAATGTTGTTCTTCAATTCTCTCTGTATAATTACCACTCCACTCACCTTTCAGATCACAGGCAGTACCCTTTACCTCCTTTCACTCCCATCTAAATTAAGTTAATGTGTGAAACCTCAGGTTTCCACATTTTTATGCTACAGTATGAAGCAGTAATTAAGTGAAAAGGAAAACCCACTATCTTTTACTGGAATAGAAATGTAAATAATAAAAATACTGAAGGCATGCCAGATTAACATTTCAGTAGTCCTGCAGTTATGCAGAAACTTTCCTTCCCCCTTGGAGCTTCCCAAGTCCAGTCCCAACTGGAACTCCCTGGTCTTGCAGTTTCTTTCTCAGCATACATTTTTTCTTCTACAGACAAGGGAGAGGCAGGCTTGTGATGAGGGGATATTGTTCAGTCCCGTGTCTTGCTCTTTAAGCGCCTACTGGTATTTTGCAGTGAAGTGAGTGTAAACTCATGTATCAGTAAAGCAGCTCTTAAAATTACAAAACAAAATCCTAGTATTTATGTTGCGTTTATTGCTGGGGCTGAATAGCTTTTTCTGGCTTTTGAGAGCAGCAGCATTGATGAGGAAGGTGGGGGAGACAAGAGGTGGCCAGAGCCTTTATGGTGCTCCAGGTGCTGAGTCATTTGGAATCATAGAACAATCAAACAGTCCAGGTAGGAAGGGACCTTAAAGTTCCATCTAGTCCAACCCCCCTGCAATGATCAGGGATAGCTTCAGCTATATCAAGACATGCCCACATGACTTCTGCTGGCTGGTAAATTTTATTTTTTATGTAATAGTTGGAAAGGGTCCTAGATGGTTGTCAATTAAACTGTCAGAGGAGAGGGGATTTTCTGCTTTCTTGTAGAAGCTGCGTTCAGCCATGCCTGCTCTTTTCTCTTGGGGGCAGGTGAATCTGCTGAGTTGATGAGCATGACCATAAAGGCATGTGCCAGCTCCTGACACAGAAGGTGAAATAGCAGGCTCAAGGCTGATGCCACTTGTCACACACTCAAATGGTGCTGTGGTGGAAGGTGTAAGCCTCAACTGCTGGAGGCTAACCACAAGGGTAGGCGTGTGAATGCGGCATACATTCATATTTGAATGTAGCATAATAGTTTGAAAAAAGCAAAGGTAAAGCTGCAGCAGGCATGTAGGGAAAAAAGTACAAATGGGGGAGTAATGTGCAAGGTGAACGGGAAAAAGAAGGAGAGAGCATAATTATTTTGGGGAGTATTTTGCATTTGAATGCTGGAATTTTTCAGACCGCAGATCACACCAACACTTGGAAGCATCTGTGTGTCTGTTTCCAGCTCACAAAATTCGGATTACAAGAGCTATTAAAGGCCTGTTGGTATCAAACTCTCCTTCAAAGGAGACTGCATTCCAATATTTAGGCTAAATTCTTTACCCAGCACTGTATTTGCAGTAGGTAAATATGAAAATATGATATCTATAAGATGATAAAGAATAGTGCATCCTTCCTGCCTGGGTGAATCCATCCATCTGCCTTAGCCCTCTTCTCTGATAGAGGACTGCGTGCTGGAAGGCGGAAGGTTTGAACCAAGAACTGAGAACATTTAGCTGCATCTGAGTATATATTTTGTATATATTCTGTCTAATGATTAGTTGCAATATTATTTTATTTCTCTTATTTTGATACATCTTACCCTCTTTTTGAAATCAAAGAATCTGTATTTATTGGATGGTTTATTAAAATAATGTGATAAAAAACTATTTCAACTATTCTATTGACACATTTTATGTTACAAATATCAGACCATGAGCCCATCGATTCATGTTGCTTCTCCTGACCTTCTCTGAAATTATTAAAAAGTATGTAAATAGAATAAAACCATACAAAATCAATCAACTAGAAATTAAAATGAAACCTCAAATTTGTAAAGCAAGTACATCAGAATTGTAATGTAAAAATGTTTATACCTTCTTCTCACTGGAGATAGTGATCAATTATCATAAAAAAAAAAAGTTCACTTTGTCTAAGCAAATTTTATTGCTTTTTGACTGGTGAAATTGGTGCAGAAGCCTGAATCCCAGGAAGATTTTTTTAGCATTTCCTATTTGCAAATTATGTAAACAAGAAAGCAGTTATAAATGCAGTCATTTATTTTGAAGTGGGAATTTTTTTGAGGAGATGCACAAGACAGATCACAGCAGACCTGAATAGTTACTATGGATCTTGCGCATTTAAGAAACTCAGAATTTGGCAGTAAATGAGCCTATGTAGTTCAATATCTTGACTGCACATATGCTAAAACATTTGCTTTCCTGGACTTACATATTGAAGCATTTTGTTTGTTTCTTTGTTTTAAGCTATTTTTTCTGGATGTTATCTGTCTTGGATGCAATGGTAAAGGTGACATATATATCATACAGATGAACTATATTAGCCCATTCATTTTCCTAAAGGAGAAATTTTATATTTGTATGACCAGCTATTATGCATTCCTCTTCAGCAATGCATTAAGTAGAGCAAGGCATAAGAAGAATAGAGAGATTGTCAGGAGAGCTCTGTAGTCTTTTGCTGTCACAACACAAGACAGCACTGATGGTTTCTCTTTTTTGAACTAAAAATGGCTTGTTACTTTTTCCTATCTAGAAAACAAATTTAAATCTCTATGTCTAAAACCAAACCAGATTGTTACTAACCCCATGAACAGCCAAATCATCCCACTGGAGTTGTCTTCTAGCTCACTTAGGAGTAGCAAAGACTTTGCAAATGCTGAATATTACCAGGACGAAATTATTGAGAATGTGAGTGTTACTACACACGTATGGAAGATGGTAAAGAGCAGGATAATAATTGATGCATTTCATCAGACCATGGAAAGGCTGACTGTGGTTTTCCATGAAAATCTTAAGAGGGAGAGTGAGAGGAATGGAAAGAAGGAGAACAAAATAAAAAGAAGGGCTTTTTTGAGCTCCTATGGGTGCACTTGTGGTTACAGTCAGCAACAGTACTTGCTGGGAGCTCGGTAGAGATCTCATGACCAACCTATAAATTGTGGTGGCAGCTAGATCTTTTGGGGATGTTTCTACTTCTGTAAGCCTAATATCAACTCTAGCAAAGTAGATAAGCAACCATTCCTATGCTTATGAATGTACTGAATGTGTAGTTTTAACAGGTGAAGGCATATGTCCAAGGAGCAAAGCTATGACTACATGCTACCTTAATTCTCTCCCTCTTCCTTTGCCATGTCTGGCATATTGAATTTTATGCCTTCAAACATTAACTGCTTCTTCAGAGTTTCATAGGAGCTCAGACTGGTGCTTGCAACTAGAAACACACAAATGTGTGAACAACCCAAGTGATCTAATGTACCTGGGCTGCCCTGCACTAATTTCACCTGAAACTTCTACTCTCATTTTATGTATATGGCTTGTGTTACTGTCAGTGGTAAAGTTGGCTGAAAGGGCTGAGCCTTCACAAAGGAACACATTTCAGTGTAGAAGATGTAAACTGGGGGCACCCACTGCTGCTCCCACATCACAGAAAGCCCTGACTCTCTGCTGTTGTGCCCTTTGTGGAGCCATTGCCACACAGAACATAGCAGGTGTAATTCATCCTCACCCAGGTTGTACTCCCTGGGTACAAGGCTGAAGAAAATGAGGGTGACAATTAAAAAAACATGTGAATGCAGATTTGAGTATCAAAGAATGGGAATAGTTATGGGATGTTTAATGGCACCTTCACTCTTGTTTGATGGGTTACAGAACTCTCAGCTTTAAATATTCTTCCATAAAAAATTTCCATCCATTGTTTTTACCAGAAGCTTTTCTTGATGCTAGATGCCACCCAGTGTTTTATGGGAATTATTTTATTAACTGCATTTCCTGAAAGGTTATTATTCTACTTTTCTCACAGAAGATGTTATACTGTTGCTGACAAACAGATTTCATACTTACCTGTTATGGCCTTTGTGATGAAGTTTGAGTCTTCCACACTGACACATCTTTTCTCTGAGAGGGTCAGACAGCCTGTTCACCCTTTCTGGCTGCCTGGTCTTGTGCGATATACCTTCATTTGGCCTGTGCTGATGGGTTTTCTGAGAGATGGGATTGCTAAGGTGACTGCTACTTTTGGGATGGTTTCCTTCTCTTGAATCATTGTGCTTATACATTTCTCAGCATTGGATGCATCACCCTCGTATATAGAATATAAAAAATCAGACACAGAATCACAAAATATTCCAAGCTGGAAGGATTATTGAGTCCAACTCTTAAGTGAATAGTCCATACAGGGATCAAACCCAGAACCTTGGATTTATTTGCACCATGCTCTAACCAACTGAGCTAATGCTCTGTCTGTGCCTCCCAGCCCTCATCACTCTGTTACTTTTATTAGCAGCTTCTGTGAGGAAGGTGCATTGACTCCCTTCTTTCATGTGCTGAACAGTTGTTGTGTGATGGAACTGCCTCTGGGCTTCAGCTGTGGAGTGGGAGACAGGAAGAAAAATTATGACACTTGCATAGCTGGATTGATGTCAAAGGATATGTGTCTGAGTCAGATATGCATGCTTGTAAGCATAGGAAGAAGTGCTCCTGAATAAAATGATAGATGACAAGATGGTAAAGGTTCTGTTGGTGTGTAAGTAACCAGCTGGACATGTAAGTGGGCATCCCTTACTTGTGATACATGGCCATAATTCACACATTAATGGTTGGCTACCTGACCAGTTGATGAATTTCTACTTGGATGTTAATTGCATAGGATACAAGTCCCTTTTATTCTAACCCTGAGTTTCACATTATAGAATTTCATGTTGCTCTTATTGGCCAGAATATCTTCCTAGCACATTAATATCTCCTCTCCTATAAATGAATTGGATGTATTTCTAATTAGGTGCTACTTCTCATTAGTGTGGAAAGGCTTCTGGGTCAATACCTGCAAAACACAGGCAAGACAGAATAAATGCCATTGAGATACTCAGCCATTTGCTTATAAATCAGGATTCAGGTAAAGGAAACAGTTTCTTATAAGTTTCTTCTTTTTAAGTATCACTGCTTTTTATTGCTGGAGATTTTTTGAGCCTTGTGGCAATCAACTGAAATCAAGAGAGGTGTAATCACTCCTCACAGCTGCTATGTCAAGTTTGTATACTTCTCAGCAGTGTTTTCAGATGCACGTTCTCTTGAATTCTTGGTGAGGAGGAGTGGGAGATGTTTAATTTTCACTGCACCCTGCTGAGCACTGCATGAGTCAGTAGCACACATTACAGAAGAGTTCAGGAAGTGGCTGAGATTTCCAGGGATGAAAGACACCAGGAACTGATTATTTCAGGAGTGATCTTAATATCATTGTGATCTACTTGCATTTATTCTGAAACCAAAATGGGAATATTGGCTGCATTTTCAGTAGCTGCCTCCCACACTGATCCCTTTTTGCTCTCCCAGAACTGCTAGATTTCCTGGGATCAGAAACCCAGTGGGCACCAAACAGCCATTCTGTAAAGTACCAGCTTATGTGCTGGCTCCAGATTCATCCCCTAGAACCAGGTCTTCCTAGAACCATGCTTGGCTTTTCCAAGATGCATAGCTCAGTTTCTGGATGAATTAGTGGAGTTTCTCTTATTCCTGTAGGATAACAAGTATATTATAACAAGTATATGTATATAACAAGTATATGTATATAACAGGTACCAGATGTAATACCAGTCTTTCACTGGTATTAAGCATCAGCATAGTGGCATTAGCTCTCCTACTGTATGATACCTTGATGCAAACTGCACTACTTTATGGTGTATATTTTATGAGGTCCTGGATTTCTCTATCATACTTTTATTGGCTATCACTTTCTTCCACAGGAAGATAGTGCATGCTATCTTCAGTTAATTACTCTTTTGATACCTTAAGCATGAACATTTTCTGCTTTGTGTGTAATTAGTGGCACTTCTTGAGTAATCTGTGGTTGTTCTAAAGTGAGGGTTTTACCCATGGTGTTGAGAAGTTCCCAAAGCTTCTATATTCCTCCAGGGATAATATTTAATATGTAATTTGGAAGTTTAGCAAACTTTATTCCAGTTCACCAACAGTGGTGTGAGAAAAGTTCCATAAGGGGGATAATTCTAGATTTTCCCATGGCTGTACTACAAATAAATTCTCCAAAAGGACTGAATGTCTGTTTGCAGACTTCTATTGCAGAAGAAGGCTGAAATACCTCTAGAGATCATGGAGCATTTGTAAAGCCATATACATCTAGAGCCAGCTAGCCATAATGTACTCTGAACTCTTCAGTTCTCCCCTTGGCCCTGGGTAATGACATGAAATTACCCAGATTATTAGGATTTTACATATTTTTGGTTAACATTATTGACTCCATCTGAATTTTTAATTCTGCCAGCATTGCTTCTTCACCATCAGCTTCCCATCCTATTCTACTTGAAAATGCTCTTTTAAATGTCAATTAATTTGTTGCAAAACTAACAAGAATTTTCAGGGTTGGGGTGTATATGTACCACAAGAAACAACACTCCCATTTGCAGTTGTTCACTGACAGCCTTATTCCTCTTAATAGTATTGACCTCTCAGTAGTCATCAGCAGAGAGGTTTCTTTGTTAGTAGATATCTCTAGGTATCATAGCCAGTAAAAAACCTGGTTCTCCTTCATGAGTGCCATATCCTAGATACAGTCCTTGCTCATATTTTATGCCAGTGCCTGCTACTAAGTAGCAATTTGGTGATCCCCAGAATGGTCATTCCCTGATCTCTTAGGGATTTTTGGCTTGTGTGGAATGAGCTGGTTTGTAAGAAGATGCAGAGTCCTGACTTTGGTGCCTATTGGGTAGTGTGAGTGCCTCCAAGCCTGTACATAATGGTGGCAATGTTAGCTTTTCTTTCTGCTCAGTTAAATATTAAATCTATAGGAAGTAATATCTTTGCTTAAGTAAAGAGTAAAACTCTCTGTCAGATTAGATTTAAATTGGATTAGTGTGTTTGGACATTACTGATAGAGAATGGAGAAGTCACTCCTTGACTTCCTTATTCTTTTCTTACTGTCTTTTGAAGGAAGGGTACATACTCAATTTAAGTTGGGTCTGCTTGATCTATGAATGGTTAATAGCAATGACAATTTGCATTGGGTCTGTTTTTTTACTATCTCAGTCAAATCTCATGCTTTGGGGAATAAAATTTGTAGGAATCACAAATAATAAGTAGGTAATTCATTATTCATATCTGTCTGCTGGGAAAAAAATGTCACAGAGTGGGTAGGTTGCTGGACCAACATTTTGTAATGAGCCTATCAAAGGTGGAAAAAAAAACCCAACTCATGCTTCCTGACTGATTCCTCTGCCTTAAACAATGAATATTGTTTCTCTTATGATTATTTAATTAATCTTGTGAATATGATTAAGATGCCCAAGTTTATCCAGAAGGTTAAAATATTAATGCAAATTATACATTAATAAATTATATACAGGGCTATATATACAGATTTCTTTCATTTGATTATTTGACTTGCATTCTAGTAAGTTTGAAAATGAGGGGGGTTTTATGAGGTTTTTTTGTTTTTGTTCTTTTTTTTTTCTGAAGGTCTTTGTATTGTTGTAAGTAGTTTCATACTAGATAAAAGGAGATGAGCAATGGTAAAGGGTCTGACTGCAAAGCTTACAGAGTAAATGAATGGGAACCGGAGGAAAGGAAAGGGAAAAGGGAAAGGAAAGGAAAGGAAGAAGGGGAAAGGGAAAATGAAAGATATTTCAGTTGGAAGGGATCTATAATGATCATCTGTCCAGCAGCCTGTTTTGAAGCAGTTCTGTGTGAGAGTGAGGCCAAAGCTGGCAGACTACAGTGTTAGCTCAAAGGTGACTTAAGTCTAAAAATATTGTAGATCAGAAATCAATTTTGAAGATATCATGCAGAAATATATAATCGCTCTCAGGTTTGAGAGAAGGCTTCAGCTCTCAGTGTGCTCATGTTCCTCTTCATTACAGAGTGAGACACATTCTGCCATTTCAGGAAAAGTGCTTACCTAAGTTCAGGCTAGGAGTTAAACCAACTTGAATAAAAAAAATGAGTATTAGAAACATCACAGTTGTTTTTATCTTGACACATTGAAAGGCTGGGAGTTTAGCAGTTTGTTTTTTGAAACAGTATGGTATCCCAAGCTTTCTTCTTCAGGTCTTACATGGTTCTGGACATGGACTGTGCTTTGCAGTAACCTGTGGTAGTGACACCAAGCATTGTGTCTGCCACCAAAGCGAAAACATATGTAGTCTACTGGGTGGGCAGAAGGAGAGAAACTGAGGCATAAATAAATTTATCAGCTACTTTATTTGTGTAGTTTAAATTGTAATTTACCTCTTAAAGCAATACCCAGTAATCTTGTGAAATAAGACATCTGAAGATTATAAGATCTAACAACAGAGTTTAGGCTGGATCAAAATCAAGGTACCAAAAATTAATCCTTTCATGTTTTATGAAAATGCATGTTAGAATTTCTAGATCTGACTAGCCTATTGTGATTTACATCCAAAGTCAGACTGTTCTGCAAAATCTCTAAAAGGAAATAACAAGTCTAAACACTTCAGATGAGCTTGTAATTTAGTAAAGGGAATGCTATGTTGTGCTATGTTGATAGACTAAGCCTGCCCTGTATCAGAGAAGGAGAAACTTGTCTCTTGCCTGGATCTGCTTACTTGGAGCTTGCCTCCCACAAGAGTAATATGTACTTGGTCACACACTGCTCAGGATACAGTCTAAAAATTAATCTGAAAATTCCAAATCTTTAGTTTTAGGCAGGTCTTTGCCCTGGTTCACTGTGCAGCCCCACAAGCACCAGCTGGCACAGGGCAAGAAGCAGGAACATGTGAGAGCTGGTTGCAGCAGCAGCTCAGGGCTGTCACACCAACGCAGTTTTCCCGCTGTCAGAGAGGAAGCAGGAGGCAGCTGTGAATAAGAACAGGTTGGATAAGAGAAGATGTTCTGAGGAGGCAAAAGAAAATGATACCATCTAGTATCCCAAAGGCTTGCTGAAAACGTGGTATAGGTCAAAAGCAATGCAGCCTGTAAACAGTCATCTGTGGGGGGAACAGAGTATTTTCAGGTGTTTTGGGAAGCCAGACTGGTGGAGTATTCCTGTAAGAGTGCATTTGCTCTATTGTGAAAATAATTTAGCAGTGTTGGTGTTTTGCCTTTAGGCAACAATATTCCCATAAAGTAGTCAACAGTAATACAAGTGGGTATGAGGAAATAAGAAACCTTTTTGGGTCAGAGGATGTAAAGTCACACAGAAGAGGAACAGTTCTTTTGAGCTTTTGTGCAGAAATGAAAGTCTCCTACAGCAGGCCTTCAGTCTCCTGAACCAGCTACTTGAACAAGCAGAAAACAATTTTTATTATATTTTATTGATTTTAAAATATTTAAATTTTTAATTAATTTAAAAATATTTTATTGTTCAGACATGGGAACCTTTTGGCTTTGTAAAAAATGTGTGTTACCCACACACACAGTGTAACCCTAATTGACTGCCGCCTTCCCCTGTTCCTGTGGCAGGGTTGGATGTCTGCAAAGTCTGTAGAGAAACAGCATTCGTAGTGGTGAAGCTCTCTATCTGCAAGACTGGCTATAATGGGCGAAAATTAAAAAGAAACAATTATCCTCTACTTTTGATTTATAATTGAGATTCTTTCTCAAACAGCAGTTATAAGTGAATCTCGGTATAATCTTCATCCTTTGTGAGACTTTTGCTTCTTTACCACTCAGCACTTGACTCTGGCACTCCTGCGAGAGGCAGGGGAGGACCAGCATGCCTGGCAGCCCTCCCCATTCTGCCTTCCCCCTTGCAAGTCTCCTGCACTCACTTAGATCTCTCTACTAAACTCTGTAAGGAAGAAGGAGAGCACAGCTCCTTTGATGATCTTGATCTAAAAAGCAAGTTGTCATCTGAAGTAAAAGAGAGAGACTTCAGTGGATGAAAGAGAAGCAATATGCTGATTTTCTGGTCTAGTGGTGCTGTTATTCTACCTGTGTCCCAATAATTGAGAATTTGCTGTCTTAATGGTTGTTGGGTTTTTTTATTGTACCTCCGTGGCTGTGTGGATGAATGTAAAAAGAGTTTTGTACATGTATATTTGTATATTTGGTAGACACTGCACAGCTAAAGCCTCTTTCAATTTTCTCTCTAATTTATTTTTAGTTTTGTAACCCACCCAGGAGTAAATCCTTATTACAAGATGTAAAACCATCTCTTCTACAAAGCAACTTATTTGTTGATTTTTAATTCAAGCCAGCAGATGCAAAGCTGTAGCTTTTTTCCAAACACTGAGAGCTCCTCTGTATATATAACTGTCAAGTGTGTCTCACTGCAAAATTAGTTAAAAAGTTAAAACTTAAAATATCATTCTAGAAAGAGCAAGAAGAGAAGGTTTTTATTTCTCTGTATTAAGACTATGCTAGACTTCAGAATCTTGAAACATTCATAGTAAGAAACGTACTTTTAAATCTAAATTATACTTGGTTTAGACTGAATATGACAACTTATATTTTCAGAAGCTCAAGTGCTGAAAGAAGTCAGCGTTTTGTTTTTTGAAGGAGGACCTTCATCAAAAAAAAGCAGTGTCTAAAAATGGCATTACTGTGTGCACTTACACAAATTTGTGTTCACTGGCATCAGTATGTGCTTTGCCTCACAGCTACTGTTGCCCTTAAGCTAACTTGCACACTTTGTGGTTTAATCTTTGTTTATATGACTGGCTGAAAGTCCTAGTCACAGATGTATTGCAATAATAACAAAAAGACATGACCTGAAATAATCTTTCTTTCTCCTGTGTCACATTCTAATCAAATCATGTTTAAAAAAAGTTAGCTTTAAAAAACCCTTTAAAATGCTTTACCAGCTGGTTCAGGTGTAGGTATCTACTTTTGGTCCTTCTGGTCTACTATGCTTACAACTCAAAAGACATGAATAATTAGTTTGCTTTGAGTTGTCATCAAGGGAAATAAATTTTTAAAAACTCCAGATTGTCTCTTTTTGCTTTGTTTTTAATCGTGTGATGATTTTGTTCCCAACATTGTTTTTATGCAAAGGCAATGTTTATTTCTATTCTGGATGTGAACCTTAGAATAAAGCTCTTGATTCTCTCTGCTCTCCTTTTAGTCTTCATAAGCCAAGGCTTCCATTATCTCCTTAATTCCCATTTACATACTCTTTGTTGTCTGAATTCACTGAGGATGCCATCTGTGATTGCTGTTCAGAGGTCCTGTCCTGCTGGCAGCCCCCACACCTTCTCCAGGTTATCTTCTGCTATTGCCTTTTATTGAGTGTTTTTTGCTAAACTGGGACATTTGAGTATGGTGACTTCATTTCAGCCACCTGTCAAAACCAGGACTCCATTGCCTCTGCCTTGATTTGTCCATAGCATTGGACTGACAATCACAGCAGATGACCATCTTCCTTCTGCCTGTCTCCCCAAAAGGTCTCCCACTTTGGAAGTGATTCCTGAGCTTTTTGCTCTGTCCAACATTCACAGCAGAAACTTCTCTTTTGCAGTTCGGAATATCTCAGAGATCTATATCAAAGATAAATTACCATATATCAAGTATTTTTATTATTTTCATCCAGACCAAGGAAAGAATCAAGAAAGCAAAAAGAGAGAGCTGTGTGTGCCAGTTTAAATTGTAGAAGATTTAATTCCCATCACTGGAAACCCTAACTTTACCCATTAGCCAGAAGTCATGGCCACACATTTATTTTTAAAGTTAACTTATTTGGCCACATCTGAGCAATATGGTGATCTGTGGCTAGAAATTGAAGAAAGCACTGCCAAAGCAAAGGCACCAAGAGGCCTTAAGTTGTGTCCATAGTTCTGGCTCAGGCAACCTAATGCCAGTGCAGCTCTTGAGCCTGCTGCTTCTCTGTGCTTTTGTAGGTACCAGCAAGGCCCTGTTGTAACAAAAACGAATTCAAGTGGGATTTCCACTGTTGGAACAGAGACTGGAGTTTGATGTCTTCAGTTTTTTTAGCTCTATCTTTACAATTAAAATGAAAAATCACTCTGCAATGTTAACCACACCTTTCCCTTGCATTGTTGTTTTCCAGTTGATGCTTTAAAGGCATTGTCTGGGCAGCATAAAACTTGAGATACAGTTTCACTACCTGTAAAGGACTTACCCATGTGGATTATACTGATTTTGGTAGAAATTAGGACACCTAATTTCAAATTACCTTTAAAAACATCTCACTACATATATTTTTAAAATAATGAAAATAATTCTGCATGCCCAAATCATCATAAAAGTACATAGATATAGTCATAATTATGTCTGAAGGATGGAATTTAATAAGTGAAAGGGAAGTGTAGTATAATTAAATGTACTTGCTCTTTATTCAGTGTCTTAAGTATTACTTTACTCACCACTTTGTGTCTGCTATTTTTCTGCTGCTTACTGAAAGAAAGAGAGAGAACGAGAAGGGAGGGAGGTAAGGAAGGAGGGGAGGGAAGAAAGAAGGGGGAAAAAGACTTTTAGCATTTGCAGTTTTTCAATGTCATTTTCACTGTAACAAATAACTAAGCTGTAGCCTAATCATATCCCACTGAAAGAGTGCATGTGTTAATGAACAAATATGAACAAACATGAAATGATTCAGATGCTTTGTTCAGGTAAACACCCATTTGAGTCACTCATCACGGCCAAGCTTTAACAGCTATGATTTTTGAATTAACTTTTGAAGTAATTATCTGTTTTTCTGTGAATGAGCCTTATAAGGTCTGAGATACCTGTGTACCATAGAGAGCCTGCTGTTTCTGCTGTGGTATAGCAGCCCAAATATCATGGGCTCCATTTGAACCAGCGAGTGAACACACTTGTGATGAAGGAAAATGATGAAGGAGAATTGGGAAGCCTAAGCAAGTTTTGGTGGCAACAGACAGTAATTTCTTCTGTGTTTTCCATCACCCATTTTGATGATCATGAGTACTTAGAAAAGCTACAGCAATATGAAAAACTTCAAAGTAGTAGGGTTTGCTTTGAAAGTTTCAAGACAGTTCAAATACCATTTATAGGACTTTGGCAGTACAAATAAACCCTACTTAGATTCCTTTTTAGGCTACAGATTCTGAAAGACCTCCAGTCATACAGTGTTCAGTCACAGTCTGCCCCTTTCATAGTGGAGTCTCATCATGTGTGGAACTTACTGTAATGCAAATAAGTTACAGGTTTGCCCACCCTCATTAATGAGCTGTTTGCTTTTGAATGGAGAACAATAATAATTCCTAGTCTACCATGAGGAATGCTTTGGCCTTTTGAAAGTTGTGCGTTTGATCTGCAGGCTGTATTGTAGTGTCAGTTTTCAAGTGGTGAAGATTAAATACTGGGTGATTGACAGGGTTCCATAGAAGGCAGCAAACCAGCCTACTTCAGAAAACAGATTCTGGGAGCAGAGCAACTGTCACCCAAAACAGGTCTCAGTGCAACCTTTCTCTAAACAAGTCTGATACTTTGAACCTCTAGGATCAGAAGAACTGTCCTTGAAACATGATCTGTCATATGCCCAAATGTGATGTCTCCTCCTCTAATATTTCATCATATTTAAAAATACTGATAATCTCCCACTCTGGCAAAAAACTCTGTTGCATCATATGTGCAACATACAACATTTTGTCACTGTGTATAGAAAGTATAAATGTACAAATTGCTCTATTCTTTAGCACTTTATATGTGCACATATATGTGCATATATAAAAGTGAAGGTAAGAACACATACCTGATTTGCTCAAGCTGCACTTGTGTTTCCTGCTGATGTTTACATCTTAAATGAAGCATCACTCTGACCCTCTTATATTACTTTGCCAGGCTGGCTCTTTTAATATCTGCTAGACAAATAGGGTATGTTAGTTTTCACTTCCTTGCAGTACCTCTTTGCATATGGTGGCTTTCGACTGCTTAGTGTAAACGTGAGAGATCTAGATAATTTTTCTGGACAGGCAGGTATCTGGGGCATGTAAACCTAACTCCTACATAATTGTTCCTGTTTACTACCACAGGAGAAGAAAACTTGCTGGCAATTTTGAAGAGGAGATGGTGGAAGTACATGATCCTGGGGATAATAGATATAGAAGCCAACTACCTGGTAGTCAAAGCTTATCAATACACTACTCTTACCAGTGTACAGGTAAGGACTCAAAGGATTTCCTCTTTTGAGGTAAGCTAATAGGTCCAATGGGGTCAGTGATTTACTATCCATTTACTATCCATTCGCTTCAGTGAACCAGTAGCTAATTGCTGCCTCTGACTTCTGTGTACTTTTTAATGTTGACTCATAAGACACAGTTTTTCATATTGGACTATTTTTATTACTCAATATTTTCCAAACTGTACAAAAACATTGTGACTTTCATTTCATTTCTCTGTGCTAAACCATTCATAATCATATTTTTGTCAGTATCTACATAATTTAGTACTTTGAGGAAATATTTTCAGATTACCTGAAATGTTTTTCTCACTTTGTATTGTACTTGGAGAAAACACAAGCACTTCTTTTAGGATTCCTTGATTAGATCTGAGTTTCTAAAGGTCTGTGGTGGGTTCACCCTGTCTGGACACCAGGTCTTTACCAAAGCCACTCTATTACTCTCCTCCACAGCTGGACCAGGGGAGAGGGAATATAAGGGAAGGTTTGTAGGTCAAGATAAGGATGGGGACAGATCACTCACCAGTACCATCACAAGCAAAACAGACTCAATTTGGGCAAATTAGTTTAATTTATTACCAGTCAAATCACTCGCATTCTTCCCCTGCTCCAGTGTGGGATCCCTCCCACGGGAGGCACTTCACCAACTTCTCAAATGTAAGTCCTTTCTACAGGCTGCAGTTCTTCGCAGACTGCCCTAGCTCAGGTCCCTTTCACAGGGTGCAGCCCTTCAGGAACAGGCAGCTTCAGAGTGGGTCCCCTCCAAGGTTATAAGTCCTGCCAGCAAACCTGCTCCAGCATGGGATTCTTTTTCCATGGGTCCACAGGTCCTGCCAGGAGCTTGCTCCAGCACAGGGCTTCCATGGGATCACAGCCTCCTTTGGGCAGTGACCTGCTCCAGCATGGGGTTCTGCACAGCCTGCTGGTGGAGAACCTGCACCGTGAACCCCCATGGGCTGCAGAGGGACATTCTGTCTCATCATGGTCTGCACCATGGGCTGCATGGGAATCTGCTCTGGCACTTGAGGCACCTCCTCCCTTTCCTTCTGCACTGCTCTCTGCAGAGAGTCTGCAGAGTTGCTGCTCTCACATGTTCTCACTTCTCTCGCTGGCTGCAGTCTCTGTTGCACAGGGATGCTTTTTTTTTCCTCCCTGCTTAACTGTGTTATCCCAGAGGTGCTGCCACTGTCATTGATGGGCTCAGCCTTAGCCAGCGGCAGGTCCATCTTGGAGACAACTGGCATTGGCTCTGTCAACTTCTAGTTGCTTCTTCAGAAAAGCCACCCCTGTAGCCCTCACTGCTGTCACAGCCTTGCCAAGCAAACCAAGTAGAGGTTGTTTAGGATCCCATAATTAGATCAGAGTGCAAAAGTTCTCACTAAATAAAATGAATGCAGTTTTTCTGAAGAAGTCCTACTTCAATGCAAGCCATTAGATGTGTTATATAACAGCTTAACTGCAGCTATCAAAGAGTGCAGCCCCTGCTAAAAAATTATACATGCGGTGGTCAAAAGATAGGGTACCAATTTCTTCAAAGATACAATCTGGATATTTTATATGTAAACCACAAAAGAATCAGGCTTCTTCCAATTTAAGTGGAGAAGTGAATGATAAAAACGTTTTTAAGATACTAGGAATTGTCTGTCTTGGGAAATCATTGAATACTTCATTGCTACTTGTTCTAGAACAAGCCTAGTGCATCTTTACATTATTTTTAAATAACTGAACAACACTAGGTAGCGTTCAATGTATTTTACACCTGACTTGCCTGAAGTTTGCATTAGAGCTAATAAAATAATGGAGCACCAGTTAATGTTTTCCAGGATCAAAGCTAGTTAAGAGGATATTTCTTCCATAGCTGAAAAGCAGTATTGGAAAATCCTGAGCTTCTTTAGCTGAATAAGGAGTGAAAATAGAAGAAAACTATGAATTCAAGGAATTTGAATGAGGTTTATGCTAAATATCCATAAGTGCCTCTGGCATAAGAATCCGAGCTTGAGGATTCTCTGAATCATGCCCAGACAATGTAATATTGTTTTTAAAACTTTCCCAAATCTGATTACTTAGTATAGAATAAAGCTTAGATTCACATAAGCTTCATATTTTCTGATTTTACAGCCACTAAAAGCCTTGAAGAGAAAAGCAAACTGAATTGCTTCTTTCATGTGATTCACTCACAGCAAGTATAAACAGTGGACTGAGCGGGATGATTCGGGTCATTAAATCCCACTTCCCAAAGCCACCAACAAGCACGTATCAAAGGTTCACCTGTGAACCTCCACTGCCAGAAGATGCAGATCCTTGAGCCAGCAATGCAATGAGCATGGCCTGTGGTGTATTGTGTCAAGAGATCAAAAGTTACAGTGTGATAGGAGAGTTCAGGCAGGAGAGTTCAAGGGCATTACCCGTGCCTCAACAGGGAATTTGTTCACTGGAATCATCCATGTTGTCCTTTTAAACTGTGAGAGAAAGAGAGAGAGAAGAGTGGTGATTCAGGAGAACTGTCAGAGGGCACAGACAATGTCATGTCCATTTTTAGACCTCTTCCACATCAAAATTACAACAGAGTACAGGTTTCTTTCCCATGTAGCTCAAAAGAAGGAACAGATAGGAACTCAAATGCTGTCAAGCTTTTTTCCAGGCATGGAGTGAATACAGGGTCACCTTTTCCCAGAACTGTCCTTGTTTGCTTGGATATATGTGGAGTGACTGGGAATACCTGCTGCATTTTAAATTCATTTCATGCCCTAATATGAACGAGCTTCTAAATGACAAGCCCAAAGAGACAATGAGAATGGGACAAGTATGAGGTAATGCATTAAGATGTTGACACATTTTCTGAAACGCAGCCAAACACCCTATTTAATTTAAATATGAAAAAGAAGCAGTTCAGGGAATTATTCATCATTGGTCTAAGTGTGTTGTTGTATGAAATAAAGACTGAAAAAGTAGAAAATAGAAGATGGAGAAAAGAAAGTTTTTCCTAGAATCTGATTTTTGAAGAAGCAAACAGGACTCTCAAGAGAAAGGAACTCTCTGTCCTGAAAGGCCTGATCCTGTAGGAGCTCTACCTGTGAAGCCATAAATGCTTTCTGGTACATAGCAAAAAATGTTTAAATCCTTTCAGAACTGAGACCCAAGGAGCTGTTGCTATCTGCCACAAATCAGCATGGCTTTGACTGAAGGCTGTGGGAGCTATGCCTGTGTATACGTTGGGTTGAGAATTGAGCCCTTCAAGTCAGTTCTGGAGGATTTTATACTCAACAGGCTGTACATCAAAGCTTTTTTGATGGAGAAAATGTAAGAGTTTTTGAGACTGTCACTTGAGTAAATGAGAAATTTTGCAGTATTTTTATAGTGGTGGTACATGGACCATTTCAGTAGAAAATCAGTTTTACAGCATATCCTTTTTTCCACATGACATCTCTGTTCCATCATGCAAACCTAACATGCAAGTGTACAGTGCTTGTGGTGCTTTTAGGCAAAAAAAACATTACACTGGTCCCAGCAGCAAGCCAAAGCTTAACAGTAAAAATACACCTTTACTGCAAATGCTTTGATTTCAGCTTCACCAAAAATTACATAGCATTCAACAGCTTTGTTTGCCAAGTAGCTTTAAACTCTTGTGACCGTCAGGGTTTCCATTTTTCACTCCATCCTTTTGGTTTTCAATATTTGGTAATATTTCATCATGGTTCCACAAAAAGACTGAAAATGGCACCCTATCTTTTGTTTCACACCTGAATTTTAGCACGCCTCAAGTGCTTGCAGAAAGCTTGGAGTGCTTTACAAATTGTGAGTGTGGAGCCACCTTTTCCTTAAAGTCATAGCTTTAAAGAAGTGGTCCACATAAAGGGCTTGGCTTAACTCCATCTCATCTGAGGGGATGGCAACTCAAGCTTCCTATGGCCATGAAAATGCTCAGGCTAGTACATGAAAACTGTTCCCTATAGGGCACTCTTAAAAAACTCAGAATACATAAGTTAAAAGGCATAGAAGTTTGTATTTTGATATCCAAACCCACATATTTCGAAAAGTACCAGAAACCAGTCACACTTAATGTTATCAGACACATGTGTATTGATTCCCAGATGGCCCAAATTTGTGAAATGATCTTTAGTTTCTGTTTGTGGTATTACTCTGACTTGCAGTACATTTTGGAGCCTTCTTGCCTGTCAGCTGTACCAGATTCAGAATGTACACTAATCACTCCCTTGTACACTAGCACCTGGTCCTGTGGACTTGTTTTAAAAGCTATGTACTTAACTTTCAGGACTGCCTGTGGTAATGCGTGTCATATTTATCCTAATGGGTTTTAAAACAACCCTGGTGTAGGCCTGTGGAAGGTTGAATAACTATTCAAGAAGGATGTTTTAAATACTGTTAGAGACAGTTTTACACAGCAGATAAAATTGCTTCCCCCAGAGGGAATTAAAAGATTCTGAAGTTATTGTAGTTATTTAGATCTAGATATTAAATTTCCTTGAAACTACATTTTCACTTCAGCTTGCCTGTACTGCATTTACAGTGTACCACACATACATCCTCCCAAATCCATAATACCTTTCACTAAGCCTGTTATGTACTAACAGTTGTAACCTTTCCTGCTCTCTCATCATATCAAGCTGTGTTATGAGGTAGACTGCCTTCACCATTCTCCACAAATTAGTTATCTCTCCTTGCTCAAATACATTGTTCTAGCCATCCATTTATCCATTTTACAGTCATGTTGCACTCTCTAGAGGTTATCCTTTTTCTGTTATGACATCACATAAAAATCTGGATTATTTCTGCAATACATTGCATAATATTACTGCAGAGTATATATACATACAATGTCACAAGAAGAGAGGCACTGTCAAGGAGAAAGAGATGTTTCCAAACAGCAATTTATCTGGTAATTTATTCCTTGAGCAATCAAGCCTTTGATTGGCATGATGAAAACAAAGGTAGTAAAAGCTGGAATTTATGGACACCAGGAGACAGGCTATAAAGCTACAATGCTGATGTTCTCAACTACTCTTAGATCCCTGTGAGGTTCAGCAGTACATCACACTTCCAATTACCTCTGGCAGTTCTCATATCTCAACAACTGCCACCAGGAAAGGAATGGAGTCAGCAGTAAGTGCTTATTATGGATCTGGATGGCAATAGACTTTGCTTTGTTCTTGGTCCCTGTGGACTCAAAGTACAGAGAGGCAGAAGATTTGAGATGGTTTTGAGTCTAGGAGGTGGGGGAGCAGGGGATGTGCAATGTTGAAGTTGTTGATCAACTTTGTCTAGTGGCTTCTAGTGTGAATTATACCAAAAGCAGAAATAAATTCCTCTCCTTCCCTTCCTCTTCCCATGCTATGAATGTAAGATTGACCATACTTTCCTGTTCTGCTTCAGGACAGTGAGGAAATAGCGCAATGTTAATAAAGTTTGCAGATCAGCATTTTACAGAAATGTTGCATACTGTGCATTAATACTGTGAGAGGCTATCTTGTATCTAATTTATTATCAGACTTTGAGTTACTGTTCTGTCTTTTAACTTGTTACATATCTGTGACCTGCAAACCAGGCCCTACAGTATTCACAGTCTCTGTATGTGGGGATGAAGTCAACAGAGCTCTCAGTATCCAGAGCTCCTGCTTCTTCTGGCAAAATTCACCCAGAGCCAAACTTTTTACTAACATAAATACATAAAACCTCATCAAATTCAGTGGAGCTGTGCCCATTACAAGAGCAGAGGTTTTGGCCTCCTCTGCCCATTTTGCATATTTTGGCAGGTGACATGCAAAAGCAGAGTTTTTTCTGTAGGAGAGATCCATGAATTTTCTTAGGCCAGGATCTAATCCCCCACATAGATTACAGCAAGTGGTGACATGGAGAAGTTTCTAATGAGTAACCTTGAGAAAATGATCTGCTGAGCTCTTACCCAGTCAACTTACTTTGAGAGAAGCTAAACAGAAAATGGGGCTGGGGGTGATTCTGCAGAAACACATGACTGCTGGCAGAACTGTCTTGCAATGATCTTTTTCTGACAATGGTATGTAAAATCAGAGGAAAAATCAATTAAAGGAAAGACCATTTCCATGGTTAGTTTGTTGGTAAGTTTTCCTGGTATCTGAGCAGATCTGTATAAGCACAGCTGGAGTTCATGTATGGAGAGGAGATGAAGAGGTATTTTTTTAGAGGAGTCAGGATGTGGTTATTCATGTTGGTAGTAAAGCATGTCCTTGTGTAGAGAGTTTAGAGCAGGGGAACTGTGGGTTGGATGGACCACCACTTTTCATTTAACATAACTTCAAGAAGCCCCTAACCTCCTTCTATGTACACAGAAAGCTGAAGCTGAGAGATTCCTCATCTCAGGTTTTGATACATACAAGTCAAATAGAGTCATTAGTCAAAGTTTTAAGTTTCTGTGTCCACAGGGAAAAAGAAAACACTGAGAACAGATTAAAGAATTAAAGATTAAAGAAACTGATAGGAACAGTTGTAGAAGCATCAAAAAAAATTGGAGATCTTGTGGGCAAAGTGGAGAAGATTGGGAGCAGTATTCTGGATTTTCTTTTTTGCACATCATGGAAATACACGTTTTTACATTTTTTAAAAGAAATTACATCACTGGTTCTTTCACCAGTCTCCATACCTGAAGAACTGTACATTTTGACTGAATGAAAAGTTAATGGTTTCACATTAACTTTGTGATTAAATAAAAGCCATGCAAGAAAGTGGTAAAGTTGCGATGAGGTAGCAAATAGAAACATTAAAGATAAAATTATTTCTCCTTTTTTCATTTGAATTGCTTGAAATAACCCTGTCAGAGATGCTGCCAGCATCCACACCTTTCCTGCAGAAGGTTTGGGTTGCAGGGCAGTATAATTGCAATGCAGCTCCCTGAGCAGCTGGCATCCAGCTCTGTGAGGGTTCACATCTCATCTGCTTTTGTTGAATTGAGTGTGTGTGATATTGTGAAGGTGGTGTGAAAACTGGAGGAGAAAAAGCCCTTGAAAAGGCAGCAAACCCTTCTTCCTTTGAAAAAAAACAAAGTAAATAAAGAAGCTGCATCTCTTACTGGTTATAGCAGTTGCTGTTGTATTAAAATTTCCAGGTCACATGGGAAGTTCTGTAGCCATCATGTGTACTCAGCCATACAATGCTTGATGGATAGGACACTGATTTTACTGATCCCTCTGCTCTGGAGAGCAGCAAGAGTAGAGGGTGCAGCTGATTCTCTGCATGATTTGCTGCAGGGCAGCACTAATGAGAAACCCCTAACATGAAAAAAAGGCTTATAACTGGGGGGAAAAAAATCCAATGAATGTTTAAAAAGGAAGATTCAGCTCAGCTGTTCCCATAGGGACTTTGCTGACCAGCTTTTTTCTTTTTGATATCACTGCGGATCAGCAGTTCACACTCTGTATTACAGACCTTTCTTATAAAGCTTGCCAGCTCTCCCTTCCAATGATTTAACAGAACATTCTTGCTATAGATATGCAGAGACATGTTAAATTTGTGAGACCAGAGACTGGAATTTTACTATTAGCAAGAGAGTATTTGTCTTTGATTCACAAGTATAATAAGTTAACAAACTAGTAATCAGAGGAAATAGATTTCAACATTGTGTTTCATCAGCAGACTTAGATGCAGTGTGGGATCTTTTAGAGTCAAATAATAATCATCAATTTCTACAAGAACATAACATTCTTATAATAAAAAGAAGTTTCTATAGGACAGTATATCAATAGATTACATACTTTTGTATCCTGCCTTCTAAAGCAGCCCCATTCAGAGCTGTGACTGAAGAAAGCTACAAACAAGCACAGCAGTGTCAAAGAATGTGGTCTGCACCACCCTATGGCAACATAGGAAACATGTTTTCTTTTAAGTTAGTGAGATATAATAACTTTTGTGATTAACAGGAATGTTGATTAAAATCAGACCACTTGTTAATTTACCTTAATGACAGGGTATAGGTAGTACCTTTAAAATAAACAATTAAAGGGAAGGAAAATAACAGAGATAATTATTTGAGAGATATTGATAAACAGCTGACCTTTATGTACTATAAGTTAATTTCAGCTAGGCATAATTTGTCCTTGTTACTGTAAAAGCTTTATAGACGAAAAAATTACAATTAGGTATAATATTTTTTCTTAATAGCTGAAACAATTAATAACAAAGAAAGAAAAAAAGGCAAAACCCCCTATCAGTAAAAAAGCCCTGTTGCAGTTGCGGTAATCCTCAATGTCACATCTTTTGTCTGTGGAACACATGTGCATTTTTTCTTCTACTAGACAGGTTTACCTGAGGAAAAAAAGAAAGGCAGGGCAAATTTACTCCTGAAGAAATGAAACTTAAAGCAATATCTAAAAAGGGTTAGGTAATATTTTCTAGATATCTTATTGCTTACATTGTAGTAACCTAATTTATTTCTGTCTGCATCATTGTTTAATTAAAGGGATAAACTAAGCACAATTTAAGAGCTATATAATGTCAGTGAACATTACCTATAGTTCACATTTGGATTTATTGATGCTGCAGCATTCCAAATAACAATTTGTGAATTACTCTTTGGACTGCCAGCCCAAGGAGGCATTTTCTAGCTGTTATCAGCATTGGTTTTTTTTGAAAGATTCTGTTCACACGTCCTTTCATGTTACTGCTTAAAAGACACCTATTCACATACTTGAAAGCATAGGTATGTTAAATATTTATGGAATGAGAGGAATTTAAAAATCTTCCTCTGGAAGACTGTTAGTGGTAATTTGCATGTTGAAGTACACATGCTGCAGGTACAAGCAATTTTTAAACTCATAACTTTTTAGACTCATAGAAGAGCCCAGCTTGGGACAGCCCTCCAAACTGGTCCAGCCTTTTGTGGGAAAGGGAGCCTAGATGATATAATTTAGCACCATGCCCAGTCACATCTTGAAAATCTCTGGAGACCCTACTATGTCCCTGTGGAGTTTGTTCCGACTGTAAAAAAATTTCTTTTTTATTGAGATGAAACCTTTCCCAGTCTAACTTGTGTTTCTTGACCCTTGTCTTCCCTCTACTCCACTCTGAGACACTATTCCACCATGAGACACCACCTGGAATACTCCATCCAGCTCTGGGGCCCTCATTGCAGGAATAGTTGAAGCAAGTCTAGAGGAGGCCACAGAGATGATTAGAGGGGAGAAACACCTCTCCTCTGAAGAAAGGATGAGAAAATTTGGATTGCTCAGAAGGGAGGAGAAAAAATCTGGGGTGACCTTGTAGCAGCGTTTCAGTGGCTGTAGAGGTATACATGAGAGCTGGAGAGGGACTTTTCATAAGGGCACGTAGTGATAGGACAAGGGATAAGGGATTAGGTTAGACAATAGGAAGAAATTCTTCCCTGTGCGGGTGGTAAGGCACTGGAACAAATTGCCCAGAGAAGCTGTAGATGCTCCATCCCTGCAAGTGTTCTAGGCCACACTGGATGGATCTTTGAACAACCTGGTCTAGTGGAAGCTATTTCTGCCCTTGGCAGGGGACTTGGAACTGGGTCATCTTCGAGGTCCCTTCCAATAATTTATTCCAATATAATTCCTTCTATAACTTTTTGATTCTATGATTCTCCATGTGATTTCTGTTAAAGAAAGATCCTCCATCTTCTTTGTAACCACATATTAAGTGATGAAAACTGTGATGAGGTCAGAAAATGGTAAGTTAAATTCACCTGTTCAATGCCTGTTCAGTGGGAAGGGATGTGACAGAGGCATTCAAACCTTCAGGGATAGCTGTGAGCAGGATGAGAAGTGCCTGCCTCCTTGCTGTTTGGTACAACCTTTGGCTTGGAGATGGGTGTAGTGTGTGCCAGTGCAGCTGCAGAAGGACAGACATGCAGCAAGTGTAGGTGTGATGAAGGAGTGTGGAGTGAGACAGGAGCTGTCGAGCCGTGCCCCCATCCCATGGGTTACACTGAAGGGCGCCCTTCCCTCAGATGCCCGGGACTGAACGCGTGTCCCGGTCCGCCTGCCCCGGGAGGTGGCTGCTGCAGCAGCACGGCCTCTGGAGCCGGTCCTGGCGGTGTGGTGTGATGCTTGTGCGTGTCTTTGCCCAGCCCAGCTGCCGAGTGTGAGCTGCGTACGCACTGCGTGGGCTCTGCAGGGGCAGAGCAGAGACCCTTGCAGGAGAAAGAGCTTGTTCCAGGTCTTTCACATCTTGTCCCTTTTTGTCTTCTGTCAGTGAGGGATGGTGTTTTGAGGACTGCTGCAGGAAGTTTTCACTGTAAAGAGGCCTGACCATGACTCTCATGATGATTAACTCTCCCTTTAAATGCAGAACCTGCTTTTAGCATCGACCAGTCCCATTTGTAATTTCTCTCATCTGTTTTGCAATTCTTTGGGACTGTTTAAGCCTGCCAAGAGCAGCATGATTCCACTGATAAACTAGTTTTCCTCTGAAACCTTTTGCCTCTCACTGTCTGGGAAATCCTTGAAATGGATGGGTTTTCACTGCACACTCCTGTTTTTCAAAGGAAGTTTCAGGGAAATTATTCTCAGTCCAAAAATTGTTTTTTATGTATTTGCTGATCCCACAAATATAATGTTTATTACATATCTGACACACAAAAAATAGTTTTCTGAACAGTAAAATTCTTGGAATAATCAAAAAAATCTTTCTTTCTTCAAATAACACATGGGTGGACAAAGAAGTTAAAAAGGGTTTAATCTTTATTTGATAACAGTGTCCTTAATGCTAAATCGCGATGAGAAAGCAAGTAACACTTGATAGGTTCAAAGGGAAGAAAAAGGAAACAACATCATCTAAAATAAAGGTAACAATATCTGGAGTGTTTTTTTCCAGAACTATGTTCACAGTTCTCCTTCTTTGGTTGTTCCAGACATTTTCATTAGGAAGAAGGTGCTGTCATATAGTTTTGGTGCATGCTGTATCAATTGGCATTGAACAGTAATATATCCTGCACAATTTGATAAATCCCATCATTAGTCCGCAGAATTTCAACTCTTCATTACCTGTATACTTTTAGGACGTGGGTTTAAAGTCAAATTTTTTTGTGTGCTTCTTACACACAAGGATTTTTGTTTCCTGGTGACATGCGTTAGTTTAGTTTCTAAAACATATTTTAATTTGAAAATCTGAAGGCTCTTTCACAAACATTTGGCTCATTTCTTTTTTAATCACATCTTCTCTGGGCCTGTTACTTGATTGCTCTGAAAGAAACCAAACAATTAAAAATTGTGTTTCATAACATTTCTTTGAGAAAGCTCTTTCCAAGGGTATATTGGCAAGAAGACTTGAGTTTCTTACACTGCACGCAAGATGGGGTTTTGTTTTTTTTTTCCTTCAAAAGCATATGGGACTCTTATTTTCACAGAGATAAGAGTCACCACAGGGGCCAGATTTTTCGTAAGCATTCTGCATGCAAAAAAACCCTGACTTCTATAGACAGATTTAATAAATCTGATCAACTTGTGTGTTATGAACATTCCTAATATCTCGACCGGAAATGACTGAATTAAAGCATATGTCTAGACTGCAGGAAAACTACCTTCAGTCTTTGTCTATTAATCACCAGAGGTGAGGACCAGATGGAGTGGTGTGACTCTCTTTTGGCCCAGGTTTTCTTCCCACGGCTTTGAAATATGCATCTGAATCCAAGAGCAGTGTGTTCGAGTGTTATCGTAGAGCAACAGCTCTCCTGAATTTGTGGAATTGTCATGGGCAGTCTTACCCTGTGTCTAATGTATCAAGAGTCACTTGAATTCACTTTGTCTTGGTAGAAAGTGCCATCAGAAACTAAATAACTCTTCTTCCCTCTGCTGGAATCTCTCCTAGTACTTTAGGGCAATGTATTTGCAGGTTGATGTGTTCTTGATTTTTCTTCTCTTTTTTGACAGCTCCTAGACTGTTTTGTCATCCCAGTGGTGATACTCCTCTCATGGTTCTTCTTGCTGGTACGATACAAGGCAGTACATTTCATTGGGATTGTGGTCTGCATTTTGGGCATGGGCTGCATGGCAGGAGCAGATGTCCTCGTTGGGAGACAGCAAGGAGCAGGTAAGTATGAATGGATGGGTTGTACAGCCAAGCTCTGTTCAGAGAAGCCATGGACCAGTGTGTGTCAGACTGGGGCCAAAAAGGGGGGAAATTTGACAGGAAACTCTGTATCTTCATGGATCCAAAGCACTGCACCATTCAGAGTTGTCTCTTTGTCAGAAGAGAAAATAGGGTCAACACTTACAAGTCAGCTGTGCTGCAAACAGGTTTCTTGGACCCTGTATCTTACAACATAGGTCACCCTCTGTGAGCTGGGAGGACAAGCTAAATAGTTGTAGTTTCCTTCTCTTTTGGCTTAGCTGTTGGACTGCAAACCTCAATAGCTTCCTTTCCAAATTGGCTACATTTCTGAGTCATAAGCACCTCTCACATCTACTGTGTGCTCTTACTTCTCCTCAATTTTGCTTGTTTTTCTACAGAGATGGGGTCACTTGGTAGGTGCTAAAAAATACCGAACCTATATAATGGGTTTTGCACACAGTCTCATACTTTGGGAGCTTTGGGACTTGACTGTAACGTTTTTGAAAAGAACCTCCTTGTGTGTAAGATGTTCTTTTTTTACGTATGGCATCATATGAATAATGTGTGTGTATCTATTAATGCAGACTAGACAGAGTTAGATTTCATCGATCAACTTCCCCTGTCACATTGATTTCTCTAGTGCCAAGCCAAATGATGTGGGAAGGCTGGAAATTCTTTTCAAAGATTGTCAATTAGGCACAGTTTTCATTCTTAATTAAAAGCACTGAATTGTGAGCAGAGCATAATACACTGGGATTTAAAATTCTTGACTCAGCTTTCTGAATACAAATGCAAGTGCTGTAAAAACAGCATTTGCTGGAATGCTACTAAATTAAACAATGGAGCTTGTGACAGTGCTTACCATATCTCAGAGATAAAAGGGGGCACCTTTTATCTCTGTCCTTAATCCTGAAAGGAGACTTTTAGTTACTGGTCTCCTCCAGAAGTAGCCTGGCCCCAGCTAAAAAACAAATAATATACTCTGTACTATGTAATCAGCCAGCCAAAGCTGGCCATTGGTAATGGCTGATTTCAGAGGGATTGAGATTTCAAACCAAGGTCCTGTGTCCCAGCAGTCTGGAGAGTAACATGCTTGAGTGGGTGAGCTGTGGATCAGCAAGAGCATGTGGGGCAGTGGAAGTGGATAAGGAACAGATTGAAGAACACTGACACTTTGCCATCCAACTGCAGTAATTAGATGTTGTTTGCCATGTTCATTATTAAAGCATGGGTATAGCTGTTAAGTAAATTTTTCCAGAAAAATCTGTTAACGTTCATTATTGCCTTTTAATTTGGACCTACGCATGAAAAACTGTGTCCATGCTTATTGCTATGCAGAGAGACTGCAGCTTTTTACTTGTTTTAGTGGCATAATGATGTTATTAATGATGCTGTCTTTATCAGACTAAAATAGATAATCTAGTTTAATTTCTTTGAAACACTAAAACTACACATTAAAATATACAAATAAAAAGAATTAATGGCAGGCAAAAAAAGAACAAAATTATTGAAACTCTTCATTAAGAGGTTGTACATCATTTATAGGCTGTTTCCTAGGACTGGACAAACTAAAGTAAGGAAGACACTAAAAGCAATGATACTTTGTTAGTCCTCAGTAAATGTCTTTGTTTATCTTATATTATAGGGGACAAGGACTGTTAATACCTGTGTGTCCCTGTTGACCACACTGCTTACTGTATTAGAAGAGCCATAAGGCTCTACTAGGTACCCACAGCATAAGGCAATTTAGCCTGCCAACTCTTACAGTAAGAGAACACGAATTTAAAATGTACCACTGAGAGATTAATAGGTATTTTCCAAACTATCTGCAGGAATTAGGTATAATGTGCACACATGCTTTCAATTTTCAATTGTATCCTTACTGATATTTTGCACATTACTCAATGGGAAAACAATTACTGTTAAGTACTTAGAGCTCTATCATCTTACACACCAAGTATACCTGAAAATAACATTATTCTGAACTAATACCCATGATTTACTTTCATACTTCTGCTCCTGCCATACAGAGGGGTCTAAGACACACAGGTCTAAGTGTTTCATCCAGGATTTTAAAAGCACTTCATAGCTTTAACTTACAACAGTCTCTGAAAACCAGTCACATCAGTCCTGCTAATACATATATCAGTGTTCAACATCGACAATGGTTTTTAGTATCATGTTCATCAGTAACTACAATCAAAAGCAAAGAGAAACACCTCTTAATGGCAGGGTCTAGTGCAACTATGTGACAAAGAGGCCTACTGGGAGTGTGAGAAGAAATTGTGTCAGAACGCAATTCACATTTAAAAGATTTGTGTTACACTATAATGCTATAGCTAGTTCCCAAAACACTAACTCTGCTCTGTTATGACTTCTCCACAGAATATTAAATATAATAACAATCACTAATGTAAAGCTTGTTTTGCCAGGCTATGCCTTGTGTGTCTTCTGAAAGAAGACATCTACACCATTAAATTGGTCAAACACAACTTCATTATCCTAAAAGTCTTTAGAATGCCTCTAGTTAGTTGACATGTGTTTCCATAGCAATGAAACCAGTAGATGCATTTGGATATTACATTAATGAAAATAAGTCTATAGGGATATGTCAATCTTAGGGAAAAGTTCCAAAGTCTCAGCCTCTCAAGGAAGCAAAGATAAGGCATTTGACAACCAGAATAGTAATTGCTAAGAAAGAAAGCAAAAATATATTTTACAATATTTTTATACCAATATATAAAGTTTTGATGCACTAACTCCTTGGGTATCATGTATTACTCTAGTCAATGCATCTCAAAAAGAAGTAATCAGAAAATAAGCCTGTATAAGCTATGGAGAAAGGTGAGGAAGCTGTTCAGGGTCATATAATAGATTCAGATGAACAGACTGTAGGCAGACTGGGACATTCCATCTTTCAGAAAAGGCAAGAAAGAGACAGATATTGTAAAGATATATGAAGTCTTCAGTGATATGGAGAGGGTCAATACAGAGTGATTTTTAAATATTTCTCAGAAAATTGTGGGATGACTAATATGATTTTGAGGTATCCAGCGTAAAAATTAAGTTCTTAATAGTAGGCCAAAAATATACGGATTTTTCACAAATTGATCAAATTGACAAATTGAAAAAAAAAAGAATCCCTCAACGTTTATGAAATTTGATGGTCTAATGCAACTTTTGTCTCAGAAAATGCCTAATCTACCAAGAACTGGCTGATAAATGTCCCTCTATACTTCCTTATTTGTTTATGCTCTCCTCAGCCACCCTGTGCTTCTAAGTACCAGAGGAGGTTCCAGTGTCAGCGTTTGGTGCTCTGAACAGTTCTTGGCTCCCTCTTCTGGGAAAGCCCTGAAGGCTGAGGCTCACACTCAGCAGGAAAGCACTTTGGGAAGAGCTATCAGGGTGTGATGCTTGAGGCCATCCCATCTGCGTGAAAATGCTCAGCCTCCGAGATGCTTTTGTTTCACAGATGCAAAAGGATGACATTTTTTCCCAGCAGAAGTTCTAAGGTCAAAACCTTTTCAGCAATACTTCCCTGAAGTGTCAGTGAGTAGCTGCAATAAATACCAAATAAGTGAGCTCAGTGAGGACCAATGGAGCCACTGTGAAATATGAAATGCATCAACGGTATGAAGAAGTTTTGTAAAGTGCTGATGGCTTTTTAAAATTAAGAACATCTTCCATTACTGATTGTAAAAGAAGACTAAAATAAGAAAAAAAAAAAACAAACCCCCCCCCCCAAAAAAAAAAAAAAAAAAGAACAAAAAACAACAACAAAGCAATCAACTCATAGAAAGATAAATGGTCAAATATAAACGTGTTGCCAGTCAAGGAACATGCAAAACAGAAATTCAGTGAAAGGCTGGATGAGTCTGTAAAAATAAATCTAGTAATGTTTGCTAAATACACAAAAGCCACATCTCATCTGAGATGAAAAATGTTGGAAACTAAGGGAGTAATACTGGGAATATTTTACACTTTACTCCAATCCTATTGTCCTTAAAAAATTTACACTTTTCTGGTGCTTATAGCCAGTGAGACAGGATTAATGAACCCTTATGACCGTTTTTATTATCATAAATTTCTTCTCCATTGAAATTTCAGCACTACAGTTTGGAATGATAACTGAAGGCTCAAAAGAACTCCTTAAAGAAAAACATTGAAAAGATAATTTTGAACCAATCAGAATGTTTGGTTTCAATTTTATTTACTGCAATGTATATTTTACAAGTCAATTGAAATAAAACTTTAAAAGGCAGGGACATAAAAAATAAACCATGGTATTTTAAAAGAAAACGAGGTTTCTTTTTTAAAAAATACAGTTTAGTACTTAAGCATTTCTGCTGAAACTTTTCAAAGAAAAATCCATTATATCCAGCCTTACAGAATATGGTTCTGCAGCAATATCTGACAGCTTTGTGAAGCTGTAGCTCTTGTAGAAATAATTTAACAAGCCATATGTTCAGAGGGAATTGCACGCACCAGTTTGCAAAGCTAGGGCTTCAGTTTTCAAGCTGGAACTTGATCTCGATCAAATGTCCCTGCAGCTCTCCCCAATAATAAAATCTTCCAAGACTTAAAAAGATTTCAATCAGTCTTTGAAAATAAAATGTTTTAGTAATTCTGTATACCTGGAGGTATTGAAAACACATCTTGTTGTTCTCTGCATGCATTAGGTACTGCTATGTTAATTGAACCTTTTAAAAATCTGTCATTATCATCACCCTGTCTACACCCCATCCTTTCTCCTCCCTTTCTTGTCAAACAGCTCCATGTGAGAATGAGGTCAATATTAGGTTGTATTGATTTCTTCACTCATTTCACAGGTACACAGAATTTTTCAGTTGTCCTCAGAACTAAGTACTGAACATGTTTTAGACTAGTTAAATTTCAAGATGAGAGGCAAATGGCTCTATAGAGCTGAGTCACATTCTATCTGCAAAGAAAAAAAGAAGGCAGTAATAATAAAGTATAAAGGATCAATCTCTGAAGAGCATCACTTGGATTCTATACTGCTTTTTACAAGTTTTTCAGAATTTTTGGGTTCTTTTTTCCACAGCAAGGAATATGCTCTCCCTTTGTTTCTTCTAGGCTTGGCTGGTGTATTCCATGAAAACTGTTAAAATGACAGAACACTTGCATTCATTTTATTAACCCAGATAAGGGCTATGTAGTGGCTGAGGAATGAAATCTGTAGGGAAGAACATGCAATGGTTTTGGACGAAAGATGGTTGTTTTGAGGCATTCTAATTTTTTTCTATTTATCCCTAGGTGAAAATAAACTGATAGGGGACCTCTTAGTACTTGGTGGAGCAACACTATACGGCATCTCGAATGTCTGTGAGGAGTACATCGTCCGAAATCTGAGTCGAGTGGAATTCCTGGGCATGATTGGACTCTTTGGCTCCTTCTTCAGTGGAATTCAGCTGTAAGTGGGCAGGTTTGAGCCCTCTAAGGCTCAAATAAGTGTTGCTGTGGCCTCCATTGAGATACACTAACCACTTCCTCAAAATTAGCACTTTCCTGTGGAGAGCAGGTGTCTTCTAATCTTGGAATTTGCATTGGTTTTCATACTTCAAATTGGTGGTTTGAATAATAATACAAATTTTTACCCAGGTACTCTAATTCAAGGACCAGTGTCCTTGAGTAGTCACATGAAGAGGGAGAAGCCACGTCCCACCATCTTGCTGCTGGAAGACAAGTGGATACTTCTTGTGTTAGTCTGATCTGTGAATAACAAAATCTCACCAGCTTCTTCTGGTTCTGTTTTATACTTTTAAAAATTCTCTTTGATTTCTAAAGAGGGAGAAAACACAACCAGTCAGGAGGTATTTTACTGGTTCCCTTGTTCTGTGTAACTACAATATAATATGGCAGAAATCATGAAAAAGCCTTTAAGAAAATGGCCTTTTCACTTCAAAAATATTTAGCACTTAGGAGATTGTTGCATGGGTTTCAGGATCTGCAGAGTCTGGTCTGTATCCACATGTACCTAATGAACTTCTCAACTGCAAGCCTAATAGTTAAAAGGTGGTTTTCAATGTTACAGTACCAATGTGCCTGATGTAGAAGTAGCCCAGCAAGATTGTTGCATTTTGTGCAGGACTGTCACTGGTGCTTGTAACACAGAATGACTTTTGATTATTAGTCAAATACAAGTTGCTTCTCTACAGATCTAAGCTGCTCTGCTTCTAAGAACACACTGTTCAAAAAACCACAACCCATCAATTCCTACTTCAATAGTTCTATTTTTTTTAGTTAGAAAGCTTAATATATTTATTTCAGATCTGAGCAAGTGTCTTAAAATTGTTTATATTCACTAGCTGCCATACAGGAAGTTCCCTTTTAAAAAATATGGAATTTAATAGCATATAAATATGCCTAGTGCCTTTGGCTAAAGCATTTGTTTTTAAATGTTTGTGGTTAAGTAGATACTAACATGCTCAGGACATCAAAGCAGTGCCCTTGTCTTGCTGTGTGTGTGTGTAAACTCTCATGTAAATGTCTCGTATTCCAGAATTAAATTGTAGTGCCATTACTCCCTCTTGACCCAAGCAGTTAGTCACAATTCAGGGTCCGTGAGCTGTTCTGCTGGTGAGAACACAGTTTTGGAATAAGACATCTTTTGTATAAAGAAGACACAACTGGAAGGAAACAATAAGAAACCATTTCTTTGCTGAAAGCCCTAAGATTTTTCTATTCAACCCTTGGCCCAAAAGTTCACTCCAACAGGTTTTTCTATCCCAGCCTCTGCAGCTTTTTGCTGATGATGCTTTTTGGGCACTTCTGGAGACCCAACCACACTTAGTTCATACCTGTGCCTTTTTCTTACTTTTACCTGTAATGAATAGCAGAAGTCACAGTTATGTGTTCACAGAGATTTAATCTAAGTATAACATTTACTTTAAAGAGAAACAAATTCCTCATGTTAAATTTGCAGGCTCTTTCTTTGAAAAACTATTGTCCACTTTGGTTCAATATAGGACCTTTAGATCCTCTGAACTGAAGGAGTCTTAGACTGTAACATAAGTAAAATAAACATACATAATTCCTGTTGTGCAGCAAAGGAGAAAGAGCTAAGGTGTCAGGGGAAACAGTGAATTAATGAGTTGACTGATTACCCAGACATGGTGGAAAGAGAAGTTTAGTATGTTGAATATGATTAAAACAGG
The DNA here is from genome assembly GCA_032173965.1 of Sitta carolinensis. Lineage (NCBI taxonomy): Eukaryota > Metazoa > Chordata > Aves > Passeriformes > Sittidae > Sitta > Sitta carolinensis. Next base: position 48,934,168 of record JAVUNC010000004.1, read on the forward strand.
GCGGAAGAATTAAAGGTTAGTTTACAAGAGTTGGGGATGTCACAATTACCCAGCAAATGGAGATAAGGTTATCTGATGGAATCACATAATCATAACATGGCTATTTTTTAATGGCCCTGAAGGTCCGCTGGTTCAAGCTCCTACTCAAAGCTAGCTTAAAGTTACATCAAGTTGCTTAGGAACTTTTTCAGTCTATTTCTTGGTATCTTCAAGAATGGAACTGCCAGTCATGCTGGGTAACCTGTGCCAGTGTTTGACAGTGTTTTTTCCCTTAATATTTAGTCAGTTTTCCACATTGCAAGTTGTGTACATTGTCATTCATCCTTTTGTTGTGCACCTCCAAGAAAGTATGACTAATTGTCTGTAACTACCCATCGAATTGTTAAGATGGAAAATTTATTGTTGTGTCCACCTTTCCCCCAGCTTAACCTTCTTTTTTTTCACACTAAGCAAATCCTGCTGTTTCAGCATCTCCTCTTACATCCTGTTCTCAACCTGCCTTACCATTGTGATGGAGTTCCATTGTACTCCCTTCAATTTGTTATTGTCTGTCTTGTTCTGGTCAGCCTACAATTGGATACAATACCCTAATTGCTGTCTCACAAATCACATCCTTCAGCTTTCTGGCCAGACTTTTACTAATACAGCTCAGGATGCTGATGGCCTCCTCTGCTCCAGGGACACATTGCTGACTTGTGTTTCAATTGATGTCCACCAGGACTCTAAGGTTTATTACTAGAAAACAACTTTCTATCCAGTCAGCTCCCAGCCTGTACTGTTTCATAGTGTCACTCCACCCCAGGTGCAGGAGTTAATACTTGCATTTCTTGAACTTCATGAGGTTTCTTCTTACTCTTTTCTTTAGACAACCTTATAGATAGTCTACCCATCTAGTCCATACCTCTTGAGCCTCTAAAGATCTTAAAGGAAATCGTGTTGGAAACTTTGCTAAAGTAACAGTAGGTTATACCACATCCTCTCATCCATTACCTCTCCTTTATTTACTGATCATAGAAGTCACCTCATCATAGAAGGCAGTCAGTTGGGTCAGGTTTGCACTTGAGAGCACTGTGCCAGCTGTTCCCAGTGGCATCTTCTTCATTTCCTGAGAGGCTTCTGGGTAGATTTGTTCCATAATCTTCCCAAAGGTTAGCACAAGGCTGGCCAGGCTATACTTTTTGTTCTGTGTTAAACTGAATGTTGCATTTGTCTGTTTTCAGTCATCAGGGACCTCCTCCAACTACCATAACCTTTCAAAATCATTGTGATTCCAATTCAGTGCCTCTGACATCACTGAATATCTACTTATGGCAAAGTTTCTCTCACCCTTCTTTGTTTCACAGATCATAAGGAATCACAAGCCATAGCATATTTTTTATACATCTTTTGTATTGGCTAAGCAATATTATGAATGCAATGTTCCTATGTTTAAATTATGTGAATTTTTTTCCCAGACCAAGAGATGTTGCAGTTTGTTTTCATTATATTCTTCAGGAATTAGTGATAAAAGAGACATATATCTTATGCATGCAAAGACACCTATAATTTAGTTATTTTGCAGAGAATAGAGTCTTATTATTCTGTGCAGTATTAGATTTGCATCACATCAGCGGCAAGCAAATGAGAATTTCCAAGATGCAACGCTTTAGACTAGATTAATCTGGAAGGTGCTGAGCTCCTGTAGTTTTACTATTAGACTTGCTCTTCCACATGCCACCTTTTCTACTAGCTACTTTGTTTTACAATCAGTATAATTCCATGTTTTATATTGTTTAAAATAGTGTCCATACCAGCATGCAGAATTCTGAACAGCAGGATTTATCTGAAAATCACACAGACAGGGAAAACAGTTACCTGGGTGAAGACCTTGTTTGGGTGATATCTTATCTCCAAGGGTCTATTTGCCTGGATAGAGAAGAGCTGACTTGTTGCCCCCTTAGAATTTTATGGATCTGAGACTTTGATGTTAATGTACAGTGCAAGATTTACAAGATACTGAGAGTGGACTTTTTCAGGTTTGCCCATCCTTTGCTCATTATCCTGACTTTCACTGCTGTGACTATTTGGTTTCTCTCAGTGTGTAACAAATCACAGTATGCTTCCCTAACCAGCCTGTGATACCTATATATTTTACACTGCACAGCTACTCTGAAGTGTGAATAACTCAGATAGAGACATTTATTAATAATTAACATTCAAAAGCTTTCAGAATATTAAGTCAGAAAAGTACAAGAAGATTGAACATTTAGGGGAATGGGCATGTAGAGCAGGTATATATAGAGCTGCAAATAAACCAGGGGAAATTGCATGCTATCACATCTGATTACTACCTTGAATATCTTTCAAATACACAGGCACAGGGATAATGCCAGACTAGATTAGCAAACTTTTGATTGCATTTTGTTCCTACAGAGAGTTTTTGCTATAAGGTTATTCATGTTGTTTTGTCCAGTATTTGAATCGAATGAGTGGAAGTAATTTAACTTCCGTTCTCTTCCATCAAATTTTGCCTTCTCTTGTCTTCTAGTGCAATCATGGAACACAAAGAGCTGTTGAAAGTCCCCTGGGATTGGCAAATAGGTAAGAACACAATTTACCTCATTGAAGATGGCTGCTGAAGGAGGCGTGGAGACAGCCAATGTTTGGGGAGGCAAGCACGGAGTTTCAGGGGAGCCAATGTTTGTGACTTTTCCACTGGTTACTACCAAAGGTTGAGCTGCATTCCTCATAACTGTTCTTAAGTGATCTGTCCACCATCATTGTGTTATACCTTCCTTACACATTTGGTTAAGCATATGAATGCTGTAAGATAATCATTCAGACAGCCATGAAGTAAAACATTAATGGAGTTCCAGTTCTAGGATTCAGTGCAACACTGGGGCAGTAAATGAGGTAGTCATTAAGAGCCAAACCTTTTCAATGAAAGCCAAAGAATGAAAATGGAACCTAACAAAATAACCTAAAAAAGTACTCACAGTGCATATTATAGCCTCATAAATTCACTTCCAATGGGAGCATTTCTGTATGGAAATGTTTAATTGCTTTCCAAATAGTCTTGGTGGAATATAGCAGATGTGTCCTTTAGACAAGTTTTGGGAACATCATGCCAAGTAATGCTGTTATGATGTTCTGCCAAGCAGGGGATTACATTTTCCTATTTCAGTTTGGAAACTCAGTTTCTGACTCCTTTCTTATTAGTCCAATGAATTATTTGTTTTAAAAGCAAATCGATATTTAGGGGAGTCCCTATAATCACTCTTTCACTATTTATTGCAATAAAAGAAATAAAATAATACTAGTAGCATAGAGCTGATTGACTGCAGAGGATACAAGCTTTGGCAATCCATTGACAATAGCTCTTTACCTAGTTTTAGACTGAACATTTTGTCATCAAAATGACAACTTAGAAGCATGCAAGAACAACTGATTATGTGGGTGATCCCTAAGGGGAGGGGATACAAATTGTGGAATACAGTTGATTTCTTTAAAATTGGTTCTCGGTTTCCTTTCATCATCCTAAACCTTGATAAATACAGAACATTTTTCACAAAGCATTGTACCAAAAAATCTTGGAAATTTGATGGTGGAGCTGTAAAACTAAATGACAAATCAATTTAAAGTATCCATGGAGAAACACACTCAACTGTGTACTATAAGTGTATTGGCCTTCTCTAATCTGAGATAATTTGCATAATTGCATCAGTGTTTGTTTATATTTCATGATAAGGAGCTTAGGGACATAATTAACCTGGTACTGATAGAACTATCAGTGGTCATAGTGAATTAATTTACTATCCATGTAAATGTCATATATACTTCCATGAGATTTCTGTTCAAACTCAGTATTGGTTAAATGTGCTATTAAAATAAGGTCTTACTTCATCTGCGATGCTGCCAAAATGTCCCTGAAAGTTGATTACTAATTCTGAAGAGTCCTTATGCTTCACAAGGCTGAGATCATCTTAGCAAAAGCATCATAGATAGGTACTTGTTTTGTCAGAGCAATAATTGAAAATGTGGTGTAGTTGAATATGGATTAAATGGATGACAGTTCTGTAGTTCTTCCCTGGCTTCCACTGCACCTGGTGTACTTTCCATTGCATTGGCAGTGATACAAGATTGTCAAAAAGTGATTGACAAATCTGTGTCAGGGAGTTCACAGCCTTGTCCTGAGTAGTTATCTACTGTGACAGACTCAAACCTGCAGTCCAGCAGAGTTAAATGATCAGCCTTCCGAATGGTGGTGATAAAGTCACAGCAGGCAACCTAATAAATAACTCAAGGTGGCCCATTGCCATCTGCCATAACTGTGCTTTTATGATCAAATGAGCTACCTTTTAACTGATGCAAATGAATTTTGAATGTAAAGATCTAAAGCCAATCTGTTATGTCTGTCATGTTTAAAACAGGCTGTGGCCCTCCTGGTGTTAATTTTGGAAATTGCCCTGATACATATCATCATCTTCACACTTAGTGTGAATCAGTGTAGCTCTGTTTGAATCCTTGAAGGTTTAAGTATTAATACTTGCTGACAACCAGACTGAAACGAGAATAATTTTACAGTTTTGACTGAGTGGTCTCATATGAGACCATGACAAGTTTTTTAGCGATAGATGAAATAGTAACAAACTAACTCACTTCAGTTTTATTTAAAAGAAAAGCCAGTTTGTAGCTCCAAGGCAGTACCCTTTGTTACCGGGGGTTTGAATATTTCCAAATGGTCTTTGTTCCAAGGCAGTATGGAAGATCATAACTGATTCCATTTCATGCCAATTAAACATTTGCTTTTGGAGTTAAAGCACAAAGGCAATATTCGTGCATCATTGCAGCATGCAACATTCAACCAGCTTGCTCAGGAATAAGACCAGAAATTCTCAAGTCATGTTGGTCTCGGTCATACTTAGGGTATTTTAGAGGGTTCCCTAAGGACAGATCCTGCCCATTTCTCTGAAGACACCAAGTGTAAAGAGAAACAGAGAAATACTGAGGGACTGGGCCTCGTTCAGCCTATGGAAGTTACCTACAAGGAGGTTATAAAAGGACCAAGGAAGAAGAGCCAAGGTCTTCACAGAGATGCATGGCAGGAGGATGAGGCACAAAGACAGAGGCTCAAATGACAGATTCAGACTAGATAAAAGGAAAATATTCTTCACATTGAGGACAGGCAGGCAGCAGAGCAGGTTGCTCAGAGAGGTTCTTGGAGTCTGCTAGGAATGCAGCACTAGTGCAGATTCCCAAGACTGCTATTTGCACTGCATGAGTACCTGAGGAGGCCAAGGCTTCAAGCTGTTGACTTAAAACATATTTTCAGTGTCAAAAATTTGCCCTCTAAGAAGTAATATCTCAAAATAATATGATATTAATTTCACTTGTTTATTGTCACCACTAAATGCCACCTAGCTGATGGATATTACATGTATTTTTAAGCTGTAAATGAAATGCCAGTTTATATTCAGCTCTACTAGGAGAGCTACAGTTAAAGCAATTTTTGACTGGAACTGAAATGCCCTTTGGAAAAGCAGCCTGTGAAGCTGGCTGTCAAGTTATGTGAACACCAAGGTAGTACCATAAAATTATACTGTAAGTTGAGTGCATAAACCAGTGAAGCTGTGTTAAATCCAGACAACCAGAGGCTTGGTGGACCAGCTGGTGATTTGCAGACTGTGCTTTCACAATGCTGACTTCTGATCCAGAACGGCTTCAGTGCCTGACCTGTTCCTCTTAAGCCTGGAAGAAAAGCTGGCTTAATGCTCCTGTATGCAAAACAATCTCCCATTGACCAAAACTACACTCAGTATGGTGCAATTATTTGCCTGCTACAGAAGAGTTGCAGAGTTTAAATAAAGCAGCTTTCAAGCACTGCCTAAAACTTAATTCTGTTACCGGTATAAAATGCACACCTTATAAATTTGCTATCTGTGAGTAAAAGCTGTTTTTACCATGATTGTCCATATTCTGAATATAAATTCAAATTCCTATCATGCCATAACATGTATGGACACTGATAGTTTGTGTCTGCTGCATTTGTTTCAGTTGAATGTACACTTCAGTTCATATGCTTCTTAAGGACTCAATCTGTCACAGCTGATTTTGTCCTTTTGTCCTTTTTAGATAGCTTTTCTAAAGAATTTTTAACTAAATGGATCCACATATAGATATATGGCCATTATATGGCCTTTTTGGTTTTTTATCCTTTCTAATCCCTTTTAGGACTTTGGCAATCAGATTTTCTACAACTTTTAGTCAATAACATGTTCTGAAGAGTTGGCATGAGTCTAAATTTAGGCTCACGCACATATCAGCTGGAATTCTGTAGCATACGGCCACCTAAGAAATATAATTTGCATGAGAGCAGATGAGTAAAATGTTTGCTCGGTTTTTAACTTCATATTGATTAATTTGCCCTGGGATTTATCAAGTAATAACTGAAGCAATGAATTCTTTCCCAGTAAGTTATTTATGTTTTTTAATTAATTTAGATTTTTACTGTAATGTATTTTTATTATATTAGTGTCTAACAATCTAATTTGTGTGAGGCACTCTGCAAACATGTAGCAGGAAAGAGTTTCAGCTCCCAAAAGTTTTATTGAGGAAGGCAGACAAAAAGAAGCAGAGGAACAGAGGTGCAAAACTGAAGTGATTTGTCAGTTGTGGTGGCAAAATAGGACTAGGACCTCTGACACTTGACTGCTGTCTTCATGCATTCATCCATTTGCATATTAACTCCTCTGCAAATAATTTTGCATTCATATTTTGGGTCCATTCCCAGAAAATACTGTGTGCTCTATCCAACTCCACTGAACTCACTTGGTGTTGGGGACATTCAGCTCCTGCAGAGGCTAGGTTTGATATGTTCAAATGCATGATTATGTCCATATCTCTGTTGGACATGAGGTAGTCACTTGTAGTGTAAGACACCAGTTTGAAACAACTCTGCTATTATGGACATCCCAACTGACCTCCATGTCCAGTGTTGATACAGTTTGCATTCTCTATATATGTGTCTATTATTAATTTGTATTTTTCTTTGAAAAAGCATTATTGTTTCTTTTCCTAAAATCCCAACCTTCTTCCTCCCAAAAAAGTAATTTCTGCAGGCTGTAAGGTCACTTTGCTTCTGGTTTCTCTTCTGCAGGCTTGCTGTACGTTGGCTTTAGTGCCTGTATGTTTGGCCTCTACAGCTTCATGCCAGTGGTCATAAAGAAAACCAGTGCTACTGCCGTCAACCTCTCCCTACTCACAGCTGACCTGTACAGCCTCTTCTGTGGACTATTCCTCTTCCACTACAAGGTATGTGCAAATGAGAGATGTGTTTGGGTAATAGCAGGGTGCCTGAAGAAACGTCAGTGCAGAATGAGGAAACAAAAGAAGTCTCCAAGCTTTGCTAGATCTAAACAGCAAAAGTACAAGTTGATTTTCTTCCTTCAGGCTTCCTACACTAAAACCAATTTTATTTTATGATTTCTTGTTTTCTAAGAGAGCTCATTTGGTCTTTTTGTTACAAATTTTAAGATTTGAGTACCTGTTAATCAGCCACTGTATCATTAATTTCATCTTACTTATCAAAGGCTACTTTCAACTGATGTGAACAGGTGGTAGCATGAAGGGAAGGACTCTTCCAAAATTCCCACAGATTTTTTTCTTTCCTGGAACAAGATTGTTTCATTTATATGGATTCTGAATTTATAAGTAAATTGTTCATAAATCTTGGCCTTTCTCTTGTCCGTACCAGTGGCTTGCCAAGGTCTTTGGCATTTATTGTAAAAGCCAAAATGTGTAGCATAATTGTGCTGAAGTTAAACTTTGATGTCCCAGGTCCCCTAATATTTAAGACACAGTGTTGCACATTTGACCTCCAGTTCTGAGGAATAGCACTTAATTATTCATAAGTATCCCCCCACAATGTCCATCCTGTGAAAATAACATTGCAGTGCTGGAAGAAATTGGTTTCTACCATCATTTATGCATAGAACGGAGGTAACTTAGAAGTATTAGAAGTGTTAGGTAAAAGAAAGCCTTTAAATTCTGGTTGTCTAATCAACTCAAATCAGATTTTGTTACAGTAATATTACCTGAATGAATCTGAATGAGATAGTGAAAGTTCAAATCTTCAGAGACCAACACAAAATTATTTGTCAATACTGTCTTTTATTTTGGTTTTGTGGCTTTGAGAATTTTGCAGGTAGAAGAATAGAAACAAAAATTTGACTGAAAACTCAATGTAGGAATTGTCTGCTGCTTTGCAGCTGTCTCAAGGTGATATTTCTCCTTTCTCTCTCACGCTTCAAAGCCAAAGTGTTTGACATTAGGTGTTATCTGAAAACTGTTATCACATGTTAATAATATTATTTGATACCCACAGACAAATATATTTAGTGGTATTAGTCCACCGTTTCTAAGAAAAATTACTCGATTACATAGTGAAAGACAAATGTTATTCTGAAAACAGTGGTGGTGGTGATGTACTAGCAAAATCAAACTCCAATAGAGGGAAAGACTCAAAAGACAGCAGAATTTGGACAGTTCTGTGCTCAATATTGCTCAAACCTAACCTAATCCATACAACTCATGTGTCTCTCCTTTCTTTTTCCCAAAAAAAAGGCAATTTTGCAAACACAAATTTTAAAGTTCAGGTACTTGAAGACAAAAGGTGCACTAAAGTTTTAATTTCTTCCCTGTGTCTAATTGTTGGATACATTAGCAAAGCCAGGAAGGCAGAATTTTCAGCTTTATTGACCACCATCTTTCTACAGTAAATGCAAGTCAGCTCCCATCCATAATGGCATCTTGGTCTCCCTTCAATAACCTGTATGGAAAGTGCTCAAGAGTAGAAGGCTCAGAACTGAAAGGTTTTCTGGCTGAAAGTGTCCCTCTCAACATATGTCCTGGTAAACTGGTTGAGTTCCACATCTGAAGTAACTGATGGTCCCCTCTGCCCCTTGCTCTAATTATTAGAAAACTGAAAATCTCATTTGCCTGTGGTTACTGGCAATCATGCCGTTGCTTTCATAAACACTTATCAGACAGTTTCTTAAACCTATTCAGGTTTTTTACCTCCACTACTGTCCTTGGAAGTCTTTCAGAACATTACTTCTCCAACAGTTACAAATCTCCTTGTTTCCAGCATAAATTTACCTGTGCCTGGTTTTGGTTCATTCATCTTTCTGCCAAGAGTACCCATTAACAGCAAGAATGTCCGTCTCTATGGCATTTCACTCCATTGGTACATCAGTAGAGAGGAATCATATTGTCTCTCAGCCCTTAGTTCACTACTCAGAGCATGCCCTTCTCTGCACCTTACCTGATTGGAATTCATCCTCCCTGAGACTGCCCCTTTATCTCGAGGTCCTGGTTCCTCCAGCACCTAGTGCAATGCCTTTTACTCTGTTTCCCTAGGAAGACAGTTACCCCATAAGTAAGTGTCAGTGCAAACCAGCACTGACATTTTTCATCATTGAATTTCTTTTGTAATTTATACTCATACTGCAATCCATACAACTGATGTGTCTCTCCTTTCTTCTTCCCAGCTGAAGTGTTGATAAGAACACCTTTATCAGGGCTTTGAGAAAGGACCTTTACCTGAAATGCAGCATCAGCTTCACAAGCTGTCAGTGTCTCCTTTCGCAACCTTCAAACTTACATTTCATTGCAGATGAAATTTGGAGAGGCTATATGCAAAGATCATGTGGATTTAAAAGTCCACTTGGTTATTTTGTTTCTTCTTTAGTTACCACGTTTTTATCCGTAGTCAGATTACCTCCTCCTTTTCTTTATGGCTTGCTATCAGGTATCATTTTACCTGAGGAAATGGAAATGCGAAATGTGTGACTTGCACTCAATCACGAAGTCTAATATGTTGGCATGAGTGATTTGGATTAATTCCCCTCCTAGGACTGTGTACACTTGCTTGTTTCCTAGCTTTTAAAGAGCTGTTTCGTTCCTAGCCCAGCTGTACAGTTCCTGCAGGTCCTTCTCCTTTTTTCTGCACTGGCCAATGGGCACAATCCCACTGGGAAGCAAAAGGTTTTATGCTGAAGTAGGATCAGCTGAGTGGTTTAGTGTCCCTTGCAGAATATCATTTTATGAGGCTTTCAGGAAGCAGTTGTGATTTTTCCCTATGCTGCTACTTTTATCACCAGACAGGTTTATTCCACCTATACCAGTAGATCTATGAAAATCCATGGAAAATGCAGGAAATTACTTTAATTGAGCTTTAAAGCTCTTGAAAGCAAACTGAAGAGAAGATTGTCTTTGAAGTGTTTTGATTCATTATCATTTAATTTTTGTATAATATAACCTTGCAACATCATTGCATGCGGGATGTGAGTGAGTTTATAAACAGCTGCATCTCTAGTCTTACCCCTCGTGCAGGCATCTTCTCAGCACTGAACACTTCACAGGCCTGTGGAAGCTGGAAATTCAGCCTGTTAACTTGACATGATTCTGGTGATGTATGTGTAATTCAATATGTTAATTGTTCAAGGTTTTATTGTATTAAAATGTAAAAATATACAGCTTTAAATTGGAAATAGATTACTAGATTGTAATACGTCATTCTTAAAAATTCTTTCATCCCCCAAATAAAAACTGTCTTTTTAGTTCTTCTGTTATCAAAAATTGATTTCAAATATTCCAGTGGATGGAGAAATGTGTCTGACATCCTTGGTAGTTGAATATCCACCACTGCCATAAGCTTTTAAGTATACAACACCATACCTTCAATATTTTTTTTAAAATTCTCACCATATTGATATGAGTTATACAATTTTTCTGTTCAAAACTTTCCTAGCTGTCTTTCTCATTTTACCTTTTTTAGCACAAGTAACAGGCCTGTCCTTGGCCATACTTTGTTACAAATATATGAACACCAGTAGTGCTAAAAAATTCAGGGCCACCTCTCTGTGTGCACAGTTAGAACTTTTGTATAAATACAGGGGCATTTTTTCTTAGGAGTATTCTTTTGTATATTTTAGTCTCAGCCTTAGCTCTTTTGTTATGCGAACTTTTAGGCTTACTACTTTTCTTTTGCAAACTCTCTGTTGTCTTTAGTCATTCTAAGCAAATTAGGTTCTCACTAAATAATCTAAGCAGTTCCTTTTGTATTTTCTTGCAGCTAGAGCATGAATACTGATTGTGTTCTGGACCAGCAGGTTGAGTCACACTATATTATATCATTACCTAGCAAGCCAATCACAATCAATTATATTATGCCTTGGCAAATCCGTTCATGGCTTTATCAAAGATGCATATAAAACTTCAAAATTTCTGGATATAGTAGCAATTCCCAAATGAAGAAAATGCATGTATTTCATAATGAATCAGGGAAGTCATGTATCTTGATTTAGAATCTCAGAGAGTATCTGTGACAAAGGACTTGGATGGACAGGTAAACATGATACTCAAAACCTTCCAGGACCAGAAATTTGAAATTATGCTAGTTGGAAACTCATTTGCTGATATTCAGTGATGTTTCTAAAAATTACTTTTCAATGCTGATTCTAACAGTATCCATCCAATGGAAGAGAGCAGATGACAGTCTTGCCATTACATCAAGAAACAAGCCATGAAGACTGGGGTTTTTCCAGATGGAGAAGACAGGGGGAAGGTTGGGAGAAGGGGGTGCCAGCTTCTTTTCTGCCAGCACAGATCCTAAGCAATGCCTTTGAATTTGGGATTTACTTAGTCTTCACTGGAGTGAAAATTTGACCCTTACTAGAAACACGTGTTGAAGCCAGTGTGAGTTTTTCTGCTGTCTTTGGTGAGCTTCAGTTCATTTTCCTAAATTAGGAAAGCCTGCCACTCAAGGAATAATATTAAAAAAATTCAGTTTCATAGTTTCATGACTATGCAGATGAAACCTTATTTTTGACCTTGACTCTATATGCTTCAGGCAGTTCTGGATTTTGTTAGAGCAGGATGGATACAAAATCTGTGGTTTGATAACAAGAGTAAAATAAAATCGATATGGTTTGGGGGGGGATTGTTTATTACTTTGATTTTCATTTGGCAGCCATCCATAAACATCTGAGAGACTTTTCCCAAACCTCTGACCTAACTGAGAAAATACTTCAGTTTATGTTCTCACCTTTTTTTAAAAACTTTCCTGAAAGTATAAGCTGAAGTCAGTAAGATCCTATTCTTTGCTTGCACTTGTTAGGGAACTAACACCTACTTATTTTAAACTTTGACAGTGGTGTTGTCAGTGGTGCTGTCAGTGGTACATCATTATTTCTAGTGAAGCAGGCAGTGCAGGCTAAAACACTGTTTTTTTACACTACCACTTTCTCAATCATATGCTTAAAGGTATTTTCCTGATGAAATTGGTTATGCAAGCTGCTTGATCCATAAACTTTCTGTTTTAATGGAATTTAATCGCACAGGGCTTTTATCCCTGTGAATACTTCTAAGCCTGTGATAACAGTGAGGGTAAGTCACATTACTAGTTAATTATTTATGTTATTGGTAATGTGCAAAAAACCTATGTTCATGTTTCCTTTTCTGCTCCAAATTTCTTACAGTGGGAGTCCCTCTCAACAGCTCTGCTCCCATGAAGCTGTACTGGCTACATGCCTTTCATCTAAGCAGCATTGTTTTCAAATTTCTTTAAATTTATTTTTTCATTGGTTAGCTATTTGAATTTTTTCTCCAAATTATAGTAAATTAGAAAATAGTTAGGTGTATATATTTAAAGAGTTGCCTTGAGGTTGAAAGGAGTTAGGTGTGCCTGTGGTCACATGAATTCCTGCGACAGAAAGGGCCCCATCCACTCACCCTTTTTGTGATGGTGCAGGAGAGCATACAATAAAAAAGCTATGAAGTAAAATGACAAAAGAGAGTAGAAGCTGGAAAACTAAATGCCTCCCACCAAGATGTTGCACAGCCTGATAGATTTTTAACAACACAGCACAGATATGGCAGCTTTTTCAAAATACTGCATTTTTAAAAGGATGTCTTCCTTTCACAGTGCTATCTTACAATAGATTCATTAGTTGCAAAGCATGAATAGTGAAACATGGATACTCACTCTTTGGAAGCCGTCAAGAAGGGTGTAAATGATGTGGCATTCGTATTGCAGAAGTTACGATAAAAGCTTGGATTTCAAATATATTTTTTCAGATCCTAGCTCATCATAAATGTCAAGTTTTTTAGCTTGTTTTCAGTGCTTTTAGCTTGGGATTTTTTTGTTTGGTCTCATTTTAAAGGACTGCACATAACAGAACTGATTTGAAGCTTTCTAGGAAAATGCATTTTTGTTTGAAATGCCTAATTATCAAAACAGAAATGCTAAGTCAACACATCTTGAATACTCCAAAGCAAACACCACCACCACCCCCTTTTTATTGTGGTTAACTTCTGAATCACACCTTTCAATGTGTTACCTCAAGTGTTCAAATGTAAGATTTATGGAATTAGTGAAAAAATTATTAGGGAATTGTTCAGAAATCTCTTAAGTAAACTACAAGAGTACATTGTGAAGTGTAATTGTTACAATCTGAAGGAAGTGAATTGTCTTTAATTCCTACCCAGTGTGAGAGTTCAAACATATTAGGGGAATTATTAGTAAATTCCTTTTATTAGAATTAACTCTTGAATGATAAATCTTCAACAAAACCATATTGATTTTAAAGGTGCTGTTGAATATGAGCTGGAAAAGGAAATCTGGGGATCACAGCAATAAACACGCATAATATCAAAGAACCAAAAGATGGATTGCAAACGGCAGAGAGCAAAAAATATTAGAGAAAATAATTATCTTTTTCTTTATCACAAGAAAAAATACAGACAGGAGAAACATAACAAGGTCATGTTATCTAAAGAGATGGATATTACTAACAACGTACTTTTTATATATGATGCTCAATGAATATGAAAGCAAAGATCAAGAGGCTGTTTCACAATTACTTGTGGAGGGAAAAATCAGCATAAAGAGAAACTTCAGCGTTTCCCAAGGCAAGCATATTTTTGAAGACAAGGGAGTACAATGAATGTGTTGACTTACATATCTCAACAATAATTTGCAACCCAGGAGAAAAAGCTAAAAAAAAAAAGTCATGAATTAGCAAGGCAGCAGTTGCATTCAAAAGCTTAAACAAGGTTCAGCTACTGAAAATCTACATGATTTTGAAATTGTAATTCTTTGAACTGGATGCTTTTTTCACCTTTGCATGGGGAAACAAAAACAGCAAGTTCCTCAGAGATGTAGACAGAATCATCTTAGAAAGAAAATGCTAAGGGTTAAATGCAATAATTTCATTATAAATTTGGAGATTTGTTATGGAACTGCGTAAACTTTATTTTTAAAAGTGGCCAGAAAAGAAGGCAGAATATTTAGGAAATGTGCAAAGAATTATGTGTGGCCTACATAAAATCTGTTTTGGTATACAACTGGATTGAAATGTTTATTCCAATTGTGCCTCCTACCAGCCAAATCAGTGAATGCTACAGACAGACAGAGTTAAACCATCCGCATCAGCTTCTCTTTCCTACCAGAATGAAGGAATGGATCAACACACAAAAACATCAGTTAGAAAATATCACTTTCTCATGCTTTCAATCTAAGCAGTGGAGTATTTTATTTGCTTCTAGAACATCTACAAAAAGCATCTTCTTTTTGTCTAAACTCCCCCTTCCCACTAAACTGGAAGCTTTCAAACCCATGATATGGGATAGATGCTTGACAGTGCTTGGTCAGCACTGCTGACCAGCAATTTTATTAGTTGGACTAAACTTCTGGAATTATTCCCACCACCTACATGAGTTAAGTTTAGCAAGGAACACTGTTAAAAAGGCTCATAATGGATCTGAAGGAGATTTTTAATAGCTTTAACTTATAGTAATGTGAATTTTATATTTTAAGGTCAAGAGGACAACTTGTAGGGGGAACTCTGGATGCAACTGGACAAACCAGCTTTTAAAAAAATTGTTAGAAATAAACAGAAAAGAAGGAATCACAAAAGAAAACTAATACTGGGCAGGTAAAAAAGAGAAGGAGTGAAGTCTAATTACTATAAAAGAGAAACCAAGCTTGGCAATGAAGAAGAAAGTGAAACAAGCAATGAAAAACTCTTCTTCTATAATAAGAGAAGAAATAGATTTGCTGTACAGTGACAGTGGAGGTCAAAATTAAAAAACTTTTGCTGAGCACCAAAACAAAATTGGGATCTTCTGCCATATTCAGTAAGGATAAAAGTTAAATGTGAAGACAATGTACCATCTTTAATAGAAATGTAAATTACATCAGAAGTAGAAACAGAACACAATAATCTGAAACCTACAGATTTTATATGGAGTAGACAATAAAATCAGAAGTAGAGATAATTAGGGACATGGAGATAAATGGAAAATTGGATGAAATGCAAGCTGGTTCACAAAAGACAGATAAGCCAGTCTAAATCTGATGTCTGTCTGATAATTTAACAGATTTTTATAGGGAAAAGTCAAAATGGTAGATCTAATGTGCAAACTTTTGAACAATGCAGAGCAGAAAATTATCAATTAAGCTAAAGAATAGGATTAGTGATGTAAAGATTGGAAGCCAGGTGAGAAACTGGCTAATGAGGATAAAGGACAAGGCAATGTGCTGAGAAACAGCGTGCTTGAAGAAACTCCCTGATGGAGGTCCCAAAGAGTTGGTCTGAGGACCAGTCTTGGGCAGTGACTGTAGTAATGATTTGGCACTCTTAGTAGGAAGAAGAATTAGTATAATCAGGCAACTAGAACTGGCTGACATTGAGAAATGCTGTGAAGCACAAAGTGCGAGGCAGTGTCTGTGGCAACAGATGGGAAGAATTTGTGCATGGCTGTGACAAAGCTGTTTCCAAATGAGTCTGTCTAGGTATTTCTGGTATTGATGGAGAAGTGCTAATGCCATAGGACAAGACAACTTACATCTCAGGGACAGCACTTTTCTAGCTGTAGCTATAAGGTTTTTTTCTGTCAGCTCAAGAACTCCAAACAGAGCTTTTACTTTTTTTCTGTTACAAAGCCTTCACAGAGTAACTATGTGTCCCCTAACAATATGTACTGAATATGCAGATCCCTAAAAAATGTTTATTGTATGTAACATAGCTTTGATGAGTTTGGAGGGACTATGAGACCTTAGCATATATGAATTAATCTACAGATTCACAGGGAGAAAATGAGAATTATTTGATCTAATGATACAAGAATATATGGGTGGAAACTGAGAGTGTATAGAAATTAGGGGAATTTTTGGCTGTCATAGCAGGGAGGTTCCAGGATAATTTCAAATAGTCTAGTGGGAAGTGAAAAAGCCCTAATAATGCTTGCATGAGAAGGATTTGTCAGATGGAATATGTGATCTGATTGTAAGCAGTAATGGGGGGTTGGATTTGACAGTTTAAGACATGCTCTCCATTCTGATTCCCTCATGTACCTGCCTTGAGAGTCAGCTCAATTGAGAGCTCTTGGAGTTCCTGAAGTTTGGCCTCTCATTGCCAGCAGCAACTGTGTCACAGTACAGTGAACCCTGACATGAAACAGCCGTGTCACACTCCCTCCAGACAGCTGGTGTGGTCGCTCACGGTAAGAGTAACTGCGGCTGCACAGTCCTTGTTCCTCAGCATAGGACTGCTCCCCATTTGCATTGCCAGGAGTAAAGAGCACCATTTGGGAAGGAATTTCTACAGGAATGTATTGTTAGATTCAGCAGAAAAATATAAAAAAAGAATCCAAGATGAATCAGGTTTTTTAACCATGGTTTAGAACACACTGAGCACAGTCTCACGTACAGTAATATAGAATCAGTTACAGCAGACAGCTGCTACTCTATTAAATACTTACGCACAAACCCAAAAAGACACATGGCAACTGGCAGCTGATAGAGAAAACCAGCAAAGAATACTGAAAGATAAAAGTGGGGAGGGAAAGTTGATTTTATAAGGTTTTCTGTTGTGCTCCGCCTTTTTGTATTAAGAACACCTGAAAGGATAGGTTTTTTACCACTTTCTTGCCAAGAAATTGATATAAAATAACCAGAAATGAAGCCCCTTCACACAGTAAGGATGCTCACAGGAAATTAAACAATGTAATAGAAGTGTTTTAACTTCACATGAAAATCTCTTTCCTACATAGATAAGATTAAAACAGATTGCAGGACTCATTCTACCTTGCACTTTTTAATTAGACAGACTGCTGGTACTGCAGGGGTACTGAACACAGGCTCATTTTTTCTCCACGTCTGATGTCAGAGGCAACAAAGGGAAACAGAAGAGAAAGCAGCATTCCCATCTCCCCCGATACCCAGGAAAGGAAGAAAAGCCATTTCACACAAACATTTTGCCCTATCAGGCATGTATTTAGAAAGGACAGGCTATTTTTAATTTTTTCTAAGGATGCCATTTGAGAAGCATGAAATCATGCAGCTTTGTGCAAAATCAGTTATTTGCCTTAGAGATGCCTATGTCAAGCTCAGAGATTTTTCCCAAAATGCTATCAGTTTTCTCCATAAGTTTGTTTCATTCCACCAATGAATTCCAGGAAATTTAGTAAGATGCCTAAATTTTAACAGAATTTGTGGTGAAAATTAAAGGAAAAATTAAAGAAAAATTGCAGTTTTCCAGTAAACCCTCCTCATTTTTCTCCCTTGTAGATAATCCCAGCATCTAAAAGGTAAGAAAGCTTAGGAGTTTCCCACTGACCACTGTTTTACCAAATAAACTGTGCCCACCAGCAAATATCATCCAAGAACTGAAAAAGAGTGTGCTGCTGTATGACAGAAAGCATAGATCAGTATATTTTCCATGGAATAAAACATGCAAGCGGTAGAACAGAATCAGCTGGAAAATACAGAAAATGCGTCATCTGATTCCCTGTCATCACGGTTTCTGTGCTACATTTGCAATTCAGCATAATCCATTGTAATGGACAGCATTTCATCTGAGTTAGATCAGATTGAGGGTGCAAGCAAGCATCAGGAATTGAGAAGTATGGCCTTTCTGCCATGCATGAAATGACAGGAAAAACTTCCTTTGGCTTCTTTGTTTTCACCAAATGGCAATGAGGGCACTGTCAGGTTTTCACTGTTCTTTAGGCGATCCAGAAACTTCTTGCTTTGGGTCCTGCTGGCAGGAGTGATGCGTTGAGACAAGCCACCTTCATTCAGTGATGATCACAGATGTGGAGAAGCTAGCTACACACTTCACTTTTCATCCCAGCTGTGTTCAGAGGGCAAGATAGGACTTTAAGTAATCATTTAAGACTTTATCCTCATGGTTTGCCTAAGAAATAGCTGGAGGTCATTAAAGTGTGAAGATAATGCAATCCTGCTGATAGCAGACAGACTTGCTGTCCAGAAGTTATCATCATTACTGAAGCTGTCCAGCACCCCTTAGTGCCCTTCTTAGCAAGAGAACCAACATTTCTGCTCAGACATTCCAGTTTCTGTAGTTGGTGAGCAGGGAAGGCACTCTAAATCGTACCTCAGTGGTTTGGGCCCCTTTGGAGATTTCTTAAAAACTGAGAGATCTGGCAGAACACATATAGGTTCAGGTGGGTTTGTTTTGTCTGTTTCAATGCAGTCTGGAAAATTCACAGCAGCCCCTCTGGTGTGTGGTGCCATTTGGGGTTACAAAATACGGTTTTTCACTGTTGGGGTTTGCTTCAGTCTTTGCTGACTAGCCGATCAAGCTCTGAATCCCAAAAATGTATCTTCCTCATAGGCTGGGATAAAAATAGTCAGCAGTAGTTTAAATCACAGTGTTGATCCAAAACAGACTCAGTCAGATCCTCATGGTGTGATCCAAGGCAGTCACCAAAGAGCACTGTGAGCTGTGACTAGGATGCTGGCTTCTGTTACTATTAATAAAGTAATATGGCTGTAGCATCCAGCCAGGCAAGTGAAAGCACTGTGTGAATTCCTACCTCTCAGAGCCCTCAGCCTTCTGGTACTGCTGCTGGCTGGAGAGTGTGTGCATCCCACAGTGCAACTTCTGCACTTAGTCACGGTGAGCTTCATTTGCTATGTTGGAGGCGAAAACAGAAAATTGTGGAAAGAAGCTCAGCCTCTCGATCAATTTATCAAACAGAGTGGAAATGTCTGTTTGCTATATAAGAGATAATGAGAGAAATTTGGGTTTAACTCCCTTCACTCAGCCTGCTCAGGTATTCATGTGTGAAATTACCAAGGGGAAAAAGCCATAAGTCAGTGAAAGAACACCTATTTGCCTTAGCTTTGATGGGCTCTGCAGCATATGCTACAAACTGAATTAATCTGGAAAGCAGAGTTCACTGAGCTGCACAGACCCACTGATGGGAAGGAAGAAGGTGATGGGAACTGCCTGTCTGGAGAGCATGGATTGTGCCAGCAGAAATATGGAACTAGATGAATTCCACCTGATATGTACATTTTTACCACTCTTCATCAGTGTGATTCTGAGGAGGTGACTCTTCTCTGAGATTTGAAACTTGGATTCATGACCTGGTTTCTTTTATTCATTTATGCCAAAATGTGGAGAACTGCCAGATGAGGTAGAGAAAAAGGTTGTTATTCCATATCATACTTTATCACTGAATATGCGAAACATGACAATTATAAATTTTCAGTTAGTACTTTAACAAAAAAACCTTTTTAAAGATTTGAAAAGAACAGTTGGGTTGCCATAGGCTAGGAGCTGGGGTTCATATTACCTACCAAGAGACTCAGTATGTGGCTGCTCTTTTGAAATACAAATGGAGTGCTGGAGTGCTGCAGCTCAAATAGTCTGCTCCTGCAACTATTTCCAGTTCAATGGACTGAGTAAAACAGAATTTGCATTTTCATAACCATTGTAATAATGTTCAAGATCATTATCATGATGCCTGAACGGAAACCCAAAATTAGAAAATCATTGCATTTCCTTTTCTGCATGGGCTTTTCTGCAGACTCACATCTGTCTCATTTTGTCACTTTGAATACTGTTTTGTCATGATGTCAGTGATAACATGAACATGGACATCTGTGACAGCCAGAACTACTTGTCTGCAGATTCCCTAGGCAGGAGTCAGCACAGCCTTTCCTAGGTATGATTTTTCCATGCCGTTTCTTTGGGCTTTCCCTTCTAAATTCATGACCTGTGTACTGAAGAATGGCTTACTCTCTCCAGACCAAGGCATGAATCTACTACCTTCTAAACAGTTTTTCTTTCTATTTTTTTCTTCTTCTGTTACTGTCTTATCACTGTTCAAGATAGTGAAATCAGATGCACTCGTTTCCCCATTAGGAAGCTTCCTTTTCTCCCATCTTTCCAAGTCAATTACTTTAAAGCATGAGTCTCAAGAGGAAATAGTAGAAGCATTTTACCTGTAGTGATTTAAGGATACATGAAAGACAAATTTCACATGGACAGACAGTAAAAAGCAGAGGATAAAAACTAGTAGGGAGTAAATTTTGAAAGGTTTAATAGTTTATTCTGGATTTTTAAAAATACTAAATTTTCAGGTGCTTTTACACTCATCTTTATTTTAGGTACATTGTGATGCTTGACTTACTTGTAATTTTGATTCTCTTGCAACTAAAATGTTGTATACACAACCTAAATTTTGTTTTGTAAGCTTCATCTACACTTGTGTATAGCACTGCAGATATGTTTGGGTTTTTTTCTCTTTTAATGTCAAAGACTTTGTGCATAGATAACAGAAAGAGTAATTTCACCTTACCTTGGCTGTGATCAGCTGGACCTTGCTGCTGCAGTGGTTTTCCTGGTGTGGTTCTGCAGTTGCACATTCTGGAGTGAGGCCCCTGTTCCTGCAGCCAAGCCACCAGCTTCCATCAGCTTATCTGCTGAACCTGTCTGATGGGATCCATTGAAGTTCCTAATGAACAACTCAGATAAAGACCAGAAACGTCCACTCACCAGAATCAGTGCTTGTTTTGTTAGGCTGACCAAATCTTGTTAAGTGTGTTTTCTTGTTATATTTGTCTAGGTTTTGCTTTGTGTGTTTATCTTCAAATTGACAGGCACCAAAAGTGTGCCTTTTACATGCTGAAAGATAATGTTAGTTTAATGTAGGCTATTTTCACCACAGGTACTAAATGGTGTCTAGAGAAGATATTTTTTGTGTTTTCATAATTTTTTAACATTTATGAATGTCATTGTATGATCCATATTGAATACTATTGATTGGGGAAGCATTTATAGACACACAGGTGTCAGAGCAGAGCAGCCGTGGTGAGATCTGTAGAGCTGATTTAACTATTTGATTTGACTGCTTAAAAAGCTTTGGCAGGTGCTTTTCATGTCAGTGATAAAATCTGAAATGTTGTAAGTAAGGCACTTTCCCTGCAAAGTAAGGCACTTTTTCTGCCTTCTCATCAGAGGATCCCTATTCCCCATTTTTATTCTGTAAACTCATCTTTATTCAGTAACCAGGAGTTAATATCTCTTTTAAATGGATAAGAAACTAAGGATCATCTAAAATCAGTGATTCACAAAATAAATTCACAGGTTGAAAATCAAATCCAGGGACTCAGGAGTGTTAGATCATTGACCCCACCACAAAGTCATCTGGTCTCTCAATAAGCTTCATGGATAAGCAAGTTTATATACATATGTACCTATACATGTAGATACGAAATCCATAGTAAAACTGTTTAATGATACAGAAACATGAGTTGACTTTTAGCCTGTTTAGGGTGTGATCAGATCATTATCTGATCTGAGCTAACCAGTTTCTCTTGACCATGTTCCTCTTTGGACAACTTACAGTTATCCTGCTTAGCATGGAGGGAAGGATTTGGAGAGGCATACAAATCTGGATATATTAAAAATATTTTTTCTTAGAGGAAATATGTTTCTGTAGAAAGAGATAATTCAGTAAAATGAAGCACAGTATCATTCCCAAGTAGCTTTTTAGGCAGAGAGAGGAATTATACCCTCCCCAAGAACGTACAGTTTGGTACTGCAGTTGTGTAGAGAGTGGCAATGAAAAGTGATCTTCCCTCACTTCATTTCTTAGGAATAGCTCTTTCTGCTGGTTTTGAATGTGTTTCTTTTTCCTGTCTATTAATAGCAAATCTCAGTAGATGAGGTTTGCAGATCAAGACTTAAAAACCCTCCAAAACCTACATAGCAGTAGAGTGTGCCTGGAAATCTTATCTTCCATAAATTGCAGATTCCAGCTGGAGTCTGAGTAGCATAGTACAGTGAACAACAAATTTTTTTTAATGAACTAAATCTCATCTTCCCGTTGCACTGACAGCTTCCCTGCTGTTTTAATAGGAGGAAAATACCCATTTGTTTGAAAGGGGTTTGGATCAGTCTGACAGAATATTGATAAAGGAGATTTGCCATATACTTCAGTATTTATTCCTATATTAACCTCACTAACTACTCTTCTACTTCAGTGTTGCAGAGAGCTGCTGCACAAACAAATTCAGCCTGAACCTTGTTTCTAAGGAAGGTAAAAAGGAAGGAATTGTCATAGGACTGTCAGAGTCCAGGTCTTTTTGAACTAGCTGTGCACAGATATCAAAGACAAATGTTTCACAGACCTTTGTTTAGATTTCCCCAAGCTATGCCCAAAGCCTTTCTCCCAGGCTGGAGAGCTGCCACAAGGGAGGACACTACCATGGAAAGAATATTATCAGCCAAAAGAACCCACTGTCAGGAAGCCCTTGAGAGATGAATGAGAGGTATGGCCAGGAGGAGGGGGATGTGGTAGAGCTGGAGCCATGAACCAAAGTAAAAATTAATTGATTTTGTCTGGACAGCTCCTAGAACAAGATAAAAAAGCACATTTAGCTGCTGGAAGCTCCACAGATTCCCCACAGCAGGACACAAGGCAATCACAGATCTGGCTGGCACTTTGGCTATGCAGTGGGCCAAGCCAATTGGCTGGCCAGGGTTAGAAATTCAGGCATAAGGTGGGAATGAGGGACAGTGGGAAACTAGTGATGGGGAAAATAGATGCATTTGGCTCCTGAGATTTGCTTGAGCTTAGTCAGCTTCACTGCTGCCAAGTGATACTCAAGTTCAATATGAAGTGAAACAGGGGTAGAAAGTGTAGAGAGCAAAATTGTACTGAAAATGGAGGGGGGAAATCAACCAAAAATTTCTTTGAAAGTATTGACTTGTGTTTGATTGCCACATGGGGGAGATATAAGCTTAAACAGTCCTATCAGAGCTGTATGACATGGAAGGAATCCTTCAGCAGATGCAGGGTGAGGCTCGACGGGAGTGGCACAGCTGGCTGGTTTCATCAAATTGTGCTGCCAGATGACACTTGAGGGCCTGGTGACATACATGTTAAAGAACAATTAAAAGCTGATGAAAAGTAAAGCTCTTCCTACTCTCTAATCCTTCCGACATGCTTTAAAATCTTTCCCCAATATAGAATTTTCCCTGTTGAACATGCATACTGGATGTGGGAAACGGACATATAACCATGAGTTATATTGACCAAAGCTTTCAGAGATACTGAGAATTCTGTAAAAACACCAAATTCTTCCTCAGACAGGAGGTTGGATGGAGGTTTTGTAGTTTTATGAAACAGTAACAAATTAATATCACTACAAATTTAACTTAAGTAAAATTTGTTTTCTCCACAACGATCATTTCTTTAAGCATAAAAAGCAGAATTGCTCAAAAACTTCCAAGATAAGATAGTCCATTCTGTCTATTTTGTGCTGTGCTAGTGATCCAGAGGAAACAAATGGGGCATCCATCAAAGCAGAGTCAGTCAGGATTAATAAACAGACAAGCAGACACATTTATATAGAATCCTGAAGTACCTCATGGAGCAGCTAATAGCAGGTTACAGGTAGTTGATGGTGTTCAGGTAGTTGATGGTGTTCAGGTACAGATTCCTGACAGCAGAGGAATCCAGGTGCTTCTGGAAGTTCCACTGAATACAAATCATCTACATCCTCAACAAGGTGGCTATGCAGGTTGTCCTTCATGCTTTCTCACACACAGCAGACATGAAGAAATAACTTGTAGTCTTGGATCAGCAGACAAGTCATATGGGCTTAAAGCTGTTTTTGTTTCCCCCATAGCCAAAACCCAGTATCTAAAGCTGGTACCCAATGGTTGTGCTTTTGAAACCCTGTCTTTGCCTTTAGCTTTATCTGCAAGGGTTAACAAGCTGCCAGAAAGGTTCTTTGTGTTGTATTTTTAGTTCAGACACAAGTCTGCATATGTCAAAAAATTCAGGCTGATCTGATCTAGTGAAGCTGTGTGCCAAAATATGTGTACTTGAGCTTTCATTTAATTGCCCTGCATGTGTACTTTCAAACCTCATGATGTTGACCCAGAGAACGTTTCACAGCTGAAGTTCATCCTGTCCAAACTCACATTAGATCTTCAAGCACCTGCTTTCTGTTCACAGGCAAGAGAAGCTGCAGACAGGGTAATTTTTAAATGCCTTTATTAAAGTATATTTTTAAGTTTATATTTTTTTTTAAATTCTCATTGAAATTATTCTTTAATGATATTTTTATATTTCCAACAACATGTTAACTTCATAGACGTGGTTTAGCTGTAACTAACTTCAGATTTGTCCACTGCCTGTCTGACAACTGTAGGTGATGGTACTTCACACTGGAGCTGAAGCAACTTGGACTTGGAGGAGTAGCTGACTTGTCTAAAAGCATGAAAAAACCAGCTTTGGATCTGTGACCAAAACTCAGCTTTCCCAAGTCACAGCCAGTCAATACTTAACATGCCTGGCCCAGAGGGAGGCACTAGTTATGGAGTTATGGAGCACAGGGAAGTCCTCCATAGTTATGGAGTTGGTTATGGAGGACAGGGGAACAGATGGGAGTAAATCAACTTTCAAAGAGTCATTCCCATAAAAATTCAATGTCCAAATGATAAGGAGTTTGTTCTGCCCAGTGCATGCCAAAACGAGGATCTGTGCCTACCCTGTCTTTGGGTCTTCATGAGCTCAGGATAGTCGGTGCTGTGTCTAATGACTCTACTGTTATTTCTGCTCAGTTTTCAGGACTTTACTTGTTGTCATTCTTCACGATCCTTGTTGGGCTGCTGCTCTACTCCTCCACATCCACCTACGTAGCCCAGGATCCACGGGTGTACAAGCAGTTTCGAAACCCTTCTGGACCTGTTGTAGACCTGCCAGCCACCAGCCAGATGGAGCCTTCGGTGACATACACCAGCCTGGGGCAGGAGACAGAAGAGGAGCCTCACGTTAGAGTTGCCTAAACCCAGGGCTGTTGATCACCTATTGACAGTGGAGCTCGTTTAACCATTATCTTTGTATTGTACATAGAGAAAGGTATTTACCAGGTGCAGTTACACTGGTGAGCTGCAAGGTAGCAAATAAGGAAAGCTCATACAAACACAAATTAATTGCTCCAGGGTGTTCTTTGCAAGGAGGTGCCAGTCCCTTGTTTGCGAAATGAGCAGCATGTTTGCAATACAAACTGCTGTGTAGGAATCAGTTAATGTCAAACTACCTGTGAAAGATATTCAATATATAAGATGAAATTACAAAAAAAAGAAATTCATAGAAGGGTGTTTTACATACACAGAGTGATATTATGCCTAAACCACACCAGTTGTGGAAAAAATGCCTTTTTGCAGCAAATGCACTTTGTTCAGTCACTGTTAATTTCTCTCTAAAATTTGTTGGTTTGCACAGAGCAGTTGGGTTAGTCATGGTAACAACACCCTGACACGTTTTTGCTAGCACCTTGGATTTTGTGAGGGAAATACATTGAGTTCTTCTGTGCTGTCTAGTTGCCCTTTCTAGGTAATCTGATCCATGAATCCAGAGAAGGGACAACTTACAATATCCGTCTCTATTCTAGGAATAGGTTTAAGGCGAGCATTTTAGCCTTTCTATATTTACAGAAGTGAAGTACTCAAGCATTGACCTCTCTATGATCCATGGCAGATTTCCTAGTGGCCAAGGTTCTGCATCAGGTGACAGGGAGTCAGTTTCTCTGTAGTCGTGACTCAACACAGATTTCTTACTTTTAAAATTTTAACCTGTAGAAAGAAAAACGCATTTTCTAGTTTCCTATGTGTTGTACCTCTCCACGGAAAGATGACATATCATGTGGATCAGGGCACTTATTTTAGATACTGAGTGCATAGAGAGTGCCTTCTGCTGTTCCAGTTTGCTTAGTCTCCCGTGGTTCATTATTCTAACAATAGCTATTTAGAAATCTGTCAGTTTTTCACCAAAACCCACAGATTGTAAAAATCAGGAAGATTAAGGGAGGAATTCACGAGCAGAAAGACTGGACCATCTGCTGGTGTTGCTGCAGTAGCACAAAGGCATTTTACTGGCAGGGTGCAGCCAATTATTTTTCATTAACTGTGAAGTAAGCAGAGGAATTCAGCAGTTTTCTTACATTCCTGGGGATGTATGAAAATAGTAAGGCTGCGCTCCATGCTTCTGTATACAACTGTACTTCTTCCTCAGGAGTCTTACCAGAATGGGGGAAATCTTAGTCACCACCATGAAAAATCCATCTTTGCCTGTGTGTTTGCTCTTCTGATAGCCCAGTACAAGTATATTCTGATATCCTTAATCTATTTGTAATTTAAAATTAAGGACGACGAGATGTTCCTGTGTCTAACAATAGGTAAGGACTCTAGGAGAGGTCTTGGTTTTATTCACTGATCTGCCACATCTTTGCATGAATCCTTGGGCATGACTTACCTTCTGTGTGGCTGTTTCCCAATCAGTATATATGGGAATAATGACATTTTACCTACCTCACAGAGGTGCTATGGGACCAAGTTATTTTAAAATGCTTCAGGATCTTCTGAAAGGAGTTTAAGAAGCACATAGCAGTGCTGTAAGAGCGTGTATAATTAATCGTATTTGAAAATAGAGTTTACAGCATGGTTGATGAATATTTTGCTTGTGGGCATAGAAGGTGAATTTGATTTGAATGTTATTCTGCTGAAAAAGACTGTTTCATGCAAAATGTGGGCCTTCATGTTTGAAAAATACAACTTACCAATTTCTATTTAAAAAAAGAAGAAAAAATCCATCTATACACTGGAGATTAGAAAGGTCACACAGTTCAACCAAGCAGGATGAATTTCTACTGAGGTAGCATTCATTTTTTATAGTGCTGTTCTGCTTTAATACAGAAGGAACTTCCCTGAAGCAGACTGAGAGAAGTGTATATATGCATAATAGACATGAAGTGGCAAATGTCAAATGCTCTCCAACAGCAGAAGATTGCTGTATCTTACTTTACTGTGGAGAAGAGGTGATTTCCGCTGTCTGCCACAACCTTGCTGCACCTGAGGGAAAGTTCTGCAGTATTGCCAAACAATGCCCAAAACTAGCCCAAAAGCTTTGGTTTAATACCTTGTTATTAAAATAACAAATGTATTATTTTTTTCCCTGCCTTCTGGTATTTTAATCTTTTTATCACTCATGTTTCTGAACTTTTTTTTTCTTACACTATTGAGGATTAAAAAAACACAAAAAACCCATTGGACTCACACAGAAAAACAGAGTCTGTATTCTGGGGATATTAAGGAAAGTCTAAATCAAAAAAATAAAAAAATACATAAGAAAGATTATCTGACACTTCAGGGTAAGATCCTTGGGTCAAGCCCTTTGAGAGCTTTGACTTAAGGTGGATTTTGTACATTCCCCAGGAGAAGGGGTCTGATTACAATCATGGCTCCCTCGGGTACCCAGAGGCACACTGGTGGGCACCTGTCATCTCAGTCTTTTTTGCTACCTTTTGTACCAATTAAATACCTTTCTCTGAGCATTAGTCCTCATGTTGGTCTGAGAACCTTGAGGATTGTGTGTGTGTATGTTTCATGTTTACAGTTCCTTCCTTTTGCATAACTGTTTTGATTAATTTCCTTATTAGTATTTATTTTTAAGCCAAATGTTTGTAGTCCTTCAGCCTCCCCCTCCTCATTTTTCTAACACTAACTTGTAGATGTTTGTTAGAGTCTTCTGCGAAACAGCTGGGCAGGAGGCAGCTCCTGGCCAGGTCACGGGGCCGGGAGTTTCTCCTTACAAGGGGTTGGATCCATGGATGGCTGAGAGGTGACACCTGGAGTGATTTTACCAGGCTATTCTAAAAGGCTCTGTTGTACAGGAATAAGTTATGAATGTTTCAGTGAGCACTCTGCACCCAGCCACCATCCCCTGTGCTGCTCGTGCGGGAGGAGTTTGATGTGCAAAGCGGGGCTGCTTCGCTGTCTGTGTTTCCTGATAAACAAGGTGGATGCTTGGATTAGCACCAGTGTGCTAGTCCTGGATGGACCTTGAAGGAAGACAGTAGTATAGCTTTACAAATAACTGTGTTGACTGAAAAACTGAGGTCTAGTGAAGGACAACGCTCCTTCTGCCTGCTCGTGTTCTGCAGTTGGAGCCCTCAGTGCGCACCAGCAAAGGCTCAGCTATCTAACGGCAGCTACTCTCCGTGTTGCGTAGGACGTCTCTAGCTCTGCATAGCTCCTTGCCTGAACAAACTGAAACTCTCTGGTACTGCTGGTCCTGGGCAGCCCTTAGCAAGACTGATGTAATTTTCTAATACCGGATGAAAGCCCTCACTGGGGGACAGACCTTGTCTTTGTTCCAGCTATAAAGTTTCGAAACACGCAACGATAGACCAAGCAATTGAAAATTTTGCACCACTGTGTCATAAGAAGAAGTTTCAATGTATAGTGTAGAGATTGCTAACTTGTGCTATTAACATTTTGACAAGCGTGTAGTATTGTTTTCTTTCCTTTTTTTTTTTTTTTTTTTTTTTTTTTTTTTTTTTTTTGAAAACCATGTAGTATTCCTGAGCTAGCTACAAATATAAATTTTACCCCATGGGTAGGATTTTATTGTTAAATGCCATAATAAAGCACACTAATCTAGACACTGCAGATGGAAGTATGAAACAAAACCAAAACCAGGCAAACAAAATCCCAACCCCAAATCCTGCATTGAGAAGCTGAGTAAACCTTTCTCCATTTTGATATTTGCATGCACCTATATGGACTGGCTGTGGCAATGTAATGCCTGTATAATGTTTTCAAATAAAAAAAAAAATAAATGCTTTATGAAAGCGGGGTTGTTGGTTTCTTGACTGTTTCTTTTCTGCTATCTTAGCCTAAAATGATTTTTCAGAAGTGTAAATCTTGAATTGCAGGGAATAATTTTTTGCTGCTCTCAGGTCTTCTTCTCGTTGTGAGGTGGTTAATCTAGAACTCTTTCCAAGGTGTCTAAGAGTAGATGCCATGAGGCATCTTCAAGTATCTTGCCTGGCCCCAGAGTACTGGTCCAGAAGGATAAGAGTACGCCTGCACACCCTCTGTCTTAACCTGCCATTTCCTTAGGGCTAGCTCAGATATCCTGGTAGTCACTGACCTCATCTGGAAATGAAACCACTCTCTCCACTGCCTTCCAGAAATTATTAATTAGTCTAGAATTAATCTGGGGAAATTAATCAGTGTAGAATTAATCTGACAAGTGCATAATATTGAAGGACTTCCCTGGCAGAGGTTACTGAGTGCCTGCAGCTGCCTTTTCCAGCCCTCCCTCCCACGCTGCCCTAGACTGCAGCACTACACCCAGCTGAGTCCTGAAAAGCAAAATTTAGGCATTAGGGCAAAAGGAGTGTAAGGAGGAGCAGAATTAGGATAAGAAAGACAATGACCCATTGAAAGTTCACTTGGACAGGAAAGGTTAGTGTGTAAGAGCAAGGGGTTCTATAAACATGTATTCACTTGCTTCTAAGAGTGTTTGCCAGCATATGCACCTCTCCATTCCTCTTAGCCTGATGTCTCCCTGGGAAGCTCTGCATCAGTATTTCTCACATACTTCACCGGTGGGCATACAAAAGAGAGTGAAGAGTGGTGAGCTCATTTCCAGCCACTCTCTGCACTGCAACTGCACAGAGCCCAAATGTTACAAAGCCAGCGTTGCTGCATCCATGTGCTGGTTTGATGTCTGATATTCCACTGTGAATGATTCCTAAGTTATAGCTTAGGAAACCGAGTTAGTGTGCACAGCTTTATCATACTAACAGTTGATTTGCATTTTCCTCCAAATCTTCTCAAGAGACTCTCTGGCATTACAAAATTATCCTTTTATTGCCTGGCTAGAATTCAGCCTGGGTGCTTGAGTCTTATGAATAGTAATTGCATGGAATTACCCTAAAAATAGATCATAAATAGGCATTAATGAATCTTTCTGTTCTTACATCAAATATGTTTTACACTGAAGGACACTCAATAGCTTAAAGCTGCCAGTCTCCCTTTGTTTTTGTTTATTTAGAACTAGTTCTCCAAAACATTACAAACCCAAAGCTGAATGCTTAGCAGCAATATGTTGTGGCATACAAACAAGGAAGCAGTGCTTTTACAGTTAGAAAAGTTGTTTTGTTATGTCTGCTCTGCAATTATAAACACAATAATTGTCAAATAAACAATAACTAATCCAAACCTTTGTGAAAGGAAATATCTCTTTTTGCACAGCCATAGACCTGTTCCCTCAGCAGTTGCAACGCGGGTACCAAATGCCAGCAATGCAGCAATAATGACAATATTGGAATAGAGCATTGTCCTTGTCATCCTCCTCCTCCAATCTGAAGTGCAGGCTCATGCACTGTGGTATTTATTGTTAAAAATCCTGCTATATGGAAGATATTCATTCTACAGGGATGAGATCACTAACCAGTGATTAGTCACAGACTGGCTGTGAGCCACCAACAGCAGACAAAACCCTACAATTGGACACAAAAAGCCAGTGGTAAGTAACCCTCGGATAACTTGCACTACAATTAGCATTTCAGTTTCACTAGAAGGCTGCATCACTGTTGCTCAGAGCATCTTCCGCAGCCTTAGAAAACACCACAGGTGCCCAGTGATGCCAGGGTGCAGGGAGAAACCACTACCATTGTGCTGCCTCTCACAGAGGCATTTTCCTCCATGAGGAAGAGCCCCTGCTACCACTGCTATATACAGCAAGCAAGTGGAGGCAAGAAACTGGCTCAAAGCAAATCTTGAGGTCTGAAGTGAAAAGTCATCACTCTGCAGTCCTTTCTGCTGTAAACCCATACATTTTCTATTATTTGGGGTGTTGTTGGGTTTTTTCCTTGTCCTAGAAGTCACATTTTTAATTGGAAATTATGTTCCAAGTTCCTCTGGTATTCATGAGGTCAAAATTTAGCCCTTTATGAATAGTCTAATGTATGGAATCTCTTTAAGAGTGCATATATTGTCAGTCCTACATACTATACAAATATTTGTAGGTTGAGACTAGGTGAAACTGATTTTATTTGATTTATAAATTTTATTCTACATAGATTCTGATTTATAACCCTTGGCTATAGTTGACTTTTTTTGTGACTCCTTATTGTGTAAGATGTCCTCAGGCAATTTCCTAGTGCTACCCTGATCTTAATAATGCATTATTAATTCCTTATGCTAAATCTGTTATTTTATTCCCCACACTTGATAGCAGCAAACTCATCAGATTTTAACAGAACTGCAAGCTGTCAGTATGAATTCAGGTCCTCCTTCCCATGTGCAATATGTATGTGCTCGTCAAGAGCAGAATATTGTATTTACCATGGTAAAATAATGACTTTTTCTATTCTATACCTTAGCAAAGCAGAGAAAAATAATGAACGTGTGCTGAGTTTACCTGATTACTGAGCACTGAAGCACTAAGTGATTCAATGACAACACCAGAGACACCTCTGCATGCAGAATAGCTGGGATTTTTACAGGTGCAGAACGCCTGTGAGCCCATGGATCAACGTTATGTGAGGTCATGCATATTTAACTTCCCACTGCCTATAGTAGCCAGCATCACAGAAGCCTGGCTACTTGCCAGATCCATAGAAATCAGCAACCAGCATTTGCATGTTCTTAAAATGACTGCTTGCCTATATGAACTTCCTAAGTGAGAAGGGGGAAAGGGAATGGGCTAATGATGACAATAATCTGAAGAACATCATTACATGACTTGCTGTGAGTTGTGGCTTGAACTATCTAGTGTAGTTCTTGGCATTAAACAGATTTCTGGATTCTGAATAAGTCACACATGTATGCAGCCTTTGAAATTAATTTCATGAGTCTTTATGTCCCCATACACTGTCTGTAAGCCTACACTGTAATTAAACAGAGAGTACCCACAAAACTGTACCCACAATTGTGTTCATTTAAAACTGTTGGAGCAGGATTGATTTAGCGACTAAGTTGACAAGGAACATTGGTGCTGCAGGACCTATTTTGACACCACCTCTTTGGATGATGTGTACTGCTACACCAGCCAGCAAAGCATTAGGAAAATGCAAAATTTGAATCTTTATTTTAGCCTTGAGCTTTAATACAACATACAACAAAAACAAACAGGGATTTCAAGTGAAACAGGTATATATTAAACACTTAGCTTCCTATTCCTCTGTTATCCAGTTTGTCTGACAATCTTTTTCCCCAAGTCACCATCCACCAATCTCCATGTGGCCAGAACTGCTAAGCTCATCTTCACCTTTTTGGTCTAAGTTACTCACACTCCCTTCTGAATCACTGACCAAAATGAATTCATTCACAGTGTCAAGATCCTTAGCTATCCTGCCTCTGCCTCCCGGTCTGGCTCATAGTTTGGGTCCTCTGCCTTCTCACTGACCTTGCATACAAACATCTTGCTGATTTATTGCTGGTGTAGTCCAGCTAAAGGGGCTCCTGGCCTCAACATGGAGGCTACTGGTCACAGAATATTTGAACAGGAATCTCTTTCAGTTTCTGTACAAATGTCAGATTTCAGCCCCACTCCATTGCAGCTAGAGGTATTAAAAAGTTAAAATAAAAGTCAAATGCCTGCTCTTCTACGATATGATATTCAGCCAATGGCATACCAGTATGGTACAAAACCAGTCATAGGAGAATCAAAACACAATGTGCATTTGCCTGTCATTTGATTTACAGTGAAGGTGAAAGAGTGTCTGATGAAGGATGAGCTACAGGTACTCTTCAGGTCATTGGCTCTGACAAGTCAGCAACAAAAGTAGTTGTATTATTTGGACTGAGGGTAATCCACATCATTCTGTCCTCATGGAAAAGACAAACATAAAAAGCAAAATGCTTCTCCAGCTTGTAACTATTTAAATTATTAACAGAGATGGCACTGATGATCTGTTTACACATAGAGAGATTGGCATCCTCTCCTGTAGCTCATGTTTTCTTCTCCAGCATCTCTGTGTCTAGTCTCACCAGGTTTAAGGAAAGGTTTAATTCTACTAAAAAAATAAGAAAAGAGAAAAGAGTAAAGGGAAGTATTTATCGAAGGTATAGCTGCTTCTCCTTCTCCTTGTACAAATGCCTCCTTTGAGCTACATTTGGTGCAAACATGAACTGTGGCTGAGCTGGCATTTGTCTTCACAGGCTGGGAGGAGGACTGTGAGCTCTCAGCCCCCAAACCTCAATCTTCACTTCTACCACAGACTTTCATTTCTGTGAGATGATGGAGAGATCCATCTGAGATCCTTTTATTTCCCCTGGGTGTAGGAGGAAGGATGTATGCTCAAAACAGCACGAGAAAGCTTGTCCTGCTGCAGCTACTGGAGTTCAGCTTTTGTTGCTAGATACAGGCTCTGCAGAGCCGTCAGCCTGGCACCTTCCACAGGTTTACTTTAATTGGAGGTACTGTGGTGAGCTGCTGATCTGAAGAAAGCAATGCAGCCCTGCACTAGCAAAGGCTTCTCTCTGCTGCTGTAGAGGGGTAAACATCCCTGTCAGCTGCAGCACAGGTATTTCATTATGACAAAGGAATACTGATGAGCTTTGCTCTGAGTGTGCACCATGAAATACCAGGGAGCAGCTACACATTCATTAAAAAAACTCTCTAGCACTCACATTTTAACTCGTGCATTTTCCTTGTGAGTTTTCCATTCCTTTTGCCCGCACGTGATTCCAAGAGACTTTTTCCACATCAGCATTTGAGCCTTGGAGCAAAGTGCAGATACAGAAAAAGGCTTTGGCAGCTTTTCAGTCACATGAAATTCAGCAGATTTTCAGTCACATGAAATTCACCTTACACCCTGCTCACATGGAAGTGTTCTAGGGAAGAAGGTGTCTGCAAGGCCAGGTCCAGACCTCTGCATCCCCCTGGGATGGTGAGGGAGAAGACTCACAGTTGTGAAAGGTAAAGATATGGCAGTGGGAAAGAGAGGAAAGTGGTGATTTGGGACAGAGGGAGAGAGAGGGGAGTTTCTTGGGATGGAGAAGGGCTGGAGAAGGAATGTGAGTTATGAAGGCAAGAAAGGCTGGGGCAGGAGGAACATGGCTTGGGAGGGCTATTTAAGAGGTTGGAGAGGGGTGGGAGAGCAGTTCATCACCTCACCTGCTGCTAAAACATTGCGAAGTCCAAGGCTTTAGCTCTCTTCCTGATTAGCAGGGTCTGCAGAGGAAACTGTGCTCTGACAGCACAGTGAACATAGAATACATGGCTTCTCTGTAGGAGCTGCACCTCGGGATGCTTGTGTTGGATGTGTGTGAACCTAAAGCAAACACTTCTAAAGCCCATTAATGAACAACCATTTCCAGATATTCAAGATTGAAGAAAAACTCCTCAAGCAAGAAAGACAATGTGATAAAAGGCATCATTTGTGTTGACAGACAAGATATTGCTGTTGTCTTGCTTTTTTGTTTTTTTTCCTCCAAGTAGCCCTCACCCCACACTAACTTTTAAAAAGTCTATCAATGTATGAGGGAACATTATTGCTTCATGGGGTGTTTGCAATCTGTGAACATGAAAGATGGTTAATTTCTCTGAGCAGAGAGAAAATAACCCATCCTACTTTGTTTTTTCTATATTTCCCAGTGTTGGTACTGGCTGTGTTCTGACTGTTCTTTGCACAAGCTGAATAGCAATTGGTAAGTGTGTTTGAGGCACTGTTAGAGCAGTGTCTGGAGTTTGCCACTGACATTTTAATCTAATGAGAAATGCTATGGACCTTCTGTTGATTATTTAAAAATATTTTGTTTGGAAGAATTTTAAGACATAAAATAAATCAGTCTTGTTATATCGACATTTCTGGACAAAAACAACTCCCAGATCTTATGCTCAAAGTTTTCTTCCCTGCTTGCCTCATACTTGGCTTGCATCAGAGCTAGGAAATAAACATGTCAATTCTTTCACTGCTCATTTATCAGGAAGGAGAAAAGATGGGGGGAGAGAAATAAAGGGAAAAAACCTGTTTGGGCTCTGTGGGCATCTTGTGTGATGAATTAACCTCTGTAATTGTGAGTTCAGAAAACAGTAAATTCTCAATTTCTCTGATCTCCTCCTCTCCATTTGCCTAGTGGGGCACCAGAGTGTTTAACATCAGAGTCTAAGGATGCTTATATTTGATAAAGAAAATAAAGAAAAAAGAGTGAGGCAGAACACATTAGAGAACACTGAACAAAAGCTTTTAGCCACTAACCAAGAACTACTCCAATCAGTAAATGTCACTAATGCATTCTGGAAAAATAACACAGCTGAATTGCTCAGGCATTCTTATTTCCATTAAAATTAAAGGTGTAGCGCACAGAAAATGCCCCAGATGGTCTTGCCATGTACTGAAGGGTGCAGAAGGTGTAGTCCCCAAATGGAAGATGTTTATGCAGAACAGTCTTCGGGTTTCAACAGCGCCTGCTGGGATAACACATCTTCCTTGGGAACTGCTGCAGTTCTGAGGCAGTGGCATTTATCCACAGCCCCACAGAAAAAAATCATTCTGTAGGGGTCTTGCTTGCAGCTGATGACCTGAACCTGGCTTTTTTGTACACAAAAGTGATTTTTACTTTAGCAATTTAACATACAACTATTTGTATTTATATTATCTAGAGAGAAGCAAAATTTTTTTCAGCCTGTTGAGGCTGTAGCAGGTGGTGCTCATTTGCATTCTGCAGATGTTTGGGCTTTCCAGCAGTGTTTCAAGAGAGAGAATATTTTCCTTCTTTCTTATAAATACTAAGACTTTGAATTTTCACAAGGAGAAACATATAACTAGATTGGAATGCTTCTATTATGCTTGCAGAGCTGTATATAAAGTGCTGCTCCATGTGTCTTTTGGGTGGCTTTTGTAGTGAGCATATTTGGCCTTCATACATCTTCTTGCTGATGCAAGTGATCAGTTCTAATTCTGGGTGATGGCAGGGCCAAGTCTTGTTTCTGGGTCTTGTCACTCAGATGATTTAATGATTTAACAACCATTTTTTTCTCTGTATATTTACATCTCTGCTTGGAATATACTTGAGATATAAAAGTACTACACTTCTAAAAGCCCTTAAAGGACACAATTGAAAATGTCAAAGGGAGTAAGTATTTAAAATATGTTTGTCTTTTTCCTTATTTTATATGACACAGGTTTTAAAATTTAAACATGCTGTTGAGATAAAAAACTAATGCCAAAAGTGTTGTATTGCTCTTACTGAGGTTTCAGCATTTATACCTGTTTCTCCAATGAATGTATGATGTTCTGTGTATTGTATTTAAAAATAGGAGCAACATGATAGATTTTGCATTTAAGCAGAAAAGAGAACTGTGGCAAATATGCACAGACAAATTATTCTTGAAATACATTGCTCTCTTGAGATGTCAAGTGATGTTTCTCTTTAAATGATCTCTCTCATTTTGGATGCCTCCCTCCCATTTCAATCCCCTGTTGAACGATGCCTTCAGGCATCTGTACACCTGGAATAACTTCTACAGAAAGCTACTCAATAACAGCTTCAAATGTTGACCTTTTCTGGAGATATGTTGTGCAAATGTTGGCTGCGCAATAGCAAATCCCCTTGCCTTCTTCCCAGCTGTCAGATGTTGCTGAAGATTCAGGATGGCTCCTGCTCAGCCCTTGGGAAGATCTTTGTGAACACATCTCTTATCCTGCACCTACCCCCTTCATTTAACTGGCAAACACCTTGAAAATCTGTCAGCCTGGAAGTCGCATGCTCCCTTGAGATCTAGAAGTCTCTCTTTCTGGTTTGGCCCTTCTCAGCTTTACAGCTTAACCCTCTGAATTCTCTTAACCCTCCAGCTCTCCTCTAAGTCTTGAACAATTTAATTCCATGGTCACTTTCTCTCTTTCTTCTGCGTCTTATCAATGAGTAAACTTGTTCATGAACTGTCTACCAAGTCAATACTCCCAATCCTTTCTCTCAAGTGCTGATCAGCTTTGTTTGTCCAGACTAAACTGTCTGTGGGTCTCACTAACATAATTTTGTGGGTGACAACATGACTTAAGCCTTGCCCAGTCTCTTCCCACTGGAGCTGCTCATCTCTGTTCTTAATTACTGTGAACTCTGCAGTCCCAAAGCCACTGCTCTGTTTGATGGCTGTGCAGTTTTGTCCTGAAGTGCTGCTGCTCATCTTGTTTTAATTAGTTTCTCCTTAAAGGTAGTTCTTTGGGCACAGCACATAAGAGATCAATTCCACTTCTTTTTCACTTCCACTGCAGATAAGGGGAGAAAGTAATTAGCACAAATGTCTCCAGCAGCAGAGGCTCCTCACTGTGTATCTGAAGTATTGTGTATTCAACTGGCATCAGACAAATGGATGTTGTTTTGGGGTTCTTTTTAATGGAAGCTAGCCACTTATTTCCTTTCAAATAGAGAAATCCTCTAGTACTTGAAATCCTTTAGTATATTAATGGAAGAGAAGTCTGTGTAAGACTATATAGAAAGGGAAAGAGATACCTTAAATGATAACTATCACCAGTCTCACTCACTGTTTCATGGACTGCACTTATTCACACACAGATGTTCATGAGCTGCCCACAATCATAATTGAACACCAAAAAATGAGATTTCAGTTTCTTCAACAGATGTCTTGGGAAAGTAAACTCATTTCTGGATAGACTTGATGTGCCTCTGAGAACTCAACAATGACTATGGGATGAGCTTCTGCCTCTGAACCTTGCTTATCTTGTCTTGCATTAATCTTAGCACTGTTTCTACCCATTGCCTTTATTTCCTCATTTTGGTTGTCTTTCTAGCTGTAACTTGATTTCTGGTTGTGTGAGAGGGGTGAGACTGGCACATGTGATAGAGCCTTCTTGCCATCATCTTGTTTATACCTAGATAAGAAGACCTGTATCCTGACACCAACACATTTCTCTATGTTTACAAGGCTGGCTGCTCTGTGTGGGCCTGTGTACTTGTCCTATTGTTTTAACCCTTCATTTTCTTCTGGTGCCCTCACATGGGCTGATGCATTCAGACAAATCTTGGTATTCCTGCTACAAATATTTCTGTACCTGAAGTATGAATGCAGAAATAGAGCTAGATTTTGCAATTATGGTGATTTATTTTGGTAATTTAGCCTTTTGCTGGTATATGAATATTTAAACCACAGGACATAAACCAGATGTACAGAGTTTCATTTCTGTTTGGGTTTTTACATGACTGGGTTATACTTCCCTGTTGCAAAGACCTATAAAAAAATTTAAAGATGGCAACATGAGCATGAAACAAATCACCACAGCCAAGAAACTTGAAATGATGTAAATTATTCCTTCAGAAGAAATTATTACAACATTTGTTTCACAATTTTCCTATAGAACTAATTTTTTTCTTCCTCAAAATATAAAAGAAGAGACATTTTTGTAGATAGCTAATTTGGAAATGAAGTGCTTGGTATCCGTTCACAGCAGGTCAGCTGCAATTGTCTGCATGCAGGAGTTGCACAACTCTGAGTCTGCCTAGAGAAGAGGATCATACTCTTAGTGCTGAGCAGAGGGTGGATCCCCCAAGAGCTGCCTTTTTTGGCATTTCCAAGCTGGTATTGTTTCAAAGAGATCTGTGTACCACAGGCATTCATTCACCTGTGACAAAGAGGAAGATGTTCCTTACCCAGTGTCCAGTCCTGTGCAGGGTTACTCCCCCATTCCCTCCGATGAAGAAAGTCTGGTTCTGACATTATTTTACACAATAAACAAATAATTTGATTGCTGCTTTTGGTGGAAAATATATATTCTGGGTCTCTCTCCAGCTTGGATTTGCAAGGATAGTACAGTCTTCCCCTCAGTCCCAAAACTTCTAATATTGCTATTTAGATATGAAAAGCAGTGATTGAAAGATCATTTGAAGCCCTCATTCCTGTGGCTTTAGCTCTAAATGTTCCAAAACTTAGAAGAGTTTTGTTTGCATGACTCTTAAGACCTGATTTTTTAAATCCTTACCTTGTACTAAATTGCAAACCTGAAGTTCTAGCTATTTACACAGCAGCAAAAAATTAGTGAAATATTAAAAGCATAAGCATTTATGGTCTCTTGCATCACAAGTCCTTTACACCTTCACTTCAGCATAGAATAATCTGCCCCTTTCTACTAAACTGATTTGGAGTTTACAGACTAAAACAAATGAACAAACAAACTCATCTGTACTGATTTTGAAGTTCTTATATGAAAGAATTGGACTCTAGTCCCAACAGCAATAAAACATCTTCATGTTAGATTCCAATAATTAAAAACAAAAGTCAGTAATCTGGGAAATCTCTACAGATTTACCTCTCTTCCCAAAACACTCTATTTCCACCCAAACTATCTGCCTGGGATTTAAAAAAAAATAAAAAATAAAAAGGGAGAAATTGACATGATTGTGGGGCAGTTACTGTGCAGTTACTCTTTGGCTATTTTCTACAGCAACACTGAGTTTTTAAATTTCTTGCAGTTACTCCATCCAAAACACTTTTCCTGCTCTTGCTACAAAAAAAAAAATAGCTTTCAGTTCTTTAACTTTAATATCTATTCATTTTCTTACTTCACTTTGGGAAAACATGTAGTTTTAGGATATTGTTGTGGGTCAATGAAAGCATTCTGTAATTTTCTGTCCATCAGCTGTTCATCCTGAAACATTTTCACGTTGCCTGTGATTAAAGGCAGATAAGTGAGAGTTAAATCTGCATTTGTCTCTGTTCTCTTCTAATTGCTTACCACACAGCAGCTAAGAGTGCAGCGTTCTTCACTATGAGACCAAATAGTGGACTTTCATCTGTTTTGTATTTGTTGCAGTTGTTGCATAGTTTTGTTTTGATGTCAAAATTATATGGCTTGAAAACACCATTCTGTTAAAATAGTTAACACAGTGTTGTGATGGAGGATTACAAATCCCAATAAGATGTGCTCAGTATTAAGAGAATAGCATTTATTCTGAATAAGTTTTCTTTCTCCATGGAGATTATATTGCTATGTAGATTTTCCATTTTTCTAATGATTCGGTTATTAGGACATTGTGGTCTGCAGTGAAAACTCATATTGCAATTGAATTTCAGGATTTAACTTTCCATTCAAACAGAGGATTTTTTCCTTAAGAAGTTCATGAATGAGTGCCTTAGTGCCCTATAGACTTGACTTGGTTTTAATAGAAATGCAACAGAAAACTGAAATACTGAGATGCAGAATCATTTCTGGCTAGAGCCTTTCTGACAACTGACATTTGGTAAGAGTTAAAAGAAAAGTTTTTCTGACCAACTTTAAATGTTAAATATGTACGAAAACCTGAGACAGCACCTCTTGAAAATGTAGCCTGCATCAAATGCATTTATATATGATGCAACATCTTGTGTCCAGCTTTTAACCTGGTTCTTATAGGATAAGACAAGAATATTTTTTATACAAAAGGGTGTGTGTGCATCAGGATTCTCCCTTCTTTCACTGCAG
This sequence comes from Sitta carolinensis, assembly GCA_032173965.1. Taxonomy (NCBI): domain Eukaryota; kingdom Metazoa; phylum Chordata; class Aves; order Passeriformes; family Sittidae; genus Sitta; species Sitta carolinensis. The sequence goes on from JAVUNC010000004.1 coordinate 48,974,753, forward strand.
TCATGCAAGGATTGAAGAAGCCCACATGCTCAACATGTACACTTTAAACACTGGGTAACTGTTTATGAAGGGGCAGGAACAACAACAGGGAGGGAGAAGGAGCGCATGCTATGGAAAAAGAGATTGAAGGGAAGAAGCTGTGGAAGGTGTAGAAGCTACATCTGACCTGGGAGTCAGAAGAACTTTTGCTACATTTATGCCCTTCCTACATATCAATTCCACACTAATGTAAGATGTGGGATGCACCAGTCTTCACTGGCTGAGGTTTCCACATATCCTACTCTCTTGGGTTGCAGTATGTATCCTATCACCATCTGTTGGAACCAAGGCAGGGGGTGGGGGTGTGGTAATCCTCTGATAATGGGGCAGCTGTTAAAACCAGCTGGGGCTGTTTTCTTTATCTCTTCCAGACCCATCCTCCCTCCAGGGAGGCATCTTCTGCTAATGGGCCATTGAGTCTCACTTCATGAATTATAAACTTACATCATCCCACTGGGAGATGCTCCATCCAGGGGGAGGAGCCAAGCATTCTTACCTGGATAAAAATCTGAGACTTGGAACATCAAAGTCAGCCTTTTCCATTGGATTCCCAGAGCAAGACCAGGCCAATCTACACCACCACTGCACCTTCAGAGGAAATCTACACCTTTCCACATGATCATTGCTTCAACAGAACCACATCTATCACTCAGGAGGACTGCAGCCACCATTTGATCAGACTGCTACCAACACCCTGACCCACAGGGTGTCAGGTTGTATACTGATTCTGTCACTGGGGTTTGGCTTTTGTATTACTGCATTTTTATTTGAATTCTCCTAGTAAAGAACTGTTATTCCTATCGCCATATCTTTGCCTGAGAGCCCCTTAATTTCAAAATTATAATAATTCAGAGGGAGGCAGTTTACATTCTCCATTCCAGGGGAGGCTCCTGCCTTCCTGAGCAGACACCTGTCTTTCAAACCAAGACACATACTCCATCTGCTCCTGAGTCACGAGGAATGGGATATGAAAAATGCAGTACAATGCCCCCTACAAGCAAGAGGAGGAACTGGACGTAATGTACAACGCAGAATTTGTAGGTGCATGCACACCACTGTTAGCAAGAGTGCCCTTGGAACAGTGACAGGAGCTAGTACATCACATCTGCTACCTGAGCTGCTCAACGGAATTCTTCCTAAATGTTTATGCTGCTCTTTTTCTTTTAATTAACATTGCTTGTGGCTTGCTCCAAAGGTCAATGACTGACACATAGGAATGAGGAGTTAGTGGAGCTGTCTGCTTGACTTTATTAAATAAAGATTAATTTATCCTATGTGTACAGAGTTTGCAGGTTTGTGTAGGGCTTTGGTCCTGAGTCAGGATTTTTGACAGTCTCCTTAGATAACAATTTGTCATAGCCTTTACTGTCACTTTCCCACAGTGCATATTCAGAACAGCAATTATCTTTTTCAGGAAGAGTTATCATATTGCTCATGCTCTCACAGGACTTTTGAAGTTGAGGGTTGAGCTTCCATCTGCAATCTTATATTACATGCATAATGAATCATATAAGACCACTGGAAAACCTTTGCACATTACTTTTATCTTTATTTCCAGTACACACCCTTTAGTTTTGGGGCTTATTTTATGTCGTTCTCCAATAGCAATTACATCTTTCAGAGAGTAAAATTTGCTCTTTAATATCAGATTGTGCAAAAAACTAGGAATGGGGGAAAACGATATTTACTTTGGAAAAAGAGTACTAACAAAAAATCTCTGAGAAAGTTTTTGTCTTCCTCAGATGTGTGCTGCTTTCTGTGATTAAGAAAAGGTCAGCCAGGGCTGTTTTATGTACTACTGCACTAAACCTGGGCCCTGATCTCTGACTTACAAAGAACTAGTACTTGCAAATTTATGTCATTGCGAGAAGGCTAAGAAATTTTGAGGGACTGTCAGGAATGTCCAAAATGTGGGGAGATTTGTTCTATGAAAAATAAAAGACCTTATACAAGTAGGTAATATAACATTATCTGCCCATAACTGTATCTGAAAGGCTTGACTGTTAAAGAGGAGAGAGATTCTGAAATCAGTAGCAGTAAAATAATTTGCAAAAAATTTATCCTGCAGGTAGATTTGTAATTATTACCTATCAAATTACAATGGTTTCCTAAAATATAATGAAGAAGCTTAGGTATGTTGTTTAAAGCAACACAAGAAAAACCATCAAAAATAAAAATTGAAATAAAAGAAAGAATAAGAAAAATCCCTTTGATCAGACCACACTGTCAATAACCTACCAGTGGCTTGTTTTTGATTTCCAAGAGGGTGCTTGGCAATAATAATGTATTTGTTACTTGGGAGTCAGTTCTTCCTATACTAACAAATGCAGTGTAAAAAAAATTCATTATTCTGTTAACACATGCAGCCTTTGTAATTTACAGTTAAATTTTTATTAGATGCTTATATTTGCTTTATTGGAAGTGGTATTTCTTGAGGTTCAAGTGATCCAGTCTCAAGAGCCCTAGACAGTTCCCACCATGGAGATGGATTGTCTATTTCCAGGGCTGTCAAGATGAAAATTTCACAGTTCCTCATTTTCTGGTTTAGATTTGAATTAGGGTTATTACATTCACATCAAACGGAAATTATAACTGCTAATCACATTATGTTCAATGTTGTTTACCCAAGATTACGCTGTCAAAATAGATATGGCAATATTAGATTTTGAAGAAGCTGTCTCTAACAGTTGTAGTATGCATTAGTAAATGATAACAGCTCAGATTTTTACTCCCTTGTCAGGGAAGCCTCTTCTGGCACAATTGCAAAATCTCATTAGAAGTCAGCACTGAGCTGTGATTTTCAGATTATGTGCATGGTGCTCAATGTATTTCATATCCTAATATAATATTTGCCTTCCTGTATTAGTAATGCCACCTCACTCTTTCTGGGTTTCACCAAGTAGGAAAACTCTTGCAGTTAATTGAGGTCAATTACTGCTAAAAAGAAAAAAGGCTTAGACTCTAGTGAGCATCTGCGCAATTTGTGCAGCTGCTTCTGGAGCTACACACCTGAGTCCTTTCATTGTGGACTCTTCCAACACTCTCTCTTTAGAAAGAAGCCAGTGCCTGATCTAATGGGACTAAAAGCCTAAGTATCCTACTGGTACTGGCAAGACATTCTTTAGAGTAAAGTATTTTGCAGTGCAAGTGAACAAAATCAATCTTCAGTATATAAAGATAAAGCACTTCCTGTGTCTTCTCGACTGCACAGTCAGTGTTCAAATGAGAGTGTACAATTATGTTCTTAATCAATATGTACCTCAGTTCTTGGAAACAGCTTTGAGATGAAAGAGCTCACTACATCTAACAACTACAGAGTAGTTACCAATGCACCATGATTCTATCACAGTCTTTTCAAAGGCTGTGTAAGGAAGACTCAGGAGGAGAGAGGCAAAACCCCCCAAAAACAACCCCAAAAATAAACAAAAAAGCTGCAGATAATTCCGTAAAATCCACTTACTTCGCCAAAATATCAAAGAAACAGTGGAAGGTGAGCAGTGGGTCATCACTTTACCTGCTGTAGAACTCAGCACAAAGCAGTACTGATTGTGCTTCCCATTATATGTGGCTGTCAGGAAAGATAGTGATCAAACCAGTTAAGGAGAAATTCCTGTCCTTTATCCTAGAGATGACAGAGCTGTTTGCTTGCTTACTTTTTTATATATGAGTGGAGATTGGTTTGGGGTTTTTTTTGAGAATGTTATTCAAGTTTTAGGGACACGGTTTGGATTTTGAGAAAGATGTTGGCTTTATTTAAGATTAGTGGGAATTTAGAAATTAAAGAAACCTTTAAATTTAGGGAACGGTATTATCAAGAAAGATTTTTACAGAGTTTTTATTTATTTTCCCAAACTTCCAAGATATTTCCAGAATTTGTTATTTACCGGAGAATTTTTAAGTAGAGTAGTACCAGCTTCATTACTGACGTACCCTCTTCAGTGATAAATCCATGGCCGTGTGCATCATCAGCACTGGCATTTGGGATTCTGCAAGCCAAGCCCACACTGTTTAATCTTTCACAACCACATATTGAGCATCTGCAGACAATTTACCATTGATAAAGAATGGTCAGTAAGCAGAGGGTATTCTGAAAGGAACCAAAATATAAAGTTCAATATTTGTAACTGTAAGGACAGGTGAAGATGACAGATGATTCCAGATTCAGATACAGTAAAAGGTGGAAAGTTGTAACAAGAGCAGTGAAAATACAAAGGTTTCAACACTGAGAAATGCTCATCCCTGTCCTGGGGAGACTGTAAAGTGCTTTCTGTCTCCATTGGAAATGTATCTTCAAAAGGCTGGCAAACATGTACTGGGCTTCTTTCCTCAAGGAGGTAAGAGTTCCTCTGGATGCTGTGATCTCTTGCCAGCTCTCACCCTGCCTTGTAGTCAGACCTGAAGAGAAAAGCACTCCTGAAAACAAGAATCTTCTGATAACCTCATGGTCACCATAGTGTTGTCATTTAGTGTGGGCCTGAGGGACTTCCCCTAGCAGGACCCCAGTGCCACAGATAAAACTTGACAACTTGTCCTTAAGGCACACCTCCTCTTCCAACCAAGGCAAACTTTGGTTCATTGCCCCTAGCCTCTAATCTGACTTCTCAGAAACACATCACCATGTCCTTTTCTTCTGTCAATGGTTTGTTTGCAAACAGAACAAGCCTGGGCACTGGCCAGGTCTCAGCACACAGGACTTGTTATAACAAGGGAGTTATTCTGCAATGATCCCCTATCCTGGGTTTGAACAGAGAGGGGTGGTTTCTGGGCATTTTTTGGTTTACCATAGAGGACCTCTTAATTACCATCTATAAACCCTGTTGTACCTCCTGGCTGAAAAACATACAAAAACAACCTGCTGTCCAGCACCCTGAAGTGTGAATGTTCGCTCTGGCTTTCAACATCCAGTGTTCAAAGCCAGGGAGAGTGTCACTGTGCCTTCAGAGGGACTCACAGCCAGATGTGGTGACAGTGGCACCCTCTGTGTCATTCCTCTGCTCGAAACAAGCTGTGTTGCAGCTTATTTGGAAAGATGTGGAGTTGTTTGTCCTTGGACAGTGTGACTCAGGTCTGTTAGAAAAGGTTTTTTTCCTTGTGTAAATTTATCTGATATTGAGTGTCTTCTGCTCATCATGTCTTTCTGCTTAGAATTTAATTTTTAGAGGTAGTAGTCCATCAGCTGAGTATCTGCTAACAAGCAGCACAGATCAGACCTTAATTTTTTCTTGAGGTGAGTGCACTGAGTAAGGGATCTCTAATTGTCGGCTACTGGTTAAAATACAGACTGTCCCTATTCCTTGCAGATAAAAGCTGGGTGCAGTTTTATCTGGAGCTCTCCTTTATTACCAGGTTTCACATGGGGGAATCTCCACTCAGCTGAAGATCCTAAAGAGCTTCCTTTTCTGCATGGTCACAGGGGGGCTGATGCCTGCATTTTAGAGTTGGCTATCTGGTGGGCAGCAGAATTGTAGTAGAAAAATCACAGGTCTGCAAATGAGGACACGATGATGCACAGGCAGCTTATCTCTCAAACTGTGCATGTCAAAGTAGCTGTTATTTGGTGAGAAAAGTCATGTTTTGCTCTTATCTGTTTGTCTCCCAAGAAAGCTATCTGATAACAAGCTAAATTGAGAAGACTCTGCACTCTGCTGTTATTAGCATTCGTCTTCTACAAATCACCAGCAGAAAATAAAGAAATTATACTAAAAAGGCAGAGGAGATTTAACAAGCAAACACTCTTCCTGGAGCCTGCAAATTAATCAGTAAAAGGATGATTTTTGTTCCAAGCATTGATAAGTTGTCATTATAATTCTAGGAGCATTTCAACAGCCTTTCACCAGTTGCACTTCTGAAAGTCTTGTGACTTGTTCATTGGAAGAACTGTACCACGTGTGTGGCTGCTCTGCTTTTACGAGATAACGAGGCATCAAAGGATGCCAGGCACGGTGCCAGACAACAGCACCATTAGAGAGGGATGACCACAGCACCTCTGCCTAAACAATGCCTCTGTTTGTTCTAAAAGCATCAAATTGTCACAGCAAATGCTAAGGGGCCTGCCTCATGAGAGGGATACCTCTGCTGAAAGTGTGATCTCAAGCTGGGATGTGTGACCTCAGAGTTAGAGGGACCCATTAACCAACTCTGTGGAGAATTAGAAAATGCTTAATATGGGTGATAAAATAGGTGTTCAGATTATTAACAGTGTGATTGTAAACTGAAGGCTGTAAGAGGGCACTTTCTACTACTTCAGTGTTATGTTAGACTTGCAGTTCCCATTTTGCTAGTTTTTAGAATAAATGCGGATACTACAGCCTGCTCCCACCTGAGTAGTACCTTCTGGCTTCTGCAGCTACCTATCCTTATTCTGAAAATAGTTTTAATTCCTTATTGTCTTCTTTTTCAATTCCAAGTAAATATTGAGCAAATTTATATGCCATTATTCAATATTAGAAGCAATTAGTTACATCTATTAACTAAGAGGAAGATAATGTAGATTTCCCTGTTTGTGGAAGCTGCAAAGAGTATTCCAAGTTCAGCTTATCTTGGGACACTTTAAAGACAGGCAAATCTAAACTTTTGTGATATGGAAGAAATGGAGATGCAAATAATGGTTTACTTGCAAAGGGGATAGGAGATGAGAAATGAAGCCTGTAGCCACTCCCTTGAGGAAGCAGTGGTTAAAATCCTCAAAGCAACTCCTCAATGAGCGAAAAAAGCTCACATGACAGAAATGAGATTTCCATTTCAGAGAAAGAAACTTTAAAAGATCTTAAAGATCTTTTCTTTCGTCCTGCTTTGCAGTACTTTGCTTCAGTCCCACTTTATGTTACACAGCTGCACAGAAGTACTGTACGTCTATAAAAATGAATTTATTAAGTCAGTGGTTTCATCTTACTTATCTCTGGAAAATGTGTGTATAGCTGTCCCTGTACACAGTGATATATTCATAGAGTACAAGAATAAAGTTACACTTGAGAGACAAAATTGATTTCAAGTTCAGTGGCTGGTGCTGGTACCTGGCCTCCTGCCTGGGAGAGTTTGCTGCTGTGCTTGCAGGGTGTTAGTGGAGGTGATATTACTGACATGGAATTGGGCTACTCGGATTATCTCGGTGTGAAAATTTTAAATTGGTATAACTGAGAAACATAATGTGGAAGATGATGGCTTTTGCATTTATTTTAAAGCTTTAATTTTAGGTTTATGAGCTCTTCACAGAGCTGAGTGGTTTTTTAAGATCAATTTTCTGGGTCTGCAGTTTTAAACTCTGCTTTAAATTCTGCTTCTGAGCAAAATGAATTGCATGGTCCCTTCTTAGCTCAAGTAGATCAAACCTGTTGGTCACCTAATGAATGGATGGATGTTGCCCTGTGTGCAGGTCACAGGATCTAGCATCCCACTGAAGGCATCCTCACTCCTGTTTAAAGAGGGAATATGCCATGGCCACAGGCACTCCTAAACTCTCATGAGAGGTGCTTTAGAAGACACGTAAGCCTTTGTGAACCTCTCCAGGTAGCGGGGAGGAAAAATGTTCTTGCCCAAACCCACTGGCCACCCTTGGGAGTGTGGAAAGGGGGTTCCTTTGCCCCCTGGGAAGCCTGGCAGTTCTGGGCATTCTGCTCCCAGCCTCAGTATCAGGTGGGCTCATCTTCCTTCCTCAGCCAGCCAAGGGTATGCTAACCCCACATCCTGGAAGCATGAGAGACTACAAAGATCTTGCCTCATGCCACAGCACTCCCTGAAGGAATAAAAAAAAAGATTGCATGTTGCAATTGCTCATTCACCAAGCATGTGTTTGTCTGTCTCTCGATTATGTAGGCAAACAATACAGATCAAAGAAATCAGAATTACAGCTCACCAACAGCTCTGATGCTAATGACACTGGGATGCAAACAGAAGGTAAGGTTGATTTCACTGAAAAGCCTGATAGTTACCTGCTTTAGGAGCCAATGTGCTCCAGAGGGGACTACAAGGATGTCAGTGGGAAGCTGATCACCCAAACAATTGCAGTAGGTCCATCTTTTAAGGTGAGTATCCCAGCTTTGAAATATGAGGGAGATGAAGACTCAAGTTGATTGCATATGCTAATGCTGGTGTGTATGTGTGTTAAGCTTTCCTGCTCAGATTTTGGGCCAGGCATAGGGTGGCTTCTTGGGAGGACTGTGCCCTCCTTGGGGTGCTTCAGAGTGCCCTCCTTGGGGTGCTTCAGAAGCAGGCAAGCCAGCTCACACTCCTGGGCATGCAGCTCACGATGCCTCTTGCTGGTTTGCAGAGGTCCAGCTGGACCAGTATTGACATCACAATAACTTAATAAATTTAATCTCTATCAAAAATTCAAGGTAAATCCCTCCCACTTCCCCCTCCCCTTCCCCTTCACAGCATCCCATCGAATGGACAAGATCTGTCTGGTGTTGAAGAGAGATTGGCAATAAAAAGGGTAAACATTAAAGACTTGGTGTTCTTTCAGAGGATAACAATGCATCTCGACCAGCCTAAAAGCTGAGTTTCTGTGTGTATGTGTATGTATGTGTTTCAAGACACAGCTACATTAAAAATCAATGTAGAAGAATGTAAACACTACACTAATTTTAAATAAGAGCCAGACTACCAGAATGAGATGATTGCCTGTTCACAGTGGCTCTGGAGATACCTGGAATACAAAACCAACCCAAGCTCGTTTACATGCAGCTGCCTTGTATATGAAAAAGGATGAAATGGCAACTGGATGTTTTGGTGTTGAGCAATTCCTGCAAAGGATTTATAGTCTTAATTTGTCTTTTTTTTTTTTTTTTTTTTTGTAAGCAGAGGATATCACCAATAAAGCAATGAACATTGGCTGAGGCAGGGATACAGTGTGGCAATAGCTGTAGCTGTTTTACAAGTTACGTTACAATCGAATTCAGTTTAAATTCAGGTGTGGGAGGACCAAGTAGACTGAGCACAGGAGCTTGGGGCCAGCCTTTTGCATTGGAAGATGCATATGCTGGGCTTGGAGCATAACTGTGTAATCAGAGGCAGGGTGAGGGAGCAGCTCTGTAAAACTGGTGCTGGGGAGACAGGGAGCTTAGCTGTCTTCCTCATGTATGTAAAGGAAGAGGTGATTTCTAATTGTGAAATTCCCATGAAAATCATATTCTTGTATTTCTGAACAGTGTTTTATAACACTATGTGTGCATGGGGAAGCTAATGTACAAAGACTGGGTACATATTAACTATCACAGCTTGACTGTTTTTATAATATCACTTAAATGCCAGTACTTGCTGTGCTTTCTAAATGTTGATCCAATTCATAAGAGCTTTAAAGAAAGTGTGTGGGTGGCTGATCAGCATGGTTCTTTTTCTGTTTTATATGAAACGATGCTGTCATTTACCAAATAAAAAAGGAACGATCATGCATATTTCTGCTTTGTTGTTTGTTTTTTTTAAAGACAGGTGTGTAAGTGGAGATGTTGAAGTCTATAGGTTGTCTAGTATGTTCCTGCTTACTGTGATTTATTTCAAACCATCCTACACTCATGCTAAGAAAAAATTACTGAAATCTAAATTTCTTCCTTGATTTCCTCATAAAGCAAATTATGGGTTCAGACTAGTTTTTAGTAAACAGGATGTTCTAGTGTCTCAGTGGCTGACAATACAGGCTTCCATGCAGTTGTGTAGTTAACTATATATTTCAGGTTAAGCTTGTGTGTTATCCACAGCCTATTCTAATTATCAGTCCTTAAGAACCTGAATGGTCTCAGGAACTCAGTTAACCTTCTTTTCCATTTTTCCTAATAGCAGTCCCTAATTAGTTATGGTGCTGCCCAGAATGCTTTTTCCTCTCTGCACTTTGAGAGAAAATACCTGCCAGTCCCTGGGAAATTACTGATTTAGGGACAAAAGGCTGGAGTATGAAGTAGTGCTGCTGCTAGGGTGAAATGGTCAGAGTCACATCTGACCAGAGACATGGACAGTGTTCTTCACCAGTGAAAGACAGATTCTTCTCATATCACCCTCAATTCTGCTATTTCCGATCACTGCTATGATGTCTCAGCTAAGGGAGCAAACTGTACAGCCAGGACCAGAAGGCAGAGCACACCCAGCCCCATACCCACTGTGTTTTGAGTAGGAACTGTCTCTGCACCCTCCAAGAGTTCCAACAGAGCAACATAGATAACAGAGATATGTTTGAAAAATGAACACTGAGAAGCCAGGTTACTGAGAAAAATGCCACAGCCTTTACTGTGTCTGTCAGACTGCTGTACTTGTGTTAGAGGAAAGTGATGACAAACCTTTCTGATGTTTGATGCCAAATTAATTTAAAAGACATTGTGACTTAGTGTCAGCTCAAATCTCTGTTCCTGGCACTGGTGCCAAATTTGGCAGTAGATCACCATCACCACAATAGTGTGGTTTCTGAACTAATGCTTCTCTTTCGTTGCCTGCAGTGAAAGCATTCAGAAAAGAAACAGGTCAGCTCTAATGTATCTTCCTCCAGAAGGAGGGCTCTGAGTTAAATCAAAGATACACTTATTTACTTACATTTTTCCATACCATTTTTAAGTAGTCTGTCCTGCGGGTACACCAGCTACGGAAACTCAAGACTGCAACTCCTTAGAGTATGAGAAATCTGAACAGGCAGCTATGTATGATAAAACATCATAAAGGAACAGTATGTAATGTCGTTTCCTCTATGAACATAGACAACAACACAGAACAGAATATAAAACTGGCTGTAAAGAACTAGTAATTTCCTCTTAATTATGACCTCTTTAATTGCTATGTGTATGACAATCTGCAAACACTGCTAAGCACAGGTTGAAAATACAGAAGAGTAATTGATCAGCATGTGAAATAAAATGTGACTTTCCAATTGCATGCAGTTTCATAGTTTACAGTAGCTTCCAGTTGCATTTGGTAGTATACAAAAGAAAGTTATTCTTGGGGTCTACCATCAAGGCCAACTGTGATGTCTACACAGAATAGGATCTGGATCGACTTGCAAATTTCCAAAAGAGGGAAAAGTGGATTTCAGCATCACTTGACTTGTTTTTATTTCTCTGTAAGTATCTTTGCTTACAGAAGTATACAATGGAATCTTATTGAAATTGAAAATTGTAAATAACTCCTCAGTTTCCTAGCTGAACCATGCTGGTTCTGCTTGGCTAATGTAATTTTACTTCCTAATCATCCTGGTTGTCCAGGTCTATGTGTAACTAGGGAGGTTTTGCACAAAGAGCAGCAAATTAATGAGAGTTGAGAGTGTTTATTGTCAAGCATCCTCTTTTAGTTTATGACAAAGAGAGCAAGAAATGAGTTTATGTAATGGAAGAGGATTGTTGTCATAAAAGAGCCTGTACATTTCCAGTGATTTATTGCCTGGTAGACCTGCAGACAGAGATTCCCAGAGGCTGAAATTCTGATTTTGCTCTACACAGAAAGGCTGAATGCCTGTTTACATTGCCTAATCTTCCAAATTGTGCCTAATCAGGCATTAGCTTTTGATGTCAATTTACCCTTATGCAAAGCTTTATAACCTTCTTAATGTGTGACAAAGAGAAGGATCTCTGTTCATAACTGGACCTGATGTCCAGATTTAGCTCATACTAAAACAAAAAATCAGCTTGCTCCACTCTTTCCAATTCTGCTTATTCTCACTTAGAGAAATAGAAAGCAAATCCCATTTTTACAGAGAGAGGCAAATTAGAGGAACTTTCTGGAAAGGATTCTCTGAACTGAGCTGGTCCTCACCACAAGACTGGAGAATTACCACACAGCTGACTTCTCCCAGGAGTGTTTTTAACTTCCTGATCCTCTTAACCTGTTGAGCCTGTACCCTGTAGGGGACTTCAAGATTATGTGTTGTTTAAAATGCTGATTTCGTCTGTTTGTCATGACTTGGGATATGGCATGGTATTAGAACAGCAGTTTTATTACTGCTTTAAGCATGTGCATGTTGCTAAACATCTTTTTCTGTTGCCGTGATTTTAACTTTCTGAGATTGATAAGGAAACTCTTCTTATCTGAAACAAAGCAGTGGCTTGATTGTTCAGAGATGAGCAGCAAGGCTACATGCCATGAACTGATTTTTTAAAGACCGTTGTCTGTAATTTTAACTTCTTCATCCAAGAAGAATGCTATTCATTTTTTGAAACCCAAATTAATTCTGCTTTTAAAGAAGTTCTCTTTTTACCTCATTATTTGTTGAATTATTTTTTGTAAATTTTTAAGAGCTGAAAAATATTTTTGTTTAGCAGGTCTTAGATGTACAGACTTAAAAGTAGCATTAATTTTTACAGAAGACTTCCTTATTGTATTGGGTAGTTTGAAAATCTAATTATGGAAACAGATTGTTCCTAATGGAGTGTGTGTGTGTGTATATATATATATATATATATATATTATAGATGAATATAACAGAATTTCTTTAGATTACAGCTTCTTCAGAACACTGGAAATCCATATATACCTTCAGATTACTTTTTTGTGCAGACCTGGTCTCATTACATGGTTTTGATTAATACAGAATCAGAAAGGACACCATTTCCATTAGCCTGTTTCCTAGAATTAAGGCTAAACTTGCCAAATGATATTATGAGAATGTGATTTCTCATATTAGGTAACTATTATGCATCATTTCCTAGGAGTATCTCTTACAAAACCTTTTCCCATAATAGCACAGATACCACTGGAGCAAGTTTTACTTTTAACCCTCTGTTTAAAATGGTGTGAATTGGGCAGTCACAAACAAGATGTGAATAAAGGTCTGTTGAGTTTAAAATCTCCATTATTCATACTCTAGTTGTTCCTTCAGCACATATTTCAGAGAGGTCTGTGGATGGTGGTACTCAAGTGGTGTTACACTCTAACACATTGCCAGTCCTAGAGCAGCACCTGTGGATTTTACCATTACCAGGTGGATTTGTTTTGGTTTCTCCTTAGAGAAGGATAATGGGGCTCATCTCCTGCTGCCAGAGATGGTCAAGAAAACCCTTAAACAGGATGCTCAATGCCCAGGACAAGTCCTGCTGGCTGGCATCCTGGTCTGTGTTCTTTATGTTGAACTTTTGCCTGCAATAGGATCTGATCTGATCCACAGTGTATTCATCAGGATGAGCCGTGCTGGCTCATACCTGCACTCAGGTGTCACGAAGAAGTGAATTGATATTAAACCTCTCAGATATCATCTGATAATTGCTGATCTGCTTGAGGTTGCAGCAGTGCCCACATTGTTGCATGTTAGACCAAGCTCTCTAAAGCACTGTCACCTTGCCCAGATAGTTTTTGCTGTGGCCTGGGGTCAGCTATCACACATTTTGAGGTGTTCTTTCAACATCCTTCTTGATTTTTTCAGTGGTTTTTGTACAAGTCTTTCCATTCATGTTCCTTGTTCTAAGGACTCTGAGCACAACTCGTACTTTGGTGACATCTTCTGGATAAGGATGCCACTGGAAGGACTAATTAATACATCTCAACTCCTAGCCTTCTTTGTGCTTGTTTCTGATCTCTTTTGGGAAAAAAAGCTCACAGTTCCAGTGATTAGCACCCTGTCTGAAATTTAGTAATGGGTTTGAGACTCCAAAGGGAAAGATGAGAATGGATCTGACTAAAAGCAAATAAAAAACTGCCTACATGGTGCTTCATACACAGGTGCAATAGGAACTTCTGTCTTGCACTTGGATAAAAGATTTCTTTAACTTGACTTAGCATTCTCTAAATAGCCTCTTAGGAGAAGTCTGTATTTTGCTTCCTGTTGGCCAGACTAATCAGAGAGGCTTTTCTTGGCCAGAACAAAGACACACATAGCCAGGTTTCCTGCTTTTAGCAGCAGATGCCTAGAGGAGAGGATAAGGTTTTTTATTTTCTGGACAACATTGACTCTTTGGGTGAATATCTATACTCTAATCCTTTAAATTTAAGTGTAATGAGATAGAATAGTATTGCCTTTTCTCTGTGGATTTAATTTTAACTTATCCACTGATCTCCTTGCCGCCCTGGAAACCTGCATATGATTCCAGGTATGAATTTATTCTGGCTTTTACCTACTTCATAACTCTTCTTTGAGAGAGTGTGATAATACTGATTCAGTATACTAGCCATTGCTGCTGGACTGTTTCAAAACACCACTAAGCTGTTTTGAAACAGAACTAAGAAATAACCTCAATATTTTCTCTTATCATGGATTATGGAAAAGCTTTCATTTTTATGAGGGCCAAATTGGAAATACTTTGAAGCAATTTTAAAAAATGCCTAGTCCAAATATTGATCCTATAATTTGTCAGTCCCTAAATATGTTTTGAAAACTTACCCAAACTTTGATGGAACAGATGAAATATTCCCCTTTTACTGCTATTCCCCCAACACTCCCATGTGCCCACTGTGCACTCTTTCTTAGACCATCCATTTTGCACTGGGGACCTTCCAGGGCAGTTGTGCCTCCAAAACATTTCATTACCTTCCTCCCAGCACTTGGAGAAGATGCACCCACCAAACAGCACTCTGTAAGGTTAAAATAGAATTCAGGCAAGAAAAACACTGTCGTTGCTCATGCCAGCTGTGAGTGAGCTTACATCTGAATCCACAGTTCATTAACCTGCTGTGCAACACATGCTGCCGTTTTGTGGGAAGAGGAAGGTGGATCACGGCTGAGCACTTGCATGTTTAGCACTGGGCACTGGTAATGAAACATGGAGCTCAGCACAAATCCACAATGACATCAACTGGGGGAAAGGTGTCCACACCAAAGCACTTCTAATCTTCTTCAGTGTGGGAGGGAAACATAACAGTCTGCTGGCACAAGAAAGGCAATTAATTTTGATTTTTGTCAAAGGAGTTGCTGAAACCAAGTTTCCAATACTGCCTGTCAGAAAAGCTTAGGATGTGTAGTTTTTTCATAGGGCTTTAAAGGTAGGAGTTTTATCAAGTTTTTAAAGATTTATCATTGGTTTTTTTGCTGTTAAAGTATTTGAAGACAAGTTTCAGGGGTACAGGAAGACAGTCACTAGGTCTTAATATTTTCCTCCCCCCACAATGATTCATTTATGATGCAAAGAAGGATGTTTCAGACTAGATTGTGCTGAGCAACTCTCTAAATAAGTCAAAACTGCATTTCCTTCCCACCAGTGCCACTGATGAGCACCACTGAAGTTGTGAGAGCTACCTGGCTGAGACTGGGCAAAGGCGGATGTGAGGGCTGAAGCCACAAGAACCTCTGCACATTTTATACTAGCTGGAGAGCTGCTGAACAGCTGTCTACCAACACTGGAACGCTGTCACAAACTTGTCAGCCAGCTGCAGCCCTGAAGAGAGAAATTGCTGCCCTCCTCCAAGCAGCGGCTGTAACAGATCTTGTACAGATGCCACAGATCACTGGACACAGAGTCCAACTTTTGTATCCTGGCCAGAATGAAATTTGTCAAGTCCTGCCACTCCAAGGGAGAGAGAGTATGACACCCAGAAGGTTAGAAGTCCTTCTATTTGGAGTCTTCTACCTTGATAGTTTCTGGTCAAAGAATTTAATGATTTTCTTTCAAGAAGATGGATGTCTGCTCTCCAGGTGGCTCAGCACCACTTCCTCTCTACTCACTTTTCTGAAGCCTGATAGTGACATTTCAAATCTAATCATCATTTAAAATCCTGGTAGGAACCAATTTCATATCTAATCTAAATTGAGTGAAATAAATAGGTTTATGCCACTGGTGAATTTGCCCTGAACTACTTCCTGCTTTTCGGAAGTCAAAAAAAGTCCCAGAAATTTTGAAGTAGAATTTGAAGAGTTACACCATGCTTCTGATGTGAGATGTCATCAGTCAGAGATTGACAGCTGTCCTGTTTTTCTTGGAACAGAGGTGGCTTTGCCTGGGAACTCTCTGGCAACTTTTCACTGGTCTTGTTCAGTATATCTTCAGAAGTGTCACAGTTCCACCCAAATCTCTCTGTTGCTGTGGCAGGTTGTTTCTGGGAGTTGGAATTACTGTTATCTGTTTGCTTCATCCCTGACCCCACAAAAAGTGACTTTGAGCATTAGGTCAAGCAGACAACCTGCTTATAGGACACATTTGTGGTGCTTTTCTTTAATAGATTATTGAAACTCCAAGGTCCACACTGATAAGAAGCACACTGGGTCAGGGCCTTTGCTCTCAGTTTTTCGATCCATGTGGTTCAGTCCTCTATGACATAAAGTGCAAAGAACTTACATTGAAGAAACTCAAGAACATTAGAGGTTCTGGCCTTAAAACAAGAAAAAAGACTATTAGATATAAGCATATAGATAACAAATACAGAAATCAAAGATCAAATTGGAATGTGCTTTTTGTATAAGTACACAAATATCTTTATATTTTTCACCAGGAATCTCTAAATCATGACCCAAGTGGTAGGTTTGTTGGTTTGTTTTTTTTTTTTTTTAATTAGACATTTTTGTGCCTACATAATTACTTATATATGTGTACATATACATGCACTTATGTCACATGTTTATACATAATATATTACATTGGTAAATGTATTATCTATGCCAGATTTTTCATTCATATTTGCAGTTAACTTTTTGAAATATTGATATTTAGCGATTCAGACACTTCAGGTTTTGGTGTCATATGTTAAAAAATGAAATGGTTTGTTATTTCTGGTTCTGTTTGGATTGGAAATTCTGTTTAAAATTATCCTATCTCATGAATTCTGGGCTGTCCCAAACATTATTTCAGCACTGGTGTGTTTTTTACTGAAGCTCTTGCAAATATTTGCCATCATAAAGGCTTTGCTACAATTGTGCTCCATGTAAAACTCTGTTAAATGAGCAATTCATGATATTTAATTTGAGTGCCTCAGACAAGTCCTGCAGTTAGGAGCAATTAATTTCTCATGTTTTGATGTGACAGTTTTAACATTCATAATCTTAAGTGCTGGTAAATTTCTAGGTCTCCAGAGCCTGGGTGCTTTGTGTCAAAAAAATTGTTCTCTAAGAATGGCATCATTGTGTAAATGAAAGGGGAAACCATCAGTTTAGCCTCGATGTTTTGCTGAGGTTTGCATTTCAATGACACTGAGGCAAGAGAGCAAAATTTAATTAATGGATTTCAGATGACTTTTTTGATTCTGGTTACGGGGCCTAGATGTACGGGACTTAGACCTGTCAAGACAGACTTTCCAGTTCAGAGCTCCATGCTCCACTGCTTTAAAAATGTGGATGGTGCCCAGGTAATGTGTGTAGTATGTGGAAAAATTTTAGAGTTCCTGAAAGCTACAAGAAGCAATGGAGAGCCTGATGTTCTCCCCTCAGATCTCACCATCAGGCTTGGAATCAGCACCTTTCTCTTGTACATTCCTCCCTTCTGTGCTGATCTCATGTTCCCACTGTGGTGGCTTATTTTATGGCAGGTTCTTTCTATGGCCTTGGTCATGCTTTGAGACAGGAAATGTGGGCTACTGCAGATCCAGCCCCTACCTCTAGAGCTATTCAAGTGGTGCCTGAAAAAGAGAAATGTCAGTCATGAACGTGTAGATTATATTTTGTCAGTAGCTTACAGGGTGAAGGCTTAGTTCACTTCATGTGAACTTGTTTGTACTCATGTTCAATACTTTTTTTTTTCTTTTTATCATCTTCTGCCCTGGCAGTAAAAAAAAAAAAATTATTGCCAAATAATATACAAATGTCAATGCTATCATAATACCCTCCACAGTTACATAGGAATTGCTCTTTGTAGTGTCAGCCATCCTTAGTGTGTGAAATATTTTATGAATACCTTAAAATGAAATGGGCTGAGTGTCTGCCAGGATATAGACACCTTCATTGCTCTGAATTTAAATGATATGTCAAGGGAAAGAACAAGATTAAAGATTCATGAATATTTCAAAAGAGAAATTTGGGTCATCCTGCACAAATGTTGATTTTTTTTTTTTTTTTTTTTTTTTGAAAAAGCACTGTGCTTGCCCCCATGGGAGGAAGAACTTTCTGTCCTTCACCAACCTTCTTCATCCCGTGCCTCATAAGAGGGCTCAAAAATTGAGTGAGGGTGAAGCAGTGTTCACTATACAAATGTGTATGAGCTGTGCCTACACCTCACAAGCTGCTTCTCTCCCTCCCACTCCCTCCTGACAAAACCCAAAAGGCAGGCTGTTGCCAGAGCCAGGTACAGTGTCTCCCAGAGCACAGTGGTAGCAGGACAGGAGTGATGGGGATTTGGGCTCTGCTTTCAGCCCAGGGGTGGGCAGGACAGCTGGGACACTGGAGAACAGGGCAGCATGAGGAGAAGCTGCACAAGCCATAGGTGGGATGTTCCTGCCCTCTTCAAGATCTCCCGAGGTTGATGTGACTTTCTTTCCAAATTTTTGTCTGTAGAAGTGTAATGTAGGAGAGATTGATTGCCTGAGCTTTTGAAGTTGTTCATAATATTTCATAGTTTATTTTCCATTTACACATACACAGCTGAAGCACTGTCAGACCATGGAACACGTGAGCAAGAGCCTTTCACTCTGGAGAATTAAATCACGGACAACAGCGGCGGCAGCAGCAGCCATGGCTGTGATGTTGCTCCCTGCTCTCTCTGTGCCTTAGCGACCACTGGCACTGGGAGCTGCAGCATGGGGAGGAAAAGCACCATGGAGGTCCAGCTGGGAAGGGGTGCTGGGAGCAGCTGCTCTGTAAATTCAGGGGTGCATGGAGAGGAAGGGAGGGCGGGCAAGGCAGTAACAGCTGCCTGCAATGGGTGGGAGGTAAATCCCTGCAACACTGCCCCGAGATGCTGAGTGATGCTGTCCCTCAGCACTCCCTTCCCAACGGGACAGTTCCCAAAAAAGCCAGATGCCTGAGCAAAGCACTAGATTTTTCCACTCCCTTGGCCATTCCTCTGCAGGCACATGAGGCAGCAACTCTCCACCGTGATGCACAAACACAGGGTGACAATCTTCAAACCACAGCTTAGCAGACCCTAATGCAGGGAATCCAGCAGAGATTTTAATGATTAATAGGCTGGTGCTTGATGAAAGAAAATATGAGTATTGTCCTAGTTCTACAGCAGGAGAGAAAAAAAATCCCAGGCCTTCTTGCAAAAGAACCCATGGATCCAGGAAAATCATGCTGTATGATAAATGAAATGACAATTTTTTTTTTCAGGTACTAGTCAGGAATGTTTTTAAAGCCTGGGGATTTAGTTTTGTGCAACCCCATTAATCTCAGTTCTGGAAGTGAGACTTCCTGGATTACTGAGATGGGGTGGTAGGGGATCCAAGACAGGAGATGTAGTATCTCAATTTTGTGGTCAGATTGAAAATCACTAATTTTTTTAGCATCAAATTTTTTACCATTTCATTTATACCAGACTAGTGTGTGAAAGCTCATTAGTAGAGATTCTGTCTAGTTCTCATGGAAGTTTACATCCAGTGGTGTCAAGATGCTTTCCAAGGGAGCCCATGTAATCGCCACTTGACATACAAATACAAATACTGAGAGGAGCTACTTGCCCAAAATCGTTTAGCTCAGCCCAAACAGAACAGCCAGAACTGCATTTGCACATTTTGTGCCTATTTTTTAGGACACGGTGCCTCTGAAATACATTTCAGGCATGTCACAGATGCAAGGTTGACCTCTTCTTGGTTTGCTTCTGTCAAGAAGAAACAAATCTTTCACTGCGTACACTGAAACAATTCAAAGCATTCCAAAGTCAGATTGAGAATATGTAAGTGCGGAGACAGTAAATTTCTTTTTATTTGAAGGTCAGCTTATGTAATAGATTTTTTTTGCTTTAATTAGACAGAGATCATGTTGTGTTCTGTATTAGTGTGCACATAAATAATTGTACTGTGGTGGTGTGATATTTTTAGATATTCTTTCTGGACATCTGTGTGAAACCCTAGACCTAAGACACAGAAAACGTCACTACTGCTGCCTCAAACTTCTTCTTCATGAGTGCTCCTTTTATCCCCATTTTAATAATTTGAGACTTACTTGCCACATAAATGGTTTGTTTCCAAATGTCCAAGGCAGAGTTCAGCTTTGACTTCTTGCCATGCTCTTCTTGTGGAACCATCTATCATGGGTGAAGGCTTCTCCCTGTCCCTTTTCTCATTGGGTAAGGACCTTGCCAGCTCCTCTGTGCTGCCCTGGTTCTGTGTTTCAGCATCCATCCAAGCCTCCTGTTCCCTGCCACGCAGTGTGAGGGATTTCTCTCGGCCTGCCATAGATGACTACAGAGAAATGCTAGCTTAAGCACCAACAAAATTCAAGTAATGCAAGTACTGTAGGGAACCCAGCTGCAAAGCAGGCTCTCTGTGTGTGTATGTATCACTGTGTGTGACTTCTAGCCATCAAGTGATATTCCAAAAAGACCAGTGCAACAAGGTCATGACAAGCAATCAAATGTGCTTGGAGCATTAGATTCCCTGCTTCCTTAATCACTCCCCCAGGCTGGGGGAAAGAAGCAACAATTTAGTCTTTTCCTGTATATTCAGCCCAGAAGGCTGGGCTGCCCAGCAGTGAGCACCCAGCAGTGGAAGATGACACTGGGGTTTATGCTGTCTCATGTATGCTAAGCACAACTCCCATCCCTTTAAGAAAGGAATAAAAGTTCCTTGGAGAAACACAGTTGTTTAAAATCATGTCAGGAGTGCCCCACGACATAGTGTGCCTCCTTCAAAGGTTCAGAAAGGCTTTGCTCCAGCACTGAACAGTGGCAGAGGGGTGAAGAGGCAGCTGGCAAAATGGGGAGGGAAAAGTGATTAAGTGCAGAATAGGCACATCCAGCCTCCACAGCTCTTTGACTTTGGTGTGTTTTTTTGCTTGACATATGTTTCAGTTCAGAAAACAGTGAAACCTTTCAAAGTGTTGTACTTCACTTTTGGGGGTCAAATTGTTTGAAAGATGGAAAAAATCGTGTTAGCATCATCACCTGCTAAATGCATTGAAGTTTTAACTCCCTTAACTGAGTGAGGAGTGTCTGCCATCCTCAGGAGCTGGGGAACGACTCTTACTTGTGAGTAAATGAAAGGTGTAGCAGCAGAGATTAGATAATCTCCCAGAGTTGGAATTATGGAGCAAGGAAGATTTACCCACTATGGAGGAGGCTCAGGTTAAGTGTTTAAACAAATCAGGCATGCACAAATCTTTGGGTCCAATGGGGAGTACCCATGAGTGCTGAGGGAGCTGCCTGATGTCATTGCAAGGCCACCCCTGATGATCTTCATACACTGAGGATTCTGAAGACTGGAAGAAAGCAAATTACATCTTCAAGGAGGACAAGAGAGAGGGTTGCAGGGAACTACAGACTGGTCAGTCTCACATTGATCCCCAGGAAGGGGATGGAACCAGTTATGCTGAAAACTGTTTCTGAACACATTAAAGACTAGTGATTTGGAGTAATCAGCATGGATTTATGAAGGGGAAACCATGTGTGACCAACCTGACAGACTTCTACAACAAAATCATTTGCTTGGTGGAGAAGGGGAAAGCAGTGGGTGGTATCACTTTGAGTTTAGGAAGCCTTCCAGCACTGTCTCCTGTAACATTCTCACAGACAAACTGATGAATTATGGATCCTATTGCAGCTGTCAGCTAATTTATCTGGAAGCCTGCAACAGTGTAGTTGTTTTCTTATTGCAGAAGAGACTGTATTTCTTTACCAAACTAGATATTCTTACTTTATATGATCGAGGTCTTTGACTTACTCTTTTCCTTTGCAAAGTCACCACTTGCAACGTATGACACAAACAATCTGATTTTATTTAATTTGTGGAAATAGTTTGTTGCCAACTCCACGTTGCACTAACCAATCTATTGGGACTTTAGAAAACTACAGTTTGTAAGTGTTGCTGATAGATACATCTCACTGTGTGGATTTCCCAGGAGATCCTAACACTAGAACACTGGAATTACAGTTTAAAAAAAAAAACTAATTTTTTAAAAACAATTAAGAAAAATCCTCAGTTAAAATTGTTGTTTTCTCTCTGGCAGGGGAAGAATTTCTGCATTGAATTCCAGAGGTGCTGGAAAAAGTTTAATGCCCAAATGAGGTGTCTAAAGGCCTAAGTCTCCTTTTGTTTATGCAGGCTGGGATCAGTGATGAGCCCAGAGAAGGTCAAGACAAAGCCTAGTCAACGATTTTAATTTTTCTTGTTTTTAAATGATCAATTTTGTATTTATTCTTACACTCAATGTGTTTTGGAGCGACACTGCAAACACATAGTGATAAGCTGCCCCATGTTATTAACTCTCAGCCACTTGGGGGTAATTTTTTGTGCTGACCTTTATAGCCAATGCATCAGAACTTTGAGGAAGATTTGGGACATTTAAAAAATGCCAGCACTTTGAGAAGACAATTTTCTTTTTAAAAGCCTAGGTGTTTTCAGCTCTGATCACCTCCAAGATATAAATGGATGTCTGAGAGAGCCAGGTCATCACTTTTGTTTAAATGACTATCAACATCCCCCACACTGGGCCAGCCCTGGGCTGGAGAGCTGCCCTGGTGACTGCACTCCATTTGGGCTGGCTCAGTGCACGGTAGCCACCCAGGCAGTGGCAAACCCAGGCTCTGAAGCTGCCACTAGCCAGGAGCAGGATATATGCACTCACTGGCCTTCCACAGTGATAATTAATTTTTATGAATGAGGGTGAGGGAAAGGATGTTAGAAACAGATTGATTATAACAGGCTTTTAATTAAAATGTTCAAACCACAATTTAAACTAAAAATATGCCATTACTTATCTTTGCTACTTCCCAGGCGCCGGGGCAGTGGGTGATAATGCGACTAATGATCTGATTGTCACTGGCTTGTATAATGAGGTGTGTCTGGGGGCTCATGGGATTATGCCATCAATCAAGGCCCTTTGCAGCACTCCCTCCTCCAGCAGAGCTCTCAGCAGGGCAGGGTATGCCTGTGCCAGCTCCCTCCCAGCTGTGACCTTTATTGTCCCTCCCCAAAGTGAGGAGCTCCCTTGAGGGGGGCAGAAGCTGGGACGAAAACTGTTGATGATCTTTGGCACATGGTTATAGGGTTTCAGGGATGATTTTGCTGGTAGGTGGCAGCTTTGTGGCTTTAGCTTGCCAGTAAACCATTTATTGAAAGGTTACTGGCCAAAGGAGGCTCCAGAAACTGGGTCCTGCCACCCCAGCTCTGATGTAGAAGATAACTAAGTGATGTCCGGATTAACAGGAGAGTGACAGACATCAACTTGCTGTGGCACACCTGAGCTTCCTGAGGAGAAAGCTCAGTTTGAAAATCCCTTGGAGCTTTCAAGTAGCTCAGCTGAATGCAGACTTGGGTGGTTGTGCTCAAGGCATGACCCATTGAGTGGGGCTTTCAAGGGCTATTATGGGGTGCGTCAGACTCCAGGGCTCCCAGCCCAGAGCCAGGATGTGTTTGCAGCAGGACAGAGGGTCCTCACCAGCTCACCCCGTCCTGCTGCAGGCTGCCCTGCAGGTCTGGACTTGCTCCAGGCACCAGCATTACTTTCAGGCCACCTTAAAACAGAGCTTTTTGAACAGCTCAAGTGTCTCTGCATTGAGGGAAGATAGATCATCTTAAAGTTTGTGTCATCACTCACTCTGATCAGAGCTCTCTCTCTCCCTGTTGCTGGATTGCCCCCAATTAACTTACAGTAAATTAGGCATCATCTCATTTAATCATTATGAGATCAAAAATAGCAGAAGGTTAGGAAATGCATCGGTCCATTAAGTCCTGTTGTCCATATTGCCTGGATCCTGTGAACGCATCTCTGCAGGGCTGCTAAGGGACAGGCAGCTTCTGGACTTCTGACTGAGCCCATGCTGAAGCACCGTCACCAGTCTGGGGCAGGGAGCTGCTCCTGACGCTCCCCCGGGAGCCGGGCTGGCAGCAGGCTGGCCCAACACAGGGACAGAGTATGGCCAGGCCCCAGCCCAACAAAGGCTGACAGCAGCGGGGCTCAGAAATACGCCCCTTTGGCACCCGGGGCTGCCTCAAAGCTCAATACAACCCATTCAGTCTGGGAGGGGTTTTTGGCATCTCCCCGGCAGCAGTCAGGGGCTACCTGTATTGCCATGTTTTAGTGTAGGGGACACAAGGTTTTTTTGATACTAAATTCTATTCAGATCCCACATGAGGAGGGGTGTTCAGCCAGAAAACTCTCTTACAACCACCTTTAGCATTACAATTCAGTGTCTCAGCAGGAGACACTATTTTTCTCAACCAGAACTAGACAATGGTTTCCTTCTGCTTTCCTTCAGGAAAACACTTTCAAAGGCACACAGCCCATTAAATCCGTTTTCTGGTCTATTAATACTTACAAGGTTGCATTCTTCAGGGAGCTGCCAAACTGCTCATCAAAGCACCTCAAAACATTAGCTGGACCTATCAGGTTTCCCACAGTCAGTCTCCAACTCCATGACTTGAAGCGTGCCTTTATCTCCATGAAATTCAAACCTGTGACACCAAGAAAAGGAGGATAAAAGCAGCAGCTGCCCCCAAAGGGGGAGTAACTGACGCAAAGCCGGAAAAGAAATATGCACATATTAAAATGTAATTAAAAACCATCGTTTATACTATCCACTTCCCTGACACTTGGAAATTCTCCAACTACACTGAACCCATCATTTACAAAACAAACGACCCGGCATGCAGCCTTAATTTACATAAGGCAGGCAATCTATCGAAGATTTACCTGTTGCAAATTACACTCATTCACGATGCTTCTGGCGTTATTTGTAGTGTTATTGCTTAAGGCTTTATTTTATCCACGTGTTGTATTTTGCTTGGGGAATAAAAGGCAACAGAACATTTTCTACCAATACTGTTAGCGGTGCTTTAGTTGTACTTTGAAACTAAACCTGCCTTCGAGCAGCTCACAAAAGGCCACCCTCAGCAATCTATGAAAAGCTGGCATCTGTGCAGCCTGTTACACATATTTACACAGGGCACAGAATGTTTTTAATTGAATTTGAAGCCCATCATGCAACCTTCAGTCACAATGCTAAAGAAAAACAAGTGACGTCTACTATATATAATGCATTACCTAATTAGAGTGCATTTCTCAGTGCCTTTGAAAAGAAAAGTTAGTGCCAGCTTTTGAGCTCTGCGGGATGGTGTGTGAGGAGGGGAGAAGACCACTCCATATGCAAAGCTCATTCAGCACCTGATGTTCCAAACAGGCTCCAAGATTTATCACAGGGAACTGTCAGAAAAAAAAAACTTTTTGGGTGACCCCACTTCCCTTTACACTTGTGAAGATTCCTGTCAGATTGACTAAAATCCTTAACATTTGACTTTCCTCAGAGTAACTTGACATGGAAGTCAGTGCTGCTTGGCTGGGTTGGGCCATACTGACCTGCAGTATTTCATGAGCAGGGATTACTGACTTCTGCCTACCATTTTGTGTGCAGTCTTTTAAACAGACCTATCTGTGATCTCTCCAGTCAGTGTCCAAGATGGCCAACAGGTGCATCTGTCTAAAAAAGCATCAGGGAATGATGATCTAAAATCCCTTTATCACACAGAAATCTTTTTTATATCAAGGACTTGATTAAAAAAAAACACCCCCAAAAAAAGGCCAGGAAGAGAGAGCTTGGTCAGCTGGTATTCTGGCAGAACAGACCACTGAAAGAAAACTGGGATGGATGTTGGGAAGATGTTTCATGATCTCTTTCTTGCCTCCAGCTTTGGTCACTTCTGTCACATGCCAGACACTGGACAAATAAGAATCGTGAAAAATTCACTTTTGTAACAAAATTTATTTCTGCTCTGTGGATACAAATCCCAAACATCAACAAATTCCAGTGGAAAAATACCAGTCATTAACAATGAAAACTTTTATTATTATTTAATAAATAGAACTTTGGCATTCAAAATTCTAGCTGTAAACCCTACTTTAAAAAAAATTACAAAAAGAGGCAAGAACAACAAGCCTAAAGCTGAGCCAGCCAGTGGCTCCTTTACTTTTTACAATGAACACATTGTGATTAAGTCATGACAACTCTATTTACAGATGAGGTATTCTGAGCAGTTCAAAAATTGAACCCAATTTACAAAACTACCAGTCTTCAGGGACTGATCCAGTATATATGTCAGCTGTGCTTTTAAAAGAGAGCTGCAGACACTCCTCCCCACTGAACTAATGATATACTGCAATTAATATACACAGAAAAAACACATTATGATTTGTGTTTCTTGCTCACACATCATATTCAAAGAAGCTGCATACAACAACCAGCCTAACATTCGAAGTGTACACCTAGTATCTAGTTTCAGTACTTCTGTTTCTAGACATTATGCAAGAGTTCTTACCACAAAAGCTTATTAACAAAGTAATGGCAGGTGAGAAGAAAACAAGGTGCAGTCAACAGCACGCTAACAACTTATCTGAAGTTCCAGGGGAATATAAGTTTGCTTCAGGCTAAAAAGGCACAAAGGTATGCAGCTGTGGAATTAATATTGCTAATGAGATACTGGAATAAATCATCCCTTTAGATAACAACCATTGATCTGTCTGCAGGCTAGGAATGCAGATTAGTTCAGAACATCTTTTCTCCACGCATGGTAGAACTTGTCATATCAATGAGAAGAGCACAATTATACTTCCAACTCCACCACTGCATCAAACCACTGAGAGAAGGGCAAGGAAAACTGTAGCAAATTATGACCTGATGGAGAAACTGAAGTGTGCTGTCACTGCGTGTGCTATAGCAGCAGGTTGTAGAGAAAAGAGTTTGCTTTCTTCCTTTCCTTGTGCTCTAACCTTCCCAAGAAAACCCAAATAAATGTTTGAAACAAAAGACAAGCAACAAGGACAAAGGAAGGAAGGAAACTTTTTGAAGTGAAAAGGATGGAATTTCAGCTCTTGAATGACTTCATGACCATCATCAAATGCTGGAGCCCAAGTGGGTGGTTACAGCCAATCTCCACAATTTCACACACCTGTCACACCACAAAGCTGCACAGCAGAGTTCAGCAGCCTAAATCACGTTTACATGACTGAGCTGTGTTACTTCTATATAGTATATATTCTATATAGTGAATACATCACATATAGCTTGTCGGAAGACAGTTACTTTCCATGTCTTTTTCAAAATACATTCTTAAACACAGTAGTTACTGTAAGTATCTTCTAGAGGATCATATAAATTCTATCTGAAACTGTACAAAATGTTACTGTACAGTTTGCTGGCAGCCAGAATGGTACAGTATCCATTCATCTGCAGTTGTTTTCAGCCCTTGGGATTGTCTAATAGCTACAGCAAAAAGTTGTCATGACTAAATCGAAGCAATTCCAATGTTAACATTCGTTAATCACTTCTGTATTAAATATGCTCAATGAGACCACACACGCTACATTTTAACCAATTAAACAGTCATGCATATCTTAGACAAAGCTTATTCCATTTAGAGGCATCTGTAAACTGATGCATATATAGTCATTGCTACCACTACAACAGGCCAAATTTTAAGAAATCCAAGCAAAGTACTGTATCGCTGTAAATAATCAACTGGTAGTCTGCATCTTTGGCTCACACATCCATCATTTACCTCCCTACTTTAATTTGACTGAGGCAGATAAACTCAGGGGGTTTAAAATCAAGTGCTTTCAAGTCAACATAAATATTACAGGTTCTGTAACAAAAACATTAGAACACAAGACTACAGCACTGCAATCAAAAGTATTATGAATAAAATGGGATCTCATCCCAGAGGGACTTTCAACTAATACTTGAAGAGCATAAAAGCTCTGAAGTCCTTGGCAAATATAAACTACTGATATCAGCTTTGTAGTACACCATTTAGCAGGAGGGACAGTGGAGAAATACCAGCCAAGTGACAAGCTTAACAGTTCAAAGGGACTCAAAAGATCTCCCGCTCCCCTCTAATTGCTCTATTAAACTCATTGTTATTTCTATCAAATGTAGATAAATGTGAGTTTTGGTGATTTTTTTAATAGGTACCACATTGCCATCTAAGGAAGCAATAATGTGTAACTTGTGTCGTTCCTCTCTCCCTAATATTTCTAATTTATTATCTGAAATGCTATTGCTGAATTCTGATAGGAGACAGATAGTCATAAACTAAAGACTGCAGGGATGAACCCAACCAACCACACCAGAGAAAAGAGCTGAAGCCTTAGTCACAAAAGCCAGCACTGTCAGAGGCACAGCAAACTGTGCAAGCCCTTTGGTACAAAGATCCTTGCTTTCAGTTTTGCACTAGTATAAAAGTACACCTTTGATGCAGCAGGTGTGTATTAATGTGGAATTAATATTGTTAATGAGATACTGGAATAAATCATCTCTTTAGGTAACAACCACTAGTCTTTTTGCGGTCTAAGAATGCAGATTAGTTCAGAACATCTTTTCCCCACTCATAGCAGAACTCATCATATCAATGAGAAGAGCACAATTATACTTCCAATTCCACCACTGCATCACACCACTGAGAAGGACAAGGAAGACTGGAGCAAATTATGCCCTGATGGAGAGACTGAAGTGTTCCTACAGAAAGAACACAGAAATTTAAAATAAAATGGCCTCATTTTTTCCCTTGAAGTAGACGCTAGATAACTTCACTTGAGATTTTATCTAGACACTGTTTTAGTGGTCACAGGAGCTGAACCAGTCAGATTAATCTATCTGATAACACCATGTAGCAGTAACATAAATAGCAACACATATTTTTCACAAATTAATGCAAGTCTAGTTTCAGGATAGAGAAAACCGTCAAATAAATAAATCCATACAGCTAAAACCAATGAAACCATTAAATTATAAAAACAACATTAACAGTAACTGTCAAACAATGAACAGAAAGGAAAACATCACCAAATCAGAAAACTGAAGATATTCACTTTTGCCATAAAACTGTTACCCTAGAAGTAACTTGGTTCAAATTGCTAAGCTTTCTACGAGATTTCAGCTGTAATCCCCACTCCAGATCAATTGACTGACTTGCACCTTAAGGCATCTGAAACTTTCTTGCAACACCATACAAGTAAGTGTTGCATGTGTTTTTCTTAACAGCGCGATTTAAAAGTGGTTTTGCTCTTTGCAAGTTTTTGTTTCCTTCAATTAAATACTATTTTCCACCATGCACAGCTGTGCAGCTAACTTGCAGTGATGTTCCTGGAAATGTTATCTGGCCCTGGGAGTTAAACAGCACTGCCAAGTGACACTTACTGAACAAGCTATGGAACATGAGCTTACTATTTTATGTAATTGCTTCCTACAAAAATGGAGAAATCAAGATTTCCCAAACAATGTTGAAAGTTTGTCAGTCTCAAATAACTCGTACAGATAAAGTACTTTATACTGCTAACTGGAAACATTCTGTTTTGAGCCTTAATTTTGCCAGGGTTTATACACCCTTTTTGTAGCTGTGGTAAAAAATGGCTGAGATGGTGCACAACCTTATCAGAGGCCTTCAGGAACAAAATACAGCAACATTTTGAAATGGAAAGGACATAAGGAGAAAAATAAGTAAAAACACTAAAATACAATTGTTGGTTGTTTTGTTTTGTTTTTTTTTCTTATAGCCATGGAGTATGCTGCAGTTTTATGTCTTACAGCTTCTCTGGTTTGTCACAGACTCTGTACTATGGAAACTTCTTACATCAACGTGAGAGTGCTTTAAACAATCTGATACAGCTGTATTTTATGGACTTGTTTGCATAAAGGAGTTAAATCCATAATTTTTGACTATTGGACAAACAAAGTAGACATCCATTACTAAAAATATCTTTCTTATATTCTAATTTTTGACAACTTGGAGAGCAATTACTTTTTGAGTGCTCCAAGATTGTTCTAATTGCAATTCTTAGAATGAAGTGCGATGGCAGAAGCATCTGGCTTCACCATGTACAGCCAGACATACACATGCATAGGTTCTTCGACACTCTCCTCCAAGATCTGAACTCAGATAATGCCACACAAACCCTTGATGAAGGAAAGGACTGAGAGTTGTAGCAGCATGGCTGTTCTGAAGCTCTGGTTCCAAAAACTACACAAAGTAATAAAATGAGCCCAAATGAGGGAAACAGAGTATCCAACTGAACCATTCTTCACAGCTTGTTCCTACATTCAGTAGTTTGGAGAAAAGACTTCTTGCAGTTTGTACCACTGTTCACAGGCTGACTGTCCCTTGCACACCAGACTCCCGAGTTCAATTACACCCAGCCCTCGGAGATGCGTGTCCGGTGCTATTTGCAGCCTTCCCATATGGCTCCTTAATGGAAATGCAAAGACCTGTGACACAGCAGGACCCAGAAAGTCGTTTGTTACAGGATGGAGCGCTGTCACTGAGTGATGCAGTTGTCCCCCATGTCCTGAGCGTAACGGTCTGACATTATAGTCCTTAACTCATCGATATCCTTCCGCAGCTGACAAACGTCCAAGAGCTTCTTCGAAAGGGTCTCTGTGCTGTGGTAATTCTCACTCTCTTCAGATGAACAGCTCAGTGCTATGAAAAACAACACCCAAGGTTAAAGCTCCAGCAGCTGTGTCCTGTGAATACTGCAACTAGTCACCTCCTTGGAAATAAGAGGCAGCTCACTTTAATTACATCAAGACAAATCATGCTTCAGTGAGATGAAAAGTCTACAAAATGGGGTACCATGTAAACTTAAATTCCATTCAGAGCCCACCAGTGCTTCTCTGAAAGACATGCTTTTCTCTTTGCACCAAGATTTAGACTTCATGAAGTCTGATGAATCAGAACAGCAGTGGAAAAAAAATGGATAGAGTAGCCGTTTTCTAGAGACTTTGGGGATTTCTATAGCCACTCGGAAAGGAAGGCTAGCAGGAGTGTAGCAGCTCCTGCTGCACAAACACTGTACTTCATCTTTCTACCCTGATGGTGGTTCAGTCCAGCAACCTGTCTACCTGGTGAATTCTAATTAACATTCAAAACACATCAGAATATGATACATTCAGGTCAACAAAATCAGTTTGTTAGAAGGAAAGGCCTAACAAAAACTTTGTCTGACTGGTTTTAGGGCATGTTTCTCATTTCCTGGTTAAATTTAACAGCTTAGTAAATGCTGAAGACTAGATGAAAAGCATAAGAGATGAAGTTACCAGGCACAAGGCTTATTTAGAACACCTGTACACCCCCTGTCCCAAACCAGACCCATACGTATTCAAACAGTAGATGGATATTCCTGTCACTTGATCCCAAGGGCTTTAAAACAAAAGTACAAGATGTGTTTAGCATCTGTTAACCCACATAGTGACTGCAGTGTGTCTCAGGAGAGACAGACACCTGGCTACAAACCCTTCTTTTCTAGAGCAGTGAACATACCCATAACTGGGTCCACCTGAAGAGCAATGACCCGTGTAGTCACAAGCATTTATTGGCCCAGAGGAACCAGGAGCCCAGCTTTTCCAGAGAGCTCCATGAGTTCATGCACCACTGCTCCATCTGCACAGCAAGGGGACAAAAGGTTGTCCAGCTGGCAAGTTCAAGCGCCACATTAACTAAACTGTTACTCCTTTGTGTCAAAACATTTATTATACCCTGGAAAGTCAACACCACTTACATCTGATTCCCAGCAGTAAGGAAAGGTTAGGCTCCTTGCCCTGAGCTCTCTGGGTAAGAATACTGCACAGTGCTTTCAAGTCAAACAAGCAGTGGGACATTTCCTTGAACAACTGGTCTGCCACAGGCATCTTCTCAGATACTGGCTGCCTGGACTGCTCCACCAGCCGCATCTGCTCCTTCAGGCAGGCATTCTCTTCCACCAGTCTTTGGTTCTTGGTAAAAGCAAATGGTAAAAAGGGGAAAGTTAGTCTGCAGCATTCACTGCAGCAGAAAGTTTCAAGCCACAAATAGTACAATTAAAAATACTTAATTTCCAAACATATAATCAATATTTCTGTACCCCTCCAAAGAACAGCATACTAAACAGCTTTTACATGGCTATTTCATGTTATCATTACTTAGCCATCTCCACTTGTTGAGATGTTCTCGCTTCTTGAGGTAGGGGTGGTATGCATTATATATTGCCATAGGAGTCAGGACATTTAAGTATGTAATTAAGCTCATAAAGCCCAACCAAGGGATCTTATAAGCATTCTATAAGGTTCTTCCCAGCTCTGGTGTGGTTGGGGGTTGGGTTACTGCTGCTATTTTACTTACTTCTGAGAGAGTTTTATTCAACTGCTCTATATGCCTCTCTTTTTCCTCAAGCTCATTTGTCATCTTCTGAATTATCAGCTTCTCTTGTGAAAGCTTCTCTTGCATAGACTGAAATGAATGAAAACACAGGTTAACGATCTTAAACAACAACAAATAAAAAAAGTGCTGCATTATGGAATCACCTGATGTCAATTCCCCAGTTTGCAACCACAGAGTTCAAACTCAGAAATCGTGAGATACAGCCAAAATGGAATTCTCAGGGTGAATTCAGCATGAGCACGGGTGCCTTTACTCTTGAAAGTACTCATATTTATTCCACTATTTGACTTTTAAATCTGTAGCTATGGCTTTCTGCGTCATCTGGCAAAATTCAGAAAGAGGAATATTCAAGCCATCTTATCTGAATACTAACAATGAATAGAGACTATATTAACTCCTGGTGCTCTCAAACACAGATCTCTTCTTGACTTGCCACCTGTAAGATTTATCAATACTGATGAGAAGGCAGGGAGTAATGAGAGACAAGGAAGGCACAACCTTAAATGAAGTTTTTAAAGGCCTGGCTGGTCACAGGAGGTGTTACAGCATTCACAAAATTTCCCTGCACATTCAGCTCAACACCACACAAGCAGTGGGGAGTCAGTACTCTTGTCATACTGGAAAACAATGGTGCCAACATTTACGTACTTAATTGTGGGCTAAAAAACCCTCAACACTTTATTTTCATGTCAGCAGTAAGAATGAGCAGGCAGAACACAGATATGATTACTTGTTTTTAAAACCATTTTCATACACTTGATCTGCTGCTCTTTTCACCCACAGGATGCCCTTCAAAAGGAAGTGCTGAAGTAATGTGTGTCCTAAAGATAAGCTCTTTGAGAAAGTACAGCTACACACACCAGTGGGAGGAAGGAGGCAAAGGAAACACCCTGGGCCAGAAGAGGGCAGGAAATAACTGCTTCAGGCATTTCCTTTGCGTGATTGCAGATGAGCAGAACTTGCAGTGATATTGAATCACTGCCTTTAGTTTTTTAGAAACATTATCTTGATGCTTGGGTTTTAGCTTTTATATTTTTCAGATTCTCTGCTGCTTGATATGTAACTCTGAAACTTCATATTAGGTGTTAGTAAGTTCTCTTCACAGGGTCATTAGACAAAACAATCTCTTCCCAGCTACAGAATCAAGGACGACTGTTACCCTAAAAGCACAGACACTGGCCAAGTGAATGGGACAAGCCAGGGGACTGACATGTCATAACCTGAATCTGTAATTGGACAATTAACCCCAATATGTAGATGAACAAAAACTTGCAAAAGCGTAAAAAATCCTGACCAGGATCCATCTTGGATTCATCCTGGATGGAGCCCCAGCCAGGCTCTTGCACTGACCAAGGTGTATACTCCTTTTGAGGCTTTTCAATAAATACCTATTTTATTCCTTTTGTTCTGTCTAGTCTCTGTTCCAGGTCAGCCTTTCTAGGCATCAAGCTACTGAGAAAAACAGCCTTACTAGGTTGGACTGAAGGTCCTTCCAGCTCCATCTGTGGCCTACAGAAGTCATATTTAAGATGCATGAAGTGAACAGAGTAATGCAGTGCCAAAAACACCCTCTCAGCTTCCAAATATCTTCCCATTTTAACAGCCTTTGATGAAGATCAAGCTCGGGGACACCCAGTGCCCCAGCTACGATAGATGCATCAGGACTACAACTTACACGGTTCTTGTTTATGTCAATAACACACAAGAAAGGTTTGACTGTGCAGCCTTCTGGAAGGGGAGAGGTGGTAGGGAAGACAGGGTGAGAAATATTAACCTTCCCCAGGGTATTTTCAGAATTACATCTGTCACTAAATTTATATGACTCTGCAAATTAAGCAAAAAACAACTTTTAGAATATTCCAAGCAATGTGCACATATTTAGCTCAAGAATTGCTCCATGAAATGGGAACTACTAGAAGTAGAAATCAGTATTTATTTTTAAAAGATACACCTAAGATCTATCATTCTCTGTTACCCTCACCTTAAAGCTCAGAAAAAGCACACATGCTTAACAGCTGGGCTGAACCTATAGTGCTAAGATTTTCACAATTTTCATGGTGCTATGAATTCTCCATACTTCACCCTTAATTTTTCCATACGCTTTCCAAAGTTACAACTTGGTGGCAATATTCCCAGCCTGGCGCAGTTGGGGTTTATTGTGACTGACAAGATTGACAGATGTACTTTGGGTAACATAGGCATTGTACAATCTGACTTACTTGTACTCATTTTTTTTGTACCAAAACTCTTAGTTTTGTGATATCTAAATTAATCATGCAAATAGGAATTTCTTTTTCAAAACACCACTGTCATCTACAATTTTTCTCTTTCTAAAGATGCACTATATATGCAGCACAGCATCTTTCCAAGACCAACCAAAATTTTATTCCCTCTCACTTGGATCAACAAATCAATGAAGTAAAATCATACAAGGAAGATCAAAATAATTTCACCATGATTATGAGCAAATAGAAGCTAATACTGCTTTATACAACTGCTGTCTGAAACAGAATTTGTTTTCAGCTTGCAAGTTAAAAACAATGAATCGAAATACATTTTCAAGCATAAGTTTACAATGTGGCAGAAGACAGGGATAAAATGAGATCATCTTAGCTGAAGATAAATTGCATCTCTGTGCTGATAAGGGATTTCAGTTTCTAATGAACTGATTTTCAATGCTTCCCAGGTCACAAGTATGGAAGGCCAGGGAGATCAAGGACACAAAAAGCTGCTGTAGTCTATAAGTAATTTGAGGGCTGACACTATTTTCAAATGTTATTTACTGTCCTTATACAAAATACCTCAAAACCAAAAGCAAGAGAAAGTCCTGGAGAACAGAACAGTACCCTATTCCCATACATGCATAACTGTTCAGCATTTCCCAGTCCAGCTCGATGAAGTCATGTCAATCCAAGCACACAAAACACTCATTATCACTGGTCTCAAGATAAAGGTGATGGTGAGAAAAAGACCAGAAAGTTTAGGAAACATGGAAAGATTTACGTTGATGATAATATGCTTAGCAAGCTGTGTGTATCTCTGATAAGCACAACATATATATGGAGTATATAAGTAAATAATCTTAACTAGAAAAAGGGACAGAGAACCTCAAAAAGGTTATGAAGTTCAAGCTGAATTTCTTTTTAATTATATAATAGCTGAAACAACATTTGCCTGTTTCACAATTGTTGCATATACCAGTCTGCTCAATGCAAACATCTCAGTTTCATAAAATCAGTCTCCTTCAAACCTTGAGTTTAAGTCAATTTCCTTTTCAGTTAACATATGTACCACCTCATGTTGCAACTTAAATCTTCCTACTGCCTCTCTACAGATACATTTCATCCAGTGCAATCTAATCAAACAAACATATGGTTGTTGACAGGAATGAGGCCTCCTATTTACCACAACAGAGAAAGGAAGCTATTTAACGGTGGGAGACAACTTTTAACAGACAGATGACATTCTAGAATGTAGAAACTAGAGTTTGGCTTCAATATTTGCTGAAAACAGATGTTTGGGGGTTTTTAAGCACTCAGTTTTTTTATATGGCACATAATACCTTCCTTTCTAGAAGCTGTATAACGTTTCTTTTTCTCCACAACAAACAGCAGTCACTGAGTAACTTTCAACACTCTGTTAATCAGATCTATAGAGCTGCAGCTGACTCCTAGCTGACAACCTCTGCTGTCTAGAAAAATCTTTGGCTGCAAGTTGGGTGCCCAACATCCACCCAGACAGTTAAGGTATCTGAGTGTCAGAAACCAGTTGAACAGGGTGAAGTGGGATGATTTAGAATGGCACCTGTCTCTTCTAACAAACTGAACAATGAAGCCCCCAAGCAACGTCGCTTTTGTACTTTGGATGACCCACTAGCAGAATAAGGATGTGACAGAGCAACAGTTTCTCACTTTTTGATGAGTACCAGTAAAGTGCTAAACTACAGAGACATAACAACTACACTATGAGCCTGCAAGAGAACATGGGTTGACTACAGTCCATCTGTAAGATTAAGTTTTTGACATTTATCCCTTTGGCTCCTATTCAGAAAGATAAAAGAATAAAATTCCATTTTAGCAGTGTTATTCTTATGAATTAAAAATGCACACAGTAAACAACAGAATATACACCCTCTCTTACCTGCATGTCCAAAATCAGTCCAGTTATCTGATTTTGTTGATTGTCTATGACCTAGAATATAAAATTGAGCAATTTAGAAGGTTTGAATCTCATCATATTGTTGTCTAAAAATCAGCCTATAGGCATGTAGACATAGATTCTAAATAGCATCTTTAAAAATGCAAATGACAAGACAGTTCAACTCTGACAGAACACAAAATTCATGCAAAATCAGTGTTCTGAACAGAGACAGGCAGGTCTTGAATAGTCATCTGAATTAGCAAAAAATATGTAATTCTTTAGTGAGATATTTTATTTCTAAATTATAATAAAAAAGAAGTGCAGGATTTAAGGTTAAAGATGCTAGCAGCAGATTATTTGCAAACTAACCTTACTGGCTTTTTCATTCTTCTCTTTGAGACATTCATTCTCACTCTGAAGCTGTTTTGTGTCCAACATAGGAAGTCGGATACCATCTTCCAGGCATTTTTCTACTTTCTGTTGTAAACTGCCATTCAACATGAAAGAAAGATTTAGTGTGCTAATAGAAACCAGAAGGTTGTGTGTTCTAGGAATAAATTAGAAACTTGCACCATCTTCCCAACCAGAACTGTAAAACTTTACCTAGCAGAATCCAGCCTTATCAATGAGCATGTAATTCATGCACCAGTGCATGAAAGATGCAAAAACTCTAAGCTACTCAAGTTGCTATGGCACTGACAATGCCAGATTGATGCAGATGAATGCAGGTTTTAGGCACCATCCTCTGTGCTGAGTCTCCCAAGAGGCACAGCTCCACCAGTACCGTGTAGGCAGATAGGGCAGAGAGCAGCAAAGCAAAGCTCTGCAGTGCCCACAGTGGCTCTGTGCTCCGAGGGGAGGCAAGGCATAGATCAGAGGCATCTGTGAACCTCCACAGCTTTGGGAGCTTTTACAACAGCCTGTCTCGCTGGGGCACATACAACTTGGAGTCCAGAATCAGATGCTGTGCCCAGCGCTGACGGCCCATCCATCACACCCTCTGTGACTTGTAAAGGGGACCCCAAGGCCATTCCTGCCAGGAATGCTCCCACACAAGGGCATGGCCTTCAGACCCTCCATTGCTCATTTCAACCTATACATGTAGCTACAGCCTCTGTCTGCTCACCTTCTCTCAGAAAGGAAATACACTTTATTAGTGCTAATCTTGCTGTCTAATTTAGAAAGCAGAGGTCACCCCAAGTATTTGTAGGCTTTAAGAAAAGACAGAACGACCCCCTCCGTAGATCAGGAGAGCACGAAGGCCTTCCATTGGTAAGATGGAAACAATGTGTCAACTATTCATCTGGCAAGGCGTCCCAGCCAGCCTTTCATCATGGAAACCTTTCAGACTCCTGCGGCATCCACATTTAGCCAACGGAGGGACAACGAACTGCAGGAACATCCACAGATACTTAAAAATTATACTACCCTGCTTCTCTCTTCCCTTTAGTAAAAAAATAAATGCTTAAGTAGGTCTTCTGATCTAAAATAGAACATCATAACAAAGTCTCCATGTCTTACTTACCTGGATATTCTTGGATATCTGTCCCATTTGTTCAATGACAACATATTAGCTACAGCTAAATTTCCTTGTAAATATCTGCACCCTGGATGCAAAGGTAAGAAATAGCTGGAATTTCTTGAAATCTTTGACCCTTCCCTGATATACCCATCAGCCAATATCCAGTTTTTCCACAGCTCATGACAGGACCAATTACTAAATAGTCCTACTAACAGCTTCTATACAATGCCCCTTGGCCATACAAGTTTGTTTCATCCCTATTTGCCAACAGGCTATGATGCCATTGCTGGAGTGTCCCACATCCTTAAAGACAGATAGCAAAGAATGCCCTAGGTTCACTCTTCTCTGTGGTATTAATTACAACTTGCCACAGAGCAAGTTGTATGACCCTTACCATAAAAAAATCTAGCATTGTAATAGATTAAGACTGCAAATAGCATTAGGTCTTGACATCAGATGGGGAGCACACCCACTGCAGGGCACAGCCTGAGCAGCTGTTCATACCTCTGCACCGTTGTGACTAGCTCTTTTTCTTTTTTCTTCTGAGATGCCAGCTGTAATTCTCTCTCTCTGCACTGCGACCGGGCCTCTCCGAGCTTCTTTTCCAACTCAGCCATTGTTTCTTGAAGTTGCTTGTTCTTCTCTTCTAGAATTTGCAGCTAACACAAGGTTACATTAGTCAGATACAGTGTCACACCAGCAGAAGGCCTTGTGTAAGACCACAGCCCTGCAGTGACCTGCTGCATAGTTTCACACCTGTATCACTTAACTGACTGTGAGAAATCCTAATATCTACAGTGCTTTCTGAAATATTGAAAAATAAGGGTGAGAAAAAAGAGACTTTGAAACAGTAAAAGATTTGAGAAAACATATTAGGGAGCTTACTTATATTTTTAAAATGTAAAACAAACCCCCTTTACCTTACCTGTTTAGTCTGCCCTTCTATATCATCCAGTGTTGGAAGGTCAGCCAGGTATTTTTCTAAGGTTTCAATTCGTCTTTGTTTTTCTTTGTTTTGCTCGGACTCTTTCTGGCATTTCTTTTTCAGGCTATTAATATATCGGTCTCTAGTTTTAAGCTAGAAGGAAGAAAGAGTACATGCTTTATGATAACAGTAGAAAATAAGCCTGCTTTGGAAGCAGAGGCTGTTAACTCTCCAAGAATTGTACTCTCAGCTGCATGAAAGCATTGGCTAAGAGCAGGAAACAAAACAAAAAATTATTAATCCAAACAACTTCAAGTTATAGGCCCATATATGTCCTCAAACCACAGCTGCTTCACCTCTGCCCAGAACAATCCATGTGCTTTATGAACTGAAAACACAAACAGTTCAACATTAAAAATACTGTAATTCTTTCTCCCACTGAGCTGCTCATATGCAACAAATAATAAGAATATATTTTAGTCCCTCTGGACTAGGAAAACAACTTAAAACATGAGGACCAAGAACTTAACCTACCAAAAATGGAAGACAAAACCCTGACTTTGATGAAGTCTGACAATCACATCAGAGGACATCAGAGCAGAATAGTTGCTTTCTT
The DNA here is from genome assembly GCA_032173965.1 of Sitta carolinensis. Lineage (NCBI taxonomy): Eukaryota > Metazoa > Chordata > Aves > Passeriformes > Sittidae > Sitta > Sitta carolinensis. The sequence goes on from JAVUNC010000004.1 coordinate 49,014,089, forward strand.
AAACACCTTTTCTACAGGCACCTTAATTTTCCATAAGACTGGAAAAGACTTTTTGTATTATGTTACATTTGTTCATACTCCTGGTACTTTTTCTGCTTTATTACCTAGATCAAAAAAGAGGAAAGAGGCAGGAAGAAAGAGCTTTTTTCCCCTGCCCTCTCTCTCCTTGAGAGCCTTTTGTTCAGTGCACAGAATGGACAGGTGTTAAGGGGCAAATCAGGACTGTGCAGTGAACTGGTGTCCAACTCACAGACCATGCTGCTAACCCAAGCACTGCTGCACACGTCCTCAGCCCTGCCACTGCCTGCCCGTTCCCACACAGTGAGGAATCCAAGCAGGAAACGCTCACAAAGGAGGAAGCAGCAATATCCAATTTCTGCCCTTCCTGCCTCAGTAAAAAGCATATTGAGGGTTCACAAGAAATGGTAAGGCAGAATTTTGAGATGAATTATGCATTCTTCTTTTGTCTTCCCACCTGACATTTCACTGTATCACATTGCTTGTATACCTTGAACCTGATTTAATATAAATGAAGCCCAGTAATTAAAGAAGATGAGGTAACAGTGACAATGTGTGCCTAAAACATTAATTAAGAACCCCTTGGTCAATGGCACATTCCTGCTTGCAATAAAGAAAGCTGTGAGTACATTCAAAACTACCCCTGGGAATTCCTTAAGCCTGCAAAGAAACTCTTTGGTGAAACAGTTCCAAGAACACAGCTATCTTTGTCTCAGACTAAAGTCCACTGCACATTCTAAGAAAGCTACAAGAGAATCACTCGTGCTAAATAGTCATGTACAGGCTGGTACATGCATCCAAAGCTTGAGGGCTACATTTATAAACCATGTGAAAAATGAGAATTTAATTTTCACAATCTATGTTTCTAAATTATACTTTATTTACTGTAATAAACACAATGAGCTACAAGAATGAGCAGCTTTTTTTTTTTCCTCAAAACTTAACTGATACCTGATTAAAACTGTTACCATGATTACCATTTTATCTAGTATCACTTTCTAGAACATATTCTCTGCAAGTCCAGATTAAGCCATTACCAATGCCTAAAATCATAAATCTTCTTTTTCTATCACAGATAGTTTAGTGACCTTTTGTAAATAACTCAGATACCCATATACTGAGTTGCTTTCTAGCAAACATATGCTGCTGCTACAATGACAAAAAGAAATGTGGAACAGGAAAGACACTTACTTTCTCCTCCATCTTCTTTTTCTCCTCACTAGATTTGTTTGAAAGTTGTTTCACAATTTCACTGAGTTGCAATTCCTTGTTCTCAGCTGCTGCAATCTTTCGCTCAAGCTCCTCGAGGTGGGATGCTGATCTTTCTGAAATATGAGGTTGCAGTGGTGTGCTCTCATACTGTGGCTGCTTATGAAAAGAAATAAAATAATCACACAAATGAACACACACACACACCACCGTAAGCTTGAATTGTAGAGTAGAAAACGGTCCTGCTTTTTTTTTAGCTGTCAGGAAGGGTGGGGTCTGATTCAAACATTGAAATACAAGGCAACAGCATGTGTTTCAGGAATCTGAAGCAAAAAAACAAAGAAGCTCGACACCTTTACGCTCATAAAAAATGCACAAGAACATTGTGTGTCCACTTTCCCCCTCAGATTTATGGAAGATGTGTGATCCCAAAATAAATCAGATCCCAAAATAAATCTATAAATGCAGATAAAAAACATTTTCAAAACGAATCACTACCACTGCATTATCATACAATCTTCTGGGAAGAAAACCACTTTAAAATTGCTATGAATATAGTGAAGTAAAAAACACTTTAATCTCAAGACCCTCCTAAAGCAGAACATCGGTACTCGTCAAAGCTTAGAGCTATCAGTCCTGGGTGCGGGAACAAGCCTGAGCCTAGAGCTACAGTCAGAAGGCAGGTCTCCTTTCTTTTGTTCTGTATACCAAACCTTCTATCTCCAGAGACAGAGAAACACAAAATGGAAGTTGGCTGCATGTGGGATGAAAAAGAAGATGCATACCATTAGGCTTTCAATTTCAAGATTATTTTAATAACATAAATTTAAAAATATTTGAAAAATCTTTAAAAATACTGTCACTTTAACCAGAGACATTCCTTCAGCAAAGTATTAAGAGATTAAAACCTCATTAAACTAGATTTGCTTTTATAAATTCATCTTACAGAAGGCAAGAAGAAACTCAAATACAAATCAAGCAGAAACCCAAATACATTATAAGCTTTCAAGTTTCTTTAAATTATGAAAGAGGAATGCACCTGCCGCTTTATTTGAAGCATAACATACTAAGATATGTGCAGTAAAATTTCAGTTTCTGCAATCTGTTTCCTTTGTTTCCTTGTTTGGGTTTTTGTTTGCATCCTCTCTCCTGTGCCCCTCCCCCCAGAAAAAAATCATCTTAACCTAGACAGATTTTAAGGTATTTTGTAAAAGATCTGGAAGCAACAAAACCCTAGATATTCCTAGATGTCTCAAAAATCTCTGTATACCTAACTTCAACTGAGGCTCCACTTGGATTTCTCTGCTGTCACACATACCACAGTCTCACCTGATGTACAGCTGTGTTATTCCAAGTACACAAATAATGTCATGTCGAAGTACCCTAGCTGACATCCTAGTGCAGTGTTCGTGACAGAAAAAGATAACATAATAAAAGAGGGATAGAAAGCTATTTCTCTGCATATCTGCCTTCAACAATCCCTTGTTGCACTGCCATTTAGACATGCCAAGGTCTGAAGACAGAATTTGTGCACTATAAACGGCTACAGTCCTCACACTGATCTGCATTTCCTGGTGAACCTTTGCTACCTCATCCTTATGCTACTCAATACCTGTGCTAGGTAAATGAAAATTAGGGCAAGTATACTCAAAATACCACCAGATGTTCCCTTGCAGAATAAGTGCTCCCTAGGAGTACTAGCCCATATCTTTTTCAGGTGTCTTGTCAAAACGTATTCCACCAGTCTGTTCACCTTCTCATATCTCCTCCATCTATTCTATCCATAAAATCTAAATATCTAACCAGGAGGGCAATACCTCCTCCTCTTCAGAAAATCTCTCATTAGTAATTTTCAGATACTCTCTTATCAAACTGTTTTTTCTCCTACTATCTCTCCCTGCAGGACTACCATACATGCATGCTGTTAAACTGTTCTAGTGTCACAACCCCTCACTGCTATCTTATTTTTATCAGACTTGTATGCACAAGATTTTGGTAAACTACAATACTTAGAAGGTCTTCTCTACACAATTCACAATGCAATTACACAGCCATCAATAATCACAAAAGCTCTACACTTTGGCCTGCAGAAAACTTTGAGCATGCTTTTAGGTGCCTGCTACCAGGCAGTGAAATCTTTGCTGAAAGGAAAGTATTCATCCTACCTGTAAGTTAGTCAGGTACGGTTCTTCGCAGTTCACAAGATGGCTCAGTCTTGCATGTTGAGCTCGTATTTCATTCTCCCTTATCTTCTGATGTAAATGGTTAATTTGCTGATTTTGCCTGTAATACACAAATTTAAATTGGGGAAAAAAAAGGAATGGAACAGAGATTAGAAAAACAGAGATCTTAAACTTACGCTGAAGAATTCACTAACAATGAATTATTACTAATGGTATTCATCTACCAGGATCTACACTAGCTGTGGGCTTTTTCTCACTGCAGCCAGACTGCAACTGTAGGAATACAATTTGAAAACTCTATCAATTTTGTGTGGGTTGAGGGAGGTTTCTGTTGCCATTTGCTGCTGGGGTTGGAAGTATAAGAAGGGAAAGGCATACAGAAAGCAGAACAAAACCAAACAAAACTGGCATTTTCATTTCACCTGGATTTCTTCTGCTTGGCCTCTCTCTTCACCAGAGTTGACTTCTGACAAAAGCTGAAGAGATTTACGAATCAAGGGGAACAGAAAGAACTTAAGAAGAAAAGGCCATTATATAAGATAGTCAGCACAGCTTCCCTGCAAGGTCTTGCTTTGCTTAAGACTTTCTCAATCAACTGCTTTACATAAGATGTACCTTGCCCTAGGGTAAAATAAAACTAAAACAAGTACCATGCACCAACTGCTTGCAGTGCACAGCAGAAACAGAATCAGCACTGCATCATTATTTAATTATAACACAAATTGTATCACTGTTTAAATCCCGACTGCATTTGAACTAGGCAGGACTGCAGGGCAAACACCCGCCAGGTCTCTGCCCCAGCCCAAGTCACAGCCCCACAAGGTGTGCAGTAACTCCATGGAGCAACAGGCACCTCAAAACCTGACCCAGAATGGAGCTGTCAGCTCCCACCAGAAACACACAGAGACCTTCTCAATAAACTTTAAAACTATTTTGTGCACCCTGTTAATTTTCACTTTTCCTTGTTTTTTATCCTAGGATATATTTGCATGCAAGCATGAAATTCTTTTTCTTAAAGTTTCACCTCTAAGCATGGAGCATGACTGGCTTTTCTGAAAACAATGACGCAGAACCCAGGTGACTAAACCAAATCTTAAGGGGAGGTAAGCAGCAAATACAGGTTAACATCAAGGGAAAAGACCTTCCTGTGCACACACAGGAAAAGCAAATGCTGCAAAGTATACAGAAAAAGATCAAAATCTGTTGCTTTTTTAAAAATTTGGAAGAGTTGTGTTTAGGAAGAGCATCTTGGAAACATTCGGATGTCTACACAAAATATGCATTATATAATCTATAAGCTAACATAAATATGTATTAAATGAAAAGATGACAACTGCTAATTTTAATAAGATTCCCAGCTGGAAGGACCATTTTATCTACTCACATTCTTCTAGCTAGTCATCAGCCAACTGTACCCTTATTATCTGGTTTACAAGAGGAATATTTTATTTTAAAAAATACTGAATATAGTAGAAATTACACATTTCTCAGCTAGATGTGTTAAAGAAGACATGATGAGAAAACTTTTTTTTTTCTGTTTCCCTATTTTTATATCTATAAAGAACAGCAATGAATGTAAAACCAGTATATGTAAGTTGCCATTTGTTGGTACCTTAGAACAATTTATTCAACATGAATGAATAAGGAGAGAGCAAGTGAATATATTTATGTATCAGCACAGGCAATTTTGAAGCTTCTCTGTTCCTTCTACTATCTAGATTGAACAAGCTTGTACAAATACAAAACGAGTATGCAACACTGGAAGACTGTGTACAGTTCTGGTTGTCATCTATAAGATGGCATTACAAACAAAAAGCTTTCAACTTATTTTGGAATATTAGGTAAAGGAACATGCTCTTAACTTGTAAGAGACCTTATAAAAGCCCAAGAGTTTGAATAATCATATGAGAATATATGAAGTCGTGATGACTTCTGTGCATGCCTGGTCACAGAGAACAAAAATTATTTAGTATGAGTTATCCAAACCTATGAACTGAAGCAAATTTTCATTTTTTATCACCTTCTACTTCCTAGACAGATCTATTAAAATTTCATTGTTTTAAATCCACTTGTCACATACCTCTTGAAAGCACTATATGATTTTCTGTTTATGGCTGATTATAATTTAGCAGTGCCTTCCTTCCCAGGCAGGATTTGAAGAGCCTGAACACTACAGCCTGGAGAATACATTTTAAAATATTTTTGAACTACCACTGTAGTTTTAACTACATTACCATATTTCCTTTCACAATCCTTCCCCTCCCCTACCAAATCCCTATTGGAAAAAAGTCAATCCGAGATGAGACAGAACAGAGTTTAACTAGCTTGCTTCTTTTCACTCTGCAAAGCATGAAACTCTCGATCATTATATAACCTTGCCAACAAAGCACACTCTAGAAATGTTTTAAGGCTGCATAGACTCCACAACTTCTTTACATAATTGCCTCTACGAAAACAACATTAACCTCATGGCACCCAGAAACAAACATTTTGCTGCACAACCAGAGACTCTGAGCTTTATTTAAAGGGAATTTAGAAAGTAAAAGTGCTCTCAAAAACACAGGTTGCCTATTACAGTGGGAACACTGTCCCCAGAAGCCTCCCTATTACCAATCCATCAACTCAACACTTTAAAAAACCAAAACCAAATAAAATCAGCCTTTAGCATTTAGGTGCCTCCAAGTTTCTGTCAAGCTCCTCAACCTTTAGTGGTTCCAGAAACCATCTGAGTACAAGTGGGCACTGGCAGTGTGGTCTGAGCTCAGAGCATGGGGGAATCTGACTGGAATCCAGCCTTCAAACTTCAGTGCACAGCAACCAGACCCCACCTCACACACCTGGGTTCAGTGAAAGAACTGTACCTAGGTACCATAGAAACTGTACTCCTTCACAACATCCTTATTCCTTTCCCCGTAAGTGAGAGTTGCAATTTTATGTTGACAGCAAAGGAAGAGTTACTGGTGTACTGTGTGAGTGTCAGGGCACTTTTCACATGGTTTCATTCAAGCCCTTTGTCCTAATGGAAAAAACACTATTTTACTCGAAATGTCCGTCTTGACAAAACCCTTCTCCTTACACTCAGACTAAAGTAGAAGAGGAGGCATAAAGGCTGGAATAAAAACCATCCTTTTGGAAGGGATATTTTAGTCTTCCTTATTTAAACTGATCTTCCAGAAGGAAATGGCATTAAAAGATGCATAAACTGTACATGTTCTAGTCAACCAATTAATAAAAACACGAGACTAATAACATTGCTTTCCCAAGTACTTCTGACACAAATCTTTCCAGCTGTCACTCAAGGTGTAATTTTATTTCCAGAAACTGAGGGTGGCAGTGCAGAAACAGACAAAAAGAGAATCTAAACTCCTCTCAAGGTAGGAAAAGACTGCCTGCCTAGTATACAGAAGACTGTTGCAGTTACCCACAGAAGAGTTCTGCACTGAAGACACCTTGTCTTTTTCTTCAGGTACAATGATTTAAAGGTTTGGGGTTTTTTTTCCCTTCAAAAGCAACCTGCTTTATATATATATATATATATATATTATATTATATATATTTTTTTTTTTTAATTTCACTGACACACAGAACTATGCCTTTGTACTCCCCTTTTTGAGCCTCCAGCCATAATTTATAAATAACCTGAGATCAAATCCTCCCTGTGCTGTGCACAGGTACATTTCTTCTCAGGGAGCTCAGCAGAAGTAACAGGTTATGCAACATGCAAGACTCAAGCAGTGGCTATGTGCTGCTCTATGGTCTCCTGAACCAGCTTTTATTGCCCCAGTTCCCACTTGTTAGCTATTTACATTCTAGATAGATTATTTATGGAAAGCCCTATCTTTTTCACAAAGTAATGAGTTTGGCTTACTTTCAGGTCTTATAAACGTCTTTTGCTCCCTTTTTTTCCATTACCTTGCACATTCTTTATTTTTGTAAACAAAATTTCAAGGCTTCAGCCATGTTTCACTACTTCAGATCAATGGTATTTTGTTAGGAAAGAAAAGTTAAAAACCTGTCATGGCAGATTGTACCATTTTCTCACCTCTCCCAGAATTACCAACTACAAATCCTACATAAAATCCTAACACTAGAGATTAGACTATCAAAGTTGCTGATTCTATGCAACTATTTCCTTGGCGTTTAAGGAGAGTAGTATTCCTTATCTGTCTGTCTGTCTGCCACAGATACTTCTATTCGTAATTCCCTCATCCTGTGACTCTACTTACAAAGCCATCTGGAATTCAGAGGAAAACTTCTGATGCTACTTGAACCTATGTGAATCTTTTGAAATGAGCAAAAAGAAAGCTAGAGCAATAATAAAGAAGTGTCAATGGGAAGAGGCAGGGAGGTCTCTATTTTGATTCAATTGCAGTTCTCTCCATTAGCTCAAACAATCCCTTTGAAAGTTAAAGTCCGCACAGAGGATGTCAGACAGCAGAAAACAGCACTTAGCTCAATGTGCACAAGCCTGGACTATCTTCAGAGATCAGCATTAATAAACTGCTTAATATACAAACTGCTTTAAGTCTCAAAAATATTTGTATGACATAACAGACATTCACATAATTTTCTCACATTCACACAGGACAAGTGTGGACAGATACTTATGAAGACACTCATACATGCAGTTGTGTACAGTTGTCTGGAAATAAACCATATTTCTTGAATCTGAGAGTAGCTCACCCATTCTCCACAAGCCCATCTAATATGAAAAAGCCTTTAGAAACCCACATCTGCCAGAGAAGCACTTTGCTACCCCAACTTCTAAGTTGTTCTTAACTTTAATTTTAAAATTACTGTAAATCTAAGTCCCACACTCCAAGTCAAGGTAAGATCATTATCTTCAAACAATTCAGGGACTTTAGCACAGAGCTTCCTCCACCACAGAGTGGACGCTGTGTAACTTCTTAAGGAACCAAATGACAATTGATGCTTACCTTCAAAAGTCACAGGATATCAAGAATTTGCTGCTTTGGGTGAAAATGTCTGAGCAGATTTCTTCAGAATCAGGATACAAAGTAAAATACAACATGCATCCCTCTGTATCACAGATATAATTTATTCCATACTGCAGCTGGAGGTCTGCTGCTTTGTTTTGTTGCATAAGAAGTTGCATACAAATTTTTATATCCCTTTGTTTTAGAGGCACGATCTCTTGGGACCAGAAGTCCAATGGTGCAGAGTACTGATAGGGAAGGAGATCCTTAGCACACAAAGTCCTAAAAACAATGTGAACACGTCTTCCGGAATTCAGAAGATAATGACAAAGAATGCTAACATCAGCAAAGCTCATGAGAAAAGACCTCAAATTTCCTATGTGATAAAGTCTCCTTTTTTTGTGAAATTGTTCTAAGTGAACTTTTCTTCCAGTCATAGCAGAACTTACCTTGAAAGAAAGATGGGAACACTACCTTTAGGAGTTAAGACATGATCTCTGATCATGGTATTTTAGAATTATTTTTATGAATTGCATAAAGTTTGAAATGCTAGCCTGACACACAGGACGTGAACTAGTGCTGACACAAGGCAGGCAAGAGCACAGACAGCCACTCTATTTTCTCAAAAGCCTTGGGCTACTTAGACAAGGGGGTGAGGAATGCAAGGGACACAGACACTAATGTCGCTTTGGAGAGTGGACTGCACACTCCCTCTCAGGTGGGAGCTCTTCGACTTCTGCAGTCTGCTGGCAGGACAAACACAGAGCAATTCTTGCACCTCCTCTGCAGTACTCTGCCAAATACTAGAACTTCCTAAAAATATTTAAATCTACGGAATACAAACTGGTTTAGGACCCACTCTACAGAGAAGTATCTGGGACTGCAGCTGACCAAAACTCCCCGGTGTTGCACTGCATAAAGCAAACACCACACAACTATGGCCGGTGAGAGGGAGCTCAGCCTCAATGGACAGTTTGGACACCCCAGGGAAGATCTGCTCATCAGCTGGAGAGATCTCAAAGAATAACAAAAACTACCTGATGCCTAGAAAACATTACCTAGGAGGGAAGACTTAAGTCATTACAAACATTTTTCTAACATTTGAGCTAATTAATCACCAAACTGCCCAAACCAGAAAGGCTACAGAACACCTGGTATTGCAGAGATCAAAATAGCGTAAGCATTTGGTGACAGCACTACTGATTGCCTTTCTCAGGGCCTGGCAGTCAGGTTAAATAGGTCCTTTCTAGCCCTACATCCTTTCATTATTGCCAAGATTTAGATAGTTAGATGAAAACTAATTACTAGCATTCACATCTGAAAAAGTGACCTTTTAAAACAGCTAAAATAACTGCTCTGTAACAAAACCTTCCTGAACATTTACCAGCTCAAGACACACAGAAGGCTCATCTGCAAATTACCTGGGTGATTGGTGATATTGGAAAAAGATAAAGACATCTTTTTCACACTTTTATTGAAAGCAAAGTGTATTTTACAAGCAAAGCACTCTGAGGAGGTTCCTGGCAGTCCCACTCCCTGCACAGGACTCCCTGCTATAGACACGTGCACTCACCACATGGGCGGTATAAAGCTCCAGGTTCCTCAAAAATGGCATAAAATTATCACTCAAGTGGATATGCTGATACTGCAGACTTTAACAAGCCAATCTAAATTAAAATAATTACAGCTTTATACTAGCATTAAAATGAGCACTATCAAGAGCACATACAGTTTGATGCCATCTAATGAAGTCAGAACAATTTGATACAAGGTGAAGAAAATCTACTTCTCTTGTTCGGAACACGAATGTAATTCAGATATGGACTTAGAAGTTAATAATTTAGCAAGTGTTTTAAGAATTTACATGTTGTTATGTTCTAAGGGACAACAGTTATTCACTAAAATTGTACTTCCAAATCTATCTTTCCTTAAAAAGCTGTTCAAATGCTCTTACGCTGTCTACAAGAGAACATTGCATGTACAGTGTTATTCTCAGCAGCTTGTGTCATATGTCCAGATATTTGGCATTTATCCACACATCTACCACTTGCAGCCCCTGCCACACAAACTCTGCCACACTAGAGACATCTACAGTGGCAGGTCAGCCTCAAGAGACATTCAACACTAGTATCAGTGGTGTCAGTGTACTGAACAGAGGAGAAACATGAAGAATTAAAATGTGACGCTGTAATTTTCTAAACCAATACAAACACTGTTGGCTCCCTCTGGTGCTAAATATAATGCAGTGTTACATACTAGGCTTCCAGAGAAATAAGGCAATGTATAAACTGATTATTTTGTACAGTAGGTGATAGACATTACAGTAATAAGTGCTTCTGCAGCTGATTTCCTCTTTCAGACCTTAAGTCTTCATTCATGGCCTGTACCAACAGTTCTTATGCGGAGAAAACTCGAGACATACCTTTAAGAAGTGCCACAGAGAGCAGGCTCACTTCCTTACATCATGTTTTCACTTTCTGAAAGTAGAGTCTTCCCCTCATTTTCTTAAGAGTAGACTTAAAAAACATTTCAGGCTTCTACTTATTAAATTAACAGTGACTCCTAGAGTAGTTTCAAAAAGCACTTTTAAACCCATTCATTTATGCTGTGTACTACTTAGTCTGCTGAACAGACTACACAAAATACATCAATTTATCTATTACTAAATCTGCTGTTCAACACAGTGTACATATTAAAAATCAAGGTACTTATTCCATTCACAGGCAAGTGGCTATTTGGGATTTTAAGAGTTTAAAAATGCTTGAATTTCTAGTGACACACCGAAGTATCCAAATATAATTCACATTGTTAAGCATTACTCCTTGATTTGTTTTTGTAACTATTGGAAACTTACTTGCAACTATTTTTATCTGGTAGATTTCCAATGCAAAACAAGGATATTTAATAATCTCATCTGGAAGGGCTGAATCTTTTTGCCTTTTTATCTTTTTGTGGAAAGAAGGGAAGTGGGCAGCATGTTTCACTTTCCTTCTGCTCTTCCTCCCTTTTTTAACAAGATAAAGATACAACAGCCTAAAGATACCCTGTACAGAGCATCCATTTCTTGCTTATCAAGAGATTTAAGCACCACTATGCAGAACAAGGTGTGTGATGTTTATCTCCTCCAGTTCCTTGATAAGTGGGACACCAGCACAATTCCCAAGAAAAGTGTTTAACCTTAAAAAAAAGGTTAATGACCTTTTGGGTGAAAGGAAGGCTGCTGACAAGGGCAAGAGAGAGGTATTCCTGGTGTGCCTCTTCTCATCCAGCTGTTCCTTGTACTTGCCAGCACAAACAGCTGTGTCTGGAGCACTGTGCCAGCTGCTGAAACGCTCCTCTGGCTACCAGGCAGCAGGAGGTTAACCCATCTCTCCTGAGCTTCTGTACTCTCAACTAACAGTCTGTAAATTCAGCATATGACTTAAGAATACAATTTTTAAAAACTCCATGAAAACAACATGTACAAAGGGCCCTCTCAGCAAACCTGCTGCCTAACCTCAGTCAACAAATTACTGTCTTCTCCATTTCCCCAAAGGAAATTACAGAATTCTGTAATTTAACTATCACCATGTTGAATTAACTACACTTTATGGTTTTAATTTTAGGTCACTATTCCCAAAGAAATTCAAACTCTGAAAAAAAGTTTAAATTAAGCTCAGGAAGACCAAGAGCTGGAATACTTAGGTTCACTCCCAAACACCATTCTGAAGCTCAGTGCACCCTTGTGTTCCCAAGTGTTACATATAGGTAATAACACATTTTCAGTTAGTGCTGCTTTGTGCCTTGAAGAAAGGTAGTTTTCACACTTAGGTCTTATTAACACCCCATGTAATAAGAAATGTAACACTAGTGCTTTTTAATGGACTTCTATTTCAAGGCTTTTGCACAGCAGATATGTACCATTTTCTTCATGAGTGAAACCAAAAGTATTTTTATCAAAGCAAGCATTACCTCTCCTTAAAAAATAAAAAACCTAAATAATCTGTTGTAAAAACTTTGTAAATATGCAACATTGACTTGTACTAATCTTAAAAATACAAATCCATCAATGTTTCTATTTAATTTTAAAATACCTTTTCAGGCAAATATTTTGCTCAGATGGAAATTCAATATTCAAAGAAGAGCCTGTTCTGTGATGTATTATTACACTGCATTATTACAAATTACAACATTAACACCAAGTATCTATTTGAATAATATAATATCATTAAGTGGTCTGTTCCATTTCGGTAACTTAAAAAATGTATTTTGCCTTTTCAGCTGAATGAAAAAAAATTATCTAAACTGACTTCTGGTGAAAAATCCTGAAAGAACTGTATTCATTATCAGTAAGTCACACAAAAGAAATTACTTGTACAAAAAAAAGAACCAGCACTGGATATCAAGAAATAGCTTTTCTTCCTCCACATGGACAGTATCAGATAACATCAGCAGGCAGCCAGGTTACAAACAGTCACTTCAGAAACTTCTCCCTTGACTGTAAACACATTTCCAGTGTGAGAAGAACACCAACTGCATTTTTAGCTGCCAGTGTGTAACAAAACTTCATGCAGAGTGCACAGGATGATAAGCCCTGCAGAGACACTGAAGACCACCCCAGCTATCATGACCAATGTTCTCACAAACACTGCTGACAGCTTGGGCTGCAAGAAGCAGGCTGCAGGTTTGCTACTGCAGCATTACTACTGACATAGCAAGCCTGAAAAAACCACTGTAATTTAGACGGCCTTTAAGCTGCTGATCAAAAGGCTCTGACAGAGAAGATGTAAACAACAGCAAAAGATGTTTCCATTTCAAGTTGTTACCCCCTTGGGAGATCACCACCTCCGCAGGAGAGCTGGCAGAGTGGGCTGGTGAGCCCGTGCCTCAGTTCCCGACTGAGTCTTTCTTCCATCTTTGCTGCAGCAGCAGGTAAACACACTCTAACATCCCACATCAAACTGGGGAACCTGATGCCAATTGCCATCACCAAAACGGCACCACAGGTACTGGCCAGAGTGCTAACGGACAGAAACACCTTCAACCACTGCAATTCCTCCTTCTGTTGCAAAAGAGGAATGAGCAGATCTTGCACAAGCATAATTCTCTCAATACTAGAAACTTAAGAGCTGTGAGTTGCTATTAAGGTCCATTCAGATTGACAGCAATTTTAATAAGAAGTTATGTGTTTATTGACATAAAGATTCTGGATTTAATGTTTTTTTAATCTGAACAATTTGTATGAGGATTTGAATAGGATTTTACTGCTGAATATTACTACAAAGGCCAGTTTCTCAAAGCTTTATCAACTGGCTTCAAATACATTGCATTTCTGGACTTGTGATGGAAAAGAAATCAGTCCAATGCAGCTGACCAACTTTCATCTTGCAATTCCTTTCCAAGACCTTACAAGCAGAAAGATACAAACCTGCAGCCTGGTAAGAAGCTAAGAGGGGTACCTGACAGCAGAAGTGGCTGTTGGGCTCTCTGCTCCTTTTCCACATGAGAGTCATTAAACCTCCTAAATACATTTCCAACTTCGTGTAAGACATTAGGCCAGCTGCCAGTCTTTGCTCCTAGCAGGATCAGCTCCTACATATTTGTGCTTAAATAGTGGCTGGACTGAAACCTAACAACTTTACCAAGCAGCTCTCCTGAAAGCCAGCTTTTACACAGTAGCTGTCACTTCATCTATTCTAATGAAAGCAGCAGCAATTGGGTACTTACCTGTCAATCACAAACTCCTTCTGTCTTAGCAGCCCTTCTTTAATTTTCATTAGAGATTCCCAGTTGCTGGAGTCCTGATAGCTGGTAGCTGGGTAACTTGAATGAGATGTTCCAGGTGAAACCTGCATAAAATAATTGAAGGATTAGCCCCCAAAACAGTGAAAGTAAATAATGTCATACATATTACAGCATTTACAAAGTGGTTTGCTCTTACAGAAACCTAAGGGCTATTTTTCAGTTTAATTCAAATTTCCTTTGTATAAAAAACCTGAAGTTTCTGGAAACAAATTTCTGCCCAGTGTCACCGATTTTATCATTTCTCTACTAAAAAATTCATATCTCTGAAAACAGTTCGGAATGAAAAGTTTGTTTAGAATTAACTACATCATTAAGAGGAAAACCACAAAATGTTCATATTCTGCTGCAATCCCTGTAGCACCTCAAACAACTGGGCTTGGTAACTTCAGACCCACTGGTAACTGCAGGTAACAGTTGCCACTGCACCGTTCAAGTCCTACCTGCAATGTTGGTGGACAGAGAAATTTCCATTAATCTGTGTGCACTTAAAATACAGAATAGGGGAATATAATTCTGGCTAAACTGTAAGAGAATAAAACTTTCACAGTTAACAGGTTTCAGGCATTCTATCAATTTTCACAAATACCAGGCTTCGTGTCTTGCAACAAACCGAGGGCAAAAACTGAACTGGATATGAACCAACGACATCATGGTTTAGAAGAAAAGTAAAAAACTAACAGGGACGTTTAATCAGGAAAACATTTATTACAAATATTTGCATCAAGAATTCACATAAGAGAAGGTTTAAAGTAGAGCTTCTGAGATCAAACTGAGGGATCCCAGTATCAGCTGCCACTAAGTATCATTTAATCTTTTACCAGTTTTTTGAATCACTGAAAAAAGATTACTATTCTTATGTGAGAGACATCCTGGACAATGCTGTCTTTCTATGTTTTTGAAAAAGAACAGAAGGAAAAAAAGTGAAAACATGGCTATTAAAAAAACCCAAAACAACTTTAGGCTATTTTTTCTTTTATAGCTCCAAAATGTTTTAACTTTCATCTGAAATTACAACAAACTCTATTAAGACCAAGACATAGGATCAACAATTAAAGTACGTTAAACAATTGCCAAGCACTCCATGCTTCTGGTCAAAGTTTTACTGTGAATTATAACACTGAATGGAAAGAATTCATTGCTTAAACCCCAATACCATGAGGTACTAAACTAAAGTCAGGAGCCAATTTCTCACAACTATAATCTCTTCTGTAAATTAAAAAAAAATATTTCTTCCCATTCAGTTTAGTTCAGTTCAAATCCTAGCTTGCCATTTGATGTGTTTCTGCACATTTATTCTCTTTTAATTTATAACCTAAAACCAGGTAAGATGACAAGACTTACAATTTCTAAAAATCTTTCAAGACTGTTACACCCCCAACTTAACCCCCCATCCCCTCGGGTCCAATTTATCTACTTCAGGGAATATTTCTTTTGCTTAACAAACTGGATAGCTTCAATAGTAAGATCAGTTACAAATGACTAAACAAACAAACAAAAACTATCAACAGTTCTACACATAACATACTGCATGCCAATTAAAAACAAAATCTGAAATGGTGACATAGTATTTTTTTATTTTTTCTTTTTGGTTTGGGCAGTGATCTAATAAAACTCAGGAAAGATACCTAGCCATGATTCTTCCATATGTAACACATATGTAGAGTCTTTACAGTGTAAGGAATCTAAAGTTTATTTTGCCTGGCCTGCTCCATCCAGACCACATCACCTCAAAGTCATCTTTGGTGCTTACAGAATACCTTGGGATTGTCACATACTGTTCTGATTAGTTATACATATGACTGGCTGAATTGAGAGGCACCAGCACAAACCTATTCCAGTGAAAGTCTCTCTTAGTGACCCATGTCATGTCATGCAGTACAAAGTGATAACATCAGGAACTATCACTGGACTTAATGTTATGAGTTTTTTTGCTTTTCCCACTACAGCGCTCATGAATGCTTTCCTACATTACACTACAGTCAAAAAAGACGAAACAGTCATTGCAGCTGGGATCAGATCTTTACTTTGCAGAGCCAGAATTTCTTTCTTTACTCAAAAGAAAATACACAAGCATTTGACATGATGAATAGGAAATATATGGCTTCATAAAGCCAAATCAATTTATTGAGCATGATGAATTTTGTCTTTAAGACTGAACTATACAATGAAGAGATTAAAAACAACGATTTAAATACAAACCTATATTCTGAATGTGAAGACATTCAGAAAGTCACTGGCAGTTTCTCTAGGAAAATTCTTCAATGCAAACCCCTTATTTCAATCTAGCACCTCTGCAAACAATAATTTGCACTGAAGTTGGAAAACCCCCCTTCAAATTTGGTACAGTAATTATACAAGTCACATATTGTAGCTGCTGAAAAGCAATGAAATGAGTTTTGCAAATTTAAGAAAAGAGTAATATTTTGTGAATTACATGCCAACAACAGTGTGTTAGTTTGGGGTTGAATTTGACATAATGCCTCCATAGATGACTCACTGACATGCTTTAACTTTGGAATATACCCAATCCTATGGAGTATATACAAGCTGAATACATATATGTAACAAAACAAAACAAAACAAAAAAATCCCAACATTGCATTATAATTGTGAACTTCAATTTTTCACTCTGAACAAATAAAACCAGAAACAAAAATGTTTGATTTTGATACTATGTTTCATTCAATTACAAAAAAAAAAGAAAATGAATATACTAAAAATACTTCTTAGCACTTCCCAAAATAACAAGACACTTCACTCATTTATGAGCACATGGTGTTGACTACTACAACAGCTTTCTAGCTGCTTTGAATTGTGTGGTAACACACAGGCAGTCCGCTTACATTTGAGTATCTTGTCTCCTAAGGATATCAAACCAAATAGTGAGACCAGATACACTTCCAGGAGTCATATTTAGAAAGCCATCCACAACTCCAAGCTCTTAACTTGAATCGTCCACAACTACAAAATAAAATACCATCTGGAAAGACACAGCATTCTTTTCTATCTGTCCTACAAAATACAACTATTTTTGACACCTGGCACCTCTTCTGAGAGTATTGGTCTTGTCCTGAGAACATATGTTCAGTTAGAACAGTATCCTTTGCACAGTGACATCCAAAGGTCCTCACTAGCTTGTTCTGTGACAAAAACTTGGCCAACCTTCAAGCTACTGCTGAGGCAAAGTCAGCTGCTGGGGAAAAAAATAAAATAAAAAATCTTTGCTGTACTAACCTAGATGCAAATACTGCTGGAACAGACATTGTTGACTTATAGTTTCATGGCTACTATCAGTGGAAAAACAATTTTTCTGTGGACAGAGTGTAACAATATTTAGATAACCTAGGTCAAATATGGCTGGGTTTTTAATTGTGTTAATTACAATTATCTTCTCAAACATGTCCATAGTTTCTGCCTGAAGCAGATCAGTGTCTCAGCACACAGAGAAGCCCAGC
Organism: Sitta carolinensis; assembly: GCA_032173965.1. Classification (NCBI taxonomy): domain Eukaryota; kingdom Metazoa; phylum Chordata; class Aves; order Passeriformes; family Sittidae; genus Sitta; species Sitta carolinensis. The sequence continues at coordinate 49,031,675 of JAVUNC010000004.1, forward strand.
ATTCCATGTTTAACACACAGTATCATGTCAAATGATGTCATTTACTACATCACGAAGTAAAGGTGAAGTCCAAAATTGTCAATGTAAGACTTAATCTCAACCCCCCCACCCCAAAAAACCCCCAAAACAAACAATGGACTTGAAAGGGCTTTTTCATTAAAGCTGCAGCTTAAATTATTTAGTGCTGTCCATACTACAACTGTAAATTTACACGGTACATTACCAACAACAAGCAGAGCACCAAGAACTATGCCAGGTGAGTGATCCCTTCTGGACAATTACACTGCCCTATGTTATCACAAACTTCTGTCCATAGGGATTATTCTTTCGCTGCATTTAACAGGCATTACTGAACAGAAAGAGAATTCCAGCTAATCCAAGGCAAAGAATCAACATAACCAATGTTAGCAGGAGCTTTTTCGACTGACAGTTGAGGAAACAAATACCAGTGACCACTTAGGCTGTGCCTCAGGGACATCACAGGATGGATAAAGTGGGAGAAAGAAGAGGTGGATGTGGCAGCAGCAAGCCCAAATGCACTGCTGTCACAGAGATGCCTCCTGCCTATGGGACACCTGTGATACAAAAAGGTTTAAATCTGCACAGGAAGAGTAGCAGTCACTGAGGAGATCTGTAATTGTCCCCCACCCTGGCTAAGGTAAAGCAATTTACCCATCCCTTCCTCCCCACACAGACTTCTTCCTAACATCAGGCCGAGCATCTCAGCTCTGAACAGCTCCCGTATTTTACACAATCTCAAAAGATTGCTCATCCTTTTGCAGGCAGAACATGACAGGGATGGTGGCTGTCATGCAGGAAAAGGTATAGAAGGGTGCATCCATGGAATAAGGCCTTAATTTTAAGGAATGATTTATACAGAAATGCTGTGCCTTGCAAAAATGCACTAGAAACAGCTACAAAGCCGAATCCTCCACACTGTAACAGATTTTGAGCTGGGTAGAAACAGGACTACAAACAAGAATTTCTAATTTGTGGAATCTGTATCTCACCACCACCTACCTACCCAGCTCCATCTTTGCCTTTTAGGGAAGATAGTGTTTCTGCTCAGCAGGATATAACCACTACAATTCTTGGCAGCAACACCTAAGTTGTACCACATTTTGCCTATGCTTTCACAAATTTCCAGCAGTCACGGGAAAGAACATCTAATCGTGCCCTTGCACTTTTATTCCAGCCATGGTATATGTGGTGTTCTTTGGGGAATTTCTTTAATGTGGAAAACATCATTAAAATCAATATTGAAACACCATCAAATGATGAGATACTCAGAAATACAGGTGTATTGCAGAGAGGTTAGCACTGCCAACAGCGAAATAAAAATCAATAAAGCTTGGGAAAAAATCTCAAACGCATACTTTATATAGACATGCAGTCTACAAACTAGTTAATATAAGAGAGACCACAACTAACAGGGAAAATACACTTGACAGGAGTTGACAATTTAACCTGCCTGAATATCAGCTTAATGCAAGTCAGGATTGACTGTATATAGGATGTCAGGTCACAGAAAAAGGGGGTGAGAGAAAGGATAAAGCAGTGACTTTAAACAGCTCTGGCATAAATCCAGTTGCAAGAGTATGTCTGGAAGTACGATGTGAGAAACCAGAAAGTCACTAGAACAGTAAAACATGACCAAAGAAGAGAAACTTTCATGGCTATGAAGCTTAGAAAGAGTAATTTATGATAAAGAGCTAAATATCACAAAGAGACATGAAATCAGACAGCAAATAACTTGTTTCCTTGGCTGAGAGTCCACGTAAACTAAGATTGATGGAATGAAAATTGAGATATGGTAATCTGGGATAAGAGTATGAGGAGAAAGCAAACAAACAAAAGCCTGCAAACAACAACAAAAAAACCCTCATCAAACCAACTAAAGAGATGGAGAAAAGTAGTAAAAGCATATCACAAACAACTGAGAGAAGATCCAAATTTTAAGATTTTAGAATCTGCACTGGATGAAGTTTAGGAATTAGAGGGCAAGCCAGTCCTTACTTGATGACACATCAGGACTTCCTTTGAGTTAGGGTTAAATTATGCATTCACGTGACAACACTATGCCAAGAGCACAATAATCACAGTTCGGCACCGACGCCATTGACGAAAATTCAAGAATCAAAATTCATTTTAAGAGGGATCACCTTAAAGATATATAGTCAGAGCTAAACTGCATGGATGTTATGTCTGTTGTATGACTTTTTAAGCTTTTCTAATAAAAAATTAAAATGCTAATGCAATTTGCAGACACCACCACTATCATCATAAAATCTGAGTAAGTGCAAAGCTTTCAAAATGGAGAATTAACAGTAATGCCACTCACGTGCCTCCTAAAGGCAGCACTCCCTCTATGGTCATTACACTTCTGCTACCACATTTGTTGAAATTTCCTTCACAAATAAAATCCCCATTGCACGCAGGGCAACACACTTAATTCAGGCCTCACAGATTTTACTCTCATAAGCCTGAGAGGAATCTGACCATCCTGCAAGTTACTGTTATTTGTATATTTACTTCTTCCCCAACATTGTTTATACTGCAGCTGAGGCTTCTGAACTTCATCAAGGTCAGGTCTGATAATCACAAGGGAGGAAGACATGGTCTCTTTGCACAACAGCTTACAAATCAATTAAGAGCAAAGCATAGCAAGTACACCGTTGCTGGGATACGACAAGAGATGGGAGAAAACAATGGTTAAAGTCAGGTAGCTATTCACCATGGAGGAAAAAAAATTAAGTAAATAAAAAACAAGCAGAGATTTTTTACTTATGGCACAGTTACAGGGTTTTGATAGCAACCGCATGGTCACTTAAATGTGGCATAAACATACACTGCTATCAAAGGGAGGGAGCCTGTTCTCCTGCCTCTTCTCACCACTTCAAACATTCATACCTTTCATCTCCCTCCTGACAGCCCCGGTCCTACACTCTTCCCTCCATCCCACACATGAAGGTTATTTGCATCTCGGTCAGACTCTTATCAGATTCATTGTACAAGGCCATGTGAGATCTAGCACTGGCACACACTCAAGTGGGAAAGCAGTGTATAACACAATACATTTTGCAGTGGCACAGCTTTGTGCTGGATTAGTATGAACATGACCACAAGCTGAATTATCTCAACTCCAGGCACTGCCAAACTCTTCCAAAGTATCAGGGACTGAGTATCAGACTATTTTCTAAGCTTCTGAAAAAAACCTATTAGACAGTTGCTATAACACTGTTAAGTTACTGGCCAAGATCTGGTGTTTAGATAAGCAATCGGTTCAAGAAAAGGAACTTGCACATTAAGATGGCATAACAGAATAAAACCAAAAGCCTCCTGCACTTTATTATTTTTCAAAATAGTCCTGCCTGTGTTAGCTCTATGAATTATGACAGCACACACAGGACCAGCAGCACAGTCCTAGCCTACAGCCAGACACTGCATGTTAAAGATCCTTATGTGTTCAGAATCTGCATTCAGCAGAGGATCCTGAATAAAGCAGAAATATAGCAGGGGATTTGTAAGGGAAGGAAAGTGGAATTCTGGTCACTGCTTAACTGGCAAGCTTTTGTTCCTTCTAGCATCCCTGATGGGGTAAACTGTAAAAGCCTTCAACGACAAAGAAGTCAATAAATTAACTCTGAAAAGAGTTTGCACGATCCCTAGGGATGCACGTTGTTAGGGCAGAGACCAGGGCAGTGTCCTAGACGAGGCTTCAGCCACTCAGCAGTCCTCCCTGACTTCCTGACTCTCTCATCTCTGTCCCTTAAGCTAATACGTTCCTGAAGGGTGAAACCGGCGCTGCGGGAGCTGCACACGGGATAAGGATACACCCTCCTCTGCTTGTCTTCCCCTGAACAACCACACTTGGCTTGCTTTTATGTGTCGTTGCAACATTCCTTCATACTCCATGCAACACCAATATTATTTTTGTCATAAATCCTTTCCATTTATATTCTGGCAAATGTTATGAACACAAAACACTTCTAGGTGCCACTTAATATGACGTTAAAAGCAACAGTGCCTGGAATTTTCCACTGATAACAACTGGGTCTTTCCTAAGTATAGAAGCACTTGTTTTATTAAGTGTTCATTTTATGTTCCCACTGCATTGAAATTCAAATGTTCTTTACTATAAAAAAACATTTTAAACATCTGAAGATGAAAGGGAGCTTCTGCAAGAACAACTTTTTTTTTTTAGAAAAAAAAAAATAGCTTTTAGTTGAAGTTTCACTATTATAGTCATTATTTTTGTTTCTTATTCTGTCCTGGAAAGCAAAGTGACTATAGTTATTCAAAAAGATTGAATATTGTTTTATGTGCTGCATAAATACAGGACATGTTATTCACTACAAAAAATTATGAACTATACAAGTAAGACAGAAGTCACATAAAAAAAAAAGAAATAGCAAAAATCCATCATGAATAGAAGGACATGTAAAATAAAAACCTTTAAGTTAAATGTACATTGTTAATATCTACAAATACCAGTTTAATGAATACCAATCTTGATTCCTCTTTGGTTCCTTACTATGCCTGCTCATGGCTAAAGTGGATGCAAAAAGTGACATAGAAAGCAATCAAAAAAACATCTATTTTTTGCCAGCCTGCACAAACTTTGCATGGATGAGCAGAGCTGGCCATCAATCTTGCACAGAAACTAACAGGAGTCCTCCTGTAAAAAGAAGGTAACAAAAAAAGAGTTCAATTTGGGTGAATATCAGAGAAAAAAAAACAATAACCCACACTTATGCAGTAATTGGAGAAGAAAACTTAGAAAACCCTTATAAGCATAGAGCACCAAATTATGAAACACGCAAACATATTGAAAGAGAGGGAAGCCACTATGAATTTAATGTGAAGCAGGAGCATACATTTGGGGAAAAGTGATGCTCTGCAACTTTTTCTATCAAGGGTCTTGATTTTTCAAATAGAAGTTGTAGAGATTCTGTGAAGGGTGTTGGCCCCTAAACCAGAAAACTGAGCCTCTCCTTTCCTGCGTTCCATTTGCTTTAGCTTTTCATGACTTTACAAGAAACATGAGCCATGTGTGTAATACTCAACACAATTAACTGAAATTTAAAGGAAAAAAAATTAAAAGAAACAAAAAAAATAATAAAGCAGGAACATTCAGAATATTTATATTAGAACAAATCCAAGTATTCCCACAAACTCAAGAAAGTACATTTTATTTAAAAACAACAATCCAGAACTGGTCTCTATGAGCACTTGCAGAAAGAATGGAGTGAAATTATTGGAAAAAGTGCATTTCGAGTTCTGCAGATACAACTTCTGTGAATGTTATAGCTGATGGGGAAGGAATAATTAGATAATAAACTATTTCCCACTTCTTTTTAGGCTGATAAACCAAAACTGTTAGCAGTAGCAAAGACATCCCCTCACACAGACCTTTGATCTTCTCCTGCTCTTACAACCACGCACACAGTTTTAAAAAACAAGGAAAAAAGACAAGGATACTGTATAAACACTGGCAAGTGGGGGATTTAGTAAAGCTGCCTTGGTGGGGATTGGAAGACCAAACTGAGTTCTCTACTAAAACAGTCTCGTGCAGAGTTAATAAGATCTATGGCCATCAGAGTACTGCACAGTATGAGTACAGTATTCATTTACATTTATTGGTGACTACCTTGAAAAACTTCCATGGATGAGAAAATTAGAGGCACACTCATGTTTTCTGTCTCAACTCCAGGAATTCTTCCCAGAAGGAACTGGCTGTTTCAGCCAGCAAACCAAGCAGAACAACACACTGACCTACTGTGAAGATTAAATTGCTTCAAGCAGGGATTCTACCACCATCCCTGTACAGCATCACATATATAATATATCATCATGTCAATATTTCAGTCACTTGCCTCAGAATTTAGAAAAATAGAAAAAAGGAATACTTTTTTTAAACTCACAAGGAGACACCATGTACTTGTACGACTGTCTGAATTTCAGATGCATTTATAGAAGCTCTGTACCTTTGGCAAATCAGATCCTGGAATCTCAAAAGTCAGACATTTGAAAATCCTAGCCTGAAACTTCTGCATCACTGATAAATGAAGAAAGAAGAAATGTAGTTAATTTAACACTGGACTGTGTGAAAGCAGCAACCACACAACCATGGAAGGTAGTCACATAATTTGTGTATGGAGTAAGTGATGGATATTTGAACTGTTTGGCTTCAATCCAGACTGAACCTTTTCCACTTGAGTTTATGAGGGGTACTTGAAACACACTTGTCTCTAGCAAAAGCAGCAGTATGATGTAAGGGTGCATCCAAACATCCGTGTCAGTGTGTGAAGGTGTTTTCCATCCTTACAAGATAAACTCAGGGGGAGTCCTAGCACCTTCTTTATATAGGCAGAAAGGGTAGAAGTTCACACTAAAAAAATAAATAGCACTTTCATCACCAGCAATTAGTACTTGTCACTTGTAGGCCTCCAAGTTTGTTACAAAGAAACTAAACTTACTATTCTCATTCTACAGAGAGGAAACTGGGGCAAGAACATTTTGTCTCTTCCAAGAGCACCAAAACACAGCAGATTCTCTAGTGTGGAAATTGTTTTGTAAGCAAAACACTGGCTTTAACAGACACAAATGAGACTTTCTCTGCCTAAAGAAAAATAAATATGTGTTCATTGAAGTAGACTCATTTAGAAGGTGGGAAAATTCATGTTTCAGAACACACTACCTTTGTTTTCATTTTCTAATTCACAGAGATGACAATAATAATGTTATACCAAGTACTCACATGACCAATTGATACAGAGGACTGTATTTCAAAACCATAGAACCAATTTTCAATAAAGGCCATAAAAAGATGAAAGCAAATAGTTTCTTCTGTAAGAACGGAGTCATAAAAGCAGAAAAAAGCTCTCCACCTCAGTGGTCAGGAAGCTACAGACAAAACAATCAGTGAGACTACACTTGACAAAGCTTCTATGCTCCAGTGACTGACAACAGAACTTCCATGAGAAAGCTGCTGCCTGAAACAGAATACATAGCCAGAAAATATCTGCGTGACCAGGAAATCCCTTCTTGCTACTCAGAGCTTGTCTGAACCAAGGAATAGAGTCAAGTTTTTTTTTTGGCACATTCTGCAACAGAATAAAGAAAAATATCAAGTTTTGTACCTCAAATTCTCAGGTAATGAAATTCAAAATCCGAATTTTCTGGGGTGCATTTTTGCTGAATGCTTTTTTCCTGCAAAAGTCATTCTGAATCAGCACTGACTTCCAAAGAGGGAAAAGACATTCTGCTACTTAAATAAACTTCAGTGATTTCTAATGAAGTAAAAGACCCCCTTAGTGTTTTAGCTATGAATTGCATGAAAGATACAAAGATACAAAGCAATAGATAGCTGACACTCACCATGGGAATTAGTCTTATTTATAATCACTCCATAGAGGGAAGGTGAAAAAAAAAACAAACAACTTCAGAGCTATGGAGAGAAGTGAAGAAAAGACACACACCATTCTGTAACATCAAGCAAGAAAAAGAAAGGTGTTTCTGGCTCCTACTTCTCAAAGTAGGGCCATGTGAAAATTAGCCTGAAAACTCTTTAAAAGCTTGATTTATGCCATCTCTGTGTTGACCTGAAGATTCCCATGAGACAAGATGTTGAACCCACTGGTCTACCTGCTGCTTCACGCTACCTGATGTCAGGGTGATCACTACAATAATCTGCACAAGAGAATCTTTCAGCTCCTAAATGATGCCAAAACATTCATCATATGGGCAATATTTATGCATTTCTGTTAGGACAACTTTCATCTGAAGATAGGTAGCAGCAAAATCAAAAGCCCAATCATTTCTCCTCAATTCTGCAGTTATGCTTTCAAGTGGAGATAATCCAGCTCCACCACGGCAACTGAAACATGGTCTTCCAGCTTTATCTCTCCTTCATGTGCCTTTGTCCTGCTGTTCATCTATCACTCACAGCATGTCAAATGACACAGCTAATCTCTGTGCTTCCCAGAACAGTTTATCTGAAAGACACTCAACACAGTTACTTACGTATAAAGATCTCGGCACACCACCTAAAGCTCGTTGTTCAGCTTAACCAATTGAGGACACCAGTAAGCACTAAAATGCAGAGTTCCCAGGCTTTTCACAGAAATAAAGAAACTTCACTGTAATGAAGATCATTGGATTTCCTACCCTGTCTAATGTTGCTATTTTGAAGACACTTGGCATCATTGAAGGTAACTTCTACTAGTAAATTATTTGACCTTCATTAACCTAGAAAAATGGTGAACTTAATTGCTGTGAAAACCAGCAGGTATTTACAAGAACACAGGTTTGTGAGTTGTCAATATTTTGTTGCAAAATAAGCCACCTATGTGCGTCAAGTCTCTGCTAATTGTATTGTCTCCATACGAAATAAGTGCTTCCTAACCAGGTTTGGGAAGAGGAAGGACACAGCCAATTTTCTGAGCAAGAGCCATGCAAAACTTCTTGTTTCCCTTCTCTTCTAACACTGGGTCAAAGCACTAAAGACAATAAACAGGCACGACACACTTGTGCACCCTGTGATGTATTTTAATGGTTTAAGGTTCCTGCCAGTTTCAACAACTGAAATGAAAACATTCAAGATGACCTTTCAAAAAAATCTTTGGTCAGTAATAAACCTGATGACTAGTACTACCAGAGCATTCACCATTCCCAAAAAAGAGAAATACTTCAGATTTTCTATTAATTTATTTTGTACTTTTTTCTTAATCACTTTGCAATGGTATGTTTTATAAGCTGCTGCCTCAAAAAGTAATTTCATTTTTTTTGTAAAGAAGAAAAAAATGCAAAGATCAAACTAATTTAGTATCTGTCCAATGGTTAGGAAAAGTAAATACATGTTGTCCCAGAGGAGAATAATATGATGCACAGCCTAGACTTCTCAGGAGAGCTGCTTCCTATAACTCTAATGAAGACCGTGAGTCTCAGTATACAAAAGTAGGAACATCTGCAGCCTCAGAAAGACAACTTCCTCCACATAAATCCAGAAGATATTTATATTACAGATGTGAGTGGGATTCACTAAAGTCAGATAATCATTAAAGGAAGCATCAGGTTCAACATATAAGGAAATGGGTCATAAGCCTATCAAATTCAAGTAAGAAACCTTAAATGCATTTAAAAAGTTATTATCTCTCCATTGATCAGGCTGTCACCTTATCTGGTGTGATTCTGGAATGATACTCACATCAGCACTGAAAATACTGCTTTTCTGTACTTTTGAAGGAAGGAAAAACATTTCTCTTTAGGGTGTATTAGGCTCGCAGCACAAATGTAACTGAAGGATACACTAGCAGTGTCCTTTCTCTTAGAGAACAGTTGGAAGGGTCCTGCAAGCCACATCTGCTAATACCTGGATGACTACAAAAAATTACCCATCACAGAATCAGAAAACTACTGGTTACAAAAAGGAAAGATCTCTTTTAGAGTTCACAGCTTCAATACCAAACTCTGTTACTCTGTCCCACATACACACACATTAATGTGCATTCGTGGGAGCATTCACTTTTCCCTTCTGCTTGTTTTTCGTTACTGTTAAACCAAATGTGCCAACACAAAGGACTTCTGTGTGAGATCACAGAGGCACATTTGCAGTGGGAGAGAAAACTGCAGCAGCATCATGAAACAACTTACTAACTCAGATTTACTGGTGAATTTCTTTACCTGTATCTTACAAATAATTGGACTTGGATCACAGTCCATTTCTATACAGAGTCATGATTATCAGCAGACCAGATAGTGACACCCCAAACTCTTTACAGATTAAACAGGTGGTCAGTGTCTACAGCTGGAATTTTGAAAACTAGCGCAAGAAAGGCAAAAATAATCCAGGAAATTATTACCAATGTGAATAGAAGTCTTACAATTATTATTTAAACAAAGGAGTTGGTATGCTGAAGTACAACACGTCCCTTTTTAGACATTATCCCAAACATCAACCAGATCTCTAAATATTTCTGAGAAGAAACATGTTCTAGTGGTAGATTCCTAATCCCCCTGGAGAAAGCCCAAATCATCTCCATTTAAGGTCAAGCAGGCAACAGCTGTACATTTTTGTTCCCCAGAACAAAATGCAGCAGACCAAAACCTCCAACACAGATTCCTTTTTTAAAGCTTTTCCTTTCTGATGTCCATGGGTGTCTGGACCTGTTCACCCAGGAGTGAATGAAAACAGTACAATGATGTGCTCATACATCATGAAGTTGCTAGCTTCAACAAATGTGATATAACCAATTTGCAGAAGAGGTAAACCATATTTACAAAAAAAAAAGAAAAAAAAAAAAAAAAAAAAAAAAAAAAAAAAGCTCAATTTGAAATAGGGTTGTACATTACCCCCAAAGCCCTTCTGTCTCTGGTTTCAACGATGTACTGCAGCAGGGCTTCTAGGGAACAAAAGGCCCAAACTAAACCAAGAAACAAAACCACCCTGTCTGGGCTCCTGCTTAAAGCCAAGCACTCATTTATGCTAAAAAATTATTGTCAAAACTGAATCTGTAAGTATTCAGAGTTAGGCCAAGCTTCTGTATTTTTGTCTACAATTTCCAAATCAGGAAAAGGCACATGCTGTCAGTTGCATCCACACAGAAAGCTTGATGCTGGATGCTCTCACTTGACAGCTTAATCCTTTCACATCCAGTAAATCCATCACTTCCCAATGCACAAAACCTACTCTGTATATGCACTATGTTGTCACTTCTCAACACAGGAAAGTACACATAAGAAAACCTGTGAAGTGGCATCGAGCTGCTACTCCTATCCAAACAAAGAGAAAGGGTTCTCAAAAAATTCACTAAAAGTTTCCAGCCACAGAAAGTGGGAAGGAAAGAAAAAATGTGGAAATTGTTTTAAAGGAAAGATAAATACTTCAAAATATATAGTAATGATAAATTTCAGAGATGAATGAACTTACAGATGCCAGATTTGGGAAAAAAAATCCTCTAACCCACCCTTTAAAGGTTGCAAGAGACTTGAAATACAGGAAATTTATTTCAGTTTAAGCACTGTGAGAAGAAAGATATTGGAAGCATTCATCATACTCTATAAACTGAATACCAGCTATTTAACAGAATTATCAAAATTATATGTATTGAAAGTGTAGTTTAAAAATACCTTGGACAAAAGAAAATCATTCCAAGTCAAACACCCACAAGAAATGCGTCAGCCCTCACTATTTAGGTTTTTTTATGAAGAAGAAACATTGCTGAAGCAAAAGTAACACATCCAAAGCAGCTCCGTGAGTAAGTTCCCATTGAAGTTCCTGTTTAAAAAAGGCAGGGTGTCAGGGAGAGCTCCCTTTGCTACCCCACTGAAGCATGCAGCTTCCCAGATTCCCTCATCCTGTGATTGAGCAGGTGGTCTCCCTGGCACACAGTTCCTTTCACAAAAGGAAAGGTGCTGCCCATGTTTATTACATTACTGCTGGGAACAAGTTTAGAGCCACTGCCTGTGTCAGAAGGCAAATGGGACCAATCAACTTGTGAGCTGCTGAGTGACACCCTGAGTCCTGCCTCTGAAACTTTTGTTATTTTTTCCTCTCAGCCTACTTCAATTGTTTCCACAACTTGGTCACAGACTCGGAAAAGTTGCCAGAGATCTACAGGCACATCCCACAGCCGGGAGCAAGCTCCTCTGTGCTCCACTAAGTCACACCAGAGGTAAGGAACCTCTCTTCTGTGTAATCTTTTAATTCTTGCAGGAAGACACACTGTAGCTGTAGCTTTTCTACAAAAAACTCTACTCAAATTAACAGCTGGTTTTAACTGTTTATCAAAAATATGGAAATACAGCCATTATAGCTCTGAGTCAAAAATATGCTGCTGTGTGGGGAGTATTTCAGCAACAGTAAAGGCAATAATTTCCTCTATGTTCATGGGACACCAGCTGTTCTTGGGTAGATGATTTATACAGGTGGTATTGCACAAGAAGGTGAGAACGTTTCATCATGTTTCTCACACCTTTATCTTTCCTTTTAAATTTAATAGCTTTTGCTTGTTTTTTCTTTCATCTGTTTGGTTTTGAATCCAAAATCTACAAAGAAAATAATTCTCTTAAACTTTCATAAAGGCATTCTTCTTCCCAAAGCTGCCTATTCACAGACCAGCAAAGATAAAGAAGCTCCTTCATCATTAACTCTGTAAAACAATTGTCTGGTCTAATATATTGAGAGAGCAAACCTTTTTCTTTTGTTGTATGATGAAAAATTACCCCTAATTTAAAAAATTAAGTTATTTATAGCAGCACTAGAACTGAAATTATACCATGTTACTCTAACTGCAATTCAAGCTACAGAATTCATGTAGTCTTTTTGCTTTGACATCCATTAAAAGTTCATTTTCTCCTGTTGTTCATTGTAAATAACACAGTTGTCCTAGATTGCTTCTAATAATAGAGAAATAATTCAGCTAGGATTTGTAACATCATAAACTGAATTTAAAATGCAGAAAATAACCCATTTATTTCTAAGGGAAGCACAGACATATTGTACAATGAAATACAATCCCAGCTTTAAAATCATTGGAAAAAAGTGCATCTCAGAGAAACATGTCACATAGAGAACATTCAATATTTACATGTACAAATATTTCTAAAAGAAATACGATGCATGAATATGTATGTCTCTAAGGTACTTATGCTCCTTACAATCATGTTCTCCCCTTTCGATTCACACCTTACTACTTATGTCTACATATGGTTCTGGTTATAGAAGAGACAAACCTAATATAGACTTTTAATTTTGTGAGGTGTGTTTTCCCTGTTAGTGAACAGATACACCTAATTCCTTTTCCTATTAGTGAGTGGTAGGCATCAGGCAAAGATATGTCCAGGTGCTTGGTTTTGTGCTCAGCAGTCTTTTGCCAGTTTTGAATATTCAAGTCAGAGAAACGTCTGGACATGCTGCTACTCCTAAGGCAAACGATCTGTTACAGCGTTCCTTAGAAACTGTTTTCAGTAGGCAGAAGCATCACTCCAGACCTCCCAGTGTCTACAAAGAGAAAGAAGATTCTGAGACAGATTTTTTTTCAAGGCTGAAGTTATACATAAAATGTATTTTCAAGTGAAGAGAGGAGTTAAGGCTTATTCTACCACCCAGAGAATCTTCCTCTTCTACCAAATATTGTATATGCAGACCTTTAAAAATCCAGACTTTATGCATACACACATAGAGTGAACACACTGACAGTTAACTGCTGTAGCCAGCTCTTCACTGGAAGCTAGAATGCATCCCCTAGCTACAGCAGGTTAGCTGCCCCATCATCTCAATTTAATCCTGTTAAGAGTACAGTAATTTCATGTAGATGAGAGAGTGGCTCAGCTGTTAAATTCAAAAATTTTACACTTATCCCACATCACAAACATCCAAAGCCTTAGAAACAACTTACAGTCATGACAGAGGCATGTGCAAAAGGCAGGTGATAAGTGTTACAAATCAATGTGAAATTAGACATTTAATTTACAGCAGGCAGTTTTGTCTTTTTTTTTTTTTTTTTTTTTTTTTTTTTTTTTTTTTTTTTTTTTTGCTACTCATTTGTCATGGTGATGATGCAATTATTATTTAAGAGAGATTCGGATTTATGTATTACCACAATTTCATTTTTAAAAGCTGCATTTATTTCTCATCCACTGAGAAAATTAGGAATATAGTGCCTCCATTGTACAAGAGGAAACTTATTGAAATCAGTTTGTAACTGGCAGCGTAAAGGTGATTTTCACTGCTTTTTCAGACCATTAGCAAATAAAAATGTATGGGATACATGTACAGAACTACAAAAGCAACTTTTTGTTTGCTTTAAGAATAATTTGATTTAGGAATAGAAAAGTACCCCAGCTAGAAAAATAAAAATTCCCACAGGGAAGTGAAGTTCTGTTCCCTAAAACTACAAGACACTTCAGAGCTGAAGATGACTTTAGCTTTCTGGGGATTGAAAAAAGGCTTAGCAGGACCTTCCTGGCACCAAGTAACTTCTGAGAAGTTGAATTTATCTATTATATCCTTCTCAATCAATGCCATATCATTTTCTCTGAGCTGCTAGAAGGTTAAAAACAAAACTTGGAACATCCCCTTCCACTTCTGCTTTTTATACATGCCAGATGAATTTTAATTTTTACTTGAATTCAAATTGCACTTAGACCATTTCCTATTAAAGGGCCATTATGAACCACCATAGCTAAAACTGAACATGAAACAACTTGTTAGGTAATTGTTGCATGCAGCAGAGGATGGAGTTCATTTCCTAAAGAAATTTACTACATAAAAGGCAGATCACATCAACAGACTGGAACTGGTATAGGTTATTTAATGTCTTATTTTGATGAGGGGAACTCCTGAGTATGGAGACTGAAGAACAGGCCCAAGATCCCACTGCATGGTCCTGCAGCAGTTGTAGGGAATTTAACCAACTTAAAAACTAGCCCAAAGCACTGGCTCCCAGACTATTCTAATGGACCAGCACATATACAAGTCCCAGTTATCCACAAGAGATGTGGATAAACTTCGAGACCCAAAATGACTAGTGTGTTCAATTATACATCAGTGTAACTTCTTGTCACTATACCATTCACATTCTTACGGACTTGAAATACAAATAGATGCTCTTACTGTTGGTCTTGTGTCTTAGAACACTAAGAACATCAAAGCTACTCAGAAGGAAGATTGTAGAAACAATGAATTTGTAAGTGTGAGTCTTTCCCTATGTTCTCTGAAACACACATGACACTTCAGCACAAAACAGACCAAAGGTAAAGAGAAAGATAAAATGAGTCTGTTTTTCCTGTTACCAGCACTTTTCAAACTATGAGCTGAATTCTTGCTTCTTTCCCCATCCCAAGGAAATGTTTTCTCCATATGATTAAAAAATTACATTATACACCACAAGTCAGTGCCTAAATCTTCAATCAACACAACTTTATGGTACTTCTTCCATCACTATGTTTACGGTTAAGCAAGACTATTTTTTTTAATTGATAGAAGTAAATTACTGGGGCTGGGACATCTCACTAAAAATCTATGCAAAAAAGTTATGCAACATTACTTGAACAGCCCCTCAGGGCTTCACTTGGTCATGTGGAACTGCAAGAATTCAAGTAAGTCAAACCTCTTCTATTGCACTGATATCACTGCTGCATTTAGTGAACATATGACAGGAAACAAGCTGTGGCATTCCACCCAAGGGAGCCAAATTTATCCTGTGTGACTTCAAAGGAGTCAATGCACTTGCACCAGGAATGAGCGTGGCCCACAGTTTTCACTTTGGTCACATACCCCCCTCTCATTGTGAAGGGCACCAGGAACAAAGTTAAAAATAACCTAATACAAATCAGGGAAACAGTCACATGTCAGTGAAATGGGAAGCAATAATTGTGATCAGTGACTCATTCTAAAGTATGGGGTATAGGGGATTCCCTACATAGTAACATACTACGAGGGTCAGCCACCAGACCTCTTCCTGCAGATTCACTCTGTGCCTAAGACAAGCCTTGCACATCCATTAACAGCACTGATAAATCAAAACTGCACAGCAATTTCCAAGTTCCTCTTGTGTGATGTTCAGTCTTGTCACACAAGTCATACTTTGTGACTTCTAAGAAATATCAAATATAATTTGCCCTTTTTGTATGAAGAAGTGGTGTGTGCACACACAATTCTTCTTTATATTGGCCTAAAACACTGGGGACTGAACAGCAGAGAGCAGCTACTATTTGTGACAATGATCAGTCTTTGTTTCTGTGAAATTATTTTCTAAGCTGTCCATTTTGACCTTGATAACCACCTATATGCATCTGCATTACTGAATCTGTTTCTCTTTCTGCACACTTTAGGTGGGTGACAGCACCATGGAGGATTAACAAACAAGGTATGTGTTTATTAGTTGAACTCGAGCACTTGTAAAGACAAACTTGTTGAAATGCAGACACAGAATTGGCTCCCTTTGCTTACAAGAAAACTGATCCCACAGATAAGCGTAGGAGGTTAAACAACACACAGATGTTTCAAAAACGTCCAAAACCACATAAACTATTAAATCAAGAAACTCAATGTATTTTGTCCTCTCCTCATCCCTTCTCTACAATGTTTTCTAGCTGTATGAGGTATAGAGATTTTAACTTATGCTACCTTCCAATTCTGAAGATCCTTTTTTATCCCCTTCTGGTCACATATGTCCAAATATCTATTTTGGCCTTGCATCTGTGATACCCAACCAGATAATACTGCCTTTTATAGAAGCACTTCAGAGTCTCAGGGCCTTGCCCCTTGAGTCATGCAACGGATGGAGCAACACAGCAGTGCAGGTGCCAGCACTAGCGCAGTTACACCTAATGCAGTGCACATTAAATGGAATGTACATTTATTCTGCATGTACACAGGTACACACTGATGCTGTCCAATCCTTCTGTGGGCCCCAAGAAAAAAGAAAAACAACAAAACAATCAGGAAAGATAAATGTTGCTGCAGCAGGTCACACACAGCCCAAAGAACAAGAGTTGCACACACCTGACTGAAAAATTACATAAAATGTCATGGTGAAGTCATCTGCAGGAAATGCTGTTCTCTGGGCAGTGTCTGTCACAGAATCTGGCTACACGAACTCCTCTCTATCCATGTAAATCCATTTGTGGTTCATGTACTGGGACTTGTCTGCAAGAAGATAAACAGTCTAATGCACTCCAGTCTGTACCGGGCTGGGAGAATGAATGTGCATTCAGCCAAGAGACTTTAGAATTCCTGTGCATGTCTTGCTTCTACTGCACTTGGGACAGACCATGACTAGCAAAGAGCTAAGCAGAATATACTTGGCAAGCATTTTTACTGCTTAAATAGATGAAAACAGGTTCAGCAAAAAGTCAAACAAAGACGAAAAATTGTAGTCACTACAAGAGTATGTTCTGGTGTATGTTTTTTTTGCAATAAAGTTAAGATCAACTACAGCTCAAAAAATCATAACAAAATCTGAAGTTTAGCCTGAGAAGATGCCATCACGTGGAATCTTCTAAAGGTATTAAAATAGCCATGTGCAATCTGATTGCTTTTGAAAGTCTCTCTTAAATACCAACACTACCACTGAAAACACATGCATTCTGTTCATATAGTACCATTTGACTCTACAGCCCAATGTGGAGGGACTAAAAAAGGACAAGCCTGAAAGACACATTCATTTCCTATTAAGGCGTTTCCATTTTAGCCACATATAAAGACAAATTAATGGGCAACAAAGTATCTCTGATTCAGTCAGGATCATAATGTAAGGTGGGCAGCAGACATCTAAGCAATTGTTTTCCTTTATGTGGCATATATAATTTCACATCTTTCCACAAAAAAATAAAAATAAAAATAAGTGGTGACAAGGAGAGGCCTTCAGTGAAATATACAAATACAATACAAATTCATAAAATGTTTAGGTAAGTGCAGCCTTAGGAACAAAGTTTGACAGATGTATCATTATCTTAAAACCCAAGTTTTCACACTGTTACAGCACCTACATTCTGAATCCAACTAACCTGGAGTTAAACAAGCATATATCAAAGCCTGCTTCTTGCCACAGAAAGTTTGTACAGGAGGGTTTTACATTGCAGCTACTTATTCAGAGTTTTAAAACAACTGATGCCCTTTTCTTCCATCTGCCAAAAAAAGGAGGAAAATGCATTTTAAATGTAACACTCACTTAAAAGACAAAATAGTGTAAATGCTTTGTATTGTTCCTCACTGCAGTCCTCTGTCTTTGCACCCACATTTGTAACACATTGTCCTACATGCTTAAAAAAGATTTAGTCCTTACTCTGTCTTGCTTGCTGAGAACTATGCTACTAAAATTCCCTACAGCAGTGATGCATTAGGTTTTAACTGCCCACCATAAAGAACTTTTTCTTGGAATGGAAATACTTCAGCAAGATTTATCTTCCTCCCTTCCAGAAAAAGGTACTGGTAAATCAGATTATCTGCACTGCCAGTACCAGCCAGCAGGACTATCCAGATCTCCTGTCTGAAAGGTCTGTGACCCTACCCTTATCATCAAGCCTTCACATGTGCTTGAACAAATAAAGCAGAGGGGTGAGTGTAGAAAGGCAATCAGCCACGGCCTTTTCAGAGACTGTGAGATAGAGAGCTTAGGATCTAAAGCAATAATCTGGGAAAAAACCCATATATGTACAATTCCCATAGTACAGTTACTCAACACTGCTAAGAAGCAGGTGCTCAGTAGCCTTCAGGAGGAGAAGCATAATACAGCACTAATCTAAACTTAAACCCCCAAAATTTAAAAATTCTGTTTTAACTTAAAAACACTGTAAAAGCAATCTGTTTATTTTAGACTTTTTAGAACTTCAAAACAATCTCCATTTGCACTCATAAAAACACTTCTGCACTTCTAATTCTCTGCTTTCCTGCTTTCCAGCTCTGCAAAGGCTAAAACAAAGAGAAGACATTAGGCACTTTGCACTGTTCCTGACCACTGCTCTTCTTTCCTGCACTCCTAAAACCTCTGATTTGTGCCCTCCGCTTTCTTGTTGCCATGGAGAAGGTCCAACACATGACCCGCTCTGCTCTGAGGAGAGCCTCAACTATTGAGGTCAACCCACAAGCACGACAAAGGCTCCAAGAGCTCTTTGTGAATTTCTGCCTGATTTTAATTTGCCTCTTGCTGATCTGTATCATTGTGATGCTTCTCTGAAGTTCCAGCACTTCTCTGTCCTGTCCTCTAGCAAAGTCACCCCAGGGGGAAGAGAGACCTACACGTGTAACTCCCAATGCAAGAATCCTCATGTGACAGGGGGAAGCACTTGGACTAGAGGGTGTGCCAACAAGTGCTCTGTTATCTTACTGCCCGCTACATGTATTAAAAACACCTTTTCTGTGCAGAACAGTGTTTAGAGCCTGTAGTTACAAAGTTGTGCTTGACTCAATTTGTCAGTCTCAATAAAGAAATATCTTTAGTACAGGGGGTAAAGTATCAGTAAATCAGATTATCTGGTCCAATCAGTAACAGCCAGCAGCTGCTAAATTCAATGTTTTAGTGAGACAAACACCACAATCACTTTTTGGGAGACTAAGTGTTTTTAGGTTTCTCTGAAAATCTTTAAGCCCTTGGAAGGGTTCCAAATTTGGACCATGCCTGCCCAAAGAAGAACTTACAGGTACACAGCCCTCAACACATTCTCAGAAAATTTCTGCTCTGCTTAATTCAAGCTGCTGCATTTCTGCATTATCAACTGAAGGCATTCAAATTGCTGTAGTGTTTTTCAAAGGAGTATGAGAATGAACCAAAAATCACTTCTAACTCAGAAAGGAAAAACTATTAATATGCTTTCCTCCCTATTTAAAGGATTTATATATGCGATATCTAGAAAGCTTTTCCATTATGTTCGCATAAAAAAATTGATACTATCATAACTGATATAAAAAATCTTGTTTTTCATAGTTATTTGACTGACATGACAACTGGCACTACTTGGATTCTAGGAGTTCTTAATATTTGCCTTTAGACAACTTAATTAAGGCCTGTTCTAATTTATGTAAATAATTTCCTTAGTTTAAAACTACAAAAAAACTTGGAACTTGCCAATGTCATGTGAGGTGGCTTACACCTGACATGGCAAAGAGAAGTCTAAGTCATAATTGCTGTTGAGACTGAAGGGCATCATACAAATATAATTAACATCCCCATCTTCAGCTGCAAATTCCCACTAGAGAACACGCAAGTACTCTCCTAAAATAAATGACAGAGAAAAAAGTTCATTGTAAACAATTATGCACAGGAGGTGAAATCACTGCAGAAATATCTTTTCAACATGTAAACCATAGGCTAAACACATAGAATATGACATGTCTACTCCAGAAATTGTGAGTAACACAACTGAGTAGAATACATCCAACCCCACTAACCCTATTACACGTTGCTGGTATTAAGCAAAATTCCTAGAAATTTGAATTTAAAGAAAGATCAAGAATCAACAGAGGTCAGACAGACATCCATTTTTTAAAAAGATATTCTTCTATTCCATTTTATGTAAACATTCTTACTGATGAATACAGAAAATCAAAACAAGCTTATCTTGTATTCTGCCTTTAAGACTTAGTGTTTCATGAGTAGAAGTTTACAATTAATGGCTGAGCAGGAAGGGAAGAAATCTTTGAGAAAACTCTGTATTCAATGGAATGCAAGCAAATCCAGTGGTGAATTTCCTATCTGGTGTTAGGTACGTTAAAACCACTCTGAAGTAAAGTTACCCACTAGAGGAAATTAAGATAGTATGAGGATTAGGGCAAGCACTGATGAGACCAGCAACACCGCCCACACCGGCAAGTTCGTGTATGAGTATTACTGATTTCAACTGTCAGTGTAAATCTCAATTTCCATTTCATGCATTCTGACCACTCTCACAAACACATGAGATTCTATCAATCCTATTTCCCCTTTTAATCCTTCTTACTTTTCTTCTCTCTTCAAATCTGTATCTTTGTGATGGATAGTTTCTAGCTTTAGTTTGCTTTGGATGTGTTTCAAGAGACTTTGACTGCAAATGGACAACACTTTTACCGTACTGAACACTTGCTGAAAAAAGTGTAAAGAGTAAAGCATGAGTACTACATTTTGAGGACATGTTTGGGTTATAGGTTTCACAAGCCAATAATATAAAGTCAGAGTAAAGCACTGCTAAAAAATGTAGCCCAATAAAAAAAACCCCTCCAACTTCCTCTTATGTATCTGAAAATCCATAACTTATTTTAAAATAATAACCAAACAAGAACAAAACCAAGTAACCAATAAACTAGAAGTCCTACTGCTATTTTGCAGCAATACAGGTATATTGTATATACTGTATGGTTCATTTGTGTCTTAGGCTTCTGCTGACTGGAAAACCTATTACTATCCTCTCTATCACCAATTGTTAATTGAACCCAGAACTTAAAAAAAAACCCTTTTGTTCATAATACAATCTTCTTTGTAGACTTATAAAAGCTTTAAAAATAATATCTACAGTATTTTTATTTAATAAAAGGACTGCTTGAAAAATAATAATGCATAAAATATATCCAATTATGTTTAGAAAGAAGCATCCATCTATTACTTACTTATTAAAATCATGTGAAAAGAAGCTAGTCATCACACAGATTTCTAATTCTCTAAATCTCTATTTATTCTGTTTTGGTTTTCAAGGGTCATCTTGACTATTTTGCAATGTCCAGGTCACTTACATGTACCTGATTCCCATTCAGTAGCTAGTGCTTTTAAGTATATTCCTAACGAATTTTCCACTAGTGTAATCAAAAAGTTCACCACTTTTATGAGCCATAATAAAAATTACAAATATGTAAAGCACCTAGCTTGGATTAAGTTTTCAGTCCTCTGCTCCCCTCCGCCTTAGCCTAAATATTTTCCTCAAGGTCATCTTATACACTAATAGTAAAAAAAAGCAGCTAAACGGGCAACAATCTGGTATTACTTTTCCTTCATTAAAAAAAAAAATAAATTACCAGCTTCCATGACAATTTCATACTGGAATGGAGCTGTATCAGGAACCAAAATACAATGGTTTTAAAGACGTGTTTCATCAGCCAGCTCCTCAGCAAAAAATGATGTAAGAATTGATTCAATAATTGAATAGTTGATATTATTCTCTATGTGAAAACATGGCCCATATAAAAATTGAAACTTTGTTCTGACCAAGACTAGTCAGTAAGGTGTTTTAGAAGGCAGCAGATTCTTCCACTTCTTTAATAACAGCTCTACACCAATTTAGCAACAACTTCCCTTCCTGGCAGAACTGAACCACTCAAGGGACAGACAAGAGTAAAACAGCTTTAAACAAAATTACACAACATGCATAAGATATTTGCCACCCCCATGCACAGAGAATTTTTATGTAAGTTTTGCTACAATTATACCAGTGGCCAACGGTACAACTAGGCCAGTGGTATCGTGGCATGCACTAGGAAGAGCTTTCCCAGCAGGTCAAGGGAGATGATCGTGCCACTCTACTCCACCCTAGAGAGACAGGAGTGCTGTGTCCAGTTCTGAACTTCTCAGTACAAGAGAGACATGGAGCTCCTGTAGCAGGTCCAGCAGAGGATGACAAAGATCATTAGGGCACTGGAGTATTTCTGTTAAGAGGAAAGTCCAAGGGGGCTGGGCCTGTTCAGCCTCAAGAAGTGACTCAGAGAGGGGGCCTCATCAGTGTCTATAGGGGGTGCCAAGAGGATGGAGCCAGGCTCTGCTGGGTGATGCCAAGCAATAGGACAAGAGGCAATGGGCAGAAACTGATGCCCAGTAAGTTCCACCTGATCATGAGGAAGAATTCTTTACTGTGCAGGTGGCCATGCACTGGAACAGGTTGCCCAGAGAGGCTGTGGAGTCTCCCTCACTGGAGATGTTCAGACACCACCTAAACGCAATCCTGTGCCGTGTGCTCTAGGATGACCCTTCTTGAGCAGGAAGATGGTAGTCCCCTCCAACCTTATCCATTCTGGGATACACAGAGAATAATCATAAAAAACATATACAATTTTTAATGGATGCTGAAACATACTTTATCTATATCCTCTCTGCCAAAATTAGAGCAGAGTAACTGAACACATTCATTTAGAGTGTTCCCCTTTATATTTGGAAGCATATCAATACACTCTAGATTACAGACCAGATACCTGTATTTGTATGGCTATCAATGAATAGTGCCTAGCAAAATACAATTGGGAATTTATTTTTGTGAAATCCTGCAAAATCCAGTGATGTCTTGCTCAACAGCCAGTGTAATCCTTTTAGTTTTGACCTGCATGATAAAAAGTGGTAAAAAAGAAAGAAAAAAATCAGACAAAAGCCCAGAATATATTTATAAGGATTCCTTTAAAAACCAATGCTCACCTCAATAATTTAAATTAAATTAAATTTTAATTTAATGCTCACCCTGGTAATGTAAATTAATTAACACAGGCCCTATATTCGTGTAGTAATATCTGACTGATTGCTTTATAAGCTTTTTTTATTTTAAGATAAAATAATGCCAGAAATTACACCTTGGTATAAAAAGTAAAACTATAAAACACTGCCCTCTTGTGATCTTCCCTAAAAATGTAGCTGATTATTAAAAGGAAGTTTTGGCAACTGATAGCAGTGTTAGGGCTGAGTGGGTTTATATGTTCATTAATATATATATATATATATATATATATGTATGTATTTATATAAATAAAACCCAATTGGTAAGTTATTAACGCTATCTTAAAATAACTAATAGCATATGTGCTATTAAAAGAACTAAGGACACATCCTTTGCCAGCTCAGTCCAGAATATTCATAAGGCATTTGCAAGACTGCGGTGGACCTTACACAGCACACTGCCAGCTAAACACGACTGCACTGCCCGATGCCAAACCCTAGAAGGGGACAAAATACTTCTACCAACAGACAGACATTTTGCCCAGATAAGAGAGCTGGGGGCAGAGGGGTGTTTCACCTATTTTCAATGTGCCTGGAAAGTACCATATCCATTTAAAAAGTCAATGCAGGGCCAAACTGTATAAGAAAATTCAAGTCCTTCCTCCAATTATTAGTCCTTCAGAAATTCTTCAGTACTGGAATGAAAGTTATCATTAACCTTAATTTTATTGCATTTTATTTTTAAGGTATTTGAGAAAAAAGGTTTGTAGGAGCATCCAGAATACTATCCCGGAAAGGAACTAAACAAGTAGCTATTGTAACCATTCACTTTTTCTTAAGTGGCAGAAACTAAAAACCAGGGAAGGAACTGTGGACACCATGAAATTCATGTAAATCTACACGACTTAGTACTGAAGGAGCAACCCTAAGCTGCAATTAAGAACCTGCTGCAGGCACAAGAGGGCAGACTGATGCACATTATGGATCTTGCCAACAAGAGAGGTCTCAACCTGCTACTCAACTTTCTGCTCATTGTCTTGGTTCTAGTGCTTGCATTTATCCTTGTGAAGCTGATGTGAACCTCTCAAGGTTCTGCCTCCTTCTCAGGTTTCGCCGTGTGGATTTTGCAATGGTAATGTAGACACTTTAGACTACCTGAATATAAGTATGCAAAGACTCCAGAGGCTGAAATATCCCACAATTAGAGAATGTGTTCACACCCCAAATTTATCAGAAAGCAATCCTAAGAGCTGTGCACAAGTATCTACCTGCTGCCACTGAGTGAAGAAAGCACCTACACCCTCGCTGAGTACTTGAAGAAACCCAAGAGCGCATCGGCAGCTACTGTGGTTTCTCATTGCTACAGCTGATTGTTATTTAAAGATCTACAAATTATTTGCACATTCAAGGAACATAATTTCTGCAGAAAGGGGACAGCAGAAATCAAATTTTTAAAATAGGAAGATATACTTCATGGGAAAGTACAGAAAGAAGACAAATCAAAATGTCAGCTTTGAGCTGATAGCACACATCAAATTACCTGTGGAGAGAAAAGCACAGATGCAGTAAATGGAAACAAAGATATCCCTGAAAAGCAGCTTGCAGTAGCAGAGATGGAGATAAGTGAAGGTCAAATATGAAAACATCATTATTATTTAGACCTTTTTTGACCACCTGGGGTTCACTGCAACACCTTAAAACCCAGAAGCCTTCTGTTATCCAGAGAAGCAGCTGTCAAAACAACTGAAAAACAGAGGGCCATTGCCCAGGGTTATCATAACTCTGCCCAGGAAACCCTTAACACCAGCACATACACCAGCAGTAGGCGCAGCTGCAAACCCAAGATGCATTACAGCCTCAGTAAGAGGATTTACCACTTATGCACAGGTCAAGTGAGCAGTTTGGGAGTCCTCCAGGCGTATTTGACTGACCACTTGTTACTTGCCAGGGCAATCATCAGTCCATAGCCTGTCCTCACCTCTAGGCATGCAGCAAACACTTCCTACAGGCCCTTCTTATGTGGCTCTTTACAGGATGATGTACTTTTCCCTCATGGTCCAGGGAAGGAGAGTGACCAACAAGAACACACTTCTGTTGGAATGATTTTCCAGAAGGTAGAGCTAAAAACATGAGAAGTGCTGGGAAGGGAGGGGACCAGAAGCAATTTTCATACTTTACATTGGAGCCAAACAACTTCCTCTTACCATCTCATTTTCCCAAGTGAAACAGGAAGAGTGTGCACCAACAAATATCTCTAGTACAGTAAATTTATTGCCATAGATATGCATATTAACACACATGCAAAAGAGGCAGATAGTTCATGGATGGGAGAAGCCCCAGCTCCAGCTTCCTACTGCCAACAGCACATCCTTGATTCTGTATTAATAGTGCTAAGAATATTATAGACGTGATCTGTTCATGTTCATACCCAGAACTTCCATATGATCACTACTGTTATTCAGTTATCTGCAGGAGACTCATCTAAACTGGATCTATGAATAGACTTTTCACAGGAAGAGGCAGTATGCCCAGCAAATCCGAAAGCTTTAGGACGTCCTGCCGTTAATAAGTATCCACATTCCACTCTATGCTACCTGCTCCAAAGCTTACAGAGCATTAGTGTGCTGGTTTTGTCTGGAGCAAAGCTGATTTTCTTCATGGTATAGTAGTTAGCATGGGACTATGGTTTGGTAAAAGTCCAAAGTGTAGTTCCATACCAGCTACTATGAAGGAAATTACCTCTGCCCCGGCCAAACCAGCACAATGGCCTGGTAGCAGCACAGATAGTTAAAATGAAAGCTTTTTTCCCACCTGCTCTGAAATATGCACAATAAACATTTAAAATAGCTTCTGCAAACTACATAGGTGTAGTTTTCAAATGTTGATTGTTACAGTAGTATGAATTCCAATCTGTTCCCATTTAAAGCAGAAATCTTTGCACAGCTACATCACCACAAGCACGTCATAATTTCTTTTGATAATCTTGAAATATTCTGCTTTAAAAAAGAAATCTGTAAATTTATATACCAGAGATAAATGTGTGTATTAGTTAGGAGAATTCCTGCTGATGCTTGACATAGATGGCTCAAAGCACATCAAAACCACAGAAATAAACAGGAAACCCACTCTAGTCCAAAGCAGAATAAGAACAGTTTTCCCAACAAAATGGTTATCCACTGACATACTGCTTGGGACTACCCAAAGTTTATTGTCTTTATGACCTTTTAAAATTCATAAGTTTCCCTATCTTACGGAAATTACTGTGACACCAGTTGGCCCTGACAAAACAATAAAATCACGTATTCCTTTTTAATAAATTGAGGAAGATGAGCCTACTGCCAACAATGAACATGTACTTCCAGATCAAAAATTACATACCAAGGAAGTCTGTGAGATACTTTGCCATTAGAGTGTGGAGAAACAATCCCCAGATACAATCCCCGTAGCCTCCTCTCAGCCAGCAATGAACATGACAGGGCCCTCAACAAATGCTGAAATACACTGCTGAAAATGAAACATGCATTTTCCTGAAATGGTATATAAAGCTGGCAAAGTTATCAGCTAGTCAATGCCAAGGCTCTTTTTGCAATCAAGCACAGTCCAAGTTTGGTTTCCAATCACCTGCTAGCATTTACTCCAGACTGAAACTACAAGCACCTTACAATGAATGGAATCCCATTTTGCTGTGCTACCGACTTCATTCACAGCAAAAGGAACAGACCATAAAAGCTTAGTTATGGCTCACAGTAAAGGAGTTCACTCTGCTAGCTAGATGTGATAATTCCTCATGTTAAAAAGTTTTATATTCCTGCAAAGTATGGTTTCATCAAAATGTGATACAGGAAAAATGTATCAGAAACATTTACAGAACTGTAAATGTTCTGATCCGACTGGATTGCAAAAAAAACCCTAGCTTTGAGTTGACATTTAAAAATAAAGTCTTATGTGGCAACAACATTATCTGATAAATGTTATACTTTTCTTTCAATTAAAGTTTTACAACTTTGTTTACCAGTGCTTACATACGCATTCAGTTTACTTTCTTCCTTTTTGGCTTTGCAACAAAAATTGTTCTAATAACTCTAAACTTCCCATTGCATTAAAACTTAATTTCCAGAAACTTTTATACTTAGTATGATCAATCCAGTGTTTTTCTCATTAAAAAAAAACCACTAAACCTGGTACATTAAAGGGAAAAGATGCACTTAGGTAATTTCCACCTATTATCTCTGCAATATTCTGACAAAATTTAGGACACCATGAAGAAGTAATCCAGATGTTCTGTACACTGGAATAAAGAGATTCATACTGTGATACTTACAACACTTTACAAAGTTAATATGTAAATATACAATCTTCTGAAGCTTTCCTTCTTCTTATATGATTTCCAACAATTTTAAATGCATGCCTTCATGTTAAATCTAATTTTTGGACTAGCGCACACCATGTAGCTACATACATTCAGATAATAGGACATATAATGGGATCAGACTTTAAGAAAGGCCACTGCTTAAAAACAGAGCCTTCTAATTTAAATTTTATGGCCTCCAAGTTCAG
Organism: Sitta carolinensis; assembly: GCA_032173965.1. Taxonomy (NCBI): domain Eukaryota; kingdom Metazoa; phylum Chordata; class Aves; order Passeriformes; family Sittidae; genus Sitta; species Sitta carolinensis. Next base: position 49,059,118 of record JAVUNC010000004.1, read on the forward strand.
TAAATGGGAAATGCTATTGTGTGTTATAAGCATTTTTTTCTCTATTTTAATACAGTCCTTATCACACATTTCCTTATTCAAAGATCAGGTGTATATTGAAAGCAATGAAACAATTAAGTGTATGGTGAAATATAAATTTTGCACAGAAACTGTTTTTATTAAAGCAATATTTCTTTGGTTTAGTGCATAAACTGAACTCCATAAACTGAAGATCTGGTAAAATCTGTTTCTAGGAAATGCGTAGGAGAATGTTTATTTTCAAAGAGCATACATTAAATAACTCACATTAGCTAAGGAAATGAATTTTCAGATGGAATTACACAATAATCAAAGACCAGATTCTCCTTGGAGATTTATTTCTGAAATGTACAAACATCACACCCACAGATGAAGGACGCACCTTCCCTAAGAGGCATTCTGTTGTTCCACAGCACATTTTCTGCAGGTGCAAACCTGACCACGTCCAGAAGGACAATCACAATGTAGCTGCAGGTCTTCTACCCAACACTCTGAGCTTCCCTTCTAATGCACAGGAAATTTTATTTTACAAGCCATGGTTTACAAGTGAAATGGAAAAGCCACATGATAGGCATTATAATTTGGGAAGCAAAGTATAAGAAAAACCACTGAGTTCAGTCAACTTCAGACTACTAAGGAAGCAGAGAATCTTAAGCTTGAAAGTAATTAACCTTGGAAAAGCTTTTGAGGGGTGTTACACTATACTTTCCATTAGTCTTTAGAGTAAACAAACAGAAAGCTTGTCTGATTTTACAAAAATTAACTATGAATTAAGAGTTTTTTTATGGTCAACTGTCTATATTAGTCTGTGAGGACATAAAAACTTATTTGTAGTGTGTATTATTAAGTCCAACAGCTGTTCCCGAACCATCAGTCCTCAAAATCAACTCAGAAAATTGTTGCTGTTTATTCTTACTTCATTAATGATGGTCTGGTAGAAGGGGAGGATACAGAGTGCAGCTATCTTAAAGATGCACAAAGCTGATCTAGATTAACAGTTGAAAGCAGAGTTTGTTGTATTCTCTGTTTATGGCAATAGTAGTTTTAAAAGCAAAATAATGATAAACTAGTTTTTTTTCAGTCCTAGAAAAACCACTAAATTCCCATCAGGGTATATATACATATTAAAAGCAAAAAAGCAAAAGTAATCCTCTCTAAAAGAAAAAAATATTTATAGAGAGCTGTGGCTTTTGCCCCTTTTATAAATAATCAGCTTCCTCTTATGCCTTCTACTCGTCTATCTCTTAGATATATATTCCACTTAGGATTGCAGTTTTCTTGCTTTCTCAGAAAAAAATGAAATACCAGTTCCCAGTTACACGTGATCACTGAAAAAAGGCCACAGAAAAATGATGCTGAAGTTTCTTGAAAAAACAGATGTCAAGACAGGAAGAACCATTCTCATTTCTCCATTGCTTTTGGCATCTCTCCTCCTTACAGGTGCGACCTCTGTCAGAAAGATAGAGAGGGTAGGGAGGCACAGCAGGGGATGCCTCTAAGACCCCAAAGGCTCACTGCTTTTGCACATGCTTTAACCTTCGCTGGGTCCTACTTCATGACCACATCCCACTTGAGAACATAAAACAGATCCCATTTCAAGGCCCAGTAATGTGACTCCAGATCAATAGAAGTGCTTGCTAAGGCCATCAGGAATTTCCTCCACAGAGATGCAAAAGTTACAGGTTAAAAAAAAAACCAAAAAAACAAAAACCTCAGTTTTGGGCAAAACGTTAAATCTCAAAAACCTGTAAAGGTGCAACATAATTTCTGAATCAAAGTCAAAGATAAATAATGTTTGTGTTCCCCCTGCTAGCTCTCTCTTCCAAACACAGCTGAGTAGCAATGCCTGCATGGATGAAAGTTTTTGAGTAACTGTAATAACACATACAGGGCTTCATCTGTTTCAAACATTAAACTTTACCTTCATACTGTATTTAAACATGATCAGAGGGAGAAAGCACTTCTGAGACATGAAGGACAAAAGCTGGGAATTGTTTTGATCTAAATAAAAATAAATTTCTAAAACACCCATCCTAAACAAAGTGTTGTAAAGGCACATATTAGATGATGAAGAGAGACACATCTAAATGAAGAAAATAAGTAAATAAAGCTTCCTCTACTCTTGAGAGACCCCGTATGGAGTACTGCATACAGTTCTGGCATCCCCAAAATAAAGAAAAACATGGAACTAATGGAACAAGTCCAAAGGAGGCCACAAAGTTGGTAAGAGGACTGAAGCACTTCCCCTGAGTGCTTCAGTCTGAGAACAGGCTGAGAAAGGTGGTGCTTTTCACCCAGAGAAGTCATGGTTGCATGGAAACCTCATAGCAACCATCCAGTAGCAACCAATCATCTGAAGGGTGCCTACTGAAGCTCCTTCACAGGAACTGTAGCGAGAGGATATGGAGTAATGGGTACAAACTGAAAAGGGGAAACTTAAGGCCAACTCTTAAGAAGAAATTCTTCACTATGAGGGTGCTAAGAACAGAAACAGGATGCTGTGGGAAGTTGTGGATGCTGCAACCCTAGCAGCGTCCAAGGCCAGGTTAGGTAAGGCTTTGATCCACCTAGTGTAGTAGCAGGTGTCCCTGACCATGGAAGAGGGTTGAGACTAGATGATCTTTAAGGTCCCTTCCAACCCTTAACATTAGGTCATTCTGTATATTTAAATCCAGGAAGAGAACCACCAGGCACAGTAACCTGATCAGAGACCTCAAAGATAGCACCACTGGTGGCTACAATCAGCTACACATCCCAGGTGTTTGGAAAGACTTGAATGGATAGACCAATCTGCCTCATGGTACCCTGCTGTCGCTTCCCAAATCCTTCGTGTGCTCCTCAATGCCACCAGCAGCTGCCAACTGCCCCAAGCCCAGCTGGCAGTGCCCTGGACCCAGCCTCAGCACTGAGCCAATCTCTGCCACTTTGCTTCTGAGAGGACCCCATCAGCCTCTGCTTCCTACCTGGGGAATTTATCAGCACCAGAATCTTCAAAATGCTTAGAGAAAGATGAGAGTTCTGCAGCAATAAATGTAAAGGGTAGCTACCTGTAACAATGTCAGGTGTTTAGACCAACCCTCAGAAATTAATATTAGTTTGGCCATATTAATTGACTTCAATTTTCTTAAGTTTAAAAAAACCCCAAAACAATAAAACAACAAAAACAACCCCATAAAAACCCAACACAACAAAAACTCAAAACACCACCAAAACAAAAACCAGATCACCAAAAAGTGCAAAACTGGACGTTAAGAATCTCTAAACTTGTCATTCTTTACATCAATATACAACAGAAGGGAATAACAAAACTTGAGCACAACTCTTTGTAAATTACTCCATGTACTTCAGGCTGAAGGAAACAGGAAATCTGAACACAAAGCTAGATTATCTCTACAGAGATAATATCCCAGTCTAACCACTAAATGCCTTTCAGAGAAATTTACATATTGTAAACTGGGTTTTTTTGTTAAGCCAAGCCAAAGTTATTACAAGGGCAAACATGAATATGTAGATTTTAAATACTGTCTTCCTTCACAAACTGTACTTTCCCATTAAGGGAAGAGCTGGAAACAAAAACTTGAATTGCCACGATGGAAAGGGTTATCTATTTCTTAAAACCATGTGCTTGATAGTCTCAATATGAAAATATTTCAAGTATGATGCATCAACCACATATACTATCTTATTTAAAAAACCATATTTGTTGACTACTGTTAGTTGATTTTTTATTAGTTAAAAAATAAGCAGAAATATCAAACTGAATTCCATTTTTATGTGATAAGAATAAGGAGATTGAATATTCATTCACCCTTGCATTACACAAAAGTCATTCTCATTTTGCTGAATATATAATGCAGCCTCTTTGTAAACCCACTCAGATTAAACCTTTACATTTCCCCCACTATGCAGTTACTCTAAAAGTACTAAAAAGGCTACTTGATGAACCTCTTTCTGCGCCCAGCTTCACATGAAGACATTAGTCCCATGTGGATAGGCACAATGAATCAGAGTAAACCGTAAGCAGACAGCAGAAATAAAAGAAAACCCAAAAAAACAACTAATATTGAGAAACAAGAAGCAACAGCTCCATCAACAAACATAACCCATCACCTGGTTAGAACGACCTGTTCCCTTTCCTGTTTCATTAAAGCTGCTATTCCTCAGGTATAACTCAGGATGCCACATGATGGCAGCAAACACCAAGCTTTAGCCTTACCTGCACAGGCTGGTCACCTGCTACTCTACAGTCTTCGAGCTGCTGCATGTGCCATGCAGGCACGCTGTAGGGCTCCTCGGCAGGCCTGCAGTCCAGGGGATTTGCCCGCAGCTGCTCCTTGAGCCACATCTGAGTCCTCACTGCTGGCTGTATGGGAGCTCCACTCACAGCCTGCTGTCCCAGCGTCGCGTACCTCTGGCCAAAAGCTTCACAGCCGCCCACCGTAGGTTTGCTTTCAGGTAAGGCACTGTAGGTCAAGTCTAAGGCATGTCTCCTACTTGGGGAATCTGAAACAAAGTCGTCTTTGCTGCATGTTTCAAATTTGTATTTGCAGTCCAGTAGAGAAGATCGTTTTTTCCCCATTTCTTTGTCCTCGATTTTTAGCAACTCCATGCTGTCATGCAAACAACTTGGCCCATTTGTCCTTAATTGAGGTGGCACAGCTTTGTCCGTACCAGCCCTGTATTCCACTGAATGACTACTTCCATCTTGGCTGAAATTATTTGGTGAGCTGAGTTTAGACAAGGAGGACCATTTTCTTACCGGTCTTGCATCTTTCATATCAAGAGAATTGTCCAGGGCTCCCTGATTTCTGCCTCCTCCGGACCGTACAAAGCTTGTACTCCATTTTGAGCCATCAGACTTGAAAGCTTCCTTGTGTTTGGAAAGTGAAGAGCTGGCACTAGACAGCATCACATGGGCAGTGGGAATAGAAACCAGTGATCGGCTGGGCTTAAATGATGATGTACCACTTGAAGTTGAATGATCTGTGAAGAGAAATTTACTATGTAAATAAGGGCAATACAGAGCTCATTAACATTAGTTCAGTTAGATTAGATAGGACAAAATATCAGATTCAAGGTGAAATGCAAAAATAGAAGGGAAGAGGTTTCTTGACACAGTATGGCCATCTAGCTAATTCTAAACCATGAGAATAGAAACTAATTAAAGTGAGAGATTTTCAAGTTTATTTTCCTCAGGTGTCAAGATTACAAAAAGAAAAGTGCACTAAGCATTGACAACAGCAGCTTCAGATAGAATTCTCAGCCTGTGAGTCAAAGAAACCATTCCTAGCTTTTAAGTGGCAGGATGGATTTCTCTCCCACCCCACTTAATACTAAGGAGCTTTTATACCAACAAACAGTAGAAGTGTTCAGGAGCCCCCAAGACTGGTTCCTGTTCCATCACCCCCTTCCCATTTTTTGAAGGCAAAATAATTCAATAAATGCATTTTGTAAAATGGCAGTGCTGTAGACAAGCTAGTTTAATAATGGTCACTTGGACAGAGTTATTCATCCATTCGGGATCTCACCAATTTCCAAGTATGCTTCCTGTGCTGTGTTTGGCTGGGAAAGAGCTAATTTCCTCCACAGTACCTGGTATGGGGCTTTGTTTTGGATTTGTCCTGGAGACCATGTTGGTGATTCAGGAATATTTTAGCGTCTGCTAAGAGTCCTTACACATATATACTCAAGGCCTTTTCTGCTTCTCACCCCATCAGTGAGTAGGATGGTGGTACACAGATGGAAGAGCCGATCTCAACTGACCAAATGAATATTCTGTATCCTATGACACCATGCTCAGCATTAAAATAGGGAGAAGGCTGATTTGAGGGGGCTGCTGCTGAGGCAACAGTCAGCTGGTGGTGACCAGCTGTTTTCATTTGCAGCCTTCTTGGCTCTTATTTCTGTTTCTTTTCTTACAATATTTTTCTTCTTTTCAATTATTAAACTGTTTTTATCTCAACCCATGAGTTTTTTCACTTTTACACTTCAAATTCTCTCCCCTATCCCACCAGGTGTGGGGGCAGGAGGAATGAGCAAGCAGCTGTGTATTTACAGACCCAAATACAACACCACAGAGAAACTGTGTCTATCAATTTATAAAACCTTTCCCAAGTCACAATATCAAGAACAGAGAAATCAGAAAGGTGATATTCAGGAGGGAACAGTACAACAAAGATGAGAGAAGTAAAGGAGAAGTTCCTGGGAACTGGCTGAGAGCTCTCACGCACCCAGCAATGTGCTCGGCATGTCACAGCTGTGGGCTACCAGAAATAAACATTTAATTCCCTCATTAGAGGATCAGCTCCCACCAAGTCAGGTTCATGGCAGATAGAATAAAATTGCTATAATTAAAAGATTCTTTTGGTGTCCTTTTTGCCAAAAAGCAAAACAGATACATTCTTCTTATTTCTTTTATCCTAGCCTAGAGAAAACCTCTTTCTCTGAGATTTGTCAACTACTACATGAACTCATACTGGAATAATTTAAAAGAAATTGCTCTACAACTGGCATAACAGTTTGATGGCTACACTAGGTTACTGTGATTTGGTGAAAGCCAGAACACATTATTTATTATTTAAGCACACTTTGAGAAAGCATGTATTTAACTCAATATACCACACCACAGACAGGAAAAGGAAGTGCGTTTCCAACGATGCGACAACTTTCAAAAATGGTAGCACTTCTTTTCCCACATATCCAAATAAAAATATCCCTACCTGCAACTTGAATATTCATCTCTGTTTGGGATCAGACTTCCTCACTTCTTGCACTTGCAGCACAAAACAAAATAATACAGTCCTACAGTCACACTCTTCATGAGAAAAATGCATTATGGCCCACCAAAGAGTAAGATTCCTTCCCTGTTTAGTACATAGTTAATGCTGGGACTCTTAGAAAGGCCGGAAATATTGCTGAAGCCTTCCTGCCTCCCAGTGAGTCCCTACCCCACCACATACCCTCTCATTCCAGTGCATAAACTCATGCCACACAGTTTCTTGCCTCTACACAGCTGCCTACTTTCATAGCAGTTACTGAACACTGCTCTCAGAAAGGCTTGGCAAAACCGTCACAGCTGGCTGAAGTGGACCAACAGTTTAAGAGCTATGCAAAGGGTGCTGAAGGTGGCCAGACAGCACACACAGGGGCAGTCCTGTGCAGGGCCAGGAATGGGACTTCGATGATCCTTGTAGGCCCCTTCCAACTCAGGATACGCTGATCTCTGATAAAGCTAAATGGAAAGTAGAATACTACTAGCTTATTACCTGATTAATCATGCTGCTAGCTGATGTGGGGGTAACATTTTTTTCATGCAAGATGAAAGATCCTCCTTCCTCCCTGCGCTTCTTCCTTAAAAATCCTATGCTGCAGAGAGAAACATTTTTACTGGCTGTTCTGTCTTGATATTGCTCAAGAGGTGGGACATGTTAAAGAGGAAGACAGAAGGTCACACAAACCCCTTTCAAGCAGAAGGAATCACAGTCTTCTTACCAAACACATCAGTGCCCACAGATATTGCAACACTGGAGATGGTGATACTGCAACACTACTCATTTCCAAATTGTGATTATGCCCACAACACGTAACCTTTTTGCCCGTGCCAGGCACAGTATCAGCTTCTTCCAGCTCAGCCTCCTGTCTTCTCTCATGGCACATCAGACACTTGCATTGAAAGCCACTACAAATTGGGTACACCTGGCTATGCTGCATAGCAGGGGCTGCTTCCAGTCCTACCCTGCAATGGAAATAAAGATACACAGCCATTTGTCTGAGGATGTCAAAGCAGTGACAAGAAAGCAAGAGAGGTATATGACCTGATGGAGCTGGAGTCTCAAACATATATATTATGAGACAGAAAGTGAAGGCTGGAGTCCTGCTTTTGGAGAACATGCAGCAGAAGAGCAGAAATAGACTTTCTCAGGGAAAGTAGGGACAGAAATGCACAGAAGAAAGAAATCCATCTCCTCTTGCACAGATAACTCCTTAGCTTGAGGCTGCTGGCTTTGTAACATTCAAGAAAACTAACCTTTGTACTGAGCCTTACCTAGAACCTGAATCTGACACAACACAAAGTCAGTCCAGCAAAGGCAGCAGTCCCAGGCCTTTCTATATCCAAAGAAAGTAAGAGTGTATTAGGATTCAAAAAGAACTGACCTATGTATTACGCTATGCAGATTTCTCAGAGTAGAAATGTTACATCTGCAAGAGAAAGGTAAAAAATCCTATACACATATATCTGTAAAACTTAAAACAGTAAAAAAAAAATATAATAGTATTTAATTAGCATTTTCTGTCTAAAATACTGACTCAATATTACCCATATGTGGTCTTCAAATTAAAATTAAAACCAATAATACTTAGAAATACATTATCTCCTTAATTTATTAGATTACAGGCTAATTAATGTGTAGGTTTTTATTTTTTCTTCTTCTAAATTTAATTAAATTAAAATTAATTAATTTTGACTTAAGATTTAAACTTATTTTCCTCACTTCCAATTCTAAACTCTTCAAGCAGATTTGAACTTGGAATGCTACTTATATCTAAGTACAGCTGATGGATGACTCCAATAATTTGCCTCAAAGAGAAACACAGTAATTTTGGCTTCAAGTTGTCCTAATTAGTCTTCCCATTAACGGTTACTGAAACATATGAGAAAATTCACACTTTTTCTTACAGCATATTGCTCAAGTCTGCCTTGCCTGCAGGCTCAGCTGGAAAGAGAACCAGTCTGCCTTCTGAAACATCTCACAACACAAAAAGCTGGAAATTCGTAGATTTCATTCAGTATAGGAGAGAACACAGAAAGCATCATGAAACTTAAGAGACATTACTTCTTCTGTAGACACAGTGAAAAGCTCCATCTGGCCAAATCCTGCCAAAGACTACTTTATCCAAGCAGCAGGTTTTTTTTTTTCCCTTCCATACATGCGGGGGTGAGCAAATGCCAGCTCAGAACTGAAAGCGCTCTCTCCTTGGGATTACTTGGGGTTTACTTCACTGATCTGGTATTTATTTGAAGATCACAAACACTCTCAAACATGGCTTGTGTGTCTCCAGAGTCTTTCAAAGCTTAAAACTGCTATCTTTAATGAAAGCTGAAAGAGACAGTAGCATAAAAAAGTAGCTAGATGCTACTGGTTTTCCTTTCAGCAGAAATAAGATTATATGACAACTTTTTTCCTTTCAATTATCCTAATAACTTTTTTTGGGTCCCACCACAAAACTCTCTGAAGCACTTTTCTAACAGGCATGACATTTTAATACCTGATCCAGTACTTCCAAAGTCACATAAATAAGAGAATTGAAAGCATGCTATTTTAAAAACACATTACAATATTTCTACCATACAATAGCAGCAGATGGAATAAAAAAATGAAGTACGTTTCATATGGCTTTCTTGCCATCTTGTGTTACACTTCTGAAATATTTAATTACTGCTTATCTGGCATAAAAAATAATGTAAGAGAATCAATTTTGGTCTTAATAAAAAAAACTAATCACAAAGAGAAAGCACAGCAGGCATTTACTTCTGAAAGAGGAGTAGAAGAAAGAAACTCTTCAGTGTAAAGTTAGTGAACACCTCCTACTCATTTGCATTTTCCTGTGCTATGCTTTTTAAATTACTGGAATAAAAGCCTCCAAAGTAATTTCTCAGGCCAGACACACCACTCTCATGCAACTACTAAAAAGCTTATTTGTCACCCAAGGGTGAGTCAAAACACACAAAAAGGTTCACTGTAACCCTAACCAACTTCTTAAGCTGCAAAATTAAACCAGTGCTATATGAACTCCAATATAAGATACACCTCAGCAAAAAAGGGACAAATTCTTCACTGTTCCAGATAAGATATTATCAAACAATAGCAGTTACACAATATTAATCAAAATCAAAACGCATTTGATACATGTGTTTATGGGCTGTATGTGTATCTAATGCCACTGAAAAGCGATGAACTTTCCCTGTGTGAAATTTGATATTTTATCCAGGGTATAATTAGAATGCCCTGATCATGGAGACAAACGCCAATATTAAAAAAAGCTGACCTTCTCTTCCTGTCCTCCCTTCCCATCTACCCCCCCCAAAACACTGACCTAATTTACCCCAATCCAGGAAAATGAACTGAACTATTCTTATTAACTGAGCAGAAGATAAACAGGGGAAGTCAAGCCTCCATTATACAAATTGAAGCTCTTGAATCTGGCCGCGGTTTAGCGAACAAAAGCTCTGACATTCAATATAGGATGTCAGTTCCTCTGAACTGTTCTGTAGCTCTTAACTGCCTGGACCCCAGCAAAAAGCTACAAACAATTCCAGCATAGGACTGAAGGAATCATGAGTCTCCATCTACCAGGCAAGCACGTGAGTGCTTCCCATAAATCTCCAAAACAGCTGTTTTCAAAAAGAGAAGTGTAACTCTCCTTGAAGTTGGCTGAAAGACAAAGACAATGGGATGATGTGCCACAACAGCAGTACTGATGCTACATGTGTGTTCCTCCCTGCCTACCTACTCACAAAATGGACAGGCCTTAATGCAGCAGAGATAATCAGATACGCCAAATGAGACATTTCAAAGTGGCCAGGCAGGAGGCCAGTTCTAGTAAAAAGTCCTAAGCAGACTGACTCATCATTCTCTGGGAAAAAAAACATGCCTTTCCAGGGTGCAGCAGCACTCGCAGGAATGGTTTGGGCTAGGTTGGTTTGTTGAGGGTTTTTTCGTACCATCTAGAATTCTTTATCATTCTTTTAACAAGCATTTTTCATATTACTTCAAGTTTACTATGTCAAAATATGAGGTGAATGAAGGAAGGAATCCCTGCAAATAATTCTCTTCCAAAGAATAAATAAGAACATGCATCACAGAAAGCTGTGGCAGAAAAGGATGCACTGCAGAAAACGCAGGGAACTGTTCAGACAATGAACAAGTTTTGTATGAGAAAGAATTCCTAAATATTATTTGTTTATAAAGTTCTGTGTTTGAACAGCAAGGAACTAATATAAAAGAATAACTACCAAAAATCTTACTAGAGGCAAAACGTAATACTAACTAAAACTAATTAAAAATAATATTAAATTATAAAATACTTACTGCCAGTAAACTGAAATGGTTGTGTCACATCTATGCCTTCAAAGCAGAAACAGTCATGTGGTGTTTAGAAGCAAATCCAGCTAATGTCAGTTGGAAAAAAGAAGGAAGTTCACTGCCTTCCACCATCACCATCACTGTACTGCCAGTATCAATGAGAATTCTTTTACATAAGATGAGGGTTGCAAACTCCAAGTCACTTCTACTTTGTTTCACATTAATTGTATGGGATTTTCTGTAATCTACTGTGTTGCATACCAAAGGAATGCAAGTTGTATCTAAAAATTTGCTAGTTTTAAAAGGAGAAGGAATTTAAAAGCTGTATAATTCACAAAGCATTTGAACAGTACAATGCTTCATAATATGAATGTAAACCAGAAGGTTGCAGTTGAGACAGGATTTTCAAAAACTGAAGCAATTTTGTTGCTTTTAGGACTTTGTTTCAGGTGAAATATTGGTTAAGCTACTATCCCTGAGCAATGTTATTGTAGAGAGATGGAAGAAGCAGGACAGCCTCACAGGCCTTCTGCAATGTACAGTTGTCAGAAAATACTAAAACCCAAGTTTAAAAGATTTTTACTAAGTAGAGCAGACAGCCATGTTGGAAAGAGTAAAAGCTGCATTCATAAGTACCAGGATGGCATCCACAGTTACGCAAGGAAAGAAATGCAGAGGGAACACTGAGTTCCAGCAAATGGCAAACAGCTTCTCAGACATTGTTACAAACAGGGAATGCCATGTACATATGAGCATACTTGAACAGAAACTTACCTAATATATCCCATTTAATTTATTATGACTTGGCCATTTGGTATCCATCTTCCTTATCCCCCTCCTCTACGGTTAATGAATTTACTTTTCCCCCATTTGTGACTTCTCATTCTTTTCCATGCCTTTCAGGCAAACACAGCTTCTACCTTGTTTGACAGAGGAGTGATAGGATTGATTGCAACAGTCTTACTCAGAGCAAGTAATAAGGACAACTCTCTCAATTTGCAAATAATACAAAAAAAAGGGGAGTGAGAAACAAGTATGTTCTAAAATTAAAGCTTAACACAGAAACTATCACTGAACAAGGGAAAATTTTACCTCATCACTGACCAAATAAAAATATTTACTCAAAGAAAATAACTTGTATTTCCCTTCCCTTTTTTCACATTATTCACATCCTGTTTTCAGCTTGCCATGCTTCATGTAGATTTACTTGAAAACACGTTATTTTCCCTAGAACACAGTACTGACAATGAACTTGCCTTATAGGAGCTACTACTTTGTATTAAGTTGTAGTATTTCTGGCACTGAAATACTCTTTCACAAATCTGCTCTTTGATCAAGTCTCATTAGGGCACAGCCAACATTCACCAGCTTTGATTTATTTAAAGAGTGTTGTCCCATGCTTGAGAGGTCAACCCTGTACCTTAACATCGGCTTCCCACCACGACTTCTGAGACAGCAGACATGGCAAAAACCTCATTAGCAAAGTTCTTAAGATTCTAGCAGCAAGAACACAAAACTAAATAAGACAGTGGGCCACACCTTCATATGATCTCACCTTAGCGCTACAAATCAATCTCTGCATTCCACATCTCATTTCAAGAGCCAAAGTTCTTTATTCCATCACTTAATTTAGATTACAAGAGACAATTGGAGCCTCTTCCCAAAGAATTGCACGGGGGTGATCAAACCCAAATCAGTATGGAAATGAAGCACACAGAGTTCATACATTTGCTTTCTTGATCCTACATGATCAATTAAAACATCATACAGACAAGACAAGCTCTGTAGAAAGTATTAGTTTTCTCCTATGTACCACCACAGTCAGATTTGAGGTCAAAGTTCTCAGTACTAACTGATGTTAAAATACATCTGGTAGAATGACCTGTCATCCAAAACACTCCTCATTAAAAGTTAATACACATTCCCTTGGCTTATACAGCTGTTTTCGGTTTGCATTTTTTTGTGCAAGAAGATACTGGGTAAAATGATCCATATTCTGCTTTAAAATAAATTTCTTTAAACCAGCTGTTCAGCAGTACCAATTGTAGGATTCAAATAATAAAATTTTACATGTGTTTCAACAAACGAAGCTTAACAAAAACTTCTAACATCAGTTTTTGTTTTGCAAAAGTTGACTTCAGGGAGACTGTACCAAGGCTGTGCAACACTTTTTGATAGGGGAAAACAAATACAAACTCCACAAACAAACAGGAAATGGCAAGTGCATGTGAGCAGTACAGTAAACCTGAGGTCTTAACACTCATTAGGTATACAGATGCAGAGAATTAAAAGAAAATGCATAAACCCCCAACATACCAGATACACAACAAGTATATCTGTCCTGCCCAAGGGATCTAGCATAACTGATATTTCAGGACACAAAAAAAAAAAAAAAAGACTACTGCCTATTAATATTTCTGTGAAGTGCCAATTTACCCAGCAATATCTAGGCTAATAATACTCAGATGGGGAATCCACAATTCCAAAAGAGAAGCATCTTTGAAAAAATTTAGTAACTTCTACTCTTGAGCCAGATCTGGGTCAACTTACATGAAACCCAGATTTAGAAGATGATATAACAGGGGACTGTAAAGGAAAGCAGTGTACAGAGGTGAGATGCTGCTGCTCCAAAATGAAGTCAGGCATTGGTCCTGTGCAACAAGGGCAGCTCTGACAAACGGGCACACATTTCAAAAAGCAGCAGGCAAGATTTGTTTCACAGGAAAAGATTATCCAGTAGAGAAAGATAAATTATAGCAAGGTCAACTACTGCAAGATTCTATTCTTATTTTCCCTACTCTACTCAATTATTCCAGATGCTAATGTTACAGAAATCTGAAAGTACAGGTTCATTAAAAGAACAAGTGACAAATACAATACCATGGGATATTTAATCGAAGCAGAAAATATTTCACAGATTTTATCTGAACAAATAGTCTAAAGCAAACAGCAGGTAAGCCCAATAGCAAATTTTTACTCCATCCCACTGAAAACAAGTTATTTATGACTGCTGTTGGTCCAGGCTTGCAATGGCCATTTGCTAAATTAATCTGTAAAGAAAAAGGCCAACCTGACTTATATAAAAATCACTTTAGATGAGAAAACTGAGCATGTTAAGATAGAAATATGTCTTAAAAGAACGAACTTGTTTTACCAGAATACAGTAAACCTTTTGATTTATGCACTTCACTCTTTAGCCAAGGATATCACAAACCCACAACCAAATATAATAGCAATTTCTAGAAATACAACAGAATAAAGGATGCTCTGAACAACCATTTTCAAAAAGTTAAACTTTCCCAGCTATAAGTGACACACACACAAAGAAATACCCCATCCTCAATGCATTCTCTTGATGTGCCTCTCTACACTCAGCTTCAGCTTTGGTGCTATTTTGCTGCCCTACATGTATAGCACCTGAGAGAGAGCTGTGCTACAGGATTTTCACAGGCTGCTGCGTGAGTACATGTGAGTTACACAGAGCTGACCACCACAAAATAGTAAAAAATATTATGTATGCAATGTGGATGTTCTATACAAAAGAGCACAAACCAAGCGAAAGAGAGATTTGTATCCCACAGCATCTATCTTCTCCAGCCATCCAAGAGCTATTTTTAAGAAACAGTTATATAACTAAGTAGAACAATTTTTAGATTAACGTGTTCTATTTTCACCCCCCCCCCCCAGATAAGAAGATAAAGCAATATTCCAGAACAGTAGTCATGTAAACAGGCAACTTGATTTCATTGAAATAGAAGCATGAGTGAAAACCTATACTGCCACAGGGAGTTTCTTTTGTGATTAGTTGTCTCATTTTTTAGAAGTCTAGATTTTAACTTGCATTTGCCCTTTTATGAAGGCCATCTACAGTTTCCAATTCCATTCCCCAACAACAAGCACTTAACAGCAAAGACATGAAGAAATCAAATATCCCCCTAGGGCCTTCTTTAAAAGTAATGGCTAAAGGGGAAAAATACTGTAGATGCCACAATATCTCTGTTCTCCTTCTTTTCAGTATCTGCAGGATGCCCATGCCACAAATACCACTTACTTCAACAGTCATTAAATACCCCCTCTTGCTGGCATTATCCCCAGCTAGGGATGACTCAAAAACACTAGAGTAACTCAGCCCATCAGAACAGAAATACACCCCTGCCCTCCAGAGAGGGATAGTTCTAAGTATTTTTGTTCTCTGTAAGAGAACACCCAGTACCAGGTACATACCTCCCCTTTCCTATATCAAGACAGATGCAAGTTGTGCTTTCTCAGCCTCCACAGGCGACTCAGATGCATTATCCCTACTCTCTAGCTTACCTCTGATGCCATCACCTACAACATTCCCAGATTCACTAGACTGATACCTTTCAGCAGCAAAACGACCTCACTGAAGACATGAAGGGCAAAGGATGTGCACGTGAAGACAAACTCACACAAGGAGAGTTAAGTGACACCTTCTAAAACAAGGGACCAGAGCAAAACTGAGGGCTCCCAGAGACCACTATCATGCCAGAGAGTTAAAACTCTGTATCTACCAATACCTCACATTTTCTTCATAACTACAGGTAGAGACAGAGCCCTCAATTAATGTCAAGTAACTTTAGAAGGTTAAATCCCACTTTCAAGGAGACTGAAGTTTCTGGCTATGTTTTTGAGATAATTATCCACCAATGACAGTTTAATCCCTGTTTCTATTAAGACTGTCTTTGCATTGAAATAAAAAAAAATAATTAAATATTAAAATTATTTAGATTCAACTGGTACCTGTTCTGCTCACCACAGAGCAGTGGTGAGCAGAACACATGTTCACAGTGCACCAGGAATAGCTCTAACAGGACCAGCACCCTTCAGTTTTATGCCAGGCCACACAAGTGGGGAAGAGAGAACACACCTTCATGTTTTCCTCCCAATCTCACACTCTAGCTTTATATCCCCCACTGATCTCCCTCAAATGAGCCTTGCAGAGTAGTCATCCTCCTAGCTTACCTCTGTATTCTCACTTTGGGAACCCCAGCCTGAACCCATAATCATAGAATAGAATCATTTAGGTTGGAAAAAACCTTCAAGATCATTGAGTCCAACCCACCTCTACCAAGTCCCACACTAAGACCATGACCTCAAGCACCATATCTACATGTTATCTTTTGAAAACCTCCAGGGATGGTGACTCAACCACTTCCCTGGGCAGCTTGTTCCAGTATCTGACAGCCCTTTAATTGGTAACTCTTCTAAGTATCACAGACTTCTGAACAATCAGAACACATGTACATGACTCAGATAGCAGAAGAAATCCTTTTACAGGCAGGAGCAGGTGCTTTGGGCAGCCACAGCAGTGAGGCTGCCATGGTTCCAGTGAGACAGAAGGATACTGCTTGCTGGCTTTCACTGGTTCATAGCAGGACTGTCCCTGTCTGACTTCTTCCTCCCACTGCAGCCCAAGGTCAGCCGAGGCCGCCAGGCACAGCCAGCCTGCCTTGCCGCAGCACTGCCACTGCTGCACACCTCTTGGAAGCACTTCATGGGCCACAAGCAATTTACCAAATACACTTTGGGAATGCCTATATCAAGCAGTAATCACTTCCAAGGGACAGAAATCATCCCCAGCAACCCCAAAAATTAGACGCTTGCCTCAAGAACACCTTAAGTCACTGGCGAAGTTTCTCTCCTTTTGATGCTGATCAACAAATGGTAAAAGAGATGATAATATGTTAACAGTAGCTAATATTCAACTGAAGTAGGTCTGGTGCAGACCTAGCAGTCTACTTAATTACTTATTTAAATAAGAAACTGGGAAAAAAAAAAAGAAAAAGGAAACAAATGTTAGTAAAACCTTGTAAAGTAAATTCAGAAAGAAGTAAAATACAATGTTGTAGAAGTAGCTTTAGTACTCTACTTTCTAACATTTATATTCCTAGTTTTGCTACTCTACCCCTCATTCACCATATACTAATCTCACCTTCACTTAAAATTTCTTAGATGCATCAGGGCTTTGATAACAAATTAACAGCCTACTCCACATGTAGGTCACCATCTGGAACCCAGCTCAGGTCACAGAGGATTTACTTTAAATTGGATTTTAGCACAGCTCTATCCTACAGAAGAAGTCACTTTTTATACTTCAAAAATTAAGCATCATTATCTGTATTTTCCAAATGAAGAACAGGAGACAAACTTTTACAGCAACTAGACTAATGTCACTTAGTAAACTTTACCTCCTCCCTCCGACTGCTCTTTACACTAAGCAGTACTGGCTACCCTGGTTAACTTTTTAAATTTCACAAATTCAAGCAAAACAAAGTAGTAATAAATTTAGGGGAAAGGAGTGCAAGACCCACCTGGAATTCTCAGCATTTTTCTACAGCAAGATTCCTATTACTAACAGAAACATTTCTGAAAGCAACAGTGGCAAGAAGAAGGTGCGAAAGAGTTTCTGGATTCCCAAAAAACTGATTACAATATAATAAACAGATGTGGAAAACCCTTTTCTTTTGTGTGCCAGTGGCTTTCACTGGTTTGACTCCAGCTTTTAACATTCTATTTTTCAGGCACACCTGTGGAGCCATTGTACTAAGACTACTAATAACAGAGTTGTTCCAATTCTAAAACAGAATTTACCTACAGCAGAAAACAAAGGTGAGGGATTCACAGTTCTGCAGTACCCATAAACAACCCTTCTTCCAGGACCCCCAATCTTCACACGCAGGACTTAATTTTAGGTGTTTTTTTGAGGACAGTTGATAGTTGGAGCAAATATGAATATTACACAGATGAAATTAGAAGTGTTAATTTTGAGGGTGTATTTAGAACCAATCTCACACTCTTTGGAGGATTTCTGTACTGTAAAAAATGAGCCTCCACAACAGAAGGAAACGATTACTTCCTTATATGCCCATCAACAAAGAAGCCATTAAGTACAATTTTAAAGGCTGGAGGAAAAACAAAAACCCAAACTTCATGCATGCATTAACTCTTAAGGATGTGTTTTCACTGTTAGTAGTCTGTCTGTAACATAAAGACAGTTCTATACTATTAAAATGAACCCGGTATTTTTAGAAATGTCCTGAAAATTAAAGGTAATTTGTGCCCTTTGACAAGACTGACTGAAAGATCTGATTTTAACTATAACCAATGCTTAAATAAATTGATACTGAATCAGGAGAGAAATGTGTGCTGACCAGTAAGGTCTTTTATCACAGCTTTTCCTAATGAAGATATTTAGCTTTGTAAATAATTTCTAAAATAAATTTTAAAAAAATTAACAGCAGCTAGGAGCTTCCCCATTCTTTCACTGGCAATCCATTGCTGAAATTGTTTTTCCCCCACTTTCTATGCCAAAACAGTTTAGTGCCCTGACATTACAATGACTTAGAAAATTTTATAATTAGCACACTAATTAAATAAAAGCAATAAATCCAACTAAATCATAAAAATAAGAAAATATAAGTAATTTATTATGAAAAATGCTTTAACAGAATGTTTCTCATCCTGAAAGACCAGAAGTTCCTTTGCCAAATTGTATATAAATCAGGCACCATTCATCTTCCCTGGAATGAAGCACACTTGCTACAAATTTTATCAGCTGCCCCAGATTAAAAGACTTGATCTAATGTAGATAACAGAACTGTAACCCAACTACAACTTGTGTATTTGAGATTATTTCTGTAGTCATGTAAGAGAAAACATGCTAAAGCATTAAAAACAAAAAGAAGATACTACACATACAAACACAAAAAGAAAACAAAACTTCCTTGGTGCAGTTTGGGATTTGATAGCCATAATCCTAGAAATCACACCCCTCACTTCCCACCAGCAAGGTTTACCTAGCACCTGAATGGGATGCTGGTTCACTGCCAACACGCTTCCCTGAGTACCCATGGAATCTCCAGCACTACTGAACATAGCCCATCGTGCTTACCACAGTATATCACATGACATAAAAAAATGCAGTTATTTTAAGTGCTACTACCTGTATTGCTACCAGGTTTTAGACTTTATTTAAACAGAGAGTGGTTCACTGTTTACAGACAACTAACAAGCTTGAACACAAACAATCTGAATTACATTTTCCTTCAAAGAGTTTAGTGATTGCTCTCCTCACTATTCCTGATCCCCAGGCACATTGGAAGACAGAGTTTTTATGTCCTTTTTGTTTTCCATGAAGTGCACAATTAAAAGTACAGAGCAAGAGGTGGAGAGCAGAAAATGTTTCAATTGCTGCCTTTGATAATGGAAAGAATTCAGTGTTTATGAATTTATTTCCAGTTGTTGTCTGATACATTTGGATATTTATAGTACTTATCACTATGGCATCCAAGCACATTAGCAGTGCCCTGATCCCCCAAAGAAAACAAAACTGTTCCTTCGCCGTTCTCCAGCCTATTAAGAAACACCTCAATTAAGGTCTTACTAGCACAGCATGTTCCAGAAATTAGAAATAGAACTCTTTTCAAAAGGTAGACTCAATTTCAGATCTTATTTTTTGATCGGAACAAGCAGGGACCAAAGTCTTTCATAAAAGTTGGTGTGGTAGACTTGAGACCTGACCTCTGGCTCTGAAATAAAGTCAGTTCCATAACCACTAGCTGAGAAAGTCTGAATTGCATACTTACAGATAACATTTAAATTTTAAAAATAAGAATTAAATGCATCTAATTACATTAATAACCAAAGTCATTCCACCCCAGAGAAATGCAAGACGATAATTTTGCGCAATGCAGTATCCACAGTGTTCTTTGGGTTACCCAATAGCACCAGTAAATCCCTAACACAGCAAACTGTAATGGCATGCAGCCCACATCCTAGCTACCAGGATGAAATCTAAAACTCTGGAAAGGGTAGCAATTTTAGAAGCTACACACATCTTCACATCCCTGCTCAAGTGGTGTAAGGTTATTGATGCACTTCAGCTTCAAAAGAGAGGTCAACATAAATGATTTTTGTTAATCAAAACTACCATGCTTCACCTTGCACAGAGTAATTTTATAATCACACACTGCTTAATTCCCTTTTGCATCTTGGTCTAACACAGGCAAAGAAGACACAATTACAATATTGAAATAATGAAGCAGCAGAAAAAAACTATATCAATAACCATTATAAACACTGAATGTAAAAACAGCTTCTTAACAGAACCTTCAAATATTTTTATGTACCTTGTCTTTTTGTAATGCACTTTATTTTTAGATTTTAATTTATATATTTAGTTATTACAGGCCAAAAACATTAATGATGTTGGAAAAACAAGCATGGTAACTGTTGTGTATATATATATATATATATATATATATATATAAAATATATATGCAAACAGAAACTCTCATATAACGCATACTAATAAATCTGTTTATATAAAAACATGTGATAAAATAAACTGATTTAACCAGCCTTACAAATCAGTAAGCTTCAGAAGAAAAAAAATAAACAAACAAACAAACAAACAAAAAAAATCCATGCTTTTTCAAGTCTGGTATCAGACTTCTGAAAACACATGATTCCACCAAGCATAACCTGCTCCATCAAGTCCCACACTTCTCAACAGCTGGAATAACAGCCATTCATGTAAGCATCAGTGTAAATAATGTTCTTTAACTTTTACTGTAAATTAAAGGCACACTACTCTTATGGGAGTACAGAACTCCCAGAACCCCATAAGCATGAACTTTTGGCCATAAGTCACACATTTTATTAATTCTACTAGACTATGCTACCTGCCAGAACTAACTAAAGTAAATACTTATATAAATAGTCATAATATTCCCACCTACTTTTGAATTCCCATTTCATTCCAAAACTTCAGAAGTACATAATTAAGAGATTCTGAATTTTTCATATTCCTCACCTCCTTCCAAAATATCCATTACAATTTCCATTAAGGATTAAATAAAGGTTGATTTCCATTAAAAAATTAAATTCCACTCATGGGTAAACAAACCCCTCAATTTTTGTTATTCATTCATCATGTCTACATATAGACCTTATCTTTGTATCCCACAAGAGTTTCGGTTACATCACTTATTGTTATAATTCTTAACATGCAGAAAAACAATGCGACTATCCCAGACATCATTTCACAAAGGAAAACAAGGAAAAAAATCATCAGAAATAGAAGGAAGAAAGTACTACTACACCATCTCAATGATATTCTAAAAGCTGAAATACTACCAGTATAAATCATGGACTGCTCCTTTCTTTTATTTATGTAAGACACTGTTCCTTTTAAGTGAAGACCCAAGTGTTACAAAAATTGAGCCCCTTGGAACAGCAGAAATTATAGATTTTAAAACAGGAATTTGGCCAGAACAGCCTTACTTTCTTTTTTTTTTTTTTTTTTTTTGAGCAGGGGGGACTGACACTGAAAAAATAGAAAAGCAACAAACTGGAGCATTTGTGTACATAAAACTAACCCATATGGGCTTCCTGTACTGAAGTCCTCTGTCATATTTGCCTCAGTGGCAACTAGTAAGAGCATCTGAAAAACTGATCAAGGTGAGAAAGATTTCATGTAAAGGCCTGAACGTGGAAAGCATATCTATCCTTTGGGCAGCTTGAAGTCAGATTTGTTTTCCCCCTCTTCTTCCTGAACACCACTAGGAGAAAGGAGATGGGGGAGTAATGAAAAACTGAATTCCTCCTGAAAAGGAATACCAAACTGGGAGACACTGATATGAAGTAAGGAGAGAGAAAGTAACCAAAGATCCCCTCCAGACATGACCTCAGGGAGAGCGCACTTCCAGTTTTACAGAAACCATGAGTCACTTCACTCAGAATCTTTCAGAAGCTGTATTAGACAACAGATATCCAAGCAACCCCACAAAAAACTGCACCATTTTCACAGAATCTGAAAATGTCTCAGGCTGAAAGGGCCTCAAAGATGATCTTGTTCCAACCCCTCTGAAGTGCGGTTTTTTCACATGGGATTTTTTTTTATCATGAGCATTTTTTCTCCTAGTCTAAATAGGGCATTAATAGTAAAAAACAAAAATTCTGCGTATCTTGTTTGAATCTCATTAGTCTATAAATTTTTTTCAACTAGACTTCTTTTGTCTATGAAGATTTCTCTAACACATGAGGAGAACCACAACCCCATTATGGATGCCCTAGTGAATCAATTCCCTTCCTATGCACTCTGAACATATTTTTAGTTCAATTTTCTAGCTGAGCTAATTAGAATTAAAACCTTGCCATCAGTCTCAACAGCAAAGTATGACTGCATGCAGATGGCTGATGCAATGTGAAAGAAAGAAGTACTTTTAACCATATCACCTCTCTAAAGAAAAGCTTATTGCAGAAACACCTCTCACCCAGTTAAAAAGTGTACATTCCTTTAGAATTTTTATGTAAGATAGAATAATAAACTATCATCCCGCCCTGAATCTCTAGGTATTCCTACAGAATAAAACTTACAAAAAGGAAAACTGAAAACCTCCTGCCACTTCACACAATAAATGCCAACCAGGAAAGACAGTTCTATTTTTGAAAATACAAAACAATTTTAGCCTTTGACAGGGACAGACTAATCCCTGATGGAAAAGGATGTGCCGCTAAGAGTTTATGATAGTTGTAAAATTTAAGAAAAATGCACATATTACAGTCTTCTATTCAAAGACCAACATCAAGACTAAAATCATCCTGTATGATTAAGAATAGCAGCCCAAACACAGGGACACATTCAATGCAGATGTATCAAATATATATATATATATAAACACTGGTTTATAGTCTTTAGACTTGCTAAAAACCAATAGAAGGTAGTATGAACTGGTACACAGTTTTGTCCAGAAAAAAAACCCAAAACACTAACAACCCACTCTCACACTTCCCTGCCGCCCTCAAAAAAATGCATAAATGTCACATAGTTAAATTAGATTTATTTGACACACTATTCCTGGTAGTAGCAGACAAAATAAGGGCCAACAACAGAAAAACTATGGCTTGGTAGGTTAAGGCTGGACATCTGGGAAAATTTTAATTGACACTGGCATTCAGGACCAGGTGTGTCATTTATTTAAGAGATGACTAACATGTCACACCTGTATTATTATCTGGCAAGATGAAAGCAAATTTTTTTCCACTCCCATCCCTGTTTAAGGGCTATACTATTAAAGGCAGTATGTTGTGATCTCAAATGGGGAATGCCATTTGGTCTGCGACACTTAGCTCATGGGAAAGAAAACAGGAACCTCTGCAATCCATTCCATTTGTTAGCAACATCCATATGAACTTCCCATTCAATGCCATAAGAATTTTAAAAAAATTCCAATCATATAGAGGAAAAAGGCATAATATTACATAAATGTAATGTAAGAACAAGGTAACAAGGAGAGAGATGCTAATTTATGTTTATGTCATTCATAAATGCAACTAAATCCTTCCAAACATATTTCTCTATTACCACTTTTCCTATTACAAGGATTAAGCGCTGGGAAGAACAGCAGCACAGAGAATAGGGAACAGAAGAGGGTGCAATTCCTGAACATCACAGGAATTCTGGAAACTAACCAAGAAGAAACTGACATAAAATTAAAAAGCTTACTCCAGTATGTTTTCCGGTTTTCATTGTTATTACAAAAAACTTAGAAAAAGCTGCAAAGAGGACTGGTGTCAGGGACATTTTTTGCATTAGAGGGAAGAGAACACTGCCTTTATTCCTGCCAATCATCTGTCTGCCTTTAAGAACAGACTTCATTTTATTTGTACACAGACACGTAAGTTGCCTTCTGTTTTTCTTCTGATCTTGCTACTTAACAAACATTTTAAAAACAATACACATATACCCAGAAAATATTGATTAAATGTATACAACCAACATTTCCTACTTGGGATGCCTCAGAAATGTTTTTCTGCAGACAAAGCCTGAGTATTCACTAAAAAGCTATTCGTTGCATAAGTTGTATTTACTTATGTAAGACATAATCTTTTTAACCTATTGTACAGGATAACTATACCAGAACACGCTCCAGGCACAAAGAAGTGACTTCTGTGTAGCTGACAACACTTCTACAATGCTGACTTTCATGACTGCCACTGATAAAAATACAGTCATTGTCATAGCAAAATCCTATCTATCAGCCCTCTAAGATGAAGAAAAAAACCCCAAGAGATTTCTTTAACCATGTTTTGCACTGGGAAAAACCCACACCAGTTTTCTTTCTAAATTTCATGGGGAAAGAAGCATTTAAGATGACAAAAGCACCATAATAATAATAGTAATAATAACAACAACAATAATAGCAGCTTTTAAAACAAACCAATCACAGTTCTCCAAGGAATTTAACATAGCAAAAGCAACAAACTTGTACATATTCTGCCTGAAAAAACCAGGGCAGCTGTTAATAACTGCCACTCAAGTAAGGTTACTGCAAACAAATGCCCCACGAGCAGACAGGCAAGCATTTTTGAGGCTTTAGCCCCTGCCCCCTCCATTACCAGTCCCCACTATTCAAACTGTTTCATTCTACCCCCAAACCCGGGCTAACTATCAGACTTGTCATTTGCTGTGTATTTCTCACTTCCTCTTACAGACCCCTAATTCCCCTAATGTGAAGAAAGTCAGAGACGAAGGAAGTGAGATGGAGTAACCATGCTTCACGCACAAGTGGTCTTTGCACACTGTTCTCCCTCACTGCTGCTTTTATACTGCCAAAACTGATGTAAAAACTCCATCTGATTTCTCACAGAAACATAAGCAAGGCCCTGAGAAAGGTTTTCTGTAACAGAAAGTTTTTGTGTTCTACTTCAAGGGAACTTTTACAGAAATTACTTATAATCAGTACACTGAAATCATGGCTAAAGTAAAGGATGACATTAAATACATTAACTGGACTTTACACTAAGAAAAACGCTTAATCTGTGCATACATTATAGTAGAAACATGTCTGCTGAATAAAAACTAAGAGCAAAGTATAAGCCCTCCAGAAACGGGTAGTCTTGTAAAACTGCTAAAAAAAACAGATTTACAAATTTTTCTATGGGGGATACAATCTCCTCTGCCAAGCCCCAGGCTAGAACTCCAGGCAGCAGCAATAGGTTTTCTTCTGGCTGCAAGTTACTCGTGGCCTACATCCCAAATGCTGACAGTCTGTCACTAAGTGCAGTATTCTGCCTGTAGTGGAAAGGATTAAAATGAGTCCTTATCTGAATTCTTCAGATAAGCTGCAAAGGCTGATCAAATATGTACATTAAATACTGACTAGCTACAGAATTTTTCCAGTGTTCACAGAAAAATAGTCTAAGACTACAAGTGTTCCTCTCTGTGGCTTTTCTGAAACTGAACTCACTCCTGTTCCGCTTTATGAGATCCTGAGCTACAGAACTGCTGAATGCAGACCAGAGAGTCTTCTTTGACATTATAGTAGCAACGAAAAGTGAAAAGTCCTCCCTGAAATCCCTCAGCAAAGATGCATAATGATTGGCATGCCCAGGTCTCATGATATTAACCTAAGTACAGGTGAGATAATTGTATGATGCTCCTCGTTTTTCTCATCAGAATGCCAGATACCCACCACGCTCCAGAAATACAGATTACAGGACATTAAAAACATCTACCTGATATTTCACCTGAGCATGATGCAAATGACATGGCATAAGAGGCAGAAACCATACAGAGTTTGGCTGGGAGAGGTAATTTCCTTCCCAGCAGCCCCTGTGGTGCCTGTTTTGGTAACACAGGGCTGTCTCTGCTTTTGCTGAGAAGCATTTACATGGCACCACAGTCCTGCCTCCCCAGTGAGGGGTGCACAAGAGGTTGGGAGAGGACACAGCTGGGACAGCTGACCTGAAATACCAAAGAGATTCCATACTATATAATGTCATGCTCAGCAATGAAACTGAGGGGCAGGTTTTTTCCAAAGTATTTGCTGCCCAGAGACTGGCTGGGCATCAGTATCCTGGTGGTGCTTTTACAGTACAATGCTCACTCGCTTTTTCTTTCATTATTAAACTGTCTTTATCTCAACCCTGAAGTTTGGGAGTTTTTTCCTTGCTTTTTTTGCCTTTCTGATCCTCCTCCCCATCCCACCATTTAAACATTCAGTACGGTATATGGTACAACTCAGTGACATAGCTCCAAAATACATCATATGACAGAAGTAACTTTTTGCACAGTAACCAAGAGAATATCACTAAATTCTAAGTAAGCAGAACTTATTCTCACGGAGTTATTTCCAATTAGAACAACGGAAGCCATTTTTCTGAAAAACAACTACTGATGTTAGCTGAAGGAAAATGCACCAAGTTCACTGAAGAACAGTTCCACTAGCCTGAGAAAAATACTGCTGGTATTCTTTATGTGAGGAAAACTGAACATACTGTGAGAGCTTGTTCCTATGGAGAAACTATCACAAAAGGCAAAGTATGAAGTTAAAGCAGCAGCTATTTCTCTCTGCAGAACATTCATGTATGAAACTAGTAAGTGCCTTGAATTTAGTTCAAGCCAGTTTCAAATTCAGAGTACATAACTTCACATGGAGTATGCCACTGTTACTGGAAGCAATCTCTCCATCTTATTTTAGTGGACAATTATTAGCATAATTTTTTCCTATTCATTAAATCCTGGGAATAGGCTACTAGAACCTGAAATAACCCTTAATTTTTAATTTTTTTTAATACTAAAACCCCCCAAAACTAAACAGCCAAACTCTAAGCATTAATCCTTGTATTTCCATCAGCTATATGGATACTTCATTCTAGCAAGTCACAGCAATACCACTTACAAGGACTAGAGACTAATACAGGCTTAAGTGCAGTGCACATTTCTGATTGTCAGGGTAGATAATATCCAAGTAACACAATAACTCTGACTCACAGAGGGCTGGACACCACTTCGTAACGTGAGACTTTGCAAGCAGAGGGGAAGGAAACAAGGAAAAATGCTTCAAATGTGATTATTTTCTACCCTCCAAATAATCAAGCTACTTCACCAAACATATGCCAATACTTGCCAGGATTAAAGGGCATAGAGATCAACTCAATTAAAATCAGGAACTTCTCTGAAAATCCATCATCTTCCAAAATCACAGAACACAGTAGATGGTGAGCACTGCCAGCAATCAAGTTCTAGGATTCTTGTGCTATTGCACTTTTGTGATATCCAAACTGATAGCACAATTTACGTTTGACCTACGCATTGTCAATCCCATTCATTATCTTTAGCAGCAGAAGAAACTCCCCCCTCAAGATTCTTCATAATTAAATTTTGCCTCCTGAAATTCACTTCTGTCTTTCACTATATTGAATAAGTATATTTATTGACTTTTCTTTTTCTCCTTAATGAAAAAAAAAAGGTGATAGAATACCATGCTTGAGACCTGCTGGAAGAAAGAGTGCTTGAAAGAGTAAAACCAAGCAACTTTGATTCTGACTTTTCCATGTTCCTTGGCATATAAAGAAATGCTACAGTTCAATTGAAGTAATTAGCGTTTTTTAATCCCTTAAAATGATAATATATTCCCTTAAAAATGAAAGATAAAAGACTTCTCTGGGTCTTATAATATCAAAATGACTTTCTATTCTATCAGCTAAGCATTCCAGAGAAGTTTGTTGGAAGGTTGTTAGAAAAGGGGTTTATTAAAGTTAAACTGACAGAACATCAACTCCTTAAAAAGTAGTAACTCTGAATCTCTGCATCCAGTCTCTCCCTTCGAGGAAAGCAACATTCTATGAATTTCACACTGTTAGTTTGCAACCAGAAATGTTAAATCATGAATTGCATAAGGGAGAAAGATCTAGGGACTTTCCACTGCACAACAAGCTTATCTGATGAAGGAAAATGTTTTTGTCTGCAAGAATCATGGGCCCTGTATCTTAACACATCAATATCTAGTTCTTATCCCTCCTCTCCAAAAGGCAAAATGCAATGTGCACAAGGGAAAGAGCTCCGCTGGGGTTTAGAGACCATTTCTGCCAAGTCCCTGATTCTCTAATTAGGTAACCCAAATAAAAACAATCTCAAAAACACTTCAAATATACACTTTATATTTCTTCTCTAAGTGCTACTTAAAAAATGGTTATAAACAGGTATCACAACGGTTGTTAAAAATGAAGTACAAAGGCTCATGTGAATCAAGAACAGGAAATAAACTGACAGGAAACAAATAAACGCCCCAAGCACATTAACTGTAGTTTAACAGATACAAAATGCCTTTTAATCTTTAAATTTAGAGTGCTCTGCACTAAAAGTGTCAGATCTACCCAAACTAACATCCCCACATTTAAGGTTTATAGATTTCTGTCCTCAGCTCCCACAGTGCACATCGACATCATGCAATTTCAACAGTGAAACTTCACTGCTTGTTTCATTTCCTAATTTTCCTGCCTTTGCACAATGTAATATACAATCAACTGAATACATTTTAAAATTAAAGGTTTCTTTCTCTTGTCTTTGTCCAAACCCATGTCCCCTCCATATCGCACAGGTTTGAGTCAAACACAAGAGGTACTTGTCTTTTTTTCAAACCCTGCATTTTCAAAGAGAATGAATGCTCCTGAAATTAGTATGAGTAAGAAGATGAATTTGAAAGAACATTTAAGATGTTACAAAAAAATTACAGTAAAAATATATTTTAAATGCACCTGAGGTCCATTCCCTGCATGAGTGTATTTATTAGCAATCCGTACAAACTCAGGTGCAACCTTCAGAATTAAAGGAGATGCTAATGCTAATTCTCAAATTAAGTTTATTATTTTAAGTGGGCATAATAGAAAGGAAATAGCAAGGCCACAATTCATTATCTGAGTATTGTTAAAAAGTGTAATAATCTGCCAACTTGTGGAAAAAAATTCCCCTCTGAAAAATCCCCAGGAGCTTCTTCCCAAGCACCACATTGACAGCAGATGGCCAGCATCAAGTCTGCAATTACCAGTCTGGCCTGACAGTTCCACAGATGACAATGACACTCTTTTCTTTTTGTGGGTGTGTGCAGAGGAGAGCTTGAGAGATGCAGACAACTAGGTATCATAGGCAACAACCCCCTTCCACTAAAAATATACACATACAATCAATTTCCAGACTTGTCAAATGATTCCTCCATTAATCTTCATTTCACCATTAGGTTTTCCTCCTCATTCCTATAACACTGTCTTTTCTGCTACTTAAAAGTTTTTCAAACAAGGTGGTGGGAAATGTATAACATTAAGGATGCAGTAGAACTAACCATTGTAAAGCATTGCCAAAGACAAATAGTCATTAACTATCTGTTGTTGCAACCTTTCCCCTCTCTATTTTACTCTTCCCCCGACCAGTCTCCCACCACCCAGCCCTGAACAAATTATTCTCTTTCCTACAGAGAACAAAACATCTGATGAGGAGCTGCTGTTTCATTTCCTCTCCTTTATCCCACCCCTCAAATGGGGGAGGGGAGGGCATGGTTTTAATTCAAATGCTGGGTCTTAAAATACTATTGTGCAGCATTTGGCTGGGAGTGATTAAATCTATATATAAATACCCACCATTAGAGTGGGCATTATCCCCTACATCTCGTGGGAAAAAAAACCAACAAGCTTCTGTATTAATAACCATTTACTATTTCAGTTTTACACCCAAAAATTTGAATATCTGAGCAAAACCTTTATTTTCCCAAAGCCAACAACTGTTTACAAATGAAAAGAAGCAGAAAGCAAGTTATGAGCTGACAGATGCAACAGAAAGAGGGTGGAAAGGATTTTCTCATATGCAAGAGGCCCTACAGACTTAACTGAGGTATTTGGACCTCTCCTAAGGAATGCTCAGCTCTCCACAGACACTTCTGTCTTACACCAATTCAGCATTCCTTACTTCATTTCTACTAATTCTTCCAGTTCTTCCTCATTCCAGCTACCCCTTTTACAAAATTTATCAGGCATAGAAAGATGCTGGATAAAAGTCTACCACAATCCTGCTGTCATTCATTATCTGCATCAAAAATCTTACTGAGAAATAAGTTAATGCAAGAAGGAAACCTGAAGTCTTACTACAGCCTAGTTCTCTCTCATTCCAGTTTAATGAGCGACAGGCTGCATAGGGAGGGTGACAACGTTATGTAAACACTGCCACTGTAGAGGCTGTACCCTCCCTGATAAGATCACCTTTGACTAATCATGATTTAATCCAAACTAAGTTCTGACAATCTTTAGATACTGTTGGTTCTTCTCAAAGATCGTTGACTATGTGTCAAATGCCATGCAATAAAATGCAAATTCCTTCCCACCAGAAGTGGAGATGAGAAGAGACATGTTTTCCTCACAGCAGGATGAGCACACTCTTTGCTGACACACATTATGTGACACACACAATGAATACCCAGAAAGCATTGTCCTTTTATCAACTCCCTCAAAAGTTTCTGCTTTTTCCAACTTAATAAACAAGTGCTGTAGTACAGCCCATTACTCCTCTGTATAAATCTGGTACTTCTTGCAACTGCAATTATCAGAACATGTAACACAAGCACTCCCTTCGTGGCAGAGATGCAAGTTAATGCACACAACTCATGTAGAACTAAATTAATCAACCCTCATCAAAACAATTATTTGTCTCCAACAAGGAAAAGACTGCAAACACTCAACAGCTTTGGAAAAGTACAGTTAGCTTGTGAAAAACATCCTTAAAACGTTTTGGATTGTTTCTCTCTCAGAAACATACAAAACTTAGCAGTGTCAACTCACCTTCCACACTGTCAGAACAGGAGGTACCAATCCCAGTGTCCCCACTGTCAGAAGCGATGCTGTGTCTTCTCACAGGATTGTTTTGACTTGATGAAATCGTTGAGGACTGCCACAGGGATTCAGTACCAGGTAACCATCCTACTGAGGAATAATCCGAGCCTATAAAAAAGAAAGCCAGAAATCTGTCATTGCAGATACAATACAAAAAAGTCAGCAACAAAATAACTGTCACGATGAAAACTGAATCCTATGTTTCACAGATAAACCTTGAACCGGACTGTGCATGTGCCTTAGAGGATTTTTTTTTTTTTTGTTAATTAAAATCCTTTTGCTAGATGAAAGCTTCCCCAAAATTCCAACACATGTATTTTTACTATTTAGAAACATGATCCCTAAACTTTTCTTGCACTCCTTAACAAGACACTTATCATACAATTCCTATCCTAGAACTGATTCTCAATTCACAGCAGAATTTTGCATTGCAAGCCTTCAAATACAAAGCAATGAATTAATTTTAGGACAGAAACCAGTTGAAGATTTGGCCACTGAGATAGTCTTTTTCTACGGTGCAAAAACCATGTGATCTAGGTGATAAAGCCAGCAATGAAATCATCTACACTGGTATCTAAAGTAATTCCTTATGTAGCTGCACACAAGCTGCCTTTGTGAGACGTATTCATCCAGTGGTTTGTTTCATTTTGGTTATTTTTTAATTTAAATAATCGTTGAAATATTACCTTTTAAAACACAATTCAGAGCAGCAACTAGTTCCACTGTTCAAGGAGTTTTGAAAGTAGGCCACATATTCTCACAGTCAGTCTCAAGGGAAAATTTATCACAGAGTACAATCCCAGACGACCATTACAATTTCCAATAGCCAGTATCTAAATCTGAGCATTGTTTAAAGGCAGAATACTGATCACCACATTCATACTCTAAACCAGAACAGGCCCATAAAGAACCGTGGAAGAAAGCACAGCAGCTCTTCACTTATATATAATCACATACATACACCCCCTCTAGCACTTAGCTTTGTATAGCACTTTCAGCAGGAAATGACTCATGAAGAAGGATCAGCTCACATATAATGTCTCTTATGCTACATGGCATTATTTTTAGATCATTTAAACACTTTCAGCAGTGTCCATCTGAAGTGGTAACAGCAATTTACCTCTGCAATGACATCTGCTATTTCTAGCTGTGCTTGTTTTCCAGTAAATTAAATAGTTGAGAAAACAATGCAAAAATTAAATATGTAGGTAAAATATATAACCCCACCCCCACATACATGAATACATACATGGTTTTCATATAGCAGCCAAATCACTAGACCTAGTAGCCAGAGTGGTAACAGCTGCTTGCCAAGCCACTTGAGAATTGAGGAACACAGTAAATACTTAGACACTAAATTCCTTATGGCATGAGCTATTGAACTGTAACATGACATCTAAACCAGTATTTTTTGTAGATAGGTTCTTAAGGCCTTTAATATGCCTGTGCATCTCATTTGCCTCAACTTCGTTCTCCATTGAGATTACTGCCTCTTCTTCCCCTTAGCACATTTGCCTACCTTTTCTCCCCATAAGTCAAAATCACCCAATTCTCCTTCCCCTTCATTCTACTTTAGTCATATCTCGTGCAATATATTTCCTTATCTTCCTTAAACAGTTTTTCCTCTGCAGAAGTCTCTTTAACTATTTCAGTATCTTTCAAGTCCAAGGTTGAGAGGAAAGACTAGAGGAGCCAGACATGAACACGTGTGCCCATGTCACACACCCTGTAAAGGGGTCCCAGCCAAGGTTCCAATGGAATACTACTCCAGGTGTCATACTTCATATCACCCTCTCTGTGTCATCATCTAATGTGCTCAGGTGTGACAGTTTTGCACACAGCTAGTGGGAAACTGGGACATTTCTTCTTCTCCTACCATCCAGCACATTATTTACTAATACTCTGGCTGCTTTGGGAACAATAGTTTTACCACCCCTCCCTCTGAACATGGCTACTTTCCACAAGAATTCCACTTCATCCCTCTCTAGCTGCATTATGCTATTCCAGCAAGAGTAAAACTGACTTATGGAAGGCCAAGCTAATTAAATCAGAGACAGTTCTGATTTGGGAGACATTTAAAATACATTTACAGAAGAAAAAATTAGATTGAGTCACCCTTTATTATGCTGTTTTCCACTATACAACTCTTTGGTGACATTTCAGCTTTTATGGTATTACACAGGTGTCAAAAGAAATGCAGCAGATAATTTATTATGGAGTAGTGGTAGCATTAACACAGCATTAACTGTCAAACCCTTTAGATCTCTTGATTAGACAAATGCTCAGCATGTGAACCTGCAACCATCCATACACAAACCTCCAAAAGGAAGAGCTACTTTTCATTCTGGTGGAATTTTGAGGAATAAAAGCTAAAAATACCACAGAATAAGATTAACTAAAGAAAGGACTTTCAGAAGTCACCTACTCTAACCTTCAACTCAAAGCAAGATAATTAGATCAGACTACTCAGCACCCGGTCCAGCTGAGTCTTGAACACCTCCAAGGACACAGATTCCACAACCTCGATGGCTCTTCCAGCATTTTACCACCCTCCATTCCAAGAAAATTTTCCAAACATCCCAAGAGTCTCTCACATTCTAAACATATTGTTGCAATATACCCCAAAAGGTGCAACTAGACTCAGTTAACAACCAGGGTTAACATATGACAGGGGCGGACAGTCATTCCCATCAGGATCTCTGCAGGAAATGTAAGTAGATAAAATAATAAACGCAGAAAACACCTCAGTTTTACACCTGCACACAGACAGCCTGGGGACACACCAAGCCCCAGGTGGCGTGCTGAAGCACAGGTCCAGGAGGACACATCACAGAATTAAAGCTTTCTGGAGCACCTCTGCACCCAAGGGCAGTTCAGCATCACTAAGTTAATTCATGAAGTCTGATCCTTGAGCTGGTAGGCCTGAAGAGGTAAGAGCTGGTACACATCCATAGCTACACACAGACTAGCATGACGCCAGCAAGACTTTCCAAGCTTTGACTCAACACAGGCCAGCCAGATCCCATCTGGCTTTCCAGAGAAATACACAAGTCTACCTGCACAGTGCTCTGGGCCCCAGAAGGGTCTCTTCACTCAGGCACTCTCCTGTCACGTCCCCTGGGATGCACAGCTGGCTGTGCACAGCAGCAAGAGTGCACCCACAGTGCCGTCACCAGGATCATGCCTTTTCCTTACAGCCATCCTGTACACAGAGGTGTGGACATGGACTGGGCTGGGGTGCAACAGTCATTTTATCACTGGATTTCTACTGTTGAGGAGTACCCTCTACATTTAAAAAGGGTATGTCCCAAGAAAGACACTTGGTTTAGATTTTCAGTAGGGAAACAGTATGTAGGTTTTAACCTATTTTAGACATGTCAACAGAACATGATTGCACATGATCACTTTAAGAAATGCTTTCTCTTTGTCCTCCTGACATTAAACATGCTCTTTTTTTTTCTAAAAAGGATAGCTAATCATATAATCCAGAAGTCTATAATTTTTAATGCTTCATGGCACATCTACATAATTGTGTCACCTTGCAGACCAAATGGAGATTCTATTCCATAGAAGGTCTTTACAAATATACAAGTGTCTGCATGAGAAAGTGATGTCAGTCAGCTTTGAAAAGCTGTATCACAAACAGCCAAATACAAGCACCAAGACAGTAGAATCAAACACAAATATGAAGCCTGAACAGTAAGTAACCCATAAAATAGGACTTTATAGACCCCATTAGTCTAAGACATAATTTAAAAATTAATGTATTAGTTTCTTTATTTGAAACCCACCTTCTGAGACAAGTCCTGAGAAATCCCCAATGACTATGCACCCCATTCTACACTCCCCATCTCCTTTTTGGACAGCTCTCTGCAAATGCCTGGTCTTTTGTACAGCAAACAGCCTACACTAAAAGAACCAAATGTAAAAAG
This sequence comes from Sitta carolinensis, assembly GCA_032173965.1. Classification (NCBI taxonomy): domain Eukaryota; kingdom Metazoa; phylum Chordata; class Aves; order Passeriformes; family Sittidae; genus Sitta; species Sitta carolinensis. Next base: position 49,093,835 of record JAVUNC010000004.1, read on the forward strand.
GGAAGATGTACAGGAGTCCCCACACTGCTCAGCCGGCACACCTTCCTCACCCTGCTGCTCTGACCTCAAACCTGCCAATCAACAGCCAGCATCCATCTGCTCAAAATACAAAGCAGGGTAAGAAAAATCTGGGTACTGGGTTAGAAAAATCTACCTTTCATAGGATTCACTAGAAGAGAAAAAAAAATAGTGTCACCCTACCAGGCTGCAACTTCCACCAACAAACATGACAAAATACATGTAAGATTACAAAAAAATCTCAAAAGAAGCCTTGTCTATACAAACAGTTGAATGCCTCCTTAAATTTGGTTGGTTAAACATACCAACACAGTCTTCTGTTTCCAGCCTAGGCATTTAAAACAGATCCCTTTACAACTAAGAAAAAGGGATATAAAGGGCAGGAAGTAGATTATTTATTAAAAGGGAACAGTTGTTGAAATCTCATTCCACAAGAACATGTATCTTTTTCTGTGTGTTACAGAATGCTGTCATCTATTACTGTAAGAAAGACTCACAGTTAATTCTGGATCATTATCATGCCTAATTTCAGTGGCATGCACAGATCCCCTATGATGTACATACACAAAATAATAACATTACTGTCTGTACATTTGGCTCCTAAAATACCTCTAACATGCTTGAATGTAAAGATTATTATTTTAAGTGACATCTATGATACTGTTACTTTACCTAGACACTGAATGGAAAGCAACAGCAAAAGACTTAACTAGGTTTCACAGCAGATATATCCTGAACTAAGAATGCTGATTTTTCTGTTCCACACTGTGACTGACATGGATTGTGACCAGAAGTGAATCACCCACGACAGCTAGTGCAAATTCATATAGTCAAAGGATTCTGAAGAAGATCTCTCTACAGTAGTATCAAAACTAACTAGGCAAAGCTCATTCTAGTCATCACGGATGTGACCAGGCTGTACAATCGTATTTCACGCCAGGATGGCACTGAAGTCTGCCTGAAGCCCTTTCAAGGAAAGGGAGTCAGCATTCAGCCCAAAGACACTGCCACAGTTAATTAGTCTACCCTCACCATCTGTATCTTTACCCAAAACACTGCTAATTATGCACAAAGATCACATGACATTATTTTGAAAGAAGTCAGCCCACCTTCAACCCAGTTCTCCCACATCCACTCATACAATCCCCTGACATTGCTGAACTTATTCTGGTTGCCTCTTCTACACACACCTCCCCTCTCCATACGTTCTTTAAGGTGGCATAGCCTCTCTTTTGCTCCCTCCTGTCCCATAGGGCTGCATAACCACACATCTCTTCAAGAGGAAAAGTGTACAAACAAATCCACAAATGGTCTCTCAATGATACAGTTGCTGTACTGGAGGAAAAACTTACTTTGGTTGGAAAATGTTTGTTCACTCATCAAACCTGCAAGATTATTACTGCCACAAGATTAAAGAAAATTTCACTCTGGGATATGCATCATGCACAACAAGCCTTCACAGAAAATATTCTTTTTTTCTAACTGCTGAAAAGACAACACAGTGAGAAAAGGCAATGGAGGCAGGGGAACCCAAAATGCTAAAGAGCCTTTCCAAAAGTAGACATAAGAGCAGATGTCATACTTTAACACATTTATATAGGGCTTTTAAAAACTGAGAGTTAGCAACAGAATGGTACAACAGCAGCCTCCTTCAGTCTAAGGTGAAGCAAATGGTAAGGTGCAGTCATTCAATCTGATATCCTGACACAATAAAATGATTCTGGCATGTCAGCATTCCTTCCAGACACAGGCAAAAAAACCCTCCAATAAATAACTACTTCATAAATTCTTTCAAAAATAATGCTTAAAAAATGGCATCCCAACCCTAACCTCCTAGACACATACTTCCTAGGTGCATTTCATCTCCATGGTCCTTTCTGTAAAACAAATTGCAGCTTGTATTAATACAAATGTCCAAAACAAGTTCCAGGTCTACAATGCAGGCTTTTCTCTTCCAGGTGAGCAGAACATTGGAAAGAGAGGTTTCTACTGCTTTCAGGGAAGGTGGCCAGATGACAGTTTCAGGGTCCTTTTTTTACAAATGCTCTGGAGGTGGTGGAAACCTCACAGCTCTACCAGCTGGCCATGAACTAAGATACCAGAAGGTCCTAGTCCCTCCTCTCACACAAATGCAGCTGAGAGTAGGTGGATGATGCAGTTTAATCAAAGTGCAATAAGAAGCTGGGTAAAGTGGGATAAAATGACAGCCTGAACTATTAAATTTCTACATTTCAGTTTCTCAAAAGTGCTTTACAGTGTCAGATAGCTAAAGTATGATTCATCCTAAGGACTCATATCCTTTAATAGTGTGCTTTCTTGACAGTGCCTGCAAGCTATTTAACTAAGTTCTTATAGTTTTTCAGTTACAAACAGATTAGAACAATTCTAAGCACGAAGAAAGATAAAAATGTACAGATATAGAGGGAAGCAGGGAAAGAAAAATAGGAATGTGAGAGTTTAAACAGAAAAATATTGAGAAAGACCTTTTTACAGACATTTTTACTTGTAGACGCTGATAACACTGCCCGGTATACAAATACTTATGCCTGTCCTCTGTATTACTAACATGCAAAAGAACTCACCTACTAGAGAGAAAACCATAAAATAGTAGAGGAAAAAATTTGAAGTAGAAAAAAGAAACTTTAATAAGAAAATACTCAAAATACAATCCTCAAAGTACACATATACCTGACTGGCAGTATCAAACTGCCTCTAAAAAAAAAAAAAAAAAAAATAAAGGCTATGGTCATATTTTAAGGAACATAAACTTGTGCTTCAGTTTCCTGAGAGTTAAATTTTAAGCAGTTTGTGTTACCAAAACTCCACCTTCTTCTGCCTCTCAAATTCCTCAATAAAGGGTAATCAGTTTTGTTTTATTCCCCCCACAGAAGTGGCTAAATGTACAATTTCTCATCACAGATAATTACAACTAAAAAACATTTGTCCTCTATACAAAACAGTATTTCAAAGTGAACTTTCGCAAGGTCTGATTTTTATGACTTTACAAATGTGCACAGGACTGTACAACAAAAAGCTACAAGGTATCCCATGCAGGAAAGTATGCAATTTAAAGGGACAACAGCAACTAAAAATAATAAGTCAACTGGATGGATAAGCTTCTGAGAATCTTGCCATGGCAGTTTAAAGACACAATCAGGTAGCTTGCTCTCTATAACCCCCCACCAGAGTCTATAGAAAGTAAGAGGTGAACAGCTCTGTCTTTCCATCAGAGTCCAGCTGGCCAGCTAATGCCGAAGGCCAAAAGGGTCTGAGCTGGGAATGCTGTTTGACATCAGAGCTAATTGGATCTGCTGGTCAGCTGCTACGCAAAGGCTGCTCACCCAGCCCAGACACACACTCGTCCTGCTTCCCCAGCATAAGACCTGCCACTCCAGAGTCTAAAGAAAGTGGTTCAGAAACAAACTGTCCTCACTTTTGGAAAAGGTTATCTGCTAATTTGACTTTCTAAGCTTGCTCAGCAAGGGTCAGACAAGAAGCAGTGCCAAGGAGGGAGTGGGAACATACAGGCTGATGCCCAGCAGCAACCAGGCTTATCCTAGTGCCAAACTGCACACTGAGGCAGATTCTAAACTGGAGCGAGACAGGCATAAATCTCTGTGTGCCTTCACTGAGGAGAACAAAATCTGTTCAGCTAGCAGAGAGTTGTGTTCAACTGTTAACTAAAAAGGTGGCAAAATCCTTAAACTGACACAAGTACATAATATTGGGCTTTGCCTTCCCTGGCTTCTACTCTAGAAAGTATGTAAACCAAACACAAATTCATAATGCACTTTATAATTTATACACAGACAGCATTTAGCTGTAGTTATTTAGCATCGAACCAATGATTAAATTCCAGGCTTGACAGGAAAGAAAGAGGTTTGCTTTCATTTCATCACTGACAGAAGCAAGACAAAGACTCAGTCCAATTGTTGATGGCACTCCTGTGAATTTTCTGTTTCCAAATAGAACATTTGCATAAAACAGAACTTCAAAATACAAACTGCAGATGTTTCTTATTTCATGTTTGGCACACAGACTACAACTATTACCTCATGCCTGCTATGCTGGCTTGCCTCTTTGTTTTTGGACTCAATGCACTATTCACCCCATGGAAACACAAAATGATATTCCTAGTTTCCATTCACTTTCAAACAGCAACTACAGAGCAGATTACCTTTTAAACTTAGAAAGTTTATTGCACTATGAAGAGGGGAACACCTAGGAAAATAAACATATTAAATTATGCTTAAAGTTAATATAAACTTAGAACAGCAAGCCCTCAGAACATGCAGTCAGTTCTTAGGGTCTGTTAAAAAGCTGTGCACTTGTAGTTATCAGCTGAATCCTCCTATAAAAAAAAAAAATGTAATTATCACAGGTTATCATCTCTTTCACCCCTTCTTACAGCTTAGCTTTATTGGTATTCAAAACCAGGTAAGTTGTTCTCCAAGCAGTTTGTCATGCTAACATTTTTCTTACAGAATTACCTTTGTCCTCTCTCTCTGTTTAAAGGCTTAATTCAGTCTCCTCTGTGCGTGGGGAAAAGTGAAGTAATCCTAACTGCTAAAATGAGTCAAAAAATACTAAATGGTTTTAAGTAGCTCCCACACTTTGCAAAGTGGAACAAATTAGAGTCTAACAGTCTTACTTAAAGAAAAGTGCATCATTTCTCTCCTTTTTGTAGTCAAATATCAATTCTAAAGATATCCTTGACATTAAAATAAATGGAGAAGACAGAGAATCCCCCCCAATAAAATTTCACTGAAATATTTTGCTCAAGTATGAAAAATGAAGGAAAAAAATCTTAGCAGTGTTAAAGAGGTTTAATGTGCATTATAAGCACAATGGGACCTACTTTAATGTGCAAATATCAGAAAACTGAGCCTTCAGGCTACAGGATTCATGTATGCTAACAGAAGTATGAACGGAGTAACAGAACTTAACTTTACAGCTTCCTCTCATGCCTATTCAATATAAGGAACGACAATACCCTGGAAATTGAGAAGTAGTTAAAAAAAAAAAATCCTTCACACAATATGCCATCAACTCTATTGAGGATACTTTCAGTCAAAACCAGCACTTCATGTGTTTCTGTCTTCACAACTACAATCACTTTCAATGTAAAGCTTTACATTACAAGAATTCTACCAACCACACTAAAGCCTTTGTTCAATAAGTTTGGTAACTTCAGATGATGAAGACAACAGAAAGGATTTAAGATTGCAACCATTAGTTTTCGTTTTGCTAAGTAGCAAAAATGATGACATTTTGAGCAATGGTATTTCCAATATCTTTTTGTGCTTTTAGTTAGGTCACTACACTTTGTACTTTGTTTTCTTATTACCCTCAGAACCACCAGGTCTTTGATCAGTGTTAGCCACTGAACTTTTATACAAAGCACTAATTCTCAACTATAAGAATACCTCTAGAGGCACATAAAATTGACAAAAACTCTAAATGCTGAAGGTAGGCATTTGTGAGAGAAGACACCATCTTATTAGGAAAAAAAAAAAAAGGTTAATTTGTTTTGAAACATTAAAAAAAGTTGCAGCTCTCCCCCCCCCACACACACACACCATCTGGAAACTATGTAACAAAAGGAATAAAACAAACATTAAAAACATAAGGATACCTTATAAGGAATCTCATCTCGGACTACAGGATCATTCAAGAATGTTTCTCGTCTGATTACCACACCACTGGTCTCTAAGTATCAGAAAGTTGAAAGCAACTTTTTATTTTTTAATTGCATGTTCTAAGTCTACTTCAGGTATTTTAAGAAATTAAGAAACAGTTAAGACCTTTACTTGACACTACTTGCACTGCCCTTCCTCAGCAAGACTGAGAGAGTCTCCTACAACCTCTTCAGTCATTATCCATTATTCTGGACTTGCTTAAACCTGCGAGTCCACTAATTGGTGGAAGTTACACTGTCCAATGGAATTAATGTCACTTTTTCCTCATCCTCACTTAACCTTCCTTGACCTTTCTGGTAAATCTGGGGATTAACTATACACTTCCTGATGTCATCTGCAGCAGCAAACCAAGACTGTGCTGGGAGATTTTCCACTGTCCACCAGCTGATTGAAGAGGTAGTCTATTTGACTCTAAATATCCCACACCTGCATCAGGATAGATGCTTCCTTCAGTGAAATGGACAGATACCTGTCAGATGCCTGACACCAGAGTCAGGCAACTGTAAATCCCTCGTTCAGTATTTAACGTCAATATTTTCCTGTTCCAGCTTCCCCAATTAGTTTGCTGTAAGGTTGAAAAAGTGCTATGGGAGGCATCTGACTGGAGGTACACAGAAAGGTGTGAGCAATTACCCACTAGATTATTTTAGCTGCAAAATGAAATCATGTCCTGCAATTTACCTGCATTCAGGCAAAAAGAGGAGTTTACCTACCATATTTTCCCACATTTCAGTGACTACCATGCCTTTAAAGAAAAAAGAATAAAAAAAGTCTCAAAACTCAGCCTTTTTTCTTTGTGTTACTGACTCCTTTTACAGATGGGCCTTTCAAATCTCAAAAAACAGCCGAGATCCCTGGGGAATGAGGAACAGAAAGATGCAGTGTCATTTACAGCACGGACGGCTGCAGAGAAATAGGTCACTTGAGCGTGGCTGTGCAATCAATAGGATGTTCGCACTCAGGCAACCGAGCCAGATGCTGGGGAGCACAGTGCCCAGGGAAAGCCAGCATCCGCAGGGGCAATTCCGCAGGGGTCAGCAGTTTCTGGGAATATGAGGGATGACACGTCAAGACTAACACACTCGTGAGCATATTTACATGAGTGATTCCCTGCTGCAAGTTCTCCTCCTCTTCTCCAGCCATCCACCTTTAGGCCTCTGCAACTGATCCACAGTGTCCCACAGGCAGCATTTAGCACCTCCTCAACTTGCCCAAGACAGCAAGAAAGTTCATGTAGGAGCCTAAGGCAGGAGCCAGAAGTTACTATACTTCAGTACACCCTTCCCAATGCTGGCAGGAATAAACTTCAGGACACTATATTTAGCATTATTTCAGAAAAGAAATATCAAAATGTAATGGCTTCCTCCTGAAGTTTCATGGGTGCAGCAGCCCACGCTGGTGGGGGCTGCAGGGAGGCCTGAGTGAGGAGTGTCCGGGGCTGCCAGGCAGTGGACACAGCCGGTTCCACACAGCTCCATGGCAGCCACGGCAGGGTTCTGCTGAGCCCCGCTGCCAGGATGGCAGTGCCTCAGGGAAAGCATTTGTTCAGAAAGGGCAAAACTCTGCCCAGGAACAAAGAGTGAGGGAGAACAAGAATGCGAGAAACAGCTCTGCAAACCCAGAGGCAAGAGCAGGGGCTCTGAGCAGAGGTACCCTGTAAGGCCCTAGAGAGACCAGGCTGGAACATACAAGGAAGGAGTGTGAAGAGGAGTCAACATGGACTGACACCACGGCCAAGTCTGTTCTGCTGTGACAGCAGCCAGCAAGCAATCTTAGTCTTCATCTCAACACAAACTTTTCCATTCTATTTTCTCTCCTGTGTCACTGAGGATTGGGAGCAGCAAGCAGCTGAATAGTGAGCCAAGGCTAACCCATGGCAAAAGCCAATAAGAAAGCCACTTTTTGAATCACAGTGAATACGCCTGAATGTGTTTTAAAGCTACTCACCACCACAATGAAACTGTTTCATTGTCAGTGTACAATTCTAAGACACATTTGGCCACCCAAGAGATTACTGACAACTACAACCAAGTCAGCACTTTTTCAGCCAAAGAACCACCAGCACAGGAAATGACAATTAGTTTAACTCTCTAATTATTAAACCACAGGCAAGACGTATGTTATAAACAAGCATCCAAAGAGTACAGAAGACAGAGCAGTCGATATTGTACAAGAATAGTACTAGCTCTCTTCTCCTTAACTAGCTTGTCTACAACAAACAAGCTTTACTTTTAACAATGGTAGATGATCACCTCTGGCTACAACCTCAAGTCATGCAATTTAGGAGGCTTTCACCATTTTTACCACCATGCACCATCCTTTTAAACACATGGGTTCTTTAACAGGTATTAAGTGCCTGTCTAAAATTGTAGCATAAATAATTTTGCACTGTAAGAATCAATATTTGATTGACATAAATTCTAGACATTATTTAGAGAATCCACAGGTTCTATTTTCCTGCTAACACTTTCTTCACTACTTCCCCCTAGGGGAGACAGAATGGCTCAGGCTGCTTTTTACTACATATTTATTCTGTGAGACTCCTTAAGACAAATGCATTCTTCTCAAAGTTATTAAAGTAATAACTACTTCCTTTAATTAAAATTTTAAAAGCAAAGAATTACTGCAACCACAAGTCTATATTCAGTCAGTTAAAGTGTAACATACAGGAGATCAGAATAATTGCAAACCTCCAAATCCAACACTATAATACACCCTTGCATCCATCATTCTTCTCTTGCCAAGCAGTTAAGACATGAGTGTTCTGCACACATTAAAAGAGTGGATGCTATATCCCTAAAAGTGAGTTGCCTGGAGGGAGATAAAAAAAAAAACCGGCATTGTTTTTAAATGGAAGTAAGTAGCTCCTGTTCACCATCACTCAAACACAGAATGTCATTTGACCCCATAGTGATCTGTGTAAGCAGAGGCCATTCTAGCAGCCAGTCACGCAGCTGGAACATTACATTTTTAAGTGAGTGAACAATCTTTATCATGCACCACATACAAACACATTTATGCACTTATAACTGGTGACCAATTTGAAATCTGTGGTTGGACTAACTCACCATTTATTGCCTTGCCTAGCCTGTAAAGATAAACCTGCCTTTTCAAGACAATTCCAAAGCTGTACCATCCCTGGCTGCACAGCTCCAATAGCAGAGCAAGAAAACTTGTTACAGAAACAAAACCACCAGACTTCCGTCTCTTCCTCCACCTCAAAGGATGAAGACAAGCATCACCAGCGCCATCCTCCCCACGCTGGCTGAGTCAGTGAGCTGCCTGTGAAGCCCACGTGTATCCCAAGAAGGCAGTGCCCCACAGACCTTACCATGTGTTGGGACCTTACCACTGCTGACACTTTGCTTGTGACATCATTAAATAATCTTTCAGACACATGCATGTCATGCTGTCAGTGAGGCTCAAGTACAAGGAATGCAGGGCAAATCACACTGCCAGGGGTCCAGGAGCAGCAGGATGCAGACTACTATTTTTAGGGATTGTCAATAAAACCCTTTTGATGTCCAATATTACCAATATGCAATAACGGACAGTGGAAAGAAGCTTGACTAGAGGTGGCACAGTTTACTAAAAGTAATAAATATGCGTTCCTTCATTTCAAAGAGTGCTTGTTTCACTTTCCACAGGCATGTGTTGGACACACATGGCCTAACCACATCTAGATGAGCACTTTCATAGTATTAAAAGAGTTATTAACCAAGTGTACATTTCAAAGGCTGGTCTAGATAAATAAGCAAAGGGCTTAAAATGCTGTATGCCCTTCACTGCAATTAAACTCCTATAGCACGTGAGTAACTGCTGCCTGTATAGAGGTACAAATTTTGCTGCAAGGGTTTCATAAACAGTCACGCGTACAAGAAGACCGAAAGACTTAAGTCAATCATATACATTTCAAAACCAGCAATTTTATTTTTCAGGACAGGCATTGAGACTGCAAGGAGCTGAAATTATTTTGCACGAGCAGCAAACATTGTCATTAAATTCACTGAATATACAAGATGCACCTATCAAAAAGAAGTCAGTGAGCTGCAACCAAGACAGCATTTTTTTTTTTTTTTTTAGAGAAGGCACTCCTATTAACCAAAAAGCAAGTACCATGTGGAAATGAGAAGAAAGAATAAAACTGAATTTGAATAAACAAATTAAATATGCTCCAGAAGTGTCCTTGCCTGTTACATTTTAAGATAACAAGAATTAATTTGCATCTATTACCAAAAAAATGGTAATTCCCCTGTTAGATTTCTGTGTTAGAAAATAGAATAGCTCAGTTAGCACCTAGCTTTGTATGGGAATTATATGATTTTTAACTGTATGATTTTCAATGATTTTCAAAAGTGAGACTTTTAAATACCCATATCCATAGATAACTAAAGTACAACTAGCAAAACAGAAGGCTTCTCAGTACAAAAATATGGTTTACCAAGAATTATCAAGTCATTAACTGTTAACTCCCACACCAATTAGAATCTGCATCAAGTGATTGCCATTTAAATATTAAACATATCTTGACAGAAGAAAGAATTTCTTAATTCCTCAGCTTAAGAAACAAGTGCCTAAACTCCTGCTTCCTAGTAGGACACTACTGTTCTACTGTTCTGCTACAGAATACTTTTCCCATGAACAGCTTCCTTACAAAAAAAAAAAAAAAAAAAAATCTAACATGGTAGTAACAATAGCACAGGATCTTAGTAGCTGTCATTTCTTCAATAAAAAATACCTGCATGGAGATAATTAACTTCCACATCTTCAGACAGATTACAAACCACACAAAACAGCTTCTCAACTGTTTCCCAGTAGGACAAATGAAGGAGGGCACTCCTCTGTTGGAAATTATAATGCACACATCATCCTTCAAGGTTAAACCTCTACCTACTTGCCTTCTAATTAACCACCACTTTCTGTTAGTTTATCTTATCTCAAATTAGATTTTTTTCTACCATTTTTTCTACCTTACACTTCTACTGCTTAGAGAGAAACATACGTTTAAATACTCAGGGTTAATACAAGTTCAAAAGAAAAGACAGGATGGGGGAAGAACAAGAAGCAATACATGAAACATGTTTTCGAATCTTACAGAAAATTCTGACAAACAAGCAAAGCAAAACATTAATCCAGTAATTCTCTGGAATTGTTGATAAATTCAACACAATACTGAAACATTTTATTTGACCTCAAAAAAAGGGAAAACAATGTATCAAATGTCACAATATAAAGTTCTCTGAAACAAGTGAAAAATGAACACCAACAACCTTTGTAATGGTCTGAAGTTAGTGTCAGAGTACATGGTGATATAACCTTTTAATATTCCTGTCCCAAAGACAAATAATCGAGAACTAAAACACCCTAAATTCCTGCAGTTTCCATCAAATTAACTGAAATCTCCACACCTATTGTTCAGGATACCCACTATCTTTGCAAGCTGTAGTACAAAGATAATGTAACTCCATTCTTTTGCAGGAAGCACTAAATAATTTTCAAAAATGCTTCAACAAGGCAAACCTGTTATACATAGAAATCCATAGCTTAATCACAATACAGAAAAAAAAAAAGAACAATGCCTTCTTTCACCTTATAGGGATGAACATTAGCCTACTTGTAGAGATTCAGGCAGCTGCTGAGAACGTCTTAGCAGCTCTTGTATTTGCAAGAAAAACCCTGTCAGTCATAAGCAAAACAATCTCGCCATTTAAATATGTCAGCTAAGTGTATACACATTATATAGTTATCTTCTGTGAACCCAAAATTAAAACATAAATCCAAATTGCTAAAGAAGAGAAATTACTCCAACAGCACTACTTTAGACTTGCAATGGCAGAGCCAAACCACAGACCTCCACTTGTGATCAATTGCTTCAATAAATCAAAACACGACAAAATATTTGCAGAAGCCCTGCCAGAGTAAGACAGGTGATGCAGTCGGTAGTATTTTCAAATCCTGAAAAAGGCATCCCAAAGAGCCGGTACCTTGCCTTACCTGCCCAAAAAGCAATGCTCACACGGCAGCGAATTGAACGGTTTTGCTCTGCCAGTTTGACAGCCGTGACGGGGGAAGTCAGCCCATCGCTTGCACAGAGGTGTTTCCCCTGGAACAACCTAACTCCAAGCACTAACCTTTCAACGCATCCCTGCCAGCCTGCAGCAACTAGACTCTAATTAATTCAGAGACAGAAAAGTGGGGGAGAAAAACGGGGGGAGAAAAACCCAAAAAACAACAGGACTCGACCCATTTGTTCCGGTCTAAATTTAAAACGAAAAAGCACCAAGAGCAGCACGTTTCTAGACTCTGCTTAAGGGTATACTAACATAAATCAGGGATGGAAGAGAAAGCCCAAAACGTGGAAATGGATTATGTAGGTTAAGCTCAGCTTTTGTCATCCGCTGCGAGTTCCAGCGAAGGAAACGCTGAGCCCCCGGCTGGGGCCGATCCGGCGCCAGCGGCACCAGACCGGGCCGGCCCCCGCGCCCCTCGGGGCGCCACGTCCCGCTCCGGGGGCGGGGAAGGGGCCGCGCCGCTTCCTCCGGCGTTCCCGCGGGCACCCAGGAAGGAGCCGGGCCGGGCCGGGGTAGGGGAAGCGGCGCGGGCCCCTGTGCCTCCCCCCGCCCCAGCCCCTTCCCTCCTTGCGCTCCTTACCCGCCTTGTAGCCGCGCAAGCCGGGCTGGGGGTGCAGCCCGCCCCACATGGTGCCGCGCCGGGCCGGGCCGGGGGACCGCCGCTCTCCGGCGGGCGGGCGGGCTGGCGGCCCGGATGGGCGGCGGAGGCGGCCGCTCCCGCTGCCGCTGCCCGGGGGCTCAGCGGGGCGCTGCCGCCGCGGCGGGGGCTGCTGCCCGCCCCAGGGGCGCCGCGGCCATGCTGCCGGCGCTGCCGAGCGCGGTGGGACCTGGCCGCCCCCTCGCCGGAGACAAAACTTGCTCTATTGCGCTGCCGCCGCCGCCTCCTGCCTCTCCGGCGCTGGCAGCGGGGCGGGGACAGGGGCGGGAGGGCCGCAGATGCGGCTGCTGCTTCTAGGGGACGAACCGCTTACATAACCCGGCCCACGGGGCGAGCTGCTGCGGCGGAGGGCGAGTTCGCACGGCCCGGCACGGGCCAGCACAGCACAGCACAGCACAGCACAGCCCGGTTCGGGCCAGCACGGGCCAGCACAGCACAGCACAGCACAGCACAGCACAGCACGGCCCGGTTCGGGCCAGCACAGCACAGCACACGCCCGGTTCGGGCCAGCACAGCACAGCACGGCCCGGTTCGGGCCAGCACAGCACAGCACAGCACAGCACAGCACGGCCCGGTTCGGGCCAGCACAGCCCGGTTCGGGCCAGCACAGCACAGCACAGCACGGCCCGGTTCGGGCCAGCACAGCCCGGTTCGGGCCAGCACAGCACAGCACAGCCCGGTTCGGGCCAGCACAGCACAGCACGGCCCGGTTCGGGCCAGCACAGCACAGCACGGCCCGGTTCGGGCCGTCCCGCCCCGCTCAGGCCCCGCCGGGCCGCAGGGGTGGTTTCGGGCTCGGGTTTGGGCACATACTCGCCGCCCGCTCGCCCTGGGCTCGGGGAAGGGGCCGTTGTGCCCGTCCCCGGGGTAAGCACTGAACTGACTGCACTTAGCGTGGTGTAAATGTAATCGGACAAGGAAAGAGAAATGCCTGACTCCACAGTTGCGGCATTGGAAATACCCAAGGCCAGTGTGCACAGACTTTAATAAGTAGAGTTCATAATAAAATCACTATTTTCCCCAACTTATGTTTGTTTTAGTAAGAAAACGACGTGGAAATAAAGAAGAATCGTGGCATCCGTTTGAACGATCAGTTACACCAAAAGATCCACAGTAACATCAAGAAGTTTAAGCCACGGGACTGGGAACAAAATGCTCCTGTCAGCAATAATTCAAACCCAGTAAGAGGCACATCCCCTCTCCACGCTGCTTTGAGTCTGCTCCAAATACTTCAAAAGATAATTCTGCAATAGCAGCCTTCTTGTTACTGTTGCTTGCAACTGCAGCCCAGTGGTCCCCATGTAAACTACTTACTGAACAAGCCCCTGACTCAGTCAGCAATCCACATTATCAGACAAAAACAAAGAGAAGGAGAAAGCACTTGGACAGCTTTGAACTACATCATAGCCATACTAAGATTACAAAATGCACAACCACCAAAAGAAGAAAAGCGATGCTTCAGATAGCATTGTAGATTATGATGGACATGATAGTTTAGGGAGGTGAGATGAAACAGGATCAGTTCTGTGTTTGTGTGGAGACACTCACAATCAATAAATAAAATTGTGTTCAAACATTTCCTGCTTACCCAATGCATTTTTAATTACTAGCTGATGATCATTGAACAGCTTTTACCTCTTCGGAAAGTTATATGTTTTATTTCAGCACAAGTCATGTTTTATTTATGCCTAGCTTGTTATTCATAACGTACTCAGTAAAACAGGCCTCAGAAGTACTGGAATTAGCATGTAGAAATGCTGCATTTTTGTTATTTCAACCTCTTTCTTATCTGTATAAAGCCCATACACGCTCGCCAAAGACCTGATGTGGTGTGCATTCCTCACCAGCTTGTTTTAACTACAGAGTGTCAGCGGATGTTCTGTAGGTAGAGTTGTAAAAACAGACTTTAAATGTTACTAAATACTGGATAAAAATCCCAAATAGTAAAGCTGCAGGGGATCTTGTCAAAACCTTCAGACTGTTGCTAGAAGTCCTTGAATGATAAAAGGTCAGAAGCACTTTCAAGAAGCCACAAATACTGGTTTACAGAAGAATTCCAAAGCAGGAACTAAATTTTTGTTGACACCACCTCAGTGAAAGTGTCCAGCCTTTAACCCTGAAGCCAACATCAATATTGAAGAATATTTGCCAGAGAGATGCATGGTAGGTAAATAGGAACTTTAGAAGAAATAGTAAAAGCTAAAGTATATTGTAAAACTTTGAAGACAAACACATAAACAGCTTAGTTCAAGACCTCTCTAAAGGACTTGACTGTGTGTAACATTTGTAGCATACTATTTTGTTGGATTAGCTTGACTACTTAGCATATTTACAGGACGATGCTGTGAGCTGTAAAGAAGGTGAATTTTAAGACTGGGAAGTTATCTAGCTGCAGGTGAGAAGAAAAATTGTCTCATGACTGCTAAACTCTGGAGTTTGTGGTGCCATTCTGAAATGGAGCTGCAAGAATCCAGAGGCATATCATGACTGCATGAAAGTTACATGCCTGGAAAAGGTGTGGGAACTGTTCTTATATCTTCTTATAAATGTCACTGCAGTGGTTTTATGTATTTTGTATTGCCATTCATGGAAGCTTTACAGATTTTTATGTATCTCCTGTCTAGTCATGAACAATATCACAGAAGATAAAAAAAAAAAAATATAAAAAGGCCAAGATGAGGGTGGCAGAATACAGCCAGACAATCTGGCTGAATCTCCTCTGACCACGTGGCTGTGTCTTCCAAGGTGTCCCCACTGGGACATCTATGCTTTGACAGTGCTACTGCTCAGAGCCGAAAAAAAAAACAACTAAGCGTGCTTAAGTTTAACCAATCAGATAACAAAACCTGAGACACTTTCATTGTTATGATTGGATTTTAAGTTATTTTTATAGAAACTGAATGTAATTAGTAAAGCTTTTTCACTACAAATGACCACAGTGTATCTGTCTGGAAACCAGGCCAAACTGAAGCCAGTGGTTTTACTCTATAAATAAATTTTAGCTTGTTAATGCTTTATTCTTTATCCAGCAATGTTTTACAGCTGCAGTCTGCTTCTGTACACAGTTCTAGACCTGGAGCAATATTTGGTTTAGATTTTCAAAAATGTCTTGAAAAATTAAGACGACTGGTCTGGACCTTCTGAAAAAAAAAATAAAAAAAAGAAAAGAAGAAAAAAAGAGCTTGTGCCATATAATGCTGCTGAAGCAGACTCCTATTTTCATGTGGATCTCACTGGCAATACAGTGGGCCCTGAGGACACCCCAAGTCCCTCTTCTTAACAAGTCTCTGTTGTCCCACCTGTGATGCCCAGCCATGCAGAGGGGTGGGTTGTAGTGGCTCTGGTCTGCTTCCCATGCCTTTGTCCCTCTGTCCCAAGGGAGCATACCTACTCTGAGGTGACTTGCATGAGAGTAGACACAAGAAGTCATTAGGGTTGGAAAAGACCTCTAAGATCATCCAGTTCAACTGCTAAGCTTGTCACCTCTTACGTCTCTTGGGTTGATAAGAATTAGGAGCATGACAATCTGTGTTCCAGTGCTGCCTCACTCAAGAGGGGTATCAAGGTCCTGATACTCATGGAAAACAGCAGCACAGTATGAGGGGAAACTCATGTAACCTTACACATGAATAAAACTGTAAGTGGAAACAGCCTGCATCCCCAGGTAATTATTGTGAAATGTGATGCTCCAGACAGTAAATGGACTCAATTTCGCAGTGTCTGAAAAGCCTTCTCCCCACCTCTGTTTTTCTAACACAAACTTCGCCTTCTTTGCAGAATGAACAGAAGACAATGACAATAGAAAGCAACAGCTTAAACACTGGTGTTAGGCAGATGCTGTCTCACTAAGGTCAGCTGGAGCATGTTTTATCCAATGGTCTGTAAACCAGGTTCAGAAATCACATCCCTTTTTTTCCCCCTCAGTAAAAACATAATGCTTGAATGGAATTAAGCTGAAACAGCATTCTGTGAAAGCAGCATTTTCCTTTGATTAAAGCCAGAAATAAGTTCCATGTTTCTCCTACACACTTGCTTTCACATTTAATAAAATTAAAATATTATTTTAAAAAACCCAAATGCAAATACCTAAACACTGTTGTAAGAGAATGCAGACCATTTCTCCTATCTAATTAAGACATTAGACATGTGCATTCTACCAAAAAACAACAGTGGTATTTCTGCAAGCATATCTACATTGTAAATTACTTTGAAATTAAAATCACAGATTATCAGGTTTTGGGTTGCTTTACTAAGTACAGCAATTCTTTCCCTCCCCCCACAACTTTTTCAGTTGAACACTGTGCCCTAGCAAAGTCTTAGCAGCCATTAAGTTTTAGAACAATTCCTCCTGTTTTCCAAAAAAATAACTATGTATGTTATAAAGCAAGACGTTAAACTCTATTGGGAGTCACTATAGTTAAGAACAGATTAGCTCACCTAAGGAACTGCACACCTGCTGGCAGGGGCATGCTGGCCTATAAAAGACTGAAGTGTTTTGTTCAAAGTACACAGAGTGCACTGCACAGCATTAACAACAAAATGTGTCCTCTGAATATCTGCAAGTATCTGCAAAGTAGGCATCGTGAAATAACACGATGTATACAATGTTCTTGTATTTGCCTTTTCTACAGGCAAATGAGAGTGCACATCTCACAGAGGAGCACAAGTTGATACCAGTTTGCATCTGCTTTGTGCTGTGCTTTTACTAACAGCTTACACCATAGGAGAGAGTCAAACCAAACTCACTGTTACCATACCTATAAACACTGTTATGGTTTATTACCAACATCCTGAAATTGCAAATTCTTCTTAATGTTCCAGCTTCCCAAGTCAGATTTTTGCCTGAGAAATTATTTACATCATTGCTAAAAGACCCTTTAATGACAGGATTTTTTTTTTTTTTTGTGTGTGTGTGTGTATCATATTAATTTAAAATAAATGACAAAGAATTAAATCAACTTTGTGTTATCAACTCAGTGCAGGAGGAACAAATGCAGGAGTGGCATCCAGTGACATCTAACCAGTAACTTATGGACATTTCCCAGGTATATTTTTCTCAAGGGTAAACTTTTTGAGTTCTGCTATTCTCTCTTCCCTTTCCTCCATCCCCCCTCTTCCCAAAGGCAGTAGAAAAGAGACGAAATATAAATGGTTTGGGAGGAGATGGAGAGAATATGTAAAAACCAATAGGCTGGGGACAGGTTTCTCTCCAGGCTTCCAAGTTTGGTCCCTATAAATTTTAAGAGCCTGTGCCAGAGCAGCCAGGGAGCCTCTTCCCCTGGACTCACTAAAATATCCAGCTTTCATTATGCTTTCACAAAAAATATTTTTTTTAAAATTGTTTCTTTTACTCTACTGCATGACTTTTTCACAGAACCTCCATTTCTCCTGTTCTTGAGCCCCCTCGAGTCACCCTCACTTTCTGTGAACACAGTATCTGGTTTTAGGAGCACCGATACTTTTTGCATTCGTTTCTCTGAGTTAAAACTTATGCTAAAGCCCAGGAAGCCTCAGCAGTGCAGATCAGGGTTTTGATCCCACTGCCACTGACAATACTCAAGTTTTTATAACTGGCATTTTACTTCAAAGCAGACTTGTTTGACTCCATGTTGCACACAGACAAATGATTGCAGAAGGATGATGCATCTAAAGCTGGATGATATCACTGCACAATAAATTGCAGGGCTTTTTAAGCTTCTTTATGTATGTTAAATTCTGCCTTAAATGCGAAGTAACTGCTGTATTAGAAGCACAAAACCAGCATTTAGCCTGACCTGGTTAAACCTACCTGCTTTAAAGGTTAATCAAAAAACACTCCCTTGTATGCAGTCGCTGAAACAAAGGATCAGACCATGTAATCCAGGTTCCTGGCCTTTTACCACCTCAGTGTTGAAAGGAATAAGTCCTGTTTTCCTTTTGCAAAAAACACCCCTGATGAATTATATAACTTTGCAGTAAATTAGAATTTTAAATTATAAGTAACTGTTACAGGAAGGCCAAACACTCTACAGTACAACCAGCCATATTCAATGTTGTATGAATACTTGAAAATGGAAATTTCTTCCAAGTGGCCATCATTATCTGCTTATAGCCTGAAATATGTTGTTTGTTTATTCCAAGTCAGAAATACAACTTATGAACACTACCAGTCAGAAAATTATCTCATCTCTTGTGTTTGAGCCAAACCCAGTATTGCTGCAAAGGGATGAAATTTCAGTAAAGTCCATGGAGTTATGCCAGTGCTTAGTTTAGTCAGCTCAGTACTGTCATATGCCCATACATAAAAGTTGGATGGAAAAATGTATTTCATGCTGCAACTATAAATACTATAACTTAATGAGGCTCTGTATCCCATTTTTTTCTTCATTGACTTTTATTCTACAAAACTCACTGTCAGTGATTCTACAATAATTCGTTACGTACTATATGCTAGAATAATGTGTCACTGTTACAATACTTGTTTTTCTGTCAGCAGTGAGAATTCCATAACTAAAATGATGAGGTATTCTATGCTGGTAGAATAAAATACAGTTTAATTGGGCACATCTATATCCAGCCATCACAACGCCTGCAGATGTCTCAGAACCAACCTGTTCCCTGTATAACGCTCAAGGACCAGCAGCCATGGCACTGCTGGGAACTGCCCTGTGTGCAGGACAGGCAGCCTTAGAAAACACTCTGCTTTTGATATGTCTGGCTCTGTAAAGCATAATTTGCTTATGTCTTGTGCCTTGTAGCTTTTATCACAGTAAACTAATAAACAGAGAACACACATTTTTAGATAAACCCTTTTTACCCAAGAAAGTATAAAATTATTGAAATGCACAAATTGGGCTGTACTGGTTTGTACTGACCAACAGTGCCCATAGGATTTGTTCTATGAGACCTCAGGGTTAGTGTATGATATGTGTATGGATCCACCATAGTATCCTTAGACTGTTTTGCTTTTGAGTTAAAATTAACACAGACAAGAGTGCATATTAAAAGTAACTTTGCAGCTCTGGCTTGGCTGTAAGATCATTCTACTTTTAACACATTACTTGAGTGACCACATTGATCTGAGAGGCATAACTATGTAACCTGATCTTTGGTTAGAAAACAACAAGAAATCAAGCTCCTAAGTGAGTATGTAACTTTCAATACATATGAGTAAAAGAAGCATAGAAGTTTGAGTATTGCTGCTTGAATTGTTGGGGACAGTCCCACTCATTTAGGAATCCTATGGTTTAAGAATTGCAGATCGTGTAGTGCATTGCTGTACCATTCTAATATTGTGAGTAAGAATATCTGGTTAAATCAATTAAAATTAAACTGAAGAATCACAGTTGCATTTTTCTGGTTAGTGCAGGACAGTATGATTCAAACATGCTCTATATTTTGACCATTTAGTTCTTGGTCTTAATATCTTCTGAGCCAAGCATCAGAAGGTCAATCCAGAATATGAGAATGTCTCCAGGGCCTCTGAAGGAAAAGCAATTGCCATCTGTTCACAAGGTAAGAAGCTTGAAAGACCCAAACAAAACACATTAATGAGAAAAGATAAATAGCTTAACTAAAAATCTGGATCTCACTACATCATTCCAAAACAACATTATGCACAAGTTTCCAATGTGAAAATTACCAAAAAAAATATACTGAAACAGGAGATGACAAGCAGTCAGGAAGCCAGAATGGAGAGCAACAAAAACGCATTAAGGAAGGGCAAGAGGCAGGCATGCACTCGACTCCCGTCTGCACACTACCCCAGCAACTGCTCCATGAAGTCAGTTCATTCATGGAAGTCCTTGCTCAATGACACCACTGACAATATGTTAACTGAGCCTTTCATGGTGTTGGCCTGCTGGAGCACGGCCCCAGCAGTCACCATGACAAGATCTTTACTTATCACAGCCACTGCAGTTAACAGATAGAACAGGAAAAATAAGAAAGAAATAGTAAGACAGCTATAATAAAGTATCTTGAAATACATGAAAATACTCCTTGTCTTTCACTTCCATGTTTGCAGCAAGGATAAACCCTCAAAAACAAACAAACAAACAAACAAACAAACAAACAAAACCACAAGAAACCCATGCATGTTGCATTATATTAAGATAGAAATCAGAAGCTAATTTAAAAAATGATAAATTGAATCACATATTTCCAAAACACATTTGCTGTGTTTTTATCTTACTGCTTTCAGATGTTACTGGTAAGCAGGAACACAATCTCTGAAAGCTGACTCTCACAGACCTCTAGAGTAAACTGAAATATCTATAGCCCTAGAAGTACATTACAAACTCTAATGGCTTACAACATAACCATATGTACTCAGTGCTATATATCTTTGAGCTTATACATTCCAATTTAAGTAAACCAGTCTCCCTTGCACAGAGATAAGGAAACTGAGCTGTGTAAAACAAAAACTACCAACCATTCCACTCAAATCTATATTTAGTATTTGCTGCATCATGCTTTAATTGCTGAAACTGCCTCTACAAAAGAATAAAAAAATCGCCAGAAAAAATACCATGAGGTACACTGAATGTTCAGAATAAAACTTCACCTTGAAAAATATATGCATCAGTTCTGATGCACAAAGAAGTTCTAAAATATAGATGAATCATCAACATTTTGTTTCCATCAGGTACATGCTCCCAGTGTAAAAAATACAAAGAATAAAAATATACTGAAACCCTCTTGGAGCTCACCATCACGAACAAAACAGAATCTGTTGGGAGTTGAAATTTGTATGAACAGAAAAGAAAATGTTGCAAGATTAGTCCCCTCTTTAAAAAGAGCAGATAAGTTAGCAAATACAGTACCTTCCATTGAGCTGGCAAGTGAGCCAAGTTGGATAAGCAGATCCAGATATCTAATTTGAGAGGCTGTGAATTGTTTCCTTATCTAATGAAGTCTCTTATTTTCCTTCACTGTTTTTTTTTAGCATCATTTTTCATATGGCTTTCAAATATAATTTTACATGAAGTATATATGGGTACTCAAACTGGACCATATGGTAAAAGACTCTTTGCTAAAGACTCATTTATCTAAAATACAAGTGAACAGTCACTGAAATGGATGGTTTTTATAGAGTCCTGATCAACCATATCTCCAGCTGCAAGGATTTCTCATGGAAATTCTTTTGCTGTCCCAAGTGGTGACTGCAATATAGGAGTTCACAGCCCCTGAAACTCAGCCATATCAAACATTTCCACAGCATCGGCCTCAGGCTGTGTCCTGCAGGTCCTTCCTAGTGGTTATTCCATACAGAGCAGCACAATATGGACTTACAAGTTCTGTGGTTGGATTTACCAGGAAAAAGGAGGCAGGTAGGAGAGTTATTAGTTGTGTGTTGAAGAGGACAAGGGCTCAAGGTCCTTGTGGCTCTGGTCTGTGAGGAACCTCTGCTTGATACATATGCAGGGCTTGCAAACCTACTTACAAAGGCTTGGAAAGTAATTTCATAGGACCATAGAATCACAGAATGGTTTGGATTGGAAGGGACCTTAAAGATCACCTAGTTCCAACCCTCCTGCCACCTTGCACTAGACTGGGTTGCTCAAAACCCTGTCCAACCTGTCCCCAAACACTGCCAGGGATGCAGCATAAACCACTTCCTAATATCCACTCTAAACCTGCCCTCTGTCAGTTTAAAGCCATCACCCTTTGTCCTACCAGTTCGACTGACTGGACATCAGTAATGACTCCAATGATTGTATGAAGGATGAATAAGCACATTAGGACCACAGAACAAAGTATCCAATTAGTTGGGCAACTTAAATCATACAGTTTACCACCCCAGCAGAGGACAGTTTTGAAGGAATTCAGGGAAAGGTTTTCTGAAGCCCTCATCCCCCATATGGTGAGCTCTTTGCAAAATCTGCCAGAGAGAGAGAGTGTTCTCATAAAGAACAAAAAACCAGATTTCTGAATGTGCTCTTCCCTCACCCACACTCTTATCAGCTCTATTTTTAAATACAGAGCTAGCTCCGTAGAATCTCCTGAGATTTGACAGTTGGTCACACTGTTACAGATTAAACAGAAGAGTGGCAGACTTGGCTGGATTTACTGCTCAGCACAGCAAAGAGGGAGACCTGCCCCTGCGAGCATGTCACGGTGTCAGGAAGTAGTGCTTGCTGGATGGCAAATGAGAGTGGTGCAGGCCTGCCCCTGTTCAGGACACAAGACACAAATCCTTTCATCATATTCCAGCTTTGATGCAGGCACTGCCAACAGCTTCAGCCCAGCTCAACTACTGCAAATGAGTAGGCAACTCATTTACTGGCTTGCTTGTATCTGCAGTGTAGCTGGCAAGTGCATCATCAGAGTTATTCATGACAATCCGTGTGTGGGTGTGTGTTGAGGCTTTCAAAGAGATGGTGTAAAATATCTGCTCCTTCAGGCCTTCATAGTATAGAGCCTCTCCTCAAAATCTTTCACTCTAATTCTGCCTTGCAGTTTCAGACATCACTTCCAAACTCGTGGGAGTGAGTCCTGCTGTGGCCATTTCAAAGATGGTGAAAACTGAGCATGCAGCAGCCCAGTATGGAGCTGGGGAGGGAGTCCAGGCATCTACAGTTTTAATGTTTTCCTGTTAGACAGTACTAAATGTGCTTACTACCCATAGACTTGTTTATTCATAGCTCAGTGAACTAACGTTTTGATTAAAATTGATTTTCTTGTAACAGTGCTGTCACTATTATTAACCAGTTTCAATTCCTTTAAAAATAAACAGGGAAAATCCAAGCAGGTGGGTTACCTCTATGCTGTGCATGGCTGTTAGAAAAAGTATCAAAGAATAGATAAAATTAAAAATTAATACACTTTTTAGAAAAATACTATTTTCTTAACACAATTAAATACTATTGTCTGAACCCTTTAATACTACCCAGCCAGCTAATAGAGAAAGAATGGTAATATCAGACAGATGATTTTTATTAAAGACAGCTTTAGTTTTTCAAACAGCACAGGTTTTTCTGGCTGGCAGAGTATCAGCTTGCTTAGTGAAAACAGTTTTCCCTTGGAAAGAAGAGACGGGTATAGGATGTACCCAAGAAAAGACAATTCCTCTTGGCTGACCTAAGCAGAAGAATTGGCTTAGGTCTCTGAAAGGAGTTCTTTCTTACCGCTGGTAAGTTATTCAGCAGCTATATAGACAGACTGTTTTTTTGTTTGGGTGGGGTTTTGGGTTGTCTTTTTGGGGTTGGGGGTGGGTGGGGATTTGGTTTTGGTTTTGTTTATCTGCCTAAAAGAAAAAAAGGGAAAGTTGAAATTAGCAGCAAGCTCATAATAGAATGTGGAACCTTAGCAGATGGTAATGTAGAGAGTTTAGTTGTGTGAGATATAGTAAAAAAGTGATTTTCCATATCTGCAGAATAGGAATGAGGGAAATTAAGAAGACAATTCTGAAATAACATTAACTCCCAGACAAAAATTAAGGCATAGTTAGTTTTTTTCAGAAATAAGAAACAGGCTCCTGGTAGGAGGTCTGGATTTTTATTTGCCTCTTGAACAGCATGAAGTGCACTGTCAGAACTCACTAAATAGCAACAATCAAGTGTAATGTTCTGGATGCTGCATAGAAACGTATATATGTACCATGAAGTAGTAGGAATGTGACAGTATCGAGTTTTGCAGTTTTCATGTTCTTTTCAAAAACTTTTCTGTTCAGAAATTATTCCAACTTTATTTGATGTGAAAGTTTTAGGCAGAAAAATAAGTAGATTGGTAAGGCTTTTCTTGCTTGCTTTCATGAAGTCTGGGCAGTCAGAAAGAAAGAAAGGAGAAAAGAAGAAACAGAAAAAGGGTGAGAAGAAAGCTCTGAAAACATACAGATTTGCTTCACCTTGGAGAGGGTAGGAGGGAAGTTTGGAAAGTAACATTATACTAATGCCTCTTTGGAATAATTTATAAAATTGGATATGCAGATAATTCACATACTGTAAGCAAAATTGGCCTGGAGACCACACAACCCAGCAGACTGCAGAGCTTCCAGAAGGCCCAGCTGTTCCTGTCCTTCAGGACACATCCTTACTCAGTGCTTTGTTTACAAGCTGAGGTCTTTTTTTGTCACTGTAAACAAAGAGAAATTCAAACCAAGCAGCCAACCCTGCTCACTGTCTATACATAGGGATTTCTGAGAAAGATGAAGAACAGTCCCAGCTAGTCTGAAAGCAAAAGGACATTGCTTAAAGACAGTTATTTCCTTCCTTCAATTTGAATTGTCCTTACTCTTACTCATATATGGATCATTGTTAAATGAGAGAAAGGAAAAATAGAAAGCCATGGATAAAACCTAATAGATATATTCCCTTCTGGGCATTAAGATAAACAATCAAGCAGTTACTTTTACCTCGATTGTGATTTGTCCTTGTTCCTGTTAGGAAAGCTTGCAGTTCCATTTACAGAGTCCTCCTCCATAGTGAAACAGTGTTCAAGCACAACTATGCATTTCCAAGTGGCAAGATAGCAACCACATGTTAACAATTTCCTTCTCAAGACCTAGATGCTGCAAGTGAAAAATCATGCCTTGGCTTTCTGCCTGCTTCTGTCTGGCTTAATTAGCTGATCACACCAACAGTCTCAGTTAAAATGATTCTCAGTAAAAGGGTAGAGGGGAGCTGCTTGAGCAGAACTGGGTGAAGCTTTGCGCTGAGCTACTACCATTGCAAGATCCAGGAAGAAAGGATCAAGGGCTTTGGCTCAGCACCTTCCTTATCCACACAGAATTTGAATTTTTGGAGACTGAAAGCAGGATTCTGAATAAAGCCTGATGCCTTCTAAAACTGCAATAATTGCAGCTACACAAGTTCAGCCATTGGTTTTGGGGGATTGTTCAGGTCACTGTAGAGAAAAAGAACCACTGTAAAACCGAGAGCAAATCTTTATCACAATGTTGCAATGTGCTTTGGATTTAGAATCACTTTGTAGCTATTTAAAAATTACATTGAAGAGGAAGAATCATAAACATTTGTCTTAGCTTTGCTTTTTTCCAGTGACTGAGTGTTGTCAGCTCAGTCATAAAAGATGATATTTTCCCTACCTCTTTACTACTTGATGGTGGCACTACACAGTATGGTAGCCCCATATCTACAGTATATTGACCAGCACAAAACGCATGTTTTCTGTGCTCTGCCAAGAGGACTGTACAAAATAAAGTTTTCTATGGTAATCAAATCAAAATGACATGTCCCAATTTCCTAATGCAACCCTGAAAGTGCTGAACAGCAGTAAAATAAACACTTAATAGCATTTATGGTTTAAACACACTTAAAACAAAGATCCTAAAACCTTTACACAAACAAACCGCACTTCTCAACTATCTTGCAGGAATTTTACAGTGTCCATCACAAAAATTTTCCAGCTACAGATTATTTTTAGTTCAAGTTTCAACTCAGTAAGTTAAGGCATATAGACTGAAAGTGCATCCAATTAGCATAGTAAGTTTAAATTATTTAATTTTTTTTCACAATTTAAGATATGATGCATAGATCTCCAGTGAATACATGATAGTTTATTCACATCATCCCACAGATGAAAAGAGTCCCATGTGTTTGTTTGGTGCAGGGCTGGTTTACTTCAGCAGACGAGTGCATATTAGCAAACTGAAAAGGAATGCAGCAGCCCATATCCTATAAACACCATTTGGCTATTTAAGCCTACACCACTCTAGAAATAGAATTATATCTCACAAACACCACCAAATGCTGGAGCATATAATTTATTCACTGCACGCTATATTATTTTCAAATCAGATTTTATCTGTCTCTTACTATAAAAAGCCGTGGAAATATTCTCATACACATGGAACTCTTCTGCACTGAGGAATTATACCACTTTGGAATCAATTTACAGGCTATGCACCAAAGATCAATCTACAAGGCTGATTCAGATTTTGATTTGCGTCTTGCTCCTGGTTTGGTGACTGACCTCAGACGTGTTCCCCGGCATTTGTTTTTCACATTGCCTTTCATGAGACTTTGCTGGCCCTGCTTTCTTTTGTCCTATACCATCTTCTGTTGCCATCCCTCATATATCCTGCTTGCTTAAACACAGCCTCTGGAATGCTGTCTTCTCCAAGCTAAGAACAAGCATCTCCTGTATCTCTTAACATTCCCCCAAACACTGTTCATCCAGGTGAAGACAGTCAGGTCTGTAGTCTGCAAACCTTCCTACATGCTCCCTTCTTTTGGCCAAGTAAGGACCATAATCCATTTTAGTGCCTCAACATGTAAAGATGATACAAATTAAAAAAAAAAAAAAGAAGCTACATTTGATGCAGACAGATAATGAAGCCTTAGGACACAACCGTGTCTAATCATCCATCTATTTCAAATTGGGAGTTAGAAACATACTTTGGACTGTACAGTTTTGCACACAGAGGATATGCTCTGATCTTTTATGCCTCTTCCTTTAGTTAAGCTAGGTTTTCACACCGACAGCAGAGCTATTGTGTGCACGACATTTACTGCTGGAAATGGATGCTGTGTCTTGGCAATGAATGGAAAATCTGAGCATTAGCAATGAAAAGATATCTTCAGAGTGTTCCTTGGTCTCTTGTTAGTCATTCAACGTAGAGGAATTCAACACAGAGGAAACACGCTGGGTGAATGTCAGTGTTCCCAGCTCTGCCTGAAGAAAGAAAAATCCTGCTACAAAACAGAGTATGGGCACTGAGCACGACAGGATCCAGATTTTCAGTGCACACCAATGAAAACCTTCCTGACAGCGGATTTCCAGCAACCCAGCTGGGGTTTATTTGGGAAACGTGCAGTTTTCCACATAGGAAAGTAAATTGGGATGCTTGTTTTCAGGTTGTGTGGAAAAATCTAATTACTCTGACTAATTTCTATTTAGATGCAGCTTTATAGCCTGCAGCAAGAAGACATAGTCAACAGGCTGGAGAATATAGTGTCATCTGAACCAGAAGATCCCCATTTTTCTATAACCATCCTCTAGAATGATGTCCGTGCCTTATGCCTGACTGGATTCCTGAGACTGCACGAGCTCTTTGTACCCGGACAGCTCTAAGGCTTTGCATTCACTTACTCTTTTACCAGATTTATATCACTTACCAACTTCACCTGAGTCTGCTTTTCTGTCTATCTGCATCAGTGTCCTCTGCTGAGATAGCAGACCCTTTGCCAGCTGAAGACAATTCCCACCATGCAACCTTTTAAAAAGTAGTTTCCAGCCTGGGTCACATGGCAAGTGCTGTGTGCGTGCCTGGCCACTGTGTGCACAGACTGGCACCACGAGGGGACTGGAGTCAGCTCCAAGCTCTGCCTGCCACAGACTCCCTCTGGATCAGACACTGCACAGCTTTATTCCTTGGCTTTGTAGGTAATGATCTGAGGACGTACAGAATAAGCCACAGAACCTATGCAATTTAAAACTAAATTGTTACTCACAAAAGCATGTAATACACTGGATTTCTACTTAGAATTTGTATGTCTTTCAAGCCAGTGCCAAATAAAAAGAAAGTGCTTAGACAAGGCACAAGATGTTTGTAAGCTCCCTGCCCTTAGCAATGCCATGAGGATGACTCTTTTGACTGATGTGTTGTATAATGATCTTTTGCATATAATTCTTCATGCAATTAGACTGAAAGTTGCTGTTTAAAAGATCTGTTGAGCATTTATGCTCTGTATTTTCTCATTTTATTGATATTGAAAAATAGGGAATGTATCCAGCCAGACAAGGTGACACTCAAAGTTGCTCTTTTCGCAGTACCACCCATTATAAATGTTACTTACAGCAGCTGTATTTAACTTCATGCTGGCAACATAGATTAAAAAAGAACTCACATTTCAGTTCTTTACAGATTCTAAACAAAAGATAATTATTTGCTACAGAAAAATGATCCAACAACTTATCTAAAACCTGCTTCCTTCAGAATTTCAGGAACTCAGGGACGGAGAGGGAGGAATTTAGTGAAAAATTTTTGCAGTTCTTAAAGGAGACTAAACTTCAGCAGAAGCAATCAAGGGTTTGACTTTCAGAAATTCCTATTTTAATTTATGTTAAGAAAGAAAAAAAGTTTCTGTCTTTCCTTTATGTCATTATTATAGTATACCATTACATATGGGCTTTTTGTTAGACAAAATTTTTCTGGTGAATCATGATGAGGTATAGCTTTGGCTATTAAATGATATATAATAGTTTAATATTTACATTTTTCACATGTTTTTTGCTAAATATCTAGTACTCACTGAAGTGTGTTTACAGCACAATGCAGTTTTAAAACATGTACAAAACCAATTCTGCACACAAATGTTTCTGTGGGAGCATTAAAGCTGTAGGAATTTGGCACCAGAGCAACAGAACGTGAGGCAAGTTTTTATATTGGACAAGCAAGAAAATGTGGTTATTTGAAAAAAGTAATTTAGGATAAATAAAATATTTACACAAGCCAAAATATAATCAAGGTGCTTGCTTCAAGAAGTGTATTTACATGGGTGCTAGTATACTAAAAACACCCTCAAAGGACACACATGAATATAAAACGAGACAAATGCATTTACAAATCACTTTACAGGTCAGTGAACAAGAGATGTTGCCCTTGACACATAGTCACTGGTCTATAAAGAGGGATGTGTGTTTAATCTTAGCCTGATTTCCAGTGGACAGATGGCATTATTTTGCAAGGTCTGTGGTATTACAGGGCCTTACATCAACATTGCCACAGCTGTAAAGTAACTACTCCCTAACAGGACACAGGTTCCAGACTTGGAGATTTTTACCCCTGGAACTGCCCAAAAGGATACATGGGAATATTAATTGGAAGGCAGCACTGCTGCCTTTTTGGATGGTGCACTCCTGTTCACTTTGCTATCCATCAAGTGCAGCGTGAATGGGCAATGCCATGCAGCTCCCCAGGACACTGCAGAGAGGAGAGAGAACCATCAGAGAAAATTACATCAGCTGTCCTGCAGAGCATGAACAACAGAGCCAGCAGGGCCCTGTGCACCTTCCTTTATGCCATCATGATGCCATTTGATGGAAACCAGCTGCTCAGGTCATGTTCTTCACACTATACCCAGCCTGCCACCAGAGCATGCAGACAAGACCCAAGTGTCTGATGCTGTTATGCTTTATTTTGTTTTCAATTATTTCATATACTTATGTAGATTGATATTGTTGTAATTAAAACTAAGAATCACTATCAACAAATCTCTCAGACCTTTAGCAAAATTTAAACTGATTTCCATAAGCTATGTCAGCATAGACAACAATACAATATTAAGCCTAGTAAAAAAAGACTTTTAAAAAATGTATCTGCCCATTTCAC
Source organism: Sitta carolinensis (assembly GCA_032173965.1). NCBI lineage: Eukaryota > Metazoa > Chordata > Aves > Passeriformes > Sittidae > Sitta > Sitta carolinensis. The sequence goes on from JAVUNC010000004.1 coordinate 49,123,553, forward strand.
AAGGAAATACATCTGAATACATCTTTAGTGGCACTCCATCTCTAGTTATTCAGAAACTTCATGTCAGAAATGAATTTTCTTGGCTTGCTTTACCAGAGGAATTGATGCATACATGCCAAATCAACAAATCACTGGGTAATTCATAATGATAGCTTATCAAGTAACTGATAGAAAGTGTTATGATGCGTAGGAGGACTAAGCTAATCTAAACTAATCTTAGACACGAGAGGCATAAATGCTCAACCCCCCATTCCTAAATTTGCATTATTAGTGCCCTTATAGATGCCTAGCATCAGTGGGATAACACGTTTTTGTGTTGGGATTTTTAGCTGAAGAAAATAAATCAGGATCATTTTGGATGTGGCTTTGTTCTCAATTGAGATAGGTGGATCTCTGGGTGTTTTAACAGATAACCTGTTCCCTGAGCTGCTCTGGCTCCCTGGCCCAAAACCTTTCCACAGCTGCCTTCCAGACTTATATTCCAGGGGAAGAGTTGCCCCCTGTGCTGCCTGGATGGCCACTGGAGCACGGGTGGCCTGGCAGCAGACTGAGCCAGCAGGAAGAGAGCCACATCCTGAGTAAAGTCAGCTCTGAGCCAGGCTGCTCCTCACTTGCTTCTTTGCTGAGCTCGAAAGCAGAATGGGCATCTTGCTGGGGAAAACCTCGATGCCAGTGCAAGCGTTCTCCTGCTGGAGAGGCCTGCCAGGAAACACCCCAGCACTGCTCCTGCTGCCTGGCAGAGCCACTGTGGAGGAGAAAGGTGTCCAGCCAAAAGATGGACAAGCTTTTCCCTTGGAGCAGAGGGCTTTTCCATGGGAGTCATACTGCTCCTGGGCCACGAAATGCCCAGGAACAGTGTTCTCTCCTCCTTAGACTGCACAGCTGCACCTTGTCTTCCAAACTGGTTCAAAAAAAGTCATTGTCACACTAAATTCTCCCAGGAGGGAGAGAATTTTTTCTATTTGCAGTGAGATAGCAAAACACACAAACAAAAGAAATTTCACAAAAATACTTCTATGATTATTTTTCTGGAGCACACACCAAAGCTGTTATGTTTGGCAATGAATTTCACAGTCACTTGTGTTGTTCAACTCCTTACCTTTAAAAAACACTCCCAAATATTCCTGTACTGTTTTATCTGCCTGTTCCATGATGCTTCTGCAGGAAAAATTACCTCATATATTTGCACCTCCCATATTTGCACACTGTAAAGTTCATCATGAGAAAATAAACAGGAAAAACCACCCCTTTGAATTTTGCACAGCCTAAAGCATCTCTCAAAACAAGAGCACTGAACAAAACCTTCCTGTCATTTTATTTTTTACTTCCGGGGCCAGTTTGGAGCATTTTTTGTACACAAATCAGTCTACAGTACAGGAAGTGCAGAAAGGAAGGAGCTGCAGTCTGCTCAGTAGTGGTAAGATTCTATAGGTCCAATCTAGAGAAAGCCACACAGGAATCCCAAGAAAGAGATGTTGTTTTACATGGTCTACATGTCTTTTGCACCAGTAGCTTTCTGGTGTCTTTCCCTCTTGTATATTTTACATTATTCCTTTTAGTACTGAAAAAAAAATCAGGCTTAGAATCTAAATCCCGAGATTCCTGTGAAAGTTTTGATGTGGACCTGCATATAGGTCTTGTGAAGCCAGATGTGATTTTAATGATTCTATGATTTTTATTCTTTGTTCAATTCTCACCTTTTACCGTGTTCTTCACAAAGAGTTATACAGAAGTGCAGTATTTGTTTTACATCTCAAATCAAATTTCATTTTCAGCTGCTTCAGAAAAGGAATAGACCACTTGTGCTGAAGGTCATCTCCTCCTGCTGCCTTTGCTTCCCCAGCATGATCGATGGCACAATTCTATCCTAAGCAAAGGGCCCTGCCATTTCTTCTGTGTGATCTGACGTGGTAAAAGTGCTTTGTTTTCCGATTGCCAAAAAACCCCAAGCCAGCAAACGCAGGGATCTAAACTAGCTCACAAGGAACTTAACAAACCAGGCTCCTGAGGAGACTTCTCCTCCTTCAAAGGATTTATGTCTTTCTCTATAGGTCACAAAAATACATAATGGATCAAGAAGATAACCACAACTATAAAGAGAACAGGTATGTACTCTTACATCCCATTCTAAAATGTCCTACATACAAAACTATTTACTGTAATCCCTGCATGAAACATTCCCTAGTTTTATACTCTGTTGTAGAAACACTAGAAAACATTTTTGTGTATCAAACAATGTTAAAGTTTTCACTTTTTTTGTCCTACAACTAGTATTTTATAAGTTGCATATTGCATCTCTTCTTTAAAATTATTCTGTGCAAGTTGCTGACAAGTGTATCATATCTGCACAGTGGAAATAAAGCATTTAAAATCTTGGAGCCATATTCTGCACACACTTACTCTACTGTAAATACCAAGTAATTTTGCTGACCTCACTGCATTTAAACTAGATTTATAATGAAATTCAGAAATTGTCCTGTACTTCCACTGATTAAGCGTCAAAGTCATTCACTTTTGACCTTTTCTGAGTACAAAGACGTTTTAGACAGTGTTACATAAGCGTCTTGCTAGATACAGTAAAACTTCAGTTAAAAAACAATGATGGCAACAATTAGTTTCTCTTTCAATCGTTAGTACTGCTGGAACTAGAAAAAATTACTACCTTTTTTGAAAGCTCTACAATATTATTTTCACTTATGATCCTGTTGTCTGGCTCAAAGAAACACAAAAGATACATCTAGAAGCAACTTACTTGGTGACATAGTTAATCCCCTGCAAAGTATCATGGATTTTTTTATAAAACATTATTGTCTTCAGCATCCTCTCAAATGTCCTGAAGAATACAGCTCTTAGCACTTCTCAAGGAAGTAGTCTACAGTCTCATCAGGATCTCTGTATGCTGACCTGAGGACTGTGAAATAACAGCCCAGTCCAGGGCAGTACCTTTCTCTTAGTACTAAAAAAAGTAGGAATTAAGTAAGACAAACCCCAAACTCTAAACCAAGATCAAGCCCTTGCAAACTACCTGAGACAATACTATCAATACTACCTCTGGAATTGTATTGCTTTGCACCACCCCAAATGTTTTCCCTCTGGAAAGCACTCTCCATAGCCTCTGTCACGGAGCACTGAATACATCTATGGCTTCACTAGGTGATGTTATACCCACAAAACATTCCTAATAGGAATTAATAATAGGATAGGCCCTGAAAACTGGCTTGTTTTTGACACCACACCTGCACAACTCATTCACAGCTGGGAGCAGTTCTGATTGTGGAGTTTTGCAGGATCATTGTAATTGCTCTGGGGTGGTGCATTCAAGCAGAGGTTGCACAGCACAAGGTTTGCAACACGAATAGAGAGAGTGGAGACCAAAAAGATCATTAATTCATACATGTAAATACATACTGCATTCTCTGACTCTTTTTTTTTTTTTTTTTTTTTTTTTTTGTCAGTTAATGGTAGCAATTTTTCAATCGCATAGAACATAGTTTGAACTTGGGAAGTCCTTTTGGCTACATGGAAAAGGAATTACTTCCTGTATTACACTTCCATTCATGCTACTGATCAAGTTAGACTCACCAGAATCATAGAATAAGCTGTGTTGGAAGGGACCCTCAAAGACTGATCCCACTCCCAGCCCTGCACAGCATCATCCCAAGCCTTTTCAGTCATTTTCCACGGCAAAATAAATTCATGCTACCACAAGCCCGTGTGCATTATATACTCTGTGTATTTACCCCTTCACCTCAGCATTTACTTTTACCATGCTATTTAATTTGGTCTCAGCATTTATGCACTGCAGGAAACTATTAACACAAGAAACCTCCCTTTTCACAGATATGATCTCCTAATTAAACACAGAGTTAATTATCTCAGCCTTTATAACTGTGATTAATTCCAACAAGTTAATCTTTATTTTCCTTCTATGTTCAATACAGGGAACTGTTTTGGGTGCCTGCTTTTCCCACTAAATCCCCCTCCCTGAACACTGCCTCCAAGCAATGGCTCTCCATAAGTTTGAGGAAGGAGGGACTGGCTGCCTCCACAGAAGCTTTCTTACTCTCTAGCTCTGCAAGTCCTCCAAACCCAGGAGCTTGGGCCAAACAGAGAATAGGCTGAAGAAAGATGGCTCCCGTCTCAGCTTCACAGTTACTTCTTCAAGTGCTGGCAATGTGACCCAAAAGTTCCCTGACACACAAGAAGGGCTTAGGAAACATAAATGGCAGATTGCTCCAGCCAAAACAGAAAGTACTGCTTGAACCTTGGTGGAGGAATTGTATCTCTCATGTGACAGGTGTCCTGAATCTGAGTTAAGACAGACTTGGAATTTGGCCTTTGTGTGTCTCCACTGAAGAGCTGCCAAAATTCATCTGACAGGACACCTACAATGACACAACCAATTCAGAACCAGAGAATCATTTGTGTTGGAAAAGACCTTTGAGATCATCAACTACAACCATAAACCTAACATTGCCAAGACCTCCAATGGAAATTGATTCCATTCCAACTAGTTATTGTTATTTTTCTGCTTCTATTTTGAAACCACTTAGAGCTACCCACTGCAGCTGTTGCCTGATCATAGAACTACAAGCTCAAGCAAATTAACTTAATCTATGCAAAGGAGTGCTGATGCTTTAAGTTGGGGTCTGTCTGCAGTGAGTAACTTAGTGTGCAGTAGCCAGAGTGTGAATCGCAGCCCACAAACTCATCTGCACAAGGCTTTTACATAGTCACTGGGAAAGCAGAGTAAGCTATGGGAATATATATTGTATACTAAGAACACCCATAAAGAATATAGTTCAAAGCAGCAAATTATATATTCACATCCTGGGTAAGTATCCACTTATTTGTTCCATGTATTAATGTACAACCTAAATTAGAAACCATATGAGTTGGTGAACCCCATTTCTTTTTGTGTTACAGCAAAAATAAACTCGAAAGCAATAATAGGTTAAGAAAGCAACAGAAGAGGAGGGTCTTTTACTCCAGTAACCCACACAAGCACCAGCACTCAGTTCTTCTTGCACCCAGCTTCTTCCTCTGCTCTCCCTTGCACCAAAGCTCAGCCTGCTCCATGGCTCAGGTGTCCAGCCCTGTTCCCTGGTTTGGTCACTCCTCTCTTCTTCAGGGCTTACTGCAGCCCAGTGATGGCCCCAGCCTCGCCCAGCAGAGCAGCCTGTTTCCTGCATGCCTCCTGACTTTCCACTAACTGCCCTATGATCATCACAGTTAAACAAATAAAAGAGTTTCCAGTTTAGAGAGTTTAATTATCTTTGATTTAATGCTTGTCAAAAGTCTTTTCCTCTTGATATAACTGATGTAAAATTCCAGGAAATCACCAGTTGAAACCAAGGAGAGTCTGAGTGGACACTTGTGCTGGCTGGACACACAGACAGAACATCCATCCAGGACAGTCCCAGAATATGTTGCCATGTTAGAGCATGCTGCTTGAAGTTTTCATAATACTATTTTCTGCCATATTCTAACTCATAATATGCAATTTTCCCATCTCCACAATCCACAGCCATGGGATCTCACTGGTTCCTGGCCCCATGGGAGAAGGGTGAGGTGGGTGCCCCACACTGAGTCACAGAACCTCATGGAGGTGTTCCACATCACTTGGCCTCCAGCCTGGGATGCATGCCTCTCCAGATGCCAGTGCCAGGCCATGAGTCCTGATGCAGGAAGTGTGGCCCTTATGGCATCTGCTCTGTTTCCCAGGCTTAAAAGCAGGGAACGAAAGGAGAATAAAAGCCCCTTTCCAAAGAAGACTCTTTCTGACACCCCGTGTCTGTATAATCTCAGTCTCTTGGCTGGGGCCTGTGGAGTAGTGCCAGCAGGAATACCAACACAGGGGTACTCTTCCTCCCCATCTCCAGCAATACTGCTCACCAGAGATGTGTTTCTTTCACATGTGTAAGATAATTTCTAAAACAAAGGATTTAAATCAGTTACTAATCTTACTTGGATTCTGTCCAGAAGAACTAAACAAAAGCCTTTTAAATAATAAGATAATGATAGCAAAATCATACTATTGTATATGAGAAATATTTATTCAAAACTGTAAGAAATAACTGCTCAAAATATTCAGGCATGTACCAGAAGTTCTATCATTTGGGCACATATTTTATGGGGTAATTTTGAGACTAACCCTTTGATTTTATTTTTTTTTGTTCAGTTTCTCATGAGCCTGGCTGGGTTTTTTCCCCATTCCTTGCCCCTCTGTGGGTAATCACATTCTTTTTGCAGCTTCCTCCTCACTCTACTTGGATTTTCTCTTCTGGGGTCATACCTTCACCTTCTCACCATCTGCCTTGCATGGGTGTTTGCTCAGAGAAGCTCTTCTTGCTATGGGACCTCTGAACTGATTGCCCTGTCAGCTCCCCTCCAGCTCTGCCCCTAGGGGCTTTGGAAAACTGCCTTAGTGAATGCGGACAGAATCATTTTGAAAGGTGCCAGGCAGTTTACGTAAGATGGAAAGATGCATTTTTACAGCATCAAAGCCTTTGCAGGAGTAAAGACTGAAAACAGACCTCTTTTAAAAGGGCTTTTGTGCTTAACCTTTCTTAATGTTCTGTTCTTTAAATTACAATAAAACTGAATTCTGTTATTTGAAACACTGAGTGAAGAGGCTGCTATGTAAAAGGGGGTCAGAAAAAGTTAACCTGTTTCCCTGAATGTCCAGCAGAAGGGCAGGGTTGTGTCCCAGGAAAATGAGGCCTGTCCTGTGTCCAGGAGGCTTTTGTTTCCTGCCTTTATTCTTGTACATGACGTGCATTTTACGTGCAGGGTAGTTCTCCAAACACCATTTGTGCTGATTTGTGCTGCTGTTCCATAGGAAATGGTGACCGTTGTGCAGAGTGTTTCCAGCAGATTAATGGCTGGATGGGAGAAAATAGTGGTCCATAAGTAAGGTGAAAGATATTAACTCCTAACAGTTACTAAATCTTTAGGAAATGCCCTGACCTCTGTTGGTTATTGCTATAAAAACTGGAAAAAAAAATCCCAGGCATTTTTCCTCTATGACATAACGACCACTGGTATGCATAGAATATATATTAGTAAATCCTTTGGCTCTCTCACTGTAGTCTAGTCATAATTTGCTATTTTGGGGGAAATACATGCTAATTTGCTGGGAAGAGTGAGGGAAGGAAACCATTATTGCTTTGAAAACCACAATCAGAAATAAAGGCTTGGTTTCTCATTTTCTATAGTGTCTTTACTTCCCTTAGCATCACTTTTTAAATTCATATTGTTGTTTGGAACTTTAGGCTCCAACCCTTAGAGCCATTTACTTTATTCCTTCCCTGGGTAGCTCCTGTTATTTTTATCTTGGAGAATTCACCAGAGTACAACCATAGTGTGTGTGACAGATGTGTGTGCAGAGGAGGAAATGAGAGCAGAAATGCATCATCAGCATTTGTAAGGGATGTCATGGCACAGACAATCAGCAAGCAGCTCTGGATGTAGATGGTGATGGACAGTGGGCAAAACTACACCTCTGCTAGAAGAGGGAATTATAAAAATAGGAAGCTTAGCAGGAAGGTAGCTACTTCCACTTAATTCTTAGCATTTCACTGAGGTTTTTATTGTGCAATCTTTTCTCCCACATGCATTTCATCCAGTGTGTGCTCCTCCTACCAATCTGCTTTATGGGCATTTCATTGCTTTTAAGAACCTCTCAGAAGACACTTCAGCTTATGCGAGGACTAGAAAGATTTCAATGCCCTGTGTCCTTGTTCCTCACAAGACATCACTGCAAAAGCTATTCCAAGGAATTCTTTCAGAAGGGACACCATGCTGTTGCCCATAAATCTAAGGGCAGCAGATGGAAAAATTAAAACTATGATGACACTAAGTGATACAAGTTAATTAAATAAGGCAGAGGAGTATTTAAACAAATGTTATCCTGCCACACAAGTCAGCAGTATTTTAAAGATATTGCTATTGTACTTCCATTAGAGTCAGCAGTAGATACCACAGTCTTTGGATAAGATCCTCTGTTTCCTGGCAGGCTGTTGAGAAGGAGATGGAGGCAAGACCTGTGCCTGAAGTGACTTGGAGGATGATGAAAGCATTGTTTAGTCCAACCCCAGTTTAGGTACTGATGATGCACATTGGAAAATATCTTCTCTTTAAAAGCTTTGATAGCAATATTTTTGATTGAAGGCAAACATTAGATCTGTATTATTAGAGCAACTTCTGTTACAGGGTCCAGGCATTGTTGCAAGATCTAACAGATCTACTCCAGTCATTTATAGGGGGAACTAAATTGCAACACATGCCACTCTTTCTAACCTGTTTTTGTTAATCTTCTTCACTTTCTCAAGACCATTCACAAATGCTAAGCACATTGACAGTGAAACTTGCTTTTTTACAGGTGCTGCATGGATTTAGAATCATGCAACAAAATCAGCATAAGCTGAGCTGGAAATGACCCATCAGGATCATCAAATCCAACTCCTCACCCTGCACAAGAAACCCTAAGAGTCACACCATGTGCCTGAGAGTGTTGTCCAAACATTTCTTGAATTCCATCAGGCTGGTACTGGTGACTGCTTCCCTGTTCCAGTGCCCATTACTCCATGTATTCCCAGTGACTTGTAAACTACAGGCTGAAAGTCGGAAATCTCTCCCTCTGTAGAGACCTTGCATAAACCAAACCACCTCCATGGTTTCCTTAAACAAATTCTGTCCTCTGTGATCAAACTACCTTTTCATAAAAGATGATTCACCTCAGCCACAGCACTGCCTTGTTACTATCCATGCGATTCTCATTTCTCCACTGCCACAAGCCTGTTTTTGCCAGGCTTTCTACATACTGGTGAGCACTTCAACTCACCAGTCTGCAGGAGCTGTTGCCTTTACTCTTCAAACCTCTATTCTCTGTGTTCACAAAACAAGTCTTCCTATTGTAACCCTTTCTGCCATTATAACTCCATTAACGAGTTCCTCCAAGAAGGCTGGGAAGGTGCTGAGAGGTAACAGGTATCCTATCTACTGCTAGTTATCACCTTGAACCAATTGCTTGGCCTGTATTGCTTGTCAAGACCACTGATCTTACCACACCTGAGAAGTTTTTGGGAACCAAGCTTATCTGCCTCCACTGATTCGACAGCAGTGCTTCATGAACCACAAAGTGCTTTACTAAGGCAGATCTAACAGCTCGCAGCTGTTTGAAAAAGACCTTATTTCACTGATCAGCCATCTCTGGTGACTTGTGCAGTTTAGCAGTTCACTTTTCTTAGGCACTAAGAGCAGAATTGACTTTCCTCATTCTAAGAAATTATTTTTTTTTTTCTGTCTGCATATTATATAGCCCATGTACCTTCCTGAACAGACAAGCTCCTCTTCTTCTGGATCATTTTGCTCAGAGCTATCCACTCTTTGGACCTTTTGTTTTCACTGATTTCCGAATGGCATCCTTTACTTTGTCTGCTACAATGCAATCCTCCTCATCATCATTCTGCTTGAAGACTCCTATATTTTGAATTATATCTTGTCCTTAGAGTGTCTTTTCCTGAGATCATCAGATGCTCAGCATTGGTGTTCTGGGGTCTGCCATACAGTGCTTCGTTCTTAGCCCTTACTGCTTTGAATACCTCTCTCACCTTAAAAAATCTGAAGATAATTCTGCAATTTCAAAGTTCCTCCAAAAATGGTTTATTTCCATTTCACCTGTTTGCTTGCATTTTCTGCAGAATTTTGGGGGTTTTCCCACTCATAGTGTGAATACCTCTTCACTGTGTTCCCTGCTTCTGCCTTTTCCCAGGCCAGGATATCTTCTACTATCAAGGGTACCTTAATCACTTTCATGACATATTCAAGACAGAACTTTTTAAGGACCTCTAGATATTCCTCTGCATTTTGTTCTGGCCTTGTGCCAAAAGATTGCGGCTCACCATCTTCTCACAGTCCACAATGCCTTGATTTCCCCTCACTGCTTGTGCTGCTATGAAGCCCCATAGAAACCTTTGGAACCTTTGTCATGAAGATAAACTAGAAGCAAGTGAGTTTTAGGAAAGAATCACTCATGACACTGTCAATGCCAGGTGATTTTTCAGGTCAATTTTCTATTTAGTTTGAGCATAATGCACATGTAGATGATGAAGCAGAAGATTTTGCACAGAAAAAAAAAATTCATTCACTTAATGGTTTTGGCTATCTCAAACTGCTTTCTAGACCCCTTGCAGCAGAGCCATTTGGTCTCCTGAAGCACACAGATAATATGAATGGATTTCATATAGATGAGGCACACAACAGACACAGAACAGCTAAACTCTGAGCTCCTCTAGCACCTTCACAAGTTCTTTCAAAACAGAATCTGTATGTGACAGTCAGCGGGCTTACCAACTCCAAACTTCATTATCTCATAACAAAAAAAAATCACATTTAAAAAAAAAAAAAAAAAAAAACCAAACTTCAGAGAGACTTTGTAAAATAAATAAATATTTTTGCCCTCTATGATACTGCTTTGTATAAACCCTTAACAGAAGCATCTAGTTCAGAGTAGGCATGAGTTTTATGAAAGGTACAGCAAAGAATCTAAACTTACATGCACTATGATACAAAACCCTTTTTGTGAATTAGAGGAGCACTGGGCAAAGAGACAAGCACAGAATCATGTGGCAGACCTATTGCATTATTTATTATTTAGAAGGGCTTCTGTAATACAATTCCGTACATTGATTTATTTATGAAGTAAGAAAGAAATTGAATTCTTGTGTGAAGAAAATAAGTTTTTATATTCAGCTACTATGCCAGCAAAAATTGAAACTAACAAACAGGAGCTGAAAAGATGGTATAATGTTCTTAGCCACTGCTTAGGAAATATTGACTGCAGCACATCAAAGCAAATGAAGGAAGTTGCATATAGTAATGGTGAAATAGGACACCCAGCTTCTGGTTTCTCAGGCTGCCAAAGAGCTTGTGCATTAAAGGCAGCGGGAATGAGAGCTCCCTTTTGCATGAAACTCATCCTCCTCCTGAGCATTCATGGCAAACCCCATTCACACCACTGCCAGGCTTGGCACTGATTGAGATTTGGGCTGGCACCACCAACACTAAGCTACAATAATCCTTTAATATAAAATTTGCCACCAGGCAGCAGGAAGGTGACTCAGAGTGCAAGATCCTGTTCTCCACACTTGTCTGACCATGAGACCCTGCTGGCACTGTCAGTGGTGATGCCCATGTGCACCAAATCTAATGGTAGTTTCTCTTACACAAAGCCTTTTAGAGACTCACAGGAGACGGGGAGACAAGACAAATAGTGGCATTGAAAAACACCCTCTCTCTTCTTTGCATCGGAGTCAGAGTGTCCATATAGAGTCTGTGACTCTCCTGGAGAGCAGCTTTCTGGCTTCCCACTGTCTGGCATTGTATTCCTAATACTGCAGCTGAAGTACCTAACTCTCTCAGTTCACTGAAACAGAGTGGGATTCCCAAAGGCTGTACATTTCTCACTGCTTGGTCTCAGAAATGGAAATTAGTCCCTATTACTAAGGCTACCTTTATAAGTCTCTGCATTTTGCAGTTTTTCACATAAACTACAGGGATTGTCTTGGGCCTCCACATGTCACTTTATGATTTAAATTAGCATGTTTAGGGGAATGTTTTACTTTAACCTTAAGCAGAGTGAATCCTTAAAGTGATGCTGCAAACAAAACCTGAAGTATCACTGATGAGCATAGAGCCGAAGAATTTATTTTCTCTATTATTCATTTCACACACTAAATCATAATAATTTTTACTCTTCTTTTGATTTGCATTTCCACTTTTCAAGTTAATGGCTTTCTTTCCTTTTCTAAATCTCACTTTTTCTAGAAGTAGCAGCAGAAGATTTGCTTGAGTGTACTGAAACTTAAAAACTGATCAGACCCATGTTAAAGAAATTAAAACTTTTTGTGTGAGTGGAAAGAAGAGTGCCACAATTGATTTATCAGTTTTAAAAGTGGTTCATGGCATCAAGGGCTTCCAGACGTTCAGACACTGAAGAAAACTCAGAGTGCAGAGAACATGCTGAGGCTCTGCTCGTCTGCAGCCTGAGAAGAACAGTCCCTCTGTGGCTTGCTCTGTGTTGGCTTAGTTCCCGCATTACCAGCAAAACAACTGCCTAGCAACTCAGCTTTTCCCACAACATTTCTTGTGTGCCCAGAAGAAAAGGAATAGCACCTAATATTCTCTCTGGATAATCCTCTTGCTTGAGAGCTGTGTCCAGCCCCCTGTAAACTTGGGAGCTGTAACCAACAAAGCAACTGCTGTTGTGACAGAGAGGGCAGGCAAAGTCAAACCAGTCCCCTGATCCCTGGTGCAAGTTGTGCAGGCTATCTGCTCATCAGACAGACAGCAAACTTGCTGCTTCCCTCCACTGCATCATCTCCCCAAACAAAGGCAGGAAGCCATGGCTGTCAGCAAAAAGGTACAGACATCCTTCCTACTAAGAACCATGTTTTGTGAACTGTGAGGGTGCTCTCTGGCACACACTTCACAACTGTTGGGAGACTCCATATGAAGGCATAAATAATTCAGCCCTTTAAAAAAATAGCGCTGGCTTGAACACGTGAAATTGCTTTTTTCAGTTACTGCCTTTAAGAAACATTTACAGTCATACAGCAGATTTACTAATAGTTACATTTTCTTATCTGACATCACATCTGCAGCAATGTCTTGCAAATCAATATTTAAGTCACTTCCCTCACAGTTTCAGCACCAGTGAAAAAAGAGCTGTCTTGAATCTTCTGCAGCTGTTTCTGAGTGACATGCTGAGGGGACTGCAGAATACACAGTTTTGCCCACATGTTCTCTGGAAGCACAAGTTTCTCATCCCTCCAAATGTTTGAGAAGCACTGTAAATAAGCTCTAACCTGCATAATTAAGAAAGCTCTCTTAACCGAACACACAGAAATTAGGGCAGCAACTTACTTGCGTCTTCATAACTTCCCCAGGAACATTGTCTTTTCAAATGAGTGCAACAGGAAATTGTGGTGATTACAGGAAGCTGCACGACTGCAGCTCAAACCACACACTGCAAAGTGCCGAGGCAGCCACCTCCCCTTCTTCTTGTAATTTGCATGTAAATCTTAAACTGACACCACGTGGAGAGAAGGGACTTTAACAAAGATCTACTAGAAATATGTCTTTGAAGAGGTGTTATTACTCAGAGCTCAGAACTGCAGTGCTTACCTCTGTGAAGTGCTCTGAGACCTACAGATGAAAAGCATCCTAAGCCTGCTACAATTTAACATTGATTTTATCTGCACAGGTGTTCACGGTCTTTATTAAAGGCAATACTGACCCTTAGTTCCTCTGTCACACGGGATGAACTTGGACCTCTCTTGCCCTGCCTTTTGCTGCAGTGTGGTAGAGATGTGCACACTCAAGGATTGAATAGGTCCACAGACATCTCCACATGTCCTTGCATTCTCTGCTGAGGCAGAATGTTGTCCATAAGTTAATCAGGACTCTGCTCCTACCTTCTTAAACGGGGTTTTGTAGTAGGGCAGACAGCTCACTGAATCCGTGCCAGTGTCCCACAGCCTTTAGACAGGAACTACAATCTCTTTTTTGTTTCTGAATTAGCATCTGACAGATGCAGAAAGCTGCCACTAATATCCAGCTCACAGAAATATGCATGTAAGACTGGGAACTCATGGAAAAGCTCTGATAGCATCAGATAGTGCAGGCATGTGGCATGTCTTTGATAACTGGACTGCCTCACCAGGGTTTATACTTTCAGCTCTGCATTTTTGTCGGTCAGTTTAGTACCCACTGAATAGTTAGATAAGGTAGAGATTAACAGCAGAGAAACAAACTATTCATGCAAGTGGATGAAATGTTGACAACTAAGTTATAACTGCAAGAACAGTTCAAAAATCTTGCAGAGATGTTGTGGTTGCAAAACACGACAGAATCACAGAAAAGAGCAGTTGTACAGGACTGCTGAAGGGCAGATCTAGCCTACAGAAACCTGTGTTTCTGGTCATGAGTCAAGAAACTTGCAGAATTCCTCCAGGAATCCCTCTGACTCTGCAGGGTTGGTGAATAGGGAAAAGTGTGTGTTTGCAAGCTGAGTCAACTCAGTGACACAGACTCCGGGAGGTCCTGCTTACACAGCTACATGTCAGACTAAAAAATCACTGGAGACACACATGTAAAAGGAAACATCTGTGCCAGCAAGTTAGCAGTGCTGTCTTGCACAACACAAGTCAAAAGGCATGGAAGGAGAAGTTTCACCTAGCTTCAGTGAAATCCATCTGGTTTCTTTGCATTTTTCCCATTAAACATAGACAGGCTTTCCTTGCTGCTTCTGCAGGTAGTCTGAACAGCAGTGTCCAGAAAAACATGGTTTGAACTTCCACAGAACCCCTGCCTGCACCTAGCACACCTGCTGTGTGGGATATTCGACACCCTAGGTAATTTTGCCACTTTTTGAAGAACCTGCAAACGCAGACAAAAAGTAGCATTTCCCCCACACTTCTACCACCATCTTATCAGCAGATAACGATAGCAGATGATTTGACAAGAATCCTGGGTATTACTCACTGAAGAGGCTGGCCCCTGACAAGTCAGACTCCTCTGTAATTGATCCAGAATTAAAGGTCCTTTTGTCCTTGAGTTTCATCTTCCATTTCCTGAATGTGTTCTTCTTATTGCCTTAACCCTCTCTTTCCTTTTCAAGTGACTCTTCACTTTCCAGCTTCCTCACTTCTCTCTTATTCCTGGAATCACACAATTGTCTTGGTTGGAATGCACCTTTAAATGTCATATAGTCCAATCCCCCTAAAGTGAGCAGGGACATCTTGCACTGGACTAGGTTGCTCAGAGCTCTGTCCAACCCGACCTTGAATATTTCCAGAGATGGTGCATCCACGACCTTCTGAGAAATCTGTGCCAGTATTTCCACCATAAAAATGTGTTCCTTATATGTGATCTAAATCTGTCCTCTTTCAGTTTAAAACCATTGGCCCTTGTCCTATTGCTACAGGCCCTACTAAAAAGTTTGACTGCGTGACCTCCTCTTACTAAGAAGACTTCAAGAAAGTAAATAAACAATTTAAAAAAAAAAATCAAAGGCCTTTTTATATTTTGATTGGTTCCCTTTCTCCCCATATTCTTCCCTCCAGAATGGACTGTATAATGCAATCCTTGTGATTGCTCTCTCCCCTCTCTCCTTGTCCCCCAGCTTTTTCAGGTATAACTATCATTTCACTTTCTTCAGTTTAACATTGCTGACCCTCTGTGGAAGTTCATGCAGCTGTCCTGTCCTCTCTCTCAGCCCATTACTCTGGTCAAGGATTATCAGTTATTTTGAGCTGTACTGCAGGAATTTAATTGACCTGCAGTGTGAGAGAGGAAAGAGGATCCAGCTGCAACATGCTAGGAACCAGCTTCCCAAAACAAACCTGGGTTTTAAATGACTGGTTTTCTATTTAACTTCAGAGACCTAATCCTTACATGAAATCCCCAACAGTTGAAGGAAAAGGCACCTGAACTGTTACAAGCACTTCAGTTCACAGGGAAGAGATGCCAACACAGCTGCAGAAGAGGTACCAACTTTGGCCTCAGCATGGGATAGGGTTCTCTTAATTCCTTGTGTTGGAAGTGTTGCTCTTTGCATTGAATATTTACACATTTATACTGTGTTTCTTCTTGCTCTTGATGTTTAAGCATTCACCTGGGTTTGGGGAAAACCATTTATTGTTTGGAAATGTAATGATTCACAAGAGTAGATTGAAGAACCTGTCTTCTTTACCTCCCCCAACCTAGACAAGTGGTGTAGTCATGAAGTTACTGCCTTTCTCTAATTAGCTACATAAAGCTGTCCCATTTTGCAATGAAAAGGTTAAAACTACCTCCTATATCATTATGTAGCTAACTTAAGCATTCATAATAGATGTGGGTTCAAAAACTCATGATCAGAAAATGAACTTGAACCTACAGAGCTGTTTGAACTATTGTTTAAAGGGAAAATTACCTTGTAGATTGAACCAGATTGCTGAATACCAAATGTACCTGGTCTTACCACTTGTCTTAGTTTGGAAGACAGGTATCGAAGGGGGCTTTCAGACAAAAATATGAGGATATGGATAACAGTTTTTTACTTGTGTTTAGCAAGGTAAAACAGAACAACAATAACTATGATATGAACAACAGATAGAACCAGGGAAACAGTCACAGCGTTTCTCTGCCGCTGGCACCCTCCCCCCCTGTTGGTGCAGTTACCGGCACCAACAGCTGTGGATGCAGAGTCTCGGGGCGTTGGAGATGGATCAGAAGCTCCCCGGCGGTGGCCGGAGCTGCAGCACGAGTCCCAGCAGGACAGGGGTGCAGAGTTCCGGGGTGCTGGAGATGGATCAGAAGCTCCCTGGCGGTGGCTGGAGCTGCAGCACGAGTCCCGGCAGGGCAGGGGGTGCAGAGTTCCGGGGTGCTGGAGAAACACTTGGAGCAGGAGCAAAGAAAAAAACAGCGAAGGGCAAAGAGAGCAGGACTCCACCGTGGCCTGGCTCTCGGCGAGACAGTCCCGCGCTTCCCTCCCGGATTTCCGGGACACCCCGAAAAAAGACTCCCTCCCCCCACCTCAGCCACTTCTTTTGTCTTTATTAACTACTCTTAAGTACTCAGACATTAGTTACCTGGCAACTTATGGGAACAACCCAAATCCCAACATTATCCACCCCGAATTTTTTTTTTTTTTTTCCATAGCAACATATTATATCAAATTTTAACTTTTACATTATATACATATATACATGCAGATACAGGCACAGTATCATGAGCAGTTCACCCTCACACAAGGTCCCCCTGAGGTATGCATCGGGTCTTTCCATCCCTTTGCATCACCCATCAGGTGCAGCCTGGTCCCTGAGCAAAGACAACTCCACGGATGGGGTTGTCTTTGCTGGAGGCAGAATTTACCCAAACATTTTTTTCCCAGCATACCTTTCATGTGTACAACTGGAACTTTATCTCCATCTGTTGTTCCCAAAGCTCCATATTGGGCAGGGCCGGCTCGATTAGTGGAACCTCGGGTATTCACTAGCCAGGTGGCCTTTGCTAAATTAATTTCCCAGTTCTTGAAAGTTCCCCCACCCAGTGCCTTCAAAGTGGTTCTAAGCAGTCCATTACACCGTTTGACTTTCCCAGCTGCTGCTGCATGATAGGGAATATGGTACACCCACGCAATGCCATGTTCCCTAGCCCAGGTGTTGATGAGGCTGTTCTTGAAATGAGTTCCATTGTCTGACTCAATCCTCTCAGGGGTACCATGCCTCCACAGGACTTGCTTTTCAAGGCCCAGGATGGTGTTCCGGGCAGTGGCGTGAGACACTGGGTGGGTCTCCAACCATCCCGTGGTGGCTTCTACCATTGTGAGCACGTAGCGCTTGCCTTGGCGTGTCTGGGGCAGTGTGATGTAGTCAACCTGCCAGGCTTCCCCATACTTGTACTTAGACCACCGCCCCCCATACCAGAGGGGCTTCACCCTTTTGGCCTGCTTGATGGCAGCACACGTCTCACAGTTGTGGATAACCTGGGAAATACTATCCATGGTTAGATCCACCCCTCGGTCTCGTGCCCACTTATAGGTGGCATCTCTACCCTGATGGCCTGAGGCATCATGGGCCCATCGAGCTACGAACAACTCTCCCTTGTGTTGCCAATCTAAGTCGATCTTTGACACCTCTATCTTTGCAGCCTGATCTACTTGATTGTTGTTCTGGTGCTCCTCATTAGCTCTACTCTTGGGAACATGGGCATCTACATGGCGGACTTTCACAGGCAGCTTCTCTACCCGACTAGCAATGTCTTTCCACTCCTCAGCAGCCCAGATTGGTTTCCCTCTACGTTGCCAGTTAGCCTTTTTCCACCATTCTAGCCAACCCCACAGAGCATTGGCTACCATCCATGAGTCAGTGTAGAGGTAGAGCTTTGGCCAATTCTCTCTCTCAGCAATGTCCAGAGCCAGTTGAACAGCTTTGAGTTCCACAAGTTGGCTTGACCCACCTTCTCCTTCAGTAGCTTGTGCAACCTGTCGTGTGGGGCTCCATACAGCTGCTTTCCACTTCCGGTTCATCCCTATGATGTGACAGGAACGGTCAGTGAAAAGGGCGTAGCCTGTTTCTTCTGGGGGCAGTTGGTTGTATGGTGGAGCTTCTTCAGCCCGTGTTACTTGTACTGGCTCATCTTCATCAGTAGGACCAAAATTTTCACCTTCAGGCCAATTCGTAATTATCTCTAAAATCCCAGGGCGATTTGGGTTTCCAATTCAGGCGCGCTGTGTGATGAGGGCAATCCACTTGCTCCATGTGGCGTCGGTGGCGTGGTGGGTGGAGGGAACCTTTCCTTTGAACATCCACCCCAGCACTGGTAGTCGGGGTGCCAGGAGGAGTTGTGCTTCTGTGCCAGTCACCTCTGAGGCAGCTTGAACTCCTTCATAGGCAGCCAAGATTTCCCTCTCCGTGGGAGTGTAGTTGGCTTCGGATCCTCTATAACTTCGGCTCCAGAATTCCAGCGGTCGGCCTCGAGTCTCCCCAGGCACCTTCTGCCACAGACTCCAGGACAGACCATGGCTCCCGGCTGCAGAGTACAGCACATTCTTCACCTCTGGTCCTGTCCTGACTGGGCCAAGGGCTACCGCATGAGCGATCTCCTGCTTGATCTGGGTAAAGGCTTGCTGCTGTTCAGGGCCCCAGTGGAAATCGTTCTTCTTGTGGGTGACAAAGTAGAGAGGACTGACAATTTGGCTGTACTCCGGAATGTGCATTCTCCAAAAGCCTATGGCACCTAGGAAAGCTTGTGTTTCCTTCTTGCTGGTCAGTGGAGACATTGTTGTGATCTTGTTGATGACCTCAGTGGGAATCTGACGCCGTCCATCTTGCCAGTTGACCCCCAGGAATTGGATCTCTCGGGCAGGTCCCTTGACTTTACTCTTCTTGATGGCAAAACCAGCTTTTAGCAGAATCTGGATGATCTTTTCTCCTTTCTCAAATACTTCCATTGCTGTGTTCCCCCACACGATGATGTCATCAATGTATTGCAGATGTTCTGGAGCCTCACCCTTTTCCAGTGCAGTCTGGATCAATCCATGGCAGATGGTGGGGCTGTGTTTCCACCCCTGGGGCAGTCGGTTCCAGGTGTACTGCACACCCCTCCAGGTGAAAGCAAATTGAGGCCTGCATTCTACTGCCAGAGGAATGGAGAAAAATGCATTGGTGATATCAATAGTGGCATACCACCTTGCTGCCTTGGACTCCAACTCGTACTGGAGCTCCAGCATGTCTGGCACAGCAGCACTCAATGGTGGAGTCACTTCATTCAAGCCATGATAGTCCACAGTCAATCTCCATTCTGTGTCAGACTTGTGCACAGGCCAGATGGGGCTGTTGAAGGGTGAGTGGGTTTTGCTGACCACCCCTTGGCTCTCCAGCTCACGGATCATCTTATGGATGGGGATCACGGCATCTCGATTCATCCGGTACTGCCGGTGGTGCACTATTGAGGTGGCAATCGGTACTTGTTGCCCTTCCACCTTCAGGAGTCCTACTGCTGATGGGTTCTCTGAGAGTCCAGACAAGGAATTCAATTGCTTAATGCCTTCTGTCTCTACAGCAGCTATTCCAAAAGCCCACCTGAGTCCCTTTGGGTCTTTGTAATAGCCACTCCAGAGGAAGTCTATGCCCAGGATACACGGGGCCTCTGGGCCAGTCACAATAGGATGTTTCTGCCACTCCTTCCCAGTCAGGCTCACCTCAGCTTCCAACAGAGTCAATTGCTGTGATCCCCCCATCACCCCGGCAATGGAAACAGGTTCTGCCCCCACATGTCCTGATGGCATTAAAGTACACTGTGCACCAGTATCAACCAAAGCTTCGTATCTTTGTGGCTCTGATGTGCCAGGCCATCGGATCCACACTGTCCAAAAGACCCGGTTTTCCCGTACCTCTTCCTGGCTAGAGGCAGGGCCCCTCTAACCTTGGTTATTATTTCTTTCCCGGGCATACATGCTTGAGGTTCCTTCAAGGGGGTCTGACAGATCATCATCCTTTCTGTCACACCAGGCAGCTCGGTCATGGGAGGTTGCTGCTACCTTCACTTTAGTAGAACTCCCTTGGTTGGAGTTTCTCCCCTTGAGTTGACGCACCCGTGCTGCCAGGACAGAAGTGGGTTTCCCATCCCACTGCCCCATGTCTTCCCCATGGTCACGCAAAAAGAACCACAGTTCAGCCCATGGGGTGTACCCTCTCCCTCTAGTTGGGGAATGTTGGGCTTTGAGTTTGGGCCTGTGACTTGCACTGGTGCTGCATTGATCTTCCTCATCTCCTCCCTCATGTCTCTCATTTCCTCTTTAAGTTCCTTAACTACGGCAGAGACATGAGGATGCATGGGGCCATTGACCATACTTTCATAATTCCTAAGCTTGTTGGCAACAGAACCCACTGTCTCCCGGTTGTTATCAGCATTAATCGTGGCAATGAAAGTGGTGTATTGGGATGGCCCCAGATTTGCCAGACTCCACAGCATTTGCCCTGTGCACCTGACCTTGTCAGGGTCATTATCATGCTGTCCATCCCTTCCAAAGAGCACCTCCAATACCGCCACTTCTCTCAGCTGTTGGATCCCTTCCTCAAGGGTCTTCCAGCGTATTTTATGCTGGTAGTCTTGCATTCTGTCTCTGTGGACAAACCTCTCTCTTACACTCATTAAAAGCCGCTCCCAGAGGGAAAGGGGCCCAGTCTCCCTTACAAATACTTGATCCACACCTGAGTCTTGGGTCAAGGGTCCTAAATACCTTGCCTCACCCCCGTCCAGTTGCACGCCTTTACCCATGAGGTCCCAGACTCGGAGTAACCAGGCTGTATAAGCCTCACGGCCCCGTCTCACAATGTCCTTTCTCAGGTTACGGAGACTTTCATATGACAGGGACTCGGTGACAATCTCCACCTCTGGCTCCCCTGCAGGTTGTGAGGGCCCCCCTTTCTTATCTGATTTCATCTTAGACTTCCTAGTCTCCACAGGGGCGACTGCTGCTGGCTGTGGCTGCCCTTGCGGTTCAGCTGGAACCTGGACAGTTGTAACATTTGTGGGTTCTACTGTGGCACCATCAGACTCTGCCTCTTCCAGGCAGGGGGAGGGTTTCCCACTAGCGGGGAGGTTGTATTCCTTCTGCACCTGGCCCATCTCACGTATCTCCTTCACCAGAACCCCCACCCAATCCAGCTGGTTAATATCTCTGAATGCTAAATGGAAAAAACTTAACAGGCATATCAGCAACACCAGCCACTGGAGGATATCATTAGAAAATCTGAACCCTCCGAAAACTGCTGGGGTAGACCCAAGGAGCTGGATGAAGGGTTGGGAGAAAATTTCCCCTGGTGTAATTTTCTCACAGTAGGTGCCATTATTAAAATAATCCCACAAACATCCAGTTAGTGTGCGATAGCTCTGAATCCATGAGCTTGCTTTCCAGAGGAAGTTAAAAATCCATGAATTCCTCACATCATCAACCCACAAAATAAACTGGATAACAGCCACAGTAGCTTTAGTTATGGGACCCATGTTTAGGTAAGGGGCTGCAAAGGGGAGAAATATGGCCGTGACCACGTGCCACCCAAACCAGGGTAAACTAGACAACATGGTTCCGCCTAACGAGTTCTTAAATTCAATACACACAAAGAAAAAGAAAACAAACAAAAATCAGATTACCCAAGAACTGTTATCCTTTTTCCTCTCGATGCCCTCAGGCCCCACGTTGGGCGCCAAAATCTGTCTTAGTTTGGAAGACAGGTATTGAAGGGGGCTTTCAGACAAAAATATGAGGATATGTATAACAGTTCTTTACTTGTGTTTAGCAAGGTAAAACAGAACAACAATAACTATGATATGAACAACAGATAGAACCAGGGAAACAGTCACAGCGTTTCTCTGCCGCTGGCACCCTCCCCCCCGTTGGTGCAGTTACCGGCACCAACAGCTGTGGATGCAGAGTCTCGGGGCGTTGGAGATGGATCAGAAGCTCCCTGGCGGTGGCCGGAGCTGCAGCACGAGTCCCAGCAGGACAGGGGGTGCAGAGTTCCGGGGTGCTGGAGATGGATCAGAAGATCCCTGGCGGTGGCTGGAGCTGCAGTACGAGTCCCGGCAGGGCAGGGGGTGCAGAGTTCCGGGGTGCTGGAGATGGATCAGAAGCTCCCTGGCGGTGGCTGGAGCTGCAGCACGAGTCCCGGCAGGGCAGGGGGTGCAGAGTTCCGGGGTGCTGGAGAAACACTTGGAGCAGGAGCAAAGAAAAAACAGCGAAGGGCAAAGAGAGCAGGACTCCACCGTGGCCTGGCTCTCGGCGAGACAGTCCCGCGCTTCCCTCCCGGATTTCCGGGACACCCCCGAAAAAAGACTCCCTCCCCCCACCTCAGCCACTTCTTTTATCTTTATTAACTACTCTTAAGTACTCAGACATTAGTTACCTGGCAACTTATGGGAAAAAAGAAAAAAAAAAATTCTACAAGTGAACCCAAACCCCAACACCACTGAGTTCAGCAGGTATTTGCTTAGAATAGAGATCTCAGTGTAGCTTAGCTACGTGCACTAGGTAGCAACAGACTGTACAAAAAACATACACTTAACTCCTGAGGGAACTTCGCTGCTGGAAAGTTGGCAAGGAGAAACTCCCTTTTGTGCTGTACAGAAGTACTGGAGGGGTTTTGAAAATATAAATTTTTAACTCTGATACCCAAGTGCTTGTTTTTCGGATGCAATGCTCTTGAGGCTAAATGAAACTCCGAAATATGTGTCCTTGCTGGGAGATACATCTCCTCATGGGAATAATGGGGTTTAAGCACTGCCACTTTCTCTTGGGATCTGGACAATTGTTCAGATAATTATTGTTGAGCTACCACTAGCTACCACTGATTGCCTTTGGGTAATGTTAAGACATTACCTGCCTATGGATCCCTCCACTGCATTTATACAACTCCTTTCACTTGGTGAAACACCTTGTTGTCCTTGCCAAATAAAGATTGCTGCAAATACAACCAGGACAAATGGAACAAATTCTTTGGAACAAATTCTAACTGTTCTCTGAATGATCAGATCAGCTAAAACAGATCTGGAGTTCAGGTCTATAATTTTGCTCTGGAAGTGGAGACTGTAGAAGTTCACTGGAGGCAGAGACAAATATCTGTGGACTAAATAATCAATCTAAATGGTTTGTTTTGATAAACACTGCCTGAAACAAAAGTAAACCACAGGAATTCATATTAAAATCTTGCTTCTCCAGAGCTGATAATACTATGTATACTAAATAGGTGTTTATACAAGTTTACTTTTTGAATGGATAAGGAATTGGTTTGGAGTTCAGCCTTTTTGTTATGTGAAGTTCTTTCTTTACATTAGCTATTCTCATTAATGGACACATTCCTGAGCAACATTTTAAAAATACAGTTACTGCTTTGTACTTTGTTTCTTTAATTCAAACCATGTGGGTTCACTGTGGGGGAAGAGACAAGGATAAGTTTAGAACCAAACATGGCATCAAGTCCTGCACTTTTTTAAAAGGGAAGGATTTTCATTTGAAGTGCCCTTCTTAAGGAAAAACTTCTGAAGAAGATAGGAATCACGGAAATGTTTCAGGGCTGCTCCTCCTCCATTCCTCGTAAAGATTTGTTTCCCACAGTATAATTGCTAGTTTTTTGCAGTCAATAAAAGACACCTCCTTTAAAATTTCAAAATCGATTTTTTGACAGTTAAAAGACAACATCCAAACAATTCCTTGTCATCTTTTCAGCAAATTTATTAACACAGCTGGAAATAATCACTCATTCAGTAGGAATCCCCATAGTACATACCACAGAAAAAAAAAAAAAAAAAAAAAAAAAGAAAAGAAAGCAGAAAGGCTTGTTCCACTAGAATAATTCACAGCATTGTAGAGGAATGGTTAAACAATTAAAGTGACTTTTAGAAATGTGGTCACACCAACATTGCATTGCAAAAATATGTATAATACAAAGAAAATAAATCCCACTATCCCACTTCTTTTGTTGACTTCAGCAAGAAGACAAAATGTGGAATGTCATATTGTTATATTTCTGTTATTTCACTTTCCTGGTTACATATCTGTTTATTTTTACCTTTTTCAGACTAAGCAAAAGTTCAAATTACATTGATAAAAAGCATGTTTTTATACAGAAAGTTATCAGGAAGGTCCACACTTCTGTGGTTTTGTGTTTCACAGACTCACTGTTAACTGCATTGTTTCCACTGACAACTTCATTTTCTGTGCTTTTCTAAATTTCTTGAGACCTGTGGAGTCCACGTGAGAGAGGAGGAACCACTGATCCTACTCCATATTTCTGTGATGGGAAAATTGTTAATTTGGTCCTTTTCATTTGCAATTTACAGAAACTGGTGCAGCTCACAGTATTCCCCAGGTTTCTTTTGAGTACAACTTCATTTAAAAGACATATTTGATTGTTATGGGCAATTTTTAAAACTCATTGAAAATTCAGATACCAAAGTGTTTTGGCAGCCCATACTTGTGTTTCTTCCTATAATATTTGATTCAGTAGAATAAACTCCCTTTTAGTGGGAGGCAAACACAGAACCTAAAATTCTAGAGTAGAGTAATCATTCAGAGAAGACAAGTATATTAAAATAGAACTTTTATTCATATATGTGAGGGGTTTTTGTGTATGGATTTCCTTCAGGTCTTATGAAATGGTATTGAATTGATGGGTAACATCAGACATGGACATCAAATTTGTTTCAACATGCATATGCACTTCATCTGATGACAAAATGTTACCTATTGGACATATTTAGGTGCTGGAATTTTTTTATGGTGTAGGACACAAAAATATAGGTAGGATCTATTATCATATATACAAAAGATTCTTTCTAGGAAATGCAGAATTTAATGTGAAATGTGAATTTAATGTGAAAAGTTTATGCTCCAGTTAAACCCACTCTTTCTCTCAACCCACTACTTTTGTCAGAACTCAGGTCTCTGAAGAGACATAGCAAAAATATGTACAGGCATAGAGAATCTCAACATTACAACTTATTTCAAAAATTAAAAAATGCATTTTGTATTTCTAAATCCAGGCATATCTATATTTCTCTTCTCTATTGAAGGACTACATAGTATCTGAATCAGGGCTTCCGATACTTCAGTAAACAGTATCAGATAAAATTTCCTCCCCAAAATCATATGTTCATAAAATATTATGATGTCTCTTGTTATCTGTCATCCAGGTTTTTCAGTCAGGTTCTCTTTATCATTGTTCCCTGAGATTCTTGGCATTGGACAATATTGCTTCAAAGTGAGGTACTTTAAATATTCGCACCAAGGATTTAAAACATGGGTGATCGGAATTTTGGCATCAATACCTTCCCTCCCTCATCCACTAACTCCCAGTGACAGTAATTTCTGTTTTTTAAAGCTACACTTTCCATTTCAAACTCATAGCGTATGCTTCAAATTAGGTGAAAGTTGTTCAAGTGACAAAAGGTTTTAGTACTAATAACCAACCAAGATGATGGCAGAAATTGCCGTGCATGATCCTGCAGTGGCAGAGATGAAGCAATTAACTTTAAAAGCAGTCTTGCTGCAGCCTGAAGCAGCTTCTCCCTGCCAACACCCCACTACATGGTATGCCATAATTGTCTGCTGCCATAGTTTTGCCTAAGTAAGAGGTTGATGTTTGAAATCATGATTCCTCTGTATCAATATAAATGAATACAGGAACACCTATCCAGGCCAATTCACTCTGGGCCTGCCAGTTATTGTATTTCAAGGTAGAAGTAATTCAGAAAGAAAGAAACACTGGGTGCTGTGACAATCACTGTTACTCCCACTGCTAACACGTGGCTGTAGGGTCTTTTTGCGACTGCTGGGAAACAATTCAGGTTGGGAGTGCAGGAACTTCCTGCCCATTAATTTTTTTTACTTACTGTAAATTATTGATTGAGGGAATAAATAGAGAATCACAACAACTGACTCTTTATGTTAAAGTGCTATTGCCAGCCTTTTATTTATAAAGAATTCACAGTGTGAAGTAAAATCAATTGCTAAGCAATAGGCCATGAAAAGAAACTAGAAAGTGCAGGATGTGGGAACAGTCAGAAATGTGCATGCTAGAGTCAGTCAAACTCAGTTAATTGTTGGACTTGATGATCTTAAAGGTCCTTTCCAACCTAAATTGCTCTGTGATTCTATGTGCAACTGTTAGAGACAGGCACTCTGCCTGAAGGCAATAAAGTCCTCAGAGCCTAATTATAGATACAAAGAAAGACAGGAGAATTAACTACTTTTAACTACTGGATGTTTACTTCTGTGGCTTACTAGTCAGTGTTCACTGCAATATTAAGCCCTGTAACATGGTCCAAGGGGACCAGGAATTGAGTTTGTAATGGATATAACTTTAAATTGTTGTTATAGGAATTACTGTACCAAATCTACCTAAACAGTGGAGGAGAAACCCTACAAGAAGCAGTCCGAGTGCAGCAGTGACCCAACCCAACCCAGTGACTCTGGTGCCCAGCGACTCCACACAACAAACCCACAACACCTTCCCCACCCTGAATGATCACCATAACCAGGGAGCCCAAAGCCATGGACTAAATGAACTCAGGGAACATTTTATGGACATTTTACAGGGTCATCCATAATCTGAAGGAATGATACAGGTGTATTATACCAAAAGATGGGAAGGGACGTGGTGGTTAATGACAACGTGTTAGATAATGTGGGATCTGACCATGACGTTAATGGCATGGAATAAAGAGTGGAGAATGTAATGGTCTTGGCTGGGGTGGAGTTAGTTTTCTTCATAGTATAAGGCTGTGTTTTGGATTTGTGCTATTATCACTACTGATGATAGGAGGAATGGTTTTGTTATTGCTGAGCTGGGCTTACACAGAATAAAGACCTTTCTGCCCTTCTCTCCACCAGTGAGTAGGCTGGGGGTGGACTAGCAGTGGGGAGGGGACACAGCTGGGACAGCTGACCCCAAATTACCTAAGGGTTATTCCATACAACATGCCATCATGGCCAGCGCATAAATAAAAGGGAAAGAAGAAAGAAGGGGCAGGGGACACATTCAGAGTGATGGCATTTGTCTTCCCAAGTAACCATTACACGTGATGAAGCTCTGCTTTCCTGGGGATGTCTGAACATCTTCCTGCCCGTGGGAAATGGTGAATGAATCCCTTATTTTGCTTTGATTGTATGTGCAAGGCTTTTGTTTTATCTATTAAACTTTATCTCAACCCACAAGGTGTTCTCATTTTTACTCCTCTGATTCTCTTTCCCATCCTCCTGGAGATTTTTGGGGCTTAGTTGGTGGCAGGGTTAAACCTCATTAAATATATTCACTTGACATTTCCAAACATACCCATTTGTATGCAATGGCCATTATTTCTATGTATGGCCAAGAAAGACCATCAAACTGAAATGCAAGTTACCTCTGAAGAGAGTCCCACATGGATGAACTCCTTTCATCATCTGGTTTAATGTCCAGATGACAAAAAGCCTGTACCCAACAGCTGTAAAAGCCACATTTATTGCTTAATGAATCCCCTGAGTCTGAGGACCTTCTCCATAAACTATTTTTCTAGCAGTATTATAAGTAAAACAGTGCCATTTGGGAATTTTTATTCTATACTGACAAAAATTTGATCAGAAAAGACTGTAAAACAACTTACCAGAGATGACTTAGCAGGGCAGTGATAAAAACAACTGTGACAGGAATCAGGTCTGCTGGTCCTTTTCCAATTCTCTGTTTCCTAGAGCACATGAATGGAAAGAATTATTACCAAAGGTGTTTGCTTGCAGAGCAGTTATTAGTGCTGACTCCTTTAGAAAATATCAGCTGCTTAAAATGTACCAAAAGAGTTACATCTGTATGGCACAAAATGAAAAAAAGATAATTCACTCTAGAGGCTGTAGTAGCAATTGCCCAGTTCTTCTCTCAAGGTCCATGTCATTACTCTCTGGTGTGATGGGCTCTGCAGGACATTGTCTGCTGTCCCAGGGATTTCAGAGTGGAAAGCTGCTGGGATGGCCTCAGGTCTCTCCTCTCGTATAGATGACAATCACATTACGCTTGCTGGAATCAAAGACACACTTCAAATCAGAATTTAGCTTTTGCAGTAAACTGGGCTGCTGTGTGGGGCAGTGGCATGGTTTAACCTAATAATTGTAAGCAAAACTTGAATGCCATCACACATAGCTTGAACAGAAAAACCAAAAGGAAGAGAGAGAGGAAGAGAAAAGAAGGAAGGAGATATACATCAAAGAAAAGTGGTCATCATAACACACATTATTTGTAAGTAAAAAACCCTGGAGCCAGACAAGAAATGAACCAAAAAGATAATCCAGAAGCCAAATCCTCTGCTTGTAAAAAAGGGCAAAAATATCAATATTGAACTTGTATGTCCATGTCTTCCAGCTGCTGGGCTCTGCCCAGGAGGAGCTCACGACCCCGCTGCAGAGCATGGGATGGCAGGAGTGCAGCACACCTGGCAGGAATACCAGACCCAGCAAAGATTCCCAACAGCCTCCTTCCTACTTCCTCCTGCAGCTCTGTGTTCCATTTCAATTTAAATATCAAGTGGGGGATTTCACTAAAACTATTGCAACTAATTGCAAACATGAACATAGCGGGATTTTCTGTGAACAGGCTGGAAAGACCAAAGCAACATTTGTTTTATTTAATTTAAAAAGCTGTTATTTTTCTCAGTTCCAAGAAAACTAAAGTGATGGCAAGAAATGTGATGTGCAGATTGCCTGAACTGGTGTTAATTATTTTTTAATCACTGAAAATTAAATTAGGTTTTAAATAGACATTATTAATTCCTGTCTGGGTTGTCCAAAGACAGTGTAACAAGCTAACAGATATTGAATTATAATTACAAGAATATATAATTATATCAATTTTAGAAAATATAAGAAGGATATACTGGCTGTTCAATACAGAATTTGTTCAATTTACAGCACAGATTATTTAACCAAAACAATAAAAAAAATATGTAAAACATTGTATTTCATCCTAAATTATTTTGTTTATTGCTTTTCATTTTTAACTACCTTGGAGGGCCTGTTTCCATGTTTCCATGCACTGCTGTCATGGTTTAACCCCAGTCATCAGCCATCGACTAAAGATTTATTTTTCTACCAGTTTTACAAATCTGATGGCCTTTGGTCATGACTATTAGGAAAAAGGCATTGTTAGGTCTCTGAATACTGATAACTGCAGAGTAGGAAGGTTTAGGCAGCACAGCTTGTGTGGATCCATTCTGTCTGTAGCACTTCCACAGTCATAGAACTTTGTGGAGTACATGGATGCCCGGTTTAGAAAATTGATCCCATTTTAATTAGAATAATAGCTCTCTCTTTAATGGCATTAGATTATTATATTTTGAGGGAGACCCGCAGCTGTCTGCATCTGGTTCCACAAAAGTCAGTGTCAGTATTTAATATCAGGTATGGGAAACAGACTGGTCAGACTCTGGTAATTCCTAAATCTCTGATTATAGTAGAGCTGAACAAAGATCAGAACAAAAGAGATCCTGTTTCATACTTGGATCTGAGGTAAAAGTAACAGTAAATGCTTGGTGGTCTTCCATGGCATGTTTGGGATGGTGTTTTGCCTATGGAGTGCTATTGTGATACGCTTACTAATTCCTTTCTGAACTCTTGGAGAATGCCTCCACAAATTTCGTTCTCTGTAGAGGGATTAAGATGGACCCATCTTGACCTCTCTAGATTCCTACCTATACCTAACTATATCAGTAATGTCACACAAGCCATGATTCAAAGTGCTTTGGCAATATATGGAAAAGAAAAAAAAAAAAAAAAAAGAGGGAAGGAG
Source organism: Sitta carolinensis (assembly GCA_032173965.1). Lineage (NCBI taxonomy): Eukaryota > Metazoa > Chordata > Aves > Passeriformes > Sittidae > Sitta > Sitta carolinensis. The sequence continues at coordinate 49,153,414 of JAVUNC010000004.1, forward strand.
AAAGCAACCTTCTTCCCTCCCACCACCAATCATATATCACTGCTGATCACCTTTAAGACCTGGAGAAAAATGTGCAATGAACTGGGGATTTTGTGGAATGACACATGATCTACAATGGTGAAGAAATGTCCATTGTCTTCTGGAGTGCCAAGATGCCAGAGGCACTCTGTGTGACAGACTAAACACTGATTTTCTCTGACAAATCCCTCTGCAACCACTGCAAAGCCCAGAAGAGGCCACATTAATATCTAAGAATTCTGCAAATTTTCTGGTAATTATTGATCTAGCACATATTTAACAAAATACAAAGCCTTCTGAATTCCTCATTAAAGGGTACAAGGGAATTCTCAGAAGATGAATAGGAAATACTGCTATGTAACAGATACAATATTGAAAGTAGTCCAGCATTAAATTCCATCTGAAAACAAAAAAACCCCAAACCAATAAATTTCTACTAGCAGAAAGAAAGTGGAAAAGAAACAGTTATTTTTTTTCTCTTTAAAAAATCCTCTAACTGCTGACCTTGAGCTTTGCTGAAGACGTGTGAAAGACAAGAGAGGAAATTTCATTTAAACAAATATAAAGCTGATTTGCAGTCCATTTGTTGACAGCCCTGTAACACTGTCTGGCAAACAGATACCAATCCGGATGAGAAATCTGTTCGATTAGCATGGAAAGATGCTACAGATGGAAGTGGCTGTGTGGAGGAGCCCAGCCAGCCAGTGACAGGGTTGCTTTCCTTAGGAGGTCCAAAGTTGGAAACAAAACGATGGGGCCAAAATTTTATTTTGCATCAAAGCATGTCATGATTTTCAGCCATCTGCACCCCACAAGTCTCGTGAGAGACAGTAACCTTTGACATGCCAGCTTTTGCTAAAAGAAGAGGAGTGGCTAATTGGATTCCTAATCCATTAATACTAATCTTTTCACTGAAGTGCCAGAAAATGTGGTTTATCATTTTTTCTTCCCCTGCTGCTTTATGTGGCTCTGTAAAACTGGAACACAAAGTTGGTTGCTGCTGCTCACACTCCAGAGGTGTGATCTCCAAAGGCTCTGCATAACCTGAACTAATGAGATGCTAAGAGATGCTGCAGAAGTCTCTGACCAAATTCAGCCATATAGGGACAGGATTTACTTGTAGGTAAATCCATGCTCTGGTGCTTTGGAAGAAGTAATACATATTTACATCTGAGCTGAATTTGGTGTACCGTTTTAAAATTGCTTTCCAAGCATTATTTATTGCAATCCACAAAAATGAAAAGTGGTTAGGGTTTTTTTTTTTTTCCTATGTAGGGATAAGCAGGTTTTGTAAAAAGAGATGGTATAATTAGATTTTGTTCCTCAGATGAAAAGATGCAAAGTATATTGCAGCTTTACTCCTTTAATGACTCAGCCGCATATTGGTAATTACATTACAAAGCTGCATTTTGTTCAATTTGTGGAAGAGAGCAAGAAGGGGTACATTGGAAGCATCCACAGCCCAGATTATTCAACACATGTGCACACAGATAATCTGAACCCTTCAAAATTGCTCCCATTCTGCTCTTTCATTCTCTCCCATAACTCATTAGCCAAGCTCAGCTTGCCCTCAGTTCTCATGCTAAGCAAAGGAAAAAAGTATTGGAGAAGACATTATATAGTAGATCAAAGGTAAAATGCATGCAATTGAGCTAAATGTTTTCAAACACCATAAACTTAGAGAAGTCCCAGATGGTCTCACTGAAACATCCATGTTGAAGCAAAACTTTCCAGCATTCAGTCGAACGTCTGAGGGTTTATGGATTTAAGAATGGATTTTTAGGAGGACTTCTCACTAACAGCTGTCACATTTGGGGAACTCACAGTCTGAGAATTCTCTTATGTAGAGCATTACTGCACTGGCTTACCTGAAACAAGTACAAAAGTGTAAACAATCAAGGGAGAATATGATCAAATGAGGAAAAAAAAGGAGATGAGGTTACTCAATCCAACACAAGAAGCCATTTGCCAGTGATGCAAATAAATGCTGCTGTTCACATCTCTTGGGGGAAGCTGAGGCAGAGCACTGGCTAAGGGTCTTGGAACCTGGTCCTGCATGTAACAGACCAGCAGCTGCAACATCCACTGCTGGTCTGTTACATACAGAGAGGGTCTGCAGGGTCTGTGTTTTCCCCTGTGGCTATGACCTGAGTTGTAACTGGTGACAGAACTACGAGGAAATCTCTAACCAGGGCAAGAATTGAGGCTATTCAGACAAGTCTGTGATGGGGACAGCAGTAAGGTCAGCGGGATGGAATCAGGCTACAAGAAAAGCTTGGTTTCCTGTCTTGGAGCAAAAATAGTAACTTCTACACCACCAGCTCCCTCTCTCAGTTTTTGTAAGCAAACTGAAGTCCTCAAACTACAGTTTCTGGAGCAGTTTAGGGGATTTCCTGGTAGAAAGTCAAAAAGTAGGTATCCTTATCCAAAACTAGAAATGTGCTACCTGCATATCCATGAACAAGTTTTCATGACTTTTAGAAACGACAGATTCTCCAACAGTAGGCTCACTGACCTGGAAGAGCAGAAACTGTGGTGCTGGAGACACTCAGAAATGCTGCAGCCTGGGCCACCCTCAGACTGGATTCTCTGAGGTCTCACTGTCATGAGTGACTGATACAGGACCAGCTCTCTACACCAGGTCTAGGGTCATCATTGAAATAAAGTATACCAGCACTGTGTCCTGCCAGGCCAGAGGTGGCTGTGATGTTCTGTGACTTTGGTAAGGTACATTATGGGGACTTTCCTTCTTCCAAACACATAGCAATGCTAAGAAGGGAAGACTTAGTCAATCTGGCATGGAGTTCCCACTTTTGGTGGGAGCAGGAAATGTGCCCACAAATGTGTGTATGGACTAGAATCTCTTTCTGTCCTGAAATCTAAGCTAATTTTGAAGGTTTAAGGGGTCATTTTAGTTGTCTGGGCAAACCAGCATTGTTTGTACTGTAAGCTTGAGTCCCATGGCTGTGATAGACCTGGTTTTAAACTAGATACTTGCATGATGCTGTCAGGACAGCTGTGGAAATGCAGAAACCAATGTGTACTGCAACATCTACCTGAGAAGCTCATAATGTTGTCAAGCTCTTAGTTTTAAGATGGCATGCCTACATTAACTGCAATAAGAATATATTTTGTCACAGTCCAGCTTATTCCTGCTTATTCACCTTTGGATAGTATCCTGCTTGTTTACACAGAACACATTAAGTCCTGCTGCCCTTTACCTCAGGAATCATCGTAATATTAGACATTTTCATCAGCCAGCATTGGATCACACAGCACATGCTTACACTTTGCTGCAAGCCTGGGGTATTCAGTTACTGAAAAGAGCATGATTGCTTTTTTGTTCTCATCTCTAATGTCCACCAGTCTCAGTTACAATTTAGCTATTTTCCCAGTTGAACAATGCTAATGACTTTGAAAGGCAGTTAAGTGGAAGATAAATTTCAATTAGCAGGTAAAAGCCTTAAGGTAAGCTGTGGTAGGGCATATCTTTTTTTTTTCTTTGAACTGTTCATACAAATTCCTATTTATAACTGTGAGGTGTACAGTGAAGATGAAACAACACCCTCCTTCCGCAGTTTCTAGCCACCCTCTACCAAAATTCAATTATCTCCCATACCTTCCCAAGGCATTAGCACAGAGCTGAGGGAAAAAACATGAATCACAGAATCATTACAGTTGGAAAAGACTTCAAAGATTATCTAGTCCACGCTTTGACAGAACACCACCATGTCAACTAAACCATAGCACAAAGTGATACATCCAGTAGTTTCTTGAACAGGAATGAAGAAAATACATTCTTCCATAATGCTGGCATTCCTAACTGGGCTGCCAAGTTTTAGTTGGGCTTCCAGTTCTAAATGTCTAAGAGGGTAGCAGAATGAGTGCCAGTTATTATATATAATGGGTATGGTTTCACATGATTACTGCTGAAAAAAATTGTATGAAATCCAGTATGAGGTTTTAGCCACAGAAATTCCATTGGACAGGCACAAGACATTGCTACTTACCAACAGGAGCAAACTGCTGACATGTACTGTGCAGTTCTACAGTGGGCAGACCCTAATTCACAGCAGTATCAGAACAACATGAGAACTATACCTCTGCCTCCTCATCCTTCAGAACAGAGTCCATACTCTAATTGTGGGGATGGAGGGAACTTCTAGAGATGATTTCATTACAGATCAGAGTGAGTTTTGCCTTAGATGTTGTATAATGTCCTTTTTTCCCAATCTTGTTTTTTTAATGCTGGCCATAGAGCTGGGCAGTGAACACATGCATGACACTGACTCCTGTTTTCTGGTTTAAAAAAAAAGCCAGAAATTAGGGTATAGTTCAATAGTAGGTGAGGCAGACAAAAACATTTACAAAGAGAGGCCCAAAATGCATGAAAGGGCGTATACAAAATTCCACCATGCTGGAGTGCAGCCTGCGCTGTACTGCAGGAAGTAATTCCAGGAAGGACTCCATGAAGAAAAACCTTCAGTGGGCTGGAGAGGGTGAATTCATAGTTATTACTCTCCCTTTTCCTCCTGTCAGATAAATGAGTAGCAGGGAATATAGGAAACCCTATTTGCGTGAAGGATTCTATGTGCTGGCCCATGGAGTGATCAGATAAGTAACAGGAGCTCTAAAAAAAGCATATTCTTAGAAACTGCGTCATCTGAACAGATGCAGTGCTGTTAAAGTTCACTGGATAAACTAGGGTTTATTTTCTACAACATCTCTTTAAATACAGTAACCAGAAGTCAGCAGGTTCATGGGTGCATACCCATCGGAATGTTTTGCTGCACATTAATAACTCCAGCACAAGGTTCCAGCTACGTCGGCCAAAACAAACATAAACCAGTTTTTGGTTTCAATCCCACACATCCCCTCTGGGAATTACGTTGAAACTTCCTGTTTTGTCCACTACCTGCCCTGCATTTCACAGCCCACAAATGGGAGCTAGCGAAGAGCTTTCAGAGATCGTACTTGGAAGGAAACCAAAGAGCAAGGAAACAGCTTCAGACTAACACAAATGGCTGAAAAACCTGCCTGTGAAATATGGACAGAGAAAGGGGCTTATGGAAAGGACACCATTCATTCAGGATTCCTTTTCAAAGTGACTGTACCAAAGCAGCAAGGTCCTCGTGCTGAACTTCAACACAGAACTGCACCCCAGCAGCCTCCTGGCTTTTCACAGACATCTCCACCACAATCTGCGCCTGCAGGCACTCAGAGGAGCAGCAATGCTGTCCCTGTCCTGTAATTTTAAAGGGAGGTGGAAACAAACATTTGTTTTACTGAACAGTGATACTTTTCCATATACAAATACCTTGACTCCAGGTACTGCATGTTGTTTGTTCTTTCCTTGCTCTGCACCAGCACAGGAGAAGGAGAGTCTGAAGTTCTGGGGTGGCCACTTATGGAATCATAGAATCACAGAATCATAGAACAGCCTGTGTTGGAAGGGATGTTGAATATCACCTGGTTCCAATGCCCCTGCTGTGAGCAGGACACCTGCTGAGGAACACCTTCCCCTAGACCACCTGGCTCAGAGCTCCCTTTAACCTGGCCTTGAGCACTTCCACAGATGTGGCAGCCACAAGTTCTCTGAGCAACTTGTGTCAGTGCCTCACTGCCTTCACAGTAAAGATTTTCATCCTAATATGTAACCGAAGCCTGCCTTCTTCCCACCTGAAGCTATTCTCCCTTGTCTTGTTACTACATGCTCTTGTAAATACTCTCCTTCCCCTTGACAATTACCATTATTGATTTTCTAGAGAGTAGATTTCCACTTTATTAAAAAAAATACAATAATGTTCAATAAACCTTTGGTGAGGAGTGGGCTGCTATTCCACATCGATTCAGTCAGTAGAGAGGGATGGTAAAGTCTCTAACAATTTAGTGTTTCTTCATGTACTAAACTCCAATTTGGCTGGGCTTCAGAGGCTGCTACTTTTCTGTGTGACATTTAGGTCCTGATGTCTTAAACACGATAAACTTTGTTCACAGCCTGGTGACTACCACCATACAACCAGCCTAAAAGTTGGACCACGTTTTGAATCATAGAATGTGGTGACAAGGATCATTGAAGTCCAGCTCCTGGCCCTGCACAGGACCCCCAGAGAATCACACCATGTGCCTTTTAAACACTTCTTGAACTCTGTCAGGCTGGTGCTGTGACCACCTCCCTGGGGAGCCTGTTCCCCACCCTCTGAGTGAAGAACCTTTTCCTGATATTTAGATATTAGATATTTAATCTAAGCCTATTTATGTCCTTACTTTAAACAAGGAAAAATAGATTTTTAGCCATTTATTAGTAGCAGTGAAAAATTTCACATGCTCACAAATATTTTAAGGCAGCTTTGGCCCAAAAAAGACATCATCACATCTTTCCCTGAAGGATATAAACCTCACGAGTATTTTTAAATCTGCTCCACTTTTTGGGTCCCCAATTCAGAAAAAAATTAGGACATCCATTTATGACCTATTTTCTATTGTTAGGAACCAGTTTGCAGTAGTAACAGAAAATAGAGTCCAATGCCGTGATAACAGGAGAGACAACGTTTCATTGCAATAAAATCAAGTCCACAGAAAACTTTTTTACAGCTTCTGGGAAGCAGATGGTTGTTATATCATTACAAACAAATACCAAAACATGTCAGGTGAAAATTTTTTCCCTGCACATCTGGTTTTTTAGTTGTGGTGCAAAGTTTCTTTTAATCACAAGAGCAGTTATATTTCTCTGGTGGGTTGACCCTGTGTGGGTGTCAGGTGTACACCAAAGCTGCTCTGTTTTGCCTGTGATGGTAACTGGTGAGTGATCCTTGTCCCTGTCCTTATCCCTCCCCATGAGCTTTTCTTTATGTTGGTCTTGGGCATGTTCAGCATCTGATGGAGCCCATGTCCAGTTTGTGAACTTCTGAGCCTCTCATCTGCTTCTCTCCAGAGGAGGACTTCCAGTTCATTTGCTTCCTGCACAGCAGGACTCTCTCCTGGCCTAAGCAGATCCATCTGGGGGTGCTCTCCATTCTGGTCTTCCCACAACACGTCAGTCTCTCCCTGTTGGAGCAAGTGCTTGCACTGAGACCTCTCACTACCACCTCAGGACATCTTGTTGACATCTTGCAACTATTTCCCTTCTCACAGTTTTTCATTTTTCCGCAGCATCTACTCCTTCTTTAAAGGCCTTGTTCAGCTCACTGGCACACAAAACCTGGTCTAGATAGGGCCTTTGATCAGGTCCTCCATCACTGCTTTAATGCAGACCCTGAGCTTTCCAGGTCCCTTCATTCTGTCCCTGCATACCTGCAAGCAGTTACAACAAGAAAAGAAGGGGTACAGAAATTTTGGCCTTTGTTTCCTTCAGTCTCTCCAAGTGTGTTTAAAACTGTCCTTTTCTTTGGCACTCCTTTAAACCCCTTTGGAAGTGGTGCCTTTGTTGGGGATCCAGTTGGCTGCCCTTCCCCAGGAGGAAGGGATGTGTGCCAAGGAGCGTGGCCAGGCAAGGCTGAAAACTTCCCTCTGAAACCTCTTTTACCATTGCTGAGGGCTCCATCAAGGGACATACCCATGTGACCGGCAGTGCTGAATGCAGGGGCATTGCAGGAGGTGGAGACTGCCCTGCCAGAGTGCTACTCACACTCCTCTCTCCCAGGGAGGAAACCACCAGGCAACTGGGATGAAGTGATCCATGCCCTGCTTGTATATTTCAAAAATCCATCACCTTTGCCTCTCTTGAGGCATAAAATAAAATGTTATTCACAATAACGTTTTATTTGATATAATGGTTTCTAAAAACTTCCCTTTAAGGTCTTGAGGGGAAAATAACGCTGAGTGTTAATGCAGACATTCCACAAACCTGAAATCTCCATACTGTAACCCAGGGAGCCTCTGATGGGAGTACCCTTGTCTCTGCAACACCTTAGTTAGTAGAGGTACTTTTTCTTCACTACTAGATAAGTGAGTAGTTAACAATGTTTTACCACTGTTTTACTAATATAAACTCTTCAACAGATTTCCCTGATTTTTGGCAAAGCAACCCAGCAAGGACAAACTGACCAATTCCTGGCAGGTCTGTCTGGAACAAATGGTGGAGGCAGCTCTGTTGTCTGCAGACTTGCTGGTCCTACATGGGGAGTATCTTTACCAGCCTGACTGAATTACAGCTTTACAGCATTAAGGAATTTACTGTGACAAGGAAGCTTATAATAAAGAGAATAATGCAGAAGAAGAAAAAAATAAAGTGACTTTTTGAAGATTACCAGCAAGCTAAGTCCACAGAACAGGCATTGCTGTGACCGTATATTTTGCAGAGGCATCTAACCTAGAATTAAAAGTTGTCAGTAGCCTAGTAACAGCATGACAGATGTTCAGAGCCCCACACTGATGTTCTTTTGCAAAATCAGTGGCAGCACTAAGAGTAAAACTCTAACGCTACATCTCCAATAGTAAATAAAACAGGCTAGACACTTTTCCATAACCTGAAGCAATGCAGCGTGGCCTGGCACACGTACACAAATCTAAAGTGTTCCCTTTTGCCTCCAGACATGATGGTCATATCTGAACCACCCATTAGGAAAGGTCTGAGGCATCCAATCCTTTTTGTTTCCAGCAATATTTCTAGCTTGCATGGACCAAATCTGCGCCATGGAGCATTGCAGCAATTAAACAAGACACACGATTGCAGACCAGTGCCCTGGTCCTGTTCTACTTTCTAGTACAGAGACATAGCCTATGGGGGTATTCTATGGCCTTCTAAAGCCTTTTAAAAGGCCTTCTGGGGCTGTCTTATACTTTATCAGTTTTAGTTGCTTACCCCAATGGGTGGCAGACCTTGCTTGAGAAAACCGCAGTGCTTTCCCACTCACTCATAAATAAAGGGCTTCTTTCACTTGGAAACATTGAGCCATGAACAATCCTTAGAGTATCACACACCAACCATGTCAAACGACAAAAGAGTAACCTATGTGAGGAAACAGAACTAATAACCACAGCTGCCTAGTCTCTGAGAGGATTTGGAAATGAGAAGGAACTGTAAGAAGTAAATGGGTAATTTTGGTGAACAGTCCCCACTGGATCCCGGGATTAGGATGTTAACATATTTGTAACAGCATATCGTCATAATGATGAGCTCCAGCAGAGACATCCCCCCATTCACCCATTCCTTCCAGGGATATTACAGGTGCATCCCCAGCTGGTTTTGCTAAACCCAGCCATGTCTCACAAGGGACATCTTCCCTCTCTGATATGAAGTGATGCTGTGTGTTGGAAAAACACATCAAAGTTGTTGTGCATGTGGTTGGTTTGGGTTTTTTAATCACCATTTTGCATATTCCCATAAGCTCTATCAAGTTATATAGAAATCAAGAAGAAAACCTGAAATATTTCTGAACTTTCAGTTCAGAAATAAGTATGGATAAAATACAATTCTCTCATTCTCCTGGTATTATTGCTAACACACAAATTGCTGACTGGATTCAAAGCTTGCTGAATTTAAGAAGAGCTTTAACACTAAGGAAATGGCCTCAGCTTCCTGACTATTGATGTGCTCGTTTTGAAAACCTCAACATTTATGAATCTGTGGGCTTCTTAGACTTAGTGCTTAAAACTAGTGAGAACAATAAGAGAAAAACTATGTGAGTAATTGCATTTATTAAGGGTCAGTTCAGTTTTGGATCTACCTTTTGAATTCTGTTGGAAAAAGAAATGTACAATCCCATTAGGATTCGGTGATAGCAGTGCTGATGCCACAGGCACAGCCCATATCCCCTCAGGAAGGGCAGGAGCTTCTCTGCTGAAAAGCCTGATGTGCATTAGTGCAGTGGTTTGTAGGTTGCAGAAAGCTTTTAAATTGCACATTTCTAGAGTCAGAGGGTATGCATGGAGAAAGAGAAATGGGAATGAGAAAAAAAAAAAAAATCAGAAAATACTCCACCTGCGGGTGCTTGGGGTTGGAGAGCAGGCCAGGGCTGCCTGCATTGGAGGCACAGGGATTCTATTCTAGCTGTGCCATGTGTGGGGTGAGTGCAGAGCCCTCATTTGTCACAGGCTGAGGTCAGGCTGTGGGAATGTAAGAGAGAGGAGCCAGATCAAAAGCAGGGTCAGTTCTATGTGTTCCTCTGTCAAATCCCATGCTCAGAGGGCAGGCTTGTTGGAGTGCGTATTTCAGATACAGTGAGCTGGAAAATTGCAGTACTGGAGGTTACACAGCTGCAAATTAGGCAAGAACCAGGCACAAAGTTCTAAACTGCTGAAAAAGAGGAGCAACAAGAGAAAACAGATGCCTAATGAAGTGAACATTTACCTTTTTAACGTTGATCTTGGACTGATTGGATGGTGGAAGCAGGAGAGAGGGAGAAGTTACAGAGAAAAATGATCTTGAGAACACCTTGATTTTTAAGAAAGAATATTCCTTTAGGCAGGCATGATGTAAAAGTGAACTTGAGGAGCCAGTTCTTGAAATTAGCCCTGCTGAAAAGCACTTGAAGAGGGAATTCAGCCATGGTTTGAGAGCACAAGGACTTCCAGGAATAAATCTGATCTCCCAGCTCTGCCTGGAACCACATCAGAGGGAGAGGAGCTGGGATGTGAGCAGGCTTTGAGCTGAAGGTATAAGATGAAATTTTTGCTTCTGCATTCTCTGTAAGACAGGCTGACTTCAGAAAGCACCATATTTAAAAGAAATAGTTTATGACACAACTTTAACACATTTAAAATGCACAAAAAAATCAGAACCTAACTGTTAGTAATTATTCTTTGCAGTGTGACAAACAATGTTTCAATATTTGCATGCCCAGGCATCAGTAAGCATCTTGAAAAACAAGCCTAAAGCACTAAATTTACACCTAAATTAGTGGCTTGCTTTTGAGATATCCAAGATGCCCAGCCATCATCCTGACTCCAGAGGAAGCTCTTGGAAGCAAATCAGAAAGGGTAGAGGAAGAGGGGAACAAAACAGATTGCTGGAGGCAGATCCTGCTTTCTGATTATTTGGGCCCAACACAGTCACCACGCAATCAGGAGCTGGCAATGGGAAGCTCCAAATTGCACAAATGGCTTCCAGCTCTCTTTTTTCTTTTTTGCAGAGCAGAGTGTGCAGGAATCAGGCAGCCGGCAAATCAGACATTTACCACCTCCTTGTCTGCAAGATGAACGCTGACACACTCTCCTGCATCTGGAGCTGCAGTGGCATGAGCAGAGCCGTGAAGGAGCATCACGGCATTCATTCTTTGGCAGAACAAGGAGTCCATCAAGGGCACTGCCACTCTGCTTCAGAAGGACACTCATTGCCCCCACAACTGTCTGGAGCCCTCTGCACAGAGAGCAGCTGATGAGGGACTGTACAGCCAGTCCTTAGGAGCTTGCTCCCGTTACGTCTCACCCGACAAAAAGAAAAACCCCATCAGACTGGATATTTTAGTGGTATGACATGGCCAGGAGCAAAATGCCATATGTTTTCTGTCTTCACTGTGATAAAAGCTGAGGGCAGCAGACATGGCTTTTTACAAGTTCCTGATGCTCAAAAGCCTTGGGAAATTTAAGAAAATTAATATGAAGCCAAAAGGGAGAGCTGAGCATGGTTTTCTCTCCACACTTCACTAACCCGGCATTTCTGTCACTGGGCCAGTGAGGGCTGGGATCTGCTCCTCCACAGAGACAAAGGTTTAAGTGCTGTGAAGAAGGCACTGATTTTTTTTTTTTCTTTTTCTCATGTTAACTGAAACAAAACGTAATTAGTTAAGAAGATTTGTAAGGGCAATGGCATATGAATGGCACCTTCCACACCCCAAATTAGATGAATACCTGTTAGATTAGTAGTTAAGCAGTATCAGAAGCAAGAAAGTGGCATCAAGAACTGCAGCCCTTGTTCAATGAATTTGAACAATGAGGAAGAGAGTTTAAATTTATGTAATCTTCTTCATCTGGGACTAGCTGATTTAACTCACCAGAAGATGATACACATGAAACGGAATTTATATAATGGAATCAGCTTTGCTCATTTGCTGAGCTGGAAGAAGTTTCACATGGAAATTTAGGAAAATGCACATAAATAATTGCTACGACTTCATTTATTTTTTTCTACAAAAGCTGAACAGAAATACTTTCAATAAATAGCATGCCAAAAGTATGCCAACTTCTGCCTTAAAATCTAAGATTAAATTAAATTAAGTAGATAAAAATTCTTTTGGAATATTAGGACAGTCTAAAAAATATTCTTATGCAGTGACAAATTCTGATATCATTTTAGTGTTGGGGATTGTCAAGAGAGAAAGAGAGAAATTCCTAACAGAAGGGAATGAAAATCATCAAAGGATTTATATGTTAACAAATAGGATTCTACCAAAGATCATCTATTTCTGAGAAAAGCACCATCTGTCACCCTCGTACACAAAAGGAAAAAAAAAATAGGGAAAAAAACCAACCATATTTTGGAGCTCCCTCTGCTGGAAGCAAGCTGCTTTTTTTGGCTTTCCCTTGGCGTGCCTACCTCGAACAGTTACAAAATCCCACCACCTTTTCAGCAATAAACAGCACGTTTCACTTTACATGTGATATCAAGGAAGAAGAGATTTATTTCCTCTCTACACGAGAAGATCAAATGCACGTAAAGCAGTACTGCTCACTCTACAACTGGACAAAAACCCCAGAAGCAGGATTTAAAGATTGACTGTACTACCAGTGGGATTTCTTTTGCTATTTTTCCTCTTTTTTGAACAAAAGAATTCATACTTACAAAGCTTCTCCCGCCACAACCCTGGTCCTCTTTTTTCTCTCTACCAAATCAACAGGGAATCAGTAAATTACTGTTTAAAAATACAAAAGGGCATTCTCAATAACATCGCAGCAGGAACAAGCCTTAAAAATATGATGCCAAACACTGTGTTACTCATGGCAGTCATGCAGCAGAGTTGACACAGTTGTGATAAATTCACACCTAAGATTGTATCTGTAACTGGGTGGTTCCCCAAATGCTGCCTTTAGCTGTAGGTGTCCTGCAAGACTATAATTTTGGGATGAGAACTTGAAGCACGTCAGAAGTATGTCAGCTCAGCCAGGGAGCAGTTTTAAACAGCCATCACAGAACAGGATGAAGCACACAGTGGAAGGAAATTTCTTCTTTACCAGCCACAAAATGCACTTAAATTCCTTCCTCAACAGGGTCTTTTGTCAGTTTTTATCACCTTTGCCCTTTTTTCCAGCTTTTTGTCTGCAGCTGCTCTGCTCAAAGCACCACCATTTAGCTCAGTGACTGCCTAGCCAGGCTGGTGTGCAAAGCACTTGGCCCATTGCTCATTGACAAGCCTGGTATGCTCAACTTCACAGGGATTTTAAAAAACACCAGTATGTTCAGCACCTGAGATCCAGAATCTGCACATATACGTGTGTGCATTCTATCAATATAGAATGGATACAAACCCATGGTGGGAGAAATAAGAAGTGAAAGAGCATCCTTGGGGATATGCACAGGTGTGTGCTTTCAGGAGACAAATCCACGGTGAAAAGAGCTATGTGAAAATAAGTGTCAAAAAAGCACAGAATCATAGACTGAGGTTACAAGGGCAGCACTAATGAAAGTGAAAAACTATGTGAAAAGTGAAAAAATGTGGTGACTGAAAAGGAATTAAAGGTAGGACAGCAAAGGCAAGAAGGAGGGTGTCTTGGTTTGAAAGACAGTTGTCTGCTAAGGAAGGCAGGAACCTCCTTTGAAATGGAAAATATAAACCCCCTCCCTCTGTATTATTATGATTTTGAAATTAAGGGGCTCTCAGGCAAATTATGGGAATAGGTATAAGAGTTCTTTATTAGGAATATTAAAATAAAAATGTAATAGTGCAAAAAACACTGACAGAGTCAGAGTACAACCTGACACCCTGTGGGTCAGGGTGTTGGTACCAGTCTGATCAAATGGTGGATGCAGTCCTCCTGGATTGGCAGATGTGGTTCTGTTGATCCTGTAGAATGACAGTTTTCCTCTGAAGGTCCAGTGGTAGTGTAGATGGGTCTGGTCTTCCTCCAGGAATCCAGTGGAAAAAGGAGTGCCCTGGTGTTCCAATTCTCAGATTTTTATCCAGGTAGGAATGCTTGGCTCCTCCCCCTGGATGGAGCATCTCCCAGTGGGATGATGTAAGTTTATCAGTCAAGCAGTGAGACTCCAGGCCCATTAGCCCTGGAGAAAGGATGTGGAAGAGATAAAGAAAACAGCCCCAGCTGGTTTTAACAGCTGCCCCATTAACAGAGGATATCCCCTCCAGAGTTATGAGGATGGGTCATGGAAGAGATAAAGAACACTGCTACACCTGGTTTCAACAGATAGTGATAGAATACATTCTTCTGGTTACATCTTGTATTGAATCCTAAAACAAAAGGACAAAGGAAGAATGACACAACATCTCAAAGTCCCTTTTCTTGGAACTCTCCCCCAGCATCAACCTTCAAAGAAAGGAATGCGAGAAATCACTTTCTTTCTTTTTTGACAAGAAAGAGGCTTCTTATGTTTTCTATCTTCTTGTTACTTTTCATCATTTATTCCCAGAAGTACAAGCCCTCCCTTTTAATGTTGGGTTTAAATACTTTGCTGCAAATCTGAAAACTCTGTGTGATAAATTTTGGTCATTAACATTATTCACTGCTATATTGTAGATATTGTCCAAGATGTAATGACACCAACAGGTGTAACCCACTGCCAGCAGAGGCACTGCTGCTACATATTAAGAGAAAGTGGCTTAAATCAATACACTACTAAACAGACCACATTCCACTTTAATAATTACACTTTACTGCTGAATTTATATTATTATTTTAATACACTGGTTCTTTGAATATAAGATCATATCTGAAAACTTTGTTTAACTTATTTAGTTCACTCTGTTCAAGATAAGTAGTAATAGGGATGTAATCTCCAGGACAGCTGTTAAAGACTAATATTTATTTCTTGGGTATAGTTACTTGCAGAGGATAGACTTACAGAAGGGTCATACCACTGCTTAAGGTTAGGGGTCAATATGTATTAATTCTAGGAGTTTCATCCTTTTATCCTTCCTCTCTCTTTTAAGTATTAAATGCAAAAGAAATAAACAACTATTAAAAGTATCCCCTTGAGACTTAATCACAGGAGAAGAATGAACTCAAATAGTGAGAAGATGATGCGTAAAGTGAGTCAGAAGAGAAGAGTACCTTTTTCCCTTTAGTCAGTGCTGATTCTCCCTGGCATGTAAACCAACAATTGCTTCATATCTTCAGGGTACTACTTTCACGGCTGCTGAGCTGGGTCCATTCTTGGGCTCCCCTTGGATACAGCTGGTGGTTGCAGCTGCCAGCAGCTGCTTAGGCAGACTAGAGCCTGGAGCACCACAGCGTGGCCACGAGAAAGCCCCAAGGAACAAAAGGCTGCTGTTCCCAGACAGGTGGTTTCTTCCTAACCTCCTGTCCCCATGTTCTATTTTCGACATACAAGCATAGTTCAGGGAGTTATATTTTGTTGCACAACCATTTCCATTACATCTGGCTTTGGTAGTTATTTTGCCCTGCTCAGTCAAATCTGTGGGTGGGATAGCACAGGAAACCAATCTGCCTGAGAAAGGCTGAATACTAATTGATGGACAGATCTTTAAATCCATGGAATCATAGGACTTTTTGGGTTGAAAGGGACTTTAAAGACTATCTAGTTCCAAGCACCCTGCCATGGGCAGGGACACCTTCCACTAGACCAGGTTGCTAAAATTCCCATCCAGCCTAATGTTGTATCCAGGTCCCTATATGTGGGGTATTCTACTTTGCTGCCCCCCAAAAAACTGTGGGCATTCTTCAGAGAGGCTGTGGCATGGGGAGGATGTCTTATTTTCAAGTTCTGCTGGGGGTGGCAGCTGTGCAAACTCACGACAGATCAACTGAGGCCTACACTGGTTATTTTTGAAAAGCCAGAAGAGGCAAACCAATATTGCCAATTCAGTGCTAGATGTTGTTGTTGTCATGACCAGACGGTAAATTCCTGGTAGTCATATTAAACAGCAACAGCTAAATTTGATTCTTTTCTTATCAAGAATTCCCTTTCTATTTCATAGACACCAAAAGAAAAGGGTACCTACTTGAACACTAGATATTGACGGTTGTGTTGCACTAAAATAGTTGTTTTTGTCATAATTGCACACTGGGTGACTAATATATATATATATATATATATGTAGCATATAAGTAGGTCTGTCTTACTGCATATGGTATATTCTATAACCCCCTTTCTAACCTTATGGTGTGGGACTTCCCACACTGACCCTTCCCCTTCAAATACCTCCATTGGCTGTATTTCCCTTACTCCATCCCCCTTAACCTAAGTTTAAATTCTCCCTGCCATAAAGTTGGGGTCTCTTTTTCTTCCCTGGAATTGATTCCTACATTAAAAACTACAGGGTCGGGGTCCTGGAAAAAAAAAAAAAAAGGCACCTCTTTCACTTTTATCCTTGTCGAGTTTACTTCTGGGGTCCAGAGCTAGCCTAATCAGAACCCCAGGACTGAGCTACAACAATTGGCTAACAAAAATAGGGATTATACAGAGAGCGTGACAATATGTGTCAAAATACGTAACAAGAATTCTTTAAGGAAGTTGGTATCAGATGCTGATATATCAGCAGCTTCTGTTTGATTACAAGTCTTGGAAGACTACACAGTGTAGAACATACTTTGGAAGAAAATAATAGAGTCCACATTGGGTAAGTTATCAGCTCACATGAAAGAGAGATGCTGTCTGCTGGCCTTTTCATTTTGACAGGTTTATTTTCACACCAGTTCCTTAAGAAACATCCCATTCCAAGAAGCTGAAAGAATATAGAGGAAAGCCATCTATTTTTCTCCAATAATTTTTGTGATCAATGCCCCAGAGCTTATTGTCTGAGTGAGCATAAACTGCGTAATGCCTTCTAAAAATAAGCCCATACGCAATATTCAGTCCCAGAAAATAAATCTCTTTAGTGCCGGAAGAACATATTAACTGCCATTCTTACTGATTCCATCAAGCTTTTCGAACTAAACTTAGCTGGGTTTGAGTTACATTTCCTTTCCAGTCTATTTCTCACAAGTTCTACAAGATTCTCTCCCCAGAAGATCACCAACCTTATCACCAGAACATTCTGCAACCTGAGGCAACAGAGAAAGCATAAAGTTTTCGCATCCCAAGATGTTATGAGCTGCAGTGAAGGAAACAGGCTTCCTGTGATCTCCCCTTACAGTATCATGAACAAGAAGGTTCCTAGTGGAGTCACTTTCCCTCAATTCTCTCATCAGACTTCAGCCACATTGAGGCAGAAAGGCTGTTGGACACTGTTAAGTGTCAAATTTACCTCCCCCAAAAGCAAAAAATGATCGTGAACATGTCAGGGACAATATAAGAATAATCTTAAGAAGAAGTATTATAAATCAAGATCTCACTTTATGAGGGAGCACTCTAACCCCTATATTTCAGGGGATTTCATAGCTGAATTCCTGACAGAAGTTTGCCATGCTGCCTTCCGGGGGTGCATCCAGATTTTTCCCAGGGAATCAAGCATACGGACTAAAGAAAAGGGATGGTGCATGTTAATATCTAAACAAGAGAAAGATGGGATGCCTTTGGGGCAAGTTCCTAGACCCAGGACATAGAAAGTGCTCCCATGTCCTATAATTTAGACATAGCTGAAAGTACCTAAGTAACGTGCAAATTCACATTGCATGCACCTCAAAAAATGTTCTTTCATATGACATTTTTATGATTTATCTAGTCAGTTTTTCCAAACTGCAGCCAGAACAAGCCATATACATGCTTGCAGAATATCAGTTCTAAAAGCCACCCCTTTTCTTCAGCTTCTCCTTGGTCTTATAATTGAGAAAATACAATAAATACTGTAATTCTGACTGCCACTTCATCTTCTGCATTGATTTCAGCATACTGGTTTTCATTAATTTAAACCCCAGCGTTTCTGCTTCTGCTCCCTCCTAGCAAAAAGGCATTCCAGATCCAGAAACAGACAGTTAAATTTAATAAACATGTAATGCTCATCTCCTGTACAATTTAAACTGACACCATGACCCAATTAAGCTTTTTGGCATCACACTCTCCGTTTAGTGAGGGTGGTGGTTCTGCGGCAATAATAGGAACCAGATATTACTTGTATTGTTTGTCTGGTTTAGACATCTTAAATAGAACCATTAAGAGGCTCCAACTGTGGTAGTTTGGATGAAGAAGTAAAATTAATCTAGAACAAGAGTCTATCAGCAATATCAACCTGGGGACACTGTGAGTTCATGAAGCAATTGTTTTTACGTAGTTTAGATTCTGCGATACGAGTTCAGCATGTTAAGATCAAAAATAAAGATTATATCTGGATTTTTTAAAACATGTGTGTGATGTTTTGATTAAATCCCTGACATTTCTTAATAAACTAGATAAGGTGCTTCCTATAATTAATCGTTTAAAATTATCTCTATCTGTAGGCACTTGTGATACGTGTATTTTCTCCCTCATCAGAGGCAGGGAATCTCTGGGTCTCCTCAGAGGTGCACTGTCCTCTCCTAAGCCCTTAAGTGATGACACTGCCACAGTGATGACACTGCTGCATATTGGCAATATCTGTTTGCCTCTTCTGGCTTTTCACTGCTACTGATGACTGAACTCTGCACTGGAAGCACCTGCACAAGCTTTGCTCAGGGATCTGCTGGTGGGAAGATCTGCAGTGTCCTCAGGCTTGCACCTGGATGTGACACAGAATCACAGAGACACTAAGGCTGGAAAGGACCTCCAAGATCATCAAGTCCAGCCTTTGACTGAATACCACCATATCAACTAGACCATGGCACTGTCACATACAGTCATTTCTTGAACACTTCCAGTGGCAGTGACTGCCACATCCCTGTGCAGCCTGTTTCAGTGAAGAACCACCTTTCCAGTGAAGAAATTCCTCCTGATGTCCATCCTGAACCTCCCCTGAATGTCTGGAACCCGTACTGAAGTGCCAGATCAGGCAGATCACCAGGCCCTGCTCCTGCTTGGGCCACACCCGAGTGCCCAAAGCGGCAGGCACAGCCGATTCCCAGCACAGCCTGAGAGCCAGGCTCAGCCAGCAGGGCAGAGGTGCCTGTTGGGAGGAACTGCCAGCAAAGCAGTGAAGGCCCACTGATTAAGAAACTATTGAAAACTTTTTAACTTCAGTTAAAAGCAATTAGGATTGTATTACAGATACAATCCAGACGCTGGAGTTTCAATTTACACCTCATAAAGGCAAAAGCCTTGATAAATCTGTCCCCAGATCCCAGAGATCCCAGCCCAGCCTTGATGATGAGCTGACTGTCATCACTTCTGGGTGTGTTAAATAAGTGTGGTAGGGAGCAAACTGGCTGAATTCTGTGGAGTTTTAATCACCCACCAAACAAGCATTTGAAAGGCAGGGAAGCATTAGGGTTCAGTAACAGTCTCCTTAGCCAAAACATTCATGGGCCACCGGAAAAAAGCTGGGGAGTGGTAGCTACTTCACCAGAAACCAGGAGCAAAGAAATAGAAATATTACCAGGTACAGAAAGTATGTTACTATTGTCTTGGAAGAAGGAAGTTGGCAAAGACATATGGTACAGAGAAGCTGGAAACACCCCTCTAAAGATCTTGTATTATAGTACCAGTCAAAGCTGTTTTATTATAACTCAGAAACATTCGTGGGCTGCTATCAGAAAAGGAGAATATCGGGGTTTTTTTTTTTTTTTTTTTTTTTTTTTTTTTTTTTTTTTTTTTTGTTGTTTGTTTGGTTTTTTGGTTTTTTTCCCAGAGAGAGGAAAAGTCTCCTACCACAAAATTCAAGGAGAAAGAGTTTTCAAGAGCATTCAGCTCAAACCTGGACTGCTGCCAATTAAGCCCATGTTAATCAGCTTAATGCTCATGCTAATGCATAAGCATGTTATTGAGGAAAGGATGAGAGGTACCAAAGCCATCCTTGCCTTGGACACTGCTGACAAGGAGCTTTAAATTGTGCAGCTCTCAGTGATAATACATTGTGCTGAGTGGGTATTTATTGTCTCTCCAGTTCCTTTTCCTGAAAGAAATAATTAGGATAGAAACAGTACATAACT
Source organism: Sitta carolinensis (assembly GCA_032173965.1). Taxonomy (NCBI): domain Eukaryota; kingdom Metazoa; phylum Chordata; class Aves; order Passeriformes; family Sittidae; genus Sitta; species Sitta carolinensis. The sequence goes on from JAVUNC010000004.1 coordinate 49,173,502, forward strand.
ACAAAGCAGAAAGATCTGGAGAACATCTGACCAGCTCATTTAGCAACTATATGGGTTTTCAGTCTGAAATTTTGACAATAAAATAATTTCCAGTAACGTTTCTCCTTGGTCAGGACAGTTTTTTTGCCTGGAGCTGAGGAAGGTGTAATGCCCATATGTCCAGGTCTGTGTCAGTCAATGCCAGGGAGAACTGCTGAGGTATATTATGTTTTTTGGCATGATTATAGAACCATAGAATGGTTTGGATTGGGAGTTACCTTAAATGTCATCTAGAGCCAACCTCCACCTGCCATGGGTAGGTATTATCTTCCATTAATTCAGGTTCCTTAAAGCTGCATCCAGCTTAAACATGGCCACTTCCATGGAAGGGGCACCCACAACTTCTCTGGACAATCTGTGCTTCACCCACAGTGAAGAGGCTTTTCCTAATATCTAATCTAAATCTATCCTCTTTCAGTTTGAAGCCATTCTTTGTCCTGTCACTACTTTCCTTGTATCAAGTCTCTCTCCAACTCTCTTGTAGCCCTCTTTAGGCACTGGAAGGTGCTCAAATGCCTGCCCAGAGCCTTCTCTTCTCCAGGCTGAACAACGCAAACTCTCAGCCTATGTTCATAGGACAGGTGCTTCAGTCCTCTGAGCATCTTTGTTGCCTCCTCTGGACCTGCTCCAAACAGGTCCATAGCCTTTGTAGGCTGGGGGCCCCAGAGCTGGATGCAGCACTGCAGGTGGGGTCTCACTGGAGCAGAAGAGAGCAGGAGAATCACCTCCCTCCACCTGCTGGCCACTCTGCTTTTGACGCAGCACATGAAGAAAACACTGCATACCTGACTCCATGCTCCATGCTCCTTCAGTGCACTCATAATATTGGAACTAATTCTAAAAATAAGAAAACATGGTGGGACCCAGGCCAGGGCACTCTGTTTAAATATCATGTCTTAGTTTAGAAAAGAGTATTTAAGGTCAAAGTCTGTCTCTTCATCATGGCTTACTGTTAAGTGCAATGGTTTCAGGTAACAAGGACAGTGCTGACATGCAATATATTAAGAAAGAGTTTAGCATATTATTTGATAAGTTGAGATTCTTAAAATTATACTGTGATTATTTCTTCCAATGAACTGTGGTACTCAGAGATCTTTTAAATTACATTATTACCTTGTCAGGAGAGTATTCTTACCCAAGGAAATGCGATACCATTTTGCCGTTGTGATTCCCGGGACCAGGAAGAAGCAGTGTAGACAGCCATCATGTTCAGTGACTGACGACTATTTTTCACAACAGTTGGCTCCAAGGAAGTTTCCCGCTACAAAAATACAATTGAAATTTTGGAGCTCCCTCTGCTGGTTCTGTAACAATTCTCAGGTAATCACTTTCCCTTTTCTCTGATCATTCATTATTATTTAAATAATTAACTTCAGGTATTGTTGTATATAAAAAAATTAAGTTACTACACTGTTTATTGGAGCATGTGTCTGTGGTAGCTGATGTTATATTGGAGAAAAATCTGACATTCCTCTAACAAAGAGAGAAAAGGTTTCTTTTTTTAAGTCTAGTTTCAGAACTCGTAAATGCACAGTCTAATGCATGCAGGTGCTTAGTGGGAGCATATACCCCTATCACTCCCTTTTCCCACACATTTCTAATATGTGAGGATTCATGTTATGTGACTGCTTTTATACATCTTGAAGTCTGCCTTACTAAGTACAAACAAGGTTAACCAGGAAGCCAGCACTCGTGAAAACATTGCACAAAACAGCACAAAGTCATCCTTTACACACCTAATTTAACTGCTACATGGTCGAGAATTTCCCTTATTTTTTATGCAAAAAAAAAAAAAAAAAAAAAAAAAAAAAAAAAAAATAAAAAATCTTACAGCCACGTAAGTAAATGGCACTAAAGGGTGTCGGTTCAGAGTTGCTGTTCTAAGAGGCTCACTGTGCCATGCAACACAATCACGTGGGTATTCCACGTGCACCTGTTTGAAAACCAGCCAAACAACAGCGGGAACACAGACACCAGTAACAGGGTTTGCCCACGGTATTGCTCAGGTTTCATTGTCTTCATTACCTTTAAAGAGAGCTCAGGCTCCTTCACTTCAAAAGGTAAAATTTCATTATATCCAAGAATTTTCTGAATGGATTCTGAATGGTATCTGAAAATAGATTTTGCAGTTTTTTATCTTGTTTTCTTGTAGCTAACACACTGGTTTCACATTTAAACTGCCATAAATTTCAACCAACCTGAGCCTTGCACATCAACTGTATCCTATAAAAAAAATGTTAACAGTGGAGGTATACAGCACTCAATAAGACTGATAAAATACTAATGGGAGAGCAATAATGTAATTACAGGAACAGCTGATTAAATCAAGATAGCACTTAACAGAATAAGGCAATTCCAAATCTAATGATTATATTAGATTATATCATCTCAGTGACACCACTGAGAGGTGATTAGAGATGGAACTTTAACTTTCAACTCTTTAACAATTTAATTTACATTTATTTAATTGCTAATATAGAAAATAAAACCTTTCTATTTTCTCTGTGTTCATTGAGAGAACAGTAAATTTTCAGTTCCAGTTTTTTTGAAGAAAGGGTTTCTTTCAAAAGATTAGAAAGGTACTTAGTTCTGAATATTGATAACTGGATAATGGACCCATAAGTACATGCTGCTGAGCTGAATCTTGTGAAGGTCATTAGAAAATTATCCCACTGAGGTCACTGGAAATATTCCTTCTGATTCTGGCAAAAACTGGAATGACCCACTAGTGGCTTTAAAGTTTTCTATCTTCCCAACATTTTATGGTGTATTTAAAATAATTTTGGCTTGGATATTTTATTTAAACAAGGAAAAGAGCTTTCAGTGATGCAGTTAATCACTAGCTATAGAGTATACCAGAGACATCAGACATAAATATTCAGAAGCTATAAGCCAGACACTGTAAAAAGTACTTTTACCAAAAAAGTTAAGTCACTGTAGAGAAATTCAGGGGAAAGTTTGGGGAAATTTATTCTACCTCTGACTACAAAACTTTCTGAGGTCAATCTGTGATTCAAAAGAACCTCTTAAAAATCATAGCTGCAAAGCATACAGACCTTTGCATTCAAAGATATGTTTACATCTCCACATCACCATGAAAGTGGGAATGGAGTAAAGCTGCTGTCCTACTGGTAGTGTTGAGTGGGAGTGAAGCTGGTGAAGCTGCATGATTCTTTCAAGTAGAGCAGAGCTTCCAGACCACTGAGATGGGCTAGAAGCATAGCTGCAGGTGCAGCTGCTCAAGCTGCTGACTGCCTCTCCCATGCTAAAGCTATGGAGTGTTACTTTTCTTCCTTGTGATGTTCTGTTCTGACAGATGAACAGTGGCTTGTGGCGAGTAGGTGCCTTGAATGAAGAAAGAAAACCTTTCCGGAGAAAGACATGTAACATTTCTGGAAAAATGTGGTGCACTCACCTAGGATTTGGCAAGGAAGATAAGCAACATAAGGATGCTGCTGAACACAGAAGATGACTACATCAGGGAACTTGCAGCTCCCACTGTTCTTCATCCCTGTTTTCAGTTGCCAGGGAGAATGGAGTTAGAATAATGTTGACAGCACTAAGGGATGATTTGGAACTTGGTACCTGCTATTCAGAAGGTGTCAACATCCTTAGAGTGATCTCAGTCATGTAGGTATTGCTTGTACAAGCTTTTCTCTTGGGGACTGTGATGACACATACTTCTTTCCTTGCCTTTTTACAGGTGGTTAACTCTCTCTATTGAGTTCAAGTTAAGAAATTTCACTGATTGAAAAGTCACTGCTCCGAAGGACATCTCTTCCTAAACTGCATTGCAACAATGCATCTTATTTGTACAATAATACCTGTATTTTTAAACAATATGCCCTTGTTATGCATATAGTGTTGTGTATGTAGATATTCAATTATATATATATATATATATATTATGTGCACAGTTGTAATTACACATATTGGCTCAGAATAATCCAACTTGACAAAACACACATTTTCACACTTTTATAAAATATCTGTGCTCCGTATTAAGTAAAGAACAATGTTGTTTCTTGGAACTATTAATATTCTTCAGTTTAACAGGAAGAAAAATATTGATAAGCAAAGGCACATCAGAAACCTAAGGGAGATGACATAATTATTATTCATTATTAATGAAGCTATTGCCTCATTCACATGAAATACAGAGCACTTAATACTCTATCTACCTCATCTTCCCATCAATACATTCTCTCTAGAATGGGATATTATCTATCCTCTCTTGGGACATGTATTCACATGGAATCCACTAATCAGAAGTTTCAGTTCAGTTTGACTTTGCCTTGTCTTTGGCTTTAGCTCACTTGGTTTTGTAATCCTGGTGCACATCACGTTATGGTATTTAACCCATTAACCTATGTATCCAACAAGAATCACAGCATTCAGGCCACTTAAGAATAACATGAACAAGCAAACTCAGCCATGCAGGGTTTTCTTCTGCTTGCCATTTACTTAGAATGAAAAGCAGCATCTGAAGGGGAATAAGACTGGCTAGAGGTCAGCAAAAGAGCATGTTAGCAGAGTAGATGAGCCACATGGCACACACTCCCTTTTCAGTTCAACTTCTACCACATTTTTTGTGGCATGTTTAAAATTTACTTACTGCTGAAAAGAACTGAAGGCTGTTTTTGCAAGATGTTTACATGGCAAGTGATTCCTATTCTGTGTTGGTTTACAAGTTTAAGAACTAGGTATCCACCCCAGAAGTGCCTTAAATAGGATGGGCAATACCTCCCAGGGGAGCTTCACTGACATTGTAGGACCAGGGCGTGACAAGAGTCCCGCGTTTCAAAGAAAAGCAGCATCAAGGGTCTGGGAGGAAGGATGTGAGGAGGCACCTCTAGGGGTGGGTAAGGAACCAGTAGCAGCAGTCACAGGCCATATCTGACAAGGTCTGACAGTGTTCTCCAGCAAAACTGAACCGTAAGTGGGACGCAACTATGTCCTCCTAAGTACTGCCAGATCCTGAAAGGTAACAAATACCCGCATATTCTGCTGTCTCTGTGAAGAATTTCAGGTGATCCTGAAGAATTAAGTGTTACCTCATAATGTCATTGTTTAAATTAAAGAAGTCAAAAAAATTTGGAAGAAAACTGGCTATAAAATCAGCTGCTTTCTGCCTTATGCCTTTTCATTTTGGGGAAGTTTTGCATAAATGTCTCTGGATTGCACTGTCTCAAATGTCAGTTTTGCAGTGATGCTTCAGTGAATAGCTGACAAATTAGATTTTTGACTAGATTGCTGCATCCTGAACTCATCTGCAAGTGAGGTAACCAATAAATGAAGAGATGAATTAAGGTGAAATGAAAAGACTACTAGAAACATTTTTTTTTAAATAAAGGAATTAAAAAAATAACCCAGTCAAACAGGTAAAAACAACCTTAATAGAGATCTGAAAATAACTTGTGGCTGTATAACCAGAAACAGCTTTGTAGTTTGTCTTCATTTTATGAAGACTATGGTCAGTAGCATCTAACCCTGAAAACAGGCCTGAGGTATAGGGGACAGCCTGTTTCTGTAAGTGGGAAGTAGAAAGGAAGACTCCTTAGGAAGCCTCTTTCAGTAGGATTTTGCAGCTACGAAAGAAGTGAGGAGACAGGCCATCAGAGAGATCTGTACATCAACAAGTACAGTTTGTTATCACAGAGAACAATTACAGCTTCCCCTGCCCAGGTTCTAGCAAATGAGAAGCAATTCAGGCACTGAGCAGAGCTACCTCATGATGGTCTAAAATATACCTAAGCTCCTAAATCAGAGGGGTTTGGGTTTCAAGTCCGGTCTTGGTTTACCCAAGGTTGTGCTTTTCTCAGTAAAAGTACCATACATACAGCAGAATTAAAAAAAAAATTATGATGAAGCATTTTTTAAAAAATTTTTTTTACATAAAAAAGTAAAGTTACATAAAATGTATAATGAAATTGTTGGGTCTTTTTTGCTTTCTACCTCCCTTTTGACTCATCAGAATGTCTGCATGGGCTGTTTAGAACACTACTATGGAACATAATCTTCTCCCAGACTGACTTGATGAAATCTGGTTTCAGCCGAGGTAAAGAAGTCTGGCTACTGAATATCTAAGAGCATTTCATTTGCTGCTCACAAATGAGGGCCTGACCAATACACTGCAAGGACCAGTGGCTTCTGATGTTTGGTTCAATTGGATTTTAAGACAGCAACATATTTATTCAACTTCCAACAACACAGCTTAATAAAATACTAGTGTATTTCAATAATAATTAATTTGACAGACCATAGACTTGGAGAGGCAAGTGTTAAAACAGATAATGGCTCAGTGTGTGGCCAGGAAGACAGGCTGACAGGAAGTGACTCATCTGCCCCTTGACTGCACAAAGTACTCAAAAAGAAAATTCATCCGTAGGTTAGCCCAGCAGACTGTTACTGCCATAGTGCTTTAAGTTCTCCAATCATTGGGCTATTGTAGTGCTCAAGAAACATTAAAACTTATGATTATTTGTGGGGGAAGTTGGTTTATAAAGGGAAAGGAAAGAAGTTAGCAATGTTCCCTGCCAAAGCCCTGATAAATGGGTTCTGTAGCAATGGCAACAGTGAGGGAGAGAGTAAATCAGCAGCAGGTATCATTTTCTTATTACTGTGAGCACATTTATCTTGGATGCTCTGACTTCATGCTCTGAATCAGAAGCAGTACTATAACAGTAGTATTTCAACTGGTCTGGTAAAGAATGATCTCAGCAGTATCTGCTTTTCCAAATTTATTCTTTGGTTACTTACCACTCACACTTGGGTGAGTAGGACCTGTTTGCAGACAGTTTGGAAAGGCAACAGTACTTTTCCTCCGATAGTATAGAAAAGATGGGCATTTCTGCAAGCTCAGTGGAATGTCCCTGTGCCTCCTTTGCTTTGCTTCTAACTGAGAAACAAGGCCCAAGTGGCCTTTTAGGCAGAGTAACCTCAGATTGACTGGAATTTTCAGCTTCCTTTTTTGATTCTTTTTGTCTTTTGTTCCATTTCTCATGTTACACAAAACAGAGAAGCAGAACCCTAAAATCTTAAAAACCTCTGCTCAGTAAAAAATCACTGTTCCCTTTCATAAAGTAGTACACTGACTATTTCTAATCAGAGGAGTCTGAAAACTTTCTTTTTTACTGACATACTATCTAGCATACTATCCTGCAAAAATTAATCACCAGTAAGACACTACCAAAAATGAAAAACCCACTCTAAATTCTACAGTCTACGTTTGGATTTAGCTGCCTAAAACATATCTAAGTGGCAGATAGCAACCCAACCATGCTCTTTTCAGAAAGTCTGGGAAGTATCCAGGGCATCGTCATACTTGTCCTAATGTGCTCAGACATAGTGTTTTGAGGGTTGGAAGCTTGGCTAGTAAAGACAGTAGCTATGTTCTAGCTTTGCACTGGCCAGCCAGTAACATCCATCAAACCAAAGAGCCAGGAAAGAGGATTTCTGACTGTAAATAAGACCACCATGCACGCAACTGATGCAAAAGATTCAAGTAGGAAGACCATAACAAATGTTCATAGGCCCAGAATTCTTGATCCTTCTTTCAGTGCAGACACAGCACCCTATAGGACATGTCTGAGTTTCATGGGCAGTAGGTCATGGGTGCACATCAACCTCACCCCAGCATAGGTGTGAGAAGGAACATGATAGGGTGGCTGGCTCTGTGCTTTGGGAGGGAGGTGGATAAATTCCTCTTTTTGGTAGATGACACATTTCCAGTGGAGGAACTACCACACAATCAGTACAGACAGCAATGTTTCTGTGATTTTGCCAAACTGAACAGTAAGCCAACACTATCCTTAGTGTTCTCATGATTTCACTGTACCACTCAAAGTACTTGGGTCTCACACTCCCTCAATTCTCTGAAATTCTGCAGTACTTTAACTCACTTGGTTTCAAAGAAGCTACTTCTAAGTAAATCAAGAGAGAATCAGATCTTGCTGCTAGCAAGTGTCCCAAGGGATTTACTGTGCTGTATACAACCACTCTATGTTCTGTTTACCTTGCAGGTAATAACAAGAATATTCTGTGGAGAATTCAACACAGAAGAAACATACCAAGCAAGTCACTAGAAGAAAATTAAGGCTTACCTTTCACTGTAAACATGTAATGCATTAGTAGATTAACTTTTGATTGGACAAATGAATGACAAGATGCAGCATGCTACAGAAGACAAACTCCTTATCAGCTGCAGTAAAACTCTTACCATAATTAAAATATCCAAGTAAACACTATCTGACTCAGAACCAAGTTACACTAGGGAAGCTCTTCACTCTGCTACTAAGCTTGAAGTGTAGTTTATCTGTCAGGGCTTAATGCCTGCATTAAAGTTACCCTGGTTACTGACGACTCCCATTCAATCACCTGAAATTCGTTGTCTCTGCAGTGGAGAACTGTGTGTTTCTTACAGAGTTAGGTTTTGATAAAATGACCCAGAATACAGACACAGATACCTGAACCAGTGTATTTAAAACAGAAATTGAAAAACATAAACAAAAAGCTCTCGATCTATGTTTTCAATCATGTGATGTTTTCAACATTAGCTGTGTGACAAGGAGCACAGAAATCAGAGATGAAACAAATCTGTCATGATATTGATAATACAGAGCATGATGATAGATCACAATATTTGGTAACTATGCTGAGACAAATAGCACATAAAGATGAACAAAATATAATGACATAACTTGAGCATCATCATTTTTCTCAAGTGGCACAGTCACTTGGAAGGACAATCTGAATAATGTGTAGTCCTAACTGTTACATGAAATAAAGGATAAAGTCAATTAAGACTGCTCTTCTGCAAGGTCGCTCACTCTGGACACATGAACAAAGCTATGCAAGTCTTTAGGGTTCATCAGTCCAATCAGAACAGTGAACTGAGATAAACAGTCCTAGGAAGAGTTTAGCTATCTGAAAGCCAAATCAGGACTGCAGCACATGCAGTCCTTGCTTATGTAAAGTATATGGCCCTTAAAGAAAGTATGTTCACAGGTCCAGGATGATTCTATGAAATGCTTTGAAAACCATGGATACAAGTGATAGAAAGGTGAATATTCAGAAGAACTGCATGTTAAATAATTGGGAGGATACACGTTACATGCTTGGATTTTTCCTAACCTATTTATCCCAATCAAAATCTAATGTAGCATCGTCCAGCTCAGCTATGGAGAAAAGAGATTTCTTTGTGACCATGCTGGCTTTACTAGAATTTCCCAATGCAAAACTCTTCCTTTTGCTGGGATTGGTCACGTGCACCTTCAGCGATGGGCTATGGCTCTCCTTGCTGGTGTCATTCTTAGCAGCAGGTGAGGGTTCTGATTTTGCCTCAGGATGTGATACAAAGGAGAACGTTGACAGCTTAGCTAATGTGCTGGAGCGCACCTTTCCCGTGCTTGGACCAGCACCTTTCTCCTCTCCCTCCCTTTTCTTCTCAGTGGGTGGATGTGACACAGCATCAAAACTGACATCAGAGGGTACTGTTGCACTTTCTCTGATCTCTTTCCCTAAGGCCCGACTATGCTGCCCTTCTTCCCCTTTATTATCAATTGATCCTTTTTCCAAACTACATTTTCCTAAGCTAGTCAATGTCATCTTGCTTTTCTCAGGTGGGCAGCAGTCTTCTGGAAGCTGCTCTCCCTGGAGCTCCTCTCCCAGCTTAAAAATAGGTCCACTTGGAAAAAGAGAAAATTCTTCATTTGTCTTCTCTGAAGAATGACCAAGCTTTGTCCTTGGTCTGAAAGAAAATTTAGCTAGTTTAGCAGCTGGGGGACTTTCACTTTCTTGCTCATGGGAACTTACTACCTTTGTTTCCTTCACTACTTGATCTTTACTTCTTTTTCTTATGGAAACTGCTATACTTTTTGCTGCTACTGATATGCTGTTCTCTTCTCCTACCACAGAATCTGCATTGTTTGAAAGATCTGGCAGGCCAGAGGCAGGTAATACCGAAGGAAAGGCCTTTGAGTCAGGGTCCTGTGTACTTGTAAAGAATCCATATGACTTCTCCCTGTGCAGCCTCTGCCAGCTTCTAGAAGCATGCTGTCTAATAACTGAATCCTGCACACTAGCACTTGGTGCTGAGTCTGCAATAGTATCTTCTGAAGAAGAACAGTTTTGTTCTTCAGTCCTTTTCCTCCTTAACTTGGAAACTTTGTCCTTTTGTTTCAGAGGAGCATGCAGATCCACAGCTGCTAGTGACTCTCTCATTCCATTCTGCTTCCTTGGTATTGAAGCAGATCTTTCTTCAGAACCTGCAGTTTTTGAAGCCAAGTTATTTGGAGATATCTTGGGCACTGGAGACTTCCTCTGAGAGTTTTCTTCAGCATCAATGCTGCTCTCTTCCATGCTGTCAAACCATGCCAGGCTGTTTGTACTTTTGTTATTACCACGTGCTGGGTTGCACAAGGGTTCTAGATGAATATTCCCTTCACAGCTGCCTTCAGTCAAAGGCGTCTGTAGCCCAGAGTTATCCTTTTCTTGATTTGAAGGTTCTGACTGAGACCTTTGGTTTGACTGCTCAAATACATTCTCATTTGAACACCTTGTGATACTACTGAAATTTCTTTCTTCAGGCCGCTGCTGGCATGCATTTTCCTTTTGCAATCTATAAAATGAAAAAAAAAAATATTAAACAATAGTAAATTTGCTTCCGTTTTCTTTCTTCATTGCATTAGTGATATATAATATGCATGACTGGTGGAAAGCTACAAATAATGTAGGTCACTAAAGTATATTATTAATTATATTATAGTAGTAGTAATTATTGCGTACAACTCTGAAAGCTGGTGTTGCACTCTGTGATCTTTCAGCAGCTTTGACAGAAAGTGGCAGAATTTTGTGTCCCCAATAGAAAACAGGCAGATGGACAGAGAAAGCAACCACCTAAACTGCATTTCCTTGGGAAACCAAACAGAAAAAAATAAAAATGAAACAAACAGCTTTGCACTACTTACAATCATTGCTAGAGTCCCTTACAGATTTTACATATTCTGTAAATCTATCATTTTCTAAAGAGGAATCTAATTAATCTTACCCTGAGCCAGGTAAAGTCTGAAATGAAGTATTGGAATGGAAAACCTAGGTATTACTTGGAATAGTGGTTGTTTTTGGGTTTCTCTCATAATCACTATATACTCAACAAGTCAAAAAACGTGATAGAATGAAAGCATCTCATATCACTTATAAAACTTAATTATCACTGTCTGTGGCTATCAATATTATCAGAGCCCTCCAAAACAGAGGTGCCTGAGTGAGGGTTCCCTCCAATCTCAGAATAGCTGATGTTCTGTCTATTGTACCTAAACATATCTTTTCCAAGGCAGAGAGCATTCTGTTTTTTTCCTAACAGTGATACAAACCATGAATGAAAAGGAGCCACCTTCCATCCCAAAAGTGACTGCATTCATCTAGAAGAAATAATTCTTATGCATTATAAACAATTTCTCTCCCCTGGGAGAGATATAACACTATATAGACATGTATAGACATGCTTAGAATAATTACTATAATGGTTTACTAACATGTTTATTCTAAAGTTTTTAATGGAAGTGGACAGAAATTATAGGACTCATCAAGAAGGGATGAAATATATGATCATATATGATCCATGCTTGTTTTACTGAAATATAGTTTAGGGGAAATGCACAGAACAAGTCTTCTAGTACAGAATGGATTGTTTTAAACATTTAGTATTCCCTGAGCTGCTTAAGAGAGGGAAGAAGAAATCAGCTGAATCTGCAGCAGAGGCCATTTGGTGAGATATTGGGAAAACCTTTATGAGCATTGGGTGGAGCAATAATGGAACAGAAAGGCAACAGAAAATCCTCATCATTAGAAGGCTTCAGAGCAGATAATGTGAGCTCCTGACAGGAAGGTCAAACACAGAGTTGATCCTCTCTTTGTATTTGATCTCTCATCCCATCCTACATTTCCATGACCCCTATGAATTACCTCTGTTTTAAAACTAGCTTTTGTCTGTCTAAGATACCTCACTTTCATCTGTTTCTGTTGACTCTGTGGTTATTTAACACATCATTTAAGTAGTCTTAAAAAATCATGAAGCAAATCTGCTGTATTTTCCCAGAAAAGTACCAAAAAAGTTATATACAATTATTTGTTCAGCCACAGAATCTAGCATTTTGACTCTAAGAAGCACTTTAGAAACTTATCTGAGCATAATATTAAGATATGAGTTGGGAACTCATTAAAATATTTGTAAATTCTATAACCCAGAGGAAGAAATGATCTTGTGATGACCTCAGAGTGCTACTTTAAAACAATCTCCCTGATTATCCATGTCCTCTAAAGGAGTCCCTTCCCAATGTCAGACTACTTTTAGACCCTCTCCAGATATTATTGTGAAACAAATTCTGTTTCCCTTCTGAGTTAGTTTGTTACTTTGTGTATTACAACCTGTCAAGTCTTTGTAGCTCTTTGTGCAGAAGATCTTTCAGCTCCAGCCGCTCCAGTATGATTTCACACTGTGTTCGGTATTGTTCCATTGGATTTTCTGGAAACGAGGTGTGTAAGGCATTGATGCCTCCAAGAAGTGCACCCCCCTATGGAATCAAGGAGATTAAAAAAAAAATATTAGGAAACTACCTTTATTATTAAACAACAAATTTAAACAACAGAGACTACGTTATCTGGAATTCTCCCTTAGGTATTTTAAAGCTTAAGGTAGCAAATATTTGCTAACTGTATCCACACAAATACTCCTATTAGATCTGCTCACACAGTCAAAATTGTTCATAAGCATAAAACAATTACATGATCAAGCCTGCAGTTTACTCATACTTGTTTATTTTTATTGACAGATGGAATGGGAAGTCCACCTAATGCTTAAGAACATCAATTACTGAAAATGAAAATTAAGGCTGAAGATATTTTCCAAATACCTTGTAAAAATTGTGCCCATGTGAGGAACTTTTTTAACTGAAGAAATTCTGACTGCTAGAAGTTTTCATTAGCTTTGCCAAATTTCTTAAAGGGAAAGTCCTAGATATTAAGACTTGTCAGCACAGGGTTATTGGGCAGAAGTATTTCTGAATAGCACTTTAAGAGTAATTTAGTATTTGTGAATAATTCTAGTGACTTTTAAGTGATTTTAATCTGGGACAATTTCCGCTGTGCCTTGTAAAAATGAGGTAGTTTTTCTTCAGAGCAGAGTATCTGCACAGTGATTTGTTCCACAACAAATAATCTGGAATAGCTCTGTATTTAATTTCTCTATGGAAAAAAAACACCTCACACCAAAAGCCCTCTATTTTGCCACAGATTAGTTAGCATTCACCATTCCTATTTAATCTGTAAAGCTCAATACAACTGATGAACAAGATGTGTATCAAGTGCCATGGGCACAACAGCAAAAGTCTCAAATGAAGTCTCTAGATCTCGAAATTGCTACCTATGGCACCACATGGATTACGTCTTCAATTGTGGTAATTTCTGGTACTCTCATTTTTCAATGTTAAAATTTTATATTAAAAAAATTACACTGAAAAAATCACTCTGTGGCTAATTTAAGCTCTCTAAAACTACAACATGCTAAAATTAAGGCTGTCCATGCAACCTTTAATGCATCCCACTGACGTTACCACTTGGGGGTTTTTTCACCCATCACTTCAGAAACACAATAGATCTATTCCACATAGAAGCATCAGTCTCTTGGCATGCAAAAGGCTCCAGAAGAACCCCTCTGCTGTATTTGCTTCGGGAATGTTCATGAAGGGAGGCAGGGACTCAGTCTCTTGGTTAGAACAATTAAAAGCAGACAAGGAGGACCACATTCCATCTCTGATGCTATGTTCCAGTTCTCATGATTCAGAAAGAGCCAATCAAGAAAAGAAGGAAAATAAATCTCTAAGTGGGATCCTGATGTGGTGTGTGCACAGAAGGAAATTGCAGACAACAGGAAACATGCTCAAACATTCAAAGTGCTACTAGTCTGGAACTGGGGCCCCAACCATCTCTCTGGGGTATGATCTAGTGGACAATTTCTTCTGGACTTTACATAATTCAGCTCCAGATCAGAGGAGAAGCACCATCCCATCACTTTGCATGGATGGTGTGAAGACAGGTGAATTGATATTTCTGAAATATTCAAAGCCACTGGAGATGAATTCCAAAGAAAAATACAGTAAGAAATGGAGAATTACCATTAGAACAGCAAATAATAAACAAAATATTGAGCAAAACACTGACAAAAGATAGTTGATTTTGGACTGAGTACTGTCAACCTGTGACCTAAGTACCCAGTGGAAAAAAAGAGGACTACATGGTTATATATCCTGAGATATACAGCCAAGGGCTACAATAATGTCTGGCCCTCACTGACATTTTAGTCATTTACTTGGCCATCAGAAGGAGCTTCTTTTAAATACTGTGTGCATGTGAAATTCTAAGTGAATTTAAGTTATCTGTGAAGTTTCATTCCTGTGTTGGTGCTCACATCTTTGAGATACCTGCCCCTGTGAGATTCTGAGATATCATTTTTGAGCAGAAGGAAACCATAAGACAAAACCACTGCAAATTGTGGGCAGAGGTATAAAACAGAGAGAAAGTATTACAGGGAAAGTTAGTGGAAAGGAAAGGTGTAAAATGCCTAGGGATGGCAAGACAAATTCTAGAAAAGGAGTAAAAGGAGAGGGATTGGAAAGAGAAGAAAACAATGATGGAAACAAGACCAAGAGAAGGAGGGAGACAATGCTAGCCAGAGAAAATGAGGCAAAGAAAAGATCAAGCCAGGGGGCTTTGGAATATGCTCACAAAAACAAAGTAGGAAAGAGAAATATAAAGACGAATTAGAGGGTGAAACAAAACAAAAAACTCCAATGAAGTAGGCTGATGATGAAATTGTAGAAGTTGCAAAGACAGTGTCAAAGAGGAAGTTTGCTGAGCTAAAAGGTGGCAGCCAGTCCATCCAGAATGATGCTGACACTTTTTAATTTACAACCTCATTCCAGAGACTGACAATTAGGCAGGAAACGCAAGCTGTATATATACAAAATGTTGTATTTTTGGTTTTTTTTCTCTAGAAGGAATCTGTTTCTGGAAATAAACTTTTGCATGCTACTTCTAACTTTATAATAGTTTTTATAATAAAACAAACAAATTACTTCCTTAAAAAAGAAACTACTTCAGTGATTATTCACATTTTCCAAGAGGAAAGTAAAATCTGACCTTAAAAGGCAAATCTCAAATTTGCATCTTCCCAGCAAAAATGAACATGTTTGCCTATTTGCTCATAAGAAGCTAAGAGTAAAGCAAAGATGGCAAGCATACCAAGTACTCCCAGGTAATCTTCTGCAGTCATAATTCTGGAAAATTTCTCACTGACTCTTATTAGACAAAAAATTGTTACACAGTGCCTTAGCCAAGTCAACTTTTAGCCCTTGAGGGCAGGACTGTATAAAAATGAAACAGTGAGTCACAGTTAAAACAATTCTTTTACATCTACTTGTGCTTATCAGATAGAGAGACACACAGGGAACAATACGCATTCATTATTATTATATACATATGTTTCACTTTTTGATCTGTTACAAAAAAAAAAAAGGATTTCAGAATTCTTAATATTCAAATGATATTAATTTGAAACCACTGTCCCATCAATTTTCCATCTAGTTAATTACAGGTTTAATTACAGTTAATGAAGGCTAACGTAGTATCTTCTGCAGTTTTAACAGCTTCACATTTTAACTTTGATGCGGAGCTGTCATTGAAAAGCTGAGCTCTTCAAAACAGTGCAAGATGAATTACAGCAGACAGCGAAATAATCTTTTCCTACTTAATAAGGTCAGGACCTTTAGTATTTTTGAGATAAACTCCATTTGCAATTTTGTGCAATAGATTATCTGTGGCACAAATTGCAATTAGTCTCTCAACCCTCACCAAAAGGACAAGGGAGATCACGAGTGCCTACCTGCCATATGTGACTATGTGCATCTATCCTGAAAACTTTGTCTACAAAAAGACACTTCCACAAAGGTCTTTCAGGCCCACTGAACTAATAGGTGCTCCTTAAAACTGTTTTAATTTGAAAATTTTCATATAAACCTATACAGGAACACAGGAAATGCCATTTTGGATCAGACCAGTCAGCTGAGTAGTGGAGTACACTATCTCTGACAGAGCCGAACCCAAACATTTCAAATGTGCTAAAAACCCCCATGCATAAAACTCTGGATAATCTGCTTATGGTAATTTTTTTCCTACTCCAAAGCATGAAGATTTATTTATCTTAAAAATATCCTGTCTGAAGTAATAGTGTCTATATTATTTTCCACATTTCTACTAAGAAAACCCCTTCAGATTCAGATTCACGTTTCTTTTACTAAATCTAAATGTTCTGCTTTTTCAACATCATAATAATAGTATTACAGTAAACTAAAATCTAACCTTTCACATTTTTTCAACGCCTTTTTGTATAGAAACATTACATAAATTCATATGATAACTGGAATACATGGTTTTCAGTCCAACCAGTTTTTGAATTTTAAGGTTTCTAAGATTAAAATTCATCTTCTAAATGTTCTGAGTTTTACTGTTACTACCAACATAGTTTAAAATTATTTAATGGCAAAATAAATTGTAGGTCTAGGAAACTGAACTTGCTCCAAAGAATGATTTGCTTCTCTCATACCTAATTAATGAGTGACTATATAACATCATGGAAGAAAAACCTGTCAAAGGCTCGTAAACACAGTGATATACACACAATTTCTGCCTCAAAATGTCTTTAAAATGTAGACTACCAAAGGCCAATAGTATGGCAAAACTTCACTTAGTCTGCAAAGTCTATTAAAAAAAGTAGCAGACCTTTATCCTAATCCAGATTTTTCAGTATAATCTCTGTTTAAGGATTTTAACAATCAAGATGGACTAAAAAAGATTTGTCAAGGTCTCTGATTACCTACTTTGCATGAATCTTTAAAATCCTTTCCAAAGAGAAGAAGGGAGCTGGCACATGTCTACATGTAAAACTGAATCCCTGAAATGTGGTCTTGCAGCAATGGCAACGTCAGCAAGAAACCTTACCTGCATAGAAGACTCCATCACTGATACTACAGTTACAGCATCTTCCAAAGTCACGGTATCCCTAAACATCAACCGGGCATGAGCTACCAAAAATAAATGGGTGCAAGGGTTACCCAAGCCAAAAAACAATTTTTTTTTTTAACTATAAGGAACAAGATATTTCTTCAAATTTCTTCAGCCCTCAAACACTCAAAAATGGGTATAACTTAAAAATAAATACTTTTGATTTCAATGTAAATTTCAACAGAAATTGGAAGGATTAGTTTTTCTAGTGAACAATGGGGTATAATTTTCCAATTGCAGTTACAGTGACAGAATAAAGATGCTTAAAATTCTGCAGTTAAAAATGTAAAGTGCTGGTTGTCACAACAAAGAGTGTGATATGAAACATCCTTATCTACATAGGCACATGTCATCACCATAGAGTAAAAAATAAAGTCTAATTTTCATCATCACAGGTCAGAAAAAAATTTATTCCTCTACTTGGTCTGTGTCAGAGATTTGGTACTATTTAAAATGCTTTTCTCTACAATAACTTTATTTTTTTCTTTCTTCTCTTTCTTCAGTCAGAAAAAAGAATGTTTTTTTGTAAAAAGATATAATGCAAATAATTTATCACATCAAGCCTTTTTTCTAATTGGCCATGGAAGCACACACAGTTCTTATTCAGCAACAGAAAGAAAGGTTATTTAATACCATCTAACTAATACTTTGAAAGAATAAAATCCTACTAAAAGCCCCAGTCTCATGAACTGATAAGAAAGCAAGAAACACTGAATGGGAAAATTACATGTGAATCTCCAAAAGTTAGGAAACTTAAAAGGAGAATGCCTTTCCCTCAAAATAGAGAACAAAACATAAACAACTACAGTAGGAGGCACTACACTGCCATTTATGCTTGCTATATAAAATACAGTACATTCTTTTAAATTCATCCTGAAAATATTTGATATGCAATTCTATAAAATAAAACCATGTTAAGACAGAGATATACTGCTTCCTCTGAGTTTTTTCTTATAAATAAAATATGGCTTGAACCCAGAGTTGGAAATTTTTAAGTTGTATGGCAAAATATGGGCTTGATTACTAATACTTCAGGAAATAAAAAATATGTTATCTTTCATGTGATATTAATTTAAGGATTATTAATACTTAAGAAGAAACATGCTTATTTTGTTATATTAATTTCAGAGTAGAAGCAAATATTTGACTCAAATGGAGCCAAGTAAATCCTGAGATTGCCTTTCATAAAGACACATAATTTCTGAGATTTTTCTCTTGAATGTGACTTCTTCCAGAGGTTTTAATATTTATTGTATATGTGAGAATGTCAAAATTAAAACTGGTTTTGACAGTCTAAACATAACACCCTTTCTCACACTCAAAATCTCCAACCCCGAGGCTCTTTAGATGAGAAGGATAAAACAATACAAGTACCACCCATCCCCACCTCCATGGAGAAGCTGCTACTCTGCTTACTGGCTATAATTATACAGTTCTATTAATTTCATAAAGGTTAATTGTTAGCCTAAAAATAACAATGCCAGGGCCTTACCTTCTGCAAGGCGTATCAGGCTCTCTAACAGGCGGATGGTGGTGCGGGCAGCATTCCTGCAGTCGCTCTGACGCTGCATTTGATAGTAGCGAACAAGGATCAGGTTGCTCTCATCAGACAATTTTGGCTGTATGCTTTTTATAAGGCAGAAGTAGGTCTTCATCCTCTCCATGCTCCAGAGCTTTTCTGATTTGCTTGGGCAGCCTGCATTACAACACCCTTGTCAGTAATTTTATAACAAGAGACATCAAGCTTCTTCCTAAGAACTCCTGTTAAATAGACAGGTGACTATGGAAGACATGACACTGTACTTTTGGGGCATACTGGCTTTCTGTACACTAGTCCTCGAGGACTTAGTCAAAGTCCAGTGCAGAATTTTATACACCATCCAATCCCTCCTGTATCAAAATCCACAGTAAAGCCTCCAGTAATTTCTATAGAACTGCTGTCAGCCTCACTGCCCACCAGATGGTACAGGCAGTGCCAAGTGCTTTGGAACTCCTTAAAATGAAAGATGCTACATGAGTGTATGCAACTCCTCTGGCTGTTTTACCTACTCTGTTGGAGCTGACAGCTACCTGCCATATTCTGAACATTTTTTGTCGGGAAATATTTTGGAAAGGGAAGGAAGCTAGCTGAAGAAGCTTCCTCTAACCACTTCTTCTGTAAAGGGTATCAAAGCCATTTTCACTGACATGGATGGGGAAGGGGCTGGTCAAAATCAAGTCAAACTGCCTTCTCTCATTCCAGAGCACAAAGCTCCACATGGGGAATGCTATTGCTCATCCTTTGAGCCCTGCAGCACATGCACCTCCGACCTGTTCTGCCTGAATTAAATTTCTGATTAACAGCAAGTACAGTTGCAAGGCGTAGAGGATCTGCAGATCGAACACTGTAGAGTTTGTTGTAGAGATTATAAATGATCCCAGAGTAAAAGTAGTGTGTTCTCAGTTTACTCCTCTTAATTAAGTAGTGATCTCTGTCTTACTTCTACTTGAAGAACAACCATACAGCAGAAAACCACCGTGACAAAAATGTAAACACTGATTAATTTGAAAGATTCAAGAATAACAAACTAAAAAATGGAGGAAAATAAAAAAAATCCAACAAAACAAAAAAATACCAACCCAACAAAACACTTTATGTTTTAAAAAGACTACTCTTACCTTTATTTTGCAAGATGAAGGATGAAATTATGCGGTCCCATTCCTCATTCTTCGTATCTAACAATACTAAGACCAGGTCAAATCTGCTCAACAGGGGACTGCCAAGAGCTATGTTGACAGAGACAGACTCATTTGGGTCATAATGGCCTTTAGGGTTTGTTGCTGCCAGGATAGTTGTCCTCGTGCTAAGCTTGCACACCAAGCTAGAGAACGGTATGGTGAACATTATGGTTGAATTAAATTGGGTAGGGAAAAGCATTACAAAGTGTTTAAAACCTTCTGTGATTTAATCCTATAAGAGCACATCTTACCTTGAAAGACCATAAGAGCTAAACTATGTACACATTTACTGTATTAATATTTATTTTATGTACAGCATCTTTCAGTCAGAGAATAGCAGTTAGACAGACAGTGATATGGATTCCAAAAGTCACCAACCAACACTTCCACAAATAATCTCAATATTCAGCTAGATTCTTAAATAGTGAAAACCAACACTACTTTTCAGAAATAAATATTACATTGAGGGTTTGTACAATATACAAACACTTTTTAATGCTGGAAAACAACACTTTAGCTTAATTCCCCTTTTAAGACAAACCAAAATGTGACATAAATGTATGTTTTATTCCTGTGTATAAACATGAACATGAACCCAAGTTAACAGTGATGGCAGCCATACCAACAGAAACAGCCATTTTCCTCTCTTAGCCATGATGTCCTAGCTTGTGCTTGTAGATGTGGGGAGAGATTATTTTTAGTCTAGTAGTCCAAATGCACTCCTTTTGGGTAAGGCAGCAGCAGAAGCATTCTAACTTTGGTTTGTCACTGAGCTATTTCTAGTCAGCTCCTGAGTAACTGCTGCCTCACGTCCAAAGTTCTTCTGCAACTGAGAGGAAGGACCAAGATCTTCCACTAGCTTATACCCAATAGGAAAAAACTTATTCTCCCATGCACCAAAATAAGACCTAAATTAACAAGGTATTTAACCTATGTGTGCTAAGTTACTACTCAAAAAATCCTCATTATATGTAGTCCTTAAAAGTAAGCAACTGGGCATATATGTGCAAGTCAGCAAACTGTGGTTTGGGTCTATCAAATTCAAACAACTGCAACAAGGAACTCAGCTGAAATATGTCCCTGTCTTACTAAGGAGACAAGACCACATTGATTCCAAGTATTTGTGCCCAGCTGGCAAAGGCTGATAACTACTGAGAGCAACATGACCCTGAGACTAGCTCAGTTGATAAGAGCATGGTGGTAAAAACACCAAAGGTCTGGATTTAATCCCCATATAGGCCATTCACTTAAGAATTGGATTTGATGATCCTTGTGGGTTCTTTTCAACTCAGAATATTCTGTGATTATTTGTCTGCTGTCTGATGAAGAGGATGGAGATGCTCAGAATAAGGGAAGGACAAGACCAGTTAGAGGAGCCAAGATATCGCTGGAGCAAGAGCGGAGTGGAAGGTTACAAGAAGGAATGTGGAAAGGGTGATGCCTTTTGAGTAGCAGAGATTTCAGAAATACCAGCCAGAAATAATTTGGGCCTGAATAAGAGCTGCATATGACAGAAAAATTGAAATATGAGCTCAAAGATCCAAGTGGTGGGTGGTGGTAGTTGGGGGGATAGAAGATTTGAAGATGCAGTACTCTGAAAAAAGAAAGGGAGAAACTAAAAGTAAGCAGGAGTTTATATTTATGCCCCACCCAACATATAAAATTCAGCAGCCTGCAAATCTCTTGGAAAATACAGCAGCCTAGAAGTCTCTTGATGTGCTTTGTTTACCAAGCAATATTACTGGATTTTACAGGACAAGAAGACATAGCTTCAAGCTGTGCCAGGAAAGGTTCAGGTTGCACATCAGGAGGAATTTCTTCACTAAAAGGGTGGTCAGGTGTTGGAACAGGCTGCCCAGGGAGGTGGTGCAGTCACCATCCCTGAAGGCATTTGAGAATTCACTGGACATGGCACTTAGTACCATGGTCTAGTTGACAAGGTGGTGATCAGTCTTGATGATCTTTGAGGTCTTTCCTAAACTAAATAATTCTGTGATTTTGGAAAAATGAAGTCATACTTTCTGAATTGTAACAAAAAAGGGTCACAAAGCTCCTCAATTCACATAGGATTATTATAACCACTAGCAGCAAAGGACAAGAAAAAGGATGCCAAGTCTTTGTAGAAAAGTGCCCTGGCCTATAGCGGTAGATTGAAAACCCAGCAGTGAAGAGGGTATGTATTTATTCTGATTGCCTGCAGCCTCTGGTCCAGTGCACTGTCCTTTGAAATGCTGACTTGTCTAGTTTAGGAATATTGTTGACAACAAAACTATTACATACAATGAAGAAAACAGATATATTTAACCAGCATCCCTCCAGCATGTAAGTAGAAGAGAAAAATCTCATGTTATTTTCCCAAACACGCTAACGTGCCACTTACCCTGCCTTTGCAACACTGATTGTTTGTTGCTCCATTGCCTCGTGGATACTGGTTCTGTCATGTTCTTTGATACTATTGAACTCATCAATGCAACAGAGGCCTCCATCTGCAAGCACCAGTGCTCCAGCTTCCAAATTCCATTCCCCAAATTCCTTCACAGCAGTCACTGTCAAACCTGAAGAATCAAATATTTCAGTCAATCTCTTCCTTAAAATGCAGGAGAAAACTTGAGTGAACGAAAGGGAGCCAGTACAGTGGCTCGAGCCACAGGCAGAGGCAAACCAGCAGGGAAGCTCCATCATGTACTTCTACCACATAACTCACTTTACAGCTACCAGCAAGTAATCCCACTAGTGTTAAGGTAGTTTAGCCTGGAGTTGTGGAGCAGATTCTGTTGAGCTTCCCATGCTTGGATCGTGACTTGTTTTAGAACTTTGTTAAATGAACAAAAGGGATTAGGGTACGAAGACTAGATCTGGCAGATCATACTTAAAATCGGGGCAAAAGCAAAGATTGCAAAATTATGGAACAGACCCATTCAGGTCCCCATCAGCTACTAAAATGGATAGAAATTTTGGAGCTGCAAAGCAAAGTTTGGAAAAAAAATATATTTCAATTGTCATCTAACTCATGGCCCCAGAAAGTAGAGTCAAATTCTTCCCATAAACTAAGGAAATTAAATTTCTTTATGAGTTTTTGGTTCCCTCTAAGCATTAAGCAAGAATGAAAATCCAAAGATGACCAAGGATGAAATGGGAGAAGAAATTAAAAAAACAAGTTTTCCAGTAAATCTACGCATGATACAACACTGGATGGATATCAAATCAAAACCCCTGCACAACTGTGGAAATGGCCACTCATTAGCAAGAATGTGCAGCTCCCTCCAATCCTTCTATTCCCTATTTCCCAGCTTCTTCTCTATCTTTAGCCCTTCTTTTTCACTCCAGTGTTCAGCTCAAAATATCCTAGTAGTTGACAAGCTGCAACCAACATAAAATATCCTGGAATTCTACAGGAAAACCTACACAAGAATCCCCCCTGCCTCACCATTTGGCTCAAGGCTGCAAAGACTTTCTCATCACTGTGCAGGTCACCACAGTACCTACTTGTTTGCAAATGACCAGCAAAAAGTTACTGGAATTAAATGCTTCCTGATAACATAATATGTACTTCAACTTGTAGTAAGGAATCTGCTCCAGCATGTCCAATCTTTCTTGGTTTTCCTGGACTCTGTGCCGAGCAACATGGGCAGTCAATCAGACAGCAGAGTTATAGAAACACAGAGTACTAGGCAGTACTAGAGCCTGGCTGTGCATTTATTTCTGAATAATCTGTGGTGCGGGCACACAGCCTGCACCCCCGGAGCCATGGGCACTTTCTGCTCTCCCCCTGAGCAGTGAGGGCCATCGCTGGCCTGCAGTGCTGTGTCTCTCTGCTCCGCGCTGTCCCCTGTGCGTGGCAGCCATGCCATGGCCTCTGCTGCAGGCTCCTGCTGCCACACAAGATGGCTTCCCCTGCTGCACACAGGGCCCTCTCGCTGGCAGTGCTGCTGCACAGCCAAATGCACTGTCTCGTAGCTCTTTAGGGTACCCAAGCCTTCTACAAATACAGGAAGGGGATGACTTCCTGATGGCATGGCCGTGTGACAGGCACGGTTCCCTGAACAGCCCCCCTTGGGTGGCCTCTCCGGCAGCAGCGCTCACTCGGGGCCATGCAGAATGCAGACAGCCCGTCCCACCCAGGGCACCCAGCACGCCGCTGGCAAACCCCACTTTGCTCAGGGGGCTCCCCAGCCAGCAAGGCGCTGTATCTCAGCACGGATATCCCTTGCCATCGGCCAAGAGGCCACTGCCGTGGGCTGCAGGCTTGGGCTCATGAGCCTGGCACCATTGCTCAGCCCCACTGCCCTGAGCCAGGGGTGCTCCTGGTACCCGGGACCCCACCAGCACCCAGCACCATCAGCACAGAAACAGGAAAAAACCTCCACCAAACAAAGCACAACAAAAACCCAAAGAGCTGAAACAGCCCCAAATTGAAAGCACCTGTCGGTGCACGGTGGAGCCCACAGGAAGATGGTTTAGCCTGTAAATGAATCACTGCTTTCACTCTCCTTAGGAGATGCTGAAAGCTTAATGCGCCTTCCTGCTTGATTAGACTAGTTTTGTGCATTCTGACAGCAAAAGTGCTTGTTCTGAGAGGTGCTGGGAACAATTTCATCATGAGTGCTGGATGAAGAGTAGTTTTCCAAGCAGCCAGCATTGCAGTTGATGTTTATAAAATACTGCACAATCTCAGCTTATTAAAAAACCACTTAGGATTCTTTTAAACACTTCTGAATCTTCCCTTTTATAAATAAGATTAAATAAAACTAAAGTGAGCTGTAGTAGCAAGCAGATTTTTGTCTTGTTGACATACAGTGCTTCTTTAACTTTTTGCCTGAAGTGAATGGACAAAAGGTTATGTGTTGTCCCTGTTCTACCCATGGTCCTAATTTAATTAAGATATTCAGCCCTACTATTCTTCCAGCCTCAATTTTCAGTTTAGGGCACTTTCTAATCTGGATGTGGTCTTACATTGTTTACAACTTGCAGAGGATGAGCATTTTGAAAGGAAATTAAAGCTCATATGATTCACAACTTGAAATATAATACACTGACAAAAGAAGCATCTTTTATATATGAACCTAAATCTTATAATTTTTAATAAAATTAAAAAATTTATTAAAATTTAAAAAGTTATTTTGTTAGCCAGGATAAACAGTCCCATAAGCTGTACGCCAGAAACTGAATTAAAGTCACACCTCAGGACTTAATTTTATCTTTTAAATAAAATCATTGCAAGGCAAGAGCTTTTGAACTAATGTAGAGAGTCCCTCTTGGTCATGAATGGAGATCTGACTAGTTGCGTGATAGGATCATTCCTCCTGATTTTCCCCTTTCCTGGATTTTAATATTTTTCATGCGTACAGAAGAGAAAGGAAAAAAATAAATAAATAAATTAAAAAAAAAAAAAAAAAAAAAAAGAAAAAAAAAGAAAAAAGAAAAAGAGAAAGGCTATTGCTAATCTCCCGGTCCTCTTCCTGGAAATCAGAGAGGCAACTGTCCCGCGGCTCCCTCCGGCTCGCCCGGATCATCTCCCGCCCTGGCCCCGCCCCCCGGCGCGTTGGTCGTTGCCGGCGGCCGTTGCCGGCGCGCGCCGGGCGGGGGCGCTGCGGCGGGGGCGGCGCGGGGCGGGCGCGCGCGGAGGCCGCTCTGGCCGGCGCTCGGTGCCCGCCGTGCCCGCGGAGGGAGGGCCCTCGCCCGGCGAGTGGCCAATCCGGGCGGGCGCTGGCGGCGAGCAGGGGCAGAATGGGCTGTAGTTGAGCGAAATAGGGAAAGCGGCGAACAGTGTGGAGCGTTCCCGGTGTAAATAAAAGGGGGGGCGAAAAAAAAAAAAAAAAAAGTTTGTGGAAGTCGCCGCCCTGCAGCCTCGCTCGGGCAGCGGCGCGGGGGCTTGTGCGGCGCGGGAGCCCGGCACCGAGGACTTTAGTGCGCGGCGTTAACACGCTCTGCCTATTGTTTGTGTTTTTTTTCCAAAATATGGCAAAGGTTCAGGTGAACAATGTAGTGGTGTTGGATAATCCTTCTCCTTTCTACAATCCTTTCCAGTTCGAAATCACATTCGAGTGCATAGAGGACCTGTCTGAAGGTGAGTAGAATTTTTCTCCCCGATACGGATTTTGCAACCCCGGGCTCTGAGCTCGGGGCATTTAAGGCTTAAACTTTGCACAGGCCTGCGCCTACAATTTAACAGTCTCTCCACCTCGGCCGCATCGCCGTGCCGAGCCGAGGGGATGTGCCGGCCGGGCGAGGGGATGTGCCGCTCCCGCCGAGCCCGGCGCTGGGAAAGTTGGCGGCGTCCGCCCGCTCTGGGCGCCGAGCCGGGCCCGCCGCCTCTCCCCGCCATCGGCGAGGCGGCGAGCTGCCGCAAGTTGCGAGGAACTTGTTAGAGTGGAGGTAGCCATGTTGCCAGCTTTGTGTGTGCGTGGGGGGAGCGAGCGGGAGAGGAGGGTTGAACCGGGCTCGGCGGCCGCGCATCCCCGCGGGCACACGGGATGCTGCGCGTTTAGCCCCGGCAGTACTCGGAGCGCGGAAGACGCTCCGCGGGGATGCGTTTCGCTGGCCTCGTGCTCCATTTTAATACTAAAAAAAAAAAAAAAAAAAAAAAAAAAAAAAAAAAAAAATTAAAATCACTGTGGGAGGCAGGGGCGGGCTGGCTGGCCCCGCATGCCGGCAGCAGGCAGCCGCGGTAGGTGCGCGGGCCCGGGGGCACGGCTCGGAGGGGAGCGTTGGCTGCGGGATCCCCGCCGCGGGGGAGGGGGCCGCCCGCCTGCCACTATTTTTGGAAGTCACTCGAAAGTTACCGGCAGCCGCCAGCGGGTAGGGGGCGGCCCCGGCCTTGCCGTACCAAGGGGACCCCCGTCCTGAGCCGGGGCCGGGGCCGCGCTCCCGCAGCTCTCCCGCCTTCTCCCCGAGTCGGGCGGGCCGCGAGCCGCCCTCGCCCCGGCCGCGCTCCGCAGCGCCGCCCCCCGGCCGGCCGCGGGACGCGCCCCGAGAGGCCGCGCGCCGCCCCGCGGGCGGGAGTTTCGAACGGCTCGCGGCGAGGGAGGGAATGCGGGGCGCTCCTGCCCGCCCGCGGGCCGGGGAGCGGCCGCTGCCCCGGAGCAGGAGGAGGCCGCCTGGCCGGGCTGGCTCTGTACAGGACACTGCCTGGCCGGCACTCGGCGGAGCCCAGCTCCGCCAGCTCTCCAGAGAGCCCCGCGGGCGGAGGGGCGGGGGCAGGGCTGAGGAGACGGCGCGTTGGGTACTGTCCTGGCCGAGGTGCTCTGGCAGGCTCGCTATAGCTGCGGTTTAACTCGCCTCACCCCGCCTGCCTCTGCAGCAGCGCGTACTCGTGCGTGCTGGCGGGATGGTGACAGCGCGGGGAGGGAGGGACGGCCGCCGTGGCGGGAACTTCAGAGGAAGTCTCGCCTGAGCCAGGGTTTCCTCTAGGCCTCCGCCGCCAGTCCCCTGCCTTCTTGCAACTGACGACGCAGTAGCTGTCGCCACGTTGCTGGCTGGATCTCTGCGGTCAGCCTGGCCCCATCCGAGGGGCAGCATCGGAACCCCTCCGTGGCAACTGGTATGGCAGGTGGCAGTGCCCGTCACAGGGGCTCCGTGCAAGATGTTAGGCTTTCCCTTCCACTTGTGCTCAGCTGCATGTGATGTGCTCGTCACACTCAGAATTTATGTTAAAGTTAATCTTGGACAGTCGTGATGAGAAGAATTATAGATGGTCCAATGCAGAATTCTTGGCTCCCTTCCCCCACCAACTTGCAATTTAGACTATAAGGTAAATTAGGGGCGAGTGCTGCTATCTTTCACGTTTAAAAATAAGATTAAACACAGCGTTGTATACTTGGTGAAAAGTCATTGCCTTAGCTTTCCTGTGCTAATATGTCTGTTCACTGTGCTGTTTTCAGCCCGTCCTCTGCAAAACTGATTCTAAAATTAAATCCATGAACTCCAGCCCTCTTTCTTAAAGTTGTTGTTCTGTATCAACATTTAAAATTTATTTTTAAAGTCTAGTTTTAGTACCAAATACTATGAGTTGTTTAGAATAGCTTTTTTACTGTTCTAGAATAATGGCACAGGATGGTGTGATAGTCTTTAGCAGTTTAGCCTAAAAGTCCTCATTTCTTGTAAGCAGTAATTTGTCTTCAGATGCAGACAAATTCCTTAATTATCCTGGATGAATACCTCGCAATACTGGCAACAGCTTAAAAGGTAAATAAAACCTCTGATACAGTACCTAGAAAACTGCACTGCGTTGTACAGAGGAGTAAAATCCCTTCCCAAGCCAGTGCTTATTATGATAAACCCACAAAACCTGCAGTGATGGTAAACAAAATAAGCAAGAAGAATTCACTAATGAGAAAAGAGAGTTGTAATCTTAAAACAGTCAAGTTCTATTCAAGTGCTAATTTTTTTTTCTCTGCTTAAATTCCATTCCTGCTTCCAGAAAATGTGAGGCAGACCTTTGGATTTTGCAGAGTGTACTAATCAAGTTAATGTAATAGCTTACAGGTTTGTGCTTTTGCACAGATGTGTTAGTTATATTTTTTTTCCTCTTGTTTTAATAACCCCAGCATCTGTATTGCTAGATTAGTTTCATATTTATGAATAATACTGGTTTTCAATCAAAAAGGGAAGGTGAAAAGCTGGCCTGGGAAGAGCTAATTTGGGCTAATTTGCAGTTTCAGCTTTAAAACATCTGTGGGGTAGAGGCTGAGTTGGAAAAGAATGACTTGTAGTAAATGTTGGGGTTTAGTGCATGGCTTTAAGAAGCAAAATGCTACATTGATTTTTTTTTTTTTTAATTTATTTTTTTTTTCCAATAATTCCATTTCAGGATGTAGATAAGATCCAAACATCAATATCTTTAACTATATGATCTAGTCACACTGTCACAATTTTATGTACTTCCTGGGTAACACAAGTGACACATGAAGGAATGGGGGCAGTTAGTGTGCCTGGAGCTTACCCCCTGGGTTTCTTACTCAATTAACTACTTTCCATGATGTGTGTAATTTAAGCTGTGAGGTGTGTATGTGGGAGGTGGGAATTTTGGTTTGGGAGGTTAGTTAGTATTCAAGGATGTGGCAAATTATAGGCATCACCCCTTTGCTGCAGCCGGTCTCGGAGACTTTGAGAAGATGCTCAACACAGGTCCCAGTTAGTAAAAGGGCCCTGTTCTCTGTATAAAACCTGAAAATTAACCTCACTGTGAAAATAGAAGGATTCCTGTGGTACAACTGACTACAGAGAGAAAGTGGGATGATCTGGTTCATAAGGACAGGGTCAGGTATCAGTAAATATCTCTGACAAAGACAGGTCCTTGTTATATTAGGCTTGTTGCCAAAGAAGTAATTTTAGGCTATGCAAAATTGTAGATGAGCAAGAGTGGAAGACCCCTGACTGTAATGATAAATAATGTTTGGTTTTTTGTTGTTTTTTTTTTTCTTTTTTATGTAGATTTGGAATGGAAAATAATTTATGTGGGTTCAGCTGAAAGTGAAGAGTATGATCAGGTGTTAGACTCTGTTTTAGTTGGACCTGTTCCTGCGGGCAGACACATGTTTGTATTTCAGGTAAGTTTGATTTAACTGTTTCTAAAATAGTTGTGCTAATTTGTTTAGGCATAATTGTATCAAACTAAGCAGCACTTGAAAAATAATGGTTAAAAATATTGCTGTGAGCTCCTCAGACATGATGTACCTTCCTTTAAAATCTTTTCATCTTATACTTCTTGCCTCTAATATTTCTTGGTTGTATTTCTTATTTGTGGTATCAATAATAACTGATAAAAGCACAGTTCCCATAGCTACTGTTAATTTTAACCAGTCTGGTTCGTAATCAGCAGTGCCAGTTGCCTGGCTTACATGAGCACCATCAGGCTCACCTCTTCTGCTGCTGGTAGCAGTTTCAGACAATCAAGAGCCTTAGGTTAATGCAGACAACACCTTCAGAGCATCAGGCCAACAAACCATTTGTAAAACTCAGCCAGAATAATCAAGAAGTTTGTTTCTGTTTGGTGGAACACAGGTTCAATGGCGATGTTTGGCTAAGCATGCTAAATCTTAACAAAATACAGCAATTTCGAAAATAAAGAAGAAATTCAGTTAAATGGGAGGTATTTAGGACACAAACATGTAGATCAAGACTGCGCAAAAGAGTCCAGAGCATGTGACAGTCCTGTAAAATACTGCTGTTAAAGCCAAAAGTTAATAAGGAGTAACAAAGGGAAAGAGCAACACTAAGATGGCTTAGTGGCCTACTCTTGTTTCAGTTTTAACTGAGAGGCATGGGAGAAAATCTGAAGTGGACTTGCCTGAATTCTTACAGAAGCTTTCTTTTGTTTTGGGTAACTTCTTTTGTGGTGGTGGGATTTTTTTTGTCCATTTTTTATTCAAAACTCTAATTTTATTTAAACTAATACATTTTTCTCTATTAAATACTAGAATTTTTCTTGTAAACCGACAGCAAAATCCATTGGATGAAGAATCAGATAGAAACTGAGTATATCTTACTGTATAAGAACCCTGCTATTTTCCCAAATACTATAAATTCACTTAACTAATGGCAAACGCATGCTGAAGTGTGAGCATTATAAAACCCCAAAGTACTGATGAATATTCCCTTATTTCTCATGGTTACTGTACCTGGTTTAAAATAATATCAACATTTGTGAAGCATTCTGATTAATTCTCTAAGTTCCAGGAAAGGTAGCTTTTTTGGCATTTTGAGGGTGTTTGTTTATTCTGGGCCTTTTTGTTTGGTTTTTTTTTCCTTAAAGTATAGGCTTAAGGAATAGTATTAGACTGGAGGTTGCAGCATTTATCAACCACATACATGCAAATCAGTGTTGAAACATTTCTGTTTGCTTTTGGAGCCAGGCCTAGTTTTTCCACACTACAAATAAAACAGATGTGTAACAAATGCATTATTTATTAAGTTTTTCCATTATCAAGCCATTATAGTTTATGGCATTAATTGGTCAGAAATAGGTGATCCTCTATTGCTCTCAGAGGGACTACCTTGTGTTTGTATGTTGGAAAATCAGCTAGCATTTACATTTCTCATTTAAAAGATGCACTGTTCTCAATCAAAGGTCTGAAGATTCCTTGTTGATGGTGATGGGAAGGAGCGAAAAGTAGGTGCCTGAAAAAGGCATGTTTTGGCTGTATGATTAGGCAGGTCTCAAATTAAATTTACTGGTCTTGCAGTTTCTGTAGAATGGACTCAGCAATTGTATCCCAGTTATAAATGACACTACAGCTAAATTAGGGGGATGTGTAGGGATTTTGCTTAGATTGAAGTAGGTCCTGTAAGAGATTCCTTCTGTTAAAATAGCCTTTTTATTTCTTATGGAAGTACAGTTGGGTCTGAGTATATTAAGCTTCAAAGGCTCTGGATTTCAGGTGAGGGTAGGACTCAGTTTATGTGTACATAGGAGAGCACCAAAATCCAAAGTGCAAGAAGCCTTTGCTGACGATTGAAGCAATTTTATTCACCAAGCTGAAGCAGCCTGGGATATGGAGAAAACAAGCAAGGGAGGGCAAGAATGGGGCAAAACACAGAACTGCAGGAGGCATGTGATACAAAGAAAAAAGGTTGTGTTTGCGGGGAATAGCATAAGGAAAGGACCTTTGCAGAGGAGTATAAAATTTTCAGATCATCTGCTGTAGATTTTTCTAGATAGGAAAATGGCTGAAATAGCAACTAAAATGGAGTACCACACAGATTATTTCTAAGGATGATAAAAATACCTTAGATGAAAAAAAGATGTGGATCAGGTTGGGAATCCAGCCTTGCAGAAAGATGTACAATTATTTGCTTTTCAGAATTATAAAAGCAGCTTTTTGTTTTAAAACCCCCAAAAATTACCTCTGAAAGGGTTTCAATAGTAAAGGCCCACAGCTTGGCCTGTTTGTTTCTAAATGCCAAGATATACGTAGTGAAATGTGGTTCCTTCTCGATTCTCTTGGGAATTTGTAATAAAATCACAGAAACTTCTTTTTGAGCATATAAGCACATAAATAATTTACTATCCTTAAGTGGGCACATAACCTTTGCTGCCTACTCTGCAGTAATAACTACATGAATAAATATCATGTGGAAAAACAAGATAATTCAAGGCAACATATACATGGATTGATTTAATGAAATTAAGTAATTTACAGCATAAGAATGGCATATTAAGACAGATTTTTATGTAAAACTTAATCTATTGCCTCTGCCCACCAAAGTACCTGTTTGCAGATAATCTGCTTATTTATTACTGGGTCATACCAAGCTCTTCTTTTTTTCTTGTGCCTTTATATGATCTTTGGTTCCTGAGTAATTAAGTGGTTTGACAAAAACAGGAAGCTGAAGATTCGAGAAAACTGTTTTAAACAGTCTTCCGTGTCTTTTTCATGCAGCAAAACAGTGCTTGAGAGATAAGCAGGATTAGAACAGAGTATTTCCTTGGGTTCTGAACTGTGTCATAGGATATTACAAGACAGAAAGTGATACTGGGAACCTGGAAAACTAAGATCCTACATTAGAATGTGAGTTGAGTTTAATGAGAAGTTAAATGGAACATGGTCCTTCTGTTGCCCATTACTGTAGAATTTAAAGTGATCAGATAGTTCTGGGAACAACACTACTGAATTAATGATTTAATCTGTATTGGCAGTTCTTGTGATTCCCTCAAGCTTCTGCATTTTTTCTGTTCCTTGGCCATCTTTTCCATTCCCCTATGCTAGTTGTAAAGCCATTCAGTCATTTTCTATTTCCTTCAGGCTGGAGGAAGAGGAGTTCTACCTGATTCCCTGGTTTCTTCTCCTCCCTCTGGTGTATTTCTACCTGAGAGGTCTGACTCATCTAATTATTCTGCAAAGTGCCTACAGCTTCTCACAAAAAGTTAGACTGGTTGGAAGGCTTAAAATTGAAGTGGGTGAAGAGTAGAAACCAATGCTGCATGAGCAGCTTCCAGATTTCACCATACTGGAGCATATAAATACTACAGAAAAGTAGAGATGAGGGGAGCAACAGGAATTAATTTCATTCATCCTCTGTCATTAGGCAAGGTTTGTTACACCCAAACAATTTGAACACACATTACTAATATCAGTTTGTTTTCACAACATGGGTGTTCACTGTTGACTTTAGTTCTTCATATGGAATTGTAAATATGAAGATGTTTTACTATTGCTGTTACTTTAAATCCTGCAGCAAAATCAGGGATCACATTTTCTCAGTCATAGTTAGGAGTCATTTTAAGGGACTGATGTGAGCCACATTTTATGAGGGAAATATATTGATAAGTAACTGCAGAGCCATGGTAAATTAGGACATTGAGGAAGGTTGTATCTGTTGCTTATTAATTAGGTTGGCATACTGGCTGAAATTGTTCAGGTGTCTCGGAGAGGTGATGCATTTAACTATGTAAATTTTAACAAACATATGTGTTAGGAAAGAAGCCAGAGAAAGTACTTCATTCCTTCCCTAGAAATCTGTGGAACATCTCAAACCTTACCGTAGCCCATCCCTTTTCTTGCTGAAGTATAATTTGCAGTCTGTAGTTTTAAGGTTTTAGTGTTGTTAATGGGCACATTACAGACCAATTCAACCTTGAAGGGTGTACGAGAAAATAATCTTGCTCTACTAAATTTGCCAAGATGGGCTGGAGAACTGTGACACTGTAGAACTGGAGTGATAGTGGTACCCCTGTCTGAACAATGGTTCAGCTGATCATATATTTAAAAAGAGTTCTGGGTCAAACCTGGCCAATCGCCTGTGGGAAATGTCAGCAAACAATTTTACTGCATTCCAATTCTGTCGTTAGAGGATGGTGTTCTAAATCTAGGGTTGATGTTGTGAAAACAGTGTATTTTCTAGTTAACTTGAACAATTTTAAATATAGTCACGACTTAGCTGTTGAAACATGCTACTCGAGATTTCCCTGCTAGGTAGGCATGTGCTCTCAATTTTAATTTGTCTTTCCCTTTCACATTTAGGCTGATGCACCTAACCCAGGGCTTATTCCAGATGCAGATGCAGTAGGTGTAACAGTTGTGCTAATTACATGCACTTACCGAGGTCAAGAATTTATTAGAGTTGGCTACTATGTAAACAATGAATATACTGAAACAGAACTGAGAGAGAATCCACCAGTAAAGCCAGATTTTTCTAAGGTAAGGAATATTTTGTTTTGGTCATCTATCAGAAGTATGCTTATAGAAAGGTTTTTAAGAAACAAACACAAACCCCAAGTGATTTCATAAAATGCATGGAATGAGGCATCAAGTAATGGAAAATACTTGGGGGGACAAACTACAGTTGCCATAAATTTAGGTAATACTGAGAAACCATCAAAAATTTCCACTATCTTGAAGACCTGGCTATACTTTCACACTGACTGTGAAATAAACCATTGGATTTACTTCCACCTGCACCACTGTTTACAAAGTGGCTCTTTTCTTCAGAAAAACAGAATAATGTTTTTCCAAAGCCCATCAGCCTGGAACTAAGTTGTGGATATTTATTTACTACAGTTGTTACTCAGGTGTTCTAGTGTCAGAGCTACAGTTTCTGCAAAACTTTTAACAAACAAACTGAGGAGCAAATCAGGTGTAAAATGAGAGAACATGGGTAGCCTGGTTGGATGATTATCTGATAAATGTCTAATTTGACAAAGGAAGTATACAGATAAAGTTATAAAAACCTACATCCTTCATGGTAATAATTAAACCAGGACTAGAATTAAAAGATGAAATGAAATAGTATGTTTCTCTATGCTTAACTTAATTATCAGTGATCAGATATAAGTATGTTCTGAAAATCATAGTAACATTTGAGGATTCTTAAACTTTGGGTATGGTACTCGCTTCTTTATTTCTTTCATCTAAAACATAACTTATTTGTTATTTTGATTGTCAGTGCCAAAATGGTTACTCCCTTTAAGCACTTGAATTTAGAATGCCTAGAAAGAAAGAACTACTTGTCTTCATTCTCACATATAAAAAGCTAGCTTTGCTGCTGTGGAGGAGAACACGAAAAGCTATCATATATTTGTATACAGAGTCCTTAAGGCGACTTGGGGACAAAATGGAAATGCACAAGTAGAAGGTTATTAAAGTTATTGATTAATTATTGGGTAATAAGCTCTGCTAGGTTCTAGAAAAGAAATGGGCTCTTTAGTTTGCATAAGGGGTCAGGAAATACTTAATGAGCATATGCTTTCTTGGTGAATAACATTGACAAAGCAAATCTTCCCTGTGATCAGTCTTAACTGTCATAATGAGTGTCCACTGGCGCCAAGTTGCCATCCTCCAGGTAACTATATATAATCTTTCGCCCCTTTTCAAAATAAAGATAAAATCAGCTGCTTTTTTTTTTTTTTTTTCTGCATACATAAACAAATGCAACATGTTTTCAAAGGAAAATGAAGGCTGGCCATGAGATTAAGATAGATGACTAATCCTTTTGTACTGCCACAGTGTTTTAGTATCTTCCAAATAGAAGTTTGGTTTTTTTTAAACTTTAGTAGATAAATTCTTTTAGTGAAATCAGTCTAAAGTTTGATATTTTAAGGATAAGGTTGTACTTTTGAATGAAGATGAGAAGTTGATGGAATTGATAGGTATTGCTAATACTATAAAATTGATGCAAAATTTGATGAAGTAAGTACTGTGATTTGAAAAATCCTGGTGGGGCAGGAGTTATTTGCTCTACTAAAAGCTGGATAAAATAATAAACACTTGCACTTTACTTGCAGATCTATTTCACAGCCTTGACCTTGCGGAAAAGTTAAAATACCCTTTTGAGAAAGTGGTTATTCTGTTGAGTAGAATATTAGGGAAAATTTATGTGGTGTACTGTAAGCACATTTCTGATCCATAGGTAGTAGGTATAGATTCACATTGATGTGAATTCCCGTTTTAAACAAATTGTTTTACACAAACAATGCTGTAGGGACTAAAGGGAAAAAATCTAAATGCATATGAACTCCCGTTTGAGATGTACACATTACAATCCATATATTTTCTTCTTTCCTAGCTTCAAAGGAATATTTTGGCATCTAATCCCAGAGTCACAAGATTCCACATTAATTGGGAGGACAACACTGAAAAACTGGAAGATGCAGAGAGCAGTAACCCAAATCTACAGTCCTTGCTTTCCACAGATGCATTACCTTCAGCATCAAAGGGGTGGTCAACATCAGAAAATTCACTAAATGTTATGTTAGAATCTCATATGGACTGCATGTGACTAACCACCATCCTTTTGGTACTGTATATGTGTTAAACTGTAAAAACAACCAGAACTATTTCCCTCAAGTTCCATAAGTACATAGTCGAAGCAATGTGAAGAACTTCTTTTAAAACATCCTGTAGAAAGTTTATAAAAAAAAAAAAGAAAAAACCCAACAAACAAACAGTATTTGAGCAGATTGTGAAATATAAATACAACTATTTTTAAGTAATTGCCTTTTTTTTCTAATGTGTTATTCTATGTGGTTTAAACCAAACCTGATTAAAGTATATGTATTCTTTCCCCTCCCCCCTTACTTTGTAAGCACTGTTTAAAAGCTAAAAAAAGTTTAAAAGTTAAAACATTCAGGCAAAATGAAGGAATAATGCCATGTCCTCATCTCTGCTATCCAGATTGCCAAATATAAAGTACCCTTTAATAGCATCTTGAGAACAAAACTCATTAGATGAAGTGCAAAGAAAGTGTCTCTTAATAACAAACAAAAAAGTCCAAAAATGTCCTTTTGCTCTGAAAGCAGACAGCACAGTATAATTTTAGGTGCAAGCTTCTTTTCCTTTCCAGGCACATACTTCTTACTTAAAGCCTGCAATTTGAGATTTACCATCTGCTATCTTGGATTTTAGGACTTTTTTTTTTTTTTTTTTTTTTTTTTTAAATCTGCTGCTGCTACTGTTTAGTCAAACTGTTTCTGTTCAGGACAGTGTTTCATGTGGATTGGGGTGGGTACCTCAGGAAAGAACCCATTTTCAGCCACCCTAATAGCATACACAAGTGGTTGGAAGAATGCAAGCACATACTAGCAGTAAGTCTCAAAAGCAATAGTGTGAATATCCCAAATAGGCTCTTCTGCAAGATTATTGTGGATCACTACTGGTTAGAATGTTTATTTTCAGGCATGCTTTACTGTAATCTTTTTCAGTAGTAGTAAGGAGTTTGGGTGTTTTCTTTAATTTTTTTTTTGAAACACCTGGAATTTTAAACTTCTCTGTTTTCTCTCTAGTCTTCAAGGTAATCCTAGTTTTTGGTATAAATCCTGTTGTGGCAGGCATGACACACTCAAGAATACATTACTTGCCCTGAAGCTCTTACAGTGAGACATCCCTATTACCTGAGGCATCCTTGAAGATAAAAGAACTAAGCAATAACCTGTAAAGACTTAAGGCATTATTAGACACTTAAGAATTTAGTTATTCTTTCCAATCCACATTAGCCTTATTCATATTTACAGTGCCTGTATGTGCATTTAAATTGTAATCTGGCATGCCAGATTACAGGAATATAGTTCTACTATTTACTAGTCACTGCCCAGATTATGGACCCTTGTAGGTTCTGGGCCCTTCAAAAAAAGGTAAATTTCATGATAATTGACAGTGTAGCTCTGAATACAGAATGTTTTTGTTCTCTTTCTGCATTCTCTAATGGGGATAAACATGTCCCAGACAGTGCTTCTGTCTTTCCACATCATTAGTGAAATTGCCTGCATTTTCACGTGTGTGTTTTTTAATCTGGAAAGGAATGACCCAATCTGCATGTTTTTCTTGTATGGTAACTCAGCAGTACCCATCAAGGCTAGATGAATGAATTAATGCAATCCAGTAATATTTGGAGGCCTAGTTCTAATATGTGCTCTTAATCTCTAATTGTTTATAGTTATAACTGGAAATCTAAAAATATTAACAGTCATCAGTATGACATAACACAAAAAACTGGTTCCCTGAACTAGCAGTTACTTCAATTGAGGGCTGAAATTCTGTGAACTTTATCTTTGATTTTCAATTATATTGTAGCTTTCAGGTCTGTAGTGACAATTTGAGATTTTTCATGCACTTTGTTATATTTATAAGTCTGTTTAAGATATCTCATAAATGTAAGCATGTAACTAACTTAGTTATCTGCTGAGGGATTGACAGGCTTGTGAAGTCTACCTTGAATTAATAAGGCTGCTGTAGTAGTATCGCAAACTCTTCCCTCTGTTGAATATTCAAATGAAAACATATTCCAAGTCCAAGCTGTAACCACAATCTATCTACTGGTAGCATGAAGGCTTTTTAGAAGCATATACCACAAAGTGATGGAAACAAGGAATTATTGCTGCTGTTGAAAAAACAACTACAAAATTTAGTGAGCAAAACAATGTCACCTAGCAAACCAATTAATTTAGAGGAATGGAAAAGTGAAGCAATGTTGTCAGTCTAAAAAGTCATCTGTGCATGAGAACTTGGGTGCAATAAACTTCAGGCTGCTTTACTGTGGCAGGATGCTGCAGTGGAGTTTGGCATCACCTTACCTAATACACTTATGTGGGCCTGAATAGAGCTGACCCACCACTGCAGGAAAAACAGTGCTGTGCTTGGTGAATATTTGAGACAAACAACCCTACCTCATGATCGTTGCAAGATAAATAGCATTTCTATGCTTTTTGAGAGGTTAGGTACCTCAGGTCTTTGCAACTTTGCTAAGATCTGGACAATCCATAAACCCTGCCTTCTGAGTATTGCATTTCCTGACAAAAATCACGTTCCAGAGACATAGAATTTGAGGAACCACCTTCCAGTCCCCCAGAGACTTCAGACAATATCACAGCACAAACTTAGTGGTATTAAAAGATAGAATGCATGTAGGGCATCTGTAAAGACTATTCCCTGATCTCTGAACATTTTAGATCAGCAGGTCTGTGCACATGACACAGCCATCCAGTGCTGACATCACAGCTCTACAATTTCAAGTTTGAAGATGTATTCACCTTGCAACAAACCTCTACTTGCAGAGGCCACCAAGATGCAAAGGAATGCTACAGATTTCTGCTGACAGGACTGGTGATGTATCTCACTGTGTTTTCATCTGAGACCATTCGAAGACTGTCATAATGCTTATCAGAGGTTATTTGTGTACAAAGTAAGTGGATCAAGACAAGGTAACGTGGATGAAAAATATGTGTGGTTTTTATGTCCATCTTGAAAAAAATTTTCCTTCAGCTTTATTCAGGCATCACCTTCGATCTGAATTACTATGACACTTAAATTTGCAGGAGGCAGAATGGTTGCAGCTCCATCAATATGGAGACTCATGAAATTTAATCTTTACAAAGCTCCACTGAAAAAGCCAATCCTTACCACCAATCTTCAACAGTGAAACAACTCAGAACTTCACTACAATAACCACAGTAACTTAGTTTATAGCTTACTAGACACTGTATTCTTGAGATGCAGTGACAAAGTCACAAATGTGGAGATCTGGCAGTCTATTATTTTCTTTGGGTGCCTCAGCTGCTGGTTTTCTGGAAGTCAGCTCAGACTGAAAGGTAGCCACTTGCAGCTAGACTGATCCTCCACTGACATCTAAAAATGCTGGTAGGAAGGAAAAAGGAAGACCTGGGAGTATACTCCTAGCAAATCCTCATTTATCAAAGACAGAAAAGGGCTAAATTAACTAAATCTTGTGGCTTCTGTTTGGAAAAAGGCAGATCCTTCACACACCTTATTCCTTATCCATAGCACAGTGGTCTGCAAGAGTACATATTATCTCATTTTGAGAGCCACATAAGTTTGGTCAGATGATTGGTTAATTGTTGCTGTGGTTGCTGGTAGAGGGGCTCAGCT
Organism: Sitta carolinensis; assembly: GCA_032173965.1. Taxonomy (NCBI): domain Eukaryota; kingdom Metazoa; phylum Chordata; class Aves; order Passeriformes; family Sittidae; genus Sitta; species Sitta carolinensis. Next base: position 49,213,191 of record JAVUNC010000004.1, read on the forward strand.
AAGTGCCAGCCAGGAAGATGCAGCAAAACTGGCAACTATGTGTAAGGGCTGGCAGTGTGTGTGGAACTTTTTCCTCGGCCCTCCCAGTTCTGTTTCTGTTTCCAGTTATAGTTCTGTTTCTTCTTTTTTTCTGTGTGATATGAGAGCAGGGCTGGAGAAGATGTATGGAAGGCTTTTTCATTGATTTTTGGTCTAGGCAAAAATGATAAAAGGAAGAGCCAGTTGGAGGCACTAGGAAGGCTTTCTTAAAGGTAAACCGAAGGCTTCTACATGGAATTTAGGGGTCATTTCAGGAGGAAATGGTGGGAGGATACACTCAAACATTTCCAGCTTTAGGTAATGCAGTTTTGGAGGCATGTCTGGGTATTCACTGTCCATGGCCTGAGGGATGTGACTGACAAGAGAAAGTCAGAGGAAGGAGGTGTGTGTGCTACACCAGATGCAAGAATCAACAGCTACATTTTTCCAGCAGTGTTTAGAACTGGCTGAACTGAACTGGCAGAAACTTTTATGGAGTTCTTTGGAATCCCTCCAAAACTCCCTTGCCCACGAGTTAAGGAAGCCAACCTTTCAAAATAAGGGTATCCAGTTGGTCCTTTCTCACTAGGAGGGTGGGGCAGACCTACAGTTACTGGAAGAAGGAGGGGCTTCACAGTATAGTAAAGGAAATGAAGACATCTGTTATCCATCTAAAAATCAACAGTTTGAAATGCCTGCCATTTCAACAGCAGGATGAGAAAATCTCATAAAGGCTGGTCTGGAGGTGTTAGAAGTGTGTAAGACCTGAAACCTTCAACCACCATGACAAGATACTGCTCCTGCAGTACTTCCCATCCAGTCTAACTACGGATCTTCACATATGAAGATGTTTGGTAAAATCCAAAAAGTTTGAAGACAGGTATCTCTTTGGCTAAATAATCTCCTTCATGCAGGTAGTCAAGGTAAACTCCCTCAGGACAAAGACATTTTGGAACAGCATTTTTGAGAAGAAATTAAGGAAACCAAAGAAGAGATGGGACATTATTATAGATGGGGCATGTTTGCTATATTTGATCACAGCTTCAAATTTCATTCCCTGAACAAGTTTAGACAACTTCCTATAGAGCTAAGGCCTTTCCAACTTGAGGCCCAGCTGTTGAAGGAACAGCCAGTGAAGCCATGCTCTCAAGAAAATCTTTTCAGGTTACATACTGATACTGATAGAAAACAGTTCATGTACAATTATAAATATTCAGGAAAACAATCCCATGATAGAAGTGATGATCAGAGAAAAGTGACCTAAAGGCTGCATCTGTATTAGTAACTTTATCAGGGACAGGGTATGAATCCATGGTAGAAAATTGTTTCCTGGCACTGCTTTGGCTTTTATCAACTAGGGAAGGCACAGGGACAGTTTGGAGATCTACACAGAGGGAAAAATATCTCCAGTTTCAGAGTCTTGCATACCTCAGGATACTGACACCACGTACTCTATTTATAACCACAGCTGGATGGCTCATGTCAGTGACTTTGGATTGGTTTCTAATACATCAGAAGAGAGACAGCTGTTAGCACCTGAAGCCTGTCTAGCAGGGGAAAGCTTACTATGAAAGAAGAGGTGGTTTCCCCTGGAGTCAGTTCCCTTCAATGAAAAGAAAGGAAATCGGTAGCAAATTGCTGTTGGCATGATATGGACAGTGTTAGGCGTGGCAAAATACTAGCAAAAAGGCAGTACTTGCAAGGCTCTGCAGAGGCTCTAAAGGAGGGGCCAGAAGGGTCCATGTCACACAGCCCAGAAAGACATGTTATGCAGAACTGGAGAGCTGCAGAAAGAGCTGATAGTCCCCCAGATTTTTAGACAAGCTGTTAAAAACAGTTCACAAAATTCTTAAAGCAATCCATCTGCAGAGGGATGCAACACCAAACAAAATTTTCAGAAACGTGAACAGTCAAATATGTGCTACCATGCAGCAGAATGACTGGCCTGGATGTCCATGAGCTTCAGACCTGCCAGCAGCTGGCACGCGTTGGTTGCTGTTGCACACCACTCAATCACTGCAAATCTCAAGCTCCAAAGATAAATGAAATATTTTCTTGCTAGTGATTGTCTCATCCAAATATACATAAGCTGCACTCTGCCTCTGGGGCCTGCAAAACAGTTTTTTTAACTCAGTAGAAAGGTGAGAACCCCCAGAGAGATCTTGTTAAGCCTCCCTAAGTCTCCATCTTTATGAAAAACTGTGTACCAATTTCTAAAAATAAAAGGTAGCTGAATGACTCCCTGTGATTCTCAGATGAGAGACAAGTCAGGGAGAATGAACCAGGCCTGTAAAAAAACCAGTGTAGACAGAACGAAACAGTGGGACAGATGGTTCCCCCATCTTTCTTTTACAGATCACAAAGTCCTACAGTGGTCAAATAAATTTTTATATTGAGTTGTTGTGTGTGGGCTGGTCTGCCACTTTTTTTTTTTTTTTTTAAATGACAACTGTCATTAAAGAGATGTAGGAGAAAGAAACCCTCATGTAAGTTCCTCATGTAAGTCCTAAACTTGTAAAGAAAATTTCTGCTAAGTGTTTGCAAGAAAGGCAATTAATAAAACAAGTAAGCTCACAAACTTAATTCACTAAATGGAGGTAAAGTTCTGTTTTTTTCAAAACAGAGAACAAATTATCTGTCATTTGTAAGGGCTGTTTGCAGCAAGCTGGCAACTTGAGCCTGTTGGTGAGAAAGATGAAGGTCTTCCAAACCTTCAACAAGCAAGCAGGATTTTCTCCAGGGTTGTACTTTCTGAACCAGGTAAAACAGCACAGACTTTGTTTAGAAAGTGCAGGGGAAGGCAGGAACGTGATTGAAAGAGCAGAGGCCCAACAGCAAATTAAGTTGCAGGAGTTAGGTCACTGTTTTCTGAAATTCTGCGAGCCAGTTCCAGTCAGGTCTGTATGGGTTAATGGGCTGCAGCAGGTGCATGATACTGCAGGGGCACAAAGTATCATAGTGGATCTCAAAGCAGGTGATACCTAAGGTAGACCAGGAAAGAAAGAGAATTTTGGCACGAGGAGAATGTTAATGACCTGTCCTGGTACAAATAAATGCTTGTACAAAAAACCAAGTAAAACTGGTATGTGATTCAGTTTGGGATGCAGAATTCTAATTCAGTGTTTGTTATATAGCTTGTGTCCTAACAGTACCAGATGGGTAAAGGGCACAAGATGAGTCAGTGCACACAGAATCTTCCTAAAGGCTGGTTATATACCAGCAGTTTTCCTTAAAAGAGTGACACAGCTTTTAAGAGTTATTCAGGGTTTACCCAATCTCAGGTGTGTCTTTTGGCCTATGTGGACTGTAATCCCAGAGACAGCAATTGAAATGCAACTCAGATTGCTTTTTATGTACAGTAAGGAACTAGCTGAAACTTAGAGATTTAATATTTGTACACTGGAGAGAAAATGTGCATTAGGCCTGTCCTCTCATGGGAAAGCAGAAACTGTTAATTCAAAGTGTTCAATTATGACAAGGAAAGTAAAGCAATTTAATAGTTCTCCAAACTAATTTGAAGATTCTGTACAGAGAACAAATTGACAAAATTCAGTGTTAGGTACAGCTAGCTACAAGCAGATTTGTAATATACGCCTTGCACAGGAAGGACAAAGAAAATAGTAATTCAAAAAACATCCAAACTCCTGGGCTAGAAATTAATACCTTAGTCCAGCAGGTCTAGCCATGGAAAGGTTCCCTGAAATTAAACTGGGGTTAATGAGATTCCTTGCTAGGCTCACAAGTTTCACTTGTGGTAACGGTCCTGAAGAATTCTAGAAATTTGGTGCTGCTGTCAGATTTTGGGAAAAGGGACTGAGAGAGAAGTTTTTTTAAAATAAGGAATATTTAAGTGAAATATAAATGATCTAAAGACCCAAGACAATCCTTTCATGAGATGAGACTTCATCTCCACGCATCATTAGTGCACATATACCACAGTAAGCATATAAACTGCAATATTTGTTTTCAGGGAAATGTCTGAACCTAGCCATCATGTATGTCTGAGCTGGAAATTGGATCATATGGAAGGTGAAGCATGGGAGGGAGACGTAGTGAAGAAGGCGATAGCAACATCAGAGACTGAGAGCAACTGACACAGGAAATCACTACTTATAAAAACGGGCAAAGTCACATTGAAATACATGGCCAGAATTCCCTCTAGGTCACTGTGAGACCCTTAGCAAATCTGAAATTATCCAGACTGTTCTTAATTCTTAACACAGAACAAAAAGTGGAGAAAAGATTATACTGAACCAAAATTTTCTCTCTAGCTTCTCTCCAGACCTATTTGTTAACAGTTTGAATGGAAAGTCAGAAGCATATGTGTTTCATGACAAGTTCCCTGCACACAAGAGTGCATATGTTCAATGTCATGTTCCATTCCCACAGCTATAGAAGACTACACAAGACAATAGATGACTACTGTAGTAGATACATAGCAGTGGAACTGGGAAAGATTTATCCTCTGGTTCTCCCATGTACAAATAATGCTGTTTCCCAGACATAAAATAATAATATAATAAATAAATAATAAGATAAACAGCACTCTCTGAGAAACGGTCAAGTTACACATGCTATCTGAGACACTGGGATTTGACCCTAATTATTTTGTGATTTTGAACATACAAGCAGTATATTCATTTGTTCAAATAGAGTCACTGGCAGAGGTAATCTGACCCTGTACATTGTCCCAGAAGAGTTTGTGAAGATGCCTGGCATTCAGAGCCAACTGGGACATACCTAAATTTAACAAAAGGAAGAAACAGAAAAAAAGAAAAAAACAAAAAAAGAAAAAAACCCACTTGCTCTCTGAAACCATTTAAAAACCATCTTCATAAGAAATAATTCCTTAACACAGGGATGCATTTCCAGAAAGGAAACAGAAATCAAACTGGCACCCAGACAGAACACATAAAAGAAGAGAAGGGAGGAGATTATCTGTTCAGGAAAAACCAAATGATGCTAGCTCATCAGCGTGAGCTCTGGGAAGATGTCGTATTTGTCATAGCTTGAAAATGCTAAAAATACAGGTCTAGATCACCCTCTGCTAGCAAAGCATTGCGAGGTGCCTCTGGACGAGGCTTGTAAGGTTCCCTGCTAGAAGCTCATCACAGTCCTTCATGGATACAAACAGGGGCAGGACTGCAGAGAGTCAGATCAGGCCTCATATGCCCCCACAGCAATTATCTGCTTTAACTGCGCTCATAACATCCTGGCCACATATGTTCACATATGTAGAAGGCCTCTATATAAACACACTTGAGTGAAGAGATAACCTGTTACAGCTAAGAAGCACATACCTGCACTTGTAGATCCAATTCCTGCTGTAAGCACAGAGCGTGGCATAATCTTAACTGCATACTTGAGGAACTGAGATTTCCCTGTACCTGGATCTCCAACCAACAGAAGATGTGATTCACCTTAGGGGAAAACAGTAATGGAGAAGTAGATAGTTCATATGTAGACAAACATTGACACAAAATGCTCAGATTAAACAATACTGGTCATATTCACCTAAAATTTAGCACTATATATACATTAAAATATGTAATTCTCCACTATTTATTTGGTGTGATACATTGTTTAATAAAAGTCATTTAGACACAAATATTTACAATGAAGTATTTGTGAAGTATTAGCAGGTATTCGACACACTTCCTGTAATATGAGTTCTCACATTTTAGAATGCTCATTTCTCAGACTCAGCTCATTCTTGAATTTAAAATAAGGATACCAGGTTTTAGTTACCATTCCACTATTCAGTTATTTAAATTACTGCAAAATGGACTAATCAGCACACTGTTTTGCTTAATTAATTCTTTGCCAACAGTTACACAACTTTGTAATTTCATAACAATGAAATTACAGAAGTAAATAATTTGGCTGCTACAATCTCAGTAAAGTGGTCTCAAATTTTTTCACTGTTTTCTACAAAATACAACTTTAATTCAAATATAATATTTATCTATAATTTTATTTAGCTGCTAGAGCATTAAGAAAATCCTGTATTTGTATACAGAAACATACTTTTAAAAATTATTATGACCTACATAGATTATGACCTGTGTACCACGTGGCACATGGCATATTTGCCATCTAACAGAAGGAGAATCAGCAGGCAGGTAACTTGGAGTTACAAGACTAAGTGAGATATGCTGACAATCACAGATGGAAAAGTCTGGCATTAGGAAGTAAAATGAATCCTTTAATTTTCCTTTTAATGTACTATAGTGATCCACATTAAGGAAACATTAAGATTCAATCCTTTGATGCCAAATACTGCTGGGAATATTCTACTAGAAATGAATTCAAAATGTCACTTATACAATAAAAAGTGAGATGTTTTAGATAAAACAGCTGCCTTTAATATTCTACCTAATTGAAACCTGAAATTCTGCTTCTATTGGGTTTTATTTGAGAAAAATTAAAATAAAAAGAGGAAGTCTAGACACCCACTTTAACTTGTGTGAGATTTTGGAAGAATAGTTAAAATTGATTAAAACTTGTTCTCACTCAGGAAAATGGGCTGATTATGCTTCCAAGTTCTTACTGGTTTGATTTTGGAAGCGGAGCAGGGGAGGATGTGGGTGAGGACAGGGATGGGAGTGACTGTTAAAAAAGATGTGATACTGTTAGAAACAATACAAACCTCTGGTTCGAGTTCCAGCAGCATCAGTCCTCTGCACTCCACCAGCAAGCACCATGGCTACTGCCAGCTTCACCAGGTACAATCCAAAAACTTGAGGACATAAGCTAGCCAAAATTTCATTCCTCCCTGAAACAGGAGCAAAAATGGCACTCAGCAGAGTTAAAACTCGATTTCCCATGGACTCCCATATACACTGACAAATAATTTGGGCAAGAAGAGTAGGGTAGGAAGGAGATTTTTAATTTTTTTTTCTTTAAATGGGACCTAGAGCAGTTGTTTGATCCAAACCTCCTTCATAAGAGAGAAGTTAGGTAAGTCACAATCACAAGCAGCAAAGCCAATTCTATTGCAGTTTAAGGAGTGTATGGTGTGGACAGCAAGATAAAAGGCACTAACGAAATGCCATTGTACAAATTCTTTTGTTCCCCATTTACAGGGTAGAAGCTATGAAACCTAGAAGTTTACAGATTTCAAAATGTCCCCTTGAAAACTTGTGTGTGGTACATTTAAGAAAACTTTTAACACTTATTTTGCCTTAAACCTGTACGCACAAAGTGTGCTCATTTTCTCATTGTTACCTTCCTTCTCCTTTGATCCTTCTGTGTCACACGTCCCTCTCCTCCTCCCTATTATAGTCTCTTTCCAGCAGCAGAATATTTCAATCTGCTCTGAAAATGCTGATGGTGTGAAAGATATGTAACAGGATTAATTCTGTCCTTTGGGATTCTGACACTACCAGCACATAAGGGTCTCAGATTATATGCCACTTGTTATTTCCATTGCTAGGGAATAAAAGAAAGTGACCCATTTTGAGAGTTTAACTTATGTTTCAAATTCAGATGCAAGTACATGGTACTGGCAAAATATAGGCACCTAATGGATGACTTAAGGTATATGTGTTTCATTTGGAGGTCTTCTGAAGGAATTAACACGTTTTTGTCCGTCCAAAAGTAAAATTTTAATAACGTTATTCAGCCATCGCATAGCTCAAGATTTAACTCCACGGTTAGGAGTTAGCATCATTAGGTGACTGACATAAAATGCAGTAGTAGCTACCGTTATCTCTTGAAAAACAGTACAGGTAGAAACATATTCTGTTGTGAAATGGCATCAGACTCCTTAGTCACATTTAATCTCTGCTCTCAATTTCGACTCAAATTCAGACAAACAGCCTGAAAAAGACATCTTGGGTAGAAGATTAAAAGGGACCTTCAAAGAAGATCCTGAGTTACTTTCTGAACATTTCTAACAAGAGTGATAAGAAATATTCTCATTTGAAACAGCAGAAGGAAGAAATGTTATCATTCCAAACAGCAGGAATCTAGGAATTAAATGCTTTCCAGGAAATGCAGTTCTGAACTTTGACATTGACAGGATCTACACTTTCTTATTGTGAGCAGGCTCATTTGAGGGAGGTTCCCTGTTTTCCTCCTGTTTGTCTTTAAAGAATAAAGACTAAGCCTCTTCCAGGGTTTTATAAGACAATGTCAGCCTAATAAAGTTCAGTGATGAAGAGTCCATTAAACTTCTGCAGAGATGAGGAGAAGGCACTTTGAATACAGTGAGGAACAGTGTACTTCTGAACTTCTGGTAATTCCAAGGTGGCTGACCATGGAAAAGTTTAGGACCCAGCATACTGAACACTGACTATCCTGGAAGCCACTGTGAACTGGGAGGCTCCCCTGCACCTAACTCAAGGGCCTAGGCATCCAAGAGTTATGATAAAGATAGGATGTGCTAATCCCTATGCTAAAGATTCAAAGCTTAATTTGGGATGCAGAGACAGTGTGTCAGCTCTCTCACACCAGAAACAACAGCTGTGCTGACTAAAGGCAGATCTGGTCCACCCTGTTTCTTCTTTCTTGATTATAAAACACTTTTCTGTTTTGTTTTTTTCTTCTGATAATTACATTCTTTCTCACTTCTTGTTAATAAATGTTCCAAGAAAGATTTGAATAGAAAGCTCAAAGAATGAAGATCAATGCAGTAGGTTTGGTACTTCCTTCCACCCCCACCCCAGTAATACTAAAGTAAAAATTGCACATTTTTGTAGTGGAAAAAATATATTCTTGATAAATGGGTGATGAGATAAGATAATGGGGGGGGGAAATGTATTCAGTCACTGTATTTTCACTCCTAATTTCATTTCTATCCAATCAAGTGCCCTACTTAAAAGCTTCCAACTACTAACCTGTTAGGGGTTCATTCCTATGCCTTTCCCAGAAATCTTCAAATTCCTTGCGAACTTCTTCATCAATTACAACCCCTGCTAGCTGCTCATTGTTCACTTTAACATAGTTGGCCTTTAAAACAAGCTCCAAGTCACAGCGTGCACCCTCGTGGAAAGGTTTCCACCTCTGCATTACCACTCCATACACCGTGATGTCATCTCCTAGAGGTAGCAACAAAAATTAGTAAAATATATATCTGACTTGAGACATGCAGACACTTCAGCTACCTGTAATGCAGAATAATGTGAGCTAGATCCTGTGTTACAGTTAAATAGGTTAAAAAAAATCTAACAACAAAAAGCAAAACCTCCTGCAGTTTTATGGAAGTCTAAAACAAAGATAAGGTAGATTGCTTAAGTCTGTGGTAGGAAGTTATTATGTTTTTCCACTTCTGTTTAAGGGAGGTGAATTCTTAAAGATATACCTCTGCTTGTTTCCTCTTTTAGAAGAGAGGAATTCCTGGTAAACTGTAGAAGCTCTTTCAATTAGATTGATTATAAAAAAAAAAATAAAAATTAGTCAAAACTTATTTGACTTCTGGTAACTTTTGTGATGAACCCCAGAATCACTTGTTAACATTCGGAATAGAGTGTTCTTCTGAGCTAGTACAACCACAAATTAATTTCTTGTGGAAATGTGCCTATCTGAGAATTTTTACTCCACTTGTCATTCATCCTCTTGCCAATTAGCTTCTTCTTTGAATGCCAAGTAGCTTTTTCCACCTGCAGCACTCCTTAGATAGGAGGTCAGGTTTCCTGGCTCTCCGAAGCTATGGAGGGGCACCTCACACTGTGACACCCAATCTCCTGGGGGGTTTGGTGTTCTACACTAACAAGATTTAATGTACTTTCTGTATGCCACAATACATTACTTATTGAAACTGATCTGTCAAACAGTCAAGATGTCACCTGGGGGTACATGTCATTTTCTAGAATGATCATCAGCCTAACATTCAGCCTGACCAGCAACGTGACAGATGAATACACCTCATTTGAGGAGCCCCCAGCACTGACAGCCACTTGACAGAGACTCATCTCAAATGAAAAACTAAAAATGCTTGTGGGTACAAACATAGGTGATTTATGCTATATCCTCACCAGACTTGCAACTGTCCACCAAGTCATCCTCCAGAACAACCACCATGCAACGAGGGATGCTTCCAACAGACAGCCTCTGAACCTAGGTGATGGAAGGAAAAGCACTTCTTAAGAACAGCACCTTTCAAAAGCCTTTAATTTACAGCTGCTCTGGCCTAAGCTCCTTTCCTGGAACTGAGGTCAGTTCTTGCTTTTTATCACAAAACTTACTGTAAGGATGCCAATGCTGCCTTGAACTTAACAATGAAAGTTTAATGCTGATATTAATGGAAATGGGATTGGGTATTAAATTAGCAGAAAGTGCTCCGTGCTGGGAGATCTTGTATGACTTCAATATCTAGCTTAAAAAAAGGTCACTAGAAGAGATCATTTGAAATACGTCATCTTTGGGTTTTTTATTATTATAATTTGAGTTATTACTAGATACTCCTTTGTTATATAAAGTTGACTTCGGGTACTGAAGCATGTGCATGGGTTAGTTAACCCTTCACTGAAGTAGATACTGAGAGAATATTCTCTGTATTTTTCTGGTATTTAACCATGATTTGACAGTTTAAGTTTACACCTAGGTGTCAAGGATTAAATCAAAACCAGGAAAACCTAAATATAATATTGACAAATGTGCCAGTAACTCCTGCAATTCTTTTTCTTTTCTCCAGGGCAAAGTCTGTGCAATCTTGTCACAGTCTATTTCTAACCAGCAATCTTTCCATTGATACTTAGAGCATGCAATAGTTTTGAGAATATCCACTGCACAAGAACTAATCAGAACTACATTTTCCTTCTGCAGCACAGGTCATACATGCTAGAATTCTAAATTTATTCACTCTATGGTGCCTAGGAAGGTTAATTCGCCCTTGTGTATTATCTAAATGGCCACAGGCAGTTCACATCACTGTCAGTCCTGATGGCACATGCACAGTTATTTGCAGAGCTCAGTAGGAAACACAAGGGAAATTCACTCCTAGTTTAACTTAACTGTTTTTAATAAGCCCATGTTGCTGAAAATCCTTCCTACCAGTGAGATCTGTGTGTCACACAGTATAATAAAATATAAGTTATAGAAATTTCCCATATGTCAGAAACAAACAAAAAAAAGCCCATAGACAAAAGGGGAAGGTCTATACTTTAATACCTTCCCCTTTTGTCTATGGGCTTTTTTTTTTCCTTACCTGTTCCTGAATTTTGATTTCTTGATAGTCCCTGCAGCAGGTAGGAGCAGAGGTTGTTCCAGAGAGACATGTGAACTTGGTTGAGTTACAGCCCTCTTCATTGAGACAGGCTGCTGGACGACAGAATGTGTAGTACTGCTCAAAGTCAGCCTTGACAACAAACACATGCTTGCACTTGTTGCAGATGTAACTCCGTTCAAACTCCAAAACCTTCACTGAACTGGTACGTATGACAGTCCCAGTAACAGATAAAAAGTGTCCCACATCCTTGGATTTAGGAATGTGCTCTCGAGTCAGCTCTGGGCAAACAGGCAAACCTGTTAGACAAAAATATGTGCAGCATAAGGCTATGCTTATCAAACAATGACTTACAATGCAGTTGAACAGAAAGACTAGAAAACATGCCAGACATATGAACAGTAGCCATTGTTATTACTGTTTCATAAACAGGATTCAACTATTCATCTGTTGTACCATAAATCTGATTCATTGTCCTCAGATGGTGAAAATCATCAGACACTGAGTACTATCTGAAAATATTTCCATTTTACTCTCGCACTCTTGCCAAGGGGTGAATAGACATGAACATTTTCCATTCATGGAAACAGATCCTGATGTTCTCATATCTGTATTAATTCAGATGCTTTTTTTTTGCAGATGCCATTTGTTCTACAACTGGTCTCTGTGAATGACAAATTTTTAGTTATGCTACTTAACTGTGGTTAAATGTTATTCCAGTTAAACAGGTGCAGTTCCTACCCTTGTGTGAATTCTCAAGTCTAAGCAAACTCATAGTTGGAGAGCATTTGACCTTAAATCCACATTGCATACCAGTAAACCTCGAGCACAAGGAAGATAGCATAAAAAGAATGTAAAGGGGTTATGAACACAGCCAAAGCAAATTCACTTGTACATTCAAATGCATAGTGACTTGCTCTCCACTTGCTCTCCTTTAATTCCATCCCAGCAGCCAGTTCAGTCACGTGTTGATCCCACTCCAGTGTTCAACCATCACTTGGCACCAGAGTGGCTGAAATCCTCAGGAAGATTAATCTCAACAGCCTACAAAGTCTTTATAAAAATAAATGGCCTTGAAATGCCCACCTGGGCAAAATATTGCCTATTCAGAAATTAGTAATGAACTACAAGATAAGATACTAAATAATTATAGACTGAAATTAATTTCTTAGCTTTACTTCCAAAGTTGAGCTAGGAAACAGAGATGTAAAACTACAAATTTGCTAGGAAATGATGCTTCTAAGGGTACCAAAACTATTTTTGCATTTAGGTCAAATCTTCTCAGTGGCTTTGGCTGCTAAAAGAAAGAAAAAGACAAAAAAAAGATGTCAGATTTATTTCAGTGTTTTCAAACCCAAATTCCTTATTTCAGACATGCAGAAACATTCCGGTTTGATGCTTTTAAGCAACACTTGACCTTCTGCTTTTATTCAAAGAAAAGATTTTTAACTATTAAATTAATTTTAAAAGGTAAGAGAATAAAGTAGAAAAAGTAGAATTAAATAATCAGGAAAAGGAAGTATTTTGTAAGACTGCAAATAATTTTTTTCTGTTTGGCTCTAATAAAGCTATTTAAATGTTCTACCCAGCCTGTTGAAATTTTCATTCTACCACAGATTTGCATTTCTAGTCAGTTCAGGGGGAAAAAAAATCCGTTATTTCTCCACCTGGTTTGGCTTTTTTGTTTTTCTTTAGTTCAGTATTGCTGCCCCTGAAAAAGCTTTGCAAAATGCATCACATCTTACACTAAAGAGAGCTGCAGCACTGTTGTCAGAATATATGATGATCATTTCTGTGAATTTTGTAAGAGACAAGAGTCTAAATGTGACAAAAATAGCCTTCACTCTGATCATACCAGACTGTTTGACAAACTCTTTAATTGACTATGTGCCTCTCTGAATCAATTTTACTTTATTAGTCACAAAAAAGCTATTAGAAAATATCAGAAGCAGCTTGGCCTTCAGTAACAGACACAGTGGTGCTCAGGTTAATAATAAGCAATGAAAAAATCATTTCATGGATTTGTAGCAAAAAGTAGAAGCTATACAATCAAATTCCTGAAATGCTGAAATTCAGATAAAGAACTTTATCTTTTACTTTCTTCACTGAACTCAGGGTAATCATCCATTATTAATTACTGCATATCCACACCTTCAATCCTTTTCTGATTCTCTAGATGCCCTGTCCATATTGGCAGAAGGTGTTGAGATTGTTTCTTACACCTTGTGTATGCAAAATCACTTTTCCTCACTTTATTCCAAGCCTGACACACAGATACCATCACCCACACTCCTGGAAGCTGCCTGCTCCTCCCACCAAGAACAGTGCACCACCTTCTCATTCCCTCCTTCTCTGACATGGCAATGGGAAGTGGCACTCCAAGATGAGAATCCTGAAGGTAATCAGAAATCAGCACCCACTTAAAAATTAACAGTATCATGAGAATATTTATGTGGAAAAAAGGCTATAGAAAATTGAGGGTATTTCTTTTGTTTCTTCTGCAGTGAGCCTTTTGGTGGTACAGAACATTAACCAAATTCTGTGGACAGATGTTATTTTGATCCAGCTGGACCTCTCAAGGACAACTCCCCCAGTTCTTCACAAACTTCTCTCCAGCTTAGGGATGGAATTATCTGTTAGTCTGCTGACTGAATTCTTGTATCGATGATCAGTCAGGCTTGCTTTTATGAGTTATTCAAACTATTTGATCAAGGGTGCTAATTTTGCCAGAGGTTGATAAAGGAATATTTAGACAAAACATCACTGTGGGACGTATGATCAGCTCCAGCAAGAGGCTGATAAGAGGAAAAGGAATGCCTTAAAGGCACCACTACTCATGCAGAGATCACCTCTCTTCAAACAATCATACTTGGAGCTTTTTTTTCATGCTGAAGCCCTGAATGATGTAAATGCATCTCAGAACACTAGGAGGAAAGTTTTACCTCATTTCCTGCTTTCATAGGTACAGGAAGGTGCAAGAGGTCAAGTTTCAGTACAGCACAGAGACCATCCTTTTACCTCACCTACTCAGCAGCTGTGTACAAGCTCCTCAGCACCTGAATACCACAGGCTAAGTAAATTTCTGATGTGTGCATTGTCATTACACCATTTTTAAGGAAACTCAGTGGAATGAAACACAGGCCTATTTAAGAACTGTGGTTTTTCCAAATTCAAGCTGCCAAAAGACTGAGTGATCATAAGGCACTCCACAACTGGGCAGGGGAGGGAAACACAGGCTGCCAGCTCTTGGTCTTGCAGACTATTGCTCAAAATTGTTATGATCAGAAACGACCAGAAGGGATAGTGCCACTGCTGACCCAGTCTCCCACAACAGGCAAAAAAGACATTTCAACCCCAGAACCTGCACTCCATATTTACCAAACCTCAAAGCTACTAAAAATTTCCCAATAATAAGGAATAATGATATATCATCTTGCAGTGAAAAAATAACTGAATCCTCCATTAATGATCACTCCTTCCAACAGTTCATTCCAATTTTATGACAAGCAATTTTACAACAGTTAAGCATAAAATTCAACAGTTTTGGATGAAATTGTTGCAAGACAACTCGAAATTTAGACTTTGCCTCTTCTGAAAGATGGCTGGAGGCAATAAGGACTGAGAGCCAACTGGCACCCTAGGGAAGTCAACCTGCAGTAAAACTTAGGAACTATGTATCTTCCCCTAAAACTCTTTTTTTCCCCTTCTTCTTCTCTCCACGCCTTCTGTTGAAAAGGAATAATGTAAGAGCAGCCGCTGCTTTGAGGCGTCTCTGCCCTGGAAAGGCTTTGGTATAAACCCTGATCCAGCGAGACACCAATCATTGCACGAATGCCACTGGGGATGGCCGCAGCTTCTCTTTTGGGAGTTGGTCTACACACATCCACGTGTTTGCACGTGCCCTTTGCTGCTTAATTAACACTGAGGATTCCCTACTGCTTCAAACACTGAAACGGCAAGAATCAAACTTGCTCATTGCAATAGTTTGTTACAGAGCACGAAATTTTGGCATTTTCCCTGAAGAGCCAAGGAATGTTGGCAGTCCTGGCTGGGAGGTGCAGCCTGCTGCCGCCCCGCCACTCACCCGAGACCCTGGCGTGGAGGTTCTGCTTGAGGCTGAGCTGTGCCGGGTCCGCGCTGTGCTGCAGCGCTGCCAGCGCGGCCCGGCGCAGCGCGCTGTCGAAAATCGGGAGCACCTCGCTGGGGAAGGCGTTGAAGTACTCCCCGATCTCCATGTTGGTCTCAAAGAGCGTCAAGGCATCGACGACGACGGGGTAGTGCGCCTGGTCGTCCGCCTCCCTGAGGATGCCCAGGATTTCGTCCCTGTGGTGCTCCAGCACGTAGGACTCGAACACCTGCCCGATGAGGCTCACCCGGTCCGCGCTCAGCACCATGGTGTCCCTGCGCGGGGCAAGGCGCGGGGAGCCGGTCACACAGCGCCGCTTCCCGGTACGGCCGCGCGCCGGGCGGGAAACTTTGTCTTTCCCTGGGAAAAGCCCATCGCGGAGCCGGGCGAGCCGGGGCGCGGCTCCTGAGCTCGGGCAGGGAAACCTCGGCACAGCAGCACCGCCACCCCGCCGCTGCCCGGCACCGGGACCACACCAGGCACCGGGGCCGGGCCCAGTCCCTCCGCCCCTCAGCGACGGCTCCCGCCAACCCAGCCGGCACCGCCCTCCCGCCGGGGTGGGCGGGGAGCGGGCGGGCGCTCCTCCCCGGCAGTGGGAGAAGCGAAGCCGGGCGGCTCTTGGCTTCCCTCGCCGTGCGGGCGATGAGGACAGGCGGCTGCCGCAGCGCCTTGCCCGGCGCTCCCACTCCCTCTCCGGCGGCCTCCAGCACGGCAAGTTTTGAAGGCGGCCGGGCGGCCGCTGCCCCAAGCGCGTCCCGTCCCGCCTCAGCGGCGGGCAGCGAGGGCCGCGCCGCGCTCCCAGCACCCCACCCGCCAGGCGAGGCGGGCAGCGCTCCGCGGCCGCGCCGCTCCCGCTCGGTACCTGCAGCGGGGCCGGCCCGCTCCCGCCGGGTCCCGCCGCGCCGAGGCAGCGGCCGCAGCTCCTTCGGCCGGCGGGAGGAGCGGCTCCGCCCCGCCCCTCCGCGCCGCTCCACGCCCGGGCCTGGCGGGCCCTGAGCGGGGCGGGGCGGCGGAGAGCGGCCGGGGTCCGGCGGGAGCGGCCGGGCGCTTCCCGCGGGAGGAGCAGCCCTCCCGGGAGGAGGCGAGGGGCGGCCAGCCCGGCGGCTCCGCGGGCACGGGGGACACTCCCGCTGCTCGGCCTCTCCGAACAGAAGATCCACCGGCGGGTGCTCCGTGCAGCGGTGCCGCTCTCTGCACCCCGTGGGGCACTGCGAGCAGCGGTGGCCCCGAGGCAGCTGAGGCTGCTTCCGACGAGTTCCCTCTCCACCCCCCGGGTCACACCTCCAAGTCCGAATTTGGCTTCTTCAGAGAGAGCTGCGTGACAGACCGGCCACATTCTTCATGAGGGCATAACAGAGTCTGGGGAGTTTGGGGATTTTATTCTTAATGTAACCAAAAAACAGGGTTTGCTGCAGGCTCTAAAGCTTTCGCTTTTGCCTACAATATACAATATGGTAATTTGAATAGTTTCTTATCTGTACTTTTTTCTCTGCGTATAATGACCCAGTGACATGCTCTACAACTATTTGAAATATTTTGGGTTTTAGCTAATTCTGTGTGAAAATTGTGTTACAGGCTGTTATGATCTGGTTTAAACCCAGAAGAGCAAAGAAAATTAAGTCTCTCTATATAAAATGGAAAGAACTTTGAAGGTTCAAAATATACCCAAAAAACATGATTAAAACCAAAAAAGGTTAAATGTTGGTGCAAAAAAAGTGATATATTTTATTTAATAGTACAAGAGGCAAAGAAAAAGAGAAAGAAGTGTGCGTGGAGGGTGTGGGGGACAGGGAGAGAGTGAGAGGTTAAGTAGAAGCATATTGCCCTTCTGAAGGTCCCAACAATTTTCTGTTTTACATGTGTATTTTCTTGGTACCTCTGAAAAGGTACTTGAATCTTATTCATACATCCACTCAAGTCTTGAAGTATCACAGAGCACAGCTTAATGTTCCCATTACTTCAGTACTGAGCGATCTTAAAACTTTTCTCCATTGAGCTTCTCACTCCCAGGAACTCCCATTGTTAGCCTGTATTAATGATGAATTCTTGATAGGCAATCAAAACAAAAATCACTGCCCATGTAAGACCTTAACCAAAAAGTGTATAACATCAATTGTTCTATAATAAAAAACGTATCAAAAGAAACATACACAGAAACGTATTTTAATGCAAAATTTTCCAGTTGGTGAAGGGGTAAATCAACACTTTTTAAACAAAAATAATATCCTTTAGATGCCTTATTACCAAGTTATGATGTATGGCTTTAATATGTAAAGTAACTAGTGCCTTAATAAAACTAAGATAATTAATTTTAATGTCTAGCATGCTGGTTTTTTTTCCCTCACAATCCTATTTAAATGTGATTTTTAATGAATAAGAAAACTGCAGTGGTTACTCCACCTCTTGACTATTATCTTACTATCTATGAGTTCATCTGAAGAACGTTTGGCCAGCAAAGAAGGGAACAGTGATGGAATGTCGGGGGAAAAAGTTTGTGTGGAACTTCACAGGTTCTTTAAATCACACATGAGATTTCCTGAATTGCAACTCAGTGTGCTGTTTGAAGAGGATTTCTGCATAGGACTCCTCTCTGGTGACTCAGTGGATGGAACTTCAGTTACCTCTCCTGCATTGTTTGCAAACACAAACTTCAGGGTATTTGCAGATGTTGCCCAAATCCTCATCTGAAGGAAACAGTGTTTCCAGCAAAAGACTGATTCAAGGGGATCATAAAGAGGAAGTGTTTTAACCCCTAGATATGTCTCTAGAAGAAAAATACATTTTATAAAATGGTCCTGTTGTAACGAATTTAATAGATACAGCTGCAAAGGCACTGCTGAGTCTGCAGTTAAAATATAAATTGATCCCTATGAAAATCCAAAACAGGCCCTTTCTCTGGCATATGCTTTCAGTGTCAGTTTATACAGTTTATAGTGCTGGATTTTTAACTCAGTTTATAGTGCTGGTTTTACAAGGTCCAAAACCAGGCTGCTATTTTCTAATGAAGAGACAGTTATTGCTACATGTTTGTTAGCACAGTTACCTGGCTTCTGGTATGGCAGACCTGTCCTCTCTGAATTCCTGGAGGTGTCCATGTGTGCTTCCTCAGACTGTATTGGAGCCTGAACAACCAGTGCAGCAGGAGGAAAAACAGTACAGCTGCCTGCAACTGGGGCAGCTGATTTTTCAACTACAGAGCAAGTAGCAGATGTTGGTATGTAAAGGCTACAATACGGTAGTGGTTCCTACAAGAAAAAAGTTATTTATCACCTTTCTGTTATCTAATAGTAACTAGTAACTGTTACGTGCTTAGCTGACTAATGAAGAAATGTTTACTTAACAAGAAGTTATCAAAAAGTGTGTTAGGCCCTTTTGAAAATCCATGAGATAGCCTCTTTTGAAATCATGGTGCAAAATGGGACAGGAAAAAGTAATTGTTTCAAACGAGTGGATGGAGAAAGTCCTGGCAGTTACCAGCCTGAAAAGCTCTCTTGTCCTGGGTTCAGAACACTTGCCTGGTTTGGTTCTGCTTTCCAGAGAATATGGAATAATGGCATTCTTACATAAAGCAGTATTACTGTTTTTGCTTTCAGGTCCCTCCTGATAGTCTTGGGTAGTAATGAAGACAAAGACTTAAAACTACTCTGTTTTTCAGTTTTACAGAATACAGTGTGTGCCCTCAGTCTGGGTTTGTTCCAGGAAAGTACAAGAACTGCCCGTTAATACTTGGTCAGGGTGGTGGTACGGTGTGCAATTTGGACACTGCCAGCAAGGTGCACAAGAGCTGAGAAGGGCTCACAGATCCCACAAGTTAGGGAAAGATTTGTTTTGGAAACATGGTTGGATGTTCACGTGGCTGTAAAACTTGGGCTCCAGGCTATAACCTAAAATGCATCTTTTGGCAGCCAAGTCTGAGGCTGCCTATGAACTCATGAATCCGTGCGCTTTTAGCTTTTTCCAGAACACCAGATACTGCAAAGATCAGGAACACAATGGCACAGTCATCATGAAAGTTCCTTAACCCCAAAAGCCAGATATTGACTTCTTTTACGAATACATTTTACAGAGTTCTCAATGACATTTGATAGAAAATAGAACTTTATTCCTAGTATCCTTCAGTTGGTTTTTTTGCATTTTATTTTTGGTTGATTCTGGGACTTTGTTTTTGTGGCTGGTTTTTGGTTTGAGGAGACTGATAAGGTAGTGGTTCAACGCTGACTGCAGCAGACGCGGTAACCGAGTGATTCTTAACATTCAGAGCTTACTAGCAAAACACCAATGGGCACACCTTTCACTGAATAGCTAAATGTAGGGATCATTATCTTCATGTTCCTGTTCAGTAATTCATTCCATATGTGAAAATGCACAACTAAGTTGAGGGTGGGAGAAGGCAGCTCATCCCTTGCAAAGCATGCAAGAAAAAATACGCAACACTCACTTCAGAACATAGTAACAAAATGATCTAGTGAATTTTATTTTGGGTAACAGCCAAGAAATCTGACATTTTGCCCAATATGGCTTTCTTCTAAAATTAAAAAGTTGCATATACCTACAGTTGAGTCCACCAGCTACAGAAAATCTGATGTATACATTTTTAATCCATGGCAGCATCACCAGAATACAGCTTTCAGTGGTGTTTTCAAGGTGAATTATACGATAGAAGTTTTTAAATGTGCATTTAGAAGATTTTTATATTGTTTATATGAAAACATACAAATTTTTCATTTATACATATAGTACATAAAAAACTCATTGTAATTAGCAAGTACTTTCATCTGGGTATTTACTTTTGTGCATATAGCAAAAAAAGGATGCAGTTAGGGCTTTAGATGAAATATTAAAATTCAAGATCTTTGTATATGCTAACTAGAACCTTATTCAAATAACTTGAACATA
The DNA here is from genome assembly GCA_032173965.1 of Sitta carolinensis. Lineage (NCBI taxonomy): Eukaryota > Metazoa > Chordata > Aves > Passeriformes > Sittidae > Sitta > Sitta carolinensis. Next base: position 49,233,398 of record JAVUNC010000004.1, read on the forward strand.
TTTTTTCCTGCTTTTAAAAGATAAGAGATTCAGCTTAAAAATACATTCATAAAACAAAGACAATATTCTCCCTGAGACTACCAGTGTGAGTTAATTTGTGGTAATCTTTGAATGAAAAAATATAAAAAAGACAATAAGCTCTGGTTTTCTCTATGCTGCAACAAATTTCTTGAGCAACACTAACATCATAAAAGGTATAGATTGGGCAATCATGCTCACTAACTGAAAAATAGTTTCATATATCAGTTTAAGAAGAAGAAAAGATTTTAATATAGACAAGGGAAGGTAACTAAGTTTTAATGAAAGATCTGTATTTGTAGTACGTATTAATGGGAAAAAGTCGTGTAGTTGGTTTTTGTTTGTGGCATTTTTTTTTTTTCATTTCAGACATGAATTTTATCCAAAGCAAGACTATATGCTGAAAATGTAGATTCATGATTTACACAGAGATACCTAGAACAGTTTTCTAAATATTTCAAGCATTTGTTTTTGTTAATATTCATAAAACAAATATAGAACTGTGTGAACAGTTTCTGCTTAAATTCAATTAAAAAATCTGATTATAACTAGATGGTGAAGTCTCATAAGCAATAGGTGAGGAGTCAACCCCCCCTCCCCAATGAACAGCTCCTGGTTTGTGGCTTTTTTCATCTTCCATCAGAATCCATCTGCTCTGAAGGCCAGCAGTTACACTAGTTTTATTTAGCATTCTTCCTTTTAAATGTTAGTCAGAGAAGGTTTTTAAATGGCTACAAAGTAACAGAATTGTGATGTATTAAACATATCCCACCCAAATTGGAGAGAGTGAGAGATATATATTTTTCCTTTTACAATTCAAGTTGTATTTATAGTAACCATGCAATTATGTTATTTGGGGGGGAAAATCCTTACCTGAAATCAAAGAAAACACATTTATAGGAAAAAGGGGGAAAGCATTATGTTTGTTCTACCAAAATTTATTATGTAGTAATTACAAAGTTTAAAGATTCTTCCATTTTAAATAAAAATAATAGTTATAATTATATATATTGTATAGTACCATGTCAGGTGATTCCAACAAATATAACATGAAATACAGTGCAGTTTCAAATCAGAAAGACAAATACTTTCTCATTCACAGTGTTTTGACAAATTACAGGAAAAGCTTGTTCACATGAGGGTTTACTTAAGGTCATGCTCTTATAAACAGTCCACCATCACGCTGTGCCACAAAAACAAATCATCTCTCAGAATGTAAAGTATCGGGCAAACCACTCCTGGCGTTGTGGGTCTGGTGAAGCCACTGGTGAGGCATCAGTCTGAGGAGGGCTAAATGCACAGAAAGAAAAAAAAAAACAATTATCCTACAACTATGTGAAAAGTACAGCTGTTAGGAGAAGAAACAAAATAACCAGAGAATATTTAGTAAGGAACACAGTCTGTTTTTCCATGGGTTAATTATCAGTGTGCCTTAGGATGTGATTTAATGTCTCCCTACAGAATCTGTGAACATCCACTCCATTGGAGAGCATCAGCAGCACAAGTCAGTTCAGAAGCCACATTACAGGGTGGGCAAATAATATTTTGGAAAACATAATTTTAAATCTCATAAATAGCTGTAGTTTTCAGGAAGAATAAAAAGAGTTTTCTTGGAAAAGCATGACTATATAGAAGGTCCTCTTTTAGCATCCTTTTCCTGTGGTAATTTTGAAAAATATGATGTGAACATCATATTTGTAGACATGTGCTCACAAAGACTGGCTGGCAACTGAACAGAAATACACACTTTTCTAATAATTGATACCCATCACAAATATCACTTGCAACTGTTCATGCACACACTTAAAATACACCAAGATACTAGAAAAAACAAACTTCTGTGCTGCAAACAGCATTTGGCTCCTCTTTGAACACTTAACATTCTCACAAAATGAGCAGGAAAGAATAATTTAAATTTAATTACACAAGTTCCTTTATCAATAAAAATTGGTAATAATCTCTACTATAGGATAATACAAAGCACAAAACAATTTGGAGTGAAAACTCCAGCATCACAGATCATGGGGTCACGCACATGCATGTTTATAGACACCTGAGCATATTCATGCACATAACATGCACAGGAAAAAAATAGCAACAGTACTTTCTTTTTTTTAAAAAAAGCTTTTCTCGAAAAGTTTTGTTTTCCCTTATCTATTTTAATTCTATCATTAGTTTCCCATTATAATTAGCAGTTGCTAGGTATGTGATCTTTTGCGTTAAACCAAAGGAGAAAGCAAACAACCAGCTATGGAAGCTCCAACTACATTTTGCTTTAAATTGACAACTTAAGAGGTATGAGATCGGCACCTACTAGACACAAAGTACAGCACTTCAGTGCCTTTAATATAGGGGCATATCAAGATAAAAGATTAAAATTTTGCCTCTAAAATGCCATTTTTATGTTATTCAATTCAGTAGATTATTTTGTGAGAGAATTTCTTGAGACTTTAATGCTAGTTTTGATTACTGGAAGCTCAGCATAAAGCCTGTATGTTTCCTGTTGCTGTAGTAAGGTTACTCCTACAAAACAATTTCATATAGGTGAGGAAAGAGGAAACACAAAACATTCACCTAGCACGGAAAATAATTTTCTTACATAAAAATCTTTTATCACATAATACTAAATAAATACCCTCCGTGCTAGTATCAGTTCCTAAATGAAAATCAGTAAATAACACAAACATCTAGAACAATTGTTCATATATGTAAACAATTGGAAGCACATGAATTCTGTTAAGGTATTTATAAAGTTTTCAAACTTCAAGGCTTAGGAAAAAGTGAGAGAATACTTCACATTTCAACAAGGTCTACAATAAAAAGGAATACTATAAAGAGGTAATAATTATAATGTAAAAATTTAAAATGCCGTAAGAATACTTGTACCTCTAAAAGGCTGATAAAGCAAGTGGGATTCAGCTCAGTAAGAATGCAAAATTTTCCAAAGTTAAGCAAAAAAAAAAAAAAAAAAAAAAAAAAAAAAAAAGACTGGTGAGGCAGTGCTCACCTCAAAAACGTCTTGGGCTCTTTGGGTGGCATTGGCTGTGGTAGTGGTTTGCTGCTGTTGAACTCAATATCGTGGATGGGTGAGTTGGGAATGGGGTCCAGGCGGTTTGGATGTCCATTGCCCACCACTCCGCTAGATTCCAGAGCACTTAGATTGGGGACACTCACAAACCTGTTTGTTGATTTATCGTTCTTCTTCTTTTGCTGCATTAAAAATAACAAATGTAAGGAAGGCATCTTGCACCAGGACAGACGAGGACACAGGCTAATTTAGAAGTTTTATTGATGGCTAGTTTGGAGGGTTTTTTGTAGCAGAGGAATTGGGACAGATAGGGCACTTTTTCCAGCTGTAGTTTTCTGTCTGCTTCGACCTGAACACCACAAATTTCCACAGAAAAATCAAATTTCTATTCAAAATTATTAAGTTATTATGATTAAGTGTAATCATCATTGAGTATATAATCTTTCAATATAACATTTTGGTTATATTGAAACATTGGTTCTATTTAAACATGTATAGGTTCTAGTTAAACATTGGAGATTGACAATCTTGTGGAAAATTTCCCTTCAGTCTGTTAAATCTTTCATGTTTTCTTAAAATTTTTCTTCATATCTATGAAACAGCTCTGCTATCAAATGCAATTACAGCAAATTTAAATAATTAAAAAAATGTGTCTCTCATTTCACTCCATCACTGAAGCACATTTTGGTAACTGGACCATGAAACCTAGAAAAGCACCTACACTTATTTCATAGCAATTACACCTTCTCAGTCAGCAAAGCATTATAGCAATACAGCTAAAGATAAAAATATTAACCATAAAAGATAAAAAGATAAAAATATTACTGTCCAGTTTCTTGCACAAAGAAAAGGCCTGGCTTTGATGCTAATACAGCTGCCACTTCTAGACAGCAGATGGCACAACTGCACATGCTTTTTTTTTACAATGCTCTCTGTACTTCTCTTGATACTATTTCAAGGGACTCAAAATATTTAGGAAATCTATTTTTTATGTCACTATTTTACATTCCAGAACACATCATGCAAGGGAGTCAGTGATCCTCTCTGTTTTTATAGATATTTTAATGCAGAAGGATGTTTCAAATAATTCTATCGCTTTTCTTCTAAATGTCCGTCTGACAGGACATGGTGTATATTTTCTGACTTCTATCACATTTTTAATGTTCACAATAAAATATTAAAATTCAAAGTGCCTTATTTCCAAAAATAGGAGTTTTTGACATACCCAGAGCAATAAAAAAAATCCCTTGCTCAAAAATATAGTGAATTATGTATTATCTGAATATATAATAAATAATTTATTTCAATTACATATATGCAACCCTAACAGAGCAACTAGGAGAAAAACCCCTTAAGGGCTTATTAGCTACATATATTTGAACTAAATAAAGTGAAAGACTAGTGGAATCTCATGTTGTTTCTATATAATATTTTCCAGCAGAATTCCACCTGAAACAGGAGAGCTGCTCTATTTGAGGGTGGGCATGAGTTCAGCTGGAGACACAGTCCAATTGTTTGTTTGCACTTTCTTCTCTTAGGCTCTCTGCTAGCTTTGACTTCAGTGCCTGACCTCTCTGGGTTTGGCAGATGGAAACGACACTAACTTCAGACACATACTCATGGTGTGCTTGTCAAAACACAATTAAAATACCCCGACAATTTAACAGAAAGCTATAATAGTAAAAAGTGAGTTTTAAGCATCACAGTAAAGGATCATCAGCTACAAAAGATTAAACTAAGATTGTCCCATACATGTCTGCTATAGTAACTGAAGAAACAAGAAATAAGAAGAAACAGTTTGCTGAAAGTAGCCATCTATGTAAAATACACTTACAAGACAATATATGCTGTAATTAAAACAGTGTATTAAACAAACTGTAGTTAAATCTGTGTGCTCCACAGGTAGCTCATTTCTGGAAAATGTATGTTATCTATGTAAGTGCTTAGAATAATATACAATTTATATAATAATCTCTATAGAACAATCTGTGCTTCTGAAGCAGTCAAATCTGGAGATAGAAAACTGTGTGTATTGTTTCCATGAAATTCATGCAAAGTATTAAGAATCTTTAGACATAAGAATGTAATACTATACTAAACATATCCATTGCAGCAATTAGAGAAGCTCTAACACATACTGCAATGGCTGTAATTTTGCATTAATATGCAAAGACTGTAGTAACTTATAACTTCTTTTTTTACAAAAAAAGAAAAGAGAATGAGATTTCGGTTTCTTTGTAATTCATTCTCTAATAACAAATATGTGCTTTGACAAAATAAAGGAACATAGTCCACAACTCATGAAATGGAAGATCAGAATGTTCTGGCATAACAGGATACTTCTAAAGTCTAAACATTTTAAGTGATAGAAGCATATTATAAAAATATGTGAATTATCACTACGGGAATCTGATGCTGAAGTACTTTTCCCAAACACTTCAGATTTCACACAAAAACATAAGGTTATATACTAAATAGTTACATTTTACATCTTTATAAATGGGTGGTTCAGAGAGACTTCCAGAATTTTCAAACACCCATTGAAATTGTATCTGGAAGTCCTGGCGTTGTCTCTAATGGGCGCAAACTAATTTCTTTTATGCAGTTAGCATAAAAATTAGGCATCCAGATAAGCTTGGGAGAGCTGCTGGACTCGTGAAAATCATAGAATATTGACATTTTGCAACAGAGTTTGTGCAGAAGTGTGAAATATGTTGATCTGATGTAAAACTGCAGTAAGGCTGGCTAAAAAACACAGCCTGATCTCAAATAATGGAACCAGACCTCCTTTTAAATAACCTGAGCTTGAACCTTAATTACTGAAGCTCTTGAGCATCTGAGCTGCTCAGGTTGTGCCCCTTGGGTTTTAGCCTCTGCTTCAGAAGCTTCCCAACTTCTTCTGTGTCTACAGCTGGCACAAATCTCTTCCCCCTTCCACACAAGTGAAACAACCTATGTGTTATCACAAGGAGGAAGGAAATATCAGAGAACTCACTCCTGAAGTGGTGAAAAGGAATAGTATTTAGTACTCTACCACCGTCTATTCTCATTCCTCAAGAAGGAATGCTGCTGGCCTTGGAAGTCGCAGGACGGCTACTATGCCTGTCTGTGCAGCAGCCTTCCCTGTCTGCTATTCAGTAGGATAGAGAGAACTGGCAAAGGTTGCTACTGAAGTGCTTTCACTTGTATAGGTGGCGACAATAACTGAGAAGGCTAGAGACTGACTTCAGTCTCTGGCAGCCTTTGCTGTCCATACTGGTTTGCCACTCCACTTTTCCAATCTTACTCTACGTCTTTCCCCCTTTAGACTCATTCCATGCCCTTCTCACATGCTTCCCCTTCCTCTTTTTACTCTTATTCCCTTCCTTTCACCATCCCCCTCCCTGTAAAAAGTGCAAAGTGCCCTTGCACTTCCCATAATAATCAAGAAAAATGACAAAACTAAACCCAGTTATGGTGTCACTGCTCTCTGTTGCATGACACAGTTGCCTTTCTGTCACTTTTCCACTTTAAATTTGCAGTTTTCTGATAAGGAACTGTTTTATGTAACACATGTCAAGAAAAGCAGGGCAACAGCATCAGTGGATCTCTCAACAACACAAAAGGAAAGAAACTACACAAAAATAAGTAGATGAATGGAAAACTATGTTCCTTGTTTTGAACATGTGTGTTAAGAGTGATTTATGTATAGATGCAGGCACACACACATACATATATATCTTTTCTTTTTACTGTATCTTTTTTTTTCTTTACTTTAGCAATGAAGTCCATGGAACATACCTTCACCAATGGATTAATAACACCAACATTAGGGCTTGCATTAAACATTTTGTTGTAGTTAGTCTCCCTGTTTACTAGTTCCAGCTGATAGAACTTTTTGTCCTCCTAAAAAGAACAACAGATAGAAACTCTTTTTTATGCATTTTCAATCAGTTAGTGGCCAAATCTGCCTGTAAAATGTTCTCAAATAAATTTATGCTTACATTTTAAAATAAACTGGTAATTTTAAAAATTGCACTTCATGTTTCTATATTATTATACAGAATAATCAAAATAATTTCTATTTATGCAGCTCTATGGTCCTGAGAGTGAGGACAGCCTAATGAATTATGTACTGCAAGACTCTATAGTGAAATTCTGATCTTTAATCAATTTTGATTTCCTCATTTCTTCTTGCTTCTTAATTGGGATCTAATCAGACTAATGCAAGTCAGGGTGTTGTGCTCTGAATTTGGGAAGCTCAGTGGGTCAGGATCTCTGTCTTAGAAACCTTACAGAAGAAACTATTTCTTACATGGCTTATATGGCTGGCTTGTCCCAGGCCTGAAGGCAGGAAACCTCTGATAAAGGATGTAGAAAAATACTTCTTGTAATAATGTATTATGCTTGATCTTGGAAAACACTCTGTATCTAATTAGTTTTACTGTTATGAGTCATTGAAACCAGAGGAATAATGTGTCGAAGAATATGAATAACATGCTAGCAGGATTGGTTCTTTAAACACATTTCAAACTTTGAATCAGATAAACTTCTGTATTTGTCAAGATACTACACCAAGAGAGCATAGAAGTCTTACAATCAATTTCTTTATGAGTTGGTCCCGCTCTGCAATTAGGTCTCTCAGTTCTGAGATAAGCTGCAAGTCTTCTGGTCTTGATTCTCTGTTTTTGTATTTTTCTTCCATTTCTTCTAAACTTTATAGAAAAGAAGAATATCCCCTTTAGCCTGATCCAATGTTAAATGATGAGTGAATAGTCACATTTCTGATAAGTACATAAGAGAGTTCACGGAGTAAAAACAGAGGATGACTTTCTTACCACTTTGAAGGAAATAAATTTCTATGTTGTCCTTCCACTTTAGATAGTTAAGAAACAAAACAAACAAAAAAACCCCAATAACCGTAACTTGTTCCAGCAACTAATAATCTAGGGAACATTCTAAAAACTTAACATCCTTCCTGTGCATCACTACTGCATTTTTGAAAAGGGCCACTTGTAAGTCAGGCTAAAAATAAGGTATTCAAAACCACAGCATCTTTCTCAGTTCATGTGGAACCTACTGGAACAGAAGATACCCAAGAACATTGAAGACTAATAGGTAACTAACTCCTCTCCACAAAAGCTACTTAGTGCCATCAGAGATGGAATAAAGGAATGAGCTGCAAAACAAAAGGAATAACACTTGGATATTAGGATATCTAATGTAACAACTGATAAACATTTGAAACAAAACTAAGAAGAAATTTGAAATGCCTGGTGGGAAAGCATTAAAGGAGAGAAGTGAAATAAGCTGAGAGAGGAATTGTACAAATAACTGCATCAATATCCCTTTTTCTTAAAGAAAAGTTTTGAAGACATGACAGTTTCAAATTATTGTCTCCTTTAAAGCAGTAACATGGTCATGATGTTAACTAGAGTTTCAAAAGAAAGTACTAAAATATGTCTCTCACATATTCAGTCCTCATGTAGATTAGTGAACCAAGTATTGGAACAGATTCAGGGAATTTAACAAACTTGGTGAAAAAAGAAAAGAAATCCCAATCAAACGCTGAGAAAAATTAATTAAATTGAATCTAAATCAGGTCAAGCTTAATTCCACAAGAATTAAACAAACTCTAGACACCTAGAAGTAGACATAATTGTTCACTTCAGATAAACATTTTCTCTTCAAAAGCAACTATGAGATTTTTATTTTGGTTTGCAGCAGAAATAGCAGTTAATATTAGATTATACTGATAATTTAATAACCTTCAAATAATCTGTACATATTCTGAGGAGATTATATAATGTATTTACATAAAACAATATGAATGAGAACAACGTAATTGTTTTTACTTGCAGAGAAGGCATTTGACTCAGCAGAACAGAAATAGCCTCAGCTGGCTTGATTTTTTGTGCATACTTTTTATGCTGGGTTAAGCTATAGTACATAGATCCCCAGAGTATACTAGACAGTTACACACAGCTGTCATTTTATTTTCATATACTTCAGAGAACTGTTTTTTTTTTTTCTGTATCAAATATATAATTTATAATTTAAAGACTTTGTTGTAGAGCCTAATTAATGACATCCACTCTCGATTATTCCAAGACAGATTCTCCATTTCACAAACATTCAAGATGCCATGCTTTAGGTGAGGCTGAACCTGGGAATGGTTACTTGAGAAACAGCTGCACAAAACTTCTCTAGGTTTGTGGGTTATGTGTGTGTGTGTGTGTTTTGGTTTTGTTTTGGTTTTTGGGGGTTTTTTTGGGGGGGGAGGGGTTGTTTTGGTTCTGTTTGTTTGGTTTTGTTTCAGTTTTTAAAATTTGTTTGCTTTTCTACATAGTTTCCTCTTTGGACAGTTTCTTGCTTCAGTGTACACAGAGAAATAACACACTGAAAGCCAGTTAAGGACATCCTGGATGATGCTTGCTGATTTTAGGCCAACTTCCTCAAAGCTCTAAACTGAGTAAAAGCAAAGAGTAGAAAACCTGCAAAATTCAGAAAATTCCCTGACACTGAGAAACAAACAACTTAATGCAGAAAACATTTAGGTTAAACAGTTCCAGAACAGTTCTGGTGGCTGCTCATAAGCCTGTTTCTCATACAAGATAAATGCAGCAAACAGGAGGTAGCTTACATCCAATTTACTGAATGGCAAGGTACCACATTTATCAGGGCATAACAGCATACATGTGGACAATTAAAAAAAACTAGAATTTTATAGCCATTTTATTTGAAGACAATTTCTGAGGGCTTATTATCCAGAAAAAGCTAGATGCATTTTGGCTTTACTGTCCATTTGTAACTGATACTTAGAAAAGCTTTCTATCAAAAACTTAGAACCAATTTCTTCTCTCTGCCATAAATCTTCTGTGCTGCAAATACAAATCCCTTAGTGACAACTTTGTGGCAGGAAGCTCTCAATGTGCTATGAAACCAGAGCCAGAAGCTGTGATCAAATGGGTAACATTACAGAGATAGAGAATGAAGGATGTGAAACACAGGAAAACACTGGTTGGTGACACACTATTACATCACTTCTGCCACCATTAGGTGGACTAATCCCTGGTGGCATTTTGAATCAGACAAACTCTTTAGCCTTCTGTTATGGTTATGCTCATACAATTCATTTCAGATGCTACTTTTCCTTATACTACCAAACCTGAAAATGTTTGCGTCACTCATGCTACAATCTCACTTTTTAGTAGTAGTAAATAGTGTACTGTTTATAAACTTGTTGAAGAAATTCTTGTGTTCTCAAAAAAGAAGTATTTAAGTTTGAGAAAGAAACCATTTGAAATAATGTTTTCTCCAGTTTTCTAAGAACTGCACAAATTTCATTTTTCCTACCTGCAATTTTTTGTCTCATACCCTTAACAATTTACATCACTACATTCCCTAAAGATTATAGCATTGTGTTGCCTAAAGAATGCAAGATTAGCCCCCATACTTTATTGACGTATTTGTACATCTGCATCTCTGCAGTATCTTCAGGAACTTATGTACACCAGAATAAGCTATTCACTCAAATGCAGCTATGTACAATTTTTTTTAATGCAACAAAACTTACGAATTTGTAAAGCTGAATTAATTTCCTTGAGCAGCTCTTGGGTCTTATTAAAATCTGCCAGCATGCTTTGTTTCTCTCTGATGTGATCTGCTGTCAAGACATCCAGCTCTTTCTCATGTTTCTTGCTTAAATCTTGCTCATGCATCCTGTTTAATTTAGTTTTTGTTAAAAAAAGAGTTATTCTAAAATCAGACTTTTTTGTTCATCATGATTTTCTGCCATGCTTCTAATGGCTTTTACATAATATCAGACAACACAGAAGGAATTACTGATTCATCAAAGCCTACTACTTACTGTTCTCCAATCTTCTAGCTTATTTCGTGGAAAATGCATCTCCTTTAATGCTTTGTAAAGTAAACAAACATAATGAATTTGAAAAAAAAAAAACAAAACCAAAAACCAACAAGCCAAGTGAACTGCTACTAAAATATGCCAAAATGTATCACTGAAATGCCACTTAATTGCACAGCATAGTCACTAAATTTACCAGTAAAGGGCACAGCTTTACTAAAGAAGACTAAATGATACGTAACATGACTTGATTGAGAGGATAAATTTAAAACTGCAAATGGTAATTTTTTTTAAGTAAAAGGGTAAGTGAAACAATACAGGTTTAAATTTAGAGTGGAAAAATTCATACCTGATCTGTTGGTTGGATTCACTGTGTATTCTAAGAATTTCTTTTCCCTTAAACTCTAATTCCTTTGTCAATGCACTTATATTTTCATGAAGATGCAGAATCTCTTTGTCCAGTTCAGCTATATGATGGTCTCGGTGTCTCAGTTCATCCTGTAGATCTGATATTCGGCATAAAAATTCTTTTTCCTATCATATAAGTAGAAGTAACAAAAAATATTTTAGATAGACTTGCTTCTCAGAGGTGATGCCCACAATACTTGCTTTTTGAAGACAACAGCTGAGCAGAATTTTCCATCCAATAGACAATTTATTCCGTTTTTGATGCTGACACAAATTATAATCAAAGCAAAGGGCTTTTTTATTGTGTACAAGTACAAAGAAAGAAGAAATTAAAGTTATGTAATAAATTATTTCCACTTGCAAGAAAAGTTAAAACCCACGATCACTGCCTGTTGAAACTGGTGTAGCTCATCACATTTTCCTTCTCCCCACACATATGAGAGAAAAAACAGGTATCACTACAATCCAGAGCATTTCCCTTTCTCTCCCTTGTCAGCATACAATTCAGAGAAACAATTTTTTCCCTTACAGCCCCATTCAGTGAGAGAAAATTGCTCAAGATCTATGCCCTGCACAAACAAAAACTGATTCAGAAGTCTCCTAACTTGCAAATATATGCAAAGGTCATAAATATCTTACAGCAGAATATGTGTTAGATAGTTTATGCAATATTTATAGTGTCCAATAAAACACAATTTAATTTTTTTTGCAAAAGAAATTCCAATGAAATTAATAACTGTGAAACTCAGCTGGAGCCTGTTCCAATGGCTTTGATAATGAGTCTCCTTGGTTTAGAAATGTCTCTAATGAAAACAACTTTTCCAGAGTTTTCTATTTCCATCTATTCCACTTCATACAGTTTGACCATAATTAATGACCATATAGTTTGCACAGAGGAAATCAGCAGCTATTCCAAAATAATTTTGTGTATAACTGTGTTTTGTGTCTTCATGCCTCTAGGAAACACAAATATATCCTAGTGCATAAATTTCACAGGGCATTTTTAAGAGAAGACAAAAATAACAACGTATCTCCCTATATAAAGACTATGTTAAAGTTTTAAGATAAAGCAGAGGAAAAATTTACATTCACACATATAAATACTTCAAAAAGTAGCTAATATAATCATCCTGATCAGACCACTCTCCATCTCATTCAACCTTGATCCTGTGAACTGATTCTAACTGATTCTAAGCATTCTAACACAGGAAATTTCAGTAACTCCTCTGCCCTCAGTACAACCAAAACTTGTGTTTAGCAGATCATTATACCGAGGCAAAAAGTACACCCTGCTTGGTTGTTGTCAAACACCAGTTCTTGTAATTTAAACTTTTTTTCCTGACTTCTCATTTAGGTGTCAGACTCAGGGCTTAAACAACATAGGACTAAATCTATATCCCCCTAAACCATGTATAAATGACAGCACCATGTTTTTCTCTCTGGTGCTTACACTGTTAAACCAGCAAGAAATAGCTAAAAAAAGGGTTCATCTTCATGTCACTGTTTTTGTGCAAAGGCTGTATCAAACAAACCCAGTTTCCTCTGTTAATATATTTCTAAAAGGACGACTCCTCCTTGGAGGTGGATTATCAGTAAATCAATCTTGAAAAGCCTGCTATATAGACAAATAAAGAGGTAATTTTCTGGTCCTCTTATTTCCGGAAGTCTGGCTTTCAACAGAGCTTAAACTTTGAATTTTTAGCTACTAACAGAAAAACTGATTGTGTAAAAAATGAAAAATGAAATATAAAAGAATGAATCAGTTTGCTACAAAAAACAAAGGCAGTTCATGGCTTTGGGAGTTTGTTTTCAGTGGGTTTTTTTGTGTACTTTTTTCTTCAGTTTGAAGAAACCACTTCTTTTGCCATATCTCTTCGGCTTCAAAGAGAAACAGCTTTTTCCTTCCTGCTGGCAGCTGAGGATGAGTACAATTTTGCAAGAATCGGCACTTGCCTCCCATAGCAAGCCAAGGTGCTCCCAGATGGCTACACATTTCTGAGAGGAAACTGCCTGGATATGGGGGCCTTTTCTTGGCTTTGAATGAGGTTTGTAGTGGGCAGAAAAAGCTAAGCAAAGAATTATAGGAAACTGGTAGGAACGCATTACCTGCTGGTGCTGGATGATTTTGAAGGATTACATGTTTACTGTTTGTTCACAACAGTTCCTGCCTCCAGCAAAGGGGAAAATGAACGTTAATCACACCATTTTACAGCCAGTTGCCACCCATGCCCCTTACCTGTCGCCTGCCAAGTTCTATGCTTCTTTCAAGCTCCATTTTGGCAGCTACCAGTTCTTGTTGATGGTTGTGCCTCAGTTGGTCAATTGCTGCTGCATGTTGGTGGTTGAGCTCTGAGCGCAGGGAAGCTGGATACCATGAACAAACAGAAAAGTTTAATTTGGATGCGTTTACATTAATTAACAGTAACAGTCCAGCTCCACCTAGTATTGCTGCTGACCTAAAACACGCTTTACTTCAGGTAAGTAACTATTCTGTATTTTATTTCTGTTGCTTTTTGAAAACATCAGTTCTCCATCAGAAACTTTGGTCACTTACTCCTTCCGAAAGAGCCTTAAGGGTGAGATATTTCAAAACTGAAGAGTCTAGGCTTACCTGTTAAAGCTTATAGTGATTTTAAGAGGAACACTTAGGTCACTGTTATTATTATAACACTGAATGACTCAGAGAGACACTTCAGTGTTATATACACACACACACACGCGTGCACATGTGTATTTGCATGAGTAGAAAAAATGGGTTTGGACACTTTTCCAAATTTGAAAATAGTATACCTAACATAGCTTTTCCTTCATCCTCCAGCTCAAATCGTAGAGTCTGAAGTTCCTGTTCCATCTCCAATTTAAAGCCTTCCATGGCTTGTTTATGTGTTTCTTTCAGTGCATGAAGTTCTTCTGAGTGCTTCTGTTGTAAACGTTCTTCTAATTCCTATGAAATCAAAATTGACATAATTTTTTCTACACCAAGTAAGAGAATTTATTAAACATAACACAATAAACAACTGGAAACAAAAAGCAGGCATTGACACACTCTAGAAAAAGAATGCACTAGTATTACTCATATTTTCTTATCCTCCTAATATATTTTTTCTTTTCAGTGGTTGATGGTTACCAAGATTACCTGTGCACAAAACCCATTTGGCTCACAGCTGGAAAAGAGAAAAAAATAAAAATCGATGCATGGATATATCTACAAAAGCAAGCAATGCAATAAGGTGCAGATTCATAGATGGGTTTAGTATGCACACATTTGGGGACTTCTACTCCCTAAGACACCCATGCTTACTCCCTATGGAATTGTATTAAGGCATAATGTTCCTGGTACATATCTTCTAGGCACATAGTGGGAAAACGGATTGCAAAGGCACACTCTGGAGCTGAAAATAAAAAACCTTAAGATACCTCCTCTGCACCCCTCCCCCCCATTATGTACCATGCACCACCAAAATTCCTATTTTAATGGTGGTTTCATCAAGGTTTTAGAAAAGTATCTTGCGTGGGGTATGAAAATTATCTTGCAAGTTACAGAACATAGCTAACACAATTTTTAACATAAGGAAGATTTAAAAAACATTTCAAAGGAGTCTGTTGACAGAAAATACACGCAAAATGAACTATAATGGAAAATTCCTACTCAAAATCAAACCAAGAATATAATATTAAGGGTAACAATGTAAATCTACCATAAAGAAATGCATGTATTGATAATAATTTTACATATATATACACACAGCTATATATGTACATATAAAGCAAGACATGAAACAAGGCCAGTATTAGAAAAGGTTTTCAATAAGTCTTGTTCAGATTTAACTGGATAACAGTATTACTGCAATACATCAGCCGAAAAGGAAATTCAGTATTTACACAGATACTTTCTTTACTAATACCAACTGTGTACGCAAAATGCTAAAATGGCAACATTCTCTACAGAAATGGGAATAACCATATGAACATGCCTTTTGTTCTTGCTCTTTTGTTTCTTCCATGTTTTGGAATGCAAGGATATGGGCTTCCTGAAGTGACTTATGCCTTTGCTGATGCTCTTCTTCTAATTCCTGGATCTCCTGAGTCAGTCTCTGTCGCTCCTGACTGAACTGGGCTTGTAGCTGTTGCAAAGAGCTCTGTGACTGGGAAAGCTGCATCTCCAGATTCTGCTTCAGTAAGGAGATCTAACCCACGACAGAACAGCAAATATTCATTAGTCATTAATACTAACATCAGTAAAGAAGACATTCAGAAGCAGGAAACATTTGAAATTTTAGAGCAAGAGCATTAGCTAAAAGACAGACAAGCAATGTCATCCATATACTGAATTTGTTGTTAACGTTATATGGTATATAATCAGAGATATAATAATGACATTTTAGTGGTTTTGTAAGGGTTATCATATTGATTAGTTCATACTGCAGCACTACCTGTAAAACAATTTTTAATGGCCAAATTATCAAAGATTATTTAGGTTTTATACAAAAGATAATAAAAATGACACTATCAAGGTCTGAAATTAAACACTTGATTGTTAAACTATTCTTCAGGTGAACACCCATTCTGCAAGGATAATCTTGCACTTGAAATATGGGAGGACAGCCTGTGACATCTACATTAGTTTTTATATCTTTTTGTATGCTATGGTCCTACCTTACTAGTGGTTTTCTCATTTAGAAAGAAACGGTACCACTTAACATCACAAATAAAAAGTAACACTTTATGGATTTCCCATCACACATTTTTTTGTTAGTTTAGTAAGACTATGACAGTGATTTTTATGCTTGTTTCCAAGATCTAAACAATCAGAGTCACAAATAATTTTTCTTAGAAATACCTGATTTTACAAAAGATGCTTTTTATCCAACAGGTATTATAGTACACTATATTCCTTTTTTAGTCCCATTTTCTTTTTATAATAATATTATACTTTGTTCTCCACATCAGTTAGCATCTTTTCAGACTGAAAGTACTAAACCTGTATTCCCTTTACAGCCAAACATGAGAGATAACCTCCTATTCTGGAAACAAGATTTAACTAAGAGAATTTTGCTACAGTGACTCAAACAAAGGAAAATAAAATTGCCAAGTGACAAAGAATTGGAACCAGTAAGGATACTTTTCATGCCTCAGAGCATTGCATAACATGGAATTATAAATTAAAGTCTGATAGTGTCATTTGATTCAGCATATCTTAAAATTAATTATGTCAAATTTGTAACGACATTGCACATCAAGTTATTGAGTTAGAGAACATTAAATCCACCACTTAGCAAAAACTTAACAGCAGCGTACCAAGTACAACTTCTAGCATGGACATTGCTACCAAAAATGTGGGTTAAGTTTGGTTTTTTTTCAGAAGGACACAGCTTAAGCAGATTTGAAAGAATAAAGCTACAGAAACAAAAATTAGCAGTAAAACAAAAGAAAACAAAAATCAAACTAATTTAAATGAAATAAGCATAGCTTGTTTTATTTCAGATTCACCAGGTCTTTGTGTCTGGGAATATACACTCTAACATAAAATATGTATATGTATAAATAGCATTGTACTTCAGATACCTTTGAAAGAGATTATCTCCTATTAAAGGAGTGTAGGGAAGGCCTGCACAATGTTTTGTAAAACCTTTTACTACCTACATTAAAAATAAATGTAATTTTAAAATTGTACAGTGTCAGACCAAAGTTTTGTCTGATCTCTGGTTCAACTAGGGCCAACTAGGATTATCCTAGGAAAAAAAAGGCCATGGCATAAATGTAGGGAGCCTCACTTTGTAGACTACATGGAACTAGCAATCTTTCTTAAACCAGAAGAGGTGCTTTGGAGCAGATTTATGGAAAAAATAACAAGCATTACCTGAGCACATAAAAGCTTTTAGCATCCATAATATCCTGGGTCAAGTTCCATGTACACATGCCTATTTGACATAATGATCTTTAATACTTGTACAGGAAAGGAGTCAAAAGAAGTTCCTTTTTCATTTGCTGTATTCTACTCATGTTTCTATAGCTCTTCATCATTTCCCTCCTTACAAACTTCAGCCATACTGAACTGCTTTGGCTTAATGAGTTGCACCTTGTATGAAAGTTATTTCATAGCTCATCACATTTCTCCTACTTTTACCCCTTTTCTTCTATTTCTTTTTTAAGATTAGGAGTCCAAAACAGCACAAGTTCTTGGAAATGAGAGTAAACTCTGTTTTTATGTAATGATTTATATGGTTTTGCATGTTATGTTTCTCTCCTATTTTCCTAAAGTTTTCTTTGCTTTTGAGACTCCTACTGAGCACGCAGGTGATGTTTTTATAGAATTATATACTATATTCCCCTAACCTACTTTCTAGTTGTAACAGGTCAAGGTAAGGCTGATCACTTTACAGAAAAAATGACAATTTTTTCCCCTTGTGTATCACTTTGCATTTATCTACACTGGATTTCATCTGCCTTGTTATTGCCAAATCCCTTGGCCTTTTACAGCTATTCTATTCTGAATAAGCTTTTACAAGCTGCAAAGTTTCCTACCTTAATCATTTATCAACAACCTGTAAAAGAAAATATTTTTAGCATCAGTGTAACTCTACTGATAATCTACCTTCACAGTGGTAACAATTTATTTAATATCTAAATGTAACATATATTTTTTTCTCTCTTCACCCCTAGAAACTCACTGCACTGAAGTGGTGAGTTTGCACCATGCACCTGACAGCATGGCTAGCTCTGAATTTTCATATATGCTTCATCTTCTTGTACTGCAATGTGCTATTGTTTTTCCTCTCCAGGAAAAAAAAAAGTAAGCTATTTTACCTAAAATTTCCTTTGGTCTACTCACATCCCCGTCTACTTTAATTCATCCCTTGTTCACTACTGGGCCCTTCTCTCCTTCCCACCTTTCTGTAACCTCATACCTACCTGGACCTTCTCTTCATCAGTAAGCCCATTTTCACTTGTCCCTTGGACCGTGTTTCTGTCCCTCAGGTTTCTCACCACTGTCCTGTCCTGTCCACCCTGGCTACCAGGAGGCACAATTCTAGGGGAAGTCCTGCCCAGCCCTGCAGAACCTCAGATAATTTAATGACCACACTCTAACAAGCCTACTAACAGTCAAATGGAGTCAACCACAGTAACTTGGGCAAATTTTTATTAAAATGACATGAAAAAAATGTATTTTTGCCTTGAAGTTAAATCCGCCTCTCATTTAAGCTCCTGCTCAAAATTCTGACAATTAGGAATATATAATTTATAAATATACTGAGCAGGGTCCAAGGGCAAAATGATTTTGTTTTCATTTGTCTTGGAAATACAGAAAACATTTTAATTGAGATGACCAAGAGAAGACTGACATCTGGGCAGGAAGCCATCTTCGAAGAGATCAGGAATAAGCAAGAGCAGCTCATCCTTCCACCAGATTAAAGTGACTGCAAAACCACAGCCTGAAATGAGTCAATGTCTGGAGATGTCTATTTGCATCAACAGACTACACAGAAAATAAAGGACAATGAGGATTAAATGATTCTAGCAAGCAAGTCAGATTAATCTACCCTTCTAATAATTTGTTTTGATGTTGAAAAGAACAAAAAAAGTTAAAAATATCAGTCTTTTCAGAGGAGCATGTGATTTTAAATATTATTTTGATTATTCAGTGCACAGACATATCCTTAAGAGCACATTTTGAGAACATTAGTGCCTCTTTTGGTATGTCTTTGGATTACCTGTTCCATACACCTCAGTACTGAGGATTCAAAAGAAAACAGCTCTAAACACAATTCTCTGAATTTCCAATACTTTTTATCCCAGGTTTTCAGCACATCAAAAACATCAGTGAGAATTAAAAAAAAAAAAAAAAGAAAAGAAAAGAAAAGAAAGAAAGAATAGTTTGGCTACAGTTATGAGTTACATTGCAAAACTGCGAATTATAACAGAGCATCAATCCCATGCTTTGTAGAAAGCTCTGCAATACAATTCTGCACTGCCCACAAGCTTGCTTGCATTAACAATGACATAAAAACGCTGCTCATGTTATGACCACGTACACAGTGCTCGATGCCAGTGATACACACACAGTCACACAGATGAGGGGATGCACTACACAAGCTTTGGATAGCAGCACATGTTCTCGTCTCCAGTATTACGTCTCCCATTTCACGGGCCTAAGCTGTAAAGCAGTACTGCAGGATATGCAGGTTGACCAGTGCAAGCATGCCCTGTTCACAAGCTGTAAGTGCAAGTCACTTACATTGCTGATAGATTTATGCAAAGCTTCACCGAGACAGTGCCGCTATGAAGGAAAGATCACAGGAATAAAGGGAAACATTCAGAAATCAACTAAGTAAAAGAAAAAGGGATAAGGAAGGAAGGGTAAACACAGAACATTAATTATAACTTGATCAAAGAAAAGTAAGTTGAAAACCATCTGGAAAAAATATGAATATGTTGTTTTGACTTGGTCTGTAAACTACTGAACACAGAACAGAATGATGTGGTTTACCATGTTATGTTTCTGACATACAGTATAGCATTATCTCTTTAACATAATGTTACTATATAGACACATATTACATAGCTGAACACATTTGAAGTTATCCACTTGTTTTCTCTTCTCCTTTATGGCAAAATAATTTTGGGAAGAAATCATTAAGTACATGAACAGACACTATATGAAGGCACAATCAACAATCACCTGTGTCACTTAAATATCACAAGCATATTAAATACATCATATTAAAGATCAAATTTCATTGCTAAAGGGCAGAAAATGAGTTTAGTCTTTCATTAAGACATTTCTATTAAACTACTTCTTCTATCTTTCTTAAAATTCAGAACGAAATGGGTACATAGAAGACTATTCCTGAAAGTCTCCAGCAATAAAATGACCTAATGTACCACTTACACTAGTGATTACTAATGAAAAGCAAAAAATCCCAACGTATTGCCAAGTAAATGCTCTGTGAAATATTATTGATCATACAAATAATATACATAATTCATATATATGAATCATGTAGATAAGCACACACACATGCACAGAACAGAGTCATCAGAAATTAAGTGAGAGCAATTTCAAATCCAGCATAATCACTTTTCCCTTTTGTCACAGGTCAGTCAAGAAGATGGCTTTCTCCAGGAGACAGCAGGTATTTTGACACCAGCCTGAGAGCCTATAGGTGGGAACTATTAGATAACACTTTGCCAAAATACAAAAAGAAATTGTTATTCAGTCTCAAGAATCTGAAAGAAGGCACAACATAAAAATACGTTCTTGTGAAATATCCAAAATGAGCTTATTAAAATTTTAAGTTATAAGCATTAATTTTCTATGCAAGAGTGGAACACTAGGAGGCATCATACTCCAGCAGACAAGGCAAGAGACCAGCACCTGATGGCTCTGATTCCAACATCAGACTTGACACTGCCAGTCGAACAATCCACAGGATTTTTCTGTGCTTCCTTTCCCATCTGTTTGGTTTGTTTAGCAGGAAAGCTGTTACAAGCAGGAATGATCTCCTGCTAAATAAACGTCCACTTTTCAGAACATTTGAGATTTTATATTGGTGGACATATCTATGCAGCACTGTGGTACAACTAAGAAATACTTAGATTTTTATACCTGAAGCAGAAAAGCTCTCATTGCACTACAATGAAGAGAAGTTCCAAGTAAAAAGAGAATTATATAGGCTACTCAATTGGAATGGGAGCTCATTCCAGCAAAATGTGTAGCAATCTAATCAGATCCAGCTCCATATTCAAAAGTACGCAGAACACATTCAGAATGCAGAACTCAAAAATAACACTGGTTTAAGTGTTATTAAGAAATTTCAGGAAAATTCCAGACATCCTTATGAGTACTTCCACAGCAAGATCCATCCATGTTCTGGAGAAAAAAAATGTTAAATTCAAAAAAGAATGCAGGCATAATTATTACTGTCTGTATATCTATGATGGGGAAAAGTAATGATTCAAAAACAAGGAAGAAGGTGGGTTTAACTATCACTCTATTTCTACAGGTTGGAATTCAAGATTTCATTTGTGATGTTACTGTGGAATAAGAAAGCTTTGCTCAATTCTCTTTGAAACCTATGGGGCATACAAGTTAATTGATTTACTTTTTCAAAGTACAGAAACTTCTGAAAACACATCTCTACTTGGTATATATGTATTAGCTAACCTGATTTTACTCAATTTTGCTGTCTCATTTTTCAGTAGAAGTATTATCTTCTCCACTCTCAGCATATGACAAGCTAAGCCTCAGATGCAACCAAGAGAGCTTCATCATGACCCAGAAGAAGAGCAAAGATGCAGCAAAGAATAGAATCTGCATCTTTATATGCAGCATCTTTAAAACCCACTGATCATTGCAGGCTACTCAGCAGGACTGAAAGACTTGGCAAGCAATATATGGAATAAGATTGGAATTCCCAGCTCTCTTCCAACATCTCTCCTAGAAGACCTGAGTTTTCAGTTTAGATGGGTTGCAGTAAAGGACAGATTTAGTGATTTGAAACTGTTCAAGCTTTGTATTTGCTTATTGTAATGCACTACTATTTGTGTTCCCATCACAGCTGTCAATGGGGCCATTCTTGGTGATGAAATGGTGTCATTTTCCTCAAGAAGGACAGTTACTGCAGCAGTGACATTATCGTTTTCATTCAGTTACCTTGTTTCCTGCAGGACATTTACTTATCGAATGCATGGAAGTTTTCTTGTTTCATGGTTTCTCTGAACTAGAAATTACTTTCAACCAGATTAGAGAGGCTTGACACTTAATTTCAGCATCAGTCTTCATATCACCCAAAGATCAGTTATGTAACACTTTTCCTTCACTTTCATTTCAATGTCACATTGTGTCACAATCTGACTTGGCTATAGGGTTTACTGACTCTTCAAAACACTGCTGGCAAACAGGAATCCTTGTGCAAACCTGAGATCCTAACTGGGAAAGCTCCTACTTTGTCTGTTTTATCAAAGCAGATCTAAACTGTGGAACAGTCTTTGCTTCATTTTAAGAATGACCTCCCAGAGATGCTGCTTACCTTTCTGAAGAACAAATCCTATGTGTTCCCATCAGACATTAGTAAAGGAAACGAGTTTCTGAAGTGCCTTGCACAGAAGCCGGAGGGACCCTTAGCATAAACCCCTTTTATCCAGGCAACAACAACCCTAAAACTCTCCCTTGAGATAGATCTTTGAAGAGAAGGACTGATATGTCAGCAGATGTACAGTCTCTGCGCAGTGCTTACGTGGCAGATGACTCGGCAGAGATTTGGAAAGCAGCTGTTTGCTACTACAACATTTTGTACTTGGCTCGAGGCTTGTGACATGCTACAAACTGGAGAGCTACATCAAAGTTTGCCCTCTCTGACTGGTAATAAAAAGCAGCATTTAGAGCCCTTTCCCTATCTCAAAACTCAACCGTTTTCTGATGAGGAAAATGAAATATATAGAAGGCGTTCTGAAATCTTTAATAATCTCTAGGATCTAGATTTCCTCCTGGTTTTGGGGCAACTCCAAAAGGAAGGTGTTATCTCCAGGATGCCAGAGGGTGGGAAATTCATCCTGTTGCTTTAAAAAGATGGGATTTTTTCTCTTTTCCAGTACTAGGAATCTGTCAAACTTCTATGCAAAATCATAGGTTTTTGGGTTGGCCTAGGTATTTTGCAGATTTGTATCTGTTTGGATTTTAGAATACGCTCTTTTAATCCAACAAATTCAATGGGCAGGGGAAAAACAAGGATATTTCAATGTCCTGATAATTTTTAAGGGTTTTGGAAAGTGACTAGAGTTTCATTCATTTATTTGTCATAATGCTGTCAGGATTTTAAAGATTACATACACACCTTGACTAATTTTTCCTAGAGCACAGAAGTATCACTTAATCTAGAATTTTAATTATCTACTGAACCTCAAATAAATTTTGCCCCATCTGATTAGCTCTCATTCCTTCCAGCTGCTGTTTTCATTGGTTTTGAACCAAAAACAAAAGCTACTTGGGCAAGAACAGAGCAAAGAAGCTAAAGGAAGTGTTTTAAAACTAGATGCTTGCCAAAGTCTTTATCTTACATTTAAGGGGAAAACATATATAAATATAGGATTAAAATTTTGTTTTGGGGATGGTATTACTGTTGCATTTGGCTTAGATTTCTATTTACCAGTTTTGGAAGTGTAAACTTCCAAATATCAAATTAAACGTTTTACTCATGCACAATACTAAGAATTTCATGTTCTTTTCATCCATTGACAGAATTAAAAGCCTTTCCATTTCCTGCAGATTTACTGCCAAACAAAAACTCATAATATTAAATTTCAATTGGAAGTCTAGGATCAAGTAGACGGGTTTCTTTGGATATGAAAATACCAACTTCAAACATTAGCCTAGATATATTTTTAACTGAATTAAACACAACACCACGGGAGAAAAAAAATTAAGAAGGAACTAAAAGAGAGATGAAAAAGTCCAGCAAGACATTTATTATAAAACATGCACTTGTTAGTATTCCTACTGTGTCCTGCTGAAAATACTTTGAAAACACTGATTTGTTCTGTTGCTTTTATTTACCTGTTTTTCTAAGCAGCTCTTAATTGTAAATGGTCTTTAATGAATTTACTCCATTATATTCAGAATCTTTTTACCAAAGTGTAAAATAATGACAAAGGCACAGTCTGGGTTGAACAGGTTCATCAAAACCAAAGGCTCATAACGAACAGCTGAATGTTCGGCATTTGTTTTCATGTCCAGGCTTCAGACAACACTACAATGACCAATGTGGACAGGACAGACACACCAACTCATCATCAGGATCACATCTCTGCAGAGAACAGGGAGCCCAGAACAAGAGCAAACCCTTCTTGAGAAGTGCAAAGTCATGAAACCAGAGCAAGCACCCTCAGTAGTTGGCCCTCTGAGGGCTGCAGAGAGTCCAGACTATGAGACTATCCACATGCTCATGTGAATCAGTTCCTGACCTGTTTAAAGCAGAGGTTTCCAAATTTGGAATATAGGAGCACCAATTCTAAACCAGTGGTGAGTGGCAGGATGCACACAGCCAGTGGATCTAGGCAGAAACTCCCAAATCTCCCCTAATTCTCTGTGAGCCCTGCATGAGTTACAGCACAGACCCATTAAGACCACAGTTTTGAGAGCTGTGTTAACCTGTCAAAGTTTTCAGCAGTCAAAGAAAGCATGCTCCTTTGGAAAAACAGGTTGAAAACGATCCATAAAACATTACCCTAAACTGCATTCCAGGGTGCCCTCTTTTTTGTTCTCCCTCCTTGGTATGATTTTTCTTTTTAGTCTTTGGATTGCCACATTTTAGATTTTTCAGTGCTTTTTAAACTTTGCCCAACAACTCTTACCATCCACTAGATGTCAGGGTATCACTGAATACAAAAATTGACAAAGGGAATTCGAAGGGAGTTATTCGAAATTTACCTCCACTCTGTTTCTGACAGACAAGCCTTCACACAGGGTGTTCAGGACAGTATCAAGTGACAGAGAGCCGAGTAAAATGATTCTGTGCTGAAAGTTTATCTCCCTTCTTTCCCGAAACTGATACAAGGTATGTGCAGGTACTTTCTTGTAGAAATTTCCAGCATCCATTTGACAGCAAATCTTCTAATGCAAGGATTACCCAGCTGTGAAAGAGGCCAGTAATCCTTGTGCTGGGTAAAGAAAGAACCTAATGTGGATGCACATCAGCTCTGCAATAAGCACCTCTACACAGGCAAGTAAAGATGGAGCAGTAACTGCCTCTGGATGAAGCCTGATCAAAAGCCATTTTTAGATGTGCACAGATCAGGGACTTTTCTCTGCACTTCATCAACAGCAGAATGCTGTTGCAGGGTTTTTAGACCAGTATGTTAAGACCGAGTTTGTAATTTCCTGAAAACTACAATTTGAATAATAACTACAACAGAAGAAAATATTCACATTTTGACACAAGTTAAAGTTTCTCCTATTACTTTGACAGTTTATAAAGGAGCACACCATCACAGAAACAAATTCTTAAGAGGAAATCTCAACATATTTTTCAAAAAAGGAGTCTTTGCAGTAAGGAAAACAAACAACAGCTACTGAAATGTATGTAGTACACCTTTGTCTATACTTGCTATACTTCTGGTATTTCCATTAACGGACGACATATTTTAGTGTGAAAAGTTGACGAAGCTAAGAAAGAAGAATGTCACGCATTCTTGGCCATGTATGAAGCTACTTAAGAATGGGAAAGCTACATATGGGAAAAAAAAAATGACAAAAACATTTACTTTACTGAAACATGTTACTGAAAACTAAGGAAGACGGGAGAACCAGTATTTGCTCCAATATAGAAAAGCTCCAATATAATAGAAAATCCACAATGAGAACCCTTGATTCAGTTTACTGAAAAAACACATCACAAGAAGAAACAGATAAGAAGAATACAAATCTTGACCTCTATGTTTCAGTGCCCAGAGCTGAAGGCTACACAAGACAGAGAGGGAAAAGAGAGAACATGCTCATGCTTTAAAAAAAAGAAAAAAAAAAAGAAAAAAAAGAAAATTCCAGCTATTTTGACCTTGCTGAAGCTTTCTCAGCAGTAAAATGTTTTTAAGAAAAGCGTTAAAACCCCATTACAGAGCTAAGAGGAATGGAAAGGAGCTAGCATATCTGAATTCACTGCATATTTCATTATGAAACTCTCGAATGGATTGACATAGAAGTAGTTGGTGCAATATACAGGGAAAAAAGGGAAAAGCACTTTCTTTTTTGTCTTCTAGAATAATTTCTCATATCAGAGATAAAAAATACGTGCTCGGTCTCTAGACACTGATCTAGTTAAACTACCAACCGCAACTAAGTGTAGATGGTGCTTTGCAATCAGCAAGAATGTGTTTAAGCACTTAATCAGCTGAACAGCATTTTATCTCAAGAAAATTATTTTATTCATAACAAAGCTATACTGTTAGAATAACAATAATCCTATGAGCATTCTGTGAGGGACCACTTAGCACTACTGGTATGAAAGCAAAACTATTACCTAGCTTTATACAAGAGCTAGATTCCACCTATCAAATATGCAACAAATAGAAGTAGCAGATCAGGATAACAATTTTAAAAACTCAAATCAGCTTACTACGCTTTACAGGCATAATTTTTTTGATCGAAACTGTTTGGTTTGCGTTCTTTCTAAATTAACATTTATATCTGTGTCTGTTCATTCAGTTTTCCAGCACCAGTCAGCAGCATTCCCAGGTGGGCATATTCTATGTTGTATTTTTCTACAGGTTAGGTAACTATATTTAAACCTGTTTTTTCAGCCCTTCAGCCCTGTATGATTACATAACCGTTCCTATACTTCAAGTTAGGTGACACACTTTGTAGCTTGATTTTAAATCAAATCAGAGATGCATCAACACATATTAGAAAATTGCACCTCCGTTGATGAGCATTTAATTTCTGAATTCAACCTTTATGAACAGAAATTACACAACTAAGTGGTTAACCCCTAGACACTTTCTCAACATAAAGAACACACATTGGCCACATTTATTGTCACATCAGGATTCACAAATTATTTAGCAGAGACCCTGGTCTCATGTTGTTTTGATAAATCATGCTATAATACTACTAGTATACAGCAGACCACTATTTCAGGTGTAAAAATCTAAACTGCAAAAAGAGAAGCTGGATTCCCTCTCCTAATTTTATACAGGCTTCATGCCTTTCAAATGGGTTTTAAATACATCTTCCCACAAATTAAAACCAGGGTGTAACAAATCCACAATTTCACAGCCCTATTGCAATATCTCTGGCAGTTCTAGTTCAGGGTAGAATTTCCAAGGCGTTCCAGGACCTGCTCATTTCAGTACCTTATCAGTTCTGGAGGAGACAGAGGAGCATCCTTATGGAGTTTGTGGGTGACACCAAGCTGGGAACAATAAAAGGTGGAAGGCATCACAACAGAATGGACACCATACATTGAAAGACAGGGCTGCCATCCAGAGGGACCTATCTAGGTTGCAAGTACAGGCCAGCAGGAACCACACAAAATTCAGCAAAGACAAATGCAAAGTCCATGACACAGGAAGGACCAAAGCCATACACTGGTCCATACTGGGTCACAGATCTGCTCTGCACAACCTCGTTGACAGTAGGCTAAACATGAACCAGCAGTGTGGTGTGGCAGCACTGAGCGCTAGCAGCACACTGGGCTGTAGCAGCAACCAGTAGATTGAGGGAGGGGATCAGTGCCTTTGACTTGGCCCTTATATTGCCCTGGAGGGCATATTCTGTCTCCTCCTCTAGCTCATTCAGCCTTGGCACAAGACACAGGTTGATAAACTTGATTGTATTCAGTGGAGAGCTACCACCAAGAAGGCTGAGACTGGAACAGATATTCTTCTGAGGTAACTGTTTGCTCAGGCTAAAGAAGAAATGGCTTTTTGGAACTTAATACTTTTCCAGTACCTATGAGGTGGTTACAGAAAAAATGGAACCAGTCTTGTTACAATGGTGTACAGCAGAACAATGATAGGCTTCAATCAAACAGAAACAGAGAAGGTTCTGTCTAAATATAAAGAAAAAGCTTACTATGAGGATAATAAAGCAATAAATGAGATTATTCAGAGACATTGTGGAATCTTCATCCTTAGAGCTTATTCAAAAGCTTATTCAAAAGCTGACTAGACAGAGCCCTAAGCAACCTGGTTCTAATTCAATGCTGACTGATTTGAGCAGCCTCCTGAGGCCTCTTCCAGCCTAAGCAAGTCTGTGATTCTGTGATCCAAGTCACTACAACTTTCAGAGATGACCTTTATTGTACTGCAGTCAGGAGGAACTTAATACAAATCCATTTCTCC
This sequence comes from Sitta carolinensis, assembly GCA_032173965.1. Classification (NCBI taxonomy): domain Eukaryota; kingdom Metazoa; phylum Chordata; class Aves; order Passeriformes; family Sittidae; genus Sitta; species Sitta carolinensis. The sequence goes on from JAVUNC010000004.1 coordinate 49,261,531, forward strand.
AAGAGTTAAGTTACTGATCTTTTATACTATGGTCTGGAATTCTCTCTCTTCCAGCTGTAATGGATAAAATACAGATTCTTACAGAAGAAAAGCTTAATTCCCTACTATCAACACTAACTTTTCAATCATTATTAAATACAGATCAAATTCATGGTGGTATGGAAAAGTCACAGCTGGATCGAAAAAACAATGGTCCTCACATGCTATTAATCTCTTTGCATACAGTTCTGATACAGTAAAAGATATGAAGAAAAAGAAAAATACAACCAGTTTGCATATGGAGACCTTTTCCTATGTCTGAAAATTCTCTAGTAAATTCTCCTTACTATGGTTACCTTTCTGATTTCAAAATTTCTTGCACAGGCAGAAAAAAAAAAGTTAATTTGCAACATAGTAATTTTCCTTTCTGAAACTGTAGGTTAGATTTAACATGGTATTTTTGAAAAGCAGAGATAAAAATATGTTAAAACTATGAAAAGTTTAATATATGCCTTTCAAGACAAGTGCTATTTACAGGTAGAAATTAAAGACGTAAATGAAACTTGGGTAATGTGAAACTTAAAATCAAATTAGTCCAATTCTTATTATGTTCATGTTGTAAAAAGTAACAGACCAAGAACTTTGAAAACATCCAGCTTTTATGAGCCTAGCTCACAAGATTTCAGAAGCTTAAATTCCCCTGTCAGCAAAATGCATTGTGACATGCTCCTGTGAGAGGCTGTATAACCAAATGCGTGTTCAGTTATTAACTTCACGAATTAGCCAGCAAATTAAAAGCCATCCCACAATAACACCATAGAATCACAGTCATTTAATGAGCTCCAAAATTCTTACTTTAAATGTGTTTGTTCATTATCACCTATTTCTTCAAACTGGAGTCAATAAAACCAGTTCTACAGCATTTATGGTTTGGAAAAAATATAAAGCAAGTATTTTCTTTGAATTATCTAACATAACTAAGATTATAAATATAAGTTACCGTTAAAAAACCTCAGCATTTACACCAAATTATCCTAAAATAATGTCAAAAGTCACTTAAGACATAGCTGTAATAAATGTGTCATAGAAACTTAGAGACATTTTGACCTCTCAGAGACTTGTACAGTGTTATTATTGTACACATAGGGGATTATTATTTTTGTAAAGATAGGGGATACCTCTAAGTCCAAACAATTAGCATTGGTAGATATTTAACTGCACAACAAGTGAGCAGACCAAATCAAAATAATCTTGTAGCAAAAAAGTGAGACATCCTCTCCCTGCTCCCCTCAAAACTGTAAAGAACAACATTCATATAATTAAAGTTCTATCAACATGTTATTTAAAATATTTAACCAAGATTAGGTTAAAAAACCATATGCTAACAAATTTCATTTCAAAGCCAGATACCACAATTGATTTAATTTACTTAGCTGGCAATAAGCCACCAACAATTAAATTGTAAGGCCTTTTCAATTCTCAAAGTTACCATAGTTACCTGGTCTAAAAGATCTTCGACCTTTTTTTGCCATCCATCCCTTGCTGCATTTTTTTCACGTTCTTTCAGCTGCAACAGCTGAGTCATGGCTGCCTTCTTGTCCTCTTCATGCTGCAGCCTCAGCTCTTCACGAAGCTTATTACATTCCTGTCTAAAAGCAAAGCTCAAATAACTCAAATGCAGTGGAACCTTTTGCAAGAATTAGGAAAGAATTACGATCTCAGTAATAATTGAAAAATCTTAAACAATGGAAACCTTTGCTTTACATTTCATTTGATAGTACATTTGCATATAATATATAATTTCTTATTAAAGAATAAAAAAAAACACTTGCCGAAGATTTTCTGTCCATTTTATTTCCAAGTCACGTGCCATTCTGTCAACTTTGAACTTCTCCTCCTCTCTCATGGCAGCAATCATTGCCTCATGCTGTTGTCTCTCCTGATCTAGCTCTCCCTGCAAATACAAACTTTACAATAGACACTGATCAGCAGCAAAAGTGTATTTCAAATATTAAATGAGTGCATTTATAATAAAAATATCAATTACAACTGGCTCATAAACTTGAGCTACAACTTCAGTGTGAAATAGTTAAGCACAATAAATGCTTATACATCTCCTGATATTTCTTACTTGTGAAACAGAAGTCTGTATTCCTATAAAAAGCAATTTTCCAGTAAGTCATTCTGCAATCTTTTCAAATACTATTACGTTGAATCATGAAATAATTTATGTTGCAATGAACCTCAAAAGGTCAACAGGTCCCATTCACTGAAGCACTCACTTCAGAATTAGAGCAGGTGGCTTGGGTCCTTTGTCAAGAATGCTTTGAATTTAATTTTTAAAATTTTTTTAAGCATCAAATATCCAGTATTTAAATTTCAAAGCCTGAGCTATCCGTATGTGATACAAAGTTCAAAGTTCATTTCTGTTTCTTGATGGGACAAGACTGCTAGAAACAAGATTTCACAGTCTGAACATAGAGAACACCACCTTTAAAATTCCCATCAATTTCTGCTGAAATTTTACCATATTAGAATAGTATTAGGCACCACCTAGAAATCCTGCTTACATAAATGTTGTTCAGCAGTACTTGCTTTATTCATGAGAAGCAAACATAACCCCCTAAAGTGAATACATACTTTTTTAAATGAGACCTTTTCTGCAGCATTCTGATAAATTTTGAAATTTGTTAAGATAAATGTTATTGCCAGTAACCTACTATATATCAATATTTAAATGTTTTAATAGGTGAACAGAGCAATACTAGTTCATAAGAACATTTATAGACATTATAAAAAATACAGAGGAAGTTATAAACTATAATGTTGTGCACCTCTAATGACTGTAACTAAAAGAAATTAAAAAATATACCAATAAACTAGTTTTGCTAGGAGAATATGAAAACATGTTCAGTGGGAAAAAAAATTTATAGTATTTTCTGCTCTACATCAAATACTTCTGTGATCTTGTAAATGTACATTCTTTACCAAGGAAACAAAAAGGAAATGTTTACCCTGTATGGAAGTCAATAAACTATTGACAGACTAACTGACAGTTCTATTTGCAGCTAAGCCAATTAAAATGACAATATATTTGTGTCCAGGCAAATTAATTGCTTAATGGTATAAAGTGGTCACATTTTCTAGGTGACAATCTGCTATCTTTAAAGATATCCTAGCATATATCTAAAAATTATTCTCAAGTCTTTACTGAAATTCTAAATTGGAGGCTGAAATGAAGACTGTGTCCATTATCCAAGGAAAACATGGCATACATGTATTCAAAAAACTCTTCAAAAAGATTTCTATGAATTCCAGAACTAGTAAGCTCTGGACCTTGTTTCACATCATGGCATGAGCTGTCTGGAATTGCAAGTGTTAACTCATATCCTTTCATGAACTTCTATTAATGCTCTGACCATATTTCGTATGGACGTATTTTGGCAGCTAAAATTTACATTAATCACACAAAGATACGCCTGCAGCACTACCTGTAAAATACTAAAAATGTTCTGAAAACAAAAAAATACCCACCCCAAAGGAACTAATCAATACAATAAAAATTAAAAAAAAAACAACCCCAAAGCAACCTATCCTAATTTCCATTTTTTAAATTTTCTGCTCAAAACATCTCTCCTTTAATGAAGCCATATGAGGCTCTTCTAACATGTGTACCCCACATCACTTCTAGTCATTTTAAAAACAAGACCAAAATCGCCACAACTGTGCTTTGCACAATTTATTCTCCAACAGCATGGTTACCTCAACACTATACAGTGAATCTGTGGTCTCTCGCAGTCTTGCTCTAGTTAATTCTAGCTCTTTCTGGAGTATCTCCTGAGCTTCCTGAAGACTGGAGATGTGTCCTTCTGCAGTCCCGAGGCCTTGCTCACTTTTTCGTACTAGCTCTTGCAGACGACACACCTGTGACATTACAAAAAACACTGTAATTTCCATAATTATTACTAATGACAGCCAAGCCATCCTGGTGTTTTTCAGTGTTTCCTAATTCTGACTGAGACAAATTTTTAATTGCACTGCCTGTCCTCCTTTAATATCACTTAATGCTTCTGTATTTAAAACCAAATTAATGTAATATTATAAAAGCAAAGGCTCGATGAAAGGATTTTTACAAATAAAAAAAATATATCCAATGTCTGATGCACATTGCAAGGAAAGGGGCTACATAAAAGATCTGAAATTGCCTGTAAGTTTACTGTGAGAAAGCGTGTTTTAAGCAAATTAATGAGAAATATTTCAAAATACATAAACTCTAATCTGTTATATAAATTAACTTGTGCTAGGGTGTAAGTTGCTGTTTTGAGATTGCCAACTGTCCAGCCTGTTTAAAACCCAACCTTACAACTGTTAACTATAATGTAATTTCCGTAACTGCTATGTAACAATACTCTTTTTTTCTGCCCATTTGTGCCTCAGCTTCCCATCTGTAAAATGATGATACTACACCTCTTTGCCTCAAATAAAAATATGAGGGACTGAACACCGTTCACCAGCTACAGGAAAGAAAAAGCTTTTTAAGTATGTAGGCTGGAAAAACAGAAAAATGGAGGCAGGGAGGAACAAAGAACTGCAGCTAATTGGAAGTGTGCTTTTGCTGAAGCAATAGCCTAAGCTACTGCCTTTGTATGTTGAGATAAATTCATTCACAACGGGACAAGGGTCACAAGAAAAGACTAGCCTTTGGTTTACAGGCATGGACAGGTAAGACTTATAACTACTCTTCCTGTTTTTTAGAATAATTACATACAAATAGTGTTTATAATACAGTAACACCACTCCTCTCTCCCAGAACTCTCGCCTTCTGCTGACAACCTGTGAAGTGTTTAAAAAGAGGAACTCCTCCTTTCCTCTCAGAAAGAAATCCCAAATTTTTTCAGCATGAGATATATGAGATCTCAGTGAAAAACTCATGTAAACTTGAGCACTTGTCTCTACGCTCCTTTGAGTTATATTCAAACAACCAGTAATTCCCTACAAAGCACTGCTAACTGAAGGAGAATCCCTACAAGAAAAACTGTCCCTAAACTGTATTGGTATCCTGGTAGTACAGTGCTGTCTATGTATCTGATAGCAGCAAACCACTTCCACCATATGAATAGCAGTCCTGTAGATCTAAAGAAAATGGGAGCAGGCAGGAATGCCACTCGTAGGGCTTAAGATATATTCTGCTGTTGACAAAGCAGTGATGGAGGCTGTTTAAAATGACCTTTAATAACAACATCAGAAATCCTTTGCAAGGAGACAGCAAGTCCTTAGATCACTGTGCCAAGTGATACAAACATATCAACATTCTAAAAGGCCTTGGATGGTCTACAGTGAAAGGAAACAAATCTAGAGAGAGAGCAGCCAGTCTCATCCTGAGACACATGTGAGAAAGCCACTATCTTGACTTAACCCGAACTCCCAAAAAAATCTCTGGCAAATATTTAAGATTACATTGCTCTTAAATAGCTTAGTACTAGAAGCAAGCCTAATGAGGCTTCAATCTTCCTTCATCCTTCAGCTAAGATAATTGCCACCAGAAAGTCTGTCAAAAAGAAAAGAAGACGGCATGGGTTCAAAAGCAGTTTTCTCAGCAGGGAAGACAGAACTGAGCTAGCATCCACAGAAAGTAATGAATACAAGCCCACAATGACTTCTGTGACTTAAAGAAAAAAAAAATAGGAAGCAACAGTAGCAATGTAACAGCTAAGCTAATGATGTGTCAGACACATCACGGGGAAGCTTTTTCTAGGTCAGTGAAGGCATTAAGAAACTGTTGTTAGTTGCCAATAGAGATCTAAGGCCAAGCTGGGACTGAAGCACTTCTTTCATGTGCTCAAGATAAACATAGCAATGAAATAAAACATATCTCCTCTGTACTACATGGAGTGGATTTACAGACCAACCCAAATTTATTGCCTGTATGTTTTCTCTCATTCTTTCACTATGCAAAATATATGGTATTACCTTTATCCTAACAAAGCATTGTATATATTGGAGAGCAGCTGGACCTAGTTCTCTATTTCAGTCATCTCTTTCTTAGCTTTGTCTCTATTGGGTTAACATCAGCATGCTGATGAATTTGATAGCAGTTGGGTAACAGAAACTCTTAACATTTGATGTTATTTCCTTCAAAGAAGGAGAAAGTTTATTGCTCATGAACCCAGGAGAGAATGATAAAGAATAGGAAAATTTAAGCCTACAGTGTTAGATGATGATAGAATGACAATAGTGCTCTACTCAGATCTAATCCAGTAACAATGAAAGTTAGCATACAACAGAGAAGCTAAAGCTAAAACGAAATAACTAAACTTCCTGTAATTTTGAACTGAAAAATAAAGCTGTGTATGACTTTGTTAAGATATATAACAAATACATCTTATTTTCATCAATTTGAGTGCAGGTAAGCACACTGTTAAAAGAGAAAGAGCAGCTTCAGTTAAACTTGCACCTTCTCTAAGCTCTGAAACAGATACTGGCAGCTCTCAGGAGGAAGAACCCTCCTGTTTAAACAGCTACTCACAACTGACTGATCAGCAGAGCAGCTGAACTCTGAAGTGGGAGGTTCAGCTACTCTAGTAGTGTATAATCACTGGCATATCCATCTATCTGGCAGGTCTTACTCTGAAAGTACATGTTCATACATATTTTCAGCATATATACCTTAATAAATAATAATCAAATACATTATAATGTTATTAAAATAGTAATGTATCAATATATTATTAATACAGTAATATATACTAACAAATGCAATCTATACTTTAATAAGTTTATCTATACTTTTGGAAGGGCAAACTTCCCTATTTAGTATATTAAAAACACAATAAAAATATAATATAATAGAATAATAAAATATTATAAAAATATATAATATATAATATATAATATATAATACAATAAAATAAAAACAGCGGGTTTTCTTCTTAAGCTAGTTTAGCATTTGTGCGATTTGCAAGTCACTAGAACGAGACACCTGCTCCCTCCAGATGTTGTACAGTATAGAAAGCAGTAATGAAAAATGTTGCTGCAAAATAATACTTAAATTCATGTTTAAGTCTCTCTTAAAGCACACTGAAATCATGCATAGGGCTTGCTGAACAATAAAGCTGATGAAATATTTTCTTAAAACAAGGCAAAAGGCCCAGAGAAAAACGGTTTGATGTTTTTGATATCAGTAGAATATACTTCTAGTTTCAAAAGACTGTATTATGAAAAGGTGGTAATTTCCAACTAAAAAAATTAAAACTGTCTTGAGATATGATATATTTAACATGGATTGCATATATCAAGACATAGCAAATAATGTGGGTATACTAAAAGTATTTCATACCATCTTTTGATGAAAATACATGAAGATAATTTTCAAGTCAGGATATTGACCAGAATTTATGATATGTTAACCATAACCAAATATGGGTTTACATGCAGTTAAAATTTCCCTCTCTCCTGACATACTTTGTGTAGAGGTCTGTGTACATAATGAGAAGATGAAAAGAATTAAAAATAAAGAACTGTGTACCTCTCTCAATTTGTTAATTTTGTAAAGGACAATAAAATCATTGCTCAGAAGCATTCAACTAACTTGCCATGTTTTAAGAATACCCCACTCTAAACAGAAGTAAACACTCAACAGCATAGTTCTAGACCTGTCCTGGAGTCTAAGACCACTACTGATGAAATGTGGTAGCTGAAACAAGCAAGTCAGTCCTTGCCTCCTGATTGGCAGAAGTCAGCTTCGTTGTCAGCTCTTCCTTCACATTTTCCAGTTGCTGCCGGAGCTGATTCTTATCATCCTCCAAATGCAGTTTTTCCTTTTCAAACTGCTGCTCCAACTCCTTCAGAAACAGGAAGGATGGAAGAAAGATTAAATACTTGCCATTCAGTCATTGCAAAGTACGGGTCTCCCACATGGAAATGATTCTAACTGGCATAAATGCTTGTGATCTCAACCCTTTCCTTAAACTGTTAAAGCATGAATATTTATTTCCTTTTACAACAGATGTCTTAATTTTTCAGTTTATAATTTAACAACCTTGATTAATCACAAAATAAAGACAAACAGGACTTTCCTCTCAATTACTTCTCAATTATCAAAAGCTTTAAAACTGTATCTACTTTCACAGTTTGTCATTCTGAGTTGAAAGAAGAATTTTCCATTTTTTATAAAATTACACTGATAAATTTGCATGTCATTCAGCCTTTACCTATCTACTTCCTACAAATAATCCCCACAGAAGAGTAAATAGTAAAATCCAGATTGAGCTCTGTGAAATTTTTCAGAATGTTTTAATAAATGGAAAAGAAAAGCCCCACACCATAATCTATAAAATTCACGTAGAACCAAAAGAGATCAACAACTAGTTTTCAAGTTCACTATATGGAAAGGATCAAGTAAGACCCCTGTTTTCATTCAACCTTTATGGTATAATAGCCAAACTGTCAAAATAACTGCTGGATAAATGATATCTCTCTTACAGGAACCTATGTTGTGTGTGTGTATTTTATATACGTATAAGTGCTAGAAACTTCTACTTTTTTAAAGAAAAATTATGAATTTATACTTCAGCTTTATTAATGTTCAGAATAAATTGTTCAGGAGAACAATTTCTTTCACAAAATACTTTAAAGGAAACGTTAAAATTCAGAATTTTATTACATATTTCAGTGTTATATAAGTCATAATACTGCAAAGTTTTAGTGAAGGAAATTAAGGTTTTCAAGCAAGGTGCTCCAGAGTCATGCCATACAAGGCTTCAAGGTTTTCTATGGGGCTAGAGGCTCCTTTATTAACTCCTTCCTAGGGGATCAGCTGAAATGCAAGGCTTAGAATCGATTCAGCGCCTCTGTGCAGACCTGGGCTCAGGTTTCTGAAAAATCAGTATTATCTCAGGAACAGCCATGAAAATACATAGATCAGAGCCAGCCTGAAACAAAAAGTACAACTGGAAGTATTGGTAAAACTGGGGAATAGGGAGAAAGAACAAAAGTATTAAAGAGGAAAAACAGTCACTGAAAGATATAAAAGCCTAAGGAAACCCAAGGTTTCCTGTTGCAGGACAGCAACGTAGTGTTAGCCAGCCAACTCCAAGAAGCAACAGAGGCCAAGCCTTCCTCATCCAAACTGAAATATGCCCTCAAGTGTTTTGTGGGGATTGGTAAGCACATTAAACAGCTTGGTAGTTCCAGCACTGCTTTAGGGTATGTGGTCGGCAATAAACAATTTCTGCACGCACTACTTGCACAATCTCTTCATTCATGGTAGAAGTTGGACAGAATGACAAAACAGAGGGTTACACTGTCACTAACACATTACTAAACAACATAACAAGTGCCTGCCTTCTCCCGTGGGGTCCACACGAGTCAACACGTGGGATAAATGCTCCTTGCTCACTGAAACTTGATCAATTTGTCTTGTTCATGCTGAAATCTGCTGTCTCCAAAATTCCACTGGTGCTATTTAGACCATATTCTGATAACAGTAATTATTTCTGTGATGATACTTGTCAGTACAGCTGTGCAGTACTGCAAAATTATTAGCAACTCTATTTTCACAATCCTCCTGATGCCATTTTTACAGTTCATTTTATAGATGGAGATACTAAAGCAAAAAGAAATATTTGAGCTATTTTTTGAGTCCTATTCTAATTCTGCTGAATTCTGTTCTGTTCCCCAGATGCATTTCCCAGGCTTCCAGTCCCAATCCTCATGTCCTCTATCCCAAGGCTCCTGGTACCATGCTTCTTCCTCATACAAAATTCAATTCTGCTCTGCCTTTAAGCTTGACTATTTTCTCCCTTGGATTACTTGGTCACCACAACATGGGCTTAGTGAGACAGGTTTGACAGAGGAGACAGTGAAATCGGATTAGATTTGAGATCAGTGAAATCTGATTAAGATTAACCGATATCTTGATCCTAACATCTCTCCGTAGCTTGTTAAAAATCATTTCACATTTCTTACACTTTACCCTATTTAAACTAGTTTAATATTTTAAAGGTTTGTGATGTCCTTTTGTTTTATTCTTCACATTATTTTAGTAACAAAAAAAAGAAAAGAAAAAGAAACTCACATCTCACTGAAATAAAAGAAAAATATACCCAGAAACCCTAAGAGACATTGTCTTAATAACAGGAATGTTTAAAGTATTAAAGAAAGTACACCTGAAAGATCAGAGGCATATATGTCTCTGAGAACTACTTCAATTACTTCAATCAAAAAAAATATTTTTGATTTATTAAAAATTTAACTAAGAAGCAACATGCTAGTTGAAAAATTTACAAAAACAAACCAAATCTGTCTGAGATGCACATCACTAACTACAACCATGTTCCTTGGTATCTCCCCTGCGAACACATCAAAAGAAATATAACAAAGCCTCGAATTAAACACTTAATCCTGTATTGTGTATAACACACATACAAATCAGATTAGGAAAAAATAATTCAAAAATTATTTTCTCATTTTCTCATCCCGAGAAAGAAAAGGCCAGATTTGTGAAACAAATAAAAGCCTTTCAGTTTCAGGATTCCAGTCAAAGGTAAATGTAAAGTTGCTGGAGACTGAGTTGATGTACAGTACATAATTTTATGAAGTAAGCTCAGAACAGCTGCTGTCATCTTCTAAGTACACATATAGCCAAATCCTAATAAAACACCTTTCTGTACTTCTGGACTGTCAATGAAAACTTTAAGTAAATGTTACAATAATATATTCTTTCATCTCCTTCAGAAGAACTGATCTTGATATACCAACCCTTCTGAATATGGGTCACAAATCCCAGGAAAACAAAACTATTACACCTGAAAATACATTTGTTTAAATGCAGAATTTCTCTTCTGTATGCACACAAATGACAGTACAAATGCTTTTTTTCTTCCAAGATATTTGTTATTTTTCTAAAGGCTAAGCACTTTCTTCAGAGGCCTGCAGGTAATTCCAAATTAAATTTGCCATACAACAAAACCATGCAGTACAAGATGCAAACTGTAACAGTTGCTTTTGTTTGATTACTAAGAAAATAAGAACACACCATCTGCAGCTTCTTCTTATCCTTATTAGCATTACTGTGTGCAGCCTCAATTGCAGTATGGTGTTTCCATGCCAATTCTTCTAAGGTCTTGGAATGAGCCTCCTTTAACTGTGCAGCCTCTCCTTCCAATCTTGCTTGTAATTTTACCAGCTCCTTCTCATAATATTCACGTTGTGTTTCCCGTGCTTCATTTACTTTCTAAAAAGTACAGGAAAAGAAATCTTTTCAATGGTAAAAAAATCTGAACAGTAGGAATAGGAGCCACAATATTACTGATGACATAAGTCTGCAAAACATTAACTGCCATATAAAACAAACTGAGCAGACACTAAGCACTGACTACATGATTCAATAACCAAAAAGGTAATTTTACAAGATCCATGCAAAACAATACATACTTATTAAAAACCTAATTTTTCCTTTATTTAATCTGGGGAAAAAAAAATCAGGTATCAAGCCTAAAGAGAATTTCTGTTTAGTATTTTCAAACATGTTCAATGAATTTTCAGCAAATGGCTTTTTAAACTGTCCTTTAATCATTTCACATTAGTCCTTCTTCAGACAATTTAGATACTAGGCACATACACACAAAGTCATAAATCAGATGAAATTGTTAAAAGACTGTCCAAAGCAGCCTGAACATTTCATCTGACTTCCCTCTAATCTCACTTTGCACTCTATATTAGTCATTCTTTGTTGCTACATGAGATATACTTCAAACATACTGGGCCTGGTCTGGTGATATCAAACAAAAATTAAAGTATAATTATTTTTTTTCTGAGAATCCTGGGGTTTCTTTGTTTTATTCAACTAAATCCAATAAGCTGTTTAACCTTCTCCAATGCCAGAATTTGCTGTCTTTGTCGCTCATCCAGGCTCTGTGTTTTGCTTTGTAATAAATTTCTTTCCTCTTCCAGCTGGGACAATTTTTCCTTTAACCTAGACTTTTCTGATTCCAAGTCTCTGATTGTAACTTCTTGAGTCATTTGAGTAGCTTGAAGCATTCCAATGTGACCTGAAAACAAAACAGATCTTTAAAACATCATAGCATTGGTTTCATGCAACTGAAGTGCACGTTCATGTTCCAGTGATAGTAAAAATCTAGTGGAAGCTTGCATATGGATCTCCTTTGTCTTCACTTCTCCACTTCTCACTTGCTTATTGTAAAACACCCAACAGCAGTAGAGCACTTGATGCTGGGGCTCCTTTCATTTCAGTTTTCCTTGTTCAAAGTTGCATGTTGACTCCCAAAGGAAAGTAGTAGGCAATTCTAAGAACACTGAAGAACTGATCCCACCTAAACCTGCATATTTCTATTCTAGAATAAGATAGACAACAGAAAGCTGATGCATGTTTATCTGTACACATCAGACCATTGTTTCATCAAACTCATAATTTAGCTGGGTACCAGATACATAGCTTTATCTCCTGTAAAACTTCTGGAATTACACTTTATTTTGCTAAAGGATATAACAAAACTCTCTCTACAGTAAAGTATGATTTAATCCTTGCAGGTTGGAGACTTCCTTTTAATTTATTTATATTTTTGAAAACAAACAAACAAGTAAACAAAAGAAGTAAAATTTAAAACTACACAATATAACCATCTGTCCTTTACATAACCAGTTGACAAAAGTTTATGACTTCAGAAATGTCTGTCTGTTCTTCTTGATGTATATATTATTGTAGGTAACTCACTAAAGCAGTGAAATTTCTATTATTTTGCGAGAGACTTTGGAATGAATAGAAGTCTGTTTAGAAAAAGATGCTTCTGGTTTGGCCCAGCTGAAAGATGGGAGGTATTGTTCACTCAGGATAATTTTCTACTGTTTTTTGTAGTCTCAATTTCTAGGAAAGACTGTTGTTTCCCTTCTCATTTTATTATAATCTTCAAAAATTACAGATTTAATGACAGTTCAGTGTTATAACAGAGCATTGCTCTTAAATTTAAGTCACTGAGGAATAGCTATGGAAGTGGAGTATATGCTCTTTCTCCCATGACAAAATCACTAAGCTTCATAATTCATTTCTATTTGTTGTTAAAAGCAAGATGTGCCAAAAAGGAAACTCTTTTAGCCTTTGTTGCCTGTGGACACAGATGTGAAGGGAAGAGCCATGAGACAAATAATGAAATTTGGAAATTAAAAATGCCTCAAAATTAATAGTAATTTCATTAAAAATGCACACCTCTAATTGTACTAAGCCCCGGAGAATTTGAAAACTTATTTTGACATTTTTGTTCGTAAAACTGAAGAGGAAGGCTTAGGACAATGGGTATGCTTAGGTTCTGTAACATTTTTTTTTAAATCCTTATTTCAAAATTTCAGCCATTTAAGAAAGGCATTTTCAAACTCAAAATTTTATAATCTAACAAGAATAATAATACAAGAATTTTCAGTTTGTTATACTGAATTGTCATAAATGAAATATGTCATATGTATTTCATTGTAAGCATACACACACTGATCAAGAACTTTAGTCCTAGCAATATGAACACACAAAACAGGTTTTCCATTGCTCATGTTCTACAAGGAAGGTATGAAATGCAGCACTTTCCTTGCAAGTTGGTAATTTCAGGATAAATGAATGAAGAGTATTTTAAATGCCCAACAAAGAGGCATTTAACACTCAGCAGAGTGTTCTAAAATTGCAATACGATGAGTAAACATTCTTTATGGTAATTAAGTATGAGAATTCAGTTTCTTCGAGGAAAGATTTTTGACAGCGTGAGCTGAAAAATCAAGGACATGGCAGTGGGCCAATGTCAGAAACCATTTCCAAACAGGCTGGCAACCAACTACACCACAGGGCAATGGCTTGGTGGCACCACAGCAAAGAGGGATCCTGGTTCTTGTTGCACAGTTGTGCACTGTAAAACAAAGATGCGCTGCTGACAGCGCCACCCAGCTTGGCAACAACACTGGGACTTCTGGTAAAGCTGAAAACCTGGGTGCCAGAGGACACCACCAGGGCTGGCCCCAGTCACAGGCTAGCTGACTCCATGCCATCAGTAATACAGAAAAACAGTCTGGGTATTTATTCCCAGTACATTTGGGGTGGCCTGGTGAAACCCTCACAGCTTCTGCCTAAGGAATGAAACAGCAATGGCTTTAGAGTGTATGAGAACAGGGCTCTCATACAGCCATGAATTTTTATATGGATTTTTCTCACAAACACCTTTTGGAGGGTCAAATTCCCATTTTACATACTCTCAGCAGCAAGCCTATTCCTTTTAGCTGTTTGATCTAATAGGACCTTGCAGTCTTATTGTTGGTTGCTATATTGTTCCAACACATGGCCTAGACAACCCTGGGCTTGTGTAGAAAACAACCAGGAATTGCTATAATTGATGTAGTTCAACAAGGCCAAAGATAAGCCAGTGGCCCCTTTTCAAGCCCAAGACCCTACTATGGTATAGTTGTCCACGTTCAAGTGCTGGGGCCCAGGCCTACTACTGAGCACACTAGGGAGACAATGCCAAAAAGGGAAAAGAAACTGCAGCGCACAGTCAGGTCTTTAGCTATTTTCTGTGCCTTTCCACATGCCAGCAACTACAAAGGAGCAAAGAAAGCTGCTATAGAGAAAACTTTAAAGGATTTATTATTCAATAAGCTGCAAATCTTCTGACAGTAGGTATAAAACAAAGTACCACAGCATAAACAAAAAGACAACTGAAAAAAGGTGGAAGAACAGGAAGCATATTTCAGTTACTAACGCAGAACAGATACAGAGCAGAATTGCTCTATTTAAGTGCCATTCCAAGGCCTGGAAGGTAAGTACATGCCATACAAAGCACAGCATTTGGACAAATGAGTACCCAAAAAAGTAAATTTAAGTAGAATGCATGTGATAGCAAAGAAGTTTAAAAAAACCCAAAACCTTTTGGAAAATCCTTTGGAAAGCATTAAACAGTGTTTAGGCACCCTAAACTGCATGAGGCTGACAGAAAAAGGAAAGGCTAGAATAAAAGGATGAAGCTCTTGTCCAGATTAAGTTACTGACATACATACTGGCTTTGAGAACAAGATCAGTGGCCTGCTGCTGTAAGCGCTCTCTAGCAGCTGCAAGCTCGCTTTCCACTTCTTTGTGTTTGCTTAACAATGACATCTCCTCCTCCTTCACATCATCTAGCTGCTTTTGAAGAACCTAGAGGAAACACATAATACCTGTTACCACCATATACAATCATGTCAATTTAAATGAGCATTAGGTAAAAAGGTACAGAAGAGACCTTTCGGGAAACAAGTTTTATTCACACAACAGCAAAAATAGTGCAATATTATTGCCATATTGCTTGTGTATTATATGCAATGCTTAAAAAATACTTTTTGAAGAACCAGATAGTGGGTATATGGCATGATAGTAATGCATAAGAGAAACGTGATAATATTAAAAAAGGTATATGAAAAAAAAAATAAAATAAAATGGTCCACAGCGTTTGGGGGGTCAACTTCAGAAACCTGTTTTCTGGTATCTGAGAATTTTCACATTAAAGAATACATTATGTGTTCACAGCAGTTTAGTGTCCTTCATTGCAACTCTGAGTGTTTACTACTGACTCAAATTAAGCTACGTGTGGAGATACATAAAATGAGAGCTGGGCAATTCCTTATACCAAACATCCCAGGGGTCACTGTTGGGACCAGCACTACTTAGCAGGTTTCTCAGCAACATGGGCAGTGGTATGGGGTGCACCTCAGCAAGTTCACTGACAACACCAAGCTGTGTGGTGCAGTCACCTCACTGGAGGGAAGGGATGCATCCAGAGGGATCTTGACAGGCTTGAGAGGTGAGACTGTGCAAACCTCTCACAGTTCAGCAAGGCCAAAACCAAGGTCTTGCACCTGGGTCAGGAAAAGCCCAAGCACAAGCACAGACTGGGTTGAGACTAGCCTTGGAGAGAAGGACTCTGGGACAAAAAGCTCAATATGACTAAGCAATGCGGAACTCACAGCCCAGAAAGCAAATCATGTCTTGGGATGCCCCAAAAGCAGCATGGCAAACAGGTCACAGGAGGTGATTCTGTCCCTCTAGTTTGCTCTTTTTAGACCCCACCTGCACTACTGTGTGTCCAGGTGAGGGGGCCCCAACACAAGAAAGACAAGGACCTGTCAGAAAACATCCAGAGGAGGCCACTAAATTAAGCACTGGATCCCTTCCATCAAGACAGGCTGAAAGAACATTCAGCCTGGAGAAGAGAAGGTTCTTGGGGAGACCTTTGAGCAGCCTTCCAGTATCTAAAGAAGGCATAAAAGAGAGTTGGAAAAGGACTTTTGACAAAGTCTTGTAGAGATAAGACAGGAGGGAGTAGCCTTAAGATGAAGAAGCATAGGTTTAGGTTGGATATTATGAATAAATCCAGTCCTGTGAGGGTGGTGAGGCACTGGAACATGTCATTCACAGAGGCTGTGGACTTCCCAGCCCTGGATGTGTTTAAGGCTGGATGGGACTCTAAGCAAGCTGGCTTAGTGCAAAGTACCCCAGCCCATGGCAGAGGGTTTGGAGCTAGATGATCTTTACTGTCCATTCCAACCCGAACTATTCTATAGTTCTATGATTTTAAACTTTTATTATGCCTTAAATCAGATATACTGATTCACAATGGCATATCTTGGATAGCATAATGTGTTCTAGCCATGCAGAAAGGAAAAGAAAATATTGTTCTGTTTCAAAAGGAAATATAGATTACTTATAATTCAAGTTAGTGAAATAGTAAAGAGTCATTTCAGAAACTAAAGCAGAAAAGAAAATTGAGGAAAATACTGTACAGGATGTGTTACGAAACAGACATCAGATGTGGTGAGATTATGCATTTCATCACCTCATCTACAGTGATCAGAGTAGTACCTGACTTTAAAATCTGCTGCTATACTAGATACTGTACTAGACTCTTCCTCTTCTTTGTGAACAAAATTCCTTTACTGCAGGAATGATCAACATGCAACTGGTTTCACCTTCACTGCAGCTTTCTGTAAATCCACCTGCTGAAGCCCCTTGCAGAAGAGGCTGAGACATGTGATGAACTGACTGCAGGCCCCTTCACTATCCCCCTGCATCAATACAGGGGAAGAGGTTAGAGAACTGAGAATAATGTTAAGCCCAGGAAGGATGAAAGGGTGGGGAGAAAGTAATCTTTTGAGATTTGGTTTTACATCTTATTATCCTACTTTGATTTGATGGGTAATAAATTAAACTCCTTTTTCCCAAATCAAGTCTGTTTAGCCCATGATGGTAACTGATGAGTGATCTCTGCCTCTTCTTACCTCAACTCAGAAGCATTTCATTACAGTCTCTCTCCTCTGTTCAGCTGAGGAGAAGAGTGATAGAGAAACTTTGGTGAGCACTTGGCATGCAACCAGGGGCAACCCAACACACAAAACTGTGTTGGAGTTTATCCTGGTAAGCAGATAAGTGTGACACTGCCACTTACTCACTACTGCCAAAGTGGGACAGGAAAGGGAATTGGAAGGGTAAAAGTGGGAAAACTCATGGGTTGAGATGAAAGCTGTTTGATAGATAAAACAAAAGCCACACACATACAAGCAAAGTAAAACAAGAAATTCATCCACCGCTTCCCATGGGCAGGCAGGCATTCAGCCATCCCCAGGAAAGCAGGGCCCCATCAGGCATAACAGTGACTTGGGAAGACAAATGCCATCACTCTTTCCTCCTTCCCCCAGGTTTATATGCTAAGAATTATGTCACATGATATGGAATATCCCTGTGGTCAGTTGGGGTCAGCTGTCCTGGCTGTGTTCCATTCCAGCTCCTTGTACACCCCCAGTCACCTCACTGGAAGACTGTGGTGAAAAGACAAAAAGACCTTGACTCTGTGCAAGCACAGCTCAGCAAAAACTAAACCATTCCTGAATTTCCAACACAAATCCAAAACATGGCACCCCACAAGCTGCTATGGAGAAAATTAACTCTACCTGAGCCAAACCCAGTAACATACTGAAAGAGTGTGCAGTATTTCAGTAGCTGCTAGTGAAATATTGTTAATTAAACAACTAAGTTTAAAACAGAAATAAATGAAAAAAATTTGGAGATGACAAGCAAGTATGAGTGATAGAAAATTAAGTTCACACACTCCAATAACCTCAGCTTAACAGCCATATGGAAAGACTGCTTCTATAGGAAAAGAAAATTCACAGACTTGGGAACAACAGACCATCAGTCTCACCTGAACATTGTTTTCTGCAGTACCAAGAGCCACCTGAAGTTTTTGGCATTTTTCCCGTAGACTGGCAGCTTCATCCTGGACCATTTGCAATTCAGTTTTAAGCTTCCCTAGATTTTTCCGTAATATGCTTTCCTGGTTCTGAAATTCTTTTCTTAGCTCCACTTCTTTCTCTTTGCAAGCATGTAGACTTTCTGCTGTAAAAAGCTGAGATCTTTTCAAAGAGTCAAGTTCGTGTTCATAGAAGGACTGTGCTTTGCTGAGTTTGCCTTCATAGTCCTCAATGAGCTTTTTTCTTTCCAGCCTTAACTCTTCAACTTTACTGTTCAAGTCTTCCAGCTCCAGTCTATGCAATTCTTCCAGTTTCTCTTGCCCCTTACTTAAAGTAGCATTCTGACTCTGATGAGTTTTCAGAAGTTCTTGAATTTCAAGCCTGTGGGCAGCTTTTAAGTCTTCCAGAGCAGTACGCTTGTCCTTCTCATACTGTACTTGCAACTGTATGAAACTTCGTAGCCTCTCCTCAAATTTCTTTCTGATCTCTTCTACTTCCCTTGACATGGTCACTACACGTTGGACATGCTGAGCTTCTGCACAAAGCTGCATATCTTCAACTCTATCCTTATATGCTTCAAATTCTGTCAAGGCCTGATGTTTCATCTTTTTGTGATCTTCCAGTGACTCTTCCAAAACCTGAATCTTTCTCTTGAGATCCATTTCTTCAGCCACTTTACTTTTATACTGCAAGATCTTCTCTCTGGTTTCTGCAAGAATTTGTTGGATTTCTTCTTCATGAGCATCCTTAAGGGCTTGGATAGCTGCTTCATGTTCGTCATTTTTAGTGTTCAAAGCATATATTACCTGCAAACATGAAATAATATTATATTAAAAAAAAAGGCCTTCTGATTATCTGTTAAATCATAAGAAAAACATACCTAGGTACTCTGAAAGCTACTTCACCAATCTGGCTTGTTTTCATCACACAAATAAGACACCAAATGTTATTAAGGATGTATAAATGTGATATTAGTCATGATATTCTTATACAGCTTACAGAGCAGAGTAGTTTTTCTGTTCTCCTTAAACCCCTAATTTTCCTAATGAAAGCTTTGTCTTTATATCCATGTTGTTGCTGTAAATACATTGGGGGAGAAAAAGAACATTTAAAAATGCACTATTAAAAAAAGCTAGATTTATTTAGAATAGTTCAAAGTGCAGACTAAAAAAAAAAAGAAATGATGAGGTCTTCTGTTGGAAAATAACACATGGAGTATATATCACAACAAAAACCCATCTCTCAGATCCCTCCTTTCCAAATGCTACATGTTCTTAAATATTTCATTTTAGAAACATCTAAAATGCAAACGCTAGTTATTTTGGATTATGATCTTGATCGTTGCCCAGATACAATTTCACTTCTGACAGCTTATCTAGTAAACATTCTGTGTATCCTAAGGTCTAAGGTGCTTCACTACATAAATTCACCAACTTCCCAGTTAGCAAGTCAGCTGAACAGAAAAGTTCAGGGCAGGGCACACAGCAATCTGGGGAGCCTAGGGAGCTCAGCAGTTCAAGTAGGCTGTGAAAGCAGCAAAACCACTAGCATTCAATGAAAGTTTTAAGATAACCAGATATATCCTAAGGGATGTTTCAACTGCACCACTACATAGTAGATCATCATCTTGGTTTTTAACTAGGAAGTACAGATAAGTATGTGTGTCTGCTTCTGTATATATCAGTGAACAAACAACTCATGCAATAGGTGGGGTTAATGCAATCTTTTGCTTCAGGAACTCCAGCAATTCTCCCCATATTTTCTAGATATACAAGCAGCAGAGATATAAAACACACCTGAACAAAAAAAATGTCTTCTGATTAGTGTAATTTGTGTATCTTAACAAGAAGCAACAAAAATGAAAAACAAAGAAGCAGCAGGGAATTTTCTTTTTTCACTGAGGACAGAACCTAGATCAGGTCCCCATCAGCACTGAACCAGGCAACAGAGGAAGGTTGCACTGACTTGCCCTCTAGGCTGGGAAATATGAAGAAGGCACAGAATTGCTCTCCTGACACCAAGTCAAAGCCTCTATGCTCCAGACTAGAGACGGTGTCTCCAGTTAAGTGTTCAGATGACCTACAAAGTTCAAAAGCGTTCTCATAAGTGAAAGAGCAGATTCAAGACTTTAGCCATGGTGTTCTTTTGTTTGTTTGAACAAAAGTCCAGACACTTTATTCTAAATTTTATGCCTGAAACAACATACTCCATTCTGTTACCTGAGACACAAAACCCCAAAAGGACAGGCTTTAGATTACAAATGAAAAGAAAAAAGTTCTGAAACAGCATTAGATGTAAAAAACCCAACACCACCCCCCAGCCTCACTTATCTTTATATAGCAAGGAATTAACTTAAAAATATCACAAAAACCACTTTAACTTATTCTAATTCAATTTCTTAACATATGTACATGCTATTTAATGAAAGAGGAAAAAAACAGATTTGGCAACTTGTTTCTAGTACTACTTACACATCTGCAGGTATCAAGGACACTTTTGGCTTTCCTCCTCCCAGATAAAAAAAATTTCCTGCTTCGTAGGAGTTTCATGGTACAGAGACTCACAAAACTCTACCAAAACATTGCAAAAAATGACAAGTAAACCACGTGCAATTTCATTAGCAAAATCACAACTATCACTGAAATTCCCTTCACCCAAGGTTTCAACCTTTTATATTCTTACTGTCTTTGGCGAAGCCAACAGTAACTTCTGATCAAAGCTTTCACCTCCCTCCTGTTACCAACAAAGAGTCTCAGCTATTGGATCCCAAAGGTTTGTTTCCCTGTTGGTATAATGATGTCTAGTGATCAACTTTTGTTCATATAAAAAATGACTTGAAAACAGAGGATTTGGGTTTTTTTCTAAATGTTATGTGCACTACCTTGCATGAATAGGCCTTAGTTTTGGTTAGAGAAGTTGGACAATGTAGTTTAACATGTACTAGAAAAAAAAAAAATCTCACACTCCATATCAGGTCATTATAATAAGCAATTGCAGAACACTAGGTCAAATCCCACGCTCAAAACAGTCCTTGTCTCTTGTCCTTGTGCATAGAAGGGCCATAATGTTCTTCACTTCAGGCAGTGCTCCAGTCTCAAGTTATGCAGCACAACAATCTGCAGAAAGTGTAAATCATAAAGCATTTTCAAGGGTATTATGATCTAGCAGTGGAAACCTCACTGAAAACTCCAAGTGAAAAATAAATCCATGTGCAATGCCACATTCAGAAGATATCTTTACATTCTCATCACTGAGTTGCTCCTAACTAAAAGCACTGAACAACAACAGACTCAATTCAAATTCAAGCTCAACTCATTCCCTAAATGAAGGGCATTCATATCTTATGGGAAATGTAAAAATAAAATGGATGTAACTGAACATTGCATCATAACATATGCCTTACAGCAGCCTGAAATCCAGCTCCATCAAGTTACTTTAAACCTGAGTATTTTTAAAGAAATGGAATAGCTGTATCAGAGTTTATCTTTGAAAATTTGATGCACTGTATTAATATAGGAAAACAGGGTAAAAGTTTGTACTAACTGAAGCAAACACAACTTAACAGCACTTCAATTAAATGCAAGCAGAAATTGAAGTACCTTAGAGGATATGAATACATTTAAAGTTCTAGCTAAAATAAATAGTTCTTTCTCAAGTAAGATTCTGAAAATTGAAAAGCTGTAAGGTTGCAAATCTAGGTAGGTAGGTACATAGATAAACCAAGTTTTGCACTCTCTATTTTTAAATGAGAGCATGAACCCCTGCTAAGCATGTTTGTAAATGCTTTTAAAAATGCTTTTAAAAACACCAGCAGATTTTTAGTACAACTGCATAATACTAAGAACCATAAACTGCTTAATTCATGTTTTTCCAACTCTAACTGCACATAGCAACTCTTATCACATGACAGAAAAAAAGGTCATGCTTTACAATTTAAATTTTCAGTCAGTATATCATTTCAGAGGGACAGACAGAACCAAACTCTCTATATGGATACTGAGATAGCCAGCAATATTTTTTATACAAAACAGTAACAAAATTATTAATAAGAATCTACTGAAGTAGTGTACATTGGTCTGAAGAACTACAACAGAGTAAGTTAGTACCAATAGCAGCAATAACCTTGGTTATGCAAGTAATTATTTGATTTAGTTATGTTCTATGTGGTAAAGTGAAGTAAGTCAGTCTCTGCACCAGCTTTGGTGTTTTGAGCTACATGGAACACACACAACAATTCCTGTTCCACACTATTTGTTGCTGAAAGATGAATGTTTGGCTGAGAAATATTTTTTACCCTAAAGCAGATGTTATTGTTTGGAAAGCTGACCAACTCTTGCATGGTCAGCTGTACTTCGGTCATCTGCTCCTGCCAGCAATTTAGTCAGAATAGAATGCTTTTCTTATAATAAATGTGTAATTCACCTTAATACTAGAATTGAGTGCAAATTAATTTGCAGCATAAAAAACGATAGTCTACGATCCTATGAAAATATCCCAAAAAACATGCATGGTTCATTTTCTCTAATTCTACATCAAAATGATATCTGATACCTATGAGAAAAAAACATCACTACACATCTTACACAAACATCAATCATGACTTTGGTACATCTCCATTTCAGAGTGGATGTGTGGGTCCCTGGGTCACAGCAGTGGGTTCAGCCTCGTTCAGGTGAACTGTTGAGTTCCCAGTGCTCCCAGGGTGCTGCTGCCTGAACACCAGTCGCAAACACCAGAGCCTCCAGAGGCATCCCCAGATTTTGTCAGTGCTGCCTGTCTCTGGAATGAACTACACAAGCACAGTGCCAACAAGAAATGCTTGTGCATAACCTGCTAATGATTTAAAAGATGTGGACCAATGAGCCTGACCTACCCTTGCTATCTGTAGGTAGGTAAGAATTACTTCATATAGGAAGTAGCAACATATACTGAGAAAAAATGCAGCAGATTACAAACAGAAAAATTCAGTCTACAAAATCAGTAAGAAACATGATTGTTTTGGACTATCATAGAGAAAACATTTCTACATAAAATTAATTAATGTAATTCTTGCAAATTTTTTTTTTACAAGGGGTATTGCATTAATTTTTCCCCTTCCAGTTGACCAAATAATGTAAAAAAATGAGGCATATGTTATATTTAAGCATTTAAAGTTTACATATTATGATCAATTTAGGACAAAATAAAACACCCAAGTTAATAGCCAGGAAAAGTTTGTTTTACATGATTAATTTCTTCTCCTTAGTATATTATAAGAATACAATGATACAGGAAAGTACTTCAAAGCTACTTAAAACTGCCTTTCATAAAAGCTGACCACAATCACAGAGTACAGCCTTACAAATGTGTTACTACATACAAAAGTAGACAGACAGTTATGTATACAAAATAAAATCCAAACCTCAAAACCTAAGTATGCCCATCTTTCTTCCTTTCCATTTTTTTTTTTAATTCCAATTTAGAAAAACATCAATTTATCTGGAGAGATCTTTTGCTTCCTTATGGAAAATCTCACAAATAGATGATGCTTTGTCAATCAAGATCTTTGTATTGCTGATAACAAATGCAGAAACAAGCCTAGAACATTAGACCAGGATTTCTTAAACATCACAGAAAAGGTGGAAGGAAGACATTTGTTCTTCAGCTATGTGGTTCTTTTGCAAGTCTTTCTAAATAGCTGTGCCAGTGCATTAGGGGCACAGTACAATGAGCAGGGAAGGGACAAATATGGTCTGCAGCTGTAAAAGGAGTAACCCCTTTCAACAGCATCTTCCCCCCACAAAGCTGGTCTAATTATACTAGCCTCCTTTAGAGATAAAAACCACAAAAGATCTTGAAAACTTTTTCCTAAAAAACACACGTTCACATGAAATTTATTATTAAAATATCCTCTATGCTATTCAACAGTCTTCATGTGTTAGCTCAATTTATGCCTAAGTAAAATTCAGTGTTTTATTCCTTTAGAAACTCTGAAAACAAATACAGGATTATTTTTACTACAGCAACTAGCTTTTCAAAGCAATCTCTAATGTATTTTTTTTTACAATTAATTATGTAGAGAATGACACTATGAAGGTCAACATAACTTCTAAGTATTGATCATTAACAGATACCCACTACTACCTAGGGCGCTACCTTTGGATAAGAAGAAATTTTTCGTTTTCACACTTATTGATAGACATTATACTTAATTTTCTGTAAAAGAGGACAAGTCCAAGGCCAGGCACTGCTCACCGACATCTACACTAAGAATAAAACACAGGAAAAAAAAGTTATTTTCAGGTTTCTTGATGTTTAATACTATATACAGTAGGTATAAACATCTCACAGGGGCCCATACACCCAGAGGAGCTTTCTTCATGCTCCTAAATACCTTCTCAAGTACCTGTAATCTGATGCATTGATAATCCACTTCTACTTTCAGAACTGCCAAGTACAGATCAGTATCACATTTAACGATTTGATTTACAAGCCTTCCTGTGTTTTGTTTATTTGTGTATGGCCCACACTGAAATATTCATTTTTTTGAATGTTCTGAAAATTCTACTGGTTTAAAAGATCTGCTTGCATTTACAGTTCAGCATGTTTATAAATTATTACAGTGCCTGTATCTTAATATTTAATTGTCAGAAAAAGGCATGCCACAGTCCAACTAACCGTGGGGCAGGAGATGTCCTCACTCAAAGAAGTGGTGCAGAGCATGCCTTAATATAGGGACAGAGTGGCCAGTGTGGATGAACAGGCATTCATTCACTGTGGCCTTTCTCCTAGAGCTGTACCAGACAGCAAACAAGAGGCTTTCATGAGCTCATCAGGAGCTTTATGCTACCAGAACCTATCTTGGAAATATGCACTTTGTTTAAATCCAGGAACAGGACAGCCTTTTCAGTCAGGTAACACAAATCAAAATCATGGTAGCATGTAAAGCTACAGCTACAGAGCACTCTGTAATCAGACTCAACAACTGGATTATAGGAGGAGCACAATACCTGCACCTCTTTTGATAGCCCAACACACTGAGCAGCAACATGAGAATGGAATTCTCGAGTTCAGAAGCCAGGCAGTCAAGAGTGGTTTAAACCTAAGGCCTCGGGGACAGGGTACAGCAATATGTGAGGTACCAGTGACTTTAGCAATCAGTAGCGAACCCAGAAGGAGCTCACCCATGACAAGAGGTCAAGTAGGCAATCAGACCATGTTGCTCCTTCTGCTCTAGCAGCTGAGTGCTTCCAAAACTGGGTCTCATCAGTGAATTATGACCAAAGGGGGACAAAAGGGATTTGACAGAGACATCAGCACATATGTGAGGGGGACAGAAAGAGGCATCTGGGGGCAACACTATTCCACTAAGCAGAGTAAATATAATACTGGGTACAGGGACAGATGGCATCCTGATATGGTTAGCAGAAAATTCCTTTCTTTTTCTTACATGATTATTCAGGATGTGCTGCAGAAAAAGGAGAAGTGGGGTAATTTCTTCATCACAACAAATTATAATGGAACAAAGATATTTAATAACTGTACCCCATTTTCTGGGGACGAAAAAGAGCAGATATCACTTACAAATAGGTATCAAAATAAAATAAAAAATAAGAGGGAAAAGGAGGGAAAATAGTTTGCTTTAAAAAGGCTTTTAAAAGAATCATTACCTGGCTAAGGTGTGACAGACAGAGACAATGCTGCACCTCCCAAATCCGGCGGAATTTCTCACTGAGAAGGTTGTCAAGAATGGGAATGGGCTGCTCAGGGAAGTGGTGGAGTCACATCCCCAGAGAGGTTCAAGAAACAGCAGGACGTGACTCTTAGTGCTAGTTGATATGACGGTGTTTGGTCATAGGCTAGAGTCAATCTTGGACAACTTTCCCCACATTAATGACTTTATGCCTCTGTGAAATATGATACAACCTTCAGAATATCTTCAGCTGAGGCAAAAATTCAGGTGCAAAACAAGCAGTTGTGATGTCAAACAAACAAGAAATACCAATTAAATGGGAAGAGCTATATCAAGACAGTATCACAGCACTATGAGAGATGGGTTGGGTATGCAGTTGAGTAACACTAGAGTACTAATTGAGTAATCTCTAGCCAGTAGCCAAGATGGCCATTAAAGAATGCAGCAGATGGACAGGCAAGTGGCCAGATTGAATTCAACTCATTTTCAGGAGTAGAACACCTTAGAATTATATGTACATGGCAGTACCAAAATAATTTTTCCAGAAAAGAAGTAGACTTGAACACCTTGACAGGAAGACAAGAAGCAGCTGGATAGAAGTAAAGTGCAACTCCTTACCATGAACCAAATTAGGGGAGACATCACCATTAGTGCTTTGTACGACCTGGCACTTAATCCCCCTCTTGGCTACTACGTGACATCTATTTCTGAGAGAAATGCTCAGCTGTTCTACACTGGCACTGCTGTTTCTAATGGAGTTACATAAGTTAACAGGGTTCAGCAATCCTGTTCTGTACATTTATGTTGCACTGTTCTCAAACAGCAATTTCTAAGCAATATATTTATTACTTGTGTGACTGAGACATTTCATTTTGTTAGCTGCACCGATTTGCTTTCTGTGCCAAAGCTAAAACCACCTTGCAGAATAAGTCAAAATAGAGTTTAATGTAAGTTTCAACCTCATTATGACATCCAAAATATTTTCATGATGACAGGTTTCAATACAATACAAGAATATGTTGAAGAAAGACTTATGAAAGAGGGAAAAATTATTTAGAAACAGCTTCAAAAGTTAGTCAGAATGGAAACAAATTCTAGCAGAAAACATTTAAAATGTTTTGTAATGGCACCTTGAAAATCAATCCTTATTTTTAAATTCAGCTAATACTTGTAAATCAAGTTGAGTGGTACTAAACCTCAAACGTGCTTAACTGATAAGGAGAGCTCTACTATAAAATATTATCAAAATACAACAGTTATTTACAATGCTTCTAAGACTACTTCTGCACTATGACTTAAAAATTATTTGTTCAACCCAAATCATCAGCATTGTTTCAGAACTACATTACAAAGAAAATAGAGATGCCATATTTCTGCCTGCTTTAATCACCTGCTAGTCACAGTAAATTCATCTTTTCCTTTTCCAATTTCTGTATTTAGTATCATCAAATTACATCCTAATGGTCAGTCAAGCAACAGTTAATGAAGCTGGAATGTTTTTCCCAGACAATGTCATTCAGAAATTTCTCTCACTCTATGTATTTTTAGAAGGAAAATATACTTTCTAATTCAACAATTATTGCTTTTCTTAACAAAAAGCAATTACTCCTTGAAAAAGTAATCACAGAAGAAAAATAGCCTTTTGGTGCAAAATATGAGAGATGGCACTGAGGAAGTTGGTTTTCTTCAGTAGGATCAAATGCCTTCAAGGATGACATTAACTGACATGGAAGCAATGAGAGCCTAAAAGGACAAACAGAAATTGAAATTTTCTGTGAAGCATATTCCAATAACAAATCCATCACACTTAGAGAATTTCAGTTTGGAGTGAAAAAAAATGATCATATAAAAGGGATAAGATTAGTCAGCTGATTCCATTTATTGTCTGAAAGCTGAGCTTAAGTTTTTCTATTTTGTTCTAAAATCAATCCTTTTGGTTTTTGTAAAGGGCACTATAAGTAATGTCTAACCCATCATAAGCAATTATATTGATATAAATTATAATTTAAGTCTCCCTTTTTTGCTAAACTGGGCTAAATTATCCTTCATACAATCACATAATCTGTACTTGTGCCTACTGTATTTTCATCAGAAAGAAACATTTAAGTCATGTAGTTATCTGTACTGCATAGAGTAAGTCATAACACTCAAAATAATCCAAATTCTAAAAAATTTCCTTCTAAATCTATTTCCTTCCTCTATCATCCAAGCTAATTTTCATTATAGTTTAAGGCTAAACATTTGCTCTTAAATCTTAATCTATTTCACCTTCAAATCTAACCCCCTATTAACTTTCACCGTTTGAAATGTCATGTTTTTAAACATTCATTTTTCACTAGATGTTTATGAAGAAAACCAGTTTGGTAATTGCCTGGTTTTAGATTTTTCAATACATGGCTTAGAAACACATAGCTTTTCAATACCTAAGGGTATGCAAGCTGAGTTGTCCTGTTTTTTAGGAAAGCATAATTTTTGTAGAAAAAGCCACTAACGTTGAGAACTGGCTTTAAATATTTAGAATGAAAAGATTTGGTTTTTCTTTTATTTGGCAAGGGGGGAAGAAAGGAAAACACAGATGACAGAGACAGAACAACAACTGCAGAAATGTAAAGTAAAATGAAGCATCTCCATTTCGAAATCTGCTCTAGAGGATATCCAAAGCAATATTTCTGAGTGCCATCACCTGAAAACGTCACAAGTACTTTTGGATAATTGTAAATGAAGTTGACACTAAAGAAAGATGATCCTTTTTCCTCTTAGTTTGCTTGTAAACCTGAAAGCAAGGCATAGTCAGCATTATTACCACTCATACATGCTATTCATTCTTACTGAAGAGTCCTCAAGTGTTGAGCTGATGAAAGCATTACCAAAAAGGTTTTTGTATTCAGTTTTCCCAAAAAAACAGCAGTATTGTATGACAAGCCAGAGAAAAGATCCTTCCTGTTTCCTCCTCCCCACCTAAACAAAGTTAATTTTTGCACTCTCTCTGGCTTCAAGTCTTTTCCTCTCAATGCCTGATCTATTTTGAGTTTAATTTCTTCAAGAATTTCTGTAGACTCTATGCAATTTGAATATTCAGTGTTCCTCACAGCAGACAAGACCACACAGATAAGAATATACCACTAAGCCCCTAACGGATCATAGAAGTCTTCACCAGTGTTTTGAAAAGCAGACTGAAAAACAAATCCATTGCTTGCTCAAAATTGATTTTCTACTTCCCAGACTTCTTTAAGGAAGGCGAGGCATGGAGCCTTCCAAGCATGTACACAGTTATGCAGGAAAGAAATAGTGAAAAACATGTACCACAAGACTCTCAACATAGTATTTTTATCTTTCCACTTTCTAGAAGGCATTAACTACAAATCACCTCTGGAAATTTTAACACCTCATGCTAAGTTTCCAGAATGGATAAAGGAAATTCCTACCAGAATAATGAAATTTTTAATAGCTGCAGAAGAATTTGAGCTGCTTTCCTAGAAAGAAACTGCCTTGATGTAATTTCTCTTCCCTTCCTCTGGGGAAAAAAAAAACCCCAACACATTCATGCTAAGACTTATCACTAATTCCAATAGTTGGTTTGGTTTATTTGGTTTTGGGTTTTTTTAATTAGATTATAGAAGCAAAATTGTAAAGTAAGCAGAAGGTGGCACAGACACCAATTGAGAGTCCAAGTTTATTTTCAAAGCCAAGCCCAAGTTGAATCTAGGACAAGTCTGTAGTGGCCTACTGGGATACTTTCCAGTAACCTACAGGTACCAATCATGCAACGCAAAAAAAATTCTAATGCCTAGGTACATCTCAATATTTACACAATAATGACTATTAGTTTTGACATCTGACACTTACAGGTTTGACACAGTAGCTATTATAGAAACACCATGTATACAGAATCCCAAGAGGCTGAGGTCAGAAGACCCATCTGGAGGTTACCTAATCTGACCTAGACCCTGAGCAAAGCAGGGTCAGCTAGAACAGACTATGCTGGGCCTCGCCCAGGTGGGTTTTGAATGTTGCCAAGGAACACAAGGACACAACATATCTGGGCAGCCTGTGCCAGAATTTGATCATCTTCACAGAAAAAAAAACCCACTTTTTTTTAATGTTTTTGTTTGTGACTATTGCCTTATGTTTTCATGAGACACCACTAAGAATATGACTGCTCAGTCCTCTTTACTCTCCACCATCTGGTGTACACACACATTCATAAGATCCCCCTGAGCCTTCCATTCTTCAGGCTAAACACTCACAGCTCTCAGCCTCTCCCAGTACGACAGATGGTCCAGCCCCTCAACATAGCAGCCTCTTGCTGGACTTGCTCCAGTACGTCCACGACTCTCATATGGGGGAGCCTTAGAACCAGACCCAGCACTCCAGGTGTGTTTCACCAGCACAGAGGGGCGGGATTACCTCCCCTGAACTGCTGTGACACTTATTCTAGCGCAGTCCAGTGTGCCATTGACCTTCTTTGCCAAAGGCACACTGCTGGCCCATGTTCAGCTCGTGTCTGTCAGGACCCCAGGGCCTTTAGTGCCCAGCTCTTTCCAGCCAGTCAATTCCAACCA
Source organism: Sitta carolinensis (assembly GCA_032173965.1). NCBI lineage: Eukaryota > Metazoa > Chordata > Aves > Passeriformes > Sittidae > Sitta > Sitta carolinensis. The sequence goes on from JAVUNC010000004.1 coordinate 49,292,011, forward strand.
CTTCCTTGCTGCACTGCCCCAGATAGGCCTTTGCAGGAGGTTCCTGTCGGTGAATTCCTCCAGCCTGTCCAGCTCTGAAGAGCAGCACACCCATCTGTTTTATCAATCCCTTGTCCCACTCTTGTATTGGTGAGGAACTTGCTGAGTGTGCGCTCTGTCTCATCACCCAGGCCATGACAAGGATGCGAAGCAGATTGGAATCCAGGGCACACTGTTAGTGACCAGCCCTCAACGGGCTTTACACAACCAACCACAACAAACTCCAGAGGTTCAGCCAGCTTTTAATGTCTACTTGTTTAGTACACACTTGGAGAAAATCACAGGCACATGACAAAGAATAGGGGAGATGTAACTGATCTTAAATTTCCTTAAAAAACAGTCCTACCAAAAAAGAAAAAAAAGTCTAAATACATTTTTCCTCATAGTATCTAGTCTATCTACTTAAAGTCTGTGCAGTTCCTTCCATCACAAGTTTTCTAAATCATTCAATAAAAAGTGAAAAAAAAATTATACCTAAGCAGGAAAATTGTAGTATCTCCATGAGACCTACAAGAAAATTGACGCACTGATAAAAGCATACAATTGTATAATTGTAGAATATAATGCTTTATCCTAAAGCATCACTTTTTTCTATTCATCCCATTAAATACAGTAAAAGTAGAATCCTGAACACTCAGTCCAACAGATATACTTTCTTATTATGGCTATCCAGTTGAATCCAAACTTCAACAGTGAGATAATCTTCCGGAGAGGTACTCCAGTGAATGCTCTTAAAAACTTGTCTCATGCAATTGCAATAAAGGCTTCTACTATTGCTTCTGTTTGGCAGCTGGGATACAAGGAGCTTATTTTAAAAGTACCTATATTGTAAACGATTTGTCAGATTTGCGTTTTTTACAATACTTTATTCCACATAAAATGGGAGACATTAACACCTTCAAGCAATTCATCATACAGAATTCTGTAGGTAAGACTGTTCAGAATTTCTCACTTCCAACAAAAATTCCCCACACTTGATGGGCAAGTCAAATAAGAATATTCATCGAGACCTCAAGTTTCGGCTGTGATTAACTATTCTGAAGAGCTATCCTAAGAAAATCCGTGATAGCTAATATGATAAAGATGATTAAAGGAAAACCAAGAAGTCTTTCTTCAGCATCTATTATTACTTCTTTTTTTTTTTTTTTTTTTTTAATCAACAAATGAGAAAACAGGGGCAATCTTAAATCAAGGAAATACATATGAATCAAACAAGTAGATTTGTGAGAAAGAGAGAAAAAAAATCACTGAGCACCTGTGTGCAACTTCACATTAAATAATTAGCTCAAGGCCTCTGGTGGGTACAGGTCTATATCACACATGTGTCAGTTTACATATACTCAATTCCCACACAAACATGCTGAGTTCTGACTACTACTGCAAAAGCCTTCAATTTTTTACACAAAAAGGGAAACATAAAATAAGCTACATTGGTGGCATATTGCAAAATACACAGTTAGTTAGGAGAAAAATTTATGATCTGTGCAACTCGTATACAAAGAGCACACTGAGATATCTATCATTCCAAGGCCCATTTTAAGACTATTCTATGTATAACACAGTTGTCAATACACCAGCTGTAATTCAATACAAAAAATTATAACTCACATCTTAACTTGTTAAGAGACAACATGGAACAATTTGGTTTTCAGACTTACACATTTAACAGTCAACCGCAAATTTGCTTAAACTGTCCAATACTTTTTCAAAATTGAATTTTAAATTAGCTAGCAAATATAATTTAAACTTTGGTTTGTTGGTGGGTTTTTAACACCACTTTTACACACTAAGCACAAATACCTTCAGCTACTGATCCAGCACTGCTCCCATTACACAGTCAGGAAAGGTTCCAATAAAGATGAAAGTTTTTGATATTTAGCTCTGCTCTGTTTCCAGCAGATTCTATCCCTCATTTTAATCAATACTTTAAGAAAATTTCCATTGCTTTCTACCTATAGTTTAAGGGTTAAAGAGACTGCATACCATACAGTTTCCAAAACAAAATCTCTTCAGTGAAAGTGTAAGGTTTTTATGCTAAGTTAATTAAAAATGAACAAGCTTGATGTATAAAACCAGAGCTATATACATTTCAGAAATGTCTCATTTTATGGATAAAAGGTTAAACATGTTCTTGTACTTGTCAGTTTTCCATAGCTTTTGTTAACTTTACTGGCTATATTTTGGGCGGTCTTCAGTCATGGAACCAGATACAAAATACACTAGAACTCAGAGTATCCTACTAATTCATGGTGTATCCCAATTCATTATTCATTCAACTGGAAACAACTATTTCCTCCTGTTACAGGCTCACTTGGGACATACTTGCAACCACAAATCAATACCCTTGTGCTGGGATAGGTATGGCAGAACCAACACCAAATCAAAACCCCTTTTCAGTTCTAGTTTCAGGTAATTTCCCAAGACAGTTAAATCTTGAGAAACATACTGAAGAAAAAAAAAATAAAAAAATTTAGTGACAGATGTACAAATTCTCCAATCTGCCTTCCTTTGAAAAAGAATTCCATTTACCCTCTATCACCTATCTAGATTATAGTAGACACATCTGCTATATGACCAGACCTTAAATTGCTGCAAGGAAAATAGAACAGGCCAAGGGACTATTCTTAAGTTGTGTTTGTCCCACAGCTGCATTTCCTTTCCTATTTATTTCTTGAATATTTGCATACCTAATTTTAGCCTTTCAGGTATATAGATCACTAGAGAGCCTCATTCAACAAAATTATTCCACATACAAACCAATGAATTTTCTCTCAGCAGAATAATATTAAGTTCAGAACTTCCCCAAATAAGAAGTAGCAACACCTAAGTGGAGGAAAATGGTACTCATCTTACAAACCTAGAAAACTGTCTTTGATTAATCACCAAAGTAAGGGGTTTTAGTAGTATGTTGTTTCAAGAGGTAATTTCCTCTTATTTTGAGGACTTGTGAACCTAAGATACATTAGGAAACATCCAGAAGTAAAAGACGTGTCTGTAGTGAATTTTATGACAATTGCATTTCCAGCTTCTTAAGACCCTTAAAAGCTAAAAATGCAGTTATTTCAGAACAGAATAAAATAATTAATCGATTTTTTCCTTGTATATTCCATAAGTCAGCTTTCAAAAATCAAACATAAACCCTCCTTTCAGAGTCCTGACAAAATTAAGAAAATGCTGCTGTTCATTCAAATATTCTCAAACACTTCTTAATTTACTAAGTGACAGAACTTTAAAAAATACCAGTGCCTGATTTAATTTTCACTTTTTGTCATTTTTTTTTTTCACTCTGCCAGGTTTCAGGGAAGACACTACAAAACAGCATGGCACACACTTTCAGAGAAATAATTCTCTGCACTTACCTCCACAGTGTTCAGCAGAATCAATATTATAGCTCACCACACTGACTACACAAAACATTTGGGAAATTGCAGTTATATAAGCTGGGCCTCTAACGGGATCTTGCCAGTAGGGAAATGGACTGGTTTGCATAAACCAAGTCAAACTTGGTTGCTGTTGACACCGGTGCCAGCGAGGATAAGACATGGAGGCAGCCCCACACTGGCACCACAGAGAGCTCTGGTTGCCATCTGCCCCGCAGCCAAGGGGCAACACAGCTCAAGAGAAAAATTCAACACAGACCCAACACAGCCCACAGGCAATGCGTCTGACAGGCTCCTCTTCCCAAGAGGAGAGCCTCACAAGCCTCCCAAGAAACGCACACAGGGCCTCACACTTCACTGAATATATATAGATCGTGTTCTTTGATAAAAGCAGTTCTTGTAGGTAAACTTAAGACTACACTCAGTTCTTTGACAAAGTGACTGGGTTTTTATGCTTCCAAGACCAGAGAATTTTCGTCATTTCTTTCTAAAGCTTAAAAAAACTCTCCCTTTTCTTATAAGAATTCCTTTCTATATGTGAAAACAGATTAGACAAGATTAGTAGTGAATGTAGAGTTGAATATAGCTTGTGAGTCAGTCCCTTTAATTAAGGGACCAACTTTATCAAAATTTCATATAGGCCCATAGAGAAGCTAAGAGTTTATGATCACTATGTAATTTTTTATATCCTAGAATGAGAAGGTGTGTTACTTCTGTTTACAACTTTACCCTGCTAACAGTTTTTTGAAAGCAGGAAATTTAATTTCCCTCAGGACCAGGAAAAATGCGTAAGAAAAAAACAAAACAAAAAATAATCCAAAAAAACCCAAAACAAAACCAACCAACCAAAAAAACCCCAGCGACAAAAAAAAAAAATGAACCACAAGAAAACCTCGACCCAAAACATTTTAAAATTTCCATTAGAGAAATTATAAAAACAGCTTTGTCAAAAAACAAAACAAAACACCCCCAAAGAACTCCAGCAACAAACAACACCCCCCACCCTTTCAACAATCTCGTATTTGAAATCTAGTTTATGCTAGAGTATCAACTCACAGCTATGGAAAAGAATGCAAACCAACAGAGGCTAAACTTGCTTCAGGCTCTTCACTTGTTCAGAATGTACCTCCTAAAGCAGTGTCTGCCCAAAGTGATAAGAACTACAATCTCATGCATTAGATATTTGGAGGCAAGACAGAATATACCTAATAAGCCAAGTTGCCTTTTCAAACCACAGTGTGGACCATTCATAAGGTATGAAACAGAGCATGGAAATAAAGGAAGACAAGAATCAAGGAAGAGAATGAATGGCCACAGAACACTTCCAGGTCAGCTCAAAGAGTATGTGAACTGAACTTTGTGTCAAAGTGCAGTCTCAGCATAAAGCAAATGGACATATGGTTTTAAAAGAAAAAAAGAGGAGGGATGAAGAAAGGACTAGTTGAATTTTATGACATATAACTCTAAGTTAACACTATAATGTTAGACAACATATGGAAAGCTAGTGAACAACACAGACAAAATAATGTATCCAAAATTTCAAATAAATTTCTACCATTCTGTGTCACAACGCAAAGTATTTTCTTCAATAAATGAGTTATGTTGACTAGACAGGTTAATGTTGAGAGGAAGGACATACACAGATTTTCAAGGTGATTTGCTTTTCTTTATATATAAACATACAATTTATTGTATGACTCATATAATATGCTAACTTATTAAAACCAGCAACAATAAGCTATATCTTAATTGTGAAACCTACACTTAAAATTACACAAAGCAGTTAAATAAAAAAATCAAGTCCTTTTCCCTAATCCTTATTAAAGAAATAATCTCACATTATCTTCATTTGTCAAATTTTTAAAGGACAAAGACAGTCACAGAAGATTACAATACATTTCAGTACAACCTATCCAAACACATCAGCATCTATACTGCAAAATACTAGATCTGAGAAGGCAATGTCAGACACCCTTTACTAAAAGTTATAGCTTTCAGTCACATTGTGACTAAAAACACTGTTCAAATAAAAATCTTTGAACTATAGCACACCTGTTTTCTGAACATATTCAGGTTTCTAGAAATTAAATTTTAGGAAACTGGCTGAAAAGATTACTTTAATCTCATAAACTAGTACTTCTCATATTCACCTCGTACTACTTCTTGTACCTTAAAGTTTGTCTTTCATTTAATGGCAGCATTTTGAAGAAGGACTTCATGAACTTTTTAACATTAGCTATTTTTAAAAGCTGTCATTTTGATCTGAGTCAAGTGACAACCTCAGCAAAATGTTCTTCCTCCTACTAGCCTTCTAGATTCAGTTAGAAGAGCCTGGCTGAAGAAACAGAACCAGGTAATATGTTTTAAGTAGGACAAGATGGTGAATAGCTTTAGATTGTTTTGTTTCTTCTGGTTATTTCTGGAATGCAATACCTTTGGTTACTGGTATGACATCAGTCATTAGAAGAATACACAGATGCCTGGCTTACTAGTGCCAAACTTGTATCAGCCAAGAGACATATACATCTGATTTCGTAATGTTATATTGAGATTTGCTGCTTTTATTGAGCAGCAAGCCTGCAGACACTTAGAAAAAGTTACTGACTACTTTAAGGAAATGCCCTCTTCCTCTTTACAGTTCAATGGAGAATGAAGCTTCAACAGAGAACTGGAAGGGTGGAAAACAGTATTATCACTGACAAAATTACTGTTTTTATTAAAGCCAAAGCCTGAGTTCAGACAATGAGATATTGAAATAATTTAAGCGCTTAGAAGCTACTCAGGGCTGGAAGTTGCTGTACCAAAACAATGGCTTATGACAAATAACACTTCTATGTATGTATTAGATGCAGTATCCCTCTAATTGTATTTCTAGACGTTAAAAAATAAAGTATGTGTAAGCAAGAGGTTGCATGACAATACAGAAATATCCAAACATGCAAAGCAATGCTGTTGCCAAATACAATTTTACTGTGTTGAAGAAAGCACAAAACCACAATGTTTAATATTAAACTGCAATCTGACTTCCTCTAAAGAAGTGCTAAATCTGTCAATCTGAAACAAATTCTTTGCACACTCATGGTATTTCAAATACCAACAACACCAGGAAACTCACCAGACTGTCTTCACATTTTTCTAAGACTTGTCAAATCAAAACTCTCTACAGGATTGAGTACTTCAGTGCTGTGCCCATACTAATTTAAAAGTGTATGAAATAATTAATCTATAAATACCTTGTACAGTTACAGAGTCCAACTATTGATTTCCTTTTTCAAATATATATAAAAGACTCTCCAGTTTACAACTTTTACATCTGAAGGAAAGCATTTCAGTATTGCACTCTTAATTCTGAACTGGCACTTCCATCTAAAAAGAAAATTGCAAAAGCCTTCTTTCATAATGCAGTACTTAGCTGAAAACAGTAACAACAATAAAACCCAAAATCAATATATATTTAAAATATTTCTTAGTCTTTTTCATAAGGTTTATATTGTCTTATATAAAAGCAGCTAAAGGTCAGCAGATTTTAATCTTCATGGGTGTTGCAATATCAGGTTTTATTTATGTCCTGAATGTTCTTTCTTTTTTAGTTTTTAAACGCTGACATGTTGTTAACGTTGAAATTTGTAGTAAAATCCATGTCTTTCAAATTTTCTTTAAATATCCTCAGAGTGTTGATACATCAGATTTAACAGCTGGAGTACAGACCAGAGCAATATCATCTCACTGTTTTCCAGCTCCTTGTAACTCTATATTATTTAATTATAGCAATGAATAATAAACAAGAGGATGCATACAGATTCTTAGAATCTTTAGGTTGTAAAAGATCCTTAAAATCATCAAGTCCAACTGTAAACCTAACACTTGCAAGTCCACCACGAAACTATGTCCTCAGCTGCCATGTCATGTTATTTATCCTCTTCCCTAGTTTATTTATTTATCTCTTAATTTTTATTAATTTTTTTGATGTCTGTAAAATGAGGAGGAAAAAAACCCCAACAAAATAATTTCAGAGAAGCTGATATATGCACAAGTGCTTTAAAGAGGCATTTTAGACTAGTAACATATGTGAATGTGTGATCAGACAGTTTTTCCAACATCACACTTTCAACTACACACACATACAGGAAATATCTTTAGAACATCAAGTTATCCTCGGCCTCAGAAGAACTCTGAGTTACCAGTCAACCATTAAAACTATGTGGGTGGAGAGCAAAGGAATTCATTTGAGTATATTTCTTCTTTATATTAAAAATTTCGCTCTTGTCCTCCTTCTTTCTTCTTGATGTCTTGTGATAAAAGACTGTAAAGTCATTGACCTAATTCACACATCACAACAATTTTGAGCTCTAAAATATACTTCTATCAGGTCAAGACAGAACTCCTGCAGTCTCACCTTACACGTTTGCAATGATAATGAAGGGAAGAACCATTTGAGAGCTATATGATCCATACTAACCACCAAATTCCGTAATTTTTGTCCCACAAAACGTGAAAGGTAAGAAAGACCTCTTCAGGTCTAAATTGGAAGGCACAGCTGCCTTAAAAGCAATTCACAGTGCATCAACTAGGAAGTATTCAGATAAAAACAATAACTGATGATTTTATTGAAGTTCTGAAAAAGATATTGAGAGCCTGAAAGCTCTACTTACTTCTTCTGAACTATACCAGATGTTATTAAAGACATGACATTTTTACCCCGTTCCATCTTTCTCCTTATACGATCAATGATGGATACAGAAAACTTCTCTTCTGTGAATACCCCTTGCTAAGATGGTAATTACTGCAGAGTAAGAACACTGTTGGAATATCGCATGGAAAGAACCTGACAGGGAAGATGAAGAGATTTAAAAAAGAAAAGTCATAAGACAGTTAGACACAGTATTTCTGGAGCAAGTTTCTCATTTCCTACCTGAGAAGTCTCTCCCTTAGAGGAATTATTTCAGCTATCTTTGGAATAATTAACACAAAACAAAGTTAAATATCTCCAGAGAAATGTAAGTTAACTGAATATCTAATATTACATTTTCAGATCTTTTAGTCCTTGCTACTATTTTAATGTAGCAACATAATATGTATTCACACATTACCAGTCAGTATAATATGAAAAATACTGACATTAAAATATGTACTTAAATCATACCCGCCTCAAAATTTCAGTTCTTTTCATGCTATCCGAGAACTGTTACAAATACTGGCCTCCTGCCAGTGTTAACACACATTGGAGAGATGACATAAGGCTGCTTAAAAACCTAAATCCCAAGTTTTTACAAAACTGTTAATGGCATCAACTACAACATGATGACAGCTAACATCAAAACAGTTCTAGAGGGATTTTTATATTCTCATGTCTTCCCTGGTTTTAAGGGCTCTTTTATAAAGTTTTCTTTTAATTTTATGCACAATGAACCTTCTGCAAGAGATTTAGCTGTTTTGTTTCCCGAGGCAAAATACTTCCAAATAAAAACTGACAAAGTTTCACTGGAAACATTTTGTTAAGAATCATTTATATAAGTTAAACCTTACAGCTCTTACTTCCATAGGACTGCATTCTTTGATAGCTGAGGGAGACCTTTAACCATACAACAAAAAAGCATCTGAATTAAAGACCACCAAATTTGCTCTTCAGCCTTTGAAATGTATTTACTATTTACATCCACAGAAACTGACTGGATTAACAACAACATTAATGTCTATTGTCTCTCTAACACAGAAAGAGGGAAAACAAAAGCATTTATTTTTTTAAAGTAGTTCCACAAACATAGACTAGAAGAGAAGTCAGGTCTCAGGAGTCTTGGATTCTAGTTTCTTGCTTACTCAAGGATGATGCGTCGTGGTTAACTTTGCTACCATAATCTTTGAACTGAGTTTTCTGGAACCTTTCCAGACCTGAACCATCAAGCTCTAAGTATGTACCAAGGAAAAACATTAGTGTTTTATACAGTTTCTTTTTATTAAATTGACAAAAATGCTAACTGTAGGGTAGAAATCATCTTCATGGCACTTACAAACTCTTCTTCCAGAATCATACAATAGTTTGGGTTGAAAAGGACCAAAAAGATCAGCCAATTCCACCCTCCCTGACATGGGCAGGGACACTTTTCACTACACCATTTTGCTCAAAATCCCAACTAGCCTGGTCTTGAACATTTTCAGGGATGGGGCATCCACAGCTTCTACAGGCAACCTGTTCTAGTGCCTTATCATCCCCTCAGTCAAGAGTTTCTTCCCAATATCTAATCTAATCTGTCCTCTTTCAGTTTAAAGCCAATCCCCCTAGTCTTATCACTACAGGACACTGTCCAAAGTCCCTCTCCTGCTCTCTTGCAGGCTTGGTTTAGGTACTGGAAGGCTGCTCTAAGGTCTCCCCAGCATCTTCTCCTCTCCAGGCTGAACAAGCCCAGCTCCCTCAGTCAGTCTTTATAGGAGAGGTGCTTCAGCCCTCTGAGCATCTTCTGAGCCCTTCTCTGGACTTGCTCTAGCAGGTCCATGTCTTTTGTGTGCTGGGGACTCCAGAGCTGGACACAGCATCCGGGTGGAGTCTCAGGAGATTAAGGTGAGGGGGAGAATTATTCCCTTGACCAGTTGGTCACATTCCCTTGACACATCCCTGGATACTGGGTTGGTTTTCTGGGCTGCAAGAGCACATTGCCAGGTTATATTTTCTCAACTATCAACACTACCAGGTGTTTCTCATCAGAGCTGCTCCAGTTAATGTAAAATTTCTGCAACAAATAATATACAACCAAACTAATACTGAAGATTCTCTTTTTATAGTCCCAGCACAAATCATGCAGCTATTCTGTAAAAATCAAAGATTAATGTTGATGTCACAAAACTTGCAAAACAGACTTTACAGACACACTTAGGATATGGATTTCTCAATCGCAAATGCTCAAGCTACAAAGAAAGAAAGAAGAAACAAAACAAAAAGCAATGCCCCAACAAATCTAAAATGAGAAAACAAGCCACCTGAATTCTTGCGGGAATCATGAAAATTAATACTACGTAAGCATGGCAGCACCTTTTCTAATTTGTTTGTAATTCGGTTGCCTTATGCAAACTAATTAAATATATATGTATATTTTCATCTGCAGCAGGCATAATTCAACACTGCCTTAGCACTCCTGCATGCAGTAGTACAAACACATATATGAAATCTCATAACCGCAGTTTATTTCTTGTTGGCTTTAATCTTTGTGTCAGATGTCACTTTATCCCAAACTGGTACACAGATCTTCCGAAACGCCTGAAAATAAGGAGCTTATACTGAAGAGGAAGACCTAAAATTGCTTCAGTTACAATCTACAGCAGTCTTTGAACATGACATGAAGTATCATCTTGGTTTTTTCTGACCTGTGTTTCTAACCACTTGTTTTACCTTCCCCTGTGAATTAAGCACATTAAAGTTAAATCAAGTAAGTCTTTCTCTCCGACCCAAAAGTAAAAATATAGTTAAGCATTTCAGAAGTGATTTGCTTAGTGAAATGGATTCATACCTTATTTTGCATCACTCTGAATTACTGATTAGATGTGGTTATTAAACAAATTTCACCTTTTACTTTATGTTCCTGTATTGTTTTGACTAAAATATCAGATTCCATCTAAGTAATGTGAAAACATATTTTGGAATTTTACATTTAATTCATGAGTGACCCTCATCTTCTGTAGGGAAAGCATTTTCTTCTGCTCCTACTCACAGCTCATAATACAAATTGTACAAGGATAGGCAAAAGTAAACTATGGAGTCACATTTCTTTTGTGAGAAGACAGAAGCTGTCTGGATAACTTAATTGTGTGTACTCCTCAGACAATGAATATTTGGATTTTCTTTACAACACTATATTGGTGGGTTTGTTTTAACCTGGTAAAGTGCCTTCTGCCCTAAATCCACAGGGGGAATTATTATATCTTCAAGACACTCTTAGAGAAGAGTTAGAACAAAAATTAAATAAATGGGTAAAACAGGTTGAAGGATATGCTAGAAGTACCTTATATATAAGACATTAAACAACTTGAGAAGCACAATTAAGAAGTGGTACTCCTAACAATAAATTCCTAGATTACTGAAGAGGAATTTTATGCACATATGCTGGTAAGCATTTGACAAAGAACAGCAGAATTTGGTCAAAAGACAGAAATATCCTAAAATCTTTTTTGCAACACCTTCCTTCAAGGATTCTTCTGCAAAGTGAAGTTAATTCTTCTCTGACCATTAAGTCTCACTTAGGGAAATTACGTTTACTACGTTTATATTTTTCCCTTTTAGCTTGAGCCCTTTCCCAAGGATTAATTTCTGCAGCCAGCTACCAAATCAGGCTACAGATTCTGGAGCAGATTAGAAAGTTTAGATCATACTTTACCCAGAAGTTTCTATAATTCTTTTAAGGCTCTCTTCCTGAAAGATCAAGTAGGGCAACAGAAATGTAGGACCTGAGCCCTCTAGCTACAAAACTGTAAAAATGTACACCTCTACCTTAATGAAATACAATTTATACAATACCTTTAATCTTAATCCTAATCTTTAAAGTATTTTATAGTTGCAATAGATGCAACAGAAGTATTTTTATATACACCTTAGTTTACATTTTAAAATACTATTATTCACTCCAGACCTTCACCCAATAGAAAGATTAGCTGATTTCCCAAGCTTTCTCCCTATAACTTGAAAGCAGAACACAACATACAAACTAACACACTGCCAGAATCTGCAAATCACCGGAAAATGTACAAGACTCCAGCCCTGCAACGCCTAATTCACTTGCAAACTCCTTGTATATATAAAAGCACATAGTTTGCAATTATTTGAAATACACAGCAAAAAACAAAGCACAGGTTTTATTTACACTAAGCTGAAGTCTTTGTTGGTTCAGACTTGCATACAATATACAGAACCTTAGATGAGCTTAGATGAGCTCTACGGTCATCATAAAAAATGAAAAAAAAAGTATTTACTTTCACTCTCTTTGTATTTTCCAACACAGGAGTTCAAAATATTTCAGCACCATGCATTTAAATCCATAATTAACTCACATCCACCTCAAGATATTCTGACGCATAACAAGTGAGAGTGCACAGGGCACATGCCCAGTGATGTGGAACTCATGGGTAATACACAAATGACTTCACATCAGAAGTGGAACGCTGTTTCTGAAATAAACTTCTAGATAATTTCCTAGAGAAAGTAAGGGAAATATATCAAAGGCACACACATACATATAAAATTCTTCAAAAGTATTACTTTACATATGTACCCAGCTTTCAGGTAAGCCTAAAACACATTTAGGGTCTCCAGGTGCTTTTTACACCTTTCAGGGAGCACAAAGCTGTAGTAATATCTTTAATGTTTTACTTCATTATTTGTATGCACATGGCACAAAACCAAGGAGATTCTTCAGCTTTTTTTAGTTCAACTTTTCTCTTTATGCAATTAGAGTTCCACTGATGTGAACATCAAAAGATACTGGAGTTTAAATTCAAGGACAAGATACCCCTCAGTTATCAGCTTTCCAACATATTAAGGTGCACAGTGTGCCACAATAAATACTATTTTTAACAGGTCAGTGGTGCATCAACTGTACATAAATGTGAATTGTCTCTCTCCACTGTGAGACTGACAGACGTCTTCATTCTCTTCACTCAGTTCCAATGAAATGTCACCTTCGTCCATTTTAGTATACATGTTTAGAATACTGGCAGCTCCCACGGTGCTTTAAAATTATCTCTAAACGTTTTAGCTATTAAATTCGTGACAAAAATTACTTCTTCTGCTTTCACTTTAAAAAAGAGAATCTGCCTCTCATTTCCTAAATAATATTATTTGCCTACAGCTTGAGCATCACACAAGAGTGATTACAGCACCAAAGCATTGTATTAAGTTATTCCAACTAAATCACAGATACAGTCACATCTGAAACATTGGGCCTACCTGCCTTATAAATAGGCTTTAGGAACACCTCCTAGCTTGACTCCGGCCTCTCACAAAGAAACAATGTATTCTCTAGGCTGGGGATGACATAATGAAAACTGTTCAATCAGCAAAAGCAGACCAGAAATTTTCTCACACTTCACCCTCACCATCCAAGGCATTTGCATTATTACCAGACACCTTAAATAACAGCACTTTAGCAAAGGGTAGGCAAGCATCACTAGAATTTCTCAATTTAAAGAGACTCAGAGAAGGGCTAGAGAAGCTACAGTTTCCACAGAACAAATGAGCAGTACCAGCCCAGCAGCCAGGGATCCGCTCCCGCACACCGGGATACCTGGCTGTGCCCGGCGAGATCCGGACACGCTAACGGGGCCGGGACTGAGGCAGCTCCCGTTCGCGGCTCCTCTCCAGCGGCTCCCGGAGCTCACCCCGCGGGACCACGGCGCGCTCCTGCCCGCGGCGACCGCGGGATGCTCTCGGGGACCGGGGGCGCTCCACGCTCGGCCTCCGGGGCACAAAGCCGGCCGCATGCCACACGGATCTGCCATCAGCCCCGACAGTCTGCCCCTCTCCAGGCCCATCGCTGCCCGCATCAGGGCAAGGAGCGAAGGGAAACAGAACGGAGGAGAAAGACACCCGAGGCGGCTAACCACCCGGCGCGCCTCCCTTACCTTCGTCAATTGGGCGATCTTCTTGCTCATTTTGAAGTGCAGGTCCGGGCTGTGCTCGGCGCCCAGCCCCGCCTGTGCCGAGCCCGAGCCGAGTTTTCCCGCGCCGGGCGCGGAGCCGCCGCCGTAGCTGTGCTGCGGCTGCTGCCAGCCCATGCCCGGGGTCGCCATCTTCACCGCCCGGCTCCCGCCGCCGCTCGAGCTCCGCCGCCGCCTGCCCTACCGGGCACCGAGCCCGGCGCCCCGACCGCGATCCGCTGCCCGCGGCGGCTCCTCCCGCCCCGGGCGCTTCCCTCGGCCGCTGTCCCCGCCGGGCTGCGGCGTCAAATCTCTCGGAGACGCTGCGAGAAGCGGCTCCAGCCTTTCCCCTCCTCTCCTGGCCGCGCCGCCGGCCCGTCCCCGGGCGGGGGAGGCCGGTGCGGTGCGCAGGGCCGCGGGCGCGCTGCCGATGCCGGGGCCGCCGCCGCGCTGTTTACGCCGCGCGGCCCCGCGTCACTCGCCGGCCCCGCCCGCGCGCTACTCGCCCGCGGCCGCGCGCGCCGCCCAGCGAGCGAGCCGAGCGCCGGGCTCCCCTTCCCGGGAGCGGAGCGCCGGGCTCCCCCTTCCCGGGAAAGGGGAGCTGGACCTCCTGCCGAGGGGGCGGAAGGAGCCCCTTGGCCGCGGGGGCCTGGGCACGGCGATGGAGAGGGTCCGGGCTCAGCCAGCGCTGCCCCTCCGCGGCAGGGCTCGGGCCGCGTGCGCCAGATGCCCAAGGCTTCTCCTTGTGGGAAGCCCTGAGCGTGCGGCGAGGGATGCCCAGGGCAGGGCACTACGGTGCTGGTGCCCGGGTTCGTACCGGTGTGAGCGCAGGACGTGCCGGCCTCTCGCAGCAGGAGGTGGCACGGGCAAGGAGACACCCGGAATAGGAGCAGGTAGCACGGCTCTGGCACGGTTAGCTCGGGCTTTGAGGGAAGTTAGGGGCTGGACTCCCAGGAAATTAGCGACAGGACGAGAGCGTAGAGTCTTAAGCTGCTCCAGGGGAGGTTTAGGATGGACGTTAGGAGGAATTCCTTCACCAAAAAGATGATAGATGTTGGAACGGACTGTGCTGGGGGCGGGGGGGGGGGGGGGGGAGGGGGGTGTCCCCGTCCCTGGAGATGTTAAAGAAAAAACTGGATGTGGCACTGAGTGCCATGGTCGGGTTGACGAGGTGGTGTTCTTTCATAGGCTGGGCCCGATGATCTCATAGGTCTGTTCCAACTAGACAGGTTCTGTGATGAAACGCTGACAAACGCTGGGGTGAGCCGGCCAGTGAGTGGAGTGGCATCCAGCGGAGCCGGCCGCCTCTCCCGGCCGCGGGCACTGCTGCCGCAGCGCACCCGCCGGCCGATGGGCACGGAACAGAGGTCCCCGCCAGAGGCGGTTCATGGCTGCATTTAGCGCGACCTTTAGGTTGGGTTTGACTGCTCTCTTTTTCAGTTCCCATCCTGTGCAGTTCCTGAGAACTGCCACCCTCTTTAAGAATTTAACATCTCCTTGCTAGGCTCTGGCCTTGTGAGAATATTTATATTAATGTGGTTGGACACATCTGATTCCCGGATTAACGGCCTCTGCACTCCTCCTTTACAGAATCCTTTGTACTCTCTGTTGGGTAGTTTATCTTTTTACTGTTTTTTTCGCTGCTCTAAAAATCTCTTCTTTGTCTGCATTCTTTGAAGGCAGGCAGAGATATCAGAGGCAAACCGCAAAAATGCATAGCTACGTCTGTGGTTCTCAGAATGTTATGGAGGAAAGCATCACTTAGAATTTGCAAATCATACAAGTGGATGGAATAGTAAAGAACAAGAAGAGATCCA
Source organism: Sitta carolinensis (assembly GCA_032173965.1). Classification (NCBI taxonomy): domain Eukaryota; kingdom Metazoa; phylum Chordata; class Aves; order Passeriformes; family Sittidae; genus Sitta; species Sitta carolinensis. The sequence continues at coordinate 49,307,864 of JAVUNC010000004.1, forward strand.
TATTACCAAGCCATGTGCCTTACTTGCTAGTAGAGATTTGTGCTTATATTGTATGATAAATATTCAACTAAACCTGAACTGCCAGTGCAAACCTGAGGTCATGGGGTAAATGAGGTTCTTTGATGCATAAACTGGTAACTGTCCTGAATACACAATTAGATGTTACTACTTTTGTACAGATTGATTGTGAGAGTACAAGAGAAATACTTGCATTGAGTTCTACAATTACCATGCATCAACACACTAGAAAGGTGTTCAAAAAGGTCAGAAGTTCTGGGAAAAGTCTCTTATAATGAAAGAAATGATTAACCCAAACTATTTTGAATATCGAGGAGGCTAAGAAATAATTTAATCCCAGTCTGAAGTAGCTATGTTGCCTTAACTCAGAATTTACATTGTCCAGGAAATTCTGACAACTATTTTTTTTTTTTTTTTCTTTCTGAAGTGGCCCATTCTGGCAACAGAGAACAAAGGACAGATGGTGCCTACCCAGGCAGCGATTCATACAGATGAAATACAAGGGGAAGAAAGAATATTAGGAGCATCTGTTTCAAATCTGTGTCCATAGATTACATCCATGAATAGCACATACTGTTAATTCAGTTTTATCAAATTAAAAAATAATTTAGTGGCAGAAATTACTGATTTTTCATGTCTAGGAATGTTAAACTACTAATTAAAGCAGTAGACTGATTGTGGAAGCTTGGTTACTGGTAATGGTTGTGTTTGGCTGCATGTTGACATTTAGCAAACTTCTTAATTCTCATGTAAGAAGACATGTTCTTTAACGTACCTAATAATGCCCCAAAATGAAGGAATGGCTGGCTCAATTTATTAGTGCTCCTAGAAATCTCAAGAGTTACAGAATATTTTAATTTTAATCTACACATTTAAAATATTTTGGATAGAATTATTTTAAAAATAAATTATAACAGTTCGGATTTCCTCTGAGACAAAAAGCCTTACTGTTTCATTTTTCAGTTTCTTTTAAGAAATCACTTTTGCTGTGGTTCATATTGGCCCTAAATAATTGTTTTGAAGTGTTTTGAAGTGACTTATATATGGCCATGCATATGTTTGACAAAACAGTCAAATGCATTCAATTTTTGTCTTCATACTGTGTTTTGTCTAGGTGATTTTAAATTTTAAAAAGAAGTGATTAAATATTCTTTGTCAGTATTTCATGTCTCATTTAGTAGTTAACTTATTCGGATTTTTCAAGCTTCCCTTTACATCTTTTATCCCTTTAGAGCTCAGATGGTGGCTGCTAAGCTCTTACTTTCAGGTCTGCACGTGTAGCATAGAGCCTGTTTTCTTTAAGGTTGCTGATGAACAGGAACATAGTGCAGCAGTAAAGATCCTAGTGGGTTTTTTGCTTGGTGGGATTTAATGTCTCATCAGCACAGTAGGATCTGTAGGTCTGAAGGTCTGCCTGGGCTGAGGCCATCCAGAGGCAGATGAGGAGACGGCACTCGGGGTTTGCTGAAGGCTGCACGAAGTATTGGAGCAAGGCAGGGCTCCTGACACGGATCATTGCTCCAAGAGCTGCACGCTGAAACCTCCGGTCTCTCTGTCACCACGGAGTTACATAAGTGAGATACAGTTTGTATCCATCCCGAGTCTCCGTGGGATTATGGACACTAACTAGGAGTGTTTTTGGTGTATGTATGCAGAACATTTTTATATTCATTTGAAAATATGGTCAGTGAATATATTCTTTTGGATTGCATTTTTTTATACGTTTGCTATGGATATATAGCAGCATGTGGGAAGGAATTTGTACTTTTGCTTTCTGTGATGTAAAATCAACAACACTACCTATGTGGAAATCTACCTGTGCCTTTTTTTTTGTATCCTACTGCCTATCAATTTATCTGCATATTTGCAGTTCAAATGTTCCGGTACGTGTGTATTGTTTTCTAAAATTATGAAATCACTGAGGTTTGCAAAACCAGGAAAAAATTTTATTTACACTCAATCTGCTGGGAATATTATGGATTACAGATTTCTGTGTGCACTAACCCTCATTTATTTACCTCATCACAGTTCTGACTAAGATAAATATGTGCAATCACTGTATGCCTTATTTTCAAGCCATAGGCGCAAAACTCCCTCTCTGATTCTTTATTGACAGTGTTACAAGGGCTAAGCTTGCTTTGTGATAATGTCTTTTGACAACTCTGAAGATGTCAGGAAGTCGGCAGCTTCTTCTGAAAGGACAGTTAACGAGAAATTTGACCTACTGGTCTTTGCAGGTTTGTACTATTTAATTTGTAAGCCTGCAGCTACAACTCTGAACAGAATTTTCAAATTTTTATTGCACATATGTATGAATAAAGTAACTAAGTACTTAAAAATACTAAATATAGGAACTAGTTACTTAAAATACTGAGATTCTTAAAAAAACCTCTTTATTTCTACCAGAATTCTAACTAATAATTTATTATATACATACCTTCAGTTTATATGCAGGTTTAATATTTTCATAAATTAAGAATTTACCATTTGAAAGAATAGTATAAAATATTCAAAATAACAACACAGCTTAAACATATCTGTAATTCCTGCTTTATTTTCTAGTCCAAACAAACCTGGTGGAATATAATAACTGAATAAGCCCATGGTGTCCTACTTTAACATAAAGACCTCATTGCTAAGGCTGAGATTAATCTAGGATGCTGAGGTTTCTGTGTAAGAAATCATGCAAAACCATTTTGTTTTGAAAATGTACAAGTAACAAAGGCTTCTTCTGTTAGCTGTAGATAATTATATACAGGGGCATATTTCCACGTCTATACAGGATCAGAGTATCCAAAATTGTCTCACTATGGTCGTGCATACAATCATGGAGAATATGTAGGGGGAGAAGAATCAAACAAAAAAAAATTAAATATCCTAATAGCTTTGAAATAATCTCATGACCTTTTAATTTGTGGGTTAGCAAGACTGTGATTTATGGAAGGTGAACAATCATCAACATTTCAGGATACTGCATCTGAGCAGTCACTACCTTCTTGCCTCTGTGTATGGAAGTAAGAGTTCAGTCAACATGACCCGGTGGCACAGGGTGACAGACACAGGTTTATGACTCGACCTGGTAGATCTTTGGTTTTTACATATTTTTGGTTTTCTAATTTTATGACTCCACTCTGACTTGGCCTTCAAAGCTTGGAAGACTTGACCCCTGCAAATCTTGAACTAATATGTATATAAAACCTAGCATAAATTGAATTTTTCAAATAAGAAAGCAGAGAATGATGAACATATATATGGTACAGATAATGTTCCTGTCTTTATGCCATTTTGCCCATCTAGGAAACTGTTAGAGTGGGGAAAATAATTTAGGTCATCAAATCCTGAAAGGAATGATGCCATCTCATGCATGTGTCCAAACTGGAACTACGGTCAAGATATGATGGAGAGAATATTTTTGCCTGCAACTTGTGAATAAGATATTTGAAAGATTTGGGGGTTTTGCTGACTCTTTGGAAAACTATTTTCCAGCTACTGTAAAGATGTGCACTGGCACACAGAAAGATTCCCATGAGCAACAATCTCCAGATATTTCTATCTTTCTTTAAATCCACTTATATCTTGTCTTGTGCAATGTTTTTATCCTCACATGGAGGATATATCCTCGCATGCAGTTGGAAGCATATGAGGTTTTATTAGAAAAATTAACAGTAATCCACTCTTTTACATCAATTGGTTTTAATCAGTAAAGACATTTATATTATTTTAATTTCAAGCACAAAGGAGTAATTAAAGATGGAAAAGTTGAAAAAGATCAATAAGAAAAGTGTAAGGTTCTTTCTTCTGATATATCTCTCTCTTTGAATACTTCACTCATCTTATAAGTTGTCTGTTTTTTAAGCTTGTACCCACATTTTTTCAGCAAATAAGTTTTATTTTAAAGAAAATAAAACTTACAGAAAAAACACAGATCTGTTTTACAGACAAAACAAAACAAAACAAACAAAAAAAAAAACAACCAAAAAACCCCAAAACAATACCAAACCCCAAAGCAGAAGAAGAAGCAGGAACAGAACAAATGCTTTGGGAAAAATATCTCACTGCTTACACTTGACTGTCCATTAGAGAGAGAAGTCACACAAAGAAAGTGTTGGTTGAATCCCTTGGTGCTTTTCTGGAAGTTGCTGAGATACTGATATACAGCTGGGGAAAAGACTCAAGAGTCTTTTAAGAGTCAAGAGTAGTGTAAAATCTTTTTTCTCTTGTTTCAGAAAAGATTTCATACATTCGTGTTCTCTTCAGTTGCACAGTGGGGAAGACTGGATGAATCCTCAGTTAAGTATGAATGCTACTGTTTCTGTTAGTTCTCATAACTTTTTCTTTGTCAAGAACTATTTCAGTCTGGTCACTTTCTAGTTTATCAGGGCAGGAAAGCTTTTGCCAACATTGAGAAAACAGCCACACACATAAAAAATAACTGTCTTGCTTTTTCCATCAAAACAGAGAACTAAACCTATCAGTGCTCACCACTGGACAGAAAATTATTAAGACAACTGTCATAACAAAGCCAGAAAATTCATGTTAATGCTAATAGTACCTGTACAGAATATTTTGTGCCATCCATCTACACCAAGATGCTGCATGTAACCCTATGGAACCTCTCAGTAACAGGCTTTTAGTAATGAGTCACTTCATTTCTGGCTTAGAGACAACGTTTTAGATGACAAAATATACTTTTTGAAGTAAGATTTCTGATTCTAAATAATACTTTAACAAAGATTTAACATACAAGCTACCACTTCGATCTTCTTCTTAAAAAGTTTTCTTATTTTACGTTCTCCTTTTTTAACATATGGATGTTTTTCAGGTATTAAAAATTAGGCCTAAAACTGGGAAGCTGGAAGCTCAGCCAAAGGTGTGAATATCAGAGGAATGGTAGATGGACAGGACAAAAGGAACAGGAGGGTCTTGTTGTTTAAGTTTGGGCCCTCTGGGGCAGAGTTGGCCTTTATGACAAGGAATAAGAGGCCAAAGAACGTGATTTTCAAATCAGGTCAGCCTAGCAGGACTCTTACAGTGAATTTAGGAGACATTAAAAGAACAACCAGCCTTTCCTGCACAACTTGTGTAAATCAACCTGGTTGATTTTACTTCCTGAAGTATATCAAACAAAATCCTGACTTTAATGTTTCAAAACAATCTCTCTAGATTAATACTACAAATAAAATTAGGGATACAGAGAAAGCTTAATTTAATTTCTCTGTTAAAACTCAAGTTGTAGGCACATTTCTGCACATGAAAATGTAAATTTATCAACATATGTTAAATCTAGCATACTTTCTATTATGTGGAATTGTCTACTGCAGAGGAGATGTCCAGTCTTGCATTCCATATTGGAATATAAATCTAATAATCTGCCTAAGACAGTTTTATTCAAGTAGGTTAGAAAGTGTTTTTGGTTTTGCTCTTGGACAAAATATCAGATAGAACAAAATTTGATGTATTAAGTAAAGTTCAATTTGAAAGTCTTAATCATAGACTGTTAGTCTTTTACATTCTTATGCTTCTCTGATAATAACTCATTAAGGAGACTGTTCAGATTAGAAAATGAATACATTTCACTTAATTCAATTAATACAGTCATATTAATCTTTATTACAGTGAAAGCATTCCTATTGAAAGGAGCAGTGACCTTCAGTAGACGACTGGAGTTTCTCCCAGGGATGCATTAAGTAATCTTACTAACTTCTGTAATGTTCCTCTAAGGACTTAATTAAATGGAAGGGAGTGCCATAATGAGGCTGTCTTGTTTCTGATGCAAGTACTACAGTGAGCTCAGAAAGGAGACAAATGCAAGGAAATCTGCATGGCCTTTTAGTAGCAACTGGTAAAGATTACTTTGGTATATTAATATGACTTGCTCAGCTCAATCCTGACATTCCTTTAATATGCTGGATTTGTTGTACAGAAATATAATGCACTTACTCTCTTTCTGGAGGAAAAGCAGCTTTATAGGTTAAAATGTAAAAATAATTCTGACCAATAAAAATATTATTCAGATTAAAAATATGTGATAAAAAATCCTAAACAAATGTGATTGAGAATAAGACAGTGACCCTCCTGGGAAAATCTGGCTGGCTGATGATGTTTGTTTGATTTTGGCATCATTATTGTCAGTTGGTGTTTATTGCATGTCTTGTGCATTTTGCGGAAAAACTCCTCAGTAGGAAAAAGCAGCTAGAGAGACTGTCCCCAGTTTCTAAATTGTGCTGCTCTCAGCCCCTTGAGCTAACATCTCGTATCTGTCCATGGTGCTGGACAAGACCCAGAAATGTGTGTTCCCAATCCAGAGAGCCAATTGTATCCCAGGCTGCAGCCAAAGCAGTGGGGCCAGCAATGATCAGATGGATGGAACACCTCTCCTATGAGGAAAGGCTGAGAGAATTGGGTTTGTTCAGCCTGGAGAATAGATGGCATAGGGATGGCCTAATTGTGATGTTCCAGTACCTAAAGGGAGCCTAAAAGAAAAATGAGGGACTTTATGCAAGAGCATGTAGTGACAGACAAGAGGGAAGGGCTTAAAACTGAGCGTGGGTTTAGTTTAGATGTCAGGAAGAAATTCTTTATTATATGGGTGGTGAGGCACTTGAAACTGGCTGTCCTGAGAAGCTGTGGATGCCCCACTCCTGACTGTTCAAGACCAGGTAGGATGGGGCTCTGAGCAGCCTGATTTGGTGAAAAGTGTTCCTGCCCAAGGCAGGAGGGTTGGAACTAGGTGATCTTTAAGGTCTTTTTCAACCCAGTCCATTCTATGATTCTGCATTTATGGGAACACAGGTACAGAGTGAAGCAGGGCAAGGATTTAGTTCACTATTTTTTATGCTGGCATTCATATTGTCCCATACATGTACTCATTCAGATTTCAGGATGCCTATAAAATTCATATAGGCAATTGCAACAGGCACATTGGATGAAATGTAAATTTTTTTTTCTTGAGATCATCAGAGGAAGGCTGGATGGGACAGCTGAAAGCCATACTGAGTGGCATAGTTTAACTACAGTGCACGTAAAGGCACCAAAAGCACCAGGACTGCTCAGGTTTTCCTTTTCCCTCAGTACCAATGGGATCACTTGGAAGCAGCCACAGAAATACTCCAGTAGGACAGTTCAAACAGATGGCTGGTGTAGCTCTGATCCTGCCCTCGGGGTCATTCTGCAGAGCAACACAGACAACATTTGTCATCTGTATTTCTCACTATGGTATTGAAAATGGAGATGGGTTGCTTGAAGGGTTTTACTTCGAATGTGGCTAATTAATCTCCAGCATTGGTTCAGGATTTTCTGTTCCACATGCTTATCTCTGGTCTATTCCTTGACACATATGAATTCAAATTGCTGTATCTTGACAATGTATTTTGGGGGATTTGAGCATACAGATTTGGAGACTCAAGAGGATTTTGGTTATGCTTCAAGAAGGAAGAAAATAGACTGGCATATTTCCAGAAAATTGACAGTTCTACTAAAATTGTGTTGAAGCCCAAAAATCTGTGCACGAGTGTCAATATTCAAGTAAGAAGGCTTTTATGAAGGTTTTGTTACCCTCAAATAGGCAAAAGGCTTCTTTTGGAATTAAATCTATTGAAAACCGCAATATTTTAAGATTTATTTGCATACGCAGGTTGCTGCCTCAAAGTCCCATTTCACAGAAGTGTTCCATAGAAATTGTGGTTAGGGAGGATAAAGAAGAGTACTTATAGATTATTACTGGTCTTCAATTAAGCTGTCAAAATCAAGAAGCATAGCTCTTGATTGCAGTGTAGTCTATTGAAACTGATACAGTAACTAAAACCAGCAGGTGTAGAGGAAACAGAGCAAAGTTATCTGCCCCAAATCAGATAAGCTGCAATTACCCTAGGTTCTAGTGCCCATGCTTATTATCTGGTGACTGTTACACTTTTATTCACAGTGCTGATGATTTGAGAGCTGCTTGCCAGACACCCAGATTTAAAGTGGAAGGTGGAGAATTGTCAAGTATCTGGATTAAAGTGCAGCAGACATGAAAATGTCCCATTATGCTCTAACTCAAATCAACAGCAACACAGCTTGCATTCAGCAGAATGTAGGGTTCCCTGTTCTTAACAAGAACCTAATTCCCTTAATAATATTTAAAAACTTGGAAAGGATCAGGATTAGTCTTGCATATGCTTGGTTCTGCAAGAAACTTACTTTGAGAAAGGCTGCCCTTGAAATACATCCTACCCTAAATCAGCATGAACTTGTGTTTCAGTATATCATGCATATACATTTTATAAAATGTATCATATCCTGTTTGGTGCATAATCAAACTAGTTTAAAACACTGAAATGTCAATATTTTTGATTATTATGGGAAAAGGTTGTTAATTTATTGAAAGATGTTCTTAGGAATAAAGATACAGATAATTTCCATGACAGAACAGTACTTAAATTTACAAACTATTGCTTATAAAGTTTAAGGACAGAAAAAAACAAATAAGAATTATGTTCTTCCTCACAAAGCATATAAAATGTTCATGAGCATTTTTGAAATTTATAAATACTAGGGCAAAACTGTAAAAATTATATATCACTGATAGTATTTTTTTACATTGTTATTCATTTTTACTTTACATCTTATTTACAAGTGCCCCTAATTATGATAATAAAATCTAGTTTACTTGCTTGTAAACATATTCCGTAAGATATTAAGAAAATAATTTAGAAGTAATTATTACAACTCTTCATACACTGAGCTAGTTATTCACAACTGTTTATCAATTTTCACATAAATCCATGTTTTGAACATTAAAAGTTTCACAATTTGTAGCACTAGAACTACATAAAGCTAAATAAATATTTACAACACGTAGAAAGCAAAGTCAAAGAACAAAGCATTGTTCATTGTTTCAAAGCATTTGAATATCAAGAATTACTCCACAAAGAAGTTTTTAGAGTCAGATTGTGGTGGAGCAATGTGGTGTCTGAAGTAGAAAACCTGAAAGGCAAGAAGAGGAATTCAAGCCTTCATCCACTTAGACTGAGCTTGGTAATGAGAGCCTCGTTTCAGCAGGTGCATTCTTGGCTTTGAATAGTCAAGCCTGATATTTAAGATCTATTTAAGATATATCAAGATCAGAGTCTTGCCACACACTACCAGCCTAATACTGAAACACATTTCTATGAGGAATTTTTGCTATCTAGTTTTTTGAGCCTGCCATAACTTTCAGAGAATTTTGGAAAGGAAATCAGTTAGAGCAATAAAAAAGAATTGAATCTCTTAGTAGCCCTCTTCCTAGATGATCTTTAGTCAAACAGTTTGTCAACATTTCACAGGAGGATAAAAGCATTTTGATTTTGTTTTAATCAGGTGTGTCACTTCTCTACAGTGTCCTGGGTTGCTAAGTTATCCATAACATTCTCAAACATCTTTCAGGTATGACATTCATAGGGCTTAATATTAGTCCAAAGTAATTTGGTTTTCATCTTTTTCTTGCCAAGCTTATCAGAACCAGTTTTGAGACTGAAAATCCAAAAAGCACAACAAACTTTCTAGGTATAATAACACCTTGATCTTTTGGAATCTAAAAATATGTGAGCTTTTGAAACATAATTTTCAAAACAAACTTTGAAGAAAATACAGTAATTCTAATATTTATGAAAAGTCCAGTTTATCTTTAAAAACACCTGATTTCTTCTAAAGTACTTTAGGAAGTGTGCATGTGTAATTTCTAGTGCCAGGTTTTGGCATAGTTACTTGAGGACAACCTTACATTTTCTATAACCAGAGCACTGTTTTAAAGATCTCCTATAATTAATAAACCCCATGCCTATGGAGAGCTCTGTCTTCCTATGGATTGTGCAGCTGGTTTCTGCACTGTTTGCCACAGAAGGTTTTTGATGCTGGACTACACTTAACTACTTAATGACTACCTACTGTCTTAGGAAATTTCCTGGGGAAAGAGGTGATATGCTAGTTCCACACTTTTATATTCTAAATCCTATCAGCCCTCATAAAGATAATCTTAAATCTTGAACACTTGGTTTATTTCAGGGTAAAGTAATTTGCCTTTCTGAACCCTTTTTTCTAAGCCAGAGCTTCTGCTGCAGCACAAATGGGTCCATCATAGTTGCAGGCAGCTCTCAATTTGGCATGCACCCAAAACAGAGTGCAAGGCCAACTCGATATTTAGAAGTAAGGGACTGATTCTACCCCATGTAGCTGTCATACAGTGTGTTCTCTGGAGAGATGTCAAATTTACCAGAGCAGGAATTGTAATAAAAATAGGCTCAGATCATGTCCTGCAGATACAGTGGGAAAAGCCTTGATGCCAGAAGATAAATCTCTATAATATTAAAGAACACCTTCAGGGTCACATGTAACCCATATATGTAAGGGGGAAGAATACTAACCTGGGCTTGCCTAGGTGAAAAGACAACTCTAATGAAACAGTAATTTCTACTATTGCTCATAACTACACTATTTAAATTCACAGATAAATGCAGACTTCCAGTTTAAATTATAACCTACTTGACATGCGAGAATATAATACTTGTGCTCTAAAATAAAATTCTTAGAGTAAAAAGACTGTGGCACAATTCTTACTCTATTTTTGATAAACTGGAACATCAAGTCTAGTAAAATATGTAAGTGATATTTAGAGAAAGAGTATAGAGACTTTGTTGTCATCTGGTAGATATGCAAAGTATGAAAACTACTGGAAAATCAATACACAACTGTTTTTTCATTAAAGGAGTATTTTAATTCTTCATGAAAGAAATTAATATTTATTTGATAATAATACATAATTCAGCTCCTTAACTCTCATCTGACATCACTCAGGGATAAAAGTGTCTGATCCAGAAATATTGCCCACTGCTCAAACTCACTTTTCATCACAAACCACTTCTTTCAGAATTATCAGTCAGCCTTACAGAATTATTATGCTCTTCTCTTTGTGTTTGGTTTGTAAATTGCCTTCCATTTATTTTCCTTTTCTGTCATGAAGAATTAAGGAAACTATACTATTGTCTATTTTTCATTCTAGTCCTCAATTCCTTTAGCTAGTCGACAAATATTTAGTTAAATTGATTGGATATTTTTCTTGGGTTTTTTTTGTTGTTGTTGTTTTTTTGTTTTTTGGGGTTTTTTTGTTTTGTTTTGGGGTTTTTTTGCTTGGTTGGTTGGTTTTTTTGGTTTTGGGTTTTTTGTTTGTTTTTTGTTTTGTTGTGGGTTTTTTGTTGTTGTTTTTTGTGGGTTTTGTTGTGGTTGTTTTTTGTTTTGTTTTGTTTGGGGTTTTTTTGTTGGTTTTTTTGTGTTTGTTTGTTTGTTTTGTTTTTTTTTTTTTTTGTAAATACTTTGGTGTCAATACAGCATGGTATTTACTTCCAGGCTAGACTTCTCTTTGGTGAAAGAAAAATATAATTCCAAATTGCACTTTAGAGAACTTTCTTAGGATTGTCAGATAGTAGTATTTAGGAAAAAAGAATCAATGAACATACACTAAAAAGAATATTTAGATGCTTATTTTCAATTGCTTTTTTTATGAATATATGAGGAACTTTCTAAATATTAAGACATCAGTAGGCTACCAATACCTTCAATTATGAGCTGCATTAAATGCATTTACTTTTTATTAATAAGGTTTACAGACAATTTTATCTTTGTACCTGTATATAAATAAAAATTAGTTTCTATGCATATATCTTAGAATTTCTACACTGTGCCATGCAGCCCACTTCTGTCTTCATCATTACCAGGTACCCATGCTAAAGAAACAATGCCAAACACCAGGTAATTTTAAAATCATTTTATGATAAATTACTTGAAATATTTTATGGAATATACCATTGAAAACATGTTCTTCTCTCACACCATTTTTATAAAAATAGAATAGAGAGGAGAAAGCCATATGCAAAAAAAAGATGCATTTTTACTCAGGAGGGATTAGTTCTGCATCTCCAAGTATTTCCATATTTGAGAAACTAAGTATGAAAAATGGAATGGGTTTGACATGGCTGAAGAGAAAAATACTAACCTCTATTTGAATTCCTGCAGATTCTGCATTTTATTCCTCCTCTATGAGCATAGTTCTGAAGTTGCCTTCACCAGATACTAGTCCTGGACTAGAGGAATAAGCCAAATATAAATTCATCCTAGGAAAGGACCAAAATAAACTATCAGCATTGTGTTTGATAGAGAGATGATACAGAATACTACAGAGAAACCTATTTAGCTGACATCCAGCAATTCAAAGAATCAGTCATTCTAATAGTATAGATCTAATTTAGAGTATAGATGACATGGGTTTTCTTGGTTTGGCATGATATCACAGCATCTAGTGAGACTGAACATCCATCTTTTTCAAAGGCCATTTCAGATCTCCAGTTCAATCTGTATTACCTAGAGAAAACTCTTTTTACAATGCTCTTACAAGTTCTTACTTATACCAGTTTCATGTTATGATCCCAAGACAAGTGTACTGAAGAACATAATACTATTTATGAGTAATTACATAATATTAATGCAATCAAGAGTTGACATACTAACAAGTGAAAAATTCATCTTAATAATTTTACATTACTTGTCCACCAAGTACTGCTACCTCACTATTGTATAATGAAGCAAAAATTCCTCTCTTTTCTTGGATCTTTTCCAATTAGTTGTGACATTTTCTGTACTTCCAAACCCTTCAGGTAGGAAGAGTGCCTCTGTACAGCAGTGCCTTTGGACTGCGAATGTTACTTTTCAGTCTTGCACACATTTATTTAAAAAACCAAACCAAAACCAAACCACAGTGGTAATGAACCTGACATCCATGATTTCCTTCTAAGACATTTCTTTAATTATTATTTCCTTTCATTTTTCTCTTCTGCAGCATTTCTACTTCGGTCCCTCTGTCTCCTCTTTAAAATTAACATATTTTCACACAAAAAGTACAAATTTAATTTTAAAATTCATGGATCAGTTTTAAAGAAATGCACAGAAGGTTATATTTCAAATCATTAGAGAAATCATACTTTTAATGTTTTCTGGTAAAATGACTGCTAAAAAGCAGGATTACATATCATAGAAATAATTGATATATGTCTGTGTTAATCTATTTTAGCATGACTTACTCCTCCATAGTTCTAAGGCTATAGATGTGCCTGAGAAAGAAAGGAATTCCATGCATTATTATATGCAAAACCAATTTCGTGCATTTTGCTTTTTCATGCTACTTGCAAGGAAAAGACACATGGAAGGCTAGGTGTTAGAGCAAACCACTTTTTACTGATGATAGTTCTATTCTCTGATAGATTTTACAATGTCTTGTGGACTCTTACTACTAGACATGAAGTCAATAGACCACATCAGCTAAAAATCTCTTTATTAAACCAAAAGACAATTTACTTCAAATATTTTTCAGCTAAGTAGTAACAACACAAAATATTCATACCCATATGGCTTTGTGATTCTAAGCATTGCTAAAGTAATTCGGGTTTGGAGGGACCTTAGGGGGCCTTGGACCAACCTTCTGCCTTAAATGGGCTCAGCTGTGAGGCCAGGCTGTGTCTGGTTAGGGCTGGAAAACTTCCAGTGATGGAGACAGTCCAGCTTCCCCTGGCAGCCTGCTGCTTCTCTGCCTGACTGTCCTCAAGGAGAAAGTTTTTCCTCACACGCAGTTTGAGCCTCTCTTGTTTCCATCTATGCCACTGTCATAAATCCTTCTGCCATGCACCACTACAAGGCTCCATCTTCTTGATAACTCCCTTGTAGGTATTAGCACGTTGCTGCTGGATCCCCCTTAAGGCCTCTCTTCTCGAGGCTGAACACACTCCAACAATGCATTTGCAAATCCATTCTGACTAGCTTCAAAAGAAAACATTAGAAACAGACACTAGCTTGCATTATTTATGGTTTTGGTTTTATTTAAGGGTTATCTGACATGTCCCTCCCTCTGGTTCCTTGTTTTTGCTAGGACTGGTTGAACTCTACTTTTGGCATGTGGCTATTGGGTTGACCAGCCTTATATCCTGCTCCAGCATTTATCCTGCAACCTTTAGCACATCTCATACTAGCTGACTCATCATCCGAAGTGATAAGCATTCCTTCTTCCTAGCAAGGGACAATATCCAAAACAACACGATAGTTTTAAAATAATAAAACTAATAAAATAATAATTTAAAAAAAACACAGCTATTGTCTGTGACTTTGCTTCTCTTAATTTAAGAACTGAGGTAATTCCATCACAAGGGTTTGAGGAACAAGAGGAGAAGGAGAGCAAAAATTAGAAGATGGATTGTTTTTAATTGTATCGAGTCTTATGGAAAGCTTTTTTTCCTTTAATTCCATCTGTGTTGGAGATGTAAAGATGATGGGAAGAGTTCTTTCTCAGACAGATATCCTGTATGTTTAACACATAAAAATGTTATACAAACAGAAGAATTGCTTCCTTCTCAGATGTGCATGATGAAACCAAAGAGGAGCCTGACAAGGACAGTGGAAAAGCCTTCATAAATAGTCATCATATAAGGTGCAAGATGTCACTTTCCATAGAGTTCTTGCTTCATAGCCCTGTATAATATCTGTGAAGAGCCCAGAATTCATAGGATTAAACTGGGGCTCTGAAATAAGGTTACCAAAATAAGAGCTTTCTCATCAAGAAAGTACTGTCAGAAACAATCATTCACAACAGAGGTACTGGGAGAGTCACCTGCTCTCTCTCGGCAACAGAAAAGTGCAGGACAAAACTAATAGTGTTTTTCTAACATACTAAAAACTGTATTGGTGCACTACAAAACCAGTTACAGCTTGGTTAAACTTTCTCCCTTATTTTTGTAAGGTTTTGGCAGAGGAAATTGATAAAAGAAATATCAACATAAAGTAGCTGGGATCTCTCTGGTTACTTTGGCTGAGACGCCTTGTCAGCCTCATGTTCCTAAATCCCAAACAAGCAAGAATTAATTCATTCAGGGATGTAAAGAACTGTTGTTGATTTACAAAATATCTACCGCAAACACTTGTAGTGATAAAAGCCTGTTAAGTTTTTTCAAGGTAGTATTACAGTATCTTTAATTGTGTCATTTGGATGTCTCTTCCTGCTATAGAACTTCTTATTTACCACTTTCAAATTTCAGTCTTTCTTATGACTTGTCAGAAAATTTTTACTGCTGCTCTGTGGTGAATATATAGGATGAAACTAGGTCACTTCAGTAACCTGGGGCTGTCTTTGCTCTGTCTCAGTGAACACTGTTGGTCCATGGTGAATGAATTATTTCTTTCCTTGACTGACAAGAGAAGAAATTATTTTAGGAAATTTTATGCCCATTTTAGACTGGTTATATATTAATATATAGACCACTGAGGCTTTGAAGACCAGAGCAGAATACAGTGAGCATCGCTCAGTAAAGACTACCTGGGAGAGCCCCAGAAAGGTCAATCTTTGCTCTATATTTGCATAATTTTTACATTAGCAAAGGTAGACAGATTTTGAACCCAGGTACCACAGAGGTGGAGACAACACTTGGGTTCATCTCTCCTGACAATGAACGGTGATATGACATCCATCATGAAGGCAAAAGGAAGCAAATGGAATAAATATTTAGCCACAACGAGCTCTTTGCCCATGACATCCATGAATAATGTTTTATATTCTGCATAGAAGAAATGATGGCACCCTGGGTTACAAAAGGGACTTCATCTAGAAAACAATATATTGTGTTTCCACAGGACTTCAGCATTGGACTGTAGATGAAGCCAACAGTTTAGGAAACAACCTAATGTGAAACACGTATCTATGACAGTGACTGCTATGAGCAAAAGTAGCCTTTTGCTATTCCTGACACTGGTTTCCTTCATCAAGTCCCACATTAGGGTTTCAGTCCTTATTTTCAAAATGCTTACATTCCTAAGATGCTTGTGAATATGAAAATCCTCAGCCAGACTTAAAATAAAACATGGAGAGGGACTTGTACCAAGTCAAAACTTAGTGCTCCCTCCAGCCACCTGTGGGGGGGTGTGTGCTGGAGCAGGCTCTTGGCAGGGACTTGCAGACCTGTGGAGAGGGGAGCCCACATTTGAGTGGGTTTCCTGATTAAGACTTCTGACCCCATGGGGGACCCACACTGGAGCAGCCTGTCCTTGGGGGACTTCACCCCATGGAAGAGTGACCCACATCACAGCAGTCTGGGGAGGACTGTGCCTGTGGGATGGGCTCACACTGGAGTCGTTCATGGATAACTGTCTCCTGTGGGAGGAGACCCATGGGGAAGGGCTCCTCACCCTGAGCAGTGGGAATAACCATGTGTGATGATCTGACCATATCCCCCATTCCCTTTCTCCCTGTGCCACTGTGAGGACAGTAGAGCTGGGAAGAAGAGAAGGGTGGGGGGCAGAAGGTGTTTTTAAGGTCCTATTTTACTTCTCATTATCCTGCTCTGATTTTGTTAGTAATACATTCAGTTCATATTTCTAATTCAAGTCTGTTTTGCCCATGATAGTATTCAGTTAGTGATCTCTCTCTGTCCTCATCTCAACTCATGAACCCTTTGTTGTATTTTCTCCCCTATTCAGCTGTGGAGGGGAGTGATAGGGTGGCTTTGGTGGGTGCCTGGCATCCAGCCACCATCAACCCAATACAGTGGGCATCCTGCAAAAACCTGTGTGCTATGGAACACACTTCCCAAATGTGATGGCTCTAAGGTCTGAAATGAAGCCCCTGTCTGGTCATAACTTACTCTAACTGGGACTGTCACCAATCCTTTCCAGCACCTCTTGTTTCTACACAGTAACCACCAGGTCCATCTGAAATCAGAAAGACGTGTCCAGACAGTGAAAAGAAGAGAATGGGAATTTTTATAAATTCAGAACTGTATCTCTTGCTGAGCTGAGGCCTCCTACACAGTTTTAGTACAAACAATTGAAGGCTTCCAAAATGTGTTCTTTGATTGCTCATTGCTGTAGTACACTACAATTTAGTTT
The DNA here is from genome assembly GCA_032173965.1 of Sitta carolinensis. Classification (NCBI taxonomy): domain Eukaryota; kingdom Metazoa; phylum Chordata; class Aves; order Passeriformes; family Sittidae; genus Sitta; species Sitta carolinensis. Next base: position 49,324,814 of record JAVUNC010000004.1, read on the forward strand.
GTTCAGTCATTACTAAAGCCATCCACCCACTTACAGCTATTCTTATAGAAAATAGTGTCCTTTCTCACTGATGCACATAATTTGTATCTTCTGATAATTGTACATCTGATGCATGGAGAGAAGACAATAATAGATAAGGGCTTCAACTTGATTTCTGACATACTGCTGAAAAAAAGAGGCAATGGCTTTAGTTAATGTGTGCATACATTTTGCCTGAATGATAAAAAAGCAAATGGAAAGCTTCAATTGCACTATTCAGTAGTGTCAGTAGTGTTCCGAGTTCATGAGTGACTGAAATACCATTGAATGGACATGGATATGCAGTCACAGGCATAATGATTTTGCCTGTAAGTAACTTGCAACTTTTAAAAACTTAAAATAGATGCAGTTAAGAAGCCCAAATTGCAAAATAAAACGTGGCATGAAATAATCTTAGCAAATATATTTTCTCGTTAAAGGCAACATTAATTTCTATTTAGTAATGCTATAAGACTTTGAAAATTATGTGTTATTTACGCAGTTTAATCTGTTTATCAAAATAATGGAGCACACGTTTTAAAAAAAGGTCTGCAAGCATTTGGAATTCAGATTTTTAGAGAAAGAATGGGAAACAAACATAGAGCTATGTCCTAGTTTAGGGCAAATCTGGGAGAAAACCTCCAAAAGGGGACCCCTCCCGAGAGCAAACCCACACGGCCCCTGCCCCCAGCCGGTTCGGGAATGATTCCTCGGAGAGAAGTGGAAAGAACCTGTTTATTTAACTGGCACAGCACCCCCAGCACACAAAATGAACAATACCGGGTGACAACACTCTTCTACCGCTCTGAAAAAGATGCCAAATTCAGCCAGTCTCTCTTGGGAGCGGTCGCTCTGTTGTCACTCCCTCCGGCGCTGGGGATGCTGCTGCAGCCACAAGGTGCAAACTCTCGGTGTTCTCAGGTCCCAGTCCAGAGCAGGTTCGAGTAGTTACAAGAAAGGAAAAAGGGAAAAAAAACCAAAAGCAAGAGCAAAACAAAGCAGGAGCAGGAGCAAAACCAGAAGCCAGAGCTAGAGCCAAGCAAAAAAGAGACCAGCAAAAAAACAAAAGCCACACTATGTACTGCCCCGTCTCTGTGTCCCACCAATCGTGGGGGAAGCAGGCTGATAACAGAACCAAAACAAAACATTTGTCCTTCAGAGACAGTCTCACAGGCACAGAACATAACATCCAGCATAGCAGAACACACATAAATGGGGATACAAACATCACCCTAGGACATGCTATAAACCACAGGAGTTAGGAGGCTTGGAAAAAATTTCTGTGAACTTCAGGAATTACCTAGTGACTTTTGCAAAGCAAATTAAAAATCTGAGGAGCTGAGATAAAGAACTTCAAAATGAAGCTCTACAATTATGGAAATATATACTTTAATGTCTACCTATATCAACATAGAGTTCTTCTGTGCCCTATATTGAGCTGACACGGCTGAGGATAAAAGGAGCTGTGCCTCCCACCTCTCCACACAGCTGCCTGACCCCAGCTTGTGCCCTGCTTGGGGGCTGCTCCTGGGCAGAATAAGGAGGTGTGCCTGACGCTGTGCTCACTTGTCAGCTGCGTTGGGGTGACTCCAATTCCTGCAAGCAGCAGGTAGCTCCAGCCAGCCTGAGTTCATGTGTGTAAGTTTGAACTGTACAAACCTCCTCTTCAGAGCTGCCTTTGGCAACAGAGAAAAAAGGTTTTCACTAGAAAATCCTTTGCGTCTGTACATGGAAGGATATATTATATGTTTATACAGTTATCAAGAAAAACACATAATTTTGTCAGTTCCATTAAGTAACATCATACACATCTTTTCTGTATCTGTACAGAAAGTATAATATCTTGTGATACTATGTGTGACTATTCCTATAGAGTGCTCATGGAAGTGACATAGGTGGAAAGTACCAAATATGTTAAAATTATATGTATAAAAAGAAGAGGGAATGAAAATTTTCTGGCAAATATAGGTTACCTATTTGTGCAAGTTAGTTTCACAGTTCACTGCCTAACCTCTCAATTTTTTTTTTACCTAAGGAGTGTTGTGTGGCTAACCCGGAATGAATATTTGGTACTTAGGCTGTGTTAATGTTATTTAAATAAATTCTTGAGGAATGAAAATGAGAGTAATACAGCTAAGTAACAAGAAATACACTGGACCATTAACACAATGAAGTTAGTGTAATGATATAGGATTAAGTAATCAGTATAAAATGCCTCAAGTATTCTTGCAGTTACAGCAAATGCATAGTTGGATTATTTTACAAAAGCCATGTGACCGTACCTTCTAAAACTGCATTTTAATGTAGAAGCCAAAATGGACTTCTTGATGCTGTTAAATTTTAGGCAATGGATGTCAAAAAATATTCAAAATATATTCTTTGCACATGACAGTAGGGTAGTATTTCTATATGTAGCTTTTTGATGGACTCTAGTCACAGACTTCTTGCTGTAGAGGCCATTTAAACGTACTCATTTCAAAGACATAGGGCAAAATTAGAAAGGTACCAGAAATTCCACAGCTTATCACTGAATTTGCACTTTATTATGAAAAAAAATATAAATAACACAATCTCTGACAGAACTGACAAGTCACCTTGGAAAATATGAGTTTTTTAACCTGGGTCAGTTCTCTGGTAAGCAGCACAGAAGGCTGTGACGGCCCCAAGCTGGGGGCTCGGTGGTGACGGAGGTGCTGCTTTAGGTGGCACTGCCAGTCCCTGCTGCCTTAAGGTGTTCGTCTACCCACAGCTTGGGAGTGCGACTCCTTAGGGACCGAGATCAGGCTAGGCTGGTGCTGCTACAGTCCCACGGCATCTCCTTCCTGCCCCCAGCTGTGCACTCTCACCTTTCTTTCCCTTGGCACAGGAATTTTACTCACCCTTTCATGAGCTAGTTGGGATAGCAAAAGGAGCAGAGAACTGTACGCTTTTCTTACTGATTCAATTCTCTGTGAAGAGACCCTTCCAAACTGACGTATCGAAAGGTCAATATGAGCACTATGGGTGGTAGCATGAGAGCAACGCAAAGCCGTGGGTACAATTGCAGCATCTGACCTGAGTTGTCTTTAATCGTCTCGGAAGTCAAACTGTTTTGTGGCAATCAAGGCTTATGAAGATTAAGTTGCTGTTGTGTTCGTTTTCCTGGCTGCATGTTCCCGCACCTTCTCCCTGAAGACAATGGCGTACATGGAAATAGCACTGGTCCTGGGATCAGCTGAAAACTATCTACTCTTTTTACCTAACTAAGATTAATTTGCAAAGGGTCCGGCTCCTGAGCCAGCTCCCTTTCTGTTCACATACACACCTAACTAGGCTTGTTTAAACTGCCATGGAATTGCATTTCAGGGTGATATAGTTTATTCACTGAAAGATCTCTGTTGCATGAAAGAGCCTGGAAGCGAGAGCAGCCAGAGACAGGAGTTCTGCAATGTGTGAATTGCTCTATCCCTCCTGCTGGGTGCTTTCTCTTCCCAGAGGCGATGCCTGTGGGCCTCTGATGCGTGTCCACTGAGCTTGAAAGATAACCCAGGAGAAGTGTGTTCCCTGGCTGCCTGCTGGAACACGTGGAAGAGCACAAATTAGCGTTCCCTGCAATTCCTCCCAGCGCGTTCGTGCCTTTCCAAGCTCTCACCTCAGTCTCTGGGACATTAATGCTGTCATCCACCGAGCAACGTGACAGCAAAAGGGGGGGTTTGTTGTCCTGGGAGGGAAAGTGTTCTGTGACCTGTGTACCTTCTTTCAGACTGTGTTTTTGACTCACTGTCCGTAGGCAAAAAAATTAGAGGCACCTTTGAACATACCAGTCTTGACAGCTACAAATAAGGCAGATTTTTCTAAAAAATTTGTCCTGTGAGCAATGTGGCTTCCAGGTACTGTGAGGCTTCCTTGTAAAAAGTGACAATGGATATGCATAAACATGCTTATGCTAAACATACATAAATAAATTGCATATACAGTAAGTTAACTGCAAATAAGCACAAAACAGAAAGAAAAGGAAAAGGAAAATGCGTATTGCTGGTACAAAATAATGTTGGGGAGTGAGTCTGATATGTTTATATGTTTCTAAGAGATCTAAGCATTTTCCTGGAAAAGCATACAAGATATACTGAATTTTAAAAGAAAATATTTTCTTCATATTTATTGCCTCATACATACTAAACCACAGTTTCCCCGGAGGCTGTTTTATTTATAAATTCATAGTTATAATTTCCATAGAGTTACTCTGAAAAAATTATAAGACACAGAAAGAATAATTAAATAAAAATACCATATTTTTTACAGGAAATACAGTGTAATAATACCTGCAATTGCCTTATAAGCTACCCAGTCTCACAGTCTCACTGTTTTTAGACTATAAATAACAGTGAAATTACAAATGTGGGAGTATCAGACTTTATCTTTTTTCAAAACATATTCCCTGGGGAAGGCATGTGCTGCCCTTCTGCTGCTCTTCACAGCCAGGCTTACCTGTACTTAAACCCATTAATTGGTCTTGTAATGAGAGTCGGATGCCTGGGGGCTTACGAAGGAACCAGTTGTTTTGTTTTCAAGGGAATTTTCTCAGAAGTCTGTGTCGACCCAGAAAAAAGTAATTGCATTTTTGCATCTGAAATATGTAAGTAGGAACCTGCTTTGTCTATCCATACTGTGTAATACGTGACAGCTCTGACATAGGTGTGTATGTATCCTGTGTGTGTCATGATACCTTTCAGCAGTTCTAGGCTGGCTTTTCTCAACTACCATGTCAGGGCATGCATGCTACAGATGAGGTGACTGGGGGACAAAGAGGAAAAGGGACAGAGGACTGACCCAGTAAGAACAAGACGTAGTTTTAAACAGGTTTTTAGCAGGTTTATTATAATTTTTGAAGCATGTTTTTTTCCTTTTATTGTTAATCCCAGTTAGGGTGCCCACTGCTAGGATTTGTGCTAACAGCTTAGGCTCTTGGTCAGGGCACTACAAACATAGACACACGCATCCTCTTTTCCCACTGCTGCTACTGGAGCAGCATACCCTGGCACAGGGACAGTGCAGGGCAGAGGCCTTGGACCTCCCTGCAAGATTTGCCAGAGGCCATCTGTCAGAGCCCAAAGAGGTAACAGCTGCACAGGGCAGGGTGGAAAATTTTGAGAGTGAGTACTTGATAAAGAAAGAGGACAGCAATTTTTATCTGCCTAGGGCAGCAAAAAACCTCGATCAGCTCTACTAGGTTTTATTCCAGATTTCATTCTGGTTTTGTTCAATTTTCCTAGGGAATGTTGTAATGTAAATGCACATTTACATTACATTTGCTCACCTTATTCAGTTTAGGGAAAGGTATTCTGTTGAAATGTACATTTGCATTGCATCAGCTAATCTTATTCAGTTTAGGGAAAGGTATTCTAAGTAGAATACATTTTAGAGTTGCTTTTCAGAATGTAAAGCACATCAACCTAATGAATAGCCTCTGGAAGAGTCCTGCACCCAAAAGGCTGCATACACTGGTGTCTAGCAGTCGGAAAGCAATATTTAGAGAAATGAAAAAGGTCACTAGTGCTAAAATATGTTCCAGGAAAAAGAAAGACAGAGATTAAAAAAAAAAAAAAAAAAAGAAAAAAAAAAAGAAAAAAAAAAAAAAAAAAAGAAAAAAAAGAAAAAAGTTTTTGCCATTACAGACTAATGGAAAGGTACATATCTGAAGACTGTCAGCATTCAGTGGGAAGGTTTGACAAAAGTTGTGCTTTTCCTTCTTTAAAAGAGCCTTTCTATTTACCAAATAAATTCAAGCCTATAACTTTCAGAATTATTACAGGATGTAAAACAAGATAGTGCAAGTTCAGTGTAGAGACTTAGTGTTAATGATGCTCAAGAAACTGCAGTCTCACAGTACTGTTCAGTAAGTAAAAAGAGCTGTCACTTTTGTTGTTCTAAAATTTGACTCCACACAGAGTCCTCCACACATATCGAAATAAAATCAGATTTCCCCAAGTGAACCCTAAAGATGTTCAAGATGCAGACTGGATTTTTTCTTGAATGTGCCATATCAAGCAGTGATGACAGAAGTCTATATTACCTGCAAAGATTCTAATGAAACTTCAAAGTTTTGTAGCTCTCATTTTTCGCTCACTGAGTCTTTCCACTTGCTGTGAGTCTTTCCTACAGCAGTCCTTCAACTCTAATGTGAGGAGTAAGGTCTCCTTGCCTTTCCTTGGAAAGCTCATAAGGAAGTAACAATGCTAGCTCTTCATATTCAAATATAAATATTTTCCTGTTTGCTTTTTCTTCCTTGTCTAGGCTCAATGAGAGCTGCTTGCTCCCTATGGGAGGATGAGCTGTGTCCTGAGGGTTACCCCAGTGCTAGCCACATCCTCGTGGGTGGGTGTGTTTGACCATAGTGGGCAGAGCTGGGGTACTTCACCAGGTTCAGTGACAGCTCCTCAGATGGATAGTGAAGAAGAAAGGCCAGGGACAATCCAAGAGTTCCCAGCAGAGGCTAAAGCAGAATGGGCTGGGGTCAGGACCTGAGACAATGCTGTTGTAAAGGGTTTGAAGTTCATACAAGGGACAGGGACAGAGACAGAGACAGAAAACAAAGAGCAACACATGACCACAGGAGACATCCAGGAAAAATAGGTCCATGGACATCTGGGTGGCAGGGCCAGAGGTGGGAGGCTGGCACTGCTTCTGCACAGTCCAGGCAGGGATTGCACGGGCAGGAGTGGAGGAAGGTCCCAGGAGGAGCTGCTCAGGTCCATTATAACCTATGGGTTCCCATGGGACCCTGACATTTCCAGAGGAAACCTTCTTGAATTGTTCTTCCTGTCACTCCCAATAGCCACCCAAAAGATGTGCCTAGTCTTGTCTTTCATCCTCCTCCTGTTACAGAAGGAGCATTAACATGGTCAGACAGAGCTCCCAAGACTCGGTTCCTGCTGGACTCTGTCTTCAGGAGTCACACTGAGGTTTCAGATTTAGTATAAAATCCTCACTGCACTAACTTAAGCAGCAATTCTGGGATTGACTTCAATTTTTTTTTCTACCTGGTATCTTTTTATACTTAACAGGATGTATTTGGTGCTGAGGAAGCTACAAAGAAACTGCATAAGTGCTGAGAATCAGCCTTTAGGCCTGTTTCTCAGCTGATGGGTTTAAAGCACTGTTATATGATTTCTGAAATAAAACTGGATTTTCAATGCACAAATTGCATTTTGATAATGCTTTGCATCATGGGTAAGGCACATTAAGGCTCTTGTGATCTTCTGGCCATCAAGAAAGAAAACGAAATAAACCTAAAGGAATTTTAAATAGAAATAGCCACTGTGCTAAGGAAAATGAGAGGTGTGTACATAAGAGGGAAAGGAAGGAGCTGAGGGAATGGAAAATGGAAGGGAACGGAAAAGACAATAAAGAAACGTGATCAATTATCCTACAATAGTTAACTTTGCTAATAGTTTCCTATAACTAGTACCTAACAGTTTAGGAGAGTGGATATATGTCTCAAATCTTTATAGGCCTGTCTGAACATGAAAAAAATTATATTCAACAGCATAGACAAACAGAAGTTGTTGGCCTACCTTTCAGTGATGCATGAATACAGGGCTCCCCCTGTATGAGAAGATTATAAAAATAAGTCTTAAATTCCCCTCATGTGGGCTAAAATATGAGAACTGATTTGATTAGTGTTTACAGCTACATTGTCTCACTGCTCTTTTGTTTCAGTAATGGACTGAATGTTGCATCTTTGCTACTGTAAGTTGTCTCAGAAAAGTATAGAAACTAAAAAAGGCAGATGTTGAACCGATGAGACAAGCATGTCCTCATAGCCCAAGGCCATGGAGCAATTTCATATATGCACTTGAATACACTCTAGGAAAGCACCATTTAGGCTGTATCCTGGAGTGAAACTTTTCCTTGTTCTTCAAGCCCACTTTTCACTAATGTACCCACTAAGCTGCTGGGTTTAGACACATTCAGATTATTGTCCTGCTCTGTTCCAAGGGTCCTGCAGTGGCACGTGTAGCACCTCCCCAACTCAGTGATTTCCATACAAGCCCATCCCTCACTGTGGTCCATGCACTGTGTCACACCATCTGTTTCCCCTGTGAAGCCAGATGTGGATTGTCTCCCAGTGTACATATGGTGAGGCCACTCTTCTGGCCGGAAATTTTGCTGGCTCAATTTTGATTATTATTTCTCTCAATAAGTGTCCCCAGTAGATGTCCCCCAGTTTTTTTGAAATAAATAATGAGGCAAGGACAAGTAAGTGTCCTGTTCTGCCAGAGTTTCTTCCTCCTGCTTCTGACTGCAGAGCTGCAGGGACTGCTAGAGGGCCTGACAGAAGGGAGAATCTACAACCCATGCTCTGTGTCATTTTTTTTCTATGACTTTATGCAAGTGATTGGCACCTTCACTGGGAGAGCTGTCACCTCTCATCAGCCTCTGACATTTGGATGTTTCTAAACAATTCTGTATGTTTCTGTGAGCTGTGTCACCTTCTAATTTAGCAAATGTGCTCTTCTCTTAAAATAGTTTTATTTATTTATAATATGCTAGAAAATGGTTTTTTCTTCTTTGCATGTGGATCAAAAATTACCAGGGTGAGACTACAGATATATTTGGGGATTTGCTGCCATCTGCAGTTGAAACTTAATATTAATCCCAGTTGGCAAGATAAAATCTTCCCTGTCTTCAAAGACCTTCAAATCCCAGGAAGCAGCAAGACGTACAGTGATGAACTATCGTTCTGTTTTGACTACTGAGTTCCTGCTCCAGAAGAAAGAAGCAGAAGTTAAATTTATTTAACTCTTCCTGGCTGTAAAGTTCACTGACAGTCTGGATAGATGGTAAAATCTTGTAGTCATCTCTTCAGCTCTCCTTTTGGTCAATTTGTTCAGTTTCTAGTTAATACACACTCGAGACACAATCCCACTGTTAGAACTTTAAGTGAGAACTTTTCAGAAACTTTACAGCCTTAACACAGAACTTGACCGGTTTGGCAGTGAGAGTTGACGACCTGCATTTCTGAACTGGACTATCTCTTTGTTTCATCTGTAAAAGAAAGACATCTGCTGATGTAAAATAACTCTTCCCACACATATTGGATTTTCTCCTTGAGCTATATGGTGGATCTTAGTATAAAAGAGAAAGGCATTAAAGTTTGCTGTGTTAAACAAAATAAGAAAAGTAACTTTAATAAAATTCACCTCTACAGTACTTCAATCATTCTAGGCACCAAAATATCCTGAAAAATTTACATGCATCATGGGATGTTTGAGACAATTAAAAAAATCTAAACAACCCCCCTGCCCTAAACCAACCAAACCAACCACAAAACAACAACAAAACCCCAAACAACAAAAAAACCCCATAAAAAACTCTGAAATTACTTAATATTCCTAAATATTTAATGATTTGGTAAATAATGCAAATAAAATAGTAGGAGAGCAATTCATGAAGTTCTTCGCACATCCTGCAAGTAATTACAAAAATATGTAAATAATTACATAAAAGCATGGGGATGGCACAAGGGGAGTGAATAGATGTATTAAATTTATGTGGCATTTAAAATTAATCTACTCAAGCAATTTTACTGAGGTATTAGTGTAAGAAATTATTTTTGACAGTCTGTGTAAGAAAGTGAAGTAATAATTTCTATAATATTTAAAGGTTCTTCCTGCACTCCACTAAAGGAACTGCATCCCATTTCACAGGTATTGGTATTAACTCCTCTATTACATCACATTTACCACCTAAAAATCTCTGTATTCATAAGGATGTAGAATGACAATATCTTCTAATTTTCCTATCTCTACAAACTATAACAAAATTAAGAAGTATTATGCCTGATCCTCAAGGACCATAAATCACTGTATCTCCTTGAAGCCAATGGAGTAGCACCAATTTGTAGAAACAAATCTACCCCTAGATTTTAAGTGTTTCATAAAAACTTCACTCAAACTGAGAGATATAAATGATGATTCAAATGATAGTTTGCCTTCTGCATATTATAGTTTATGTTCTTTTGCACAATTTGCAGTACTTAAAGTATCAACAAATATAATAAAGTACAATATAACAGTGATCAGCATGAAGTACATCAAATTACTATAGATAAATCATGGAGTGAACTGCCAGCTTGTTTTTGTAGTCACACAAAAGCAATGTCTTAATCTCTTCTGACAAATGGAGATTGTTACTTACGCAGATGGTGCGTATATGAAACATGAGTGCTTAAATTTTGCCAGCCTATCTTTTCCAAAAGAATGATTAACAGAGCAATCCTAAATATCATATAATAAAAAACTATTTCTGTGCAGAGATCTAGGTCAGAAATTGTAACCACTGTCAGTCCAGTTTCAACAAATTGTCCGTTTGGTTGAGACTTTGCAGTAAGACATTTCAGGGAGTCAGGAAGTGCTTCTGTTCACTAGGACAATGGACTTCATCTTGTTTGCATTTATTTTCTCCACTTTCTGATCAGTGGAAGACTTCATAATCCTCGGATGTAGAGAAGTTCTCAGGTTTCTTATTCAATATCTGGGATCAAGTCTGAGCTATCCTATTATCTACTGCTGGACTTGGAGCATGTCACTTATCTTTTTAGTGTTTAAATTTAGGTGTCAATTTTTTCACTAGAAAGTCAGTAATACCCAGGTGATGAATGTATTACCAACTTGATACTTCTGTTGATGAAAATGTTTTAAGGTTTTTTACTTAGTGTACCTTAAAAGCTCTTAGTATGTATTATGTAACTTATCTATTGATGAGGACATTCAGAATTCATAGATATCAAAATTATCTTCTGTAAAACTAGGCTAATAAAGTTTCATTGTAATGCATTCAGATTATATCTTGAAAAAGGGATATATCAAAACATTTTAGCCAGATTGCATTAGTGAAGAGTATAACTTAAACAAATAGTGAAAGTAACTTTGGCTTGTCTGTTTCTTAAATTATTGGTATACTTCAGAGTGCCCTGCAACGACCCAGCAATAAAAGAAAAGCAGAAGACATTACATTCTGCATTACACTTCTTAGTGACTAAAACTGGTGTTGTTTTGTCTAGTTCTGTGCTACAAAGTTTAAGTTACAAATTTCTGAGGAACAAAGCTTGCCCCAGTGATCCTCAGTGAAATCGCAAGATTTCATTCCCTTTCCTGAAAGGAAGAATTTCCTTTCAGGAAAGGGAATGAAATCTTGAAATCAGAGGACAGAGCTGAACAGCTGCTGCCAAAAGGAGATATGATCAGTCAAAAGTGAAATGGAAAAAACCCAGAAATTTTGAAACACAGTGACTACAAACAATTGCACTGAGATCAACCTGGATGCAGTGAAATGGACCAAAACTTGCCAAAATTATTCCCCTTGAAATCCCTAAAATCAGGGAAGAAAGGGAAAAAATGAGACAGAACAGAAAGAGAGGAAATGAAATTTCAAAAAACTCCCAAAAAACATGATGTGAAGTGAAAACAAGAAGTGTGAATGGGATGACATGAAGTGCAGGAATATGGACCAAATCTTGCCCCAGTGATCCTCACTGAATTCGCAAGACTTCATTCCTGTTCCTGAAACAAAATTCTTCCTTTCAGGAAAGGGAATGAAATCTTGAAATTGGAGGACAGAGTTGAACAATCACCCTGAAAGGAGATATGGTCAAACAAAAATGAAATGGAAGGAAACCAGAAATTTTGAAATGCAGTGACTACAAACAATTCCACTAAGATCAACTTGGTTGCAGTGAAATGAATGACATGACATGCAGGAATATAAACTAAAGATTTAGTTTGCTGCCATAAGCTCAGTACATGTGTTTTGGAACTTCAGCTTCACTTAGATTTAAACTTAAGATTTTTAAGTTCTGATATGAACTCTGCCATGAGTTCTGACATTTGAATGGGGAAAAATTCCTGCTTTAAGGAGACATCTATGCTCTTATTTTACATAAATCAAACAAAACTCTCCTTTGCTTCTTTTATGATCATGTGCAGTTGACAATGTACATGACAAAGGGGAGAAAGAGAGAATAAAATATTGCCAGCTCATTCGAGAAAGAGGTGAAGTTGCTCCCATTCCTCCAACACTTAACCAAGGAAGGGAGGAGAGGAAGGAAATAAAAAGCCCTTAAGTGTCATCTAAATTGCAAGATTATGAGGCGAAAGTAGCATGAGCTTTTAAAATTTTCTCCTGGTCTGGAGAGAAAATGTGAGTTTAGTTAGGAGTTGGGAAAAGTACTAGAGAACGGTGGAGCTAAAAGGCAGCTGTGAAATCCTGTAAAATAAATAATGGTGACACCTTTTTATTGAGAGTCAAAGCACTTGGTATAAGGTCTTCGGGAGTATAAATGGGCTTTGTCGTGGAGCTAGGGAACAAGGGGAGTTCAAAAAGCAAGAGAATCAAAATATACCAATTTGGTTTTATAGTCCTAGGTTTTCAGGGGCCAGGACAAAGAAAACTGATAGAAACTCAGTAGAGACCATGTCCACATGAAGTCTGAAGACTCTATGTGTAGCCCAGGCCTTTTGGGAACTGGCATCTCTCTGGAACAGCAGCTCTGACTGTGTGATTGGGTAACTGGGAGCATTTCTTGGGCACGTGGCTCTGCACATGTGCTCACCTAGTCTGACACACCTGGGAGCCAGTGCACCTCCTGTATATGTACTGCAGGCAATGGAATACTCTGCAGTGCACGGTCAACATGTCCACCTGCTTTTGGAAGCATTAGTCTGGCTGTGAAACATTGGTGGGCATAACTGTGCAGAGATCCATCAGCAAAATTACAGGAATAATATTGTGAAATGGTGGGTACTGTCGATACCTGGGCTGAGCATCCACGTGGTGAAAGCAGGACATTTGGTCCATCTCTTTGGGTACACTCTACATAAGCAGAAGAGCATCCTCAGCATTCCTAACCATTGCCATGTAATCAGCACGGGGTGTTTTGTTTATTGTCCTCCAGCTGTGATGATCAAGTGTAGGGATGCATGACAAGTTCCCCCATACAGCAACAGGCTCATGATCAGGACATTGCATCATCCTCTTTCCTGGTCCCCTGTCCCCTGCTTTGTTTTTGGGTGAAGAAAATTTGCTGGTTTGTTGTATGGTGGTGGGTTTGATAGAGATTTAGTTCCCTTTTGGGAGTTATGTGTTATGAATAAACTAATAACCTTGCAGCTGGCTTGATGGGACTCTCTACTTTGCTGATAGAGCTAAATGCTGAGGGTAAATGGAGCAGAGCCAGCTGAGGGAAAAGCTTTAGAAAGCCAAGTAGCTGGCAATTACTGAGGTGACTGAGGAATAGAAAGCAGTAAATAAGGAGGTTTAGATGAAATTTGTTCTTGCTGAAGAGGTAATTATCTTTTCTGAGGGTATACTGTTTTATCTCTGTGAGATTTTTGCTTGGTTTGGTGATAATTCACATGCTATTTGAGAGTTGGACGCTGATGTAAAGGTGGAGCCTTTGTAGCTGAGACATCTGGAAGTATTTTATCTTAGGCAATATTTGCAAGACCTGGTGAGTAAAAAGAAAGAGAAGAGCTGAAGTAGGTAAAAAGTAATTAAACCTAAAGTGTAAATAACTAATGTGGCCTATTAAGTGGACAGACAGTCAGACAAAAGTTGCTGTAGCTGTCGTGCTTTGAAGGAACAGTAAATAAAGAGAAGGAGGGGTGGTGTACTGGTACTGTGCCATAGAAACAGGCTAACAACTGGTGTTAGCATGGCAGCAGAACAGAGGCAACAATTTGCCTTAGTTTTTAATTAAGTAATGTAATAAAGTTCAGTTAGGACACAGTTAAATGAGGCTAAAATCAACATTTTCTATGAGAATGTTTGAAAATAGAAATTAATCTGATTTAAAAAGCTTAGAGTCTATCCTAAAATAGTAGGAAAATAGCGCATATGCTACTAATCAAAGAAATGTAATCGATATTGCTACAGGCCTGCTTGACTGCCAAAATATAGAAGCCTTTATAACCAACTTTGAAATGAGAATTTGTGGGAACTTGTGCATAAATTGAAAACGAGATGAAATGTGATGTGTGTGTTTACTAAGAGTACATTGTGTCAGGTTGACATGCTGTTTTTTATTAGACCTCTGTGTCACTTGATACAATTCTAGGGTGTAAATAATTACAAGAGAAGACACAAATCAGTAGAAAGAAGTGGAACTAGTGGAAGTCTGGCCACACCTACAAGTGCACAGTGGTAGTAAGGGGAGGTGAAGGACACATACTGCAACATGGGAAGGTCTAATTACATATTATTAAGTGTCTTTTGTTTTTGTTTTTTTTTATTCAAAGTGAGCAGTGGCAAACACCAAGTTGTCTGGAGTAAAAATTCCACCCTTGAAGAAGGTCAGAATTCTGCTGGAGATGAGCCTGAGTTGTCAGATCTAATGTGCATGCTGACCCTGCTCTGAGTAAGAAGTGGGATCAAATAATGTCCAGATATCCCTTTTAAATTAAATTAGTCTACAATTTTTTGAAAGATCTTTTCCAAGGCAAAATTTATGAATGAAAGGGTGCTATTAGTGTATTATTGCAAGCATGGATAGTTGGGACTCTTCAAAGTGTTTTCACTTATTCTAGCTCTAAAATTCTGAGAAAGTTTGGAAAATACTGCCTAGTGTAGGAAGATTAGTGTACAGATCAGAAAAATTAAGACTGCAGTCAGCAGTGAAGCTATTTTGTGCATTGCTATGTAAAAAGCTGGGAAGAATAACTTATAAAGGACAAAACAGATCAGATGAGGATGTATTACTTGATTTTCACCCGACTAGGCTGCCAGTGCTGATGCAGCCATGGGAAAGGCATATATGGTTCTAAGATGACAAATAGGCATTTCCAGTGGCCATTGTCAGGAAATATGAGTTCAAACCTAAATAGATTAATCAGGCATTGAGGGATTGGAGAGCTTTTCTTGAAAGGACTTGACGTAGTTTAGGAAGATTAGACTGAAAACCAAAATGTTTGACAATTCGAAGTACATCAAAGTCCATCAAAGCTTCATGATAGAAGAAAGCCTGTTTAAGATACAGGATAAGATACTGAGCTTAGAACTGCTAAGTATAAGATTAGTATATGTTGAATAAAGTTAAAGACCTCTACATTCAGCATTCAACTTCTGAAATAACTTTCCAGAAGAAGCAGTAGAGCTTTCACTGATGCATGATCTGCTGTTAAAATAAATTATTTGATATGGTTGTAGGGACAGCAAAGGACAAGAGCTAATGACTTTGAAACATAAGACTGGAAAGGACATAGTCTTTCTAAAAATATACGTAGAGCAGTTTGCTGAAAAGCTACAGTAAATCACTCTGATTCTTAAATGTCATTAGTATTAAAGGGTTGTTATTTCTCCAAAGGATCTAGGACATCTCGAGCCACTGAAAATGTGAGAGATATTTATTACCAAGGAGACTTAGACTCAAGAGCTGCCTGCAGTAGCATCCATACAGCTGTCACGGCCCTCCAGTGTGAGGAGCTGCATGGTTAATGGTTCTGTTCTGCCTTGGCCCAAGGAAAGCTGATTCCTTCAGCTGAAGAATTGCTCTTCTTGCTGGTGTTGACAGAAGGCAGATTCTGTATGGGAATCCCTTTGTCTGAAGGACAGACTGCATCTGAACTAGACCTGTTTTAGTAGTTGACTCAGCCTTGTCCATTTAAAGCCATTACAAGGGTCCTGTCCTGCCAGGGAGATTGTGAGACCTGCTGAGTGCATCTAAGGAAAACAAAGGCACTTTTGAACACAACAAAAATATAATTTGTATTTTGATTGGTTTAATTTAGTCTAAGGTTTGGACACCTGTCAGAAATTTTTCTAAATATATAGTTAATTGAAAGTTTCCTTAAATTCCACTGCTCTGCAGTGCTCATATTCCTATATGCATCTCTTGTTTGCAAGGACTGCCTTGACATTTCCTGAAGGAAAATTTCACTTTTCTATCTGACCACACAATTTTTTTTTAATACAAAATAAACTGAACTTACACCGTGATTAACTGAAATATGTAACTGTACTCTTTTGGAAGCAGCAGAAATCAAAAATCTTGCTTTTTGGAAATTATTCCAGTAGTAGTCCTTAAGTAAGAGTTTGCAATGGCTCTGCTTAAGAGTTTGTTGACACTGTTGTGAAAGATTGTAATTTATTTTATTTCATATAAAATCGTGTTATTTGTATGTGATAGCACTGAAGCCACCTTTAAACAGGCAAGCATAGAACACAAGTATGTACAAAGTGTAAACTTGATACAGTTGCTGTGTTGTCTGAAGGAAACAGTGCAAGACAAGATTTTGGTGAGGGATGCCGTGATGTCTTTAATAGGATTATATTTCTTTCAGAATAAATTATAAATGTCACAGTTCCTCACAGCTGAAAAGACTGAATTAATTAGTGTGTCACCTGAGAGCTTTCGCCCTTTCTGGGAAGAAATGAAGTGATTTGAAAGAGCACTGGAAAAGGCCCTCATCCTACTTGACCTTTCCAGAGATGCGGCAGACAGATCGATAGGGAAGTGACTGCAGTGAGCTGGCACCTTGCAGAGAGGGTGTACTTCAGAAGTGCCAAAACAGATTATTAAAACATGGAGGCTGACTGCTTTGTTTTATGAAGAGGTTCTCCCTTTCTTTTGGTTAAGGCTGAGGTGGCATCCGACCATTTTGTCTGTACCCTGACTTTATATTAATTGTTTGCATCTTCATCAAAATCAAACCCTTCCTCCTTCTAAAAGATTGGTGGTGGGAATTTATGATAGCTAACTCGGGGAAGGTAGGGGGTGAATGACCCAAGAAAATTGAAAATGGCTCTCTGAGGTAGAAGTTTTAAAGATAAATTGAACTTTCTATCGTTGTTTTCCTTTTTTTTTTTTTTTTTTTTTTTTTTTTCAAAATCAAAGCTAAATGGCGCCACTGTAGAAAGTCCAAATGTGCCTTCCTGGTGTTGGTAAGGATTGGTGATGACTACAACACAGACATGCACTGCTGCAAGGCTCATGCTCCCTGTGTGGTATTGATGCAGAGGTTTGTTCCTGTGATTTTTGGCCAGCTGTTTCCTTGAGGGGAAATCATTGTAGTTGAAAGTGTGCATGCTAGATTCTCAGACTGAGAGGGAATTCTACCATAACAATCTTCTCTCTCAGACATTTGTCTTTCAGTGTTGAAGCCCTCTTTTGAGGAGTGATGCAAAATAGCAAATAACGTGTGGGTTGAGAAGTGTGCCACCTGAGCTGTTGCTCCTGAATCCCCTTTGATGATGTTTCATGTAGTGAGGGTTTAAAATATTTACTTACAGGTGTCAGGGAATCCTATTTTCAGAGCCTGCCCTGCCTTCTTTGCTTGTTTCCCAACAAGGACATTTATATATTTAATATTTTGCTTTAATATTTTTCTTGTATCAGTAGGCTCAGATGCAAAGCAAAACTAAATAATTATGTTGATGATAGTAGACCAACCAGGTGTATTTTTCCTAATCACTCCAAAAGGAGACAAAAATACCAGAAATGAGTTAATAAGGAACCTTTGCAATGTCAGCACCTTTCTAAAGTTCAGTCTTCCAGCAGCTCAGGACTATATGTCTGCTATACTGCCCTGTATTGCTGTGTATATGACTGGCAGAGAAACGAGTGAACAGGAATCATAAACTATTCCTATACCAGAAGTAGCAGAGTAAGAGAGAAGGTTCTTGCCAGCCACAAGAAGTAGGACACAGTGATTAGGAGGTTGATTAAGATTAGATTTATAGATATTACAGTATTCAAATATTGCCAGTGTATCTCTAAGAGCTCTGTTGTCTGTTACATGGATTTTAGTATAAACTCCTGTTGAAGCTCTCCTGTAAGGGCTTCAGTGAGAAACCCTCACTCCCTCAACTTTTCAGGGAAGTCTAAATGTGGCTCAGTCCACTTAGTCTGAGATTTGTTCAACAGTCTGTGACTAAAGGGCTATAATTTAAAAAGGTTGAACTAGAAATGTATAGATTTATAGGTTTTGGCTGTAATCTTTTGCTGTAGATACGGCTGGTCCAAAAAAGCTGATATCATAGAGAACAGGCTCTGGCATTATTTACCTTTCTGTGTAGGAGTAGCCATCATCTCTTCTAGAAAACCGGAGACAAGCTGAATCTGAGCGAAATAACAAACTCAGCTGTTGCCTAGTGTGTGTAGTGATGAGGTCACTCACTTTCAAGGTGGTGTTCTAAGCTCTGGTCTTTGCTTTGTTATTTTCTGTATTTAAATTAAACAATTAATGGAGAAGGTGAAGAGAATGAATCCTTCCCCCAGTAGACTGGAACTGTAGCTTACAGTCAATGTAGAGTTGCAGTCTTCTATGCTCTTTTTCTGGTTCATTTAATCTTGATTTCCACTTATTTTACGCTGAGTGACTTGACCAGGAATAATAGACTGAGTCTTTACTTACAGACATCTTCCTACACCGGTGATTAGGGCATTTGTGTGAAACAAGGATTTATAATTTATTCAGATTGCGCATCTAACTGTGACAAATTTTCTTGAGGGGTAAAAAGAAGGATGAGGCTGAAATTACTGGATTTTTAGGCCAAGATTATATTGATCAGTTTAAAAATTCAGTATTCCGTGATTCAGTGTAAGACAGAAAGCTGGATACTGGAGGCCTACAGAAAGACCCATGAGTTATTTGTATAAGCCAGCATACTGTGAATGCTACTGGTTATGGCAAATCCCACTTCTGGTGTGGCACTGGCAGAAGTTTTCAGTCTTATCTATTGAGAAATGATGATTAATGGCTACTGCCTTTCCAGGCATAAGACACTCTAAAGTAAACAGTTCTCATACTCAGAATAATATGGGTACCAAGGAGAAGGTTTCCCTGCACATTCCGTCTGTGTCCTCTCCCTGAGCATTCCATGTACACAGCTGACACTGTGTTGCTGTGATTTTTCATCTGTCCTATCTTCTAAATAATCACTCTAACTTTGAAACCTGCTGAAGGAGGTTTTATGGGTGCTGCTGTCTAGAACTTGTCCAACTTATTCAGAGTTTTGCTTTGTTTTGTGCTCTTGTCCTCTTCTGAGTATGAGGAGGGCAGTGCTTAATGACTTTAAAGTTGAATTCCTCCCTCTTTAAAAAATAAAAAGAAAGATGGAAACATTTCTTAGAATTTGTGCCTTTCTTATCAGTCTTTCTCTTAGGAGATCTCTTTAAATAGAATGTATCTATTTTCTGAGACACTGTTATCTTTTCTTTTGCATTGAAACAGAATCTTTCAGTTTTAATCATCAACTTGCTCCTGCTGTTCTGTCAGTGAAGTAGATAATCTTCAGTGACCTGTGGAAATTCTGCAGAAATCAGAGATGCTATTAATGATCCTAAAGTCCAAGTTATTGCCTGAAAGGGATCTTGGCACTTGGTCTTCAGTGTGAAGATTATTAACTTACTTCATGGAAGTTACAAAATTACCTGAAAATTCTTGTTATAGAGGTTCTTGCCTTAATCATGGGAAATAAACTGAACTGCTGTTTAATATGTAGAACAGCTTGAAGTTCTGTTTAAAATATAGAGTGAAGAAGCAGTGAAACTTTCTGACCTGCTGGAGAGGAAAACATTTTATTTTCATTCTTCTGTTGACACATGGTCCAATAAAATGTTAAAATCTCTTTCAGGGTGACATGTAACCTACCTAAAAGACTAGAACTGCTGCATGGGTACTGCACAGGTCAGGCACTGTGCCTCACATGGATTAATTATTAACAGGATCTTCTGTGTGCAGTGTTCCAGCTTAGTTTTTGAACTCATCTGGTTTCAATTTTTCTCCAGGAGTAAAGAAAAAACCCTCTTGGTAAACTGTCAGATTGTTGTTGGTATACTAATAAAACTGGCTGAAATAATCCAGTATATCCAAAATGCTGTTTCACTGGTGACCTTCTGGCAGAAAAAAAAAAAAAAAAAAGAAGGGAATATTCAACTTGGACCTTGGTTCTTTGACCTTTAAGGTGATGCATGGTGCTTAAGAAAGGGATTGTTTGGCACCAGTGGGAGAAGCAAGATATCTAGAAATGCCAAAAATAAATAGGTACCTAACTAAGACAAATAAGTACCTAATTCCTCATGTAATTCACAATTGCATACTCTCTTGGAAAGAAGGCTGGCTTGTCTCTCTCAGAGCATGGCAGAAGAAAACTGGATTCTTTGCAATGAATTGGGCCATGGTCAAGTCTTTACAGAGTGGTATAGAAAACCTGCCAGATACTGTGAAATCTCACACAGGATGACTGTTCTGTCTTCAGGATTTTTTTTTTTTTTTCCTAAAGTTACATGTTTTGGGTTTTTTTGCCAATTTAGACATGTCAGAAATGCTGGACAATAGAAACAAATATATGGCCCAGTCCGTACGTATAAATTAGAAAATAAAAGAATTACACTGAAGGAACAGGAAGGCATCCCCTGTGATGTATGAGACTAAGGTTTGTATCTCCTCTGAAGAGAGAAGCTCTGATCTCAGGTTTTTAGTATTATATGTGAGGAAACATGATTGGCTTGGAGAGGAAATACTTCAATGCTAGAAAACCCACACTGACTCATGATGTCTGTGCTGGGTTTCAGTGTGATAGAGTTGATTTTCTCCATGGTAGCTGGCATGGTGCTGTGTTTTGTACTGGAAACAGTGTTGATAATTCAGGAATGAATTAGCTTCTGCTGACCAGTGCTTGCACAGTGTCATGGCCTTTTCTGCCTCTCAGCAGATTAGGCTGGAGGTGCACAAGGAGCTGGGAGGACATCTGGCCCTGATAAATGTAAGAGATTTTTCCCTACCATATGACATCATATTCAGCATATAAAGCCAGGGAAAGGAAGAGGAAGAAGGTCTGTTCAGAGTGATGGCATTTGTCTTCCCAAATCACCATTAGTGTGATGGAACCATCCTTTCCTGGGGATAGCTGAGAACCTGCCTGCCCATGGGGAATGGTGAATGAATTCTTTGTCTGGATTTGACTGTGTGTGAGGCTTTTGCTTTAACAATTAAACTGCCCTTACCTCAACCCATGACTTTTCTCTCTTTTACTCTGCCACTGGGAGTGGGCAGCGTGTGGGGCTGAGTTGCTGCTGGCTGTGGTTAAACCATGGCAATGTCTCCTGCACTGCTCTAAATTGCAGTCCCATGTAGTCTTGCTGGTTTTCAGTGGTTGGGAGCATTTTAGGTGCTTCTTATTATTTCCAGCTTGAGTCTGCCATGTTTATTCTATCACAAGTCCCTGAAGTGGCACTTCTCACGGAGCAGGCAATGACTGTGAGGAAACAGAGGTCTTGAGAGATGCATGAAACAACATTTGGGGTCCTTGAAGCGCTTTCCTTAATTTGTTAAAATCTTTTTCCATAGACAACTTGCCAGAGACAAGACAGAGACATTTGGCCACGAGGCTTACAGAAACAGAGGGATATCGGGCCACATGCTTGTTTACAAACTGTTAACAAATCCATCAAAATTCAATACACAGCTTTTTTTTTCAGGTTTATGTATCTGAAGTGAATATCCAATGCTAAGATAGCTCCAGCAATCCAATAGGTGAGTGCAGATTGAGTGTTTTTAATATTTCTTTTTGAATAGAGAACTGATTAAAAAAACCTGTTCTGTAAATCAAAGTAGTAATAAAACTGGAAGAGTCTCCAAACTATTTTTCTGGATCTTGGATCTTGTGTGTTCATGAACTGGACTTTAGCATCCTGCAATGCCAGTTCTATTAAGTATTTGGTGACAAAGTAGGCAGTGCTTGCTGTGCAAAAACAGTTCTCCCAGACAGATAAATAATCAGGCTAAGGTGCAAGTATGCTTATTCTGACAATTAATTTAAATTATTGCCTCTAAAAATGGTGCATCTGTCCAAAGCTAATTTTTAATTTTTTTCCCCAAAAGTTCATGGGCAAAATGAGCCATATATAACAGTAGTATTACCTTCATTTCTCCTGGTTTGCTAATTTTTACACTATCCCACAAGAAAGCACAGAAAGTACTTGGCTTCATTTCAGCAGCAGAGAAGAAAAATATTTAAGTCCTCTTTAGATACTTAACCTCCTTTGGAGGCTACGAAGAAGGATATGCTTGTGGGTAAAGCACTAGTCAGAGAATTTTTCATTTGGCAGTAGCATTCTGAGTTACTATGGGCAAATTAAATACTTTTTTTTCCTGTTGGGTTTTCTGTAGTATTGTTACCTTTCTGTCTTCCCCTAGTAGGCTGTAAATTGTTTGAGACAGTGGTTGAGACCATCTGTTATAGGGTCTATACAAGATACACTGATGCAAACTTCTAGGCAGGCAACAAACTAGTTTGTTTCTGCTGCTGATCCTTTTCTAGTGTGTTTATAACTGCTCAGGATTTAAAGTTCCTTTTGGTAAAACCTTTTGAGCACGTGAATGTGGTATAACCTGTTGGAAGTTTATTCCCTTTTTGGTGAAGTGTTGCTTTACTCAACCCTGAGGAATATAAGTGTGCAAACTGTGAAAAAACTTGTGGTGTTTATTTTTTCCCTTTTTTCTTTTCTATAAGGTGTGGCCTTTGCCTCTAGGAGAGGTTATATTTACTAGTGTAACTCTTTTCAGTTATCTGCACCATGACATTAGTATGGAAATTGGTTATCTATTCCTTTTTTATACTTTTTCGTCTCTCCACTTTAGAAAGACATGTAATTTTCCAGCCTACTCATGTAATTCAGAGTAAAGGAAAGCGAATTTTGCTATGACAGCCTCAAGCTTTTTGGTTGTAAGCCTTTTGAATGCAAACTTAGAAATATAAATGATTAATGAATTTGAAATGATGCATACAAGGAGACTATCTCTTGAAGTGCAGAGTATAGAACCTTCCTTCTTGTTTTGTGTGAAATTGAAACCTTTTCGAAACCTTCAGCCAAACTTTGGGGCCTCACAAACAATCTCTTAGAAGTTTGACAGTCTTAGAAGAAACCTGATTTCTTGGGAAGCAGAGGAATCAGGAAGGACTTTGCTTGTAATTGAAATCCCTCTCTACCACTGAAGACTTTGCGCAAAGTTTTTGTTACATTTTAAGGTCACAGTATCAGGTACCTAGATTTTATTTCTTTTTCTGCTATATTTTTCCTAGTTTCCTCCCCTTCTAAAAATTCAGACAGAACATTGTTCCAAACTATTCACATGAGAATTACGGGCATGGCAATGACATAGCTATCTTTAGGATGCTATGTTGAATCAAAGATCTTTTAAGAGAAGAGCAACTGTGTTGTCTGGGAATTTTTACTCAATTTACAACAGCCCTAAATTTTCCTTCATTCATTCTATTAGTAGGGTCTGATCTCAACTATGCCTTTCCATATCTCACTCTATTACTGAATCTGTCTACGCCGATTTCAGTGGGAGTTTCATCAGAAGAATCTTTAAACGTATCAGCAGTAGTAATTTACTTCTACCCATTCACATTTAGAGGCCCTTCTGGGGTTTCCATAGGCTTCAGGGAAAATACTGTTACTCTGCCCTGATTCAGATTTGTGGTGTGAAACCTTCACTCCGCTTACACACTGCACATATTGCATTTTAGAGCCATTGTCTTGATTACTGAGCTACAATTGATTTACTAGAGAGCAAATTGAAAAATTATCTCTAGGCTTCTCTGTAAAATTATCTCTGATAGCAGAAGCATTAGACAGTGCCTTAGTACTAACAGGAGGCTGTCAGCCTGTCACCTTCCCTGCCAGCTAACTGACTGCTGGAGGAAAATTTAAGTCCAGCCTTAGAAGCTACAGCCACTGACAGATTGCCTCCTAACAATAGCAAACTAAGGGATGGCAGACTGGGAGGGAGAGAGGGAGGGAGTGAGACACTCACTATATTTGAGAAATAGGGGTGCTTGCTTGGCCCTTTAAGTAATGGTGATGGAAGGGCTTTCATCCCAAAGTTGTTTGGAAAGAGCAATGTCCTTTTTATTTCAGCATCTGTGGATTGCACACTTATCTCCTGTAGTGAACTGTTACTCATGTGCCTTTTTTGTCCCCCTCATCAGGAGTAAGAAACACACCATAAAACTCAGACAGCAGCTTTAGAGCAGAGAAGACAGTAGTCTTTCACACAGTACTCTGTGAAGATGGAGGCCTCGTTGTCACAGATGTTGTAGAAGTTCAAAGTACAAATAATTTTACATGGATGTGTGAATTTTTATTTCCTTTTTTCAGCATGTTCATGGAAGATAGTAGGTTGAGAACAGATTTTTGACCCACTCAAGGGAGGGAATACTCAACTGTCATGACCAAGTCTGCACACATTAATGAATAAGGTTGTAGTTGAAACAAACAAATTGAGACAAGGTAAAGTAAGTTAAACCAGACCAATACAAACTTTACTAAGGAAGATGCCATCTGGAATTTCAGGAGGGAGTTTGGTTCTGAGAAGAATGAAAGCGGAACTGGAAATAATTAGATAATAAGTGTGATAGAGAAATGGTGTTGAGATAGTAGTTGCAGATAAG
Organism: Sitta carolinensis; assembly: GCA_032173965.1. Lineage (NCBI taxonomy): Eukaryota > Metazoa > Chordata > Aves > Passeriformes > Sittidae > Sitta > Sitta carolinensis. The sequence continues at coordinate 49,349,267 of JAVUNC010000004.1, forward strand.
ACCAGTGGAGCCTCAGGTTTATGTTGAGAGTCAGAGGGGAAGGAGTAAAAAGTCAAGACACTGATGTCATGCATCAGTGCACTTTGTGGTTTGATTTGGAAAACCAATATATTTGCAAGGAGAAAATCTGAAGGAACTGTTCTGTGTCAGAGGGCCAGGAAAGTTCTGTCTTCTAGGAGCTATTTGGAAGTTGCTGTTGAGCAACAGGAGGAGAAAAACAATGTTTGCTTATTTCTTAGGGTCAATGAATGCAGGCTATTTTTATAAAAGGCTGTTTTTTTCCTCTAGGAGAGAGGCTTTCATTGGTGTAAGTGAAAATGTTGATTCCCTTCTGCAGAAAATTTTATGTACTAGTGGGGATGCAAGTGAACACATGCATTACTCATATCTCCTGGGGCTTTCTAAAGGCTGTGATTTTAAGGTCTCCAAGTGGAGTCACAACTATTACAGTTTTTAACAACATGTCTTTAGGCTCTCAAGTCCATGCACAGCTAGAATGTCTTTCGATCTCACCTTTCCCTGTGTATGTGGGTGTGTGTACATGTGCACACACCTGTCCACTGCTTGGTATGGCCCTCACAGCTTGTGATGAAGCCACAGGCACCTGCAAAGGTGACCTTGCTAACTGGAAGATGGCAGTGGTTTTGTCATTCTGCTTGGCATGACTTGGGGGTGTAGCTGTGAAAGGGGAATATCTGCTTTTCTGTCCTTCCCTTCCACTTCCCACCCAAACAGAGCTCAGAAGTCTGCTAATGGAGGCTGGATTTAGCAAGGGAGTAGTGACCCCTGGCTGATTTATGAACTCTCCCCTGCCCAGGAAGGAGAGGCTGACACACTCCTTTGTGTTTTCCTTGAATTCCTTCCACAGTTTCTGCTCTCTTTTCTTGTCAGACACTTTGACACCATGACTTAGTTTTACACTTACAATCACTTTCTGCTGAAAACCTGATGTGTGCAAAAGGGCACTTATGACTTCCAAACATTCAAGGTGTAGTAGTGCTGTGGGGGAGACAATCTAAAAATGAGCAGAAAGAGCAAAGCACTGAAAGGCAAACAGGATACTGCAAAACCATCTAGAAATAACTACATACCCTGGAATGACTTTGTCCCACCCTGAAGGTCTTTCCCCCCTGTCTTCCCTGTAGGTTGCAAAGCTCTGCCTAGGTGTTTCAAGTGTGCCTAAAGTTAGGCTTTACAAAGCATTGGGGCACTGCTAACACCATGTAAAATCATCTCCATGTAAGCTTGCTGCTGTGTGGTAAAACATTGTTAATACTTGACAACCTTTTAAGAAACAGTCAGCTTTCTCTGGACTGCAACTTATTGTGGTAGGTATTTTCCCCTTCCTGTGGAAAAAGAACACAAAAGAGTAAGTTTTATTGGCATTTATCCTTCTTTTCAGCTTAATGATATGCTTTATTCACTCCTTTCAGAGCAAACAGAATCCCTCAAAAGAAGCATTGGCAGTTCTTATGGAAAAGTGAGTTTAACAGACTGAGGATGCTGTTGGGCTGTTTATATTCTGCTCAGGTCTCCTATGTCACCAGCCACAGTCCTTTTCTTGCTGTTATATAGCTAGGCTAGAAAGGTGTGTGTTTGACTAGTTACCACTCAGAGTTTATTAATCTGATCTTTCTTGTTGAGGTTCTTGATTTCTTGATGAAACATGTTTAAACGTAGAACAAGAGGAGTTATTTAGCATTGAGTTGAAGGGGTTGGAGCCAGGCATTCTCTAGGCAGGAAGGTAGAAGTTACTTTGCCATTCATCTTAAGATACTGCTCCATTCCTTTATGGTTTAGGGCCTATGTTGTTTTTCGAATCTCCATCTACATTAAGAGCTCCACCATCCCTTACAAAGTCACAAATATGCAGCTGAAATCCTCCAAAAAATCCAGTCTGGGAGAGGATCCTGTGGACAAAATAGCCTATCTCTCAATTTCATAGAAAATACCCAGGGCCAGTCAATGCCTGTCAGTGTGGCAGTGAAGATCCTGAGCCTCTCTTTACTGTGACAAGCCTCACAAAGCAGTGGCCCTTTGGGACATTTTGGGACATGCAAGGGAAAGTTCCTTTCTCCAGTTGTTTTAAACATGAGTCATACTGAATAAACACACCCTGAAATCCAGGAAACATATGGATGTAACAATGCCTAAGTTTATTTGTTTCTAAAGGCTCTTACAGAGTAAATGTGGACTAATAAAGCAGACCTGGTGACCTTAAGGATGAAAACAATATCACCAGAGCAGAACTGGTTCAGTCCTTAAGAGTGTGGAGTCAACATTGGGTTTTTGTTCCTTTTTTGACATGCTGAGTGCAGCTGCAGGTACTCACACCTGCTTCATCAAGGCTCTTCCTCTGAGCTAAGACATTACCACAGGCCTCCAAATGGTCCTGTAACCACAGTGATATGGAAAGCATAGGATGCTCAGCAGACCTTAATATGTTTGGGAAGTGAAACAAAGTCCCTCATGTTCTGATTTCTCATCAGCTGCTTGTACAATATAGATTTTAACCCTCCCAGATTCCCAGGTTGAAGAGAAGCTAGTATCACCCCAATATTAACTGCTGATACTTGGAGGGCTGAGGACAGAGGGTGGCAGCACAGCCCTGTCAGAGCTCTCTCTCACACGCTGTAGAGGCTGTGCCAGGGCTGAGTGGGTGTAAAGCATTTCACACACAATTGCTTGTAATTAAATGTATATCTTTTTTTGTTTTGCTTCACAACAGGGCAAAAGTAACTTCTGTTTGCTTAGTGTGTTTTGATGCGTTTTAAGCTGTAGCTTATTGTTTGATTTAAGCTCATGTGGTTAAGTTTAGAGCCACAAGTTTCGTGTATAGCATATGTGTGCAGGGAAAAACTTGCCTCAGGGACCACCCACTGATCTTTAACTTATTAAATGCTCTAACTGATGCTCTGGCTGATTGTCCTGACAGCAACTAACAGGCCATTTCTTAGTCTAAGACAGATAAGCAAGAAACTGTGGTACTAAAGATATAACCAGATCTAGCTAAGGGGCAGAGTGAAGAATTTTGATGCAAATCATAGCAGTGAGGGATGAACCATGTTTGTAGAAGGAGGCATGCTTCCAAGAGCCCTAAAATGCTACATTTTGCATTTTGTCTTATTGGAAAAAACAGAGATAAAAAAGTGCTTAATGTGCTACTGGAGCAGGTTGGAATTTCACAGTCCTGAGTGCTGGGCTAAACCAACCCCAAACCCACCAGCTCCTAAGCCTCCTAAAACCAGATCTAGGTACTTCACTGAAAAACTGGTGTATTCTTCCTTCTTCTCTCACTTTCCCAGTTAAGTGTAAGGAAGGTGCTGGGCTGTTGATATAAATATATACCATACTATAAGAATATGCATATGTTGAAAACATAGGAACTCTGAACTCTCTTTGTTCTTTGATAAAAACAACAAACAGGATTACTCAGAAGATCATTCAGAGTTCTTAGTACTAATAAAAGGTTTCCTGAATGAGTGACAAAAATTATCTTTTCTTAAAAGAAGTTAGCAGAGCATTGAAAGGAAACCTTGCCCATTTCCTTCATTAACAGGAATAGCCTTTGTTTCACATGTTTTGAATGAGAGGTCTGTGTTCAAACAGCAGGCCAAAGTTTCTGGGGCATGCTTCTGAAAGTTCAAATACAAAAGTTTTGTATTGTTGAAAATTGGTGGTGTGATTATATTGTTTTTAGTGCTTATATTGTGCTTATTTATATTGTTATGAACTGAAGTGATTTGGACCTGTGTAATACATAAATGGTATGGTTTGAAATCCCTGTACATCTGAGATAAAAAACTTAACTACCAAATGATGGTTACTGAAAATCTATGAAAGCAAAATATAATTTATTTATGACTTGTGCTGTAATAAGAGGTTTGAAAATGAAAAAACATACAGAGAAACCCCGGGCTGCTTTTACAAATGCCTTTGTCCTCATTCATTTTGCTTAGCACTTCAAATTTTCACTTAGATGAGATATTATGCCTTGCTTTTACATCTGTTGGTTTACTTAATCTTGTCTTGCTGGGCTCTTCTGTCTAATCAGGAAATGCATCACAATCTGTTTATTTGTGCAGATGAAATAATTTTATGTCTTTTAATTTCAGGAGAGGCTATTTCAATTCTGAATTGTCTCCAGAAGTCTTAAGTGGCTTACTGGGAAACAGAACCAATGTTTATATATATTTTGTACTGGTCATAATTTTAGATCAGAACAATGTAAAAGAATATTCCTCTGCTGAATATATAATGTGCCTTTTTTTCAGCAGACAAACATCTGAGTTTAGAACACCAGAGGAGAACATCTTGCACCTCAACTCTTTTTGGATGTCATCTCTCTAGATCTATTTAAAAAGTTAAAAATCCTTGGAAGGACAAAGGTCAGATCTGAACGGGCTAATTTATATATAAAAGAGAAAATGGTATTAGGCAAGTCAAGACCTGATTGATAGAAGTCACAGCACATACCTTCAGCAGAACTTCATTTTTGTGAAAAGAATCTGAAATAGTACTGAGAGATCATTTCTAGTTACACCCTTAAACAGCAATTTGATAATCTCATGCAGCTGTGCTAACATTATTGCCAGAACCTTTTGCAGTTTTTTGCTGACCTCACATTTCTTAATAAGTACATTCTGATCCTCACAAGTCAGAAGAGATGTTGAAAGAAATATTTGCAATGAAGGACCCATTTTCTGGAAATAAAGTATTGTCTATATTGTCCTCCCTATGAGCCATTGTTTTAGAAGAGCTTTGTCTCCCAGAAGGTGAATTAGGATATGTGAGGGGTTTCTCCAAAACATACATAAGTTGTAATTGTATATGATGACACACATTTCATTGCCCTTCCATTTCTGCAGGGAAGGGTCAAACAAAGTAGGAAAGCCCCTGATTTTGTGCAGGCTTGCTTTGTAACTGTTTGGTAGCAATAACATTGTCCTGATTTGAAAGGTGGGATCCTCCACCTGGAGAAATGCATTTTTGGGATGGAAAGGGATGTGAGAGACACAGCCAAAGGCTGTGATGTGATGGTGGGGGCCAGGCAGGTAGGTGAACGTATCGAGCAGCTGTCTGTGTTTCTTTACTGTAAATAAGATTAGTTCTTAGGTAGGTTCACTTTGTGCTGGGAGCCAGAGCAGCTCGCTAGAATTTAGAGAAGTCATTTGAGCCAAGTTCAGGAAGACTCAATAATTGTGCCCTTAGGTTCTGAAGAGCAAGAAATGTTTTGAAATAATTATTCCCAGCAGAAGGTGCAATGAGGTTAGGTTAGACACAATGAATAATTCTAACTCCTTACTGTGTAATGACACAATTTAAAATAGCATTTCAGACGTGGGCCTCCCAGGTAACTGGGTTAGATCAGTAACCTCCTTCTCTGATAGAAACTCTTCTACTCATTCCTCAGTGTTGCCTCTTTTTTGCGACTGACTGAACGGGCTTTCTGAGTTTCAGTACAGAAATGAATAATCTGACTATCTTATTTATTCATAATATTGAAGCCATATTAATTAAGCAATAAAATACTCCAGACAGCTTGTTGTTAGGATTATTTACATACCATGTGTGTTAAAGGGGGAGGAGGAGGAATTAGTGGCTCCATCCTGAGAGGTGACTAAACACTAGAGGAAACAATTCCAGGCTTTTTATAGCCTGGAATATATAGCCTATATATCTCACTGTGACTGTACATATAGACAAGATGCTTATTTGAGGGCAAGGTAGAATACAGTTTTCAATATAAATATTTTGGATGGGGGAGAAAAACAACATCCTTGAAAGTAATTCAGGGGAGGAAGATCCTTTTGAGTAGCTGTATTCGAGGTTACAGAATAACTGCTGCACCCTAACATATTGTCAACCTAGTGGCTGAAAATCTTGAAAAAGAAAAGTGGTCTCTGAAGGGAAATCAATAAAATAGTATTCTCTTGCAAGAGAAAAGATGTGCATAAACTTTACAACAGAGAAAATAACAGTTTGTCCACAGCAGCAATGCAGTCTAGGCTCTTAACTACCATAATTTATGTGAAGGGCTCCCAACATGACTGAGTCTTCCTCATACAAATTGCTTTTATCTGTCTTCTGCCCCCTCAAGCACCATTCTGCTACTGCTCCTCATGGACACTGAGCCCAGGCCATGAGAGACTTCAGGTTCTAGCTTCTTCTCTCAGCTGTACATATTCAGGCATCAGTTCCTCACTGCTCTGCAGGGACTGGCTGGTACATAGGATTAGGAAGACTAAAACTATGAAGAAAAGCTCAGGTGGGTATGGTTCATCCTTCTCCAAAGGAAAACAACTAGGAAGTAATGAAGGCACCTGGAGCACAGATGAAGTAGTCTCAGTAAATTACAGAGGGCTGAGGGTCTGATCTGTGTTTGTTTAGTACTTGGGAGATCTGCAGTGTCCCTTAAACTTCAATCCAGCATCAAGAGAAGCAGAGTTTATTTCTTTCCTTCTGGAAGACATTTTGGAACCATCTCTGCTAAACTTGAAGGCAGTGCAAGGGCTGTAAAGCGAGCACTTTTTGTGTGGAGAAAGAAAATTACTTTCCTATTGCCTCTGTTGCCCCAAGTATTCAGGCAAGTATCTGTTGATGAGCATCCTCCTCTCTTTCCTCCCCTTAGTTTCTGTTTGCTGAGTTTGTTTGTGTAGACAAAACTCATCCATGTCCTGCACACCCAGCTCTGTCATGACAGGCAGGCCTGGCCAGCTGAGGAAGCCAGTGATGTGGTTGTGGGCTACCTTGGCAGCACACCCAGCGCCCCGGGATTCTGTGGTTTGCAGTTATATGGCAGCATGAAGAGCAGCGCATCTTCTGCTTGGATAGGCAACGTGTTCCTTGGCAGGCTCCCCAGAAGGGTCATCTAGATTTGTATCTCTTTGTCCTCGCTGTACTAATCACCTCGTGGTTAGTGCAGATGCCTGGCTTAGTCTCCTCAGCAGGGTCAGAGAGGGGAAATGTTTCAGGTCTCCTCATTCCTCTGTTTGTCTTGGTTTTCCCAGCTTCACAGGGGAGATAGCAGCACTGAGACAGCCAAATATTTGCTTGTATGAGTACATATCTTAATTAGTAGAGTCCTTTGAAAAACTGGCTGTGGCAAGTGCTCCAACAGCAAAGAGGAATCCTTCATGTTATAAAAAGCCTGTAATTGTTTTCTCTAGCATTTAGTCACCTCTCAGGATGGAGACACTAGTTTCTCCTCCTCCCCCTTTAACACACACAGTATGTAAATAATCTTAACAACAAGCTCTCTGGAGTATTTTATTGCTTAATTAATATGGTTTCAATATTATGAATAAATAAGATCACATTCAGATTGTGAGTACAGTAAAGTTAAGGGGATATGATCCAAGAAGGAGTTTCAAATCCCTTCGCATCTGTTCCTCTATTTTGTTGGATTAATTTTATGTTCTAAATTAAATTATTCTTATGAATTTGTTTCCTCTGATGTTCTGCCCTCCTCTGCCCATCTTTTCATCATCTGTCTGTTCAACACCTTTCCTGCTCTCTCGCACAGGGAAATGAAAGCCACTTGACAGCCCAGCTGGCTGAGCAGGTCTGTGCTATTCCTCTCCATCCCTTGTGGGGCTGCTGAATGTGATGGGCTTGGAAAGCTGTGGACTTATTAGTCTCTATTTTCAGATGAATGCAGGCTTTCCAACTGGCATTCATTGTTACTTTGATCCAGGTTTTAATTGAAAACTTGGGAATTCTAAATCCATTGAACTGTAGTAGACTTATTTTTTAGTAAAAGATCCTTTTCTTCCTCTCTTACCTGCCCTTAAATAAAACTCGAAAAAAAAAAATCCAAGCAACTCCCAGGGCCTTGCTTATTTCAGTTTAGTAAAGGAGAAAAAATTGTTACGTATTCATCTTCTTTATAGGGTTCTTACAAGGATTTTTAAAAACTTTTGGCTACAGAAATGCTGATGTGCTTATAGCTTCCAAGTTATCAAAGAAAGTAAAAAAACAGCCTGAAAAAGGTCACAAGACTCGGGAACCAGAAAAAACTCATAGGCATAAGAGATGTTTATTTGGTAATCAAAACTTTTCATTTTGTTAAATTATAAACTGTCAATGGAGAGAGGCTCCTCAGGCTAGGAGAAGGACCTGGCACATTTTGGGTGTTCCCACAAGGGAAAAATAGCTTGGTTGCAGGTATAGGTGCCAAGGAGCTACTTGTTCTCTTTGGCTTACAGAAGAGTCTTTGCTCAAAGTTTCTTCCCTACAGACCCGACCTTGCACAGCACAGCCTGCTAAGTTCTCTTGCTGCTGCTTCCAGAATTCTGCAGCTCCTGCTGGGGTGCAGCTGCCTCCCCAGCCACCCTGACATCCCCCTTGCTGAGAGTGGCCAGCAGTGCTGCTGTGAGTTACTGGCGTCTGATTGTGTGGTTCTTATTTCTCCTAAAATGAGCAGCTCCATATTTCCAACTTCCATATTCCACATTTGATGGGATCAAAAGCTGTCATAAATCCTCTCTCCTTTTTCTTAATGTTGTCTTTTTATGGTGTGCAGATGTTAGTGAAACTGGAGTACTTTATCTCTGCTAAAAAATTGTGTAAAATCAACCTGAGAGGTTAGAAAGCCCTTGGAGAGGTACAATCCAACATGGCCAGACTAAATCACCATTTAGAAATGGATTATGATTAGAAATCTTAACGTTTTTCCAGGAGTGTTGTCAGGCCATGACCATTTACCTGCTGCTGTGTCTCATCGGGCATATTGGAAGACAAAGACTGGTATCTCCTGCGGTCCCTTTGAGTATATCTTTGCTCCAATTTAATTATGATTATTCTTGCCCTCATTTGTTGCAGACTCCTGATTGCATCTGGCTGCTCATGGAGCAATCTGAATGGTGTGTGCCTTGTCCTCCTTCCCTCACAGGGAATGCAAAGAAAGGATACAGGAGGCATCCTAAGTCAGCTCCCACATGTTGAGGGATGTGTGCTGTGCTTGTTGCTTCATGGTGCTATCTCTTTGAGTCTGACTCCTGGAATCTTTTCCCATTTAAGGCATATTAGTCATAGTCTCTCCACTTCTAATTTTTTAAAAAAATTTTGCTTGCTTTTACTACTTATACTTATCTCTTCTCCGGCAGTAAAAGAAACAGCAACTTAATGCAAAGTAAATCATACCTGATTTATGCTTGTATAAATAGTGTGTATCTCTTCATGTACAGGTAAACGGAATTATAAAGACATTTGTGAATAAAATTTTGAGAAATGAGAGAGTTCACTAGTAACTCATTTACCGTGACAGGAGATGAATAGAGGTAATTTAGTCTCATAAAAGTAAAATTGGCTCATGTCTTACATGGGGATGGGAAAAAGATTATTGTTTAGCAGCTGGAAAGCTGAGTAGAGTTGAGAATTGGCAGCTGTGCTGAGGGGGTTTGACTGCCTGGCTCTGTAACCTCGGGTGAATCATTTAGTGTGTGTGGTGTACATGCTGCCTCCTGTAAATACAGATCTAATTCTTGGCTAGTTTGTAGAGGGATTTGTTCTCCCTAAGTGAGGCACCAGAAATAGGACTTTGGTGTGATGCTGCTCTATTGCCATGTTTGAATAAGAGCATTTCCTCCTCTCCTTTCTCTTGTGGCTCCAAGTGTATTTCGGTCTTATATATTTGCTCCAAGTGTATTTCAGTCTTTGCATCTTTCCTGGGGACAAAATGGAAAGTAATCTTGAAAGAAAATATCCTTTGGTTTTAAAGTTATATAATAATAAGATAAAAAGATTAGGGCCTGTGGGAGTAGGCATTATGAGACTCAGATGGAGTACATCATCTTCTAAGGTACCTACCTTGTTGGACAAATAAGCTGGACTGAAGACACAAATGAAATGTGCCTGGGAACTTCCTTCCAGGACTGTTCCTAGTGGAAATGTTGTGCAAATCCCCGAGTTAAAGGATGTCAGGGCTCTGCTCCGTGGTGTGGGTTGAACAGCAGCTCCCTCTCAAAGTTTAGACATTGCCTGAAATGAGAGACTTGGCAAGGATGAGGTGGATGCAAAAAGAAAAAAGAAAAGCACGAAAAGAGGTAAAGATGTTGCATTGCTAGCTTTGGAGAACCCCGGAACCTTTTCTGCCACTTTGGAGAAGCACAGCAGTGGTGGGTGTGTTCTATATTTGAAGGTGGAGCAAAAGAGGAGTTCTGGATTGGTACTGAGATGGCTGCCAGCTTTCAAAGGTTCAAGTGGGTGCTTTATAAAAATCTATAGAACTATCAAAATGCATTGGTTCTGCATTGTGGGTAATGTTTGTTTATTGGTGTCAATGGATTAAACCCCACAAAATGTCCATTTTTTACTAACCTGGTCACTTTCAGTGTTTTTAGGCTCTTAAGAAACCTAAACAAGGAGACTGGCTCATTTCTACTGGTGTTTTGTTTCCTAAGAAGTCTTTGCATCAGTCTTTTTGAAGCTGGCTATTATAGTATGAAATAGAGTTGCTAAACCTTACATTATCAGTAATTAATATAATGATTATGTTTCTCTTTTCAGTTTTGTGGGCTTTCTGGTTCCTCTGAGTGGTGATGATGTGCAGGCTGCCCTTTCTTAATGAATTATTTACACATTATTGCTGGTAACTGGAGACCGAAAGATATTTTGTGTCTCTTTATAACATTTCCTTAAATTACTCCAAAGATGCTGCTGTGTCAGAGCTACCATACATGCTACTTCTGGGCTTTTAATCAGCTTTTTAATCATGCTACAGATCTGTAAATACTGTAGTTTACAACAGTTTGGGGCTCTTGGCTAAACACTATAAACAGCTTCAGCCTGGGACTTGCTGAAGTCCCCAGTGATTGCTCAAGCCTGAGTGCGAATCCTTATGCTTTGCAGCCTGGGCTGAGATTTGCCACCAGGATTTTAAAAAAGAAGTTGATTCAAATTTAGGAAGCTGTACAAATGCTTGAGGTCTTGGTAAGCAGGGAAGAGCTGTGTGAGTTCAGGGAAATCTCCATCTCTCCTAATCTTTAAAGGTCTGTGTGCATCTCTTGGTGATTTACTCGAAGAATGCCTCTAGATTCCTACCTCCAAGTGAAAGGACAAATCCAGTGAGGGGTTCAAGTGAATATGAAGTGTGGAAGCTAAGGACAGAGAGCTAATAATCCAGGCAAGGAAAACTATGCACAAATAATTGCAATTTTTCCTTGTGTTGTGGTTTAACCCCAGGCAGCTGCTCCCTCATTCCCCCACCAGCAGGACTGGGGAGAGAAGTGGAAGAGTGAAAGCCAGAAAACTCGTGGGTTGAGATAAAGACACCTTAACAGGGAAAGCGAAAGCTGTGCATACAAGCAAAGCAAACCAAGGAATTAATTCACTGCTTGCCATGGGCAGGCAGGTATTCAGCCATCCAGCAGCCTCCTGTGCTGTGGGGAAACACAGAGATGCATAAATACACCATGATGAGGGACGGGAATTTTGCAGTTGTGAGAGGACAGCAGGCCATCTTGCAGTGCAGGGTAATATTTGGGGAATGTTTTTTTGCCTTTTTTTATTTCTGGTTGTAGTAAATGTTTTCAAGGACTGACTTCAATGTGTGGTTTTCTAAATCTGTGCCCCTGTAGATGCATAACAGGTACACTATATCTTCCCTCTGTAGCATGTCTGTTCTGTGAGCCTCAGTCCTTGAAAGGAACTGCCATTTTTCAATTCTTGGCCTGTCTGAAGATGATGCTTTTGAAGTGCCTAGTTTGTGATTCATACCCATTATCTCTGATTCCTTCTCCATTCTGAAGTACCTTACTGTTCTCATGGATCATCTTGCCTGATGCAGCAGTTTCCTTTATAAGTTATGACATTGTCTCTTTGCCATCTTCCTTTCAACACAATGCTTCCACTGACCCATTTTGCCTTACTCTTTTCACTGCTGATCTTCCTACACCCTTTTCATGTTTGAATAATTGCCCAGTGACTTAGATTTACCTTATCTCCTATTGTAAAAATTTTCAGGGAAAAAATGTGTCTACATAACTTGCTTTACCTTTATAGCACTATAGAGTATAAATGGTTGTTATTAATAATGCATACCAAAATTGGCCTCTTACTTGACAAGTCTACTTCTATTTTAGCATATAATATTTATGTCATGCTTGTAAGTAGTCATCAGCATATTTCATAAAATTAATGGAGTCCCACAAAATGGGAACTCACTACTGCGTCTGGCTGTAAAATTTTTGCTGAGAAATGGAAAGAGGCTGCAGGATTTTGTAGGCAAATTATGAAAGCTGAAGATTTGGCTTTGTGTGTATTTGGCAGCCAGTGTTGGAAACAGAGTGATATATCTAATCTATTAAAACATTTTAGAATGATAGAGAAAAGAAAGCTTCGAATTTCGTTGAAACTATTCAAGTTGACATGCACACTTTAATTAAAGAAGCCAAGCACCAGCTGAATCGAAGCCACTGATTTGTTTTCACTGGGAAAAACAGCTCTCAATGATAAGAAGATTGAGAGTTTGCTTAGTGAGAATAAATTCATACATGGTGTTTATTGTCTAAACCATACTTGAGAAACAGATAATCTGTAGCATATTAAAAAGTAAATGACAGAAAAGAGAAACATGGCATGTCTGCCACCTTTTCCTCAAGTGTTCCTTAAGCTGTTTATCCACTCCATAAGACTCCATGCAAAATTTTATGGAATTGTTTTCTGAGTGAAAAATTGACTTTGCTAAAATGAACAATTTTGCCACTGACTTAAATGGAGCAGGTTTTCTTGCTGAAGAAGTTATTTTTAGAAAGAAAAATGTTTGTTGATGCAGGAAATGTATCCATGTTAGCCCATTTTTGGTGACACCATAGACATAAAGATGGAAGATTGCCCAAGCAGGTTTCAGCCGTGACCAGCCAATTAATGCTCTATTGGAAAATGTTCATATATTTCAGTGTGACACTGTTGCCTCCTCGTATTTTGCTTTGGAACAGAAAGAAGTGAGAATTAGATGCTGAGAACTATATTACAGTCTATCAAATCCTATGGCAGAAGTGGATAGTTGTAAGGTTTGCTTAGATCTGTAAATATATCTTAGTAAAAAACAGAAATAGAGTTTGCATGTTCTCTAACTTTTTTTTAATGAGAAATGTTCAGGTTTGTGAATAAAATAAGATGTGGACAGTAGCATTTTTTTTCTGGACAAGACTGTTACAGTACATTAAAACCACACTGCCAATTGTTATTTTTGCCTTTAACTTGAGGTGTTCAGGACTAATGATAATTCTGAGCTACTTTGATTGATGATGTGAAAGCAACACACAACTGGAATGAAGGCATAAAATATTAATAATGAGAGGGGTCCTGTAAAATGCCAGCACGGGAATAGTAAAAGGCAAACAACCTTCCACAACTTGGCCACAAAGTGTGCACAGAGTTTGGGGAGCACATGAAAGTTCTAGAGGGGCTTCCAGTGGGAGGGTTTATTATGGTGAGTTTACAGGGTGAGTGAGAGCTGGGGCAGAGAGAGGAGCAGACACCTGAGACATGAGGGTCAGTGCTGGCTTTGGAATTATGCTGAATGCTAGCAGCCTGCTGGGCTCTAGATGGATTCTGCAGATGTTCCATCCACCACTCTGTGCATGTATGAATGCATAAACCCAGGAGAGGGCAAAACCCTGTGGTTTACCTCTTCTTGCAGTATACAGAGCGGAACTCGAGTCTCAGTAACCATTTCCTGGATTTGCTTTTTGATGTGTAATCTCTCCTCCTGCATTAGAGATCAACTAGGACAGACTAATCCCAAGATTAAGGTGGATCAGATGAAGGGCTGTTTCCACAGCAGATGCTGCCGTGTGAGTGCTGAGTTCCTCTTGTGATAGAGCAAGGCCATAGGGCAATGCACATGGGGCAGATCCTGCTTGTCTTGACTAATTGTCAGCTCAGTCCCAGCTCCCTTTCCCTCTGCAGAAAACAAAGCACACCAAGCATCCAATTAAGGAGACTGAATTGGTTGAAATTCTAACCCGGGTTTGCATTTACATCTCTTCTGAATCAGTCTTCAGGAAGGCTGGCATCAGTTCATGTTTGCCTTGTTGAGTAGCAGTTTGTCTAGTCCTGGAGCAAGCTGCAGGAGGGCATTGTCTGCTGACTGCACCAAGGACTTCACTGTGTAGCTGAAACTGCTGCAAAAAATCTCAGAGCTACCCTCAAAAATGATTTAAGCAGGTCTAATGAGTAAGTCTTTTGACAGAAATTGATACTACTGAGACTGTTCTGTAAAATCTTGACAGTTTATTTCAGTATCATCTTGGGAGGAGGCTTTCTACTAAACAGAGAAAACAAGGTTATCCAGGAGGTGTAGCTGTTATTTCAATATTTAGATTGGAAAACTTAATGTCCTTCTGAAACAAAATATAGTTACAGTTCCTATGACAACGTTTTCCCTCTCCTCTAGAGCATGGGCTAACGACAGGATTTCATTACATGGTCATGTAACACTGGGCACTGTGACAGCCTTGTCATCTCCACTGCGCTGTTTGCTCCTAAATGGCATTTAGCTTTGCCCACTTGTGTTGCGCAGAGCATGAATTGTAGTGACCGACCTTCACTGTGCTTATTGCCTGCCACCTCCCACTTCCCAGGTTCCCTCTTTTCATTAGCAGGCTCATTTTCTACCAAAATACATTTGGTATGCTGAAATTTTATTTACAAAAATTCCTAGAAACTTATTTCAGTGGTAGAAATTATATATGCTGATATATATGCTGATATTAAGAACAGCATCTTAACAAGTACGCAGAGTACTGACAAAAATTAGAGTACGGCAGCTAGACCAGAATATGCAGCAGATTCCTGTAGTTACTTCTGCAACGCACGTAAGAAAAACTATAACCAGTTGAGCAGATATATTAAAAGACTTTATTCACAATAGAGAAATTTTTACAAATATAAGTTCTTAAAAATTAAGCATCTTGATCTATTATGTATTCCATAATATCAATTTATATAAAGATGAAAAGACTAAATGGAATATGTACAAATCAAAACCAATTTAAATACATGATAGAAATGGATATGTATGAAGTTACCATAGAAACAGTAAGCCATTGGGCATTGCAAAAATCTGTGTATAACCAACACATATGCAATACTTATCTCACAAACAATCAAAAAATATTTTTTTTCCCTGTGAACCAATGTTGGTGCCACTTAAAGGGATCTACCTCTTGGGACTCAGCATATTCAGATTTAAATTCATTATTATACTACAAAGAAATGGAAGAAGTGTGGGCAGTGTGTTTATGCAAAGATAATGCACCCATGTCACTGTCTTCTCCCTCCTGCCCCCCCACCCCCCCAAACAAAAAAATAGCAATTTCTTTTGCTCGTACAAATGACTGGGAACACAAAGTCACCATCACTAGCCAATTCCATGAAGTTAGTTAAGTGAATGGGAATTAAAATGCTTGTTATCTTATTTATCTAACAAACAGTGGTAAATATGGACTGTTTAAAAATGATTGCTCTAACTTTGGTGTTTCGGGGTTGTTTTAAAAAAAAGAAAAAAAATTGATATATTCTGTTTATGAAAAGTTTTTTCTTACAGTTGGCAGATCTACATGTTGTACAATCTTCTTGTCTACTTACATTAGTTTACAAAAAGTACAGTATAGTGCAGTTTGTACATACAACCTGAATACCAATACCACATCAAATTTGTGCTCTTTCAAATCATCCTAACTCCCACACTAAGAAAAATTCATACGAAATGTCTGTATTACAAGGAAACAGCCACGATACTTATATTTAAGTACATAAAACCCAATGCATGGAGCTGTGTGACTGGAGCCTGCTTTTGAAACACAGACCTGTCTTGTTCTCTGCTCTTCCCTTCAGCTCACTAAGTACCAGCAAGACCACTACAGACAGCTGGGGGTTCTCTTGGTTAACAAAGCCATGTAGAAAGTGGCTTAGAAAACACACTTATCAAAGACTGTTTCTGTCTGAGATTTTATAGTTGCTTAACTGTGATGAGGTCTAAAGCATCACATGCATATGGGAGGCAGTAGCAGCAGGTGACCCAATAAACATAACTAAGAAAAAAAGTAATTATTGTTACATGTTAAAAAGAGAGGAAATATTTTAGTTTCATTCCACAGCTATGGTGGTTCAGGGAGTAGAAAAAAAAAATCTCCCTTATAAATACTATTTATAAAGAAATACAACGAAGTATAGTCCTCCAATGGTACAAATTCTCGAGAATCAAAAGCAGCAGAATTTCTGCTTTTCAAGAGAGGAGGAAGTCAAGATCTCATTCTTGCCTGATTGGGTTCAGAAACCTGCTGTGACATGAGGGAATTCATAGTTTAAGAAAGAAAATAATAATTTAAAAAAACAGTGAAGCAAAAAGTTTTGAGCTGCTGTGCTGGCTCTATGTAAGCAGGTTTTGCCTGCACATCCATTTCTACCCATTCTTCTAGTGCTGGGTGGCACAGGCTCACCAAGGTGCCCCAATACCTCCCATGTAGGAATGTCCAGCTCTGCCAAGCCTGTGCTGGAGCATCAGCAGATCCTTGACTTGCCCCCTACACCAAATTTGGCAGCTTGTGTGGCACATGCCATCTCCTTTGTCAGCAGGGGAGGCAGACAGACAGCACTCTATTTACAGACTTGAGGGCAAACTCTATGGGTCAGCTTCCAGCTGCTATATATAAAAGTGTAATTAGTAATTTTTGATTTCTACCTAAGAAAGCCTCCACTGCAGACCTCTATCAGCATAGAAAAAATGTACTCTGAAGCCTAAACAAATGTGTTCCCTCAGCTGAGATTAGCAATGCTGACCATGTGAGCTATGTTACTAAATACCATTCAAGAACATTACTGTTCAGAACTAGATTGGTTTCATTGCAGTCCAATCAATGAATAATGGTCTTAGAATGGGAAGCCAGGTGTTTCCTACCTGAAATGCATGGAAGTCATCCTATCACTAAATGAAAACACAGGTAGATTTAAAAATCATGTAAACCACTTCAAACCAAGTAGAAACAGGAACTGATCATGCCTCATTTCTTCTTCCCTTTGGTGATGCCACAGAGCAAAACATTTTTGGCAAAACTGTTACCTTTCTTAGTAAGCCAGGCCTCTAAGGAATACTTTTTAAGCACATTACATTTCTGTTACTTAAGACAAGACAGTGTTGTCAGAAAGCTTTTGTTTAATGCAGGAAAACTTCCTCTCTGAATGACTTATGTGCAGGAGAATGGATTGCAAGCAACCTCACCCCTGATGAATTTCAGCTGTACTAACTACCAAAGAGTGGAAACAGCCTTGCCCATCCAATAAGGATAGGTATTATAAAAGAGTGGGTTAGCTAGCTGGGAGTCAGCTGGAGATGGAGTCTGCTGGGAGGAGGAAGGGTCATGTGGTTGTGTAGGGGACAGATAGGGACAGGCAGTCATGTAAGGGACAGGGAGGAGTTAGCTGGTCAAGCAGAAGGGAGAGAGAAGTCAAAGCTGTGTGGAGCTGCCTGTGGTAAACTCGCAGAGAAAAGGTATGAGGAACTTTGAAGATAGTAAGGGACTGACACTAGTGTGAGTCGTGCCTCTGCAGTCATCTGGTGACCCTGATGTGATGCAACGCAATCCCAGGGTGATTTGGGCAGACAGCTGAGAACCTAAGAGCAGTTTTTGGTCAGGCAGGACCAAGAGCCTAAATGACTGGATGACATTTAAAGAAGTGCACCATCCCTGGTGAGCATCTGGGAACTTAGAAATGGGAACTCAAATATTATGAGAAGGAAAATTAATTTTGGATATGTAGTTACAAATTTTGCAGACGAATGGTGTTGCAGATGAGAAACGGGTGCCATGCATGTTGCTTATTTGGTATAAAGGAAATGGAGTAAGAGCAAATGTAAAAAGACTGCCTTTATAAAGTGTGGGAGAGTAACACAACAAAACAAAAAAGAGGTGACTGAACTCAAAGAAAACATTGCTTCAGCAGATAGAAGAACTGAAATTGCTGGTGACAGAAGCAACAAAGCTGAAGAAGGAACAGGAGAAATCATTAAAGTAGCGAGATACAGGAGAAGCTGGAGACAGAGTAGTTCTATTATTCAGTACAATGTGTTATTTGATGGTGAAACATGTATTATATCTATGAATTACAGCTATTAATTTTTGGACTTTAATAGTATGTACTGTATGAATCTGGGGAGTGAATCAAGGTTAATTCACACACACACACATTCAGGGGCGAATAAAAATTACAAAAGCTTTAGGCTGATGTTCTATACTGTTTAAAGTAAACCAAAAGAGAGTTAATAGTTAATGGGAAAGAATGCAGAATGAACTGGACAAAGTTGGTGTGCTGCTGCAAACTTTCACCTTGAGTCTACATTTTGAATACCACAGGTAGCCCATCTGAAGGAAGATATGGAGTTCTAATGTACAAAATAGTTCCATATGCAAAGAGAAAATGAATGAGATAAGACTCTTAGCTCTAAAGAAAAGTGAATTCCTAAAGAACTCTATGATAATCTACATCATGCAGAAAATAAATATGAAATAATTATCTCTCATATAATCACCTGCTGAAAAAAAATCATAAAGCAAAGCTAAGCAGACTGCCTGGGATATTTGAGAACCAGGACCTGAAGCATATGTTCTTATTGTGACATGTTGCCTAAACATTTGCGTAACTGTTAGTCTTAAGTGAAATATGTGAATGTATCACAATGTCAGTTTACTTGAACATGTCTCTCTGGAGATGCTGCAACTTTTTAATTAAAAGGAAAAGGGGGAATTGTAGGAGAATGGATTGCAAGCAACCTCACCCCTGATGAATTACAGCTGTACAAATCACCAAAGAGTGGAAGCAGCCCTGCCCATCCAGTAAGGATGGGTGTTATAAAAGTGTGTTAGCTGACTCCAGTGGGTCAGCTGGAGTCTGCCAGCTGTGTTGTGGGGAGGAAAGGTTGTGCGAGGGACAGGGAGGAGTTAGCTGGTCATGCAGAAGGAAGAGAGAAGTCAAAGCTGTGTGGAGCTGCCCATGGTAAACTCACAGAGGGAAGGCATGAGGAGATTTTAAGATAATAGGGGACTGATGCTGGTGTCAGTTGTGCCTCCACTGTCACCTGCTTTTGAGGAGGCAGGTTTTCCTCAAGGCATCTGAATGTCTAGCTTTATTCATATAGGTACATTAAATTGCTTTGTGGCAATTAACCATCAAGTCTGAGCCTACCTAAATCTTTGCAAAAGTAACAGAAAAACAAATTGTATCTGCTATAATTTTAAGCTTCCAGAAAAATGTCATTGAGTGTTTCTTTTTGCCAACCAACCAAAGGAAAGCTACTGGACTAAATATATGAAGAAGGTTAATAGTCCCTTTCTTTATATGAAATGACTACCTTATTTTACTCCATAGTAGCCTGACTAAAGACATAAGAATAACACCACTTAGAAAAGGGAGGAAACAATTTATTCTATTACAATATTCTAATCAAAACCTGAAAAACTAAGGTCTGCTAACTAATGTGCTAAATCCATAGAAACTAGTCTAATCTAACTTCAACTTACACTGCAGTTTCACAGTTGTGTCTGCATGAGATGAAAATACCCCTATGTAGACTTCATTGATGATGAAATACATCAGATACTTTAGCAAGTAATGATAGACCCGCATAAGAAGAGGCTGTCACAGTCACAAGATTTGTCTTGGATGACACACAAAACAAAGTAACAAAGGAAAAAAAAAGGGAAAAGCTCTTTATACTTAATTCAATATGGCTTTTTGCAACATGGCAAAATATTACAGCTTAAAGCATATATCTCCTCACAGAGGAGAGAAGAATTTTGCAGTCAAATTAAAAGCATAACAGGAAATAAGTAACATGCAGACCTTCTGCTTTTTTTGGCCAAAATGACACTGCAGCCTAACAGAATCTGGGAAGATATCTTATTTCATTTCTAAGAAGCTATTCATCTGAATTAGAGGATTGAGGTTTTATCATAATTAATTGGGTACATTCATAAAAATTTACTGTTAAAGAAAACAGACTGCAAAACACTTGATTAAAATATTTAACTTAAGAATTTAAAACCAAATCATGTGCTCAAGTCCTGGAAATATAAGGAATGAAACAAAGTATAAATTAATTTTAATCTATTTCTGGTTTTCTTCTTTATTCCCATCATCTTTGTGAAGAACAGGGAGAGGATGAGCCTCTGTGTTGAAGACCCAGTGTTCAAATGGAAGAAGATCATCTTCAGAAAACAGCAAATACAGGTACCTGGCAAAAAAAATTAAAAAATAGGAAATTAGACCACATCAGGGAAATGATTTTCAGGAAAACACATAATAATTCATATTTCATTTACTTGAGTATTAAACTTCCTGTTGAGATGGAATTTTCTTGCACAGCAAAAAAACCCTCAGAACTGAAGAGATCAAGACAAAACTTTAATCTCATTAAAAATTTAGGAGATGATGATAGATAATGAAAGCTTTTAGTTTTTCCTCTTAACAAGCCCTGCAAGCTTTCCATTAAAGTTATTTTTTCTTCTTTTTCTAAAGTTTTAAAATGAAAAGTATGCAATATAAACCTGATAAGTTCTCTGTATAGTCAATTTGTTTCATTAGTGCTGGCATATATAATTAGATCCTATCAAAGATAGGAGATGCAATGTCTCAAAAACTATCAAGTACCTTTTACAGAAGTAAAGACAATTTGCAGGAATCAGGGATTTTAGTTTATTAACACAGATTAGAAAAAAAAAAGGCAATTTGGCTTCCTGTCATCTGAGAAAAGCTCTGCTATGTCACTCAGATTTTGTTATGTGAGTGTCAAGGGTACTAATTATAAATACCTATCTGTAAAGATGATACATAGAACTACTTCACATTAATGAAAGTCAACTTTCTTAACTCACTTGAGTGTCTCTGAAAGGAAGAAACTTTGCTGCACATCGTCATGGCTTTCATGATTGTTGTAAACATCTCTAATGCCAGAATAGCCACCATCTACTCTGCAGTGTTTTTCCAGTGCCTGAAGCAGGGAAGAAAACACACCAAATCAGTGAGATTAACAAAATGAATAATATATGTCAGTTTTTCTGATTGACAATAAAACTAGCAAAAACCACCTGCCACATTTTTTTTGATAAAGAGATGAAAACTTGGTAAAGTTCTAGATAGAAAACTCATTAAAAAAAGACACAGGCATACCTGTCTAATTTTACATTCAGGAAGAGAAGCAAATAATAAATGAATAAAAAGTGAGTACAAACCAGCTTTCAGAAGGAAAGATGTATGGGTATAAATGTTTAAAGACATGATTTTCACTTATATTCTTTTTCTTCCTTTTAATAGGATTAACAATAGCTTTTCTTTCCCAATTCCTCGGCCTTTGGAAATTGTGATACCTATAGCTTTTCTCTCATATTTTGGGACTTAGAATGATTGTGACATAATTGAACACCATACTAAAGATCAGTCTTTTCCTTACGCCTGCAAGTCCCTTCAAAAAAAGGAAAGGCAACTATCCATTTTCTGTGTAAGTTGTATGGCTTCTCCTTGCAATTATTTAATTTTTCAATGGGAAACCACTGATATTTGGCTCTGACAGAATTTCTTCTGTGCAGAAGTCATATTTTTCTTTGCTACCTCTCTGAAAACGCTTTGTCTGTTACACAGGAGTAGACAGAAAGCCAGGACTTAACACAACATAATTTAGCTGTAACAATAACAATGTGTTTTTCTCTAGCTAGTTTTCAAACTCTTTATTCAGTTAAAAGGTGTAAAACAGACGACTGATTCCTATCTCACAATAAAAAGAACTACAAGGGCCACCTAAAAATACAATTTCTTTTCTGCCCACAGGAATGTCCTATATATTGAAGAAGGTATATTTTTTAAGGAGAAAAAGAAAGATCAGATGAAGAGTATATACTAAAGGGCAAAAAGGATGCTGGAACTGTAGATATATACAGTGACACTATTTAATAAACTTTGTTGCTTTTATCTTAGGTGTTTGCAGTACTAAAGTGGTATCTATATGTATGAGCCATAACTTCTTTAAATACACTGCTATCCAATACCTTATTTGAATATTGGTTATCTTACCACTACTATATTTAAAAAGATTAATTAATCTTTCTTTTCTTTATGATTTACATATCTAACAAGGCCACAAGTACTCTTACTCTATTCTTATTCTCTTTTACAATAACTCTCTGGTATCACAGAGTATAAGGAAGGAGTAAAGAGAATTTAAGATGATTATATTTAACTCATTATTCAAAAACAAATTCAGAAAATGCTACTTAACCCTAAATAACTTCTTGCAGTGAAAATGACAGTAAGGATGTGGATGGCTGCATTCACTCAGGACCACAGTCCTGTGAAACAAGGTGTTTTCTGTGGAGATATGGTATTGGAACAACAATTTTCAGGCAGAAATACCTGGGGCTTTATCCCCTCCCCAACAGAGAGCCCTGAGATAACTAGTTCCTCCCTTTCTGAAGTTACTACAAATATCACTGAAGTGAGTACAGGATGTGTACATTTTATTTAGGGAATGATGCTGCATTTCAAAACACACAAGCTAAAAAAGCAAGGCAGGGGATATATCTAAACCAGGCAGAATAAGCATTTTCTGATGACAGATGGGACTAAAGAGTCACTAATAATTACTGAGGTATTCATCACCTTCCCCTACTCTCAGGACTCTTTAAGATCTGTGTTTTGCTGTGAATAGATATCCTAAATGTCCTTGATTTTGCTGGAGTCCCTGTAGCTGTTGGCACACGTTTGGCTTGCACATCAGGCTCTCCTTAGTTTTCACTGGAGAGTAAGCTGCCTATCATATATTTAAAAGAGATTTTTCTCCAGAAGAGTTCCTTTAAAATATAACAGCCTATTTGTCTTTTCTTATGTGTCTTTAGGTTCTTTAATTTTCCTGGACACTTTTACTAAATGACAAATATACTGAAGTTCAAAGAAGTAATTTCCTTTGGCTGCTTTTTTCCTTCCCTCTTGTCTACTTCAACCTGCAACGAATTCAAAATGCTGCATCTGTGTCTGGATTTTCAATGTCAAGCAAAAGATGATGTTTTTCAAGGCACAGCAGAAGCAGAACTTGAAGGATAAGGCTACTATGCAAGGAAATACCTGCATTCTAAACAGGGTGAGGTAAAATAAAATCAAATTGTATTTACCATTTATATGCTGTAACATACTTAGAGCCTTCTTTGATTTCAGAGGCATCATAAAGGTACCTGGAGGCACTACTGTGATGTAAACTAAGGGGTTAATTTGCTTTCTGGTGGAATCTACTTGATGCAAATATGACGCATCTCATCCCTCAAAACTACTTTCCACCTAACTAAAGGAACAGGACAACCACCTGCAGGACTTGTAGGATGAAAAGGCTGTCAACCATCCTGGCAGTGGTGGGCTTTTGTGCCCCTTTGTGTAGTTTGACAGTACAGTGGTGTTCACAGTGATAGGAGTAGTGGTGGGCAGGAAGAAACAATTAAACACATTTAAAATAAGCAGTTCTCAGAAAAGGAGGTGGCTAGGACCAGTTATGATACAGTAATGGAAAACATCAAGAAGAGTGAAAACTGGCTGACAGTCTTAAACTATCATAAAGGGAAGAACAAAGGAAGTGCTACGAATTTAAAATATGTGCCACATTTATAACGCAGAAAGGGAGGCTTTCATGACTTAAGCTGATAAAACCTTTCTGACTCAGTAACAGTGGATATTGCTGGTGGTCATAACTGCATTTTCTCCTGCTGCTGAAGTACATACAAAATTATCTTGGACTCAATGCAGTAAAGCAAATTCACAAAGAAAGAAAAAAAAGAGAGGCTATAGCATATTTGTAGTCTATAAAGTTAGAGAAGGATTTAAGAGACTTGTCAGAGAGTTTAGAGGTCCTGACTTTAAAACAGCCTCCTTTTCTGCTATAAGGGCACTGGGAAAAAAAGAGAATGAGTTCTTATTGCCAGAGTAATGAGTTGAAAATGGACATGAAACACCTGAAGAACAAATTTTTTTTGGACAAAACCCAAGTGGTCTGATCTTTCCTCTTTTTTTCTTGTTTCAGTCTCAGGTTCCCCTTTGTGCAACAGGTGCTGGTAATTAAACCAATGACCCTCAGTGGCTGGGGGCTTCCCCAAGGACAGAAAGGGTCAGGTGCTCATTGGGGCAACATTAAGGAGCATAGAGGGAACAGAATTTATGAAACAGGTGCGGTAAGCTAGCACTGTATGTGCTCTAACAAGAAAATACTGTATTAGGTAGAGCTGTATGGCTATAAACACCACGAGAGAACAGGAAGGAAAAAGATTTTAAACCTACGACTGACTACATAAGTTCTAGAGAGCTGTAAGCTTTGTGTTTGTGAAACACCCAACTGCACATTAGGAGAGTGGAAGATGTGCCCCGGGCAGAGAGGGACCAGCTGCAGCTCCCACACCCAGGCTGGGTTAGAGCCAGATTGAGAATAACGGCAAGAATGTTAAACACGGAACACGTGGGGAGTGAGAAGAAGGTAAACAAGTGTACCAGCTTGAAAGAAACACAAACAAACCAAATGGGTAAAGAATAATAATAAGGAAAACATTTCAATTGTTTATAACAATGTTATCCGTGTGGGCAGTAACAATGAGTCAGGAAAAACATCTCCTGGAGAAGGAACAGTTGGCATTGCTGAAGCCTGATCGGACGACTTCCACAACAGCTATTGTAAATATGCCAATTATAATCTGCCTGGGAAAATTCCAGCAGTAAAATGTGTGCCTATGGGGTGGTGTTAGCAAAGAAGAAAGTAAGGGAACAGCCCTATAAATTAGAGGTTTTAAAAACCCAATTGCTTTGGGATTAGTTACTCAGAAGCATATTGTTTCAGGATCCCAGAGCCAACACCTGAGGGAGGCAAATACAATGAATAACTACATAACTACTGAATAACTGAGTAACTACACTCTACTTAGCTGATCACAGTGCTCAATGCAGGTATGGAACAATCATGAATATTCAGGCAAGAAGTTTGAGAGTATAAGCATAGTTAATATTACTATTCTCTTTTGGAAAAAAGGTTTTGCCTTAAATTTAATTCCTGGAGGATACCTAATTACCAGACTTGAAATACCCTTTTTTCCACAATGCTCAACAGCATTTGCACAGCATTTCTGATATTATCTGTACCTGCACAGTGAAAACTGAATACATTTATAGATCTTAGTTGCTGTGGAGGGAGCTGGGTTTATGGGTTCAAAACCCAGTAACAGCTCTCAAGTAGAGTCCCTTAGGGATTAGAAATTGTAGGACACAAGTCTACACGTTCTACACTCAGAGTAGAGCAACCTTCTATAACTAGTGGTGTAAGGCCCTCCAAGAAGATTGCAATCATATGCTTCTAGAAGCGAGAGGTGTTGGGTAAACTGACAAACAGGAGGACATTTTTGAAACCCTGGAAAGCAGTACCTCTGCGCAAGAGAGGTCACGGTGAACAAAATACTGTAGAGAGTTTTGATTTTTTTTTTAATTTTTCTTCAATACAGAGAGCCAGAAAAATAATGTTCTTCAGCTTGCTGTATTTCCTATCAGATATCAGATAATTTAGCAAGGGCAACATCAGTGTGAGGAGGACAGAAGTGAAGTCCAGAGAAGTGTAATAAGGACCCGTACCTGGAGGATGAAACATGGTAAATCTAAGGGCTCTCAACCTTTAGAGTAATTAACTGCTGAAAAAAGGGCAACAATGGATTTGGCAAGCCCATTTTCTGCAGTGCAGACTAGGTGCCCTTTTGGAAGGCTTGTGCTTGACATACACAAATGGCTAGGTTCAGCATGACTGGTTGAAGCTCAAAGGCCAGTGGGACAAAAAAATTCAAATCTAGAAGAAATTGCTATCATTTAGGGAGTTTTTTCCAAATAATTTATGCTTCTTGAAAGTGACATTATTATTATTTTATGTTTGGTACTATCTAGTCCTACACCCTGGCCTTTGTCACCATATTAAAAATCACCTTCATACAATTACTGAAAATGCATTTCATAAAACTTATTTCCATATCCAAGGCTGAAATCTGACACATGTAGGCATGTATGCATTTTCCATTCACATGCAGCAACACTCAACATCTTGGACAGTATATCCAAATGTGACCCCTAATCCTAGAAGTATTTAAGAAGGAGAAATCATAAGGTCTTTTTCTATTATACAATGTCAGCAGTATTTCGTTTTGTCAAAATGTCATTTAGTTGGCAAATTAATTCCTTGAAATCTGAATTAATATAATGGATTTAAAATAAATATTCAGTCTCCAACTGCTGAACAATGTCCAGCTATCATTCAATAGCTTGCTTAACAATATTACTGAGATTTAACAACAAAAATGTTCAAGAGAACATTACCTCGACAGCTTCCCATCCCCACTCCCTGTACTTTGGATCGTGAGTGAGGCGCCACATGTACATGTAGGTTTCTATGACTTCTGGTCGTAGGATGTAGTATTTTTCATTTTGTCTTGTAGCAATGGCCTCAACACCACCATCAAATCTGAAGGCTTCTGGTCCCAGTTTCATTCCTAGCCAATTAAAAAGTACAGACTAAAATAAAGGCATTAAAAAAGATTTCAAATTATGTAACCAAATGAAACTCCCCAAATTACCATATCAAAATAGGCTTTTATGTGGCACAAAGTGAGATTACCCAAAACGATATAATTTATGAAAGATACTGCAGCTCCTCCTGTTTTCAATATTTCATAAATAATTTGGAGTAGCAGAGAGCTTTTCTTCACCAATGCCTCAAATGGCAGTTACAGTTTGAACAGCAATGCTAACATTTGCATTCAGGAAGACTTCATGTAACTAGCAACAAGTAAAATTTTGCCTAAAAGATGAGGATATTTACTTTTGTATATCAAACTGGAAAATACACTCTGGGACCTGAAATTCTGCCAGGGTTATTTCTATAAGAAGAGGATAAAATCCAAAGAAATTTCCTGTACAGAAATCCACTTTCTTTGTGCAATTCTATTGTTCGCCGCATTGTATCAATAGAGCTGAGTGTAAAATATTCTTTTGTGCATAAAACATGATTAATACCTACATTGATGCACAAATAAAGAGAGTCCCTCTCTTAGTTCTATTCAGCTACACAGAAATTGGCATAGTGAAAAAAGTTAATTAATTGCTGTTATGTAACTATCGTGTCAATTACTACAGTGAGGAGATATACTTCAGGTGCACAGAAATTATTTATAAAACAGAACAACCATTTTAAAAATTACTCTTAGAGCAAGGCAGCTTTGAAGGGATGAACAGTTCTCACCGTGCTACAGTTTTCATTCAGCTTTATGCAAAAACACACAGTGCCCTTCAGGAAGGGCAAGCTGTGCAGCCAAACTCTGCAACACGGTACTCACGTGTACGGTCATAGGATTCATGGCAAGTCCTGGCAATTTCAGCTCCCAGCTCGATGTGATGGCCTGTCTTGTCACTGGGGGCTCCATCTGCTCCCAGAGCAAACATGCCTCCAGCAAAACAAGTGAGGTGTCCCATCTTGTGTTCCAGCAACCCGCCCTTCCACTCGGCGATGTACGTCAGGCCGCCGCTCGACTTGCGGATGAGGTGGGTCTCTATGGCCTGCAGAAGGACGTGATCACACACCAAAAGCCCGCTTGGTAAAGGGCAAAGGACAAAGCTGGCTTGTATGTTGGCTGGTTTTGCTCTGTAATGCCTTTGCTCATAAAATGCAATGGATAATACGAGCCAGAATGACTCAAAGTGCAGCTAAACCAAGGCAGATTAACATACATCAGTAATGATGACTAATTTTGCTTCAATGTTGAGCAATTTACGGGGTACGTTTTATAAAAATGTTGGAAAGACCTACAAAATACACTTCAAATTTTGAATTATTTTATATTTTCCCCTTTCTACATTGAGCAGTTTCAGGTAATTCAGCTTTCAATAGTGATTTAACTTTCAATAGTTATTAGCTATCGCTTCAGCTTCTGTATTTCCCATTTTAATTCTGACTTAAAGGAGGTGGTTATTGATATAATTTAATGTAAATTATATACAGTCATAACTCATATTAAAAACACTAGACTCAGTGTGTGCAGTGAATGATATTAGGCGTCTGAGTCTAAATGGCATTCCCAAAGTCCAACGGGTTTCCCCTCTCAAACCGAAATCCTCTACTTATCCATCAAGAGCAGGGTCTCACTCAGATCTTTGGGAAAAAAACCTAAGCAGAATAAAAATACACAAATCTAGTGGGAACTGGAAGTTGATGATGTTAGCAATGTATGGTCACTAATTAAAAAATCCAGAGAGGCAGCCTTCCATTGTGAAAGGAACATAAATACAACAGAGGAGATGCAGAAGAGCACATTAATTAGAAGCCCACAAAGAAAGTAAGGTATTACTCTTTAAAAGGTAATGGAGATAACTCTGTCATACATTCAGTTATCCATTGGTGATCTGGTTGTTCTGTTGAAATCATAAGATACAGAAACAGTACTCAACATGCATTATTACAAGAGAAAACCATTACAAAATATCAATGCAGACAACTATTGACAAAAAAAGCCAGAATTTTTTTACAGTTTTATAAAGAAAAAGTAGTGATTGTAGTTACTTCTTCCCATTTAAACATTTTTAAACACGGTTCCTTTATAAGCATGAAAAATCCCCTCTAAATTAGAAGCATCAGCAGAATAATTGTACAATTTTTACATACTGATTTTTTTCTGCCAAGATTGAAAACTATACCTTTTTTTTTTTTTCCTAGTATTATTAGTGCACAGCACTTAGTAAGGATGTCTTCTGCCCAGATCCAGAGCCACTATTAGCTCAGAAAACTTCTCCACCCCTTGTTTCCACCTTGATTGCATGCTTTTACCACTAGGTACCTACTCGGAAACATATTTAAATTTTAAAGCAGAAGTAAATAATGAAAATTCCTGTGCTTTAAACAAATTCTGCTTTAAAAAAATCCTGCATAATTTAACCTATAAAAAGAATTAGATGTGAAAGGGGAAAGGTGAGAAAACACACAATTTTGTGGGAAATAGCTGTCAGACACATTTGGGCATTCTAACAAGAAGCTACCTAAAACCAAGTTGAAATAGGAAAAACTTTAATGACATTTCATTTAACCTTTCAGCATGGTGTCTCCCATCTCACCAAAACAACAGTTCTAAAAATTGTTAGTAACTTAGCTGTTGGGTCAGAATTTATTTAAAAAGTAAACAAACTATAAAAATAGATTGATAACCAAATTTACCTATGTTACATTTTTTTGAAGTAATGACTGAAAAACAGAAGGAAGTGTTACTGTACCTGACTGACATAACAGCAATGGTGCACTTTTGAACTTTATTAACTAGACCAGAGTTGATTCTTGCAGTATAAAAATGGATTTTGTGATATCAATTTGTGTTGGTGAGTTTTCTTCTCTCTTTTGGCTCAAGATTAAAGTTCACGCTGAAAAAGGATGACTTTCAAGAGTTTTAAAATTATTCTAACAAATTGGTGTTAAGAAACTAACAAATTGATGTTGATTGATACCAAGAATGTCACAAAATAAAAATATATTTCCAATTTAAGTGTTCGTGTTTAGTAAAGCAAATCATCTCTGTTTTATAAATGGGGCCTATTAAGATCTAGTACATATGTCTATTAAAAGTTATTTTGTTACGTAACCATCTTATTTAAAGCTATTTTTATGAGGTAGTTATTAGATATATTACAGACTTTCAGATTGCCTCAGATTGTCCATCTATACCAGTGTGTATGTCTTTATTAATGGCATGCTAGGTCACTATTCATTTTTACCCAGACAAATCTGAAGTTTAAGAGCAGGATAGAAAGGAAGTGTTATGTTCCCATAGGGAATGCTACTTGCTATCTGCAGTGCTTTGGGTGCAGTTCTGGCAGGGAAATCAAGTGAGTAAAACAAGATATAATAAAAAGAGGATATGTAGTGTAGTGACAAAGATCCACCCAAGTGAAAAGCTCTGTCTGGTACAATTGTTTTTGAATTTCATACTTAAAATAAACTTATTTTTATTTTGATATGTGTCCCACTTCAAGGGACACATTTATTTGAATTGCAGGTCTATTTCAACTTGCTCCCCAGCTACAAATTCCTTCCTGCACTGTTTGCAGATCACAAAGAGGGATGTAGCACCTCTCCTATGAGGAAAGGCTGACAGAATTGGGATTGTTCAGCCTGGAGAAGAGCAGCTTTGGGGTGACCTAATTGCAGCCTTCCAGTACCCAAAGGGAGCCTACAAGAAAGATGGAGAGGGACTTTGTACAAGGGCATGTAGTGACAGGACAAGGAGGAATGGCTTCAAACTGAAATAGGGTAGGTTTAGATCAGATATTGGAAAGAAGGTCTTTGCTGTGAGGGTGGTAAGGTACTGGAACTCATAGCCCAGAGAAGTTGTGGATGCCCCATGCCTGGAAGCTTTCAAGGTCAGACTGGATGGAGCTGCGAGCTCCATGAAAGGTTTCCCTGTCCATGGCAGGGGGTTAGAATGAGATGGTCTTTAAGATCCCTTCCAATCCAAATCATTCTATAAGTCTGTGATATTTATCACTATAGAGATTATTATTTCTTCTTACTGTAATTAATATTCTCAACATAAACCAATATACAGTATCTGAAAGCAATCAAAAAGCTAGAAGAATGTGGTCTTTTGTTAGCTGAAAAGACATGACTTTAGTTAATAGTTGTTTGCAGCTGGTACAGTTTTTCTTTAAGTAAATGGAAATTTAATTTCATTCTAGAATGTATTTCTGCAATTCAAATAGTAATTTATTTCTTTCCATCAAGGTAGGGCGAGAGACAGTGCAACAGAAAAGGCTGGAAAGAGAAAAAGTAGCTACAAATATATGTTACCTAAGGGACCGATAGCAGATGCTACCTGGTAGTGGAAAAAAAATGGAAAGGAAAAAATCGAGACAACCTGATTTGAGGCTGTAGTTGACAAAAAAGGAGAGGAAACTAAAGTAAACAAACATTTTACAGATATTTAAAGAAATACATT
The DNA here is from genome assembly GCA_032173965.1 of Sitta carolinensis. Lineage (NCBI taxonomy): Eukaryota > Metazoa > Chordata > Aves > Passeriformes > Sittidae > Sitta > Sitta carolinensis. The sequence continues at coordinate 49,380,295 of JAVUNC010000004.1, forward strand.
TACTACATGTAAAGCTGGTATGGCAAACAGTATGTCTTGTTCCCATAAGCTCTTAGAGCCAGAGTAACTTTTTACAGCCTGTACAGTTCCTGGCAGTTTTTCTTTTTATGCTTTTACCTAAGGCTCTGCTTAAAGACCTCACTGCAGTAAAGCCTTCAGCTAAATTACATTTTTTCTCCATTTTGTGATAAACTATTCCTTCAATGCAACACTGTATAAATGCTTGTGCACTCAATTAGAAACACTAACAGTCCTTTTTACAGTTTGAATTGTGACTTAAGTGCTCCTTGCATTACTACTGGCATCTTTCTCACGAGTTTGCATGGTAAAATTATGCCCTTGCCTATCTGTCACAGTGAATGAGACATTAGGAATTGTTTCAACTACAGGATTGCAAATTGCATGTTTGTGTAATCTCTGTTATTGACAACATAAAGGAGAAACTCTCCAGTTTTTCCCAACCTGATTTCCTCCCCTTCCTGCCCTCATTGTTAAGGCAATATGTTTTGTCTTCTCTGCTTAGCAGCCTGTTCCTTAAGCTATACATTATACTGCCAGTTCTTATCCTTACAAAATTAAAGCAGAACTGGACCCTCCTAAAAACCATTCTTTTTCATTCAGTTCTACACTTCTTTAAGCTTTTCGTGCATCTTAAATGATGTTTCCACCACCCCCTTCAGTCCATCCCTGACTTGATTTTGTGGTTGCAAAGTCCTTCATTTACCCACTGAGTTGTTTAAAATGTATTGTTTATAGGGAAACACCAGAACTGAATCATCTCACTGTTCAAATGAGTTAAAAACTAATCAATAAGCTTATTTTTACAGGTGTTCTCTTGGTGGATTACACTGACAGGTAACAAAAACACTAACTGAGATGCCTGCAGAGCACAGGTGGAGGCTTCTCAGGAAAAATGATCTGCTCCTCAAGGCTGCTCAAATTCTAAATAAACATGTGCCACAGAAGTGTTAACTCTGCTGAAGGAGCTGAGATAACAAATTAAAACCTCAAACAGTAATGTGACCCCACAGTTCTGCTACCTCTAGCTCTTAATCTTAATTGTGATTAATGAATTTCAATGATTACTGCTGTTTTAACAAAACCCAGGTGGATTCCTTTCCTGCCTCAAGATGTCACTGTAGCTGGAGATAAAACTGCCCAGCAAGACAGTTCTACATTTCCAAACTTTAATATAAATTTGAAACTTCAAAAATACAACTCTATTTCTAAATTTCAAGGGTTTATAATGTCTGTTTTAGGGATAATTACAACTCTGCAGGCGTCTTCATAACAAAGCACCATAAATTTTCTCTGTTCAAACTTTTAATATATTTTTCTTCCCCTAGGAATTTTCATAAACAGTATTTTGATGATTTGAGGCAACAGTGAGGATGAAAGAGAATTCTAACACGTAATTTCCAATAATTCAAAGATGTATAATGTCAATTGCTTACTTACTTTAATATTTACAGCTTGCACCAGTACATTTTATTGCTTTGAAACAGCACCAGCAGCCGGTCTGGTTTACTGCAGGTTTACATCCTGCGAGTTTCTAAGTAAATTGTCTGCTTTCTTGTTACTTTGTTACTTCCCTTTCATTTTCTCTCTTTAGTATGACCTAGTGCAATAGATACATTTCTTTCTCAACCTTAGCAATTAATCTAATTTATCCTTTCTTGCAAATTCCAGCGAGTACCTTACAAAAAGTTTATTGCTGGAATAGAAAGTTCAAGCTCTTGTTACAAACAATTAAAATACTTCTGCCAAAGAAAAGCAGTGTCTTATGCTGAGGTCCTCAATGCTTACTAAACTGTGCTTTAAAAATGAAAACTGAAGTCTGAACACAGAATAACTTTCATTTATTTAAACACAACACATAAGAAATATTTTGAAAGCACCAAAGCACTTACTTCTTTTGGACTTTAAACATGTTATGTAGACAAGCTTACATGTGCAATGAAATATGAGTGCTTATAATGGAGGTACCTAAATTTTTAAAGGGGAATCATTGGCAAACATTTAACTACTGTGATACCTATTCATCTGATACTAAAAAGATGATTAAGTTCTAGGGGAAATCTGACTATTTACTTGTATTTGAAAATCACTATTTTTTCCCCTCTATAGATCTATTAGTGTCTCTCAGAGCACCAGTGCTCTAGCTCTATATGTACTAAATGTGTGTTACCAGAAGGATAAATTTATTCATACTTTAAAATGGTATTAATGGCTGGCATGAATCAAGTCAAGTCAGTCTCAAAATGTTACATTGTGCATGTTCTGAATACTCTAGGATATCTGTGGAATCTGACAAGGTGGGTTTTTTTGTATCAGAAAAGGGAAGAGAAAATAGCATGACTAGTAAGGATATGGCTGCTCTGAAAAGAGCAAAGCCATGAGCAAAAACCATACAGTTTCTCTTTAGACTTTTCTAGTTAAACTCCTCCTTTAAGTCTTCTAACCCCGTTAAAGCTTGCTGTGTCTCCTGACAGTCCGTAAATACACACACATTTGAAAAATTACTTTATCTGGTCTGAAACTGAAGACATTGTGCGGTTAGCAGTAAATTATTAACAAATTAAAAATCTGCAGAAGCCTGTCTTTAGCCTTGATGATTTCTGTAAGCACTTGTAGAGAGTCTCAAAACTCTTGCTGAGTGGGGAAACACAGTGAAGAGAATAACGAGGAGCAGCGAGTCCTCTGGACGTTCTCATCTGCTAAGTGCAATGAATCTTGTATTCCTACATAATGCAGCCATACTATCTCTACGTGCAGAACACCAGTGCAGCTGGGTGATAAGTATTTTAAACATGGCAGCTGACAAAACTGCCTGTTTATTGATTTTAACACATTTAAGCTACATTCAGTTAAGTTCCCTCCCACCTACTACACCAAAAAAAGACCCCCAAAACAAAGTATGTAGTGGGAATGCTGGGTACCAACTGTTTCATTCTAAGATGGGCTGCTATTGCAGCATCCTGCTTATCCCATTTATGTATTTTCTTCAGTGCCAAGAAGTGCTCAAGTATAGAATGTTCAAGTCATTAATCACTTTTAGCTTTACCTAGTATGACAAACCATTATATCTGAATTGTTGCAGTTCTCTCATTGTCCACATCATTTACGCAGTTTTTAAGACCACTGTGATCACAAAGCAAACCACTTCAAGCACCTTAATGGAGACTGCAGTCATCACAAACCAGTCACCAGACTGTCACCTCAGTTAAACAGATCCTCACAAAACTCCAGAGATGAAAAAGGCCTATCTGCCAATATCATGTTTTCAGTTTTCTAACAACACTTTGTTTTCCCTCTCCTTTCAAGGAGAAAGGAGGCTCCATGGATTTGTTTTATTTATCTGAAAGGCTGAAATAACAGATCTGAAAAATATTCACTACTTAATGCTGACATACCCAAAATGCCCCAATCAAAATTAAAGCCTCCTCTGGCAGTGTGCAAACTGAGTACATATCAAAGCTAGTCTCCTAAGTTAGCAATGTGAAAAAAAAAAAAAAAAAATTAACCCCCCTAAAAAAGTAATTCTATATATTTTCTGTCTGAATACACAAAATTCTGAGGCCAAAAATTACTTTTTCCTCTTTTGATACCCAGAGAAGTTTACTGCATTCACAGCATTGCTTAATTGTGCAACCCAGCCTAACAGCAATTTCTGAAATGGTGTTGAAATTTGGCAGAGTGGTTACGGCACTGCTTCACAACACATGTTCCTCTTTTGACCATTTCCATTGTTTCCACTTCCATGTGCTATGTTCGATAGAAATCACTTGTTTTCTGTTAGGATCATCTCAGCAGTTGTTACCAATTAAGAAAGAATAAACAATCTAAATGTCTAAAAGTGAACTGGCTACCCTGACTCATGTTAAAACTGCAGAAAGCAGCTGCTTAACCTCACTGAAACCACAGGGCCACCAAGGGCTGCACTGAACTGAGCTGCTTGGGAAGTCTGGTGAGGGATTTTCCCTTTTCCTGTGAAGTTCTTCTGGTGTGAGTTAGCATTCTCCTTACAGCCTCTAGATATGCCACTTCTCTAGAACTACACGGAGAAGGGATGAAGGCAGAGTCAGAGAAGAGAGAATAAATATCCATGTAAGATGCAGAAAGATTGCAGAAATGACCATAAATAAATGTAATGGGAAAACTTGGAAAAGATACCTGCCCATCCGACATCAAGAGTGAGAAAACCTATTTACAGGAATAGAGGGAGAATTGCCCTTCAGCTTAGAAAATGAGGGCTGACACATTTAAGAGGGGAGGATTTGATGCAGTTGCCTGTGATGCTGCTGTTGCTAGACTAGATATAAGTGAACTCTAAAGGTCCATTTTTGCCCTAAAATATCGTGTACTCTTATAAACCTACTCAATTGTCTCTCAGAGATCAGCTTGTTAACTGAGAGGAGTGAGATGATTCCTGTCCTAGATACTTGCAAAGACTGATGGATCATTCTACTGGCAGTTATTTCCTCAAAATATAGCTAAAAGCTGAATACACATATGTTCTGTAACTAAACGTTGCATTGAAACCAGTTTAGGGAGATCTCTTACTTCATGTATTATGTGAAGCAGGACATTATTTGTATTACCATTCAAAAGAGAAAAAGTAACTTACATTAAAAATACATTCACTTGTCTTTTCATGTGAATTCTACAGTTTATGAATCCCTCTGATGGCCTTATACATTCATACCATGCTCAGATATTCAAAACAAGACTATCTTGGTCCCTTTTCCCATTAGAAATAAATTCTTTAAATGGTTTCAGCCATATATGCATTTTCATGGCAAGCAGAAGTACTTTTTAAATCTAGTCTGACATCTTAGTTATTGCTTCTAACTTAAGCCATTATATAATCTATAGGTGATACAAAAATTTTAATGGAAAGCATTACTTTTAAAAAAAAATATATGATTTACAGAACAGTGTGAAAAATAACCCCTAAGCTCTATCTAAATAGATTTCAGCTTTTCACAGGGAACTATATAACTCTCCATATATTTTCATTTGTGGTTTCTGGATAGCAGAAGATATTGAATTAGGTATCGAACCTTCACATCACTCTTTCAGAATCTGGTGGCTATGTGCTGGACTGAATGGCCAAGAATAATCAAGCTGTTCCCTTTGGCATAGTCTTAAAAAGATTCTGAGAGCACTGGGGAAATTTCTCTAAGAAAATACCAAGCAGACTCTGAATGCCCTGATGCTGCAGCTCTAGCCATAAAGAAAGACTGCAGCTTGTGCAGACACTTATATCAGCTTTAATTTAGATAAGTAGTGGATCTACAGAAATGAAGCCAATGTCAGGATAGATTTCAAATCAGGATAGTTACTCCAATGCAGAACGTGGAATCTCAGTGGGGCCCAGTCATCATGCAGTTTCTGTGAGGCTGAAACTTAGCTGCTGCTTTCTGAACAAGCTACTTTACAACATCAAGCTGCAGCTCCTAATGCTGCATTGTGCACTTCCAGCTTTGATACAGAGGTACCTCAGTCCAGAAAACAGACAACAGGAATGCCATCGATCAGAAAATACTGGAAATAGCAACAGCCAGCAGCATAAGGAAATCTGGTTTTAGTCAGGTCCTCTCAAACACTAACACTCTGCTCAGACATGATGCTCAGACTGCTTCTGAGCTAGTATTACTAGAAAATACTAAGAAAATAGGTACTTTAAGTACAGTTATATGCAGCATAGCTGAGAGCCTGTCATTGATACTGTCTCATTCAGTGATGCTGCTGAACAGGTGATTCTGCTCCTCCAGCTGAAATATGAGCAGGGGGAATTGGCCCTGTAATGTGGGGGCTGTCACCACTTCTGCTCCCTACTGGGACCTCAACAAAAGCCTGATGTTTTTAAATGAGCACAAGTAGAAGGCTAGAAGCAGCTTTGAGGTGCTTCAAAATGTCTTCCATGGTAAGATGAATTGATAATTTCACACACTTTGTTCTCTCTGTTTGGCTGCCAACCCAATGGCTGAGCTATTACAACAGCGCTGTTCTTATGTTATAGCCTCAAATGCACTCAAACCTAATTAAAGATCCACCTTTTACTCTGAAGTTGAAACCACACTAGCAGTGAAAATGAGGCTGACTGCATCCAAATCTGCACTTACAAAATTAAAGGCAAGATTTCCTTAGCAGAGGATACTTGGTTGTCAAATTTACAACCACCAGAGATCACACCCTCCCTCAGATCCTCACACTTGACTTTCCTCTCAAATGAAAAAAAAAAGATGGTTGCAATAAGCAACCATGGTTGTATTTTTTTAATGTCACCGCTTTTTGTGTATGGGAAGTAAAAGGAGACTTATGACTTCCCTAGGGACAGTGCCTTTCCAGATATATGAAAGAATAAGCAGGTATTGCTTAGCATCTCAAAGCCTTGTCTATAAAGGCACTGTACATACACACAGTTAATAAGAGATAAAAGTTCTGGCGCTAGACAGCTTCCAGTCAAAACAGATGAAAGGATGGAGGAAAAAAAAGATGTAATATTATCCTCTTTTTTAATATATATCTATACATATGAAAGCAAAGAACTGAGAAAATAGGTCATTTGCCCAGGACTGGAAGGAAAGCCTGTAAATATGAACTTAAACACAATACTTCCCAAGTCTCAATCTGGTGTCACAGACCCATTATTTCTCCCAAAACAGCATATTAAGGAAATACCATAAATAATAAAGCAAAGTGCAGACCAGCAGGATCATAAATAGAATACCGTAATAGAAATGCAAGTAGGAACTGTTCTGATTTTATAAAACTTCCTTTTGTGTCCAATTGGGCTATTTTGCAGAAGCTGACAAATATATGCTCTTGTACCAAAAAGTCATTGTGAAACAACACCCCTATTTTAATTTCTAATTATCTACCATATAACATTGATCCATGTGTGGACCACAGTCAAAACACTTTTTATGGTTGAAATACATGAGAGAATTGAACACAAGAGAGGAATTCCCTCCTGGATATACAGGAAAAGGACAAGACTAATATATATCTAGGAAAGACTCAGGAGAAAGAGCTGAACATCTATCTGAGAGCTACTTGTAGATGCATTTTTTTGTTGCTTATTTTACACTTTTCACTTCCAGAGACAATTGACTATATTGCAGTAAAAGAAAAAAAAAAAAGTTCTACTTCCAAATTCTCCCCTTTCCCACAGTATCTGTATTCCTCTAGCACTTCTATTTGAAGAAGTCTTTTTAAAACAGAAGCTAATTCTTTAAAAAACACCCTGTGGTAACAAATACATAAATTTTTCATATTGTCCTTAGAGCCTGTCCTTTAGGATTATTATAGATTAGATTATTATGGAAAGGAAGATTTAAATGTCATATTTACCTGAACAGCATCATAATACATTTTCTTGCCATCTTCATCTGTCTTGTCTGACATCAGCCATGCCTTGAGCAGATATTCATAAAAGCTATCCCCAAGCCCTCCAATGGAAACATGATCTTAATAGGGAAGAAAGAGATTGAACAACAATTTCATCTTTAGCCAGGACAATAAAATGCAATTACAGTTTGAAACAGTGTATTTACTGATCTATTTCTACAACATCTTTAATAAACAAAGCCTGTAAGCTCAGGAAAAACTTTACTGGTATATAAAGAGAATTATTTCTTTCATTGCTATTTTTTTTTAATCTAGCTAAAATACCATAGTTATTTAATATCCACAATGTGCCGCAGGAGATCATGGCAAAGAAAAAACAATTTATATGTGCCCATTCTAATTCAAGAAGTCTATTCCATACAAAACCTAGTTAAACTAAGGATTTTTTTTTATTCTAAAAAGGTAAAAACGTAGCAAGTGTTCTCTGATTTGATAAAGGCTTTCTCTTTATGTGCAGGCATTGCTCTTTTAGTCACTAACTTTCCATTTAAGTCACTTCATAAAAAAGGCTTTTAGCTCCTTATTGCAGAGTTGGATTTCAGGTTATTTAGTGGTATTTCAAAATGCTGAGCCATATGTTTAAAAGTAATACTACATTTTTGAACATCTGACTGCTCTCAGAACTCGGCAGTGGTTTGGAAGGAAAGAAAAGGACTCTACCACATCTACAGAGGACCATTGCTGTGACACTGCTTTATTCTGCCCTATGTTTACTATGTGAAACAATCTGGTACTACAGATGCTGTGATGATTTAATTGCACAATTTAGGATGTGACTCTGGAAACACTAACACCACACAAGCCAGACACTCAACATCAGCTGTACCAGTGATGGGAAATTTAGTGATTCTCTCAGCTGCCTGTACAAGATTGTACCCACTTACTGTCCAGGAACCTAAAAGACTCTTGGCAAAATTTTGATGTTTTATCATGATTTCAGCATAGATCCCCTAAATACATGAAATACTACAACTATATCTACATGTAAAGTGTTTTTCTAAGCTCCATTAAGTTAAGAAGAGTAGCTAGAGGTTTGCTTTTGAAACTTGGTGATGCCTGGTAGAATTAAGTGATTTGGCATTAATCGAGTCTTCAGTGAAAAATTTCAAAGTGCTTTACCAGGACAAATCATCTATAACTGTCGATTTTGCAGCAAAGGAGAGATCTGCTAATTCCACTCAAGAAATCCAGGATGGAGATGGCATTACACAGATCACACAACAAGTCCCTGAGTCATACCACAAAATTCTGGCCATGAGAAAACCAAGAAAACCTTGGTTCATCATGGGATGATCCAGACTCATAAAACAAGATGCAGAAGGGTTAGTGATAATGACCTCACACTTTTTGACACCTAACTCTGATCTTAACTTCAAAGTTATGCTCCTGTTGGTAGAATTCAAAGGAACACAGAGAATTCAGTTTTATATCCCTTTGTATCCTCTCTCCATGGAAAGCTTCCTTTCCATGGAGAGCAAGATACAAAGGGGTATAAACAAACATGAAAACAAACATGTCTTTGCAACCTTCCAGACAGGTTGCAAAGACATGCAAATGTAGAAGATAGATATTTGTCTATTCAAACTATATCAACAGTGTCCTTTTCCTCCACTACCCTGTGACATGCAAAAAAATTTAGATTTCTGAATGTATCCTGTCCCTTTGCCTACCAAATATATTGTACTATCACACCTGGGTTTGAAATGGCTATTTTTTTTCCTCTCCAACCTCTTTTGAATGAGATACATTGAAATTCTGGGAAGACTACACCATTTTTTAAATTAAATGTTCACTATCCAAAAGGAGAAGAGGTTTCTTAAAACAATAGGAACATTTCCTGTGATCAAATGCTGATCTTTGAACAGCAGCATTTAAATGACCTTTACGGTTTCCTAAATAAATTACCATAGAAACCTCTGACATTTGCAAACTAAATAGCACAAGCAGAGTTTCATCAATAATAAGCTCTGTTATTATATACATTATTGCAGTAGACAAATCCAATTGATGCATGCTGCAGCAAATCACTGTCAGTTTACTGTCAAAATAACAAGGCTAAATGAATTTACAGGAACAATGGCAGAGATCCATCAGTGGCCTTCACAGCTGCAGCACTACTGGAGAAGAAACATTCAGAAACCATTCCTCCCTCTCCACTTCATGTCTAAGAGAAAATATTTCTGTCTTGTACCAATTAAGGGTCTTGGTTTTTCTCTTCTGTTGTAATCAGCTGAAAAAATCCTAGAAAAGCAATCTCAAATAACATATTTTTCAAGTCTCACATTCTGATCTTCTCTGTGGGGAACAAATTAGTTAATCAGTGTTGGTGAATGTAGGCAACTGATATGAAAGACGTGTAACAAGATGGAACTTGTCTTTGCTGCCTCAGCATGCCAGGGATAGACCTGCATCAACATCTGCGTCCATCATTCACAGGCACGGGAAGCTATTTATTTGTCAACACTGCATGCTATTGGAAAACAAGGCTCATGCATGCTATAAATTTTTCTGTGCACACCAACAAAAAATGGCATTTCATGTGAATGAGGAGTGCTTAAGATGCAATTATATTAAAAATATGGAAATAACAAAGGCCATAAGGCAGAGTAAGTGTTTTGACTGCTATAAAATATATAAGGCAGAGCCTCTAACTGCCTCAGCCACCAGAAAGATCTGCTCTCATGAAGCATCAAAAAGCTGCTTCTGTGGCTAACAGAAGCCAAGAGTTAACTGGATCTGTCTCACAGGTGCTGAGATTGTCTCTAATTAAATCTAGTACCTACAGCTGTGGGATCAACACTTCCAGGGGAGCTTTTTATGTCTTTCAAGGCTGTGCTGAACCAGCATGTGTTACAACTGTGCACATGTCTCAGATCTATCGGGGTTTATACCAACAGTTGATGGTCATGCATGCTGAGCTGCCACAGGCCTTGTGGCACAGTGACCTGCAGGAAGCCTCGCAGCATACCAAACTAAGAAACGACATGTGTACTTCTAATCCATAAAGAGAAATGGCACTTGCCTTGATGGGAAAATACAATTGAGCAGCACAACCTTTTTGGATACCATTTTAACTCAGACTGACACAAAGCTTTCAAAAATAGATTTTAATCAATAAAATCACAGAAATCACGGAATGGGTCAGGATGGAAGGGACCACAATGGATCATCTGGTCCAACCTCCCTGTCCTAGCAGGGTTATCCTAGAGCGCATGGCACAGGATTGTGTCCAGATAGTTACTGAACATCTCCAGTGAAGGACACTCCACAACCTCTCCCAGAAAGAGGCAATTTGTTCTAGTGCTCTGTCACCTGCATGGCAAAGTTCTTCTTCATATTCAGGTAGAATTTTCTGTGCATCGGTTTCTCCCTGTTGCCTCTTGCCTTATTCCTTGGTAATCTGGAAAAGAGCCTGGTCCATCCTCTGACATCCTCTCTTCAGATTCTTAATACTTAAGAGACATTGATAAGGTTCCCTCTCAGTTGTCTCTTTTCAATGCTGATCCAGCCCAGCTCTCTCAGCCTTTCCTCAAAGGAGAGATGCTCCAGTCCCCATTCATCTTTGTCACCCTCTGATAGACCTGTTCCATGTCTCTTGTACTGAGGAGCCCACAACCCCAGAACTGGACACAGCACTTCAGTTGTGGCCTCAACAGGGCTTAGTAAAGAGGAAGGATCACCTCACTTAACCTGCTGGGAATGCTCTTCCTAACACAGCCCAGGATCACATTGGCCTTCTTGGCCAAAAGGGCACTGCTGGTTCATGGCCACCTTGTTGTCCACTGGGATCCCCAGCTCCTTCTCTGCAGAGCTGCCTTCAGCAAGCTGACCTCCTACATGTACAGGTGCCTGAGGTTATTATTCCTCAGGTACAGGACCCTGCATTTGTCTTTGTTGAGTTTCAGACAGTTCCTCTCTGCCCATCTCTCCAAACAGTTGAGTTCCTGCTGAAGGGTTGCACAGCACCCTGGAATATCAGCCATTCCAGGTGTGTGTCTTCAGAGAACTTGCTGAGGAGGCATCTCCCCTTCATCCACGTAATTAATGGAGAAGTGAAACAATACTGGGCCCAGTATTGACCCATGGGGCCATCACCAGTGACAGGCTTCCAACCAGACCCTGTGTCACTGATTACAATACACCCTCTGGGATCTGCTGTTCAGCCAGTTCCCAATCCACCTCGCTGTCCACTCATCCAGGCCACACTTCCTGGGTTTGCCTATGAGGATGTTGTGACAGTGTCAAAATCCTTGCTACAGTCGAGGTACACAACACCCACTGCTCTCCCCTCATCCATCCAGGTAGCTGCCACATTAGAGAAGGCAATTGGATTGGTCAAGTGGGATTTACCTTTAGTGAACCAATGCTGATTACTCTTGATCAATTTCTTGTCATCCACATGGATAGAGATGGCCTCTAAACTGAGGTGCTCCATCACCTTTCTAGGGATTGAGGCTAGGCTGATGGGTCAGTAGTTCTCTGGGTCATTCTCCTTGCCCTTTTTGAAGACTGGGGTAAGGTTTTGTTTTTTCCAATCCTCAAGCACCTCTCCTGAACTCCATGACCTTTCAAAGATGATCATGAGCATCCTCATTATGGTGCCTGTGAGCTCTCTCAGCACTTGTGGATGCATCCCATCAGGTCCCATGGACTTGTGGATATAAAGTTTGCTTAGATGTTCTCTAACCCAATCCTTTTCGACCCAAGGGAGAATCTTACTTCCAACATTCCCTTACCCTGGGTGATCCCTCCAACCTGACGGGCCTTTTGTGCACATTCTCATTTCCCTGGTCCTCAGATTCCAGGGCCTCATAACTATTGTATGAGGACACCTTGGAAGATGAGGTATACTGGGAGGGAATTCTCCTGCCAGCCTGAGCAGAAACCTGTTTCTGCTCACCTCCATCTTTAATGTCCCTACTTCTGCCTGGTGGAGAGTGGGTAGGGGATCCATTGCTTCTCATGAAGTGGATGGTGGGTGCATTTGTCTGAGGCATGGTAGAGAGCAGAAACTTATCTTTGCCTTTGTGAAAATTATCTATTCAGATTGTGGCCAGTCCAAAAAGGAGTCCAGAACCTCACTTTCCCCTTAGCTACAGCCTAAAAAAACCTCTTATATTAACAAACCTCTCCAGTCCTTTCCCTCTGTTGCATCACCCAACCAGCTCACACACTGATAATCTACAAGACCAGCTAATCTGCCCATATATTTTCTTTCATATCTTGCTTGCTTACATTCATGAAAGGAAAAAGCAGTATGGTCTCTATAATCATGAGCCTGCACGCTGTGCAGACTTTGGACATGTTGTGGAGATCAGACTAAGCAATGAACAAGAAAAGACTCAGTCATCAGGAAGGGGCTACAGAATTCAAGTAGTTCAAGTAATTCAAGTATTTTATGGTCCTTTCCTTCTAATTTTGGTATCTCCAGTAATGGTTCCAAGGGGATTAATGCCATGACACATTTTTGTTTATATTTGCTTCCTCAGTTGGTGGCATTAAATTTCAACAGATATCACAGCTGGTATTAACTGCTAAGACTTGTCTTATTACTTTTTTTTCCTTCAGTGGAGCCACACAACTCTGAAAACGTGGAATTTGATTCAGACAAGCTGATAATGGTTTCCTTATACAACTACTTCAGAGAGCACTTTAGATTTTTGAATAAGAAACTTCTGTAGTCCACAAATTCCTTTCCAAAGTCATACATATTCATACGTTTCCCTGCTTCCACAAGTCATAATGAAAGTTCAGAAAAAGTATATTAAAATACAGCAAGTAAGATCATTATTTTTGTATTTGTAGTATTTTTTACATTTTATAGAACCTTAGACATACAATGAATTTCTATAAAAGTTATTTTTATATAAAAAACACATAACGGTGATTGAAATAAGTAAATGACTGGAAAGAGAACGATGATAGACAGGTCATAATACCAAAGACTTCAGCTACTTACGCTGGCCCCACTGGCCACTGCTGGGATTCAGGTAGTTGGGGTAAAGGCCCTCTGGTTTATCCAGTCGATTCAGAACTTTTCGGATATTCATTACCTAGTAGAAGGTATAAAACACTGAGCATCTATCCATTTTTCCCACAAAATGCAGGAGTGTAAATATGCCTAAAAATAACCCTCCTGATCTTATTCAACACACACACCCAGACACCTCTGTGCAATCATATCTCCATTGAAAAAGCTGATATCATCATGTAAACAAGTTCTGGAACACCTCTGGAGTTTCTGTGTCAATTGTCAGCCATGAAACAACACAACAGGAGCAAGCTCCAAAGTTCAGGACTTGCCATGCAGAGTATGCCCCTTCTCCACAGGTTACTGAAATTCAATTGCCTTAACTAAGCTCAACTACATCAGCATTTATAGTCCTTGTATACCTAAATCAGAAATGCTATTAATATTAAGCTTCTCACCTAGTTCGGCTATGGAAATGCACTGTAAAGGAGTTTTGCCTGCTAAAAAATCCAGCTGGAACTGACTGAGCTTTACCCAACCAGCTTGCCCAGCAGCAGGGACCCAGGCAGCCCTGAGCGCTCTGCTGGCGCTGCTAAGGAGCTCACTACAAATGAGATGCCCGGGGAAACAATTACAGTCCAGATGCTCAGCAGCTGGAGCCATCCAGCAGCACAATCCACTGCAGAGCACATGAAGTGACTTATACTGAATTTTAGGATTCACAGAAAAAACAAATATAGCAGCTTGGAAGAATGAGAATCCTGAGCACTGCAGGCCAGAAATTGTAACAAAAAGGTACTGACAGCTTCATTATAAACTCCTGAGTGCCTAGAGACCCAGTGAAGTAGCTACTGAAAAAGAAGATAAATTAACTTATACCAAGCTGCAGAAGGATTTCTGTTGTGGTACACAAACTGCCTCCTGCATTTTGACACTAGTCATTGCCCAGATGCAGGCTGCAATGAGTCCTAGACCTCAGTTAATGAGTTCTTCTATGAATACATCCATGCAAAGCTTATTCCAGTGTTTCTTCTTTTTTATCTAGTCTACCAGCCCTGGAATGGTTTGCCTCTGAGGGCTTTGGAATTGCTATCTCCAAAGGGTTTTAAGAACAGCTTACATAAACACATTTCCAGCATCTTGCAGATAGAGCATGATGCCACTGTGTAGGAGAACCATGGGCTAGGATTTTTAAGATACACATTTCACTGCCTCTTAGTAGAACAGATGTTAACATTAAATTACCACAAATGCCACAAGACAATTAACTAATGTCAATTTGTTTCTGGCTATTCCTCAGTGCTGCCATCCCCTACCCATCTACTTCCCCTCCCCAGTTAAAATTTAAGAGAAACTGTCTTGAAATTTACCCCTAAATACATGAAAATTGCTAGGGGTTTGCTTCACAAAATTTATTCCAATACTGACAATGGTACTCCAGCAAAGCCAATCAGTCCTTACCCAACAATAATTTTAGATTTGACTATTGCTTTTAGACCTACTGCTAAACATTTGGAGTCTCATCAATGATTAGATTATTAAGTCGATAATGTCAGCTTTAGGTAACATGGGGTGGCTGCAGTAAAAATACAAAATCAAAACAAGTGTACGTTTCTATTAGGAAATAAAAAGAAGATAAATGTTAAAGTATATTATAAAGAACAGGACTTGCTGGCTATTAGTACATCAAAAAGCAAAGCAAAATTGTTCAGGTGGGAATTGATGGAAGGAGGAGTTCTTTCCATGGCTCATATATACAAAAAGTATCCAGTTGTCAAATGGATAACCAGATATCCAATGTTATAAAATTTTGGAAGAATTAGTATGCACAACAACTGTCTAAGAATGTGATTTTTTTTCCCTTCCCCAAAGGGAGTTCAAAGTATATTTCTTATAGGTCAGTGCAACTGAAGGGCTTTCTGTCCTCACTGACAGCAGTGATATAATACAGCATTTTCAAGATTAAACTTGTTGAATTCACCATGGTGCTTTGCTTTCTCTAGACATCAGTTATTTTCCCAAATATAATGTCAGGTTTTGTTTACACCCCATTAAGTAAACAACTGAAAAAAGCTGTACAATCTGATTGCTTAATGTGATACTGATTTAGTAGATAAACAGAAATTAGATGTTTTATGGGGACATATACAAGAACATACATCAGAATAATTTTGGAAGAGCATTTTGACTTTGTAATACAAAAACACGCCAAGGTGATTAGGGAAAATATGACAAATGCTTACAACTGAGGAAAATCCAAATCTCTCCCCGTTCGTATTAGTCTCTGAATATGTGATTTATCTTTTACAACATGATTTTGATTGAGCAGTCTAACCTTTTCAGCAAAGACAGGGTTTCCAGACAGGTGGCTCAAATGTACAAACTCCAGATGCAAAGTCCCAAATTCTGCCAAAATGCTGCTTCCACCAGAGGCCCACGGCCAATTTCGACCAATTCCACTAAGACGAGGGGAAGAGAAAGACAGAAAATAGTCATGAGTATCTATAAGGCAATACTAATAGAATGTAATAGGCAGTAGCTATACTGTTGTGAGAAGATAATTAATTCAAAATGTACTTAATATGTATGTAAGAAGCCATGCTTCAACAGCCTTCCATGATTTCACCACAGAACCTTGAATTATTTCAGTACAGCTCTGCTTAGGTTGTACAGTTGCTTCTTGCAACAACCCGATCTTTTAGCTCACAAGTGGCTCCATTTCACTTATCACTGTAACAGTGTTTCATTGCAGGGTATCATGTTTAAAGACATGACAAAAACCCACTGACTATAAGAAAACATTCTCATACTTCACCTGTTTTCCCCCACACATAACACAACACAACACTCTCCAAATCTAACTCTAATATCTACAGTGCAATTGTTTATTAACTTTAATTAATGCATATATACAGAATAGGCTCTAAGTTAAAAGTATTGCATACAGCATGTCCTTAATATACAAGACTCTAGAGTAGGATAAGTATGTATTGTCTGTCTGGGCACTCTTACCCGGATGAGTAACTTCAGTTTTAATTATGACCTAAAGATACTTCACAGCAAAATTAATCTTAGGATTTGTGCTGAGAATAGAGAAAAGCACATTTATTACTAAATCCCCACTAGAAACTAATGCTGGTTGAGACTCAGGATGGCAAGTCTACTAAAGTTTCATTACAAAAAAGTGTTTTTGTTTTCCCCTTGAAATTTCCAGTAGCAATATTCAGGAGAAAACCCCTAAAATTAAAGAAAATCTAGCTAATGTTCCAGAGCATCTAGGTGAAAAATGACATATTAGATTGGCATATTATTAGGATGACTGTTACATATAAATACACTTATTAGGTACTGGAATGTCTCCCACATTTCCAAGTTGTAAACAGCATTAAACACAAACACATTCATATGTAAACAAAATTTAAATTTTACTTTTACACATAAGCAGCCACTACAGTCATTAATTAGCAGTTGCACAACCATGAAAATGTGGTATCCTTTCTTAATTAAAATGTCACTCAAAAAACCCAAAACACAGCAAAAAACCCAATAAATCATGATGGAAGTTCTCAGATACATTAAAACCTCTTCTTCAAAAGATCATCTATAACTGAAGTTTAACCAATACATGGAAATTAAGACTCCATGAAGTCAATTACCCTGCTTGCTATATTAACATTGTACTATGAGACTTCTGCCAGACACAAAAAAATAAAACCAAGCCATTAAACTTTAAAAGCAAAGGCACAGAGAGCACAAAGGAAACAGATCTGATGAGGATCCTCTGGTTGACCATAAAGGTGCAAGAGGCTGGGACACATGTAAGTCCTCTGATGTAAATAATTGCCCAAAAAGAATTTCTAATTTTCATAGCTGCAGTCACAATGAAATCAGGCTATGACAAAGATGCACACAATCCCAATTTGATATGGGATTTGTGTGACTGAAACAGAACACGAGTTTCATGGTATCATAATATCTCATTTAAAGGTCTATCTGACAAAGATTAGAGTACTTTTTACAGAGTGAAAAGAAATCCACACCTGGTTTACAAGCTGTCTGCACTTCAATCTACTGTGGCTTGGAACTTTTTTGAACATTTACCCTAACGTAAATGTACCAGATATTACAGAAAATAGATCAAGATGAGTACTGCAGACAACACGTCTGGAAACCTCTTCTCTGTAGTCTGAACTTACAGACTGGTTATTCACCCAAGAACAGACCTCTGGTACATGCTATCTCAAGTTCTAACTGCTGACTTCTAGATGAAAATATTTTAGCTTGTCTTCAAATCATCCAGATTTGAAGAGCTGACATAAAGTTCACAGGAAGAAAAAAAAATCCCTCAAAATTTCAAAGTCACCATGTTGTAGTACAAATGGAAAAAGCACATGTACTTTTTTCTATCAAGTTTCTCAATCAATCTCAAAGTGAAAACATCGAGCTGTTCCTGCAGCAAGGCATCAACCAAAATTGACAGAAAACGTAATAGACTTCCTACTTGCACTCTACCCCAGTGCCTGCTGATATCAATACAACCTGCCAGAACACTTGGATGCAGTGTGTTTTGTTAACAAGGAAAATTTCCAAACACAGCTGTCAAAAGGTTTTCAGCATGCAGTAATGTGTTCTGCCATGAGTGGAAGATTCTTCTTGTTTAAAATGGTTTGAAAATTATGAACTTGCATTCTTTACTCTTAATGCAAAAAATAAGTAGAAATAAACATCTGTGTTGTATCTTATGGACTAATGTAGCTTTCATTTCAATTTTTTTCACTTGGGTCAGGCGGTTAGGAAAAAAAGGCATCAATGTACTTCTGGTAAACCTGCAAAACAACAAGGCTATGTGTTGTTATTTTAGCCTCACATGGGAGCTCTGTCACTGAAAAGCTCATTTCAATAAGTGGTAGAATCCAAGATTTGCACTTCAGTCCCTCAATTATTTTTCATGCAACCTTCAGCTATGGATGTCTGGTATTTTCTCAAATCATAGAATTGTCTGGGTTGAAAGGGGGAATAAAAATCATTTGATCCAACCCCCTTGCCATGGGCAGGGGCACCTTTCACGGGTTGCTCAAAGCCTTGTCCCACCTGGCCCTGAACACTTCATGCCAAAGCTTCCCCTGGCAGCTGATTCCATTGTCACCCCACCCTCACACACACACACACACAAAATTCTTCCTGATATTTAATCTAAACCTAATCTCTGTCAGTTTAAAGCCATTCCCCTTGCCCTGTCACTATCTGCCCTTGTCAAAAGTCCCTCTCAGCTCTCTTGCAGATACCCTTTAGGTACTGGAAGACTGCTCTGAGGTCTCTCCAAACACTCTTCCAGGATGAACAGCCCAATTCTCTCAGCCTGTCTTCATAGGAGGGGTGCTCCAGCCCTCTGATCATCTATATCATAGGATATATCTCATCTTTGGGAGCACTAACACTAACAGGAACAGCCACAGTACTGATTCTGATTCCATTTAACTCCATCCTTATTTTAAGATGATAGTCCAGTCTGCATTATGCAGACAGTCAGCTCCTGAAGAGAGACCAGGAAATACTGAACAAAGCTTTCAGCATTCAGAATGCTGAAAGAGATTTCACACTCAGATAATTTCTGATTGGGAAAATAGACTTTGACTTTTGTTTAACAGTGTCTTGGCTTAAAAAAAATTAATAAATTAAGAGGGTGCTCTTTTTTCAGCCCTGCCCTCCCCACCCTCCAAATCCTGAATATTATATACTTTTAAACAAAACAGAACTTTAAAAAGAGAGAACCTGAATAGAACAAAGTAAATGTAAAAAGATGTCTGTGTCAGAGATTATAAACAATGAGAACATTTATAAATTACTTGAGGTGCCCTAGAAAATAACATGCAATAAATAAATCTAACAGCTCAGTAAATCTTAATAACTAGGCATAGTAAAATACTGATTTCTGCCCTTGTATGAGATAACATAACCAGCACTCCCAACTCAGACATTTTTCAAGCTCTTCACCATTACCATTACCAAGGTGAACAAAAACTTCTGTGATGTTAAAAAACCCAATGCTAAATTTACCTATTTACTCTTCAGCCATAACATCTGTGCTGGGTATTTCATTACCCTTCAGTTATGAAGTTATACACTGGCTTCCTGAAATCCTGAGATGCAAACCTAAGTCTCCTGTGAAAGATTTTATTTCTACTCCCATGTTTTAGCAAACCTACATAATGCTGCAAGTTCCTACATTTTTTTTTTTTTTTTTTTTGTTTTTTTTTTTGTCTGGGGTTGCCCATTACTCAAGTCAAGAAACAACAGCAGCAATATGAACCCAAAAAATGACAAGGGCATTTGGGGGATTCTCAAAAGGTGGTTGATGACTCCGTGCCAAACTTATGAGCAGATCACTCCTCCCAGTCAAAGCAAAACCTGTAAAGCACTGAAAACTTTTTGCATCTTATTTTCACTCAGTTTAATAGTTTAATGTCACAGTGTCTTGTAAGCCGACAAATGCAGTTTTCAGAAAGAGACTGAAGACAGCAAAGGGGACCAGGTATGATACTTTTTATATTAGTTGCTTTGTCTTGCTTTCTTTTTGTAATTTTGTTTTCCACTGAATTTTCCAATTTTTCTTATGTTGATACTCACTACAACCTGTACTAAGTGTCAGTCATGTACTGACATCAGAGTTAGAAACAAAACTCCTACTATACACTTCAGGAAGGAAAGAGGGAAGGAGGCATGCTCAAACTACTTTGAAGATCCAGATGAGTACTAAAATAATTTCAGTTTATAGGGCACTATTTCAACCTATCTCAAATCACTGTGTCTAAAATAGTATATTTTACACTGCATAAAACACACAAAAATTTCTGTAACATATTCCTAGAACTTTAGGACTTATTATAACTTTTATTATGTAAGTAAGACAAATTTGAAGAGAGGATCTGGATCAGAGAAGCATAGTATTTTGCTTTATGCTGTTTCTCACTGATTTTCTAAATTTTGTTTCTGAATACTGAGTGCCACAGATCCTGAAAACCAGTGTTTGTAATTCTACTGTCATTCATTCTTGGAAAACATGGGCCTGATTGACCCGGGCTGCAGGTAACTCAATTCAGTATTTTTCCAGCAGACCATTGTTGGTCCATCTGTACATAAGAACAGAAAGTATGAGATCACTAAGTCTTCTAAAATGTACAGAGTGTACCAAGAGAGGGAACCACAGAGGAAATATAAATATTCAAAGGTTGCTTTTAAAAAAATTACTAAAATCCAGAAGCACAATCATATTTAAAAGATTAAAAAAAAAATATACTATGTCCCCAATAAATATAAAGCAGCAGCTAATTTTCAATTGAAACGAAAAGCAAATCCTCAGGGAAACTGCACAAATACTTCAAAGGGTCAAAACACTTATCAAAATTCCTGTCATCAGTGAGCAGAACTGTTTGCCTCCACAGACAACTTGTTTATTATAACCCAACCTTTCCTGGAAGATGCCAGGACAACTCCCCAAGCTGAAGGCAGAGCAAGAAGCCATAATTTCAATATTTAATGCAAAATGCACAAGTACTACAGTCAGTATCCTCCTGCAGACTTAGCCAGTAAAACGGAGAAAGGCCAGAATACAAGAGACATGACAGCAACAAGGTGAAGTGTCCAAGTACCACTTCAGAGAAAGGTTTGAGAATTAAATATGAAAATAAGTCCCAATACCTCCTTTGGACTTTACTAATCCTGATTTTTTTTCTGTAAGAAACTACCCTGTGATTGTGGGTGAAAACACAAAACACTTTGATAGAGAAACCACTGAGAGGGGTCCACTGAAAGTCACCAGAGCTGGAATATGCAGGTTGTGCCTGGTACTTCCAACAATGCTGAGGGGCCAAGGAGGATCTGCCTGGAAAATACTGTGACTGGAACTGGTTTGGGTTAATCCTGTTTTAAGAGGATTTCTGCAGGAGCAGAATGCTGCCCAGCCCAGTCCTCAGAACCTGGCTTATGTCCCTCCACAGCATCAGCTGCTGCTCAGACACCCAGGAGAGAGAGGGACCTTTCCAAATGGAGGTTGAGAAACAGGCAGAGTGTGTTGCAATGGACATACAAATTTTCCTGCAGCTTTCCCATCCCAGCACCCCAGGATAAGCTTCATGTTTGTCCTTGAGTCTCAACCCCAAGCAAACATGCCTTGAAAACAGAAGTAATGTAGAATTATCATGCTTTTTTGTCAAAGAAAACCACTAATCATCCCTCACTTTTTTCCCCCAAAGGAAGCCTGTGGTCCCAGACAATTTTGAAAGTGTAATATGATTGCTTTTCCATGATTTAGTCTTAAAATTATGACCCCGTGCCATTTGGCTGCACAGCTGAAACCTCACACTAACTCAGCAGACATGCTGCGTGCCAGCTACAGGTTTGACCACGAGAAAAAGTGGGGAAATGTGAGAGCACTGCAACTCCAGCAAGGGTACTCATAGAAATTAATCTCTTTGGGGCTCCCCTAGTAATCTGTACAGGGAGATAACAGAATTAAATCACTTCACAGAGGAGATTAAACTGGAGATGGAGTCTTTCTTGTTACAAAGTAAACCCATGGAGACCAGACTCCTACAGTTACCCCTTGCCAGGTGCCCAAATCTCAAAATTTCAATTAGCTTCATAGGTACCAAATGAGGTTTTTAACTCTCTACAGGCTAATACACATAACAAAAGGGAGGACTGGAGATAAACACTCTGTAATGTTATATTTTAAAATCTTTAATTACATAAAAAGTCTTTTCCTAGCTCACAATTTATCTTTAATGATTTTTCTAGGAACTAGATGATTTTTAAGGTCTGTTCCAATCCAAACCATTCTACGATTTTATATTTCAATCCAGTTAGAACAACCTCCAAGGGCACAGTCCATTTTGGCAGACTTCCTCATTATTCCTGTCTTCCCTTTCTAAAAAGTCAGTATAAATACATAGCATCCAGTCACAGCATTTCTAATAAAGTGTTTATATATTGCAAAAGCCTTCAGTTTATAAACTCCCAAAGCCTCTGGTGTATTTCTTTTCTGTCACTACCTGTCCTCCATAATATTTTAATTTAATTAAATCAACTAAGTCTCCTTAGAATAAATGAAAAGAGGTCAGTAAACCATCAGGTTTTTCATTTACATACTTGGTATCTATTTGTGATTTTAAACAAAACATATTTAAAAGACGAAGTTGCTATAGAGCCATAGATGGCACAAAATACATCAAAATGCTAAATAAAACTTAACTGCTTTTAAAAATTCCTAGGCAAATGATTGAACTCAACCCCCAAAAATTAATACATTCTAAATATACACACACACACTCAATATAAAAATAAGCAAATACTGGGGAAAAAGTATTTAATGGATACTACAGTGGCAGCCTCTGGGGGAATACTCTAGGATAACCGTGCTTGAGCAGGAAGGTTGGACCAGATGATCAATCCACAGTGGTCCCTTCCAACCTGACCCCTACTGTGATACTGCGATCCCCTAGGAAAGGGAGGCAAATGGCAGCCAAAAGGATGATTCTCAGAGGCCATTTTCTTAGAGTATCTAATGTTTCATGCATTATTTAGGATCACCACATCTGAAAATACTTTCATAAGAATAATTCTGTGGATTGCCATTTATCAATGTGTCACAAAAAAAAAAAAAAAAAAAAGAAAAAAAGAGTGGCTTTTCTTCCCAGAGACCAATGCTGATCATTAGACACATATTTCTTCCTAACAACTTGCTGCAAAGCTAAATCCAGTACCACAGACCACACTGGGGGAGTTAAAGAATGATCTGCTGTTAATGCTTCTTAGAAGAGGTTCCCTTCAAATTCCTGTGCTACATCTTTCTCCTTTTAGTACTGCAGCTAACTAAGAATGTTAATAAACTATGCTGTATGATTTCAGTTTTAATTAGAGATTTATATTTTAAAGCAAAATTAAAACCAAACCCAACTATGAAGTACACAGGCAATGTTCGCTTAAAGACTCAATTGCTCTATTTGATAAATTAAATGCTAAAAAGATTTTATTTTAAAATTTACTTCTTTCTCCCGCACCCCCAAAAATACAATATAAAGGATCTTGGATCTTGGTTTAAGGGTCTGTCTTCACAAGCACTGAAACTGATGATTTGTTATCATTTTTTTTTTTTTTTATTTGTTATCACTTCAAAGATATTTGAAGTGGTTTTGTTTTCCCCGTAACTGGCAAATCATCCTAATCCTTGTTTGAGAGTAGAAAGAAAAGTACAGAAATCCCATGTTTGCACACACCACTGGCACTCACTCAACTTTTCCACCCAAATCTTGTGGCGGGAGCTGCCATGGCAGGGTCAAACTGAGGAACCTGTGACACGACTAGCACAGTAACTGTGTATTCCTAGCCCCAGCAGCAAGTGTGAATATCTTCCTATCCAACTTCCAGTAAATGACAGTTAACTTTTTGCAGGCTTAAGTGGTCCAGAATCACCCAAGGCATTCAGACTTCTGCTGGAGCTCTGCCTTTTCCACAGTATCCCTTCTCTGAGACAGGAAAATGATTATAATCTGGTCAAGCACCTCTCATTCACTGTCTCGACAACTGGAGACAGCTGAAAAATGAAACTGAAAATCAGCTAGCTAGCCTGCAGGGTAGTTTTTGACATCTGCTTAATTCCTCTTTGTAAGGAGGGTCGTGTAGGCAAATTCTAACAGCTGGCTAGTTTTTCAGCTGTGACAGTAAATGTGTTAACTACTGCCCTTGCCTAACCACTGCCCAGCTGGCAGCTTCCTGCTCAGCCCAGCTGCCCTCTCTGAAGACTGACTGATACCAGCTCTTTCCTGGAGAGGTGATCTTAAGGGATGCTGACTTAGCAGGAGGAGGCAGACAGTGAATTAGTACCATCAGCAACCCCAGGAGGAAGACTAACACAAGTGGTTACTCAATTTATGGGATGACAGGGAATAAAATAGATTTCTACATATGTCCGCAATGTCAGACAAAACATGAATGTTTTTTACTGCAACAAGTGAGATAATGAAGAGGTACAGCCTCAAGAGCTGTTAGTTTGAGAACATTAATTTTGTCTATTTGCCTATTCATATGCAGTGTCAGCATTAATATATGCTGATCTCCTGGCCACTTCAGTGATGCCAGTGCAGGAGATGCATCCATTTGTATTGGAGACATATGCACACCATCATCTGTCTGGAAATGAGAGCAGAAAAATCAGATTGCTGTGGCTAACTGTTTGTCATTTGAGAAAATACCAGCACAACCCACAAAAGATGCTAATATGAAACAGATTTTAAAACAAGATCCCTGTTTTTCTCCATGAAGTTCATCAGGTCCTTCAAAGGCAATGTTTACAGTTACTTTTTCCAAGAAGAAAAGTCTCCCTCCTCCCAGCATTTTTGCCTTTTATCTTTATAAGGAAACATACCCAGAGACCTCTAAAGCTGCCCTAGAATGGTCACTGGCACTTTACTGTACTTTCAGGTAGAAGGGTAAAATGTTATCCAGTGGACTGATCTTCACCAAGGTGACCGCCTAACAGGCAATTTCTCTTGAAACTGGACAGACTGGCAACAGAGACTGAAGAGCACTGTTAATGTAAAAGCAGAAAGTGAGCAGGAGGTACATGAAATACAGAATTTCCAGTACCAACCTGTGCTATGGCTTCTGCCAGGACAATTCCCCACTTCCATGAAGGGTCAGTCAGCGGTGGCAGACACAGGGAAGACAAGGGAGTTCTGTCTTCTCCAAATCCAAGTCATTCTACATGAAAATCCACTAAATATTCTCTATGGTGAAGGGTATCTGTTCGTGATTAGGTCAGAGTAGTGAAGGCTCCTGGGGAACATTACATGAGAGGACACTGAAGTGAATGGAAACAGTAGACACGGAGCAGGAGGAGCCAAGACCCAGGTGGAGACCAAAATGCCAGAGAGAACCACGGTGAAGAAGAAACAATCTCATCTGCCTCGGGAGAGCAGCAGAGAATAAAGCAAAGGCCAGTGAAATTGCCTTTGGGGAGACCATGCTTTACTGTATGCATTGAAGTCTGACAGCTGCTGAGAATAAAAATAAATCACCTCCTCCATGGGCTCCAAAAACAACCAGATACCATCGTGTATTTCTTTTGTGGTCTGATACATTGTTTTCGGACATCTGGATCGAGTGACACTGTGTCTATCAATGCTTAAAATAATCAGAGTACCTTATTTTTACAAAACAGTCCATCCAGGCTGTTGGGCTGCTTTGTTTACATCAAATTCCTTTAACATTTCTCTGAGGAAAAAGACTGAATTTTCTTTAGGATTTTACAGGCAGGTTTCGTACAACCCTTTCCTTATGGCTGTCTGCCCCGTGACATTTCTCACATTACTGGTGCTCTAAGGGGGCATCAAAGCTTGTGGAACTGGCACTCTGTGGCAAACCAAGAGAGCAATAAGCTCATATTTACATGCCCACATGGAGAAAGGGAGAGAATTAGTAGTCAGGCATTACATTATCTGAAATATCAATATGACACATGTCAAGCGTTTAAAGGTAATTTTCAGTGTCACCATCTAAAACTGTAATAAAACTGTCCTTGTTACCCTAATAATTTCTGATAAAAGTTATCTGAGTGCAGCACAGACCTATTTGTCTCTCACAACACACTAATGAATAAACTAAATTCACACTTTCTATTACTTTATATATAAAGGTTTAATTAATCAGTTCCAAAGGCTAAAAAAGCAAGAGGGAATAGAACACAACAGAGCAACGACAGAGATAATAAGTATTAGCATGGACTACTTTTAATCAGGTCCCCAAAGAGAAGTGAAAATAACAGGAAATGAAAGTAATGAATGGAATTTCACAGTTCTGCCATCCATGTGATAAGTTAAGACAGAATAAGGAAGGTGGTATTAGAATGAAATTCCCTGCTGTAGCAAGTGGTGTAACTCAGTGTTACTGACAGTCAAAAACCTCACAAAACCAAACCCAAAGAAAAAACATCTAAAGCAAAGCAAGAAAAAACTTACCACTGCTTCTGAGAAGCAGATTCACTGGGCAGGAAAATAATTAAGAATTTTGGATTTCTCTCCGTTCTTGTCCTCTCTACCATGCCTTTTAATACTAAGAGACTAACTGTGTAAGTTTGAAGCTTATTTTAGAACTTCACATTTCACATTAAGGTTGCTTGCTGCCTTAAAACTACTGTAGCCATGGCATTTGCACATTTGATACACTTTAGTTAGTACATCCCTCTGTACGACTCTGCTCCCAGTTCTACATCACTTTTCCAACATTCAACTTTTAGGTTATCATGTTTTTTTGTCCTGAGGATTTGCTATAAATCCCCCCTCCACCCTGATTAGTTCATTAATTCTGACTTAGTTTCTATCCCACATCAGATTTCCTTTACTAGAAACTGATGTTCAAGTTTTGCTGGATTATTCTTTTGCTAGATCAGTTGCATTGTCCGAGTGCAAAGAAATGCTATTAATTTCCTCTGTCTGTAAAATTTGTTATGAGGATGAATGTTGAGCAGTTTGCATTTGGAGGTGAGTAAGTAACATAGAAATAGGGTGGAGAATTGGTGCTAAACCCAGAACTTCTTTATTTCTTCTTTCTTCTTGATGTGTTTGTTGGGCCATCTTTTTTTTTGGCTGCTCTGCTCTTTTCCACAACTCCCTTCTTGCTCTCCCAGTCAACCTCTTTGTTATGAGATGTTCTTTCTTTTCCTGCCAGTCCTCAAGTTGTCTCCACACAGCCTCATGTGAAGGCAGCGAGAATGTGTTTGTCTGGTGGAGATCCGGCAGCAGCAGTCCCCTCCAGTTCAGGCTAAGGACACTCACAACCAAATCAAGGGTAATAATGCACTGAAACATTGTGAAAACAATGGCTCCTCTATCAGAAGGGATGTATCAGTTTTTCAAGAAATGCCACTACTGATCTTCCGGATAGGACAAAATCCCAGTATTTGGGCTTTTCAGTCTGATGAGGACTTAAAAGAATGGGGAAAGATTCAAAGCACCAAAACACAGATGGCAAGTGACAGCTATATGTAATTTCTCTGCCACTAATTTCCACTTTTGCACTTCTTAGCACTAATTTTTCAATACCCTAAATAATCCTAATCTCAATTTCAGTCATTTAAAATGTATCTGTTATCACTCTTGTCTATATAGTTCATATTAATTCCTTATCTGACAGTAAATCTAAAAAGTGGACTTAATATTTTCCTTCTCTGAACTCAATTAGCTTGTATTAACTTCTCGTGTCACAAAAATATTTTATGTGGGTTCACAGGCATTCAGGTTAAAAAGTCTTTCAAAGCATCTAGTCACATTTATTGTGCTTGATGCTGCATGTGGTGCCATTAAATGCTTGAAACATGGAATCAAAATCATTACACTAATGGCACGGTGCTGTTATTAGAAATAATGGGC
Organism: Sitta carolinensis; assembly: GCA_032173965.1. NCBI lineage: Eukaryota > Metazoa > Chordata > Aves > Passeriformes > Sittidae > Sitta > Sitta carolinensis. The sequence continues at coordinate 49,408,105 of JAVUNC010000004.1, forward strand.
TGACAAGTTGCAAAGGTCCGTTTCAAGCCGTTTTGTAGCTACCAGTTATTGCAAGGAGCCTACGTCAAAGGCTTGCTGACTGACAGTCAATTATTTCTCCTAATACAGCTGCTGGATCAACAGTGGTTTCAGATACTGGACAGCTTGTCACAGGACTTGCAGCTGTGATATTCATCAGATATTATCATTAACTAAACAAATGCTGTAAATTACATTTGCATATGGATTTGCAGGTATGTGTATCAATCTGAACATGTTCAACACAGAGACATCACTGTTGTTGAGGGAAACCTCTCTTCAGTATCTTCTGTCAGAGATGCTGTGACAGCTGTATGAAACTCTACTGAAATGGCATTCTGGTTCACTGAAAGGGACAGCTTCCCTAGATTAAAAAAACCCAAGTAGTCTTTTTCAGACTAGTCTTGTGAAAGACATAATCTGTTTTGACAAATGCTTTAAGAAAAGTATAAATGTCCTCTTCTTCCAGTCTGCTTCAATCTTTCTGTTTCTCTTTACCCACACATTGCTGTGTCATAAAAATCCATTTGTTCTGGGATCAGATAAACATTTGTTTTGCCCAGTGCCACTCACTAATGCCTTGATCCTTACTCACAGCCAACAGAAAGACTTGCAGTCGCTTCAACAGGGATTGATCGAGCATTAATATCCTGTAACTGTCATTAAAACTGTTGCAAGACAATTAATTAATAGAATGCAGGGAATCCCTGCAACCAGACTGAAACACTGGTATCACTGTACGAATCCTTTCTGTTACCACCATTCAGACGCAGGAACTGAGAGCTGGTTCTTTCTAAAAATCAGTGATACAACATAAAAAAATGTTTCTTTTCCCAGCAAATGACATATTTGCTTATGCACAGTTTTGTCCTCCCATGCCTACTAACCACATAAAAATAAAATTGAAGTCAGTACTTTACAGCAGTACTTACATGCAATTTATATCCTTTTCCCCATCTGTATACATTTATAGAAGATACATTTATTCAGTATTATCCAGGTAATTTAACAATAGAGGGCCATCCCTATTTTTCTCAAATGACATTAGTTTCAGGCATATCTCTAGGTTAGAGGCAGTTATACACTGTATTTATCAGATTCTGATTCTGAATGTTTTGCTTTTGCTACATGTTTAATAATGACTAAATTTTATTTCATTGGCTCACATCTTTATAAGTGAATTAAGCTCATTGCTGTTTGCATCATTACAGAAAATCAACCAATGGCAAAAATGTGACTGAATTCATTAACTAAGGTAAGATCAAGAAAACATTATACTGTATAGAAGGCAAATGAAAAAAAAAATCCACAGACAAACCAAAAAATGACACATAATCTAATACCCATCTGATTTCTACCTGAGGAAATAGCGCTATTCCATGTTTCCTGTGATAAGAGGTTCTATTATCAGTTATTCAACTGTGTACCTAACCCTGAACTTCATCAGTAATCTTCTCATTATTACTTCAAGCAACAAATACCTTTACACAGCTGCTGTTCATCTTAGAGATGAGCTATTTACAAGAAACCAATGATGCTGACTATCTCAGCTGACAAGGCGTAGCACAATACAGCCTAATTCCCACATATGCACTAAAAATTCTGATCCAGGACAATCTGAATACACCATAAAGAAAAACTGAAGAAGAAAACAAAAGGACAAACATTACCTCAAAACATCAGGAAAGCCAGATTAGTCAAGACTCATATTTTTGAAAAGAAATAATTTTGTTCCATAATCTTTTTGCAGATTTAAATTACAACAATACCTTACTACGGTAAATATCCTGAAGAAGGAAAAGAGTTTTCCACCCAATTACTTAACAATCCAATAGAGCTGAAAGAGGCTGAAAAACATTTGTTACCTTGGTAGAGCGGAAAATGAGAACTACCAAACATTTCTTTTAAAAGCACTTAAAATACATAATCACAGTCCATGCACTAGTACTCATGGCCACATTTAAGTATTCCTTAGAGGATTTTGTAAACCAGATTATCAGATAATAAAGGACCTGGCATTGAGTAGTCAAATAAGCATTTCTAAACAGTAATGGGATTTTAATCAATACAATGAAAATAATATAATAAAGAATGAAGTGAAATAAGCATGAAGAGATGAGTATTTAAAGTAAAAGAACAAAAAGGCTCAGAAAAAAACCCCAAACTTCTGGAACTCTGCTGGAGACAATATGTGTACTTTTTGTTCCTGTACCAGCACACAGTGTTTCACTAATCACCTTGAAAAAGCTTTTGCATATTAATAACATACAGAGGGGAAGCACATTGCTATTTTTCTTTTATAAATTATCAATGAGAACAATGATGATACAATTTTATAAAGCATTTAAGCAAATTGGGTTTCTGTCCCAATTCCAGCAAAACATTTGGTCAAGGGTTTTAAATGTTTCTTGTAATTCCTCTCTATTTTGATGGCTTTAGTGAAAGTATCAGTATTTTAAGCTTTTTAAAAATTATTTTTGCCCTTTTATTTCTTCATTTTTTCTTTTGTGTATTCCCAGCCATAGACTGGAATAATATAGCATGGAATATCTTGCAAGAATTGTCACATAGTAAGTACCATACTTATTTTTCCAGAGCAATGAAGATCAGGTCTGGAATGCAGTATGTTCTGGATAGATAGATACTGGTTTGGTTTTTTGACACTTCTTAAAGATAATGTCAGTCAAAATAAGTACTTTTTGGTAATGTGCACAATTGTCTTTTCAGTACCAGAGATTACTTGAACTCAAAAGCCACCAAAACAAATTGTCTTTAGGTCTATTATGAGTAACTTCTTGACACATTACGTTACGTATTTGGGAAAATGAGAGCAACACACTGGCCTAAGTCAAAGTGATCAGAGGAGATAAAAAAATTGAGATGACTCTCCTTTCTCACTCCTGCCTCTTTCAGGAAGGCAGATTTCAAGGGCCAGTAATCAGAGTCCAAATTTTATCTGATGTGTGGGTGAATGCAGGGGTAGAATACAGAAGGCCAGGCTCCCTCCTCTTCCCTAAAAGGCAAGCACGAAGAGCCACCTCTGCTACAGCTGTGGTCTCTGTGGACAGCAACAGGTCTTTTTCTAATCACCTGAATTCATGACCAATTAACAACAAACCAGTCTGTCTAACAAACAAAATTTACTCAAAAGCAGGCTTTTGTGAACTTGTACTACTCATCAAAATCTCAGATGCCAATAAACCTTAACCATACAAAAGGCTGAATCCTCAAATTACATATTTAAGCCTTCAAAGACAAGCCCAAAAGCTATTAGCCATTAAAACAATGCTGACAAAGGAAGTCAAGCAAAACTCAATTTACAAAGAGAATTCTGGGTAAAAGTGAAAACAGTTAATTTATGGCCTCAGTAGAACACTGTGACATGATGTGAAACAACACTGCTGAAAGACTGGATGTTCTAATGCCTGTTAGAAAATGTTCATTTGAAAAGAATTAAATTCAAAATGATAAATTTTAAGAATCTTTGTTCCAGTACATTTCATTACCTAGAGAGGTTGCTGTATGACTTGAAATGGGAAACCTGAAAGGTCAACGGAAAGACTGTCAGAGTTGCTGCACCAACCACAATTTGCTGGGATGTATTTAAAACACATGAGCCTCTCCACAGCTAAGAATGGAATCAAGACATTTACATTAATGGGCCTTTGACAGACTAACACTCAATTTTCTTATACTACACAGAAATTGCACAACATGAGCACCATTACAAGATATATAGCATATGGATACCATTAGAGCTCAATTATAAGGAATACTTGTTCATTTATTTCTCTAAGCACTACTCCAAGGAATGTAGCAGCAGTTTCACAGATGTCAAGTGGAAATAGTAGCCTTTCATTTAATTTGCTGAAAGATTGTTCCCTCCTATTAACTAATTTCCTCCTAAAGATGTGTCGGTGTTATAACAATAAAAACGTCATTTTAACATGAAGTTTAAACCAGTGAAGGCAAATTGCTGGAACAAACTGCTTAGCTGTCTTGCTAACCTCATTTTATTTCCTTCTCAATAGGTCTCAAACTAGCCCATCGTTGTACAAGTCTCATTTTGTCTTTACCCTCTGCTATATGGACTCCTACAGCGACATGCATGTATGTATGGTATTTACTGCTGGGGTTTTATTACTGCTTGTTTAATATAAAACAACTGACTATTCTGGTAAGTCTTTTGAAATCATATTCAGTCATACTACATTCTCTAAGCCATTCCCACTCAGGTTTTGGTGTGATACAATGTCAAGGTCTGCTTACTAAAAAGAAACACAAGGACATTCATTTTTTTATGTGAGATCAGAGCAAGAACACTACAGATTTTGGATGTAGGTGCATCCACTGAACTCAACACTTAGAAGAGAGTCCACATTGGCCCACTGGATAAGAAGTCAAGCTGAATGTTTTCCCCAACATAAAGACAAGCTACTGAGCTCCTGCTCTTCCCTGTTCTTACAAAAGTCAGTCTGGAGTGAGCTAGAAGTCAGTCAAGGCAGACACAATCACTGAAGTCTTGCTCATGGGGTTATTCATTCTTTAGGTTGACTTCCCAGGCATTAACTTTGTACTCTCTTTATTACTTACTCTCTACTATAATAATTCCAAATTAAATGGCAGTATTAGGGAGAAAAGCCAGCAGAGTCAGCCCACACAGCATCAAATTGGCCCTGTGATCTTGAGCATCTTGGAGAGAGGTCTGGAAGGGATAAGCAAGTTTGCAGATGAT